>LR738543.1:11232500-12482500 GCA_902685375.1 Neostethus bicornis
ACTATCAGTGTTGTACAGAACCCATACCATCATTTATCAGTGTGCCACCCATTAGCAGTGATATTAAACATTAATACATCTATAAAGGAGCCCCACGAAGCAGTAAAATACATGACAGAATCATAGTGCAGCTACGTCTGGGGGAAAGATATATTGCTTTTTAATTCAGGCACATTTAGAGAAAGGCAAAATAAAAAAAAAAATGACGCAGGATTTTAAAAATAAAACCCTACTCAAATCATTGCAAAAAAATCTTGGTATTAGTAAACTGACCCGATAAACCCAATAATAAGTAAATCTGTTTTATTAAATAATAGTGAAAATTTCAAAATTTTTGGGAGGGAAGATCTATGAGATAAATATATCTTCTTCTCCTTTCGGCATTTCCCTTCATGGGTCGCCATAGCAAGTCAGTTTCTTCCATCTAATCCTATCTGCTGCATCCTCTTCGGTTACACCAACTATCTTCATGTCTTCCTTCACTGTATCCATGAACTTCCTCTTTGGTCTTCCTCTAGACCTCTTTCCTGGTAGTTCCAAACCCAGCGTCCTTCTGCTGATGTACTCGGTCTCTCTTCTCTGTACATGTCCAAACCATCTTAGTCTGGCCTCTCTGACTACAGTATATCTCCAAAACCTCTAACATGTGCTGTTCCTCTGATATAGTATATTTATGAAATAAATATATATTTCTTGTTAAAACCGTATTGTTTTTTGCCCTTGCATGTGACTGACTGACTGATCGATTAATTTAATAAATTACATTTGATTATTTTCTGTTATAATGAGAGGTCTGAACCAAAGGTTACACTTTATTTTACAATGTGAGTTATTTGTTAGTTGTCTTAGCTGGCGTTACATAACGTAACTCAGGATCTTTTTTGTACTGAAATATTTTTTTTTTGTGTAGTTAAACACTTGGGATTCAGATATTAGTGATTTTAGAAATTATATTTCACTTTCCATTACGTTTTTCTCACTATAGTTGTTTAAGGGGCTAATGTCAGTGGACCAGCCTTCCCAGGAATATCAGGACAGCACAGAATATTTATGTTTTGGGAAAAGTTAGCGTTAGACCACTTTTTTAACATTGCTTTAAAATTATTCTTACTTTTTCTTGTGTTTGCTCATTTGTAGTATTTAGTTTTGTATACATTTTCTATATGAATATACTTGGGAATGACTTAAATGTTAAGTTGTTTAGTGTTTTCTGTGCATTTTTTTACATTTTTCTGTTGAACTTTTGTGTGTTCACTGTCTCCTAGCCTGTATGGATTAAGGTTAATTTTTAGTTTTGGTTCCAGCACCCATGTGGATCCCTGAAATGTTATTTCCTCTCAGGAGTTTATGACTTATGTTTTATTGCTTACTTATGTATATTTCGTCTCATGTATATTTGTTGAAGAGACACTGCTGATGAACGGGATTCTGATTTAAGTGATGTGGTAAAATGAAGTATATGGTGAAATTGCATAAAGTTGTACGCGGTGAAATGGAGCGTTGGATGTGGATGTTTGTTTTTGTGTAGGAAAATATGAGAGATCTACTTTTTTCCTTGAATTCTCTTGGTTTGATGGGAATTTCATTTGTTTTTAAGATGTTTTTAAAAGCCTCCTCCACTGGTTTTCTGTATAAAACACAAAGATTGATCTAGTCATGCTAAATTGACTGGACACCCAGAAAGTTGTGATTCAATCACAAAGTTTCCTGATTATCTGTGGCCTCATTATTGATTTGATTATTGTCCTTGACTCAATCCTTACCACCTCGGTGGGGATCACTGGTCCCTGTCGAATATTATTTTCTAAATTATTATGAATAAGATTGAAACCAATCTTTCAATTGCTGTTTCCCAATTTACTTTTTTGGATATTAAGCCCCCTATGATATCAGGTCAGGTTCTAATATAACATTAATTACTTCATACATAGTTTTAAAAGATCATTTAGTTTTGTTCTGAACAACTTATCCATAATGGGAGCATATCCCTGCAGATTTGAGGCAAGAGGAAGGATACATCATGAACAGGTAGCCAGTTTGTTGCAGGACGCCATACACACTCATTCCTACATGCATGTTTTTGGAGATTCCGAAGAAAACTCACGCATACATGCTGAGAACATTCAAATTAAACAAAGAAAGGCCAGTGTGTCAAGCTCACCCCAACTCCGGGATTGAGCCTCTGAACTTCTTGCTGTGAGGCCACGGGGCAGCTTCCAACAGATCATCTGATTACTCTATTTGTCTTAACCACATTGGCTGTTCGTACCAAGGGTGGGATCTCTATGTCGTTTGGGTCCCCATAAGGTTTCTTCCTTTTCTCCCCCACTGCAGGGTGTATTGCGTTTTTTCATACCGTGAAGGAGGATCTAAATGCAGGAATGCACTGACACTGTTTAGCTGGCATTTGTTTAGTTAGCTTTTAGCTGTGTATTTGTTCAAATACTTATTCCTTTTTTTCAATCTGGAGTGTGAAAACCCTGTTGAGACAATTGTTTTGTGATTTTGGACTTTGCAAAATGAATTGAATTCGGAATTAAATGTATTAACGGGTTGTGTTATCCTTTTTTGTTTTCCCCAGGAGTTATAAGCCTTTTAAAAAGTGGAAATGTGTTCATTTGTATTATATTTTTACCTTTTTTGGCAAACTTGTAATAGTTTTCTTGCCCCGCCCGCTCCCACAAACTGCTTCCGTCTGCCTTACGTATGTACGTACTCGTTCTCGACATTCTGACATTCCTGCTTGTCTCACGTGTTGTGTGTGTATAAAAAGGTTCGAGCCTGCAGTCATCATGTCTAGTGTGTCACCAGACAAGAGGAGGAAGATGGAGTCAGCGCTGAACCAACTGAAGAAGTTCACTGTGGTGGTGGCCGATACGGGAGACTTTAACGGTAAAGCTAACATATGCTAATGTTAGCATGCTAACCACCCATCATGGAAGTATTGAGCCTTTAATGTGGCTGACCGTCAGGTCAATAACACCGAGTGGGTGTGTGATAGAGAGAGCTGCATGGCCCTATCTAGTAATCAGAAAAATTGAGTTTCTTTTTTAACTCGAATATGAGTTTCTATGCTGTTATTTTTGTAAATAAGTAATGCTGACCTGTTGATAATCCAATTACTCATTAACGTTAGCTTTGAGTTTAGCAGCTCTGGGCTAATGATGCTAGTTAAAATGATGACGACGATAATGCTCTAAAACATAAAAATGTTTATTATTGATTTCTGCAAGATTTCACAAGTTGTAACAAGCCTGAAAGATATCCATGTGCGATCTGTTTGCAAGTGTATAAATTTTACTTTAAAATGCTAAGTGTTTTAAATGAATTGCATGGTTTTCATTATGCAACAAGAGGTTGTAAATTGCTTTATTTCCTTCTTCCTTTTTCTGGTTTTCTTTTCACAATGGGAAAGTTTTTGTTTGACTAACAGGAATGAGGAAATGCAGGGTGATGAAAGCTTGGCTGTTTCTTGAGCAAATCTTGCAGACTCAGGATGACATGACAAAAGAGGGGGTTTCTGGAAGGAAAATGATTGAATTACTCTGTTTTTGTACAACCTGATTAACATCTGTTTACAGCCAAGATTGTTAGTAAAATATCTGTAATAAACATGGTTTAATGCAGTTTGTGCAAGCATTAACTTTGATTGCAGCAAATAAATAAACCATTAAGCACATAGTTTGTCATTTTGGTTTTACTGCTTATCCAAATAGCAGAACAGTGGCTTTTAACTCAATGGCGGGGAAAAAAAGTATTTTCTTCAGTGTTCATTTAAAAGAATACAATCACAGATCAGAATAAAGACATAACTCCCACAAACAGAAGAGACTTGTAAACAAGTTGTAGAACTCATTATTCTAAGGTCAGCTTTGTCTTTGCTTAGAAACACCAGAAAATTCTTCCCACATGACTATTTGAGCCAAACTGGCTACAACCAACCAGTAGTCATTTTTTGCACAACTATGACTATTAGTTTAAACAGTAAAATGTTAAAACTTCTAATAAAAAGGTTATTGTACTGATTTGAGGGGAAGAAAGTCAAATAAAAACAGGAACATTAGAACCGCGTAATCCTTCATTCGTCCAGGAGTGATCGAGTTTAGAAAAGGCTTCAAAGTAGTCTTCTGGGCTGTGTATTTGATGATCGAGACATTTTCACTTCCATCTGGAAATTATGTTCAATTTGAGTTGATGAAACTCGGATTGAACATAATTTCGGATATAGGTCTATATATCTCAATCATCAAATTTAGCAGTCCAAAAGACAACTTTGAAGCAAGCCTTTTCTACAACTGGTAGATTAGTTTTTCTTTTAAAGTTCCTTAAATAAAGTGTTAAAAGGGCAGTTTGTATTTATAAAAGGCTAAGAAAATATAAAAATAATATAGTGATATAATTTCTATTGCCAAAGCAGTTGTGCTTTTGATTATCTGGGGTGGGGGTTTAAAACTATGTTGTAACCACTTTCAGATTTAGACGTTAAAGTCAAGCAGCAACATGTCTGTTTCACACGGGAACTTAATGAAATATGGTGTTAACACCTCACGTTTGCTTAATTAGGTTGGGCAAGAAGAGCTGCAGGGATTTTTCAAAAAACAACATTTTGCTTTTCAGGCCTTTTTGGGTAACAATTATGTGGAAAATGTCCTGCAGATATTACCTCACTGTCTTTTCTGAAGTTATAAATATTTATTTTTTTTTTACATTTTTAAAGGTACTTTGCCTTTCCTTAAATCACACTCATTGTTGTACTTGCTCTTTGCTGGTCAGTGAATCTTGTGACCATCACATGCAACAACTCTGAAGCCGGTTCTGTTAATTGTATTAATTTGGTTACACAATTTGTTTTAAGGAAGACCTTCATGGGTCAAAAAGGCAGGGCCATGGCTTCTTGAAAAGTGCTTCAATTAGCAAAATAATTAATGCAAGCTTCATTTCAAAGTACACAAGGCGCTTTACTGTTTTTTTGGGGGTTTTTTCTTGGGAGGGGCAAGCTCACACGGAACAGACACAGGCTTTGTTTGGAGACTGAGTTGCAGCACTACCCAAAACTTGGCCACAGCTATCGAGGTCAATGCTTTTCATAAAAAAAAAAAATCTGTTCTTTTGCCTTTAAACAAACAAAAAAAAAACAACACTTTGTAAAGTTTTATTACATTAGTCATTGTCTAATAGCTTTTAAACTATTCTCAAAAAGAATAAATTATCTTATTTTGACTCAAACTAGAGAATCATTCAAAATTCCAATGTAGGCACTGGGGGGCACAATTTCCTTCATAACAGCAGGAGTTATAATTTTGTGGGCTTTGTTTTTAAAACTTATACGTGTGTGCTTGCATATAGATCGTAGCATGATTTGTTGATGAACTGTTTTCTATATTACCTTCTCTCAGTTCATACTGGTTTGTGTTATTACAATATTTTGCTTTGTGTCGAGAGGTTTTTATATTTTAAGAACCAGATTGTTGTCATTGTTATCGAGCTAAACCATTTTTCTTATTCTGTCCTTGCAGCCATTGATGAGTACAAACCCCAGGATGCAACTACTAATCCGTCTCTCATCCTGGCCGCTGCTAAGATGCCGGCCTATCAGCCTCTGTTGGAACAAGCTATTAAATATGGCATTGCCAAAGGCGGGTAAGCATCTGTGCACAATGAGAAGAAATCAGTTCAACTTCGTTTTTTATTATTTTTAAACGATTGGATTGTAGTTCCTCACAAATCTCAGTGTGTGTTTCAGTAGTTGTCTTTTCAGCTGAGAGAACTGTCAATGGCTTTAAAATATTTATTTAGTATAAAATTATTGCTATATTTAAGAACTTTTTGAACTGATGTATACAAAGAACTGTGAAATAGCTCATACAAACACTGGGTGGCACAATATCCTGCCTAGAAATTGAACATTAGTTGAATGAC
Source organism: Neostethus bicornis (assembly GCA_902685375.1). Lineage (NCBI taxonomy): Eukaryota > Metazoa > Chordata > Actinopteri > Atheriniformes > Phallostethidae > Neostethus > Neostethus bicornis. The sequence goes on from LR738543.1 coordinate 11,238,420, forward strand.
TTGCGTTCGCTTTGATCTGTCGTATTTTTGATAACATTGTCGCAGCTTAATTCTGAAAATGAGCTCTACTTCTTGCCATTTCAAAGATCTGAAGAGGAGCAGGTTGCCAACACAATGGACAAGCTGTTTGTGAGTTTCGGTCTAGAGATTCTGAAGAAAATCCCGGGCCGAGTGTCTACAGAGGTGGATGCAAGGTTGGTGCAATTCTCAGACGTTACTTCTCATTTTCTGTAATTTCAACACAGCATTACACAGTGGAATGACATGAGCCTTGAATAGATGCAGTCTTTAAGACTCTATATTGCCAGTGTGAGAATAGTGACATTTTTGACAGAGCTACAAGTATAAACCAAAGATACAAAGTAGAAATGAGAATATACACTTGCAATGTTAAACCCAGCGAGGAGAACCTCTCGTTTCTCTGTCTCCTGCACAATTGAAGTGTGCATAGTGGGATTAGTTGTTTTGGTTGACAATGTATCATTTGACACAGCATTTTAACCAAAGCAGTACCATCTGAAATCAAGGGAGGCAGTATTGCATTGCAAAACATAAAGTAACAGCAGAAAAAGTTTATATCATAGATCATTGTATGGTAAAGATTATTGAATAAAAATTGTTTGAGTGTGTTGAACATTTTTTAGGACATGTTGTGCATGCATGTTGTAAGCTATGAAGCCCTTTACAACACTCTAATGCCACCAATGTTAAACTCCAAGAGGTGAAAGTATTTGGGCAATAATAAATTAATCAGACTTTTATGTGTACAGAAAATAGCACATTATTTGGACTTTAAGTCATGATATTATGTGGATCAAAGTAATTTGCTAAATATAATAAAGCATAGACAAGCTAACGCAAAGCAAAGACGCTCATCTGACATCAACTCAAAACCTTATTAACAACTTTTAGATTGATATAAAACCATTTGATATCCAATATTAATTTAGTTTCTTTTTGTCAATCAGATTGTCTTTTGACAAAGACGAAATGGTGGCTAAAGCCCTGAAGCTCATTTCTTTATACGAAGAGGCAGGCATCAGCAAGGAGCGTGTACTCATCAAACTTTCCTCAACTTGGGAGGGAATCCAGGCCGGCAGGTATGTAAGACTACGCTATTCACAGAAACTCCCGGTTATATTTGGAAATAAATTATTCAGTTATTTTGCCCATTTTTTTTTTCTTTTTTGTTATCCAGCACAGTAGAATGTGTAATACTTTGTCTAAAACGTTTATCCCACTCTGCACTGTCATGGGTTTCAAAACGTAAAAGATGCCTAGAAATATTAAAGAATATTTGAAACAAATATCTAATTATATACATTCATCTTTGGAAAGAGAAAACAAATTAAAAAACGCTTAGAATAATTGTTTTGCCCTAGCCCAATTTTAAGTGTCCTGATTATGTTTCAGTTTGTTGAATTACAATTTATTCTGATGCAAGGGAAACTGACCTGACAAGTTCTTCTGCCATGCTTTGGCTAATTTTTTTGTTTGTTTTTTCTCAAAAGTGAAAAATACAAAAATTTGCTGATTTGTTTCCATTTTATCTTAGCTAATCAAATTAATTCTCTCTTAACTGTGTAGAATTTTTCAGCAACTGAGCCATTAATAAAACTGTGGTTGGAATTTGTGAATCCTGTAAAATTATTGAAAATTTTGCTATTGAGATAACTTGTTAAGAGATCTGAAACACCCCTTCTTTTCTCAGAAAACTGACTTAACTTTAAAGAAATGTGAACTATGATGAAAACCTCCAGGTAGTCACATTTTTATTTGCTGTCCTACATCTGTTCACATCTACACCAGAACATCAGACTCTACCTCTGTCCCCAGGGTATAAGGTAGAAAGGTAGATGCATTATGCAAGGTCAAAACCTTCTAATTGGCAGCAATATTTTACACCTTTAGTTTCACACATGGACTGAATTATGGTCTGAGAATGACCTTTTCCACCCCAACTAATATAGAACAAAGTCTTTTTTACTACACAGATTTTCAAAAGGTTTTGAAAATGAATTCTGTTAACAACTTCTGAGGGCATTTGACGTGCATTCCTGCAGGGAGAAGGACCAGTTATTTATAGCACCTGTGTCTAAAGTGTAAATTGGTCTTCTCATTGTTGTCACCCATTCACTACTAAATTGTGCAAAGAGGTTCAGATGTGGGGGGTTTTACCAGTTGCACTGCTGTGGAGGATAACATGGAAGCTGTTTTTTGTTCTCCATATAATGCATACATTTTCCAACCATTTAAGATTAAAAATCTTGACCAATGCAAGCATGATTTATTTTTTAAATTAAACTTTGCTTTCTCTCCTGGTTTGTATAGGGAATTGGAGGAGAAGCATGGTGTCCACTGCAACATGACGCTGCTGTTTTCTTTTGCTCAGGCTGTGGCCTGTGCAGAAGCAAAAGTCACCCTCATATCTCCCTTTGTTGGCCGCATCCTTGACTGGTTCAAAGAAAACACAGACCGCAAAAGCTACGAGCCCCATGAAGACCCAGGTAGGTTAAAACGATATAATTTTAAACAGGTCAGACTTCCACCACATGCATCTCTTGCAGCCACAATTACTTTTTGGCATAACATTGGCTCTTCTTTCTCCCAAATTGCAAAATATTTTTACACCAAGTCTCTAGCTGTGCGACTCATTATCAGTCTTACTCTCTGCCCCTTGGGTTAACTCTCACTCTCGCCTTCAGACTGTCATGTGATAATGTTACATTCATAAATTTTATGAAACAACTCAAAAAGTTAGCTTAACATTTAAACTTTTTTCTTAAACTAAAAATGGAACTTCTACCTAATTTGTATATCCCATATGAGCTCATTTCATTTTTTTTAAATGATGATAAGGAAACTGATACCATTATTTGTAATCACCCCCAATACACAGTGGAACATCTAAGCCTAGACCCAGAGATGCTCAGGTCAGTCTTTTCTTTTTTTGTGCTTTGCAGACGGAGTGAAACAACTGTTAAAATAAAACTGTAAAAGACTTCTTTTTTTATAGTTTAGAAATTTTTTGGTAGTCGTAGATCAGTTAGTCAGAATCCTTTCTTGCAGTACTCGTCTACTTGGTGAAATGCAGTGAACTTTAATAACAATGCAAAAATATCTTTAAAGAGTGGGTAAAGATTTAGATAAGCCTTTGCTTATAAGCTACTTTAGGCAAACACATCTATCTTGCTGTTTGGAGTCTTCATCATTCTTTATCTTAAATCTCCAGAAGATAACTCTTCTCTATAAACTAGTTGAAGAGAAGTTGATATTTTCACCGTTACCTTTGTTACCGGCAAAGTTTTTTGCTTAAAAAAATTCTAACAAAAAGAGCCATTCTTACTTTCTTGCCTGGAAGGTTAACTGACCAAATGGTTTAGCTTTTCACTTATAGTTAAGAGGCTATCAACCTGATTAAACTTGCATATTAAAATAACTGCTTATGTTTTGGCAAAACCAGTTCTGACACACTGGCATACATAAAACATGACCTTAAAGTGGTATCACGGTTTGAAACTTTTTCTACTTTTTTTATCTAGAATATTGGCTGTTTTCAATTTGATTGTGACTCAGCTTTAGGCAAATATGTTTTTGTTCCATAACATCTTGGGAACTTGGGTGGAAAAGTGTAATTTGTTTTGTTTCTGAAAAGGCACACAACTATAAAATATATATATATAAAAATAAAAAGTTTGATGCGATTCATTTATACTTTTTTCAGGGGATCACAAACAGAAACTTCTTGTAGCTCCGATGAGAATTTGTTGAGAACAGATGACGTACAAAATAAAGTATGGTATTACTGTTATCAGTAATAAGATTTTACACTCAACGTGGATGATATTTTTAAACCTGAACTGAAAATTTGTAATTTTATTTATTAAAAAAAAAAACATCACTAAAGTATATTAAACCAAACTATTATCGAACCAAAATCAACTAAACCCCAAATTCCCTACTGTTTCTACGCTTACACATGTTCCGTTCCGTCGTCTTCCACTCATCCGAGCCGGGTTGCGGTGGCAACAGCCTCAGATGGGAAGCCCAGGCTTTTCTCACCCCGGCTGCATCCTCCAGCTCACCCAGAAGAATCCAGAGTCATTCCCCGGCCAGCTGTGAGACATAGTCTCACAGTAAGCTAGCTTATACATGTTCAAATGACAAAAAAATGAAAGTAGTGTTTTGATTATATGGGAAAACTTAAAACATGGTAGATTATGGCTTCCTCAGGTTTTCTTTTTTAAAAAAAAAAAAAAGACTGAGTCTATTATCTTGCACTGTGTTTAAATGTTTGTTTGAGGAAGTACGCAACAGTGTTGTCTTAAGTTGTTGAACGGTGTGTTCTTTGCCCTGGGCCAGCGGCATCTCACTTAATTGATGCAGAAAGTTAAAAATAAACACTCCTCTTGCGTGAGTCACAACGCAAATTGTACAAATTCTCTCCACTTAGTGTGTGTTTGTGATTTATTCCTGTCCTAATTACCTTTCTCTCCACTATGACCTATTTGCAAATGCAAATCATTGTCTAAAACAACACAAATTGAATACGTGTTGGCACTGTTGTTCATTTTTGTAACTAACAAGAATGCTGAAAGTCTTATGAAAACTATTTTTCTTCTTCCCCAGGTGTGATCAGTGTGACAAAAATTTACAACTATTATAAGAAGTTTGGTTACAAGACTGTAGTGATGGGTGCCTCCTTCAGAAACACAGGCGAAGTGAAAGCGTTGGCCGGCTGTGATTTCCTCACCATTTCTCCCGGTCTGCTGGGAGAGCTCAACCAGGACCACGGCACAATCACACAAATGCTCAGTGCAGACAAAGGTACATATTCTTGATATTTGTTTTATGGCATTTTCTGTATGTTGCAACACATTTACGTCGTCAGCGTTATGTGACAAAATATTCACATAAAGTTAAAGCTATGCCTGCTATCCTGTCTGACAAACAGAAGAGTTTTTAAAACTAAACATTCGAACACTTGCTGTTTTATCACATCAGGATGAACAAATCTATGAATTAATTTGTACTCACCTTTATAGGTACATCTTTATGTGCTCAACCTCACCAATTAATGACCCTAAATAACCTAGTAGATGGATGTTGGGTCCTTTTAAAAACAAACATCAGTGTTCTCAACAACCTGATTGAGTTTTAGTTTACTGGATAGTTGAGAAAGAGGAGGATTTTATTAAGAATAAGCACATTGTTGAAATTGCTATGGAATGCAACCATGCTAATAAAATGTTTGAATGTATCACCTTCTAAACTTAAAACTTTTAAATGAGGTCACTTATGACAGATGTTGAGTAAGAGACTAAATATTGCATTTTCATTGATGGATCCAGTGTCATTTATCACACGTGCCAGAATGTAATCGAATCAAATAAGCACAAATAAATTAAGTCCTTGATCTTTTGTATTTCTCACTAAGTTTTTTTTTTTTTTTTTCTTTTTTTGTTACAAGCCAAAAAGTTCTTACGACTTGTGAGGTTTTTTTTTTCTTCAAAAAGATGACATGAGATGGTGCTTAGAAATTTTTATGACCATAAACTTGATCAGCAGCTTAGAACATAGCCCCGGTTACACAGTTTTAACCTAATTCTACACCTAAATGTTTCAGCTATGGCCTGCACTTTGGAGAAGATCCACCTGAATGAAAAGGACTTCCGCTGGCAACACAACGAGGACCGCATGGCTGTGGAGAAGCTGTCCGACGGCATACGCAAGTTTGCTGCTGACGCCATCAAACTGGAGACCATGATCAAAGTAAGAACGGAGCAAAGAAATTAATAATTAATAATGAACAAATGTGTTAATCAGTCACTTTTTATATTTCTCCCATAGGAGAAAATGCTCAATGTGAAAAATGGCCAGTAATCGAGAGATATGATATCTACAACTGCAAGAGAGAAGGTATAAGGTACTAAGGGAAGACAAGAAGACCCCAAACTTCTTACCGGACCAAACTGAAGGAACCTTCCTCCTAAATGAACACTGTTCATATCTACTCTGGGACCGTTTCTGACCAAACATCGATGCTAAATAACTCTTTTGTGAGTGTATTTTGTGAAGAGAATATTGATATTCAACAGAAACTTGATTAAAAAAAAACAGAGGAACAAATGTAAAAAAATTTCAGACTTTGACCTATTGAAATCATGTTACTACTTGAAAGAACCGTGGATGCCTTTTGGGCACAATGTGGAATCAACATTTATTTTAATTTTCTTCCAAAAAAAATTCACAAATCAAATGTCAAGATTTTATTCTTAAAATAAAAAAAAAAACATGTCTTTGGATTTGTTTGTGGGTTTTTTATTTTGTTTTCACACTTCCTGATAGACAAAACCACAAGTGAGATTTGTCGGACTATAATTTAGTAGACAAAGCTATGCAGCTATTGTCCTGCCTCTTTCATCACCTGGTAGATCCTGTTAAACACCATTCTGCTAGATGCTGGAAGTCGGCAGGAATTGTAAAGCAAGAACACATCGGCTAAACACTCATATGCTCAGTTCACCTGTGGATTATAAGCAACGAGAGACTTCAGGTAAATTTCTTCATTTTGACAAAATATAACTTAGTCTTATCGTTTATGATAGAAAATTTTAAGTGGCAAAACATATACGGATTAGTCTTAAAATGTAATTATTTTGAAGGTGGATTTCAGAACAAATGTACTTATAAATGAGTCAAACAGAAACTAAAACATTAATTAGAAGGTTTCACTAAACCTCATTGGAATAAATAAATTCTATCAAGGCACAAATTGGCTGACACAGTATTGCTTTTTAAAAATCTAAATCGGACCGTACAATCTAACTAAATCTGTGTCCTATATTTAGGTTAAAAATTTTTGATTTGGCACTTGCACTGTGGAGATTACAAAATAATCTGTTAAAAGTATTTAGTCGATAACAGTACCTCTATAATTACGTAGCAAAATGTTAAACAAAATGCTTCACTTATTGTCAAACATCTTAAACAACATATTTCTAATTTAATTAACTGGATTTGGAAAAAATTGAATTATATTTTATTATTACTATTACATTTTATTTTGGAATAGTTTGTATGAGTGTAAATATTAAATACAAATTATAATTTTAACAAATCCTCAAAAGCAATTTTTTAATGAGGAAATTAACTATTTTTTTCAATAACTTGGTTTGACATGTCACAATGCTCAAACATTTATTACAGTCATGTGCTCAAATTAACCAATGAGAAATCTCCAAGACAGGTTTTTAACAAGGCTTTGCATGTTGAAGCATAATTTTTGCTGACTCATTGTTCTAATTTGTTATTTGATCAGATTTTTTTCAGATCTAAACGATTTTGATTTTTGTATTTCTATTGATAAATATCTTTCTACTTTTACCCAATTAGTACTTTTATCCAACAAGATTTTTTTTATCATCAACTCAGTTAAAACTTACATAATTTCTTTTTTTTTTTTTCTCAAGAAACAATCACAGCTATGTTACACTCTTTCACACCACACACCAGGCTGCTTTAAGATGACCTCTTTTTGGGTAGGTCTAGAGTTCATTACAGTAAGCTTTGGTGGGAAAAAAAAATACCCCAAAATGATTATAAACTGAAAATGTTTACAGTTCTGATTTATGAATATCTGTCTGTTTTCCACCAGAAGTTTGAATTGGTCGTCATATTGAGAAGATGTTTCAGAGTGTCAAAGTAAGAATCCTGTTGCAGACCCTGACCCTGTTACTACTGAGCCCAGCTTATGGAGCCACTTCTTTGGGGCTCACTGTCCATGTTGTGCCCCTTGAAAACGATGGAGGGAAATCGGTGAGTAGTGTTTTATAGTTTTACATTTTTTGTCTCCACAAGTTCTGCCTTTTAAGCCATACGATGGAGCGGATTGTTTAAGATCTCAATCAAATCCCTGATTCCTCTTCATAAAGAAATTCAAATTTGTTCATAAAACCTCGATTTAAAGTTAAATGTTTTCAAAGATGTATCACTCATTTTAACTGTACATAAAGATAATTGGCAAATTAATTTAACGCTTTGAGAACCACACTCCCCTACAGGTTTTACATGTTTACTTGCTCCGAAAGTCCTAATTATAATTAAAAGATTATTGTAAAGAACATTTGTTACAATCTTTAATATCCATTTTCTTTGAATTTGGTGTGTTTTCTGTGAGATTGCTGCAATAAACCAACCAGAGTCTGAAATTCTTGTAATAAGTTCATCTACACACATTTAATGTTTATGTTAATTTGAAATAAATTGTGGGGATTATTTACATGTATTGAAATGATTTAATTGTATCTTTGTTAGATTTTGTTGTTTTGGTTTGCGTTTTTTATATGTATCTTTTAGCGTGTCATAAAATGACCTTTCCTCTCTCTCTCTCCATACAGGTGCGAGCTCATTTCACTGTCATCACTCCCAGCCCATGTCCCGATTTCTCTTCCGTCTGTGCGAGTGGAGAGGACTGTGTGGCCCACCTCACTTCATTTCCTTTAACTTACTCCTACCCCAGCCCTGCCTGGTGTGTCCGCCAATGGCAGAAAACCGTCCCCAGCGATTACAGGAGTGAATTGAGTTTAGGGTATGAAACTAAGATTTTCTCATGCTGAGAAGTTCTGAACGGGTCATACTGTCACATCCACATTTTCAAAAAGTTCTCACAAGTTTTGTTTTTGTAAAGAAAGCGTTTTGTTTTGTTTTTTTTGTTTCTTTACCAGCTTCTTAAAGCTTGAAGAACTCAATATGGACCATTAGTCACATAGTTGTGGTTCTTTGAAGTTTTGTCATAAAAAATAATTGTAGATAAAGGAAGTTTTTTTTCCTTCAGTTCAAAGACAAACAGCATAGAATTAATATATGCAAACCACATGTTTAACTCATTTTTTTATTTTTTTTTGTTATTTTGATTATTTTGAATTACTCTATTCATCCCTCACCGGGGAAATTTGTTTGCTGCACTCATTACACCGCAGCAGGCTGCCCTTCAACGGCGCCAATGGTGGGAGAAGTGGGGGCTAGGTGTCTTCTCCAAGGACCCTAGACGTGCTCTCCGTGGGACGCGAACCCGCGACCTTCCGGTCCGCGGGCGAACGCGCTAACCACGCGGCCACCGTCTCCAGTAGTTAGTTAGCCTAATTAGTTAGCCTAATTTATTTTTTATCAATTGGTAATTCATTTATAGTTGTATGTTTTTAGTTAAGCTTCCTTAGTAATAAGCTTTCATGGTTTCCAACCAGTATTTATTGTCTCGGCGAAACAAGTTCCTGGCTCCTAAAGCGATGGAAACTATCAGTAACTCACCAACTTTCCCCACAAATGTATATAAACGGTCTCTGATGCAGAATACTCATATTGCAATTATCTGTTTCTAACGTTTTGGGGTATGAGATCTTTAAATAGTTGAATACTATTAAGATATATCGTCTTAGAATATAAATTTCTGGTATCTTAAATGGCGTAATCGATCAGAAGTTGAGAATATCTTAGGCTCAGTAAATTTAAACCCTATTCATTTCCGTAATATGTTCTCATGTTACACAAGTAGACTATGATTTGAATACAAGTATTTGGTTTCTGACACCTCGCCAGAAGAATAAGACAATTTTTACCAGGTTTCCGCTAGTTTATGCCAGTTTTAGTCAGCCTAAACAGTCAGAAATGGTTAGAAGCTAAGTTTGTGGCAGTGGCCATCACATTCTCGTCAGAAACAGGATTCCGCCAGCAGAAGTGCAACCCTATGAGTAATGGGCGTAAAAAGCTCTACTAACTTTTGACATTTATGATCGAAAACAGAATTTTTTTTTATAACTACAAGTACTCTAGTTTGTGAGAAACATTAAATATTTTATTCATTTGTGGAAAATGTTTGAATCAGGTAGGTTCAAGTGTGAGAGATTTATGTTTTCAATGTCCGTTTTCAGGCCCAGCACAAATTTCCTTGTACACATTAACGCAAAACCAACAATTCGGGCCAACAACGGAAAGCTAAACCAGCCACCTTTTGTGGCACTCCCTCCTCCACTGAGGTAAGGCATAACTAAAACACATACGTCTTAACACATGCAATTTAAAATATTTAAGATGATTTGCATTTTCTATAAGTGAGTAACATAAAGAGTTATGGGCAGGTATGAATGTTTGTAAAGGTTTCTTTTAGTTTGCTACAGGTTGTTGAATGATTTTAAAAACAAAACTAGGTGGTTGTTTTTTCTGTGTTTTTTATTCAAGTATAAAATTTCTGTTCTCTTTCTTTTTTGTTTCCTGTTCTGGAATCAGAGCTCGTGTGAACTGCCCTCACAACTTCTATTTATCAGTTAAAGATCTGGATGGAGACAGGGTGAAATGTCGCTTTGCTTCTGCTGATCAAGGAGAGTGTGTTGACTGTGATCCACACTCTTTCATGGAGCTGGATCAGGTGAGCTCAGTTTTAAAATGACATGAGTTGAATTTATACAGTAAGAAAAATATTAAAGTAATGTATTGCTGATAAATTCAACACTTTTTTTCTTTTTTTTGTGGCTTAGTTGCAAATAATTAGGTAAAGAAAACTTCTGCCTGTTGTTGACTCATCTTCATGCTTTCTTTATGGAAGTTTGTCATTTTCTTGAAATAACTTCTATGAGTCAATAAAATAAGCGATGCAAAGACTTTGTTTTGAGTTTCATTTTAATGCAGTCTACAGACGCCTACTGGTTTAAGCTAAAACTCATTCTCATGTTCTTAACCATTTTGTATTTCCAGGACAAATGCATATTGGTGTACACCGGAAATGCAAAACCAGGACAATATTTCATTTACATGATGGTAGAAGATCGGATTCCTATACCCAAAACAATCCAAGTCTTTGACAACACACCCCTCAGCTCTGTTCCCATTCACCTCTCTCTCACTGGTTGGTCTGGATGATTCTTTTTGAAAAATAAAATGTCATTGTACTCGGTTATCTTTCTGTGGAGTTACAAATATCTCTTTTGCTCTTTTAGTAATGGAGTCTGCTGCCAGCTGCAGTGATGTACCGGTGCCAACAGATGGGACACCAGAAGCTGACTCTGTGGTGATTGCGTTGCCTTTCCAGGAGGTGAAATTTAACTTGAACTACAAGTCTGACCTGGAAAGGTATGTCACAGATGAGTTGTTAACATCATCAACATGGTAGAAAGCAGGAGCATGTATTGTTACTCTGTGTTCAATGGCGGAAAAAAAAATAATTTTACCATCACTGACACTTCCTAACGTAAACAAAATGTTAGCTGTAGCAGCTTTTTGAATGAAAGAAAACAAAAAAATTAATTTAGCAGTGCATTTGTTCTCTATTTTATTTTGGTAGGAGTGAGATCATTTGTTTCTCCTCAGCAACAATATTTATTCATTCAGTTATTCATTCATTCATCTTCTGAACTCTTTATCCCTTGCGATGTCCAGGCGAGCAGTAGGGTACACCCTGAACAGGTTGCCAATTTCTTGCAGGGCGCAACATTATTTAAAAAAATTTTCCAGCGTTAAATTAAAATTAAACTTAATATGGTGCCATCAAAAAGGTCCTAGGCCTTTTTGAAAAATATTTTGTTCTTGGTAATTTGCTGGAAACAGTCAAATTTGGACCGACAGTAAAGAGAAGAAAGTTTTTTTTTTGTTTTCTTTTTAATCAAACAAATAAAAGTTGTTTTGTTTTGACGGATCTGATAAGAAAATAAAATGTTGTAAATGGCTTGGTTTTTGCTGTGGAATGTAATCAACACTTCAAATTCCAATTCTCAACAGAAATTCTTCTTCTTCTTTCGGCATTTCCCCACTGCTAAAAGACAAAAATATTAACATTACCAAAAAGAATTTTAAGTTTTATCAAAACTGCACTCACGCATGACAGAGTTGGATTAAAGCAGAATAATTTGTGGTTGGATGTTTTAGATTATTTTGACATATCATGTTCGTAAGATGTCTCTAAGTGCAGCAAATGTCTGTCTGTAAACTTCATTTGTACGTTCTCCAACCAAGCAAATGTATATCACTCAGAATGCCCACAATGTGAATGAAATCAAAGTGTCAGAAACATTTTTTTAAAAAGCTGAACATATTTTTCTGTATTTTCAGTGTTTCTGAGTTAGCCATGGTTGGGCCCCCTGACCTTTACAGAGTCGGCTTTGCATCAGTTGGCTCCCTGTCCACTGTCAGGGTGGGATGGATCCGCTCTGCAAACAACCTTACCCGTTTGCTACCTATCTGCTTCGTAGCTAACACCAACAGGTTTGTGATTTTATTTAATTATGTTTTGTTTGGGATTTTTGCTAAATCTTTCAGTCCACAAAACTCTTATTTTTCTATGTTTACTAACTCAATTTAAGTATAATGAGTTAAAAAAATATGTGGAATTTCTATGTAGTTGTTTTGTTTCTGAAATATTTCTACCACAACAGGCTAAGTTGTACTTTCATACTATGCTGTAGGTAGGGCAACAACCCAAAGTGCTCGTTTGATCCTGAACTTAAGAAATGCCTAAAAGTTCTTTTAAATGTTTCTCATAAATGCTAACCATGGCAACAGAAAGATTTGGAGTTCAAACAGGATGTCTGACTTTAGTTGAACGTCACACCTTCTTTGCTGATTTTGAAACACGTTTGTAGTTATTAGAGTTGCATTCCTTGTTCACACTCCATGTTACAGTACATTTCAAAGTTTTACATCTCATGAGCGCATAATTGTGACAGGAGGCTGTTCTTCTTGTCTTTCCAGTTTGCAGTCAAGCCCTCGATGCATGTGGCTGTATCAAAGTAAAGCTCCATTTTACAAATGTTTTCCAGTTTTCACCATTGTTTTAGCTGTTTCTAAGACATAATATATATATTTTCCATTTTTCAGGGGAAATGCAGGCTCTCCCAGCTGGAACAGGTTAGGAAATAAATGATATTTTCTTTAACAAGTTTTGCATGGAAAATGGCATTTAAAATGCATTTATTATACCGGTAACCTGGTAACCTGCTACTTCCGGCTGCTTGCAGAGCTGAAATGTGAAAAAGCAGAAATGACTCTGGTGCTTCCAGTTGCCTCTCTCTCTAACATCGACCTGAATGAACTGCAGCTCAACAGCCCCACCTGCCCCGTCACCTACAACAGCACACACTTAACTGCACGTATCTCACTCACTGGCTGTGGCACAAAAGCTGTGGTAAGGATTTATTTTTCTCATTTTTTGTCTGCAGTCTTCTCGTCTTCTGCTTTTAGTGATCCCAAACATGTTGAATACATTAAGTGAATCATATCATGAGAACAGTGGATGGATATCTAATCACATGGATTATACGCTATGCTGTATGATAATATGTGTGTGATTAAGTGAATAAACTGAGAGGTGATGTTGATTTAGATTATGTTTTAAGTGGTGCTTTTAATGTTTAGATGTTTTGTTTTTAATGTGCAGCAATTTGTAATGCTTTTGAATAAAAAGTACAGTATAAATGAGTTTTTCTTTGATAGAGCACGCATAAACTTATAGAAACATTTACTGTCAGGTTTCACTAGATTAGGTGCTTGTGGTTAGGTTTTGTGTTTTTGATCAGGATTTCAGTTTCTACCTGTTTTATTAACCTCATTCCTACTATTAAAGAACACCTTCTTAAGATTTATTAAGCTGGAATACGAGGGAAAAATTTTTAAATATTTGATGACGTTTTAATTTTGTGTTTTATTCCACTGACAATATCTTCAACTGTAATGTACGTGCCGTCTTTTCTGTTTCTTTCCCAGCACGCTGGTTCAGAGCTTGTTTACACTAACACTTTAAAAAGTGTACGTCCCTACACTATGGTCAGTCGATTGCCCCAGCTTATTCTTCCTGTGGCTTGTCGGATTCCCGGAGTTCAGGTTAAGGGACCACAATATGCCATCAACATGCCCTCGGAGAGGGAGACCTTTGGTCCGGTTCAAGTTTGGCTAGAATTTCACTTCCCAGGGAAAGGACCCCTCGCAAAATTCACAAACACTCCCAAGTTTCGCACCAATTTTGTGCTGCCAGCAAGAGCTCGTCGGGAAGTGGCCGCAGAAACAACAAACGACACCTCCACAACAGCTGATTCAGAAGGGCCAGTTGGATCTAAGATTAACCAATTAGACCTCCATGTGATGTCCAACTGCAGTGTCCAACGGGCTGAGATGGTTGTGACTCAGTGCGTGGAATCTGAGACAGAGGATTTTGCACACAGTCATGCCCTCATGGATAATGGGTCAGTCATTGGTTTAAACCCAGGAAGTAATTTCTTCAGGAGCTCAGTTGTAGAGTATTTCTCATTATTTGTAATTTTCTCTTTCAGTTGCATGATGTCCAACGACACACTGGAAATTGTCACAACTCAAACAAATTCCAAGGTCTATCGTCTGAATTTAAACACAATGGCGACCGCAGGAACAACGGTATGTCCCCTCATGCAACATTCACAAAGTTTTAATACATTTTTTTTGTGTACTCTTTCTAAACGTCCACAGTTCATTCTGAATAAAACCTCCAATTTTTTGCTGTTCAACTCAAATTTAATTTTCAACCACAAGGGAACTTCAACATACCGTAGTTTTGCTTGATTACTTGACTTTAATTGTATTTAATTGCTATTTACGTGATTACTCATCATTGGAAATATTTAAATGAATTTGTGTAAGATGCTATTTGTTGGAGTTTGCATGTTCTCCCCGTGTCTGCATGGGTTTTCCCCGGGTACTCCAGTTTCCTCCCACCTTCGAAAAATATACATGACTGGTTGATTGGCTGGTGCTAAAATTGCCCCTAGGAATGAGTGTGTGTGTGTATGGTTGTATACGTGTGGCCCCGTGACAGACTGGCGACCCGTTCGGGGTGTACCCTGCCCCTTGCCTTGAATCAGCTGGGATGGGCTCCAGTACCCTCCACAACCCTGTAACGGATAGACAAATAAGAAGGTGACTGTGATGCTATTTTTTTTTTTTTTTTTTACCATTCGCTATTATTTTTTATCTACAGATGTTCATACAGTGTAAAGTCCAGCTATGCATTACGACCATGCCTTCTGAT
Organism: Neostethus bicornis; assembly: GCA_902685375.1. Classification (NCBI taxonomy): domain Eukaryota; kingdom Metazoa; phylum Chordata; class Actinopteri; order Atheriniformes; family Phallostethidae; genus Neostethus; species Neostethus bicornis. The sequence continues at coordinate 11,253,463 of LR738543.1, forward strand.
AAGTGCCCAGATGTATGCAGTAGAGCCATTGACCAGAGGACCATGGTTGGCAGCGTGTTCACCAGCACATACACAGTTCGTTCTGGTCCTGTGAGTCTTGTGATCACCCCTGCTCCACCAACGACAGATACCGTTATCTCTACCACAAACAACAGTACCGAACCAATAACTCCAACTACTCCAACAACAACAACAACAACAACAACCACCACTAGTCCTACTACAATCACTACATTACCCACCAGCAATGCCACGATCACTACAGCTCCCCAGAGTGCCACCACCTCTCACGGTAAAAAAAACATTTTCTATTCAACACTGTTACTCTTTTATTTGGTTTAAATCTCTTGCATGGTTTACCATAAATAACGTGTTTTATTGTTTATTTCCAAAAGCTTTTGCTAATACCGTGTTTTCTTTTTCAAAATATTTAAACAGCTCCACAAATGACCAGATCCATGTTGACGGGGATTTCTCTAACAATCGTAGCCACGTTTCTTCAGAAGGTCATCCTCCTCTGAGCATGCTGCTGGATAGAAATCATTGGGCTGTGGCACCGCTTGTAGTTATAACTTGACTTATTTTTACTCTATTCTGTACATATTATCACAAGTGCTAAGTATGCCCTTTGTTACCAGTATAAGGAATTAAATGAAAGTTGCCAGATGATAGACATTTTTGCTCTATTTTTTTAAAAAACTTCTAGTAAAACCTGACAGTAAACATTATATTTTCCCATTGCATGTATGTGTAGGTCGGTTTTTCTGGGCTGTTTTTCTTGACAGTTTTCTTTTAATTGAATGTCCTATTTTTAATAAATAGTCCAACCACCAAAGACTATAAAATGTTGTAACGTTGTGTTTGCTCTTAAAATACTAAACACACTGAATTGTTGTATCTTATTTTAATTGCATTTAAAAGATTAACAAGAATCAACATTGTAAATGCATTAAAATACACAGTTTGTATTATATTTTCCAGATCAATTTTATTCTTACGGCTGATTGTTTTAAAGTTGTGATTTTTCATCTCGCAACAACAATGTAGTATCATTGTGTACAATTGGAAGATGCCTAAAATATTGAAAGTAATCATTTTTGCTACAAGGCATCATTTCAAAAGGCTCACATCGAGAAGCAAAAAGAAGAAAACAAAGAAATGCATCGTTCTAAAATTGATGTCTTTTACTTCAGTTCTTAAAAGATATTTTTCTGTTTCCTCTTACTTATATTTAAAATGATAATTAATAAACATATTTAACAATATGTCTGTTTGTGTGTTATGTGACGATTCTTCAATGAAGGCTACAAAGCATAAAAAGGATGCACAAACAAGACATTTGAACTTTGCAATGGAATACACCTGAATTTACTTGAAGTTTAATTCATTTTGTCTCAGAAAACAGTAACTTCTTACAAACCTAACAACCTAAGTCTGCAAATAAGCTAAAATTAAGTCATTTATATTCTATTAACAATATCAACCATTGGATTTCAACTATGTTTATTTAAATAGAAATGCAACATTGCACGCACACAAATTTACCTGTTTAATTTCTTCCAGTGAAACTTATCTACGTTTCGTCTCCTGAACCGATTATCCCTGATCGGGGGCACAGGATGATTGAGCCTTACCCAACTGATTTCAGGCAAGAGGCATGGTAGACCCTGAACAGGTCACCAGTCTGTTATGGGGCCACACACACACTTAATCCCAGGGGCAAGTTTATAGTGGCCAATTAACCTAGCATGTGTGTTCTTTGGTGAAAGGAAAACGGAAAAAAGTAACGCATACAAGAAGAGAACATGCAAACTCCACACAGAAAGGGTGGTTCATTACTTAATACAGACAAGCAGTATACCATTTTTTTAAAGGGTGAGAGTAAATAATACACATAATCACTAATAACTTTTAAAAGACCCTCCACATCAACATGAGTCCAGATGAGCTGGCTTATGGTTATAAAGCCTTCTTTCCATAGTTTTTTTGTTCACTATGCAAGGCAAGCTTATTTGTAGCACAATTCATAGTGCTTTACAAGACAGAAAAACTCACAAAGCATAAAAGTGATTAATATTCAGTCAAATCCACAGTTAAACAGAACTTTTCACCGCCTTGATTTAGATCTAAATATTATAACAAAGAAGAGCACCCTAGAAGATTTGGTTTTAATTTAAGGGATTTTTTTTTCTGGGTCAGAAAAAAAAATGAGCTGGATGAAGTGGGGATGAGTTTATGCTGCTTGAATTGTGACACTTATAAGCTGAGTGTTCAGGTGTTATTTACAAACTGGATATTTTGTGCACTTTGGCACTCTGGATGTTGTGCTTTTCACAGATGGATCTAAAGATATTTAAACACAGACTGTCACCAAATAAGACGGAATCAGAGTGAGGGGATAATGTACATAAATGATCAGCTCATGTTATTTTCTGATCTGCCCTTTTCTAAAGTAGCGGTACTTGATCTGACTGTAAACTCTTGAGCAAACCAAAGCTGTTTCCTGGTTTTGTTTTCATGCTGGAGATGTTGTCCAATCACAGAGCACGCTGGGAGGAGACTAGCCCGCCTTCACGATAGCCACGCCTCTATGTACAAGGAACACCGCTTCATACATACACTGTTGTTAGCGACGTAGCTCCAAAGCAGATTCCATTTTTAATCTTTTCTATTTGAGATTTCTTCTCAAAACTTTGCTTTTCGTTGCCGTTTGCTGGATGTACGAGTAGCGGTTTGCTGAAAGGGTTCTATTTGACTTTTGTGTCAAGTTGTTGCTGCTGGCAGCTCGAGGTGAGTAAAACTAGTGCTAGCATGTTAGCATAAAGACCCTGAAGTCATAGAGGCTGCTTGTTGTGCTGCTAGAATAACCTTGCCGGTCAACTTTATAGACGATCGAACAACGATTTTTCATCTGTTTTGTGTTAAAGATGTTTATCTTGTTGTAGGAAAGCATATTTTTAAGTGGCGGCTACGTTAGCTTGCAGCGTCGACAAGTTAAGTCAAGCTAGTCGTCAGTGAAGCTAACAGCCACGAACTAGCTGACAGGCTGACCTGACATTCTCTAAATTACCTTTTTTCTGCTCTTTTAGTTCACTTTCTTACTGTGCATTTATATTTGTGGCAGTGTTTTTTGAAAGTAGAGCGTTTTAAACATTTTTAGTCACTTATCGCCTAAATTTGTGTTAGCGTGTTAGCTCCGTGTTAGCTTTCCGAGCTAACCGCTTAACGTGGCCAACATTAGAAACAAGATCCAAGTTTTTCTACCGGGATGAGCTAAAAAGCTTCATTGATTATAACAGTTTAGTTGCCGTGTTGTGTCGTAAACTCCGATCAGGCTGTGGTATTTTCATTTTGATGTCTGATCGCCAATAACAAGGGTAATGTCAGTTAATCTCAGATGATGTTAACTTAACAGAATCATACTGATCTTCACTATAAAGCAAAGACGACGTGGTAACTCGCTTGGATCTTAACTCTACTCTAAAGTCAAAAGTCAGTCATCTGACTAGAGAAAGCGGTCAGATCGCCGAAAACGGATCGCTCTGTGTTTAGCAGAGAAGGAGAGGGGGAGGGGAGAAGGCTGGACTACAGCGACCGGAGAGAGAGAGACACCCAGAGAGAGAGAGGCTGCGCCTACTGGCCTGTTAATATATGTAGAAAAAAACTCTTCATATTTGTTTGAAATCGAGTTTGGCTATTCTTACTAAATTTTTCGCGTTTGATTTGAGGATTATCGAGACCGAAATTTGCGAAAAGCCCGATTTGGGCCGCTGTAGACGGTGCGCATTGCTCAGTCACCGTGTTCCGTCAGTTGAAGCACAATGACTCTCCTCCCTGGAAACAAGGCGTTTGATTAGGGACCGTCACCAAATGATCAGTTTTTTACGTTTCGTTTGTAAGACACACTGCTATCTAGAGGCAGACTCATCAAAAGTTATGTACAATCAAAGAATATTTTATTAAAGTATTGTTTGAATAAACTTATTTGTTTAGATATTACTTAGATCCGCCTTCACTAGTTGAACTATGATTATAAGCACATCCTGGAAATTGGTTTCATGTTCTAAATCATGTATCCCCAATGAGAGCTTATCCTGACTACTTTTAGGATAGAGGCAGGATACACCTCAAACAGGTCGCCAGTTTGTTGCAGTGCTACACACACAGTCAATCCTCGGGGCAAATTTGTAGCAGCCAATTAAGCTATTTTTTTGGAGGAAACCGGAGGACCTGGAGAAAATCCAGATTTACACGGAAAGAACGTGCAAACTCCACATAGAATGGCCAGTGTTTTAAGCCTCACCCCCACTCCTGGACTTTTACCCCGACCTACTTGCTGTGAAGCTACTGTGCACTTCGAAGCATAACATATTTAAAAATTGCGGACCGTGTGGGACATTAAAAAACTTAAGCCGGTCTGTTAAAAAAAAGTGAACAAATCCAGTTGCCCCAGATCTTGTCAATAACTCTTAACTTTCTGATTTTGAGGACAACTAATGATTTCTATTGCTTGGAGACATAACTGTAACACTGCATTCAAAGAGTTGCTGGGTCTTCAGTACAAGACCTTTTGATTTTTAAAAATCTGAGAAGCGCACTAACCTCTCCATAACCAAACACTGACAAATAAACTACAAATTCCCCTGTTTTGTGCTAGAGTGATTAAAAAAAATCTAATTTACAATGTTGACTAATACATGAAGTATGTCCCACCAACTTTTTTTTTTTGCCACTCACCGTTTTTTGTAGGATGGTCTATTCAATGACGGTGCCTTAAAGGCCTTGTATTTTACTGCGTAACAACATGGAGTCTTTTCAGCGTCTTGGAAATCCATCTTGTAGCTGTTGAAGAACTGTTTAATAAAATGTTTAAAAAATCCTTTTCAACTTAGCAGAGTTTCAAAATGACCAAATTTTGTTTACAGTTAACATTGTCAATTTTTTTGGTACTTTGCGACAGGAGTATTCTGAGTGGAATACTCATAAGTGTCCCAGGAGCTCATTATTTTTACAGTAATAAAAATCAAAAATTGAAATCTCAACTGTTCAAATAAATTATTTTTTTCCTTATTAATTTTACACTTTTATTTTGTTGTGAATTCTTTTTGTTCAGTTCTCTCTTTGAATTTAAGCAGTTTTTATGGAAGAGCTCAAAATAGAGCTATTGGTCCTCCTGGGCTAGAGAAGCCAGATGGGGTGGTTTGGGCATCTGATCTGACAATGTGGTTCCCACTTTGCACTGTGGTGCTTATAAATCAATAAGAAAGTAGATGGTTTCAGTGTACAGTATTAATCATTATTCACCTTTTTTATTAAAAAATAAGGTTGGTTTTTTATTAGCGTGATCTTAAGGAAATTTATCATTTTAAACATAATCAGATGTTCTTGTTCACCCAAATTATTAAGCCGATTAGATGATTGTGAACCATTAGTTTACACTGACACATCTCACACATTATATCATTGTAACAAATGAAATGCAGGATGAAAGTTTTCTTCTTTTTTCAAAATAGTTGTAGTTTTTGCTAATTAATCCTTGTTTTCTAATTTTTGCAAATATGGTCAATCTATTGGGCTTCTTGTTGAAGCACTTGATGATTGCACGGTTGTGATGAAATGACAAAGTTCACAACAACTTTTGATGAAAAAGGGATCCTACAAATGTCTGCCTCATCTATGCAGAATAAAAACACTCAGCTTCAATTTCATCCATTTTGACCTTGAATGTTTTTCTGTTTTTTTCCTAAGAGTTCCTTCGAGCATGCATCTAAAATGAACAGACGTGTAGAGGACCAGGAACTGACACTTACGCCACAGCAGCAGCAAGCACATCCTGTACAAGGAATTGTGGAGAACATCCAAAAGCGTGTGTTTGCTCCAGCAACCGCTGTGGAGAACATGCAGCCATCACCTGGCATTCAGTACTCCCTCCCTCAGGGATACCAGGTAATCAAAGCTTCATGACTCTTTTTGATAAATGCAAATTCCATTCATTTCTGAGCCAAATGTTTTTGGGGTTATTTTTTTTACCCACAGTAATCTTGTGAACTTTGTTTTTTTCCCAAGGTGTCTACAATACCTCAGAACACCGGTGGACTTGGACACAATAGTGCAGCGCCACACGTTGGTCCCCACGCCCACGGGCTTCCTGTTCCGGCCCAGGGCCCTGCAGTTGTTCAAAGTCAGGTGCCTACAGCTATGGTGGCTTCAACCCCGGGACAGCAACAGCAGTTCCAGCGACTAAAGGTATGTGTTCACATGCATGTTGGACAAGACAGCCGCTTTTATGCTTGATTGGTTTTAGACTTGCTTCTGTTCTGTACTTTGCAGGTTGAAGATGCTCTGTCTTACTTGGATCAAGTGAAACTACAATTTGGAAATCAACCACAAGTTTATAATGATTTCCTTGACATAATGAAGGAGTTCAAATCTCAAAGGTAGGTTTTGTTTTAATAACCTTGTTTTCCACATTATATAAGTGGACGTTTATTTTTTATAAGTGCAGAAATACATTTTTGTTGGGTAAACATTTTTATAACACTTTTGTGTCATTTCTAATTCTACAGCATTGACACTCCTGGCGTCATCAATCGAGTGTCCCAGCTCTTCAAGGGTCATCCAGAGCTCATTATGGGTTTTAACACTTTCTTGCCTCCTGGATATAAGATTGAAGTCCAAACTAATGATCAGGTCAATGTGACGACACCAGGTCAGATCCACTACATCACCCCACATGGCATCTCTGTTCAGAACATCCCACCAAATGGAGCACCCAGCCAACCTCCTGTCCTGCATCAAAGTGTGCCACAGCCTGGACCACCCAATAACACCACCCCGTCCATCACCACTCATCCTGCTCCAAACAAAACTTCCAAGGTATCCTCTTCTTTATTGAATACTGAGTTCTAAAGTTGTTTGGAGTTTTTTTTAAGACAAAAGTGTGACAAAATGCTTGTTCCATTCTTTTCAACAGCCTGTTCAGTCTCCAGCTCATACGCCCACCAGTCAACCCAATCCATCCATCCCATCATATGCATCACCACGTTCACCCTCGGTCCAGTCCCACACCCCCGTCAGCAGCACACCGAGCACTGGACCCACTCTGCAAAACAACCAACCAGTAGAGTTCAATCATGCTATAAATTATGTCAACAAGATCAAGAACCGTTTTCAGGGTCAGCCGGACATCTACAAAGCCTTCCTGGAAATCCTGCACACATACCAGGTAAAAAAATTAGTCTTCGTATATAAAATCAAGGAATGGACTCAGACGTATGTAAAAGTAAATGAATTACCAAAAAAATATATGCAATATATGTGTGTATAGTAAAGGAACAGGGGTGGGATGGGATCCTGCAATTTACATGGTGTGATCGAATTTGAATATTATGTTACTGTTTATGGTCTATAGATCAAGTTTTATGATCCAATTAGACCTGTATGCCCTCATTTTAAGCCTCACTCCGATCTTGTAGTGTCGGAATCGTGTCCTGCAATTTACCGGATCTGACCGATATTGACCGGATCATAGTGCTGCAGTCTGACGTTCAGTAGGTGGCGCCATTGCCACTAGCACTATGTACCTACTATCTGCTGTCTACTATCTGCTGTAAAAAATTATGGAACATCCGTGAGCCGCTTCTTTTGAGAATTAGAAACTATATTCAAGTGCATACAGCCCTTGATGTCCCAATGGGGCTCAGATTTGGTCAGATCTGGTAAATTGAAGGACCCAATTAAATTTTAAACCTTATTTCAAGCTACTTTCCAAACATGCCTATCTAATATAAACTTGGACCATTTTCTATTTTAGTTGTGGGTTTTTTTTTGTTTATTACAGTCTTCTTTTCAAATGAATGTTTGCTGGAAAAACCTTAACGCTGTGATTCCTGTACATGTTTAAAATAAGTTAATACTTTTTATTTTAATCGAAATATTTCAGAAGGAACAAAGAAATGCTAAAGAAACAGGAGGAAGCTACACACCAGCATTGACCGAGCAAGAAGTGTACACTCAAGTGGCAAGACTTTTTAAGAACCAAGAGGACTTACTTTCTGAGTTTGGACAATTCCTGCCTGATGCGAACAGTTCAGTGGTGAGTATTTGATGATAATATTTTTTAGATTTTGTGTTTTAGAAATGAGAAAAGAATTTATTTTATGGCAGTGAGAGGTTGTTTTTTTTTCTTAAAAAGCATAAAAAATAATTTTCAAAACTAGGAAGGACTTTCTTTTCTGTATTAGGTGCCCTTTTTCTTTTAAATTTTTATAAAAACTGCTAAATCCCAAGATTTATTTAGCATTTTACATAAAATGTGAATCACTTTTATCACTTCTAGATCATCATAGCGGGCCTTTTTTATAATTTATGTGTGTAGTTTAAAAGCCTTGATACTTAAGTTAATGTAAATGTTTTAAAGGGTTCATTCTTTTATCAATTTTAAAGAAATGTTGTCTTTTATTATTATTTGTGAAGTTGTGTTCCGTCGTCTTCTGCTCATCAGGGGCCGGGTTGCGGGGTAACAGCCTCAGACGGGAAGGCTCAGGCTTCCCGTCTGAGGTCCCGTCTTCCTTCCAGCTCTCACTATTTGTGAAGTCTCAATAATAAATATTTTAATTGTGACTATGATGTATGTTTCTTGTTCCAGCTGTTGGGTAAGACCACACAAGACAGAGCAGAGTCTGTAAGTAACGATCATCGTGTTGCAGTAAAGAGACCCTTACTCGCCACCAAACAAAAATTAAGTCAAAATGGGCTGCCTATCAGAAGGCCGGCAAGTGTGGGAGCCTCACCACCTGTCAGGGTAAGGACCTCTTTGTACATGTATAGGTATTAAACATTTTTAAAAGATTTAAACTAAAATGTCTGCTATCATTTCAATCGAAATTAATGACGTGGCAACAAGTCTGCAACAATATTTAAGTTTGGAATTTTTCTGCAGAAAAAAGCTAAAATGACAGCGAAGGACCACAGCATGATAGAAGTCAGTAAACTCAGCACCAGCACTGAAAGTCTGTTCTTTGACAAGGTCAGTATGACTGGATTCATGCTGCTTTGTTAAAAAAAAGCCTTATTCCTCTAAGGTCTCTGATTTAGTAGATTAATTTCTATGAGGAAATAAATAATTGTTATTTAATTTCTCCAACGTAGGTGAAAAAGGCTTTGAGAAACACAGAAGCCTATGAAAACTTCCTGAGATGTCTACAAATCTTCAACCAGGAAGTGATTTCACGCACTGAGTTGGTCCAGTTAGTTGTCCCATTTCTTGGGTAAGTTGGGATGCGAAATAAAAAAAAAACATGCTGAATAAACAAAAAAGTTCTTAAATCATTCCATTTTTATAGCCTAATCTAATTGGACTACAAGAAAACCAGCTTATTGTGGGATTTATTTTTGTTTAATGGATTTTAAAAAAACTGACATCTTGTTTGTGTTTTGTTTTTGATGTACAGCAAATTCCCAGAACTTTTCACATGGTTTAAAAACTTCCTGGGCTACAGAGAGAGTCAAGCTGAAACCAGCCATGCAGAGAGTTTACCTAAGGAGCGCTCTACTGAGGGCATCGCCATGGAGATTGATTATGCTTCCTGCAAGAGGCTGGGATCCAGCTACCGAGCGCTGCCTAAAAGCTACCAGCAGCCCAAATGTACAGGACGAACACCGCTGTGCAGAGAGGTTAGCAGGCTTTTATTTTAACCTTCACTGTTAGAGTAGAACAGAAATAGTTTCATTACAGTCACAAAGCAGGTGTATGAACACATGATACACATCTATTTGGTTTGTTTTATAATATAATTGTGCACATTGTTTACAGTAAATGAACAGGCCGAACATCAGAAATATGCTGAAACATTCAAGGCTAATTTGATGTTTTATCCTGTAAAATAAAGTAAATACATGTTTAGATCAGTTAGACAAGAAATAGGCTAAACAATAAAGAAATTTGGCTCACCCTTTTCTCATCCTTCCTTTGGTCTCATTGCTCCTTTTTTGTTTGTATTTACTTGAATGCCATATCGCAGGTCTTGAATGACACGTGGGTCTCGTTCCCATCCTGGTCTGAGGACTCCACTTTTGTAAGCTCGAAGAAAAATCAGTATGAGGAACACATTTACAGATGTGAGGATGAGCGCTTTGAGGTGAGGAACAATCTTGATCATCAGATATTTACATCTATTTATATTACATCTCTGAAATATCAACTTAAAACGTTTGTTAAAAGATGATCTGACTCTCGACCATCTTTTTTACGGCATTTCTGTGTAGCTGGACGTTGTGCTGGAAAACAACTTGGCCACGATTCGAGCCCTAGAAAGTGTGCAGAGGAAGCTTTCTCGCATGTCGGCTGAGGAGCAGCTGCGATTCAAACTGGACAACGCGCTGGGCGGCTCCTCTGAGGTCATCCACCGCAAAGCCATTCAGAGGATATACGGAGACAAATCTCTTGATATCATTGACGGACTGAAGAAAAACCCGGGGGCATCTGTTCCCATCGTGCTGAAAAGGTGACCACAAATTTCTCATTTCTATTAGTTTACATACTACTGTTAACATACTGTATTTACAGTGGTCCTAATTTTAACGTTTGCACGCTCACTGTTTTTAAGTTTCTTTTAATTCAATTTCGCAGCTTTATACTTTACTACTCATTGTTTTCTGTGTCTCAATTGATGCGTTGTGTTCTGTTTGCTAATTAGCTGTGCATTCAGTAGTACAACGACAGTTTGAAAATGAAAAATAATGTTTTATTTTTCCATTTTCAATTGATTCATTTCAATGGACCCGCTTAAGGTCATATGCATCTAATGTCATTGAAGCTGTCACTGTTTTAACTCCATCATACTTTTCTATGAGGGTTTGAACTTTGAGAGTGTATAAACATGAGGAAAGAGTGTGAAAATGTTAACACTTGTTGGAAAAACTTCTTTAAAGTTTATAATGATAAATTTTATTGTCTTATGAAGTCTATATTTAGAATTCCCATCATTAACACAAAAAAAAGGTGGCTACTTTGAGAATTTTGCCTATTGCGGGTTATTTTTTAGAATTCCCATCATTAACAAGGGGCACTTGTATTTAATCACGGTTATCATTTTGTTACTGCTTCAGATTAAAGACTAAGGACGAGGAGTGGAGAGAAGCTCAGAGGAGCTTCAACAAGATCTGGAGGGAGCAGAATGAGAAATATTACCTAAAATCTCTCGACCATCAAGGAATAAACTTTAAGCAGAACGACACCAAAGTGTTGCGCTCCAAAGCTCTGGTCAATGAAATTGAGATGTTGTATGATGATGTAAGGACCTCTCTTGTTGTTATTTATCTTTTAAAAGTCTAACTTGATCTTTATTGAAGACTTATAGTGTTGTGTTTAACCTGTGTTACGTAGCGCCAGGAGCGAGCATCAGAGGAAGGCGCCACACCCCCACCGAGCGGCCCGCACATGACCCTGACCTATACCGACAGCCAAATACTGGAGGATGCCGCATCCCTCATCATTCACCATGTTAAAAGACAAGTGGGCATCCAAAAAGAAGACAAGTTTAAGATCAAACAAATAATACACCACTTTATCCCAGACCTACTGTTTTCACAACGGGGCGAGCTCTCCGATGTGGAGGACGAGGATGAAGAGGAAGAAGATGATATGGAGCTCGGTCAGGATGACCCAAAGAAGCACAACGGCCTGCCAGGCAGCAGTCCTTCCAAGACCAAGCTCCTCTTTAGCAATACGACCGCCCAGAAGCTGAAGGACGTGGACGAAGCCTATAACCTGTTCCTTGTGAACAACTACTGGTATGTCTTCCTACGTCTGCACCACATCCTCTGCTCCCGTTTGCTGCGACTTTACGGACAAGCCGAGAAGCAGATCGAGGAGGAGTCCCGTGAGCGAGAGTGGGAAAAAGACGTTTTGGGGCTCAAAAAGGACAAAAGTGAAAATACAGCTATTCAGTTAAAAATGAAAGAGCCAAGTAAGTGGAAAAGTTTATTTATTTCTCTCATTATATCTTTGTGTTTTTTAAATCGTATCATCAGGCAGACTTGTTCTAAATTTTGACCTTATAGAAAAATTATTGTAACTTGTATATAAAAATAAAATTTAAATTAATTGTGAAAAAAAACAGCTTATAAACACAATTCAGAATTATTGTTATGAATTAATGAAGAGTTTTGATCATTTTGATTATCTGTAGGTTACAGTATTTTTTTACAAACAGACCTGCTAAAAAAGAGAAATGAGAGTAACAAAAGTAACAAAAAGTAACAAAAAACTCACTGGTTCTACGGGAAAGAAAAAAAAAACATCTACAACTTTTTTTCAGATTTTTAATTATTTAATTTTAATTTTTACTCTATGCACCCCGCACTGAGAAAACTTGTGATTAAATGATACTTATATAAAAAAATCTATATTAAAAATGACTGATTTATGTTGTGATTAATCTGTTAATTGTTTTGCAATAAAATCTTACTTTATTGCAGATCAAGTAATTTGAATTTTAACTTTCCTTTTGTTTTTCTTTACAAATTTACTTCAAAAATTAGAAAAAAGTAAACTTCAGATTAGTAAGCAGAGCCAGCCTGTATCAGTAAGAATTGACCATCTGAGATTTTTTTGTGACTTTATTTCTATATTTTGGTCAGAAGTTGTCAGTTGTTCTGCTTACTTTAACAGTGTGTGTAATTGTTGTAATAAATATTATATGTTTTCGTTGGTAACCAGTAAAACTGAACACAGCTTTTTTTTTTTTTTGTCTGCAGTGGATGTTGATACGGAGGATTATTACTCCGTGTTTCTGGAGATGGTGAAAAATCTGTTGGACGGCAATATGGAGCCGACTCAGTACGAGGACTCCCTGAGGGAAATGTTTACTATCCATGCCTACGTTGCCTACACCATGGACAAACTAATCCAGAGCATTGTCCGACAGGTATCATTTTTAAGGTTTTTTTTTTTGTAAATTTGTGATGATAGTTGAAATGAATTACTTACAACATACAAACTATTTTACAGCTCCAGCACCTTGTTACTGATGACGTGTGCGTGCGTGTGATGGACACGTATCTGAGTGAAGGTGGTAATAAAGCAACAGGAGGAACTTTATCCACACAAACATCGAGATCCACAGCAGAAGCTGCCTACCAACGCAAAGCGGAACACATCATGTCAGAGGAGAACTGCTTTAAGGTACTTAAAGACATCTTTATGGTCAAATCACCGTTTCACCACCAGAACAATCCTTTGTGATCCTCATCATCTTGTGTTTTTCCCAGGTTATGTTCATAAAGAACCAGAACTGTGTCAGTCTTACAATGGAGCTGCTGGACACAGAAGAGGAGAACTCTGATGAACCAACTGATACAGACGTAAGAAACATGTAAACCTACATCAGTTAAAATAGTTGTTTTACTGCCTCAAAAATAGATAGTTTTCTTCCTATTGGTTGTCAATGATATTTAAAATGAACAAACTCTGGAGTTCGAGGTTTGTGTTGAAACTTGCTTACTGATTGAACATTCAAATCCATTTGTGTCTGATGATAAAATGAACTCCTCCTTGTCTCAGAATATGAATTCAAATATGTATTTACTAAGAAGAGATACCCTGGCAAAATCAGAGGGAAAGTATTTGAAATTTGAGTTTTTGGGAAAAATATGTAATTATTTACATAAAAATCTAGAAATGATCTAGAAATATATTACATATACAAAGTAATAAAGACTCTGTGGGCGCTGTTTTGGAGAGGAGGATGCAGGCTCCAATTCAGGGCATCCTGAAGAATCCCAGTCACCCTCTGATGTGGTCACAACCCAGAAAGGTGCCCGAAGTAACCGGTTCCTCTCATTATACTGCAGAACTGAGCGCTTTAAAAGGTTGTTCATTCCGTCAGCCCTCAGGCTATTTAATCAAACAGATGTACTGGAAGCAACTGAGTCCAATGGACTTACTTATAGCTAACAATTAAAACTTTTACTATTGTATTTTTATTTATTTGCATGTGTGATTTGTTGCTGCAGGACACCAGAATTTCTCCTGCAGGAGAATAATAAAGTTTTTATCTAACTATCATACTGTCTAATAAATGTATCTTTTTGTCTGGTTCTAAACAATTTGATAATTGAGAGTTTTATGGGAAAAAAAAGTATTTTAACCGTCCCAAACTAAAAGCAGCTTTTAAAAGTTTGTGTAGATTCTAGAGGTAAATCTGAAAACAATTTTTTATATCCATAAACATTTATATCCATGATTAATATCCATAAACATTCATGAATACATTGAAGGAAGACAGATAAAGGCATGACTGAAGAGGATGCAGGAGACAGGAGTAGATGGAAGAGACTTGCTGTGCGATTCCTGAGAGGAAATGCTGAAAGGAGACAATGATGACTGTATTATTCCCAGTACTCGTACATGCACAACTCACTGATTGAGTGCGTGTCTTTAAATAAGCTATATGCGAAGAAAAATCTCCAGGGTAAAAAAATTTGGCTCAGTGCATTACCAGTACCAACACAAGCTGCACATGAGTGGTAGCACTTCCTGTAGGAGCAACATGGTGACTGGTGTAAATTCTTACAGGTCAAGACTTGAGCTAAAAGAACATATGGAAGACTTATTTTTGTCAGACTAAGCTTTGCTGTTTTCAAGTTTCATGAAAAAACAGGTGTACTTCAATTGGGAATAATATGGTATTTTGTCTTTCAGAGATGGGCGGACTATGTGAGGAGGTACCTAAACACAGATTCTGCATCCCCTGAGCTGCGGGATCATTTGGCCCAGAAGCCCGTGTTCCTCCCCAGGTGAGACTCCAGCCATGTCTCCCCTCCCTCCCTTTGTCTCCTCACTCTAAGCTGTGTCATGAGGCCACTTCACTGTTGACAAGCTGAACTTACCTGCCCAAAACAACTCAAATTTAAATAATTATAAACCTCATTTTGAAAAGATTAGCGACAGACAAGTTTAAAAAAGTTTTAGGATTAAAGTCGGTCACACTAGCAGGAGAGTTTTCTTCATCGTGAATATATTTTTAGTTTCTGACCTCTGCCTCTTGTGAAGACTGCACTTTACATGGTTGTCTTTTTAAAATTGCTTTTATTTATACTTTTTTTTTAAAGGAGTTTAATTTATTTGTAGTGATTTTTTTTTTTTTTTTAAGAAAAAATCATGGTTGATTGTGAATGTAGAAAATCTTGGGTTTCATTAATCTCTTTATATTACATTTAAATGGTGGTTTCTTTTATAATAATTCAGTTTTTATGATGTGTAAAAGAAAATCAAAAACCTGAATGAGTCAAATAAACGGGTTTAATGAACATTTTTGTTATTTTGTTGTTAGTTAAATCCAGAGGATCGATGGTGTTGTCTAGAAGCCAGGAGACTATATAAATAAAAAATCAGGGAAGTCCTGCTTTCCTTTTTGTAATTTGTCATGCCCTTTGTGATTGTAATAAGATTTAAAAGACTTAATGTGACTTAATCACTGTTTGAAACTTTAAATGTTCAAGTGTCCATTTTTGTTATACTCTGTATTATGTTTGTGATCATTTTTCAGTGGAAACAATGCAACTTTTTTTGTCGTTGCCGATAAGAATTTTTTCCCTTTGCTTTGACCGCGGCAAGTACACAGAGGTTTTTTTTCTCTCCTTTTTTTTAAAAGAAAAAAATTTCGGTCAAAGCACATAATCTGCACACTTGTACAGAGAACTAGGGTTTGTAAATAAAATTATTGTCTAAATTGTGTTTTCACCTGTCGGTGTGTTTTTTTTCCTGACAGCTCAGAGCTGTGCATGAAACTGTGGCTTTGTCTGCTTTGTATTAGATCACACCGATTCTTTTTGTTTTCTTCCTTTCTTCAAGATTTGACTATTCATTACCATTACCATTTCAAAAGCCTTTTAATTTTGAAATACTTCCGTTTAGTTTTCACTTCTTTGAATCTGGTACCTGATTATTGGTTGTTTTTCCATCAAGTCTGAGTGATCAACAGCATGAGAGGTCAAAAAAAAAAAAAAACGCTCACTGCTTATAACATAAACTTTCAGTGGCTGTGAAATTCCAGCTGTTTTTGTGCAGTTGTGTTGGGTTCTCATCTCCATGGTCATCGTTGGTGAAAGTATGTACACATTCACGTATTCTCAGCTCACATTTTGAATTAGTATCTGGTCAGGCAGAAATGTTCTCCACAACAGCTTTTGCTTGAAATTGGCTTCACTGTCATGCCGTTGTGGTAAGTACACATTTAAAACTTTCATTCAAGTGGGGTGAATAATTTACTTTGAGTTTTTCTGCACTCTTTTTGGGGTCAGTTGAGAAAATTTTGAGTCAGTGTTTTTTTTTTTTTGTTTTGGGACATGAACAGCAAAAAAGTGCAAAAAAAATCCCACCTGATGCCTTTGCTGCTTTTATAGTCGCACAAACACCAGGATTAATTTTACTGACATAACAGTTGACCTTTTTTTTTTTGGTGAGTTAAATGCATGGGTTTTGAATTTAATCTGATAAAAGGGCAATAAAACTCAAATTTGACCAAACCCCCAACATGGGCTGTTGATACTTTTACTCCAACCGTAATCTTGTACCAAATAAAAAAAAAAAAAATTATTTTTTTTTTTTATTAATTTGATGGACACTCTTTATGTTTGCAAAATTAGTTTTGGGGGTGTAATCATGAAGTATTGCTCATGACTTTAAACATCTTCTGGCCCTTTAGGAATCTAAGACGGATAAGAAGATGTCAGAGACGATGGGAGCAGTTGCAGCAGGCCAGAAAGAGCACCTCAGACAAGTCGAATGACGGTGAGCTGAAGATGGAGTGTATGTTCAAGCTGAACTCCTACAAGATGGTCTATGTCTGCAAGTCCGAGGACTACATGTACAGACACACGGCCCTCACACGAGCCCATCAGGTAAATTCAAGTTTTACTAATGTCTTATTGAATTCTGTTTTTTTTAGGTGAGTTATCGTTTGATCATTTGCAACAAGTTGAGACCTACTTCTGATTGAGTTGGAGAAATAAGTGACAATGCTGTCCTATTTATTCAAGCTGTGCTCCACCGTCTCACATTGTTCTGTACATAGATGTCAAACAGCAGCTTCTGTGTACAATAACTTCCAGGGATTCTGGAAGCTTTAGGTTCATGCCATAATAACACTTTCTAAAATGCAGCTCTTCTTCTAGATTTACTTTTCAGTAGGATTAAACACTCGCTCTGTTTTTCATGTCGGTATTTCTAATCAGAAAAACATCAAAGAACTGTGGTATTTTTTAAATTAGGGAGTAAAATACTTTGTCTGTCTTTCAATTTTTAAAAAATTATGAAAGTTATATGTAGCTGTACGGTGGCGCAGTGGATAGTAGAGTGGCCTTACAGCAAGAGGGTCAGGGTTCAAGTCCCAGAGTTGGGATGTGGCTTGAAACACCATCCTTTTTGTGTGTTGTTTGGATGTTCTCTCTGTGTATGCATAGGTTTTCTACGGGTAATCCGGTTTCCTCTCGCCTTCTAGAAACATGCATGTCAGGTTGGCCGTTACAAAATTGCCGTTAGTGTCTGAGTGTGTGTGGCAATAGACTGGTGACCTTTTTGTGGTGTATCCTGCTTCTTGCTTGATATCAGCTGAAATAGGGTCCAGCACCTTCCTGGTTAGGGATAAGCAATTAAGGAGATGAAACTAAATGAATGAGAGTTAAATGTTGAATGAGATTTTTTGTTCTGTTTTGTCTCAGTCTCACCAACGGGTAAATACACGCCTGCACAGACGTTTCCATACCTGGCTGGACAACTGGGCAAAAGAGAACGTGACCAACGAAATGTCAGCAACTAATCATAAGTGGCTGATGGGTGATGGACAGGAAGGACTGTTATCCTGCACCACCAGCTGCTGCCCAGACATCCTTCACTATCTGAACATTAACAGGTATCAGGTGAAGTACCCGACACTGTAGCACACCAAATACCTTCACTTATTTGCCAAAATGTTTGAAGTTAAAGTGGATATTTGTCTCAGATTTTTTTGTCTTGGATTCATTGGGAAATGCGAAACCCAAATTTTGCATGAGTTTCTTGTCAGAAACGGAGGGTTATCAACTCGAACATTTAATTTGGATTCTAAAACACTTAAACGTCTTTTTATTTTTTAATAAAAATTTACAACTTAAAGCAAAAATTCAATAAACTCACCTGCTTTTTTTTTTTTTTTGATGTTTTTGCCAACAAGTTGCTATTACCTCTGTTTCTGGACGTGAAGCCCAACATGGCTTCCAGCTGTTAAGCATAAACAGCCTTTTGAATGTTTTCTTATTGACTGGTGTGTACACATGTACACAAAGCTAAAATGTGTTCAACTTTTTTGGCCTCTATTTGGTAGATACTCGGTATTAGTTAAATGTTGACAATTTATGACGACTTACAGTAATTTATAACTGGGCGAACACTTTGTAAATATGTTGATATCTAGATTTCCTCTATAAACTATCATTGATGTGTAGTGTTTATTATAACACGCATAGTGTCAATCTTTAGAAAAGTTTAATAAGAAAAAAAAAAAAAAACTTTTACCTTTTTCTTTGGTTTGTTTGGGGTTTTTTGTACCAAAGGAAAACCTTTTTGTTTTCTTTATTTATGGTTTGTTAACGATTCTGTTCATCAGATCTTTTGTTTAATAGAAAAATTTGCTCATCTTTTGTCGTTTTGGACCTGTTTCTGTGCGTCTCTACTTTCATGTTTTCAGCAACCACATACGGTGTGAAAATGAATGAATGTAGTTCAGCAGCCATCCCTCCCACCACAATCTAATGTGTCTGTTTAGAAAAGAAAAGAGATATTTTTTCTATATTAAAGCATTGCAAATTTCTTGTAATCTGGGGTTATTAGTATTAAAATGGGGTGGGGGGGTTAATTGGTATTAAAATCGATAGATTCTCCAAGCGATTTATATCCAAATGTGAATGTCACGCAAGTAAAAGTGGGATGTAAAAAAGTTAGTGCTATTTTTAGGCCTTTTTCTTTATGTGCTAAGAAAAAAAAAGTATGTTTTTCCCCTTTTCTATGTAAATTAATTAATTCATTAGACTAAATGCTCAAAATTTCAAACTAACTGAGTTTATTAAATAATTTTATGAATAAATAGAAGCAAATTTTAAACAGATAATAAAGCTGCCCCCTAAAATCTTACATTTTCTGAGCCCCACTGAAGGAGAAAAGTCAAAAACACATTCATCTGCAGACAATCTTTAAAGCATTTCATATTTTTGGGGTTTTATTTTTGTATTTCCTGTGTTTTAATATAGAATAACACAAGGCTGCTGGGAGCTGATTGTACATATTGTTTGTACCCAGTTTATTGTGTCACTTCTCTTGACTTTTACAATGTTGTACATGAGTGTTAGTATGGTGTTTGGCATTAAACTATCCTTTGAGTAGACAAACTTGTATCATTTTTTTATTACTTTCAATGTGTCTGAGTTTTATTTCAGAGTTTATGCTAATGTATTGGCTAATAATTCTGTAAAAAAGTGTCACTATTTAATTGAACATGCCGGATATTGAACGTGTAAATGAGAGATTTCCACCCGATCAGTGGCTGAAACATTGGCTGCCGCAGGAAGATTTTTGTTGACAAAGATGTTTCCGGCTATTCTCGTACATAGATCCGTGTGCAGACCACATCATCAGCTCCAAAGATCTGAAACATAATTTTAGGATAAAAGATATCATATAAAGTTAAAACACAGACTCATCTTGTTACTAATTTCTAATTTTATACAGATGTTCTTGCTTTTGACAGAAATGAGAAATGAAAATACACAGCTGGTCAAAAAGCACATGAAAACAAGTTTTTATTTACTAATTTGGTGAAAGCTAGTACTTTAAATGATGGGTTCCATCCCTCTGGAGACATGAAATACTCTTAAATACACACTAAATTCATAAAGACATGTATAGAGAGAGCCCTAATCAGTCAAGTCAATATGGATTCAATCCCTGTAGCCTCTTCTAGTCAATGACAAGCTCTTTGATTTACATCAGTAACACCCGATGGTATGGGGAGTAAGAGTTCCATGAGCTGAAATCTTATGTGGGGCTCCCAAATGAGTTAGACTGGTGGTTATCATTTCCCTCTTCCCTTTTCTGATGATGGCTCCAACTATTGTTCTATTTTTCTCCAACCTGCTTAGCAATGGCTGTGTAGACTTTCAGCTTTTTGGAGAGCTGTCTGGCACACTGGTGTCTATGAAGTCTTACAGTCAAAGATGGATGAGACCAAAGCAGACTGTCATCGGACTGTTTAAAAAAACAGTGGAAAGGGTCTTCGAGAGAAAATAATCCTGCTGATTTGTAAGAAATGAAATATTAATTTGACCTGGTAAAATACGACTAAAAAATATCCTACAATGTGGTATTCAGATTTTTGTTTAAAATCTGTGTTTCAGACTAGAAAATAGATTTTTTTACTTTGTATATAATAATTTATATGTCTTACACACACATGTTAGTCAGTACTTCAGCCAGAATTAGTGTTTTTTTCTTTCAGGTTTCTATGGTTTCGGTAGTCCTTGAGAAAATGAGGGTGATTCACTGAAAAAGAAGTTGGTGTGACCAAGCCCAAAGATTTGTGGGAGTCCTAGTGGGAATAGTGAAAAGACCAAACTACATGATCATTATTTCAACTTACGCTGTGTGTCAAGAGAACGGAGACGGACAGGATCTGTGAATAATGGAGTTGTGATGACTCCATCTGGCCAGTGTGGGATACTTTAAATGGGGGTAAGACCAGGGTCCATTGTTATAAGTCATCAGCATGATCAATGGAGCTGGCCCCCCGGGCGGCCCATCATGGAGTAAATAATGCAGGATGGCATTTATCTTTCAAATCAATAGTTGTTTACTTAAAATGTGAAGTGAGTCCATGAAGTTCCCAGACATTCATCTCTCTACTGTTTTTACTCTTGACTTGCTGAATGGCCACTGTAATCCATCTCTTCACCATCAACCACATTAGGATATTTCGAACTATTTTTTAGCAAATGCATATTAATATTTGTAAATCTATTATGTATCAAAATGCACTATTCAAAACTTCATCAAAATGAAGTGTTTTTTGTTTCAATTAATTTATTCAGCTGCAAAGTTCTTCGATTCAAGGAAGAAAATACTTATTTTGGCTTTAAATTATCAGTAATATCTTCATTCAGGATTGAAAGAATCTTGCACGAGATGTAATCTGACATTAATTTGCAAGTTAATCAGAGGATTTGAATTTTAAGGTTATGGGTTCGAGTCTCAGGTGGGACGAGGCTTGAAACACTGGGCTTTCTGTGTGGAGTTTGCATGTTTTCCCCGTGTAAATGTGGGTTTCCTCCAGGTACTCCAGATTCCTCCCACCCTCCAAAAACATGCATGTTAGGTTGATTAACCACTACGAAAATTGCCTTTAGGTATGAGTGTGTGTGGCCCCGCGACTGGCTCGTGACCTGTTTGGGGTGTACCCTCCTTCTCGCCTTAAATTAGCCCGGATAGCCGCCTCTCGTTTTGGAAACTGAAGTAATTTTTTGTTTTCTTTGAATATTAATGGGGCGGCACGGTGGCGCAGTGGGTAGCACAGTGACCTCACAGCAAGAAGGTTGTGGATTCAAGTCCCAGATGGGGACGAGGCTGGAAACACTGGCCTTTCTGTGTGGAGTTTGCATGGGTTTTGTCCGGGTATTCCGGTTTCCTCCCACCCTCCAAAAAACATGCATGCTAGATTGATTGGCCACGTGATTGCCCCTAGGAAGTCTGCGACAGTCTGCGACAGACTGACGATCTGGTCGGGGTGTACCCTACCCCTAGCCTCGAATCTGCTTGGATGGGCTCCAGCACCCCCACCCGCTGCAACTCTGCAAGAGATAGACTGTTAAGAAGGTGACTGACTGAATATTAATGATTGATTTCTCCAGGTTGTAAATAATGTTCTTTATTTCCTCTTTTATTCTCATTGAGTTTTTTTTTTTCTTTTTTTTTTAGTTTTCAGAAAACAAAAGAAGTACAAATAAATGTGCTTGTTTTACGATTTCTAGCTAAATCAGTGGAGAGAAAAAAAACGTTGCTCCTGATCGGTATCTTTATAATCTTTCATTTCTATTTAAAACAAATTATTCTTCAGATTATCTCCACTATCTAGGATTTAGACATCCCATCCGCTATGAATCTGTGTTTCCTTCCCACCTCCCTATCAACTTACACCAGGTCTCTCCAACACGAACACACACACCATCAGCTTAAACAAAAACAGATTTGGTAAAGCTTCAAGTTTTCTTTCACATTAAAACCTGCAGTCAATTCAAATTCCAGCCTCTCCCAAATGTTCTCCTGGTTCCTGCTCCACTGAGTCACAGTCCATAAAGAGATATTCATCACAATCTAACTGGACATAGCTATCTTTTTTTTTTTTGTTGTTGCAGCTGGCCAGTAAAGCCGGACCAGATGTTTACAGATTTGCTGCAGTAAATTCTGTCTTTTTATTATTATGACTTATTTTTTCTCAATCCAAATGTTTTTCTGATGAATAGAAATCACAAATCAAAAGATCAATAAACACATGGTTTGGAAAGTTGAAGCAACTTTTTTTTTTCATGGCATGCCAGAAAATGATCACAGTAAACAGATGTTAGTGTTTGTCGGAAAAGGAGAAATAATTATGTAGTTTTAATCGGATGTCGACTTGTAGGAAATGACTCCTCTTCTTTCGGCATTTCCCTTCAGGGGTCACCACAGCAAGTCAGTTTCTTCCATCTAATCCTATCTCCTGCATCTTCTTCGGTAAACTGTCTTCATGTCTTCCTTCACTGTATCCATGATCCTCCTCTTTTGGTCTCCCTCTTGGCCTCTTTCCTGGTGGTTCCAAACCTAGCTTCTTCTCTCGCTCGCTCGTCTCTGTACATGTCCAAACCATCTCAGTCTGGTCTCTCTGACTTTATCTTCAAAACCTCTAACATGTGCTGTTCCTCTGATCCTGTCCATCCTGGTCACTCCCAGTTAGATCCTCAGCATCTTCATCTCTGCTACCTCCATCTCTGTTTCCTGTCTCTAGACCAAATTTGTAGGAAATGACTAAAAAATCACAAAAAAAAACTGTTTCTAAAACCTGTCAGTGATTATTAACCATTTAATACCCACCACACGGCTCAACTTTTTCATTTCATCTTCTGAACCGCTTATCCCTAACAGGGTCACGGGGAGTACCAGAGCCAGTTCCAGCTGATTCAAGGCGAGACCTTTGGTATACCCTGAACAGGTCGCCAGTCTGTCACAGGGCCACACACACATTGTGATTTGCAGTAGCAGCCTATTAGCCTAACATTGCATGGTTTTGGAGGGTCTTAAAACTGGAGTACCCGCAGAAAACCCACACATACACGGGGAGAACATGCAAACTCCACACAGAAACCTTCATCTTTTTTTTTTAAGAAAAAAGGTGAATACATCAAAACTTCTACTAGCAGATTTTTGTTCATAAAATCCATCCAAAGACTTGACTTAAAAAAAATTAACAAAAAAAACCCCATCTGGTTTGTGAGTCTGCAGATGTGTGCAACACCCTTATCCGTCACCAAATCTACAACACAGTTGAACACTCACCAAGACAAGTTCTTCTCCTCTGAGTTCTCTGCTCCAAAAGGTCTTGGGACCATTCCCACTTATCAGAGTCTGTTTGCAGAAGATCTTGTTCTCTGTCTCCCACATCGGCAAACTCTGCAGGGTGTAACATTTAGTCAAGTTTTTACTAATTTAATTTTCATCTTAACATAAAACAAAGTGACAACTGGTTTTATGGTTGCAAATAACACTAAAAGACTTATAAGTCTGAGGCTTTTTTGGGATGATTTGTTACACTGTAGATCAGTTTGCAGCGAGCTAAGATAAATAAGTTCCACTAATGTGTTGTTGTAGTCTACGTACGTGTCAACGGTGAAAATTTACTGATGTGCAAGTGATGTGTCCAGATGTTTAGTTTCCTTTCAACCTTTTTGTTTCCAGCTTGGTTAAATTCACTTCTGCTAATAATTATTCATACCCCTGGCAAATTTTGACTTAAAGTTAACTTTTAAATCAAACATAATTTTGGCTCTAGCTCATGACTGGGCAAATAACGGCCCGCAGGCCACATGTGGCCCATTAAACGTTTTAATCAGGTCCAAAAAAAAACAACAAAACAAACATGTTAATGTTTTATTTTCCTGCAATTCTGATGTTTCCTCACTATGTGGCGCCAAAGATACAACAACACTGCTCCCATTAAAATGTATGTGTTTCCGTGATGCGCACGTTGTCAAAAAAGACTGTCAGGAGATTTCAAACCTACATTTTGAACCTAACGTGCGTTTTTTTAAGCGCTAGGTCGCTTGATTTTAACGTTAGCACACTAGATTATGTTTGTGTAGCGGCCCCAATGGCTTTCCATATCTAGCACGCTTGTTTACCAAAGCATGGCATCCCTCTGCTCCTGTTCCGGCCCTTGGTCAAATGTTAGAACCCAATGTGGCCCGCGAATCAAAAAGTTTGCCCACCCCTGCTCTAGCTAGAAGTGATCCATGTGTCGTCTAAAATATAAGACAATTTCAAAGAAGTATTGTGGAAAAATATGTCTCGATTTCTACTTACATTTGAACAACAGGTTGCTTGTCTGAAGGTATTCCCTTTTTGTTTTAATGATTAAAACACTTTGTGGACTAATGCAAGAAAAGAATGCTTTTTATAGTCACTGATCAACGTTTTGTATGTCCTGCTGGTTATCTTTAGCAATGACCTCCAGCTTTTTAAGCATGTTACTTTGATTTAAAAAAATAGTTTTCCGTTCAACACTATACATTCTGCAAAGTAGCATTTCTATTGCAAATTCAGTAAATAAGTATCAGAAGAAATCGAGACTGAGAACGTAGCAAAGAAGATACTGTGTATGTGTGTCAGTGTTTAAGTTCATGAATGCTGTTGAGGTGTTTATGTGTCATGAATCCCAGCCAGAACTAAATGCTCAGAAAAGGGCAAGGAGAGGGCGGAGATACCAAGCCCACCAGCAGGAGTCTCAGACAAATGCATGGAAAACTTTCAACCCATCTAGCCAAATGTGGAGGGAGAGCCAAAAAAAAGTCAGCTAAGCCATGTAAACAGAGATCCTGAAGGCATAGCTGAAGGGTCCGCTGGGTCGCCGAGGTCACCTAGTCGTGTGGACACCAGCAGATCTAAGACTCAGCAATCCTGGCAAAGTGCCACCCAGGTCTTTATGCCCAACTACCCTCTGGGTACTGTTTTCTTTTTCTTTCTCTCCATCTTTCTGTTCCCGGTATATGATCGTGTAAGTGGGTATTTGCCCCAGAAACCAGAATGCATCCATCATTGTTTGAGCCCTTTTTCTTTCGTTTATCATGTGAAAAAATGGATGAAATGAAAATGAAACCGTGCACACATGAGTGTTTTTTGCTGTTACCTTACACTTTCTTCCATCCACTGTCTCCTCATTAAACTCTTCCCCAATGAGGAAGTTGATCTCCGTTGTACGAACTGTGGTGTACGTCTTTATGTAGAACTGATTGTTGTTCTGCTTTATCTCCACATGTGGCTTTGATGCAGCTGCAACTGCAACCTTCCTCAACATGGCGTTCACACCTGGGATTACACACACAGTTCCATGTGAGCTTCCAGGTTGTCCTGAACATTGCACTGGATACACATCACCTTACATCAGTCATTTCCTCTCAGTCTGAACAACTCTAAACACGTCTTTTTAAACACTTTCACTTTGATGAATTTCATGCTGACTTTGTTCTTCTGTGTGTTATTGTGAAGCCTTTTTTGTGAATCTTATCTTGAAAGGTACTTTATAAAGTAAGTGTTACGTAAAATCTTCTTCTTCTCCTTTCGGCATTTCCCTTCAGGGGTCGCCACAGTAAGTCAATTTCTTCCATCTAATCCTATCTGCTGTATCTTCTTCGGTCACACCAACTATCTTCATGTCTTCCTTCACTGTATCCATGAACCTCCTCTTTTATTTTCCTCTTGTCCTCTTTCCTGGTGGTTCCAAACCTAGCATCCTTCTGCCGATGTACTCGCTTGCTCTTCTCTGCACATGTCCAAACCATCTCAGTCTGACCTCTCTGACTTTATCACCAAAACCTCTAACATGTGCTGTTCCCCTGATATACCATTTCTAATCTTGTCCATCTGGGTCTCTCCCAGAGAGATCCTCGGCATCTTCATCTCTGCTACCTCCATCTCTGTTTCCTTTCTTTTCCTCAGTGCCCCTGTCTCTAGACAGGGGCACTGAGGACACTGAGGACACTTTCCCATTCATTTTAGCTGAAACTCTACTATCACACATCACACCTGATACTTTTCTCCACCCATTCCAGCCTGCTTGAACACGTTTCTTCACCTCTTTTCCACACTCTCTATTGCTCTGGACGGTTGATCCTAAGTACCTAAAATCTTCCACCTTCTTTATCTCTTCTCTCTGTAACCTCACTTTTCCATTTAGATCCCTCTCATTTACACACATGAAAGTAATAAATAAGCTTGATGGGTCTGCTTAGAAGAAAAATATGAACATTTCTTAAAATTTCCTCTGATGTGATTTTTTTTTTTTTCGGCTTCACTTGTCATCACTTTTCACTTAAACGCCTTTCATTTTCATGACAGATCGAGTTGTCGTTTGATTTCATTTCGTCTACTTCTAGCTCCAAGGAGGTGTCACACACAATTGTAACTTTACTAATTAACCGAATAGTCAAACTTGTCCCTTTAGCTTCAGACAGATGTGACACTTAATCAAAGTATCATTTTCAAGTTTGGTGAAAAAAAAAATATGACAATGTCAGGATGCTCAAGGAAACCTTCCTGCAGCTGCAGCATGAGAGAAAAATGGTTATCTGCAGATGTTGGGAATACGGCGAGAGCATTGACAAGGTGATGAGAGGGAGGAATGTTGCTTTGTTTAACTCTTCTGTAAGATGTGATCCATTCTGCTCTCCGAATGAGTGGAAAAACTATTCTCATGCTGTTCCATAGTTACTGTTCAAACAATCAGATGAGTGAAGACTTTTGTCTGTTTCCTCTTTCCTCTTTTACTTTTTTATTGATAGGCTTTGTGGAGTCCCATAAAATGACATCATTGTCTCGTACATGATTTATCTAGGGAGGAGGAATTCTGCAGAAATACTTGATGACAAGTTGTAAAATGCAAAAAAAACCTTTCATATTTAAGTTAAGAATTTTTTTTGAGGAATATAAATGCCTGTCGTGGTAAAGAAAGAGCTAAGCCGAAAAGCAATGCTCTCAGTTTACAAGTCGATCTAAGTCCCCACCCTCACCTATGGTCACCAGATGTGGGTGGTGACCGAAAGAAGGAGATCGCGGATACAAGCGGCCAAAATGAGTTTCCTCTGCAGGGTGGCTGGGCTCTCATTCAGACATCGGGTGAGGAGCTCTGCCATTCGGGAGGAGCTTGATGTCGAGCAGCTCCTCCTCCAGGTCGAGAGGAGCCAGATGGGGTGGTTCGGGCATCTGGTCAGGATGCCACCCGAGCGCTACGCGGGCGAGGTGTTTCGGGCATGTCCCATCGGGAAGAGACCAAGGGGCAGACCCCGGACTCGCTGGAGAGACTTTGTCTCACAGCTGGCCGGGGAACGACTTGGGATCCTTCCGGGTGAGCTGGAGGATGCAGCCGGGGTGAGAGAAGCCTGGGCTTCCCGTCTGAGGCTGTTGCCCCCGTTACCTGGCCCCGGAACAAGCGGAAGATGACGGAACGGAACAGAATTTAAATGTAAATTTAATGAAAAGTCAGAAGCTTAACTGTTGAGGATTTTTACTATGAATTAATAACTTGTAGAAGACTAGATTACTTTCATTATTCATATTCAATTTAAATACTGACTGAGATTTAATTTACCCACTAAATACACACATAGCAGGTACCAACAAGCCTTTCTTCACTCATTGAACAACTGTTTGTAGAACCCTTAAAGAATTTCCCCTTCGAGAATTAATAAAGTATTTCTCATTTTCATTGGAAGAATAAAAAATTAACATCTCACCCAAAGCTTTGAGCAACTCATCAAAATTTTCGCTGCTTTTCATCTTCCAGGTGCCTGTAAAGTTTGCCATCTCCTTCTGAAAGGTTTAGTTTCTATCAGCCGACGCCTTTTCCCCTCTGTTCCCTCAGCTGCCTTTCTTTAGTCTCTTTTTCTCTGTCCGTCCATCTCTGGTCTGTGTTCCCACCCTCTTCTCCTCCCTGTCTGTAATGACTTAACAGCCACCCCCTCCTTTTCCTTCCATCCTCACCAATAAAATAAACTCCCCCCCATCTTTCTATCCCTATACATACACTTTTACGTTCTCAGACAGGTCTTTAATGGCTACAAAATACTGCTAAGCTTTTTCCCCTTAGACACGTTACACAACCTTATTTATTATTCAGACTTTATTAGTTTTCCCAGTAGATAAAGAATACTGCTATTAAA
Source organism: Neostethus bicornis (assembly GCA_902685375.1). Classification (NCBI taxonomy): domain Eukaryota; kingdom Metazoa; phylum Chordata; class Actinopteri; order Atheriniformes; family Phallostethidae; genus Neostethus; species Neostethus bicornis. The sequence goes on from LR738543.1 coordinate 11,281,954, forward strand.
AAATCATTTGGGGATCATATAATTTCATCTGAATAAATATAAAACTGCAAAATTAAACTTATATTTGATTTAAGGTTTAATAAACCTGGAACCACATGGTCAAATTTGTTTTTTAAAGTTTTATTTATTAGAAAGTTTATGAAAGTTTTCTCTCATTTGCTGTTTAAAAGTAAGAATGTTTTCTCTTCTTTTCATTCTTTTTGTAAATAACTTATATTTTTATGAGTTTTTATCAATGTGTAGAATACATAACTTGTTTTTAGGTCGATTCTTAACATCTGACCTCTGAATGCAGTTGACCTTGGTTTAGTTACAGAAAGGAGAATTGTTGTTCCTGTTTCATCTTCTAAACTACTTATCCCTAATGGGGTAGTCGGAGCCTATCCTGGCTGATTTCAGGCGAGAGGCAGGGTACACCCCGAACAGGTCGCCAGTCTGTTGCGGGTCCACGCACACAAATAACCATTCAACACACACACTCATTCCTAGGGGGATTTCATAGCAGCCAATCCACCCATCATGCATGTTTTTGGGGGTTGGGAGGAAACCGGAGAAAATCCACACATACATGCGGAGAACATGCAAACTCTACACAGACAGGCCAGTTTTTCAAGCACCACTTGACTCCTAGACTCAATCACGACCTTTTTACTGTGAGAGCACTGTGCCAACCACTGTGCCAACGTGCAGCTCTTATTTATTGTGAATCAATAAAATAACAGATTATTTTTAAATTACTGTTATTAATATTTATTTTTTTAACTCGGACATATTTTTTGTCAAATTAACCCAACTTTATTTTAAAAATTGTAGTTTGTTTCTACATGAGAGAATTGTTTACTTCATGGGGTAACATTTCAAAGATTCTTATGCAATATGTTAACAGGGGCGGATCCAGAATTTTCTAAAGAGGGAGGCATGAGGTCATTGACAAAGCTGGTAAAGGGCTGGCTGGGGGCATTCCCCCAAAACATTTTGAAAAATAAGAGTCATTTTCCTGCATTTTGGTGACCCATTCGCTGCCCCTGCAAGGGGATACCTTGACTAGTCCCCTTTCCTTTCTTCTCCTTTTTTTTTTTGTAGACCAAAATGGGAGGGTGTGCGCCACCCACGTACCCTCCCTAGATCCACCCTTGGTTAATATGTGCTTCTCATAAAAAGTGATCAATTACAGACTTTGCAGCTTGGACTGTAGCATCTGTTGAAGCTACAGCCTCTTTTCTAGATTTTTTTCCTGACTCTCATAGTTTAGCATTAATTTGAACAGAAATACATTTTTTCATAAATCTAATTCTGTTTATTTACCAAACCGTATTCCAATAAAGGATTAACATCATTATTGTTTATCCTCTAACTTTTTAGATCTCTATACTTTCTAGCTTTAAAAACAAGTCTTCCCAACTTGATTTTGATCCTTTAAGCGCCTCTCTACCTCTCACACAGCTACCTTCATTACACCCCCTGAGAATGAGGGGGCCCTTCCTCTAACCCCGGCCAAGTCCGATTTGTTCTCTCTCTGACGGCCTCTAATCAATCTTTTTGACAAAGTGCCTTCCAGACACTTTATAATTGATGTATAAACCAGAGCAGGGAGCACTCTGTCATCTCACCAGGAAGTGGCACCTCAAAGAAAACCTTCAGCCATGAAACTTCACCAGACAATATCAGGCCTTTCATTCATCAACAAATTTGTCTGTTGGTTTCTGGGTGGTTTTTAAACGGAAACAGAGAACTGATCCCTTTTTTCTCACATGATTTTAATGTCTTTTTCCAATGGAAACTTAAATAGTGGATGGAATGAAATCACTTTAAATTTAGACCATAATAAGAATCTGTAAAATTTCTTAATTCAAACTCACATTCAAAGCATTTTTTCCCCTCAGTCTTCAAGCAGCGTAATGAGATACGACCTTCAGTGCCAGAGGGGTCACCGTGGGTGAGATGAATAAACGCCCTGTAGTCATTACAACATCAAGAAAGCATGTTAACTCACCGGCAACAGAATCAAATTCCTCCCTCAGGAGAAAATAGAAACACATTTAGATCTCTTTAGAGGCTGCAGTCAAGGTGTAGTTTGATGAAACTTTTCTAGGTGCTAAAACGCAGAATACTCGGCATGACAATCTGTTAAAATGTAAAGGATGCATAAATGTGTTCATAATGAATGGACTGATGAGATCACAATGACATCACTGATAAATTAATAGAATATTTCATTTGATTTATACTTATAAAAAAATTTAATGAAAATCAACTATTTTTCTTTTCAAATAAACAATCTGTCACTTTATTAATGCCTTTTTTTTATACTAATTGTTCCGTTGTCTTCCGCTTATCCGGGGCCAGGTCGCGGGGGCAACAGCCTTAGACGGAAAGCCCAGGCTTCTCACACCCCAGCTGCATCCTCCAGCTCATCCAGAAAGATCCCAAGTCGTTCCCCGGCCAGCTGTGAGACAGTCTCACCAACGGGTCTAGGGTCTGCCTCTTGGTCTCCTCCCGGTGGGAGATGCCCGAACCACCACACCAGTGAGGCACTGAGGGGGCATCCTGACCAGATGTCCGAACCACCCCATTTGGCTTCTATCAACCTGGAGGAGAAGCAGCTCAACACCTAGCTCCTCCCGGATGGCAAAACTCCTCACCCGATCTGATTAAGAGCCCAGCCACCCTGTGGAGGAACTATCGGTGACTATCGGTGAGGGTGGGAACGTAAATCGACTTGTAAATCGAGAGCTTTGCTTTTCGGCTCAGCTCTTTCTTTACCACGACGGACCAATGCAGCGTCCTAGTTATTGGTGACACCACACCTATCCATCTGTCTCGTGAACAAGACCTCGAGATATATAACTGTACTTGTTTTAATTATCATTTTTGTTTGCGTTCTATTATTGAATTAATAGTTGATACACAAAGACCAAAAGAAACGAGGCCTCTTTTTATAAACATATAATCTTTCAAGTCAAATTTGAAGAATTTCTAAATTAAAAAAGTCTGCAATTTTGACAAAAAATTTGTTAAGTTATTTTATGTTTGGAAAAAGACTAAAAAACAGGGTGAATTTGTGCAGCAGTTGATGTTTTAATAACCAAACACCAGATGACACAATATTAAATTCACATTTTCTGACTCTGACAGATCAAATCAACAGCAGGGGAGAAGCTAGAAAAAAAAAAAAAAACTTTAAAACTGACAGATGTACAAAAGCATTTTCAGTGATTTGTTTGAATCAGTGCATTTTAAAAAAAAAAACAAAAACCAAAACTTCCAAATAAAATCCAAACCTAATTTTCTCTTATTGAGTTTTAATCAACTTAATTTTACCCACTTTTTCAAAGAAGTGACAGTTGATTATATTTCTATTAACAAGATCACTGCTGAAAAACCATGAATCAATTCAAGTGAAATAGATTTATTTTTTATTTACAGCAGTCAATCTGTTCAAAGCAAATAAAAAAATTATAGCTTTTTGACGTTACACAATTTAAAAAAAAAAAATCACAACAATAAAATAAGTCCAAGAATTTTTTGTGGTTCGGGAAACAATGACAAAAATCTGCAGAGCATAAACAAATAAATTAGGTTCAGCAGGTTTGCAGCACATAACGAGCAGGAAAAAAATATTTTGTACAGAAAACCATTAACCATTATTGCACTCGGACATTTACTCCCACAGGGGAAGGAGTTCCTTGAGTTCACCTGACAGTACAAACAAGAACTCAATCCTGACTGAAATATTTTAAAGTGCATGTACCATTTTTTAAATCACCGGTACATTAAAGAAATTCTTAGCTGACATGATCACTGCAACTATTTGTACATCATCATTGAGGGAAAAAGATGTCAGATGAATGGATGTGCAGAAAATACGTTACTATATGAAATGTATAAATCCACCTGAAATCCATCAAGATTCAAGTTAGGACTTTGGAGAAAAAAAAAGTGACAAATGTGTAAAACTGAGTTCTTCTGAATTTTGGTGAAAAACCAGTTTGCTTTGCACAAATTCAAGTTATCACAGCAACCATTAAACTCCTGATTAATCACTTTCACCACCACAATTAAGCCAAAAAAGGACTGAAAATAATGAATGGATTAATTTCTTTAAACACAAAATTTTTTGCTAGTTTGCGCAGTTATTTAAACAATTCAGTTTGACCATTTTGTCAAAAAAACCGCCCCAAATCAAGAGTGTTTAATCAATTTAAACAAATTTTGATTTTAATTACCAGTTTTCTTTTAAATAAGTCGATAATCTAAAACCTTTATTTAAAGTTTAAAAATATGTATATATAAAAACAAACAAATAAACAGGTGATTCCATGTTCCCTCATTGTCTTAGAATTATGAGAAATTCTTCTTTATTCCTGCACTTTTACAGAAAGTCTAAGTTTGTTTGAGATGAGGGTTAAAAATGGCACAGTTCACATTTCCATTGTCCACATTTCTTTTTTACCAGTGCCTTGAATCTACTAGTTCTGGACGCAAACTCAATTTTTTCAGCGTCTCGTAGCCAACCACCATGACAATGGCGGTGGGTGTTGATGAAATGATGCGCGCAGACAGTCCTTTGGTCATTCCCCAGTAACCCTCCTCTTTAATCAGCTGTGTGAATGTTTTCAAGACCGAGGTCCCACCTTCGACCTAAAGACATAATTATAGATACATAGATATGTCAGATACTACACATCAGTATAGTTATAGTCAGTTGGTTAAAAGTCTATTAAGTGATGAGCATATTCAACTTTTCTATTTTTGCTTCTGTATGTAGAAAAAAAAAAATTCAAACTAATATTGAAAAGATGTGTGAAAGCAGCTTTTGTTTTAGTGGAGCGTTTTTACTGAGAGAAAAACAAGGTGCGAGTCACTGCTTTAGTTTACTCCCCTCCAAACCTTTGTAATGTTAGGATGCCTCCTCAGCGCCTCGCTGGAGAGGTGTTTTGGGCACGTCCCACCAAGAAGAAACCCAGATGCAGATCCCAGACCTGCTGGAGAGACTATGTCTCACTGCAGGCCGGGGAACGCCTTGGGATCCTCCTAAGTGAGCTGGAGGATGCAACAGGGTGAGGGAGGAGCTCCTTTTAGCCGCTTGTATTCGCGATCTCGTTCTTTCGGTCACCACCCACAGCTGACCATAGGTGAGGGTAGGAACTTCCAATTTCATAATGAAAATGAATGGTAATTGTTAAACAATGTTAGGTTACTAAGCTTCCTCTGCAGGGTGGCTGGGCTCTCACTCAGAGATCGGGTGAGGAGCTCTGCCATCCGGGAGGAGCTCGGTGTCGAACCGCTCCTCCTCCAGGTCGAGAGGAGCCAGATGGGGTGGTTCAGGCATCTGGTCACGATGCCCCCGAGCGCCTCGCGGGCGAGGTGTTTTGGGCACGTCCCACCGGGAGGAGACCAAGGGGCAGACCCCGGACCCGCTGGAGAGACTATGTCTCAAAGCTGGCCGGGAACGACTTGGGATCCTTCCGGGTGAGCTGGAGGATGCAGCCTGGGGAGAGAGAGGCTTGGGCTACCTGTTGGAGGCTGTTGCCCCAGCGACCCGGCCCCGGAACAAGCGGAAGATGACGGAACGGAAAGGTTACTAAGAAACACTTGGTTAGTCTAAACCTAAGCATGTCTTGACTGTGTTTCTATGTATGTACTGTGTTTAACATGTTTCACAACAGAATGAATTCATAAGTTGTCTACATCTACAAATTACATGAAACATATTTGTGATTTTTTTTTTTATATATAAATGAAAAATGTGCGTATTCAAAACACTAAATGCTTTGAAACGTGTTCTTAAGAGAATGCCCAATAAAATGAAAAGATAAATGTATGATGAATGTTCATACCTGTATTCTGGCTCTGACCACATCCATGGGGTTTGTAACGGTTGATGCAGTGGCTGCAGCGAGAGGTCCAGCCATCGCTTGCAGGAGCAGATGAGGGCAGTCACCGGGAGCCAGTTTAGACAGTTGTTCTGTTGAAAGTTACACATGAATACGTTATCACCTCACTCCAAGAACAAAATATTTTATTGTACATGCTGGAACAGTGCTGATTACAGAAAATACTTGATAAGACAATAAAACAGAACATGAAGCTCTTTTGAAGACGTAGTTTGTGTTTTTCTTTGTTTCTGAACAGTACTGATGTGTTCAGATGAGACTTCTTATTGTTAGTTTGAGAATTTTTTTGGAAATATATTTGGTTATCAACATTTTTTTTTCAATCAGGTAGTTTTAAAAGTTTATATACTTATATTTATTTATTCATTATATATTTCTTTTCTTAATAATAAGAAAAAATGCCTTCGTTGGTACAATGTACTTACCAGCATAAAAGTGATAAAAAGGCCACCAGACTGCACTGTTTGGGATGTAAGTGAGTAAAGAAGCAACGTATCCTCTGTAAAAACCCCGGAAGCCATCAGCAGCAAAAATCTGAGAAATAATGTTCCTTGTTTGTCCGATCATTTTTGGGGACTTTCCATCCTTTGAAGCAGAACTGAGTCGGAAGCGTGTAAGGTGCTTTTCTTGGCCCTGCATCATCAGCTGCTGAGAGACAACATCTATGGGGACCGTGATGCTCTGAGCAACCAGCGAAGCCAAACCACCTGCCACCAGCGACTTTACAGTGTTGCTGTCTGAATATCGAGAAACATAATTCCTCACCAGCTCGTAGGTGGTTATGTATCCCTGGCCTGAGATAAGTGTGAAGGTGTTAACCATGAAGCCGCGATAGAGCCCCCGTACACCCTCAGTCCGTAAGATTTTGCAGAAGGCATCAAAGGTGCCATTATAGAGTGATTTTCCTTTTTGTACTTGCAGCCGTGTCCGAATGAGTGTAGCCGGGTAGACAGTGGCCCGGATGGTGAAGGTTATGAACATCCCGAAAGAGTAGAACTTCTTTTTGTCGAGGTCCTCCCACTCAATGATTTGGATGTTCCTTTTCTGCTGCATCCTGCCAGCTGTAGCTGCCGCTTCATCAGACTGATCCTGCCTGGAAGAATAAACAATATAAACAGACATCAGAATTGATGGAACCGAGTTTGATTTAGTCTTCTGAACCGCTTATCCCAACAGGATCACAGATGGTGTTGGACCCTATCCAGGCTGATTTCAGGCAAGAGGCAGGGTATACCCCGAACAGGTCGCCAGTTTGCTCCAGGGCCACACACACATACTCATTCCTAGGGGCAATTTTGTAGAGGCCAATCAACCTAACACACATGTTTTTGGAGGGTGAGAGTAAAATGGAGTACCTGGAGAAAACACAAACATATACAGAGAGAAAATGCAAACTCCACATAGAAAGGCTAGTGTTTCAAGCCTCATACCACCCGACCTTCTTGCTGTGAGGCCACTTTGTAGCAGTGGAACTGAGTTTATTTTAAAGAAATGAAAGTAGGTTCACTAAAAGAATTTTAATAATCAATTACACCAAATTTTAAGCAAAAAAAAAGGAACACAAAGCGCTTTTTTTAAACAACTATCTGTTCATATTCCAATTAAAACAAGCCTTCTAATCCTAAAATATAAGATGCAAAAAAATTAAAACACAAATCCTGCTTAAAACCACCATTCACACACAAAAATCCCCTTTAACAAACATGGATTTATATCATCTATACTTCTAAACTTTCAATAAAGGAGCATCTGTCCTGGGACTGATGTGAAAAAAAAAATAATAATGGAGATTTCTTTACTCAATTAAAAAAAATGCATCCATTTGTTCTGAGAAAAGCTTTGATTACAAAAACCAACCAGATCAAGAAAATCTGGATGATCACAACACAGCCAAAGGGCAACATTGGTTGAATATCAATGAACCAAATGAGCTTGATCAACCATGTACAGTATGTTGAAAAACATCAGTACGTAAAAGAATTCTTCAATGTATTCTGATGTTTATTAAAAATTATGTTCCAATATAATTAAGTTTTTCTGTTGAGATTCAGATTCAAATTTTTTTTTTACAGTTCAGACCTGCTAAACTATTAATAAGTTTATCTTATCTCCAGTTTACAGTTCAAAGATCATTATAAGTAGAGAAGATTAACTTTACCAAACTTTGAAAAGCAGATTTAGATAAATCTACAATGTTTTCATGGTTGTCTTTAATCTTAATAAGTCATCTTTTTAAACCAGTGACCGTAGACACACACCCAAAGGACACCATGTTCTCACACAATTTAGGTTTATATTTAAACTAACAATAACGATCTGAAACAAACAGTGTGTGTTTAACTAAACCAAAACTAGGTGTTTTCTAAAAACAAGCTGTCGGGTGGTGTTTTTCTTCATGTAACACATTAAGCTGTTTGGTTAGCTAGCTCCACATAAACACAATTAGCATTATATAAAATAACAACATTAACAACCACTTACCTCTTTGGACAGAGCTTTATTCCACAGTCATATCTTCAATGTGATGAGTGTAGAACAATGAAGGTTTACAGAATCTTATCAGATTGTTGCTGTTGTTTAACTAGTTTAACCTCGTCGCTCTGTAGCTAACAGCAGCTCTTCCGGTTCCCATTCAAACACCATGCTACTCAATCACCCAATCACAAAACAGGATTTCTTCTTCTATTTGAATATTTCCTGCCTCAAATTTTGGTTGCCTTTTTAGCGCCCTCGCTAGGGCAAACAAAATCTTTAAAATTACAGCTAATATATGAGTTTAAATGAAGCCCTGCTATGTCAACACAAGATTCCGTTCTGACCCGTCATCTTCCGCTTATCTGGGTCAGACGGGAAACCCCGGATTCCCTTCACCCGGCTGCATCGAAGAAGTCGGACATCCGGGAACTTTGGTCATGTGACAGCCTATGTGTGAGAGCCGCCATCACAGTTAGGGTAAAACAAAGTGCGAAAAAGTTGCACGTTACTACAAAAATTATGGTTAAAAGTTGTTGCGTATACGGCTGCACAGCCAATAGTGTAACTAATTCTGACCGCAAATTTTATATAATTCCAAAAGAAGAGAGTAGGCGAGAAAAATGGCTGAAGGTAATCAACAGAGCCCATATAAATGAAGACGGAAGCGCTGACATGAAGAGACTGTGGTCACCTAATTCTGGATATGTTTATGTTTGTTCCTCACATTTTGTTTCGGGTAAGATGAACTAATTAATTTTTAGGAACATAGAAGACTTATAATTAGATGTATTTAAACTCTTTCAGGCTTATATAAGCTGATATGCATGAATTGTAAATATGGTTATTGTGCTAACTGCACAGACACGCAAGCAACCGTTAAAGCCCTAGTTTTGCATTTAAATAAAGATTAGCACATGTTCGATAAATTTTTTCAATTTAAAGATAATCTTTTCAATGTTTTTTGTTTTATATTTGTGTTGCGAAGATTCTAACCGTCAAGATAGTGAACCACATTCCGTTCCGTCATCTTCCGCTTATCCGGGGCCGGGTCGCGGGGGCAACAGCCTCAGACAGGAAGCACAGGCTTCTCTCACCCCAGCTGCATCCTCCAGCTCACCCGGAAGGATCCCGAGTCGTTCCCCAGCCAGCTGTGAGACATAGTCTCTTCAGCGTGTCCGGGGTCTGCTTCTTGGTCTCCTCCTTTTGGGAAGTGCCCAAACCACCTTACCAGCAGCGCTCGGGGGGCATCCTGACCAGATGCCCGAACCACCCATTTGGCTTCCCTCGACCTGGAGGAGGAGCGGCTCCACACGGTGCTCCTTCAGGATGGGAGAACTCTTCACCTGAGCTATGAGTGAGAGCCCATCTACCCTGCGGAGGAAGCTTATTTCGGCCGCTTGTATCTGCGATCTTGTTCTTTCGGTCACCACCCAAAGCTGGTGACCATAGGTGAGGATGGGAACGTAGATCGACTTTTAAATCAAGAGCTCTGCTTTTCGGCTCAGCTTTTTCTTTACCATGACTGATCGATGCAGCGTCCTAGTTATTGCTGACGCTGCACCGATCTGTCAATCTCTGTCTGTCAATCTCCTGCTCCATCCTTCCCCCACTCGTGAACAAGACCCCGAGATACTTAAATTCCTCCACTTGGGGTAGGACCGTGTCCCTGACCTGCAGGGAGCATTCCACCGTTTTTTTGAGCAAGGACCATGGTCTCGGATTTGGAGGCGCTTATTCCCATCCCGACCGCTACACACAGTTAGCCAGATGCCATTGTAAAATCTACTGGGCTTTGCATAAAGATGCAGCCAAAACAATATTATTATCAATTCTTCTGCGTCCGTGTGAATTTAGTTGGATGATTGAGGAAAAGATGGCAAAGTTAAGGTAACTTACATGCAGCTGATCAAAACAAAAGATCTTCAGTTTTACTTTATTGTTCTGATCAGCTGTTCATCTTATACCTATCATATGTGTTTACAACTTATGTTTCTTTTCCATAGTTTACATAGAAGAACACTGAAATATGTCTTTATTTTTAATAAAATTAACATAAAATAGTAAAAACTAGGCTTTTCTTACTTGCCAATGGATAATAAGTCCATGGTACTTTGTTTACTTTTGATGTTATTTAAGTACAAATGTTTATTTAATTGCTTTGTATCAATTCATTATTCAGTTCCTTTTTCTTTGTTTTTCTTCAACAGGAGAGAAGGTAAATGATCCATGCCACCCTGATTACGTACCTTCAATCATTCCACGGAATGAGCACTCTAAGTCATTGGTGAAGGTGGACAGATCAAAGTGTGCCATCAAGGGCCACAATACAAATTCACGCAAGTTAACATACCTCAAATTACATATATTATTCTTTTTATTTCATTTTTTTTTACATTTTTGGTGGCTTGCTTAAATTTTTGTCGCCATTTTTGGTCACAGACACACTGTCAGATTTATTTATCAAACTGTAAAAAGTGTTTCTTTCTATGAATGTTTATTTATTTGTTTTTCTTTTAACAGGTGCTAAGAAAACCCTTGCCAGAAGGAAAGTGAAACTTCTCGACCAGCAATCACCTGATTTCAACCTGAGATATAAAGAAATACAGAAATTTCATTCTTATGCTAAGTCACCAGATGATCCTGAACCTGGACCTTTTCTTGATGTTTGTGATTTGAGTGATGAAGAAGATTTCATCAACAACAAGGCAGTGCAGACAGAGACACTCCCCATGCAACAACCCTTAGAGGAATCTGAGCGAGAAATGTTACATGCTGAAATTGCGAACCTTCAACGTGAAAAAGATGACATCCTTGATAGAGTTGTGGCCTTAGAAAAGTTAAATTCTGGGAGCTCTCTTCATTCCAGTTCAGTGGAAGGGAATGATGAAAAATGTAAGATGATGACAGGAATAAGTTGGGGAGTTTTTCTTCACTTATTCACATTTCTTTTGACATTTACAAATTCCTCATCAGCATCTAAACTTCCTCTTCGTGAACAGCTTTTCTTGACGTTGGTAAAGTTAAGGCACAACTTAACTTTTGAGTTTCTCGCACTTGCAAAAGGAATTCCAAAAACAACCATTTTGCACTACTTTTGGAAGTGGATAGATCTTATGCACTATAAATTGAAATTTTTAATACGATGGGCTGATCGTGAAGTCATACATAAAACTATTCCATCGGTGTTCAAGGATAAATTTCCCCGCCTCACATCAATTATTGATTGCTTTGAAATTTTTATAGAGGCACCAAACAATCTACTTGCACGTGCACAGTGCCACAGCAGCTACAAGAGACATGCCACAATCAAATGCTTTATTTCTTGTAATCCACATGGTGCAATTAATTTTATTTCAAAATGCCGGGGAGGAAGGGCTTCTGACGAAGAGATAATTAGAAAATCAGGTTTCATCAGTGCCGAGTACCATTTGCCTGGAGATCAAATAGTAGCTGATAGAGAATTCACTCTGACAGATGACTTTGCAATCATATGCAGTGCTGAACTTGTAACCCCAGCTTTTACTGAAGACAAGAAACAATTATCAGCTCGAGAAGTTGAAACATCTAGGAAAGTGTCTTCTGTTCAAATACACATACAACAAGTGATTGGCTGCATGAAAAACCGCTTTAGTATTCTAAAAGGAACCTTACCAGTGCGTTGTGTGGAAAGTTTAAAAAATGAAAGCTTGGAGGAAACATTTTCTCACTATGATAAAATCCTGACTGTTTGTGCTGCTTTATCAAATATGGGACCAAGTATTATCTTTCAGGAGCATGAAGACAAAAGCAGTATTATTTAAATGAAATACAGTGAACATTGATTATTAGATCTTTATTAGAATACATCTGTTTTTATTCTATATGTATTTGTTAAACATACAGTAAATAAATTCAAGTTTGAATATATAATGTTTCTCTTTATTAATCCTGTTTTACAACTTGCATTGGAAATTAAATAAAAAAAACAAAACAAACTCAAATCTGATGAATACCAGATAAGAAATCTATGGCAACTTCTGATGCTTTCTTGTATGACGGCAGGTCTTGCATTACCAGGTTTTGGAAGATGGGAATTGTTTTAACTTTAAACAAGAGGAATGAAATCATTGTTCACATAGATCACATTCAATCATGTTGGAGTGTGTGCCAGTAGTTGCATGCTGCTGTTCATCTCTCCCAAAAACTATCCCACTTAGTAGATCATATTTTCTACATGTTTTTGAGACATTTAGAGAAAATTTAGTTTGCAATTTTTGAGACATTCAATAAGAAAAATGTCCCTTTTAATATTTTTGGTAGGTAATGTGCCTCAAGATTTTTTTAATGAGAAAAGTACCTAGGCATGAAAAAGATTGAAAGACACTGGTTTGTATATTTAATTTTCTGTTCTTCCTACATTTAAGGAAACATTTTTGTGCCTACATATTTCAATCTGTAATCTGTGACTGTTCAAAAGTTTTGTTCTTTTTTTGTCTTTTGGTATCTTGATCTATAACTAGCTGCTAATCTTGGGAATATTTCATTGGTTTTTTTTTTTTTGTGGAAGATTTTTGATGATGTTACACTTTATTCAAACATAACACAACAAAGTCCAAACATGGGATAATGATGTGTTTTAGTCTTCCTACCAGCAGATGGCGCTATTTAGCGCTGTAGCCACACCAGTGTTTAATACGAAGAATAACAAAGTGAAACTGCTAACATCCAGACCAAGAAAAACTACAATATTTTCTGATCGATTTAAGGTTATTATAAATTATAGATTATTATAATTGCTTTTGTTTATATACTTTTTTAACCTTTACTAAAAAATGAGTATACTTTTAAAATTACACGGAGTAGCTTGCTAGCATGCTCTAATAATGCAGATTCATTTTAATGCGGTAGTTAGCCACGGTTAGCTTCTCCAGTTAGCCACACTAATTAGTTAATCTATGCACTTAATTTACTCTCAGAAATTAACTGACATTTATTATAATCTTTATGCAATATTTTTAGACTCAGGAAATGTTCTCTGTTTCTGTCAGAAACACCGAGATATTTAATCAGATTAATTTTAGTTTCATTATCAAATAATGATTGTTTCTAAAATGATCTATTTGTATTTTTCAGGAATTATCTGCTGATCTGATAAAATGGTTTGTTAATTTATTTTATATTCACCTATTAATATTTTTTTATTATTTTTGTACTAATATTAATTTTATTTTTCAGTCTCGTAGATATGATTCTAGAACAACTATATTTTCTCCTGAAGGTAAGTTTGATATTTATTCAAGTTAATGTCATCTATTTAATTTTTTCTGAAAATTCAAGAATATATTAGATTAGATTACTCAACTTCCTGTAACTGTGTCCCATATTAAAAGCTGCTTTTGATACAATGTGTAAATGATAACTGTTTATTCAATTAACCATCAAAGAGCATTTACAGATCTTTATTTATGACGAAAAAAAATTGCCACAAATTAAAAGATTCAAAGCAATTATGTCACCTATGCAAAATAACAAGAACCTCTGTAGCTGAAACAGCTGAAATGAGCTTCCTCAGCAGGGTGGCTGGGCTCTCACTCAGAGATAGTGTGAGGAGCTCTGACATCCATAGGAGCTCGGGGTAGAGCCATTGCTCCTCCAGGTTGAGAGTACCCAAATGGGGTGGCTGGGGCATCTGGGTAGGATGCATTCCAAAAGCCTCGCTTGTGAGGTGTTTCAGGCACGTCCCACCAGGAGGAGATCCAGAGGTAGACACCGGATCCACTGGAGAGAATGTCTCACAGCTAGCAGGGGTACACCTCAGGATCCTCCCAGAAGAGCTGGAGGATGCAGTCGGGTTGAGAAAAGCCTGGGTGTTACATCTGAGGCTGTTGCCCCCGTGACCCAGCCCCGAAAAAGCAAAAGACAACGAAACAGAAAGCAATTCTGTTTCGTTCTGCAACCTATAACATGTTTTTTTTTTGTTTTTTTTAATAATTTTTTTTGTCACTGCTAAAACTAAATATGTATGCATGTTTTTCCACAGGACGCCTGTATCAGGTAGAATATGCCATGGAAGCAATTGGGCACGCAGGAACGTGTCTGGGAATTCTGGCAAATGATGGAGTTTTGTTAGCAGCAGAGAGACGCAACATCCACAAGCTGCTGGATGAAGTTTTCTTCTCTGAGAAGATTTACAAGCTGAACGAGTGAGTGGAACAGACCAACAGTCTTCATACAATCTCGACACTACCTTAATGATACATTACACAGTTGTAAATAAAACCCTCTCAATTAAAAATATGAGGGGCCGGTAGCAGGTTGTGTTCCTGCTGTAAAGCATCAAGTCATTTGTAGAGATTTATTTTTACCTAATTAAAGCATCAAATCAATTAGTACTTAAGATAAATGTTGTCTGATTTATTTTGTTTTGTTTTACTTGTTCAGTAGAATGATTGAGTTTGGCTTTCTTTCACCCTTATTTGTCCAGGAGGGATCCATCAGGAAAAGGTTTCAAAGTTGTCTTTTGGACAGTGTATTAGACATTTTGACTTCCATCCAGAAATCATTTGAAAATTATCTGCAGATGGAAGTCAAAATGTCTCGATCATCAAATCCACTGTCCGGAAGACACTTTGAAGCCTGCTCTACAAATGTTCCAAGATGGTTTAAATTTCTAATATAGCTTATAAACCAATGCAAAAAAGATTTTTGTTGTACCAGACTTGGATTTTTTAATTAAATAAGTGAATGTGGCACCACTGGATTGGTCTACAGTTCTGTGCTCACTGTCCTTTTTTAGTGCGTTAAACTATACATGTTTGATCATTGTTCCAGAGACATGGCTTGCAGTGTTGCTGGGATCACATCAGATGCTAATGTACTGACAAATGAGCTGCGACTAATTGCTCAGAGGTGAGTATCTGAGAAAATGCTAAATATTCAAACTGATGTTCTCAACATTATGTCCTGATATTAGTCACACAAATTCTTAAAATTGATAGTGATTTTAACTGAAAGTTTAAAGATAAAATGTTCCAGTTTGTGTTCCTGGTCCTGAGCTGTAAATTCTCTTCAGGTACCTTTTGCAGTATCAGGAGCCAATCCCTTGCGAGCAGTTGGTCACAACGCTGTGTGACATAAAGCAAGCCTACACACAGTTTGGTGGTAAGATCATCATCAGCACACTCTTTTAATTTTCTTGTCATTCATACTATTGTACTGATAAAACTCTAATGTTTACTAAACTTTTTTTTTTTTCTTTCAAAGTTAAGGATAATTTTATTTGATTCATTTTAACAAAAATTTATTTAAGTATTTGGACATTAGGACTGAAAAGATGGGGAATTATTTCACAGCAGGTGTGAGGATTTTAGAGGAGTCAGTGTTTAGGCTTATCTTTGACGGCCTTCTTGCCTCCATAGGAAACTTTGTATCATGACAGTTGTCATGATTCCAAGTCCCACCCACATCTCTTGATATGCTTTTGTGTAATAAGGACTCATCAAGGCCCACCAATTAGAAAACATACATCCAGCCATATTTTAGACTTTGACACACTGCTGTTTGGAAGGTCAAGAAGCTGCTGCGCTGCAATTGATATATTTATCTCAATATTAACAGGGTATTTTCTACCTGTGTACTTTTTGCTTTGACAGGTAAGAGGCCATTTGGTGTTTCTCTGCTCTACATGGGCTGGGACAAACATTATGGTTTTCAGTTGTACCAGAGTGACCCGAGTGGCAACTACGGTGGCTGGAAGGCAACCTGTATCGGCAACAACAGCGCTGTAAGTTGAAAACAAGCAATTAAAATGATTCAGTTTTAACTTGTGATTAACTTGTGATCAGTAAGAAGAGCTTTACGGATCAGTTTTAGTGTTGGTTTCACAAAATAAATTGCTGTTTAAAGTGTGTGTTCTGACTATTAAGTAGATTTAGAAAACACTTGTCCCTTGGCTGCTGTTTGATTGTGTCATCTTCCCAACCTCAGGCTGCAGTGTCCATGTTAAAACAGGACTACAAAGAAGGAGAGATGAGCCTTTCCTCCGCTCTGGCTTTAGCCGTCAAAGTCCTGAACAAAACAATGGATGTCAGCAAGCTCTCAGCAGAAAAAGGTAAAAGTTAAGAGATTATTGAATTGATCTGAAAAAAAAAAGATTGTACGTTAGTACATTCAGGTTTTCAAGTAAGTTTGTAATGCTACAGAATATTAATCCGCAGCCATTGGCTTTAGTTACTAAGAGTATTTTTCCTTCATTTTTAGTGGAGATTGCCACACTGACACGAGAAGAAGGAAAAACAAAAATCAAAGTGCTGAAACAGAAAGAAGTAGAAGAACTCATCAAGCGGCACGAAGCTGAGGAGGCCAAGGCTGAGAAAGACAAAAAGGAGAAAGAGCAGAAGGAAAAAGATAAATAAAGCTTTATCTTTTCAGTTTTTTGTCACAAAATTCTGTATTTTTATCTTGCCTTTTACAATAAACACTTTGAATTATCACCTCACTCATCCAATTCTATGTATGGATTCTTTCAAAGATAGTAGGTTGATTACTTTCGCTAAGCCAAGAACGGGTGAATTATGGACCATCTATCTGGTTGCTGTTTGCTCAAAAGTTCAGTTATAGTCACAAAGTATATTTAAAATGTAAATTCACTAGCACATGTTTAGAATATGATACTTTTCTGGCGCTCTTGGGATCTGCAATTTTCACTTGGAAAGGTTTTGGGGTTTTTTGAACAACTGATCTTGAAATGTGGTTTTAGACTCATTTAGGTTCTGCAGAAAATTATGATAGTGAATCATTGCCTTGTTGTTGCAATATCATTTTTATATACTTTTCAAATGCATCTCATAAAAATTGACTAGATTACGTGTCTACTCAACTTGTTGTTTGGTTCTAACTACACACAATCACATTAAATTACAACTAAACCTTCAGGATATACACACTTGACTTTATTTCCTGAATGAATTTATTAAACATTTAAACTGTTTTAGAAAAAAGAGCAAAATTTTAGAAATGTTTCTGGTCTCCATTAACTACCAACATTGTGATAACTAATCTTTCTTACTATAGTAATCTCTCAATGGGGAAATTAATTTTGCTGCATTGCACTGCAGCATGCAGCCATGACGGTACTGGACTTGAAATGCGGCAGCATGCAGCCATGATGACATCAATGGTAGGAGTAACTGGTGACTAGGTGTCTTATCCGGAAACATTTAGACATGGGCCCTGTAGAAATAGAACCGGCTTCTCCAAGTTCAATCTTCCTGCGATTCAAAATAAAATTACGCAATTATTAAATAATAATATATTACAATGTAAAGTTGAAAATAGAATTTATACAGAATAGAAAAGAAACTGTATTAAATAAAATTATGGCAGGGCAGCCATAAGACCTCACGGCTTTTTTAAAGTATTCGAACATGGTAAATCTTTTTTGTTCATTTATTCCATAGCAAATATAATCTCATTAATTAGACAGACAAAATTATACGCATTTTAAAACTACCGTATTATTTTTAATGGTGCATTTCAGTGCTAGGTGGAACCTTGAAAAACATTTTATTGACATAAAATTGAAATCAATAAACCTTAACATTAAAAAAAAAATTGTCAATAATTCTTCACTGTATCATTAAATTTCTGCTTTCAAATAGTATTTGAAAGTAAACTTAAATTAATAACTTAGTTTTATTAGATCTTTTACTTTCCATAAATTAAACTAATCTAAACTTGGGTGGAGACGGTGGCCGCGTGGTTAGCGCGTTCGCCCGCGGACCGGAAGGTCGCGGGTTCGCGTCCCACGGAGAGCACGTCTAGGGTCCTTGGAGAAAACACCTAACCCCCGCTTCTCCCACCATTGGCGCCGTTGAAGGGCAGCCTGCTGCGGTGTAAGGAGTGCAGCAAACAAATTTCCCCGGTGAGGGATGAATAGAGTAATTCAAAATAAACAAAATAAAATAAATAATCAGAAATAAGCATCTGTCATTCCTCTTCTAACCACTAGATGGCGACAGAATTCACAGTTTTGTTTTCTGCTTGTAAAATAAAATGCATGATTAATCCATTTGATCAACTTTAGATTCCATAATAAAATATCATTCATTATGAAATAATCAAAATACACCCAAAAATATTTATTTTTTTAGTTGGATCAAATAGCTGTTTTTTTTATTCAATGATTATGATCTATTAATAATTAACAATTAATTTTAATAATTTAATTAATAATTAAAAAATAAACAAAAAAAAAAATATTAATAATTAAATGGCCTTGTCAAAACTGATACTCATATACTGATACTGATACTGATTAAAGTGATTAAAATCAGAAAACGTTTACATGAAAGACATTTCAACTGAAAAAAAAAAAAACTACCGGTACTGTGAATTTTTTTTAGCCAGAAACAGCAGATAGATAGTGCCTTTATTGTTTGTTTGATTTTTGTTGTGTTCCTTTAACTTTTAGGTCGATAACTAATTCATCTTTGCAGCTTATGTGATCAACCATCTGACAAAGTCTGCAAACGACTTGAACATGATTTGATGAATTGTGTAGTGCAGAAGGACAGGTGGTGGATGAGGAATGACTCCAGCTGGTGTTGCTGTTCAACCACATGGTCTCTAAGATCAGATCAAAATCATTCAAATCAGTTAGAGTTCTCTATGTTTAAAACATCAAAATGTATCTGATTGTTATAATAACGTGTAACAGATTTTATGCAGTACTGTATAAGGCCTCTTTGTGGGTAGATCAAACTATAATCAAACCTTATCTATTTTAAGGGTCTTTGGGGGGGTTAGATTTTTTTTTTTCATGTAGTAATAGTTTTCCATCATAATGACTTCTTCATCTTGATCATAACGTTAAAGAAAATCAGTATGGTTACAATTGTAATATAATTGTACGTGTGAAATATGAAGCTTGTAAATACAATTTTTATTAAAAGATGTTGATTGATAAAGATTAACATTATAAACTGTTTTAACCCTATGTTGTTAAATGCATAAAGATTACAATCACACAGTGGTACATCAGCCAATTTCCATCCACTGGGAGGCAGGTTACACCCTGGGCAGGTTGCCAGTTTATGACAGGGCCACAGGTCACTATTGGCATGACATAGTGAAGGTGAAGGACCCAGACGCATAGCCAGTTTTGCAGATAATCAAGGGTTAGAGAAGACTGGTAGAAATGTGCAACCTGGAAGACGACCTGAAGGGGACACCATCATGACTGAAGCAGGAGTGCAGAACAGCAGGACAACAGGGGGAGGGACCAGACGTGGAGGGATACTATGATGACTGCAGCAGGAGTACAGGATAGCAGATGATATGGAAAAGGACTGAAGTACACCAGGGATTAAATAGCCAGAGGAAGACAAGACACAGGTGGAGAAATCAGGGAGCGTCGCGACAATTGGGACCAGGCGTGCAGAGGGCAGGATTAGGAGGGAGAAAATGTTCCAGAAGAGATGAAGATCGTGACACGATACAAAAAGATGGTGGTTGAATAATTTCAAATAGCCAATCATTTTAACCAAAGCCTTCTTAAAAACCTTTCACTAAGTCGGCCTGTTATCAGTAAGTCTGTGACGAACGTTCCCATACAGGACGTAGGTATTTGACCCACGTCTAAAGGCAAAGATAAGAATCCCTTTTTTAATGTGACGTCTGTCTTTCGTTTTCGGATCATTTGCTGAACCAAACTGTTAATGAACAGGCCTCTCTCATTAAGAGGCAGACTGAGTGAGGTCATTGTATTCACATGAGCTCTCACAATGTTGAGTGGGAGGATTTTTGGCATTTGGAGAGACAGGAGCTGGTCCTGGGCCTCCGTTTTTGAGGCCAAAACTAAAACAGATACAAGAATGTCTGCTGGCCTCCTATCTCTTCTATTTTTGAAACGGTCAGGCGGAAAATTTTAATTTCTGTCTCTAAAAAAATTTCAGCTGCCACTTCTGAAGCTGACTCGTCCTCCAGAGGATTCCACTTCCATGGCTCACACATATTTTGTGACAGCAGAAGGACGAAGAGATGAATTTGTAGTGACGCACAGAGGCACACCACTGTCCACCGTGATGAAGCAGATGGGGAAAGCAGGGTAATCTGTTGGAGTGTAAACACAGCACCAGAAAAGCACAGGAATGTCTCTGCAGTGGGAGCTGGAGTACGAGGTCAGCCGGAGGCCAAGGCAGGTGGTATGCATCAGCATCAAGGCTGACATCTCAGCATTAACTTATCCAAACAAGAGGCAGCCGGTATGTTTTCCTACAAGTGCAGGAGGAGGAGATAGTAGAGGAAGGAAGATAAAACATAGAGAAACAAGGGAGTACAAAAAGCTGAAGTGGACTGGATCATGAAGGAGGGAGTGTCCGGTCATCCCACCGTCTCTCCCCCAGTGCCACAGGGGAAACACACCAGTTAGCATAGAAGGAAAAAAAAACACAACATGAGACTTGTAGCCATTTTAAAACCCTTGATGTTGATCTTGCAACTGATCCAGAAATGTGCAGCTGCAAATCACAGGCCGAAAATCCTAAATAGTTTGTCATGTATGGGATTAAACCACCGGGAATGAAGATGTAGAGTTTATTTGTTGTTATTTGTCATTTTTATATCTATTCTGATCCAGTTGGTCCTTCAAAAGTTGTTATAAATACCTACATTGTAAATCTTTTTAAATGCATTCTTCCTATAAACGGTCTTCCTGTTTCACTTTAGTTGTAAACACACCAAACAGGACTGATTGCCTGATGCCTTGTAAGGCATCAAGGACCGTTTTCCTGTTTTTCTTCGTTATTTTTGGAGATGTCGCTTAGCAGCAATAAAGCCAAACTTTATTTTCATGTTAATCAGTTTAAATGTACTTTTTAGAATCTATGTTTTTGTGATTTTCTCTCTTGTTATGAAGCAGAGGCATGACTCTTTATTTGAATGAGTCTGCAGAGGTCAAAAGCCAGACACAAATTTAGGAGAGCATCTGCACTTTAACTCATAAAACACCAGTGCAGAAAAGTCTTCAATGTAAACACAACATTCTTGGAGCTGCTTAAGTGTCTTAATTTTTATGTGAGCAAATGTGGAAAACTCTGCAGCTCGATATCAAAGGAATTTGAAAACATTTCATTAAGTTGTTCACATTCATATCTCTGTTGTGTCCAGCTTTCTTTTGCACAGACAAAGAAAGCTTTGCGGGTGTGACATTATGTTGCAATGAGCTGACTCCCTTCACCAACGTTAGATAGTCACAAACAGTGATTGGATTTTGTAAAGCCAATGGCAAGGTTAGTAAATTAGAGTATTTCAAATTTTAAAAAGAACAAAACTTTTTTTTCCCTATGACTTTCATTTTTTTAAATTAAATAAATTATTCTTTGTCCAATATGGAGCTTTCTATTAGTGTGTTTGCCATTTGACTTCATGCTGAATATCAGAATAATTCCTCCAGGTCGAGAGCAGCCAGATGGGGTGGTTCGGGTATCTGGTCTGGATGCCCCCCGAGCGCCTCGCGGGTGAGATGTTTTGGGCACGTCCCACTGGGAGGAGACCAAGAGGCAGACCCTTGACCCGCTGAAGAGACTATGTCTCACAGCTGGCTGGGGAACGACTTGGGATCCTTCCAGGAGAGCTGGAGGATGCAGCTGGGGTGAGAGAAGCTTGGGCTTTAGAGCTTCATAGTTAGCAAAAAATAGAACATTAACATACAGAATTACTTTGGTTTTTTTTTAAGTGGTTTAAAGAAGCAACTTTAACAAAATAATTTGTTGTTGACTTTAAGTCAAATAAAATAATTACTTTAGTTTTTTCACAATACATTGTACAAAAAACATTAAGCTGCACAGATTTTTAAAAAATGATGGAAATTCTATTTATTGTCATCAAAAATCACAATGGCACAGTGGTTACGACAATGGCCCCACACCAAGAAGGTAAGAGGTTTGAGTCCCTGGTGAGACAAGGTTTGGAGCACTAACTTTTCTATGTGGAGTTTGCATGTTCTCCCCGCATCTGTGTGGGTTTTCTCCAGGTACTCTGGTTTCCTCCAAAATATGCATGTCAGGTTGATTAGCCTTTGCAAAATTGCTTCTAGGAATGAATGTGTGTGTGAATGGTTGTGTCTGTGTGTCCCCGCAGCAGACTGGCGACCTGTTCGGGGTGTACCCTGCCTCTCGCCTGAAATCTGCCGGGATAGGCTCTGGCACCCCCGCAATTCTATAAGAGATAAGCGGTTCAGAATATAAAATGAGAAATATAATTTATGTTACAAATTCAGGTCGGAAAAAAATTACAGAGTTTTGCCTCAAAACAGTTTCTTGATTGTAAACTATCCCCACACTTAAAATCTTACCTTCAGTTAGTAGTTGTAAGCTACTTGGAGAAATTCCTCCCTCTCTCTTTTTTTCTGATTTATCTTCTGATGTTGAACTTTTGCTCTGACCACTCGGTGAGTTAAATCCTGACCTTACTTGGAAGTAGGAATTAAACAAACTTCTCGTCCATATCAGTAATTTTGTGAGAGCCCTGAAGTGCTCAAGATGACAGACTCACTGCTCCCACAGATGAGGACGGATTACCATTTACGGAGGCAAGTTGTAATAAATTGTAATTACAAGCTGTGCTGCTCAGATAACCTGTTATGCAGGAATAAATTCAACTATTGTTGCAGTTTGAACATAATTGCAGGTTTTATAGAAAACTGTTTGTGTTGTCCAAAACTACATAAAGACGTGACCTTGAAATGTTTCTACACTGTTTGTGTTTAAACAGAAACCAGGACCCTGATAAGTTGTGTATGTTCTGGCAATAAATTTAATCAACTTAAACTTATTTGAAAAAAGTTCAACTTTTAAACAAATTTGTTGACAAAAAAAAAAAAAAGCTTATGAAAGGTCACACATCTTTAAACTATTTCAGATGAATATTTTGATAAATGGTTGGTATTAGTCTCTACTATTTATATCAAGTTATTCTTAACACAATTTGTTTTGATTAGTGGACAATTATAGCCTTCATAATTTTAGATATTACAGATATACAGTTTTGCCCCGGCTTCTAACAATGGCCACTTATCTCTGACTGCCTAATACGGTCTTTTGGAGGAAGACACATTGAGTACAGAGGATATATTAAGAACACACGGAAAGTTTATTGTCAAGCTTGTTCTCCTCATAGCTTTGCAGATGCAATCCCTTCTAAAAAAAAAAAAAAAAAAGAGAGAGATCTACACGTCACTTGGACAACTTTAAATATTTTGTAAATGTAAAAATGTACTTTATGTAGCTATTTTTTCTAAATACGTAGCTTTATATACCTGTGTGTCTGGATGCAAAAACTTTCTCCAGCTAAACTCAGACAAAACTGAAATTATTGTCTTTGGCCCACAAACAACAAAGAGAAAGTGTCATCAGTTACCTTCAATCTTTTTCTCTAGAACCGACAAATCAAGTTAGAAATTTGGGAATAATAATGATTACATCAGCAGCCTTTTACCACCTTAAAAACATTGCCAAAATCAGAGGTTTGGTGTCTAAAACAGACTTAGAGGTTCTTATCCATGCATTTGTTTCCAGTAGATTAGATTATTGCAATGGTCTACTTACTGGTCTGAACAGAAAGACCTTAAAACAGCAGCAGTTTATTCAAAATGCTGCTGCTCCAGTCCTAACAAGAACTAGAAAAATGATCACATTAGTCCTGAGCTCAAGTCTCTGCACTGGCTTCCTGTGGCTCAGAGAATGGACTTTAAAGCTCTGCTTGTGTTTAAGTCTCTTCATGGTCTAGCATCAAAGTACATCTGTGATATGCTGGTACCTTATGAACCATCTAGAACTCTGAGGAGCTCCGGGACCGGCCTCCTGCTGGTGCCTAGAGTCAGGACTAAACATGGAGAAGCTGCATTTCAATTTTATGCTACAAAAGTCTGGAACAAACTTCCTGAGGCCATGAGACAGCCCTCTCCTGTGACGATGTTTAAATGTAGGCTGAAAGCGGTTCTGTTTAACTGTGCATTTCACTGTTGATTAATTACTCTTTTTATCTGTTTTAAATTTTTTTTCTTTGTTTTGTGATTTTGATGCATTTTTTACAGTCTTGTGAAGCACTTTGAATTACGTTTTGAATGAATTGTGCTGTACAAATAAGCTTGCCTTGCCCTGTAAAAAATGAATACAGTACTAGTTATTCCCAAGGGTTTTTCAAACAACAAAGTAAAGACAAATTGCCTATTTTGTTGATTGGCCAGCAAAAAATTTTCCGCTGTAGCTATCTACGCACTTGAGCAGTTGAAGTTACTTTAATGCACCTTAGAGCTGAATAAATGTGCTGAGTATGTGAAAAAGATCAGTAAAGAGCAGGACTGCAGCACATGAATCAGCAAAAATTATTTTCTTACCTTCATAAAACAGGACCAACATGACGGATATCATCTTTCTTCATTTAGTCCAGGTTCTTCTACATCACTCATCAAAAATCAAATGCAATGACACAAAGAAGAGTTCTTTGTTGTGCTGTTTTAGAGCAGCTAAGGATGGACTCAGACATCTGAATATAAAACAAAACCTTTCCAAATACATTTTTCTACCTAGAAAAAGAAACCCATTGTCATGCAATTAAATATTTAGCTAGAAAAAAAATAATAATTGTAGTGGAGGTGTCATGCAAAATCTCTTCCAAGTAATTCCGACATCAAATACACCTGTAAATAAAACAAAAGTGGTTTTCTATTTCTTTCATGCATATTTGAATCATTTGCAAACTCTCTCGTCCAGTTTTAAGATACTATTGAAACGGCAAGTTGTTTTGGCCAAAAGTATTTTAGTGCATGCTATTTGGTCACGCTTGACCCCTAACCTCAAGAAAGAATGCCACTTTTATGTAAATGTACTTAAACAAAAATTTAAAAGAAAATGCGCTTGCTTTGTAAACTTGATAGACTTTTATATCGGAAATTAAATTCATGCTTATTCCCTAGATTAAATGAGAAGTGAGAGGAGGGGGGAAATGGAAGTGAAACTGATTAAATGTGCAGTACATACAGCTATTTGGCAAATACTGCATTTATACACTTTCAAAAGGCATCCTGTTTATCTATAGCTGCTATCAGATAAGAATTATCCCCCCACAAAAGCACAAAACCCCCTCTATTAGCAAAATAAAAGTAGTGAAGAATTGTCATATGTTGATCTATGAAATGAACATTTCATGTTTTCTGCTGATCCAGAATGAGCTCATTTCTCATCAGCATGTCTGTCATGTTTCTTATAGAATATTTTCAGCAGGTGTTCATTCCCTCTTCTAAATGTCTTTCATTTCCTTGTGACCCTCAGTCACCTTGACTCACCGTCTGCAGATGGCCATGTAGTCTGCGTGAGCCGCCATCAATGGGTCCTTCTGTTTCCCTCAAACAATACTCTGATTTATTAAATATGCTATATTTGATGCCCTCATTCAAACATCTGCTGAGACACTTTTTTACTGCATCTTATAAAAAGTTGTAAGTTTTTTTCTTATAACAAATAACTCAGACAAACGATGCGACAAAATAATTTAATTTTGATTGATGCAAAAAAATCACCTGGATTTTCTTGATCTTTAATAATAATAAGACTTTAGATTTTATTGTTGCTTCTTTATTCCTTAACTAGGAATAATACTTTATTGAGTTTATGCACGTAGATGGAAAATTATCTTACTGATGGTGGCAGGTTTCCTTAAAGTTACACAGTCAAAGTTAGATAAGTTTTGGACCAAGCCTACATCCATTGTCTTAACTGGAGCATCTCCTATTGGCCCCTTTAGAGAAAAATCCCCCAGAAACTCACTCTTACATTTTTTATAAGAGATGAAATCTGAAAACAGTTGGCAGCATCTAAATTATGAAACCGTTTGCATCATCTTAGGGTCTAAAGTAGAGCTGAGCTCAGTTGTCAAAGGGAACGAACCATGACAGGCCTGCGTGTGAGGGGGTGGTGACCATGCATTATAAATGGTGCTAAGTATGCCTCGGCTGAAGAGCTGAGTGGAGGTGATGGAGGGAAACGGTATAGTGGTAACTTATTGGTTGCCCACGGGTAATGCACTTTATTTTGTCCCCCAAAACACCGTCTGGTTTAGTTCTGACTCCCACTGTCCATCTTTGCACCTGCTATGTCCCAAAATGTCCAACTAAAATACAGAATTTTTACTCAAATAAAATATACATGTATATGTATCCACATTTGTAGATGTAGAAGTATAGAAATATACTTATTTATAACATTTTGACCAGTCTTTAAATAGAAGATAGTTATGTTAACTGTGGTGGGTTTTTTGTATATTTGCTTTGCCTTGTGTGGGCAGGGCGCTAGAATATGGCTGTTGCCTAGTCTACCAAACAGCTTGGGTCAGGTTGTACAGGAACACAGATTTCCCCATGATGAATTACAACACATACATATACAGTATATGCTCAGTTTGTGGTCAAGGTGGTACAATGGTTTGCACAGTGGTTAGCACAGTGGTTAGCACAGTGGTTAGCACAGTAGCCTCACAGGTCAGGATTTGAGTCTCGTGTGGGATGAGGCGTGGAACACTGGCTTTTCTGTGTGGAGTTTGCATGTTCTCATCATGTATGTGTGTTTTCTCTGGGTACTCCGGTTTCCTCCCATGCTCTGAAAACCATGCATGTTAGGTTGATTGGCTACTGTGAAATTGCTCCTAGGAATGAGTGTGTGGTTGTGTGTGGCCACGTGACAGACTGGTGAACTGTTTGAGGTGTACCCTGCCTCTCACCTTAAATCAGCTGGAATAGACCCTGGGACCCTGTTAAGGACAGGCGATTCAAAATACAAAACAAAACAAATTGTGGTAAAAAAAAGATACCATATTTGGTACAATAAAGTTGATAATTTGTATATATTTCTCTCCGGCACCCCCCGCAACCCTATAAGGCATAGACAGATAAGAAGAAATGACTGACGTTTATGTAATCAGGATAAAAAACTCATTGAGATTAAAAATTTCTTTTTCAAGAGTGTCCTTGGCAAGAGGCGAAACACACACAGGACATTTACACTCATACAACACATTCACAACACTTACAGTCACAAAATAAAATAGCAGACCTAATTGAAATATTTGCAAATTGAAAGTGTGCTTTCATAAAACGTTAAAGTCTCCTAAATTAATTCAATTAAATAATTTCCTTTGAATTCAAGTCTTTCTGCAGATTGTTCCAGGATTGTGCAGCAGAATGTCTAAAAGCCCTTTTTCCCCAAATCGGGCTTTCCTTTGTGTGCGTATGAATATATCTACCTATACACATATATATTTATATATCTTTACAAATGTATAGATTTCAAAAGATACCCAGAAATGAAAGTCTCTGTTCAAAAACTCATAAGAAGGTAATGATGATTTGGGTGGAGACGGTGGCCGCGTGGTTAGCGCGTTCGCCCGCGGACCGGAAGGTCGCGGGTTCGCGTCCCACGGAGAGCACGTCTCGGGTCCTTGGAGAAGACACCTAGCCCCCACTTCTCCCACCATTGGCGCCGTTGAAGGGCAGCCTGCTGCGGTGTAAGGAGTGCAGCAAACAAATTTCCCCGGTGAGGGATGAATAGAGTAATTCAAAATAATCAAAAAAAAAAAAAAAAATGATATATGTACATACTGCAAACATCCAATAATGATGATGATATTTATGTATAATTGAAAGTTTTGTTCACGTACATTAATATAAAAAGTTAATGTTGGTAATCTGATAAATTAATGTTTCTGTATGACAATGTTTTATGTAAACGTGTATAAATCTATTTTCTGTAAAACATGTCCCATGATCCTTCAGCACTCCTGAAAGAGCCATACTTTGGGGAGATCTCCCAGAATTTCTGCCCCACTCAGACAAGTCTCCTAACCAAGTTTAATATTTGATGAAATTAGTTCTGCTCACTGCATCGGCCCTCTTACATCTGCTGAATGCTTCCAGCTTTAAATTGCAAACCTCATTTTTCACTTTCAGAAAAGGCTCACTGCGTTTTCCTCCCATCTAATATAATATCCTTCTTCATTGTGTAATTTTTTTGGGAAAATACAGTATTAGAAAACATTACTATGTATTATTGAAGGTCAGTATTGGATTGAGGGAGAGAAAATGTGTGAAATCTGAACTAATGAATTTGCAGAAGTGTTTGTGGATTTTTTTCCAAACTCCTGTCTCTTGTAAAGTAACAAATTCGGAATAAATACATTTTAAGGAGGCAGAGCATGAATACTTGAACTGGTATAAAATCCCTCGACTCCCGTGGAAGTTTTTGTGATAAAACAACAAACAGGGAGTGAACAATTTCACAGAATATTTATGTCAGATGAGATCAAGCAAACTGTTGGCTCTAGAATTTGTTGTAATATTGAGCATTTCCACAAAACAGTCATTACGAACAAATATAACAAATAATTGAAAATTATTTTCTTTAAAATGTAGTGTTGTGAAAGCACAGTGGCTTCAAACATTTCTGTGTGTACTTTGCATGTTCTCCCTGTGTATGCATAGTTTTCTCTGAGTACTCTGGTTTCCTGCAAAAACGAAAATGAACATACAATTGGCCACAACAAAATTGCCTGTAGGAATGAGTGGGTGAATGGTTGTCTATGTGTGTGAGACCCCACAACAAACTGGTGACCTGTTCAGGGTGTATCCTGCCTCTTGCCTGATATCAGCCGGGACAGGCTCCAGCACTTCATGCGACCCGATTAGGGATGAGTGGTTCAGAAGATGAAACAAAATGTGTTTCACAACACATGATATAAAAGTAGAGACTAAGTAAGTAAAGTTCAAATATCTCACTCAGAATATTCTGGTTTTTTAAATCACCTATTTTTTTAGAATTTATCAGGCAATTATTAAATTCCTGAAACACTAAAAGGCTTATTTATTTTAATGCGACACAAGGATTATGTTTGCCCCATGACCACAACAAATGACTTGTTTGTGAGACGGGTTGAGAGTAACATGACAGCATGTGTGACAGTTTGCAGATCACCGGAAAAACAACAGGATTTAACACACTTTATAAAGATTAGGTAAGCCAGGAAGTCACCTTAAAAATACTTCTTAAATTACTCTGGCAACCTGAAGACATTTAGATTTATTCCCACAAAACAATGATGACAACCAGAAACTTGAGGCTAAGCTAAAATGTGATTTTTTAACATACACGTCGAGATTTTGCACTCTGGTTTCACAAAGCCCCTGACTGTTTAACACCATATACATCACAAATGCCACTCACTAAACTCAGGTTTCAGGATGAGAAGTGGTCCAAAAGCCTGATGTTTATATGGTTCAGATTGATTTAGTGCCTCTGAGAAGAACTGAACTTAGTCTTACTTCTCCTGTTATTGTCTTCTAGATGAAAACCATGCCCTGGATTTGTGGTGCAGAGACAGAACCAGAGTTCAACATGTTTGGATTGGAGACCTGTGATTAATGTTGTGTGAGATTTATCTACCATCCTGATCTCAGGTCTGTGTGCACAGAGGTCTGCAAGACATGGTGAATGTTAAACACATTTTAAAGTGTAGAAAAGAATATGTGTCAGATGGGTCTCAGATGATTTATGACTTTTCCACAGATGTTGTTTGACATTTGGTCGAATCGGATGGATTTCCAGTGTTAAGTGGAATTTACATTATATATGTTTATATTTGTGTATCTTAATTTGATACTCTGCTTTTTGTGGATGATGTGGTCATCTGATTTGAGCGGACTTCTGGCGAGAAGGAGGATTCATCCACAACGGGTCGCCAGTCTGTTGCGGGGCCACACACACATCCCCACACACTCATTCCTAGGGGCAATTTCAGAAAGGCCAATTAACACATCACGCATGTATAACGATATGTGTATACACATATGTATATATATGTGCTGGGGTGTGAGAAACCCAGGCTACTCACACCCCAGCTGCATCCTTCAGCTCACCTGGAAGGATTCCGAGTCGTTCCCCAGTCAGCTGTGAGACATAGTCTATCCAGCGGGTCTGGGGTCTGCCTCTTGGTCTCCTCCCAGTGGGACGTGCCAGAAACACCTCACCAGCGTGGCGCTCTGGCGGCATTTGGCACAGATGCCCGAACCACCTCATCTGGCTCCTCTCAACATGAAGAAGGAGAGGCCCGACACCAAACTCCTCCCGGATGGTAGAGCTCCTCACCCGATCTCAGCCACCCGGCGGATGGAGCTTGTTTCGGCCACTTGTATCCGCAATCTCATTCTTTCGGTCACCACCCACAGCTGGTGACCATAGGTGAGGGTGGGAACATAGATCTACTTGTAAATCAAGAGCTTTGCCTTTTGGCTCAGCTCTTTCTTTACCATGACAGACCGATGCAGCATCCTACTTATTGGTAATGCCGCACCGACCCGCCTGTCGATCTCCCGCTCCATCCTTCCCCCACTTGTGAACAAGACCCCGAGATACTTAAACTCCTCCACTTGAGGCAGGACCCTGTCCCTGACCTGCAGGCGGCCTTCCACCCTTTTCTGGGCTGAGGACCGTGGTCTCGGATTTGGAGGGACTGATTCCCATCCCGGCCGCTTCACACTTGGCAGCAAATCGATCCAGTGAGAGCTGGAGATCACGGTCCGATGAAGCCAACAGGACCACATCATCTGCAAAAAGCAGAGATCCGATCCTGAGGTCACCAAACTAGATTCCTCCAACGCCTCGGCTGCGCCTAGATATTCTGTCCATAAAGGTGACGAACAGAATCGGTGACAAAGGGCAGCCTTGGCAGAGTCCAACTTTCACTGGAAATGGAATCGACATACTGCCGGCTATACGGACCAAGCTCTGGCTCCGGTCGTACAGAGGCCAGACAGTCCAGTATATAAACAGCATATGTGTATATACTGTAAATATATATTTGTCTTGGTCAGGCTTTCATTCTTGTGTCTCTGTACTTTTAACAACCAAAAATAAAAAAATGCAGATGGCTGATTTATTACTGAAGAAGATTTATCATCTCGGTTCACTCCTACATTGTCTTATTTTGCTGAATTGTTTGGTTCGTATTTTAAATGATGACTTTTCACAAAATGCATTTAATCATCTCAAAATCAAACTCCCAAAGAAAAGAATCTATACAAAGAATCGTGTATGTAAAGAAATTACACTTTTAAAACCCCATAAGATCATAGCACAGAAATGTATCAGTTTTTTCCCTGAAGTAAAGTTGGAAAAATGTTCCTTTTCATTTTTTTTCATCTATGATGTATATTTTCTGAGCACATTGTGTGGAGTTACTTTGATGTGTCTTGATTTTCTTGTTGGTTTCTGCTGTGTAATCTTCCCATTTTTTTCTCCTCAGCTTAGAAAAGAATTGTCTGTGAAGGTTTTCAGATCAAAAGAATTGCTTATCAGTTGTTGCTGCAGCTGCTTTAGTTTGTTTTTGGTATGTCCCCGTCTATTGTAAAAAATGGTATCTATTAGTTTGATTGTGCTTATTTTCAAAAGTTGAAGCAAACCTTGTCAACAAGGGAAGATATTTCTATTATCTTTGTAAAAACTCTGATACATATTAAGAAAAGCTGGACAATGGCACAGTGGCTGGGACAGAGGCCTCACAGCAAGAAGATTGGGGGTTCGAGTGTCAGAGTGGGTGTAAGGCTCCCACTCTGGGCGGCTCCCACTGTGGGAGTAAGGTCTTTCTGTGCAGAGTTTGAATGTTCTCCCTGTGCATTTGTGGGTTTTCTCCGCGTATTCCAGTTTCCTTCCACCCACCAAAAACATGCATGTTAGGTTAATTAGCTGCTATGAAACTGACCCTAGGAATGAGTGTGTGTATGTTGATGGTTGTCTGGGTGTGGCCCCGCAACAGACTGGCGACCTGTTTGAAATGAGATAGTTTTAAATTGGCACATTGAAGCTTATAATTTTATAATGACTTGCTAAAATT
Organism: Neostethus bicornis; assembly: GCA_902685375.1. Taxonomy (NCBI): domain Eukaryota; kingdom Metazoa; phylum Chordata; class Actinopteri; order Atheriniformes; family Phallostethidae; genus Neostethus; species Neostethus bicornis. Next base: position 11,314,239 of record LR738543.1, read on the forward strand.
TTTAAATTGTCCTGACATTTTCCCTAGATCCCCTACAAAAATAACCCTCAGCAGATAAGCTGTGGTCACAGCACTCATAAAGCTTCTCAGAAAACTTTCTCTCTCTACAAGGACAAAAAAAACCCTCTAAATTTATGCTTTACTGATATTTTAAATCATGGCTTGTTTTGAATATTCAGATTTATATAAATAAAAACATTGAATGCTCCTATATTATATACAGTTATTTGAATCTAAGAATAAAAATTATTAAAAAGCAATCTTCAAAAGAATTTATTTTGCAACAAACTTAATACATCACAAGGTTGCAGCAATGCCTTAGCCATCCCTGACGAGTCATCAGGTAAGAGGTAAGGCACACCCTGTACAAATCACCAATTTGTCACAAATACAAGAAACCCAATTTATTTTTATATAGAAATGATCTAAATGCAATTCCATTGGGTTTTTATGTAAAGATTACAGTCTTCACCAGTGCTTCCACATAACTTTTTCGGCCTATCACACAGCTAATCACAAGGGCTTAGGTTTGTAAGAAAGTAGCTGGCCATTTACTTTTTAGAGACTCAGTTTGGAGACGTGATATGATCAGGGAAAAGAGTGTCCAAACAGTCTAAAAAATTTACCAGAGAAGATGGTCTGCTCTGTTTGAGCTTCACAGAAAGTGGCTGGAGGCGGCTTCTGATTATTATCTCCAGGCTTCCTGTCTTTTAAATCCCCGGGTGAGCGTTTACATGCGGCCACACACTATCTTAACTGAGTTTAAGCAACACAGGCCCAATCAAACGGAAATCTTTCCAGTTTAGACATCTCACAAAAAAATTAAACAAAGGTTGGCAAAGTTTTCAACCAGAAATGTTTTGAATTTAACCAAATGACAGACCAGGAGCAGAAAGCATTGCATTTTTTAGTTAACCACCTCCATAAGAGAAACAAGATGACTCCCACATCACCCACACACTCATCTATAGACATTTCTGACTGGTTATGTATGTCATCCTTCACTATAAGACCAAGTTCAACTTATACGGTTTGTCAATAATTCTGTTGGTCGTAAATTAAGCTAATAAACAAACAAGGATGCCGAACCCAGTTGTCTGGATTTGTTATCCAGACAACTGGATTCATGAGCTAGACATATTACCAGCTCCACTTACGATGGCGAATATTCGCTAGACATATTCGCCATCCCTCTTTCGTAACCTCAAATCCCATTTCCTAAGAGACATACCTACTCATGAGATCTGCTGTAGATCTCTCTCCCCATTCTGAAGTCATGATTGGACTTTTTTAAAAAGGGATTGTTAGTTTCCACCGCCTTTAGTGGTGGAAACCTTTCTTTTTGTCAGTCAAAAAGAAAAAAAAAACATCTTAGGCAGAAATCCACAAACTGTAAATCTACCCACAGCTAAATTAAGTGGAAAAATAATATGGTAATCCAAATATTTACCAAATCCAAAAAAATCTCCATCTAAGCTTCCCAAAAAAATTCAGTCTAAGCTGCCCGATATGGGATCAATTTTCCATCATCACATTAAGAATGTGGGTATATATAATCTTCATCTATATTAATGAGTTTCTTTGGCTCTGACGAAAATATTTCTTTCAGTAAGACATAGCTTAAACCTTGTCACAGATATTTTATAAGGAATTATGTAAGTGAGAAGAATCTGTAAACATTGAAAAGTCTCACAAAAGCCACGATTCTGTTTATTTTGAGAGCATATTAGAAATATGGGGGAGGCGTTGACTCAGTGGTAAAGTATCTGTCCTTGGACTGGGAGAAGCCGGTTTGAATCCCACTGAGCTCCCTAGGTTTCTCTAGAGCAGACACCTAACTCCCTAAGTTACTCCCACCATTGGGGCTGTCGTGGCTGCCTGCTGTGGTGCAATGCAGCACAGTATTTCCCCCATGAGGGATCAATATAGTGCGGTAAAATACTCAGAACATAGTTCACGTTTTCAAAAGTCAGTTCAGAAACAAAGCTTGCAATGATGAAAAGTCTGGAGATTAAAAAAAATTGTTACAGCTTCTGCTCAAATTGAGCTGGAAACTCTGATGTTCAGTCAGGCCATTTTAGCTTTGATAAAGTAATGTGTTCACTGTTACAATAATTTAATACTTATGCAAGATAATAGACATAGCTAGGGGAGGCACAACTCAGTCATAAAATAGCCATCTTTGGACCAAAGTGTTTATTTTAAATCCTGCTGAGCTCATGCCTACATGTCCCCGGGGAAGACACCAAACCCCCAGTTTCTCCCAACATTAGTTGCCTGCTGTGGTGCAATGCAGTACAAGAATTTCCCCATGAGGGATTAATACACTATGTTAAAATAAACAGCAATCTTCATCTAGAGTTACATAATTTTTCACCAGTTTTCTACATTTTGAAGTGGAAGTAAGTGCCGGAAATGCAGAAAATTTTCTGTTGCACATCCCAAAGACCCTCAGTGGAGTCCAGGCTAGATATCTGTGATGGAACATTCATGTGTGAGAAAAGGCGGGAGGCTCATCACTCACATGTTATCTGTCATGGCCTAATGTTCATTCATTACTTCATCTTGGGTTATATCCCTTATTAAAACTTTTAAACTCACCTTGTGTTTTGCTGAAGTCACCTAAACCTGATCACCTAAGGCTACCTGGGTAACTGACACTGACATGTGAGCATGTCAGTTATCTTCTGCCTACAAATAAAACTAACCTCAACCTATTTATAACATTTTTATCCCTCTGCACACAGTCCGTGCACTTGTCCATGCTACTGTGATTCTTTTGTAAACACAATATTTCCCAAACTATGGAGAGAATTTTAATTGAACTGCCCACAGTTACTCACTACCAACTGTAGATGAACAGATTAGGTTTTCACAGTTATGTGAAAAAAGGTCAAGGTCACAAATTTACAGGGCAGGTGAAGGCATATTGTTCACAAGCTTTGTGTAGGTTTTTTTTTCTTACAATGTGTGATCAGATGTTGTGTCTCCTTATTTTTTATACTGATAAACCTTTCATCATTCAATGTATTTCTTTTTTGACAAATTGATTACTTCAATCCATTTTATAGACTCATTAATTAGTTTACAGTGTTAACTGTAAATTAAAGTTAAATAATTAATAAGAAGATGATAATGTGAGAGATTTATTCCAATATAGAATTCAAACCTCATAAAATGAACGTTTGCTTTACAATCAGTATATTTGGTACATTGTTAGGACCCAGTTGAAATCCTTTGAGCAATCAGAAGCAGCTGATTTCTTTGTAGTAAAACTTTATCAAGGCCTGGAAACAACAAGTAGTTTCATACTGACATGACAGCTTCGTCTTGGCAGATCTGTGCAGCGACACATGCAAGATGAAAATCTTGTGTTCCTTCACATCCCAAAGGTGCTCTACTGCAGGTGTTCTCAAATGCCCCCTTGACCTGCAAAATAGCTGGCATTGTTAAAAATTGGTGATAGCAAAGTTCAGATTTTTTTTTCTAAAAAAAACACTTGTTTTTGCAAGTGTTGCAGTGAAATGCAAAATAAAACAGTTGGAGGAAAAAAACAACAAATTTATAAGTGAAATGGTGAAACACGGTAAGAAAAAACTGCATATTGGTGCAGTGGTTAGCACAGTAGCCTCATAGCAAAAAGGTTGGGGGTTTGAGGCCTGGGTGGAGACGAGGCTTGGAACACTGGCCTTTCTGCGTGGAGTTTGCATGTTCTCCCTGTGTTGCATGGGTTTTTCACGGGTATCCCGGTTTTCTCCCACCCTCCAAAAACATGCATGTTAGGTTGATTGGCCACTACGCGATTGCCCCTAAAAAAGAGTATGTTTGTGGATGGTTGTCTGGGGTGTACCCTGCCCCTTAATTCAGCCGGGATAACTCCGGCAGCCCCCACTACTGCATTGAAATGTCCAGGTCAGAAGATGATTGAATGAATGAATTTGTATACATTGGTATAATAAACCTGGTTGAAGAAGCCATGAGTTAATACATGTTGGTCAGAAATAGATCACTAGGGCTGTCAAATTTTCCACAGCCTTATTATTGTACATAAAACATTATGACACTGATGTGTACTGAAGCTACTTTACTTGGTATTTATCTCTTATATTTCCATTCATTTTCAACAATGAGCTCATTGGGTCAAGGCTAACATTTACTTCTGAACCAGCTTTTTATACTATAAATGGGCATGGCAACACTAACATTTTTTCACTGTGGAATGAATTTCTTATCTATCATAAAGCGAGCACAAAAAGTGTACCTAAAATTATTACAAACGGACCAACATAAACTATTGATATAAGACTAGATAGGTTCATCCCTTTTTTGGGGTTCCACTTAATCCCAAACTAAACCATCTGAATATGGGTCTGAGATCAGATTAGATAGAACAACATCTTCCTAAAATGATTTAGATGTTTAGTAGGTCCGTCTGAATTGAAACCTCAGCTTCCTGTTTGCAAAATTAGTAGTCTCACCCTGTGTGGTCTGCTACAGGACAGCTGCTCCAATTTACCTGGAGCTCTTTTCTCTTTATCTGCTTACAAATTTATATTTATATTTTCTCTCAATTACTAGTGTCTCAAAATGATAAATTACCAGGTTCAAATTGCAATTAAAAGGATGCAATTTGAACCCTAATCTAATTTTACAACAGAATCTTTCCAGTATTTTCTAGTGTTTTAGTACACACTATATGAAATATCGTGCTGCACAGGGACTTAATAGTATGTTTATTTTAAAAACTGACTCTTTTTTAAATCATGATGGTCTGACTTCCTGCAGAACTAGCTGTGTAGAATGTTTTTTTTTCAAAGAAAGTTTAAAAATCACGCAACCTTGAACTTTCTATGGGATTTTTTAAGTCAGTACTTTTTTTTTTTTTTTTTTTTTACTGAGGAGGGTGTGGCTATATTCTATGTGTCATCAAACTATACACCTTTACAAATTATTTCATTGGGACTACATGGTGGACTCACAGTGAGAAGGTTGGAGTTCGAGTCCCGGGTGGGAGCGAGGCTTGAAACACGGACCTTTCTGTGTGGAGTTTGCATGTTCTCCCTGTGTATGTGTAGGTTTTCTCCAGCTATCCCAGTTTACTTCCACTCTCCAAAAACATTAATTTTAGGTTGATTGACCACTATGAAATTACCCCTGGGAATCAGTATGTGTTTTGGGGGAAGTGGGGCAGGAGGGGGATTGTTGTCTATGTGTGTGGTCTCGCAACAGACTGGCAACCTGTTTGGGGTGTACCCTGCATCTTGGCTGAAATCAGCTGGGATAAGCTCCGGTATCTCCGGAGACCCCATTAGTGATAAGTGGTTCAGAAGACAAAACAAAAAAAAAAAAGGGAAGGGATGACAACCTTCCCCTTATACCTGAGAAAAAGTCCCAGGTGAAAAAAAACCCCTCAATTTTCTAGCTTCCTTTTAAAGATGTGATGGGGATAAAGTAAATTATTTTGGGCTCCTTTGGTAAGAAGTCATTCATGAGCTGTTTTTCTCATTGTTTGGTTTAGTGGCAAATAAATCTATAAAATGTGGAACTGCTTTGAATCATAACTTGTTAAACAACCAAAATCTTTCCCAATAAATGCTTCAAGTCTTACATTTCGATACTTTACCAAACGTAATCATGCTTCTCTTCTATTTCCTTCAACATCATTATCTTGTTTGGCTTCTTTTCCTGCTTTCTGCTCTTTCCCACCCACATCTTGTCCCCTGGAGAAGCTGGCAGCATGCTTTTAGATCCCATCAGTTTCTGCTGGCTGGGAATCTCCTGCCCTTTGGTTTTAATAGCATAACCCTCTGTGTCCCATATTCCATACACAAACAGGAAGTTAAGGCCCCGTTTCTGAGGGAGGATGTTGTGAAAGTGTTTATTTTTCACTGAGACACTAAACGTTCCTGCTAAAAATCTTCAATTTTGAACATTTTAAAATGTTGCTCGTGATTAGTTTTGTTCTTTATTGTTTCTCTCTCACAATTCTGCCTTTAGCTTTGAGATTTAGATTAAGCTTTTTTGGCAAATTCTTCCCATGCTGAGAAAAGTCTCAGTGGACCTGATGTGACTACATGAGAAAATTACTATTCAAACAGTCCCAGTGGGTCATTTCTTCAACTAAAGATATTCTGGGTGGGTGTGTTTCAATCTATCAAGAAGCACATAAAAATGTTGGTCTTTTTGATAGTTCAGTTTTCTTTAAAAGACCAGGAAACGATATTTTTAATCCTGAACTTTCACTATGATCTAAAAATAAATCTATGAGAAAAGTTGAGGGCCAGAAAAAAAAAACAGCCTGCAATTCCTTATTATTTTAGAGTGACAAGCGACATGCAGCACAGACCGTGAACCATGGTTTTGATTTACGTTGTATTTGAAACAATAAATAGAACAAGCTTGGAAACTTTGCATGAAAACCAGGAGATAATAAACTGTGTCTACTGTGTCAAACAAAGGACACTGAAATATATTTTTCTCTACATATTGTAATGTTAACAAAATCAGGAGTTAAAATCAGCTGAACGACTGTGAAATTTCACCATGAGTTGACAGTAGTAAAACGCTGGTCTGTTTATTTCTCACAGAATTCTGACAGATGTCAGCATTCCACATCTGGAACAGGAAGTGACAAGTTGACCAAATAGTTTCATCCGGCTGTTGGATAATCACTTCAGATTTTTGTTTTTCTTAAAATTACGATGAAAACCATGTTTGATTAATATTATTATTTTCTTATAAACAAAAAATTAATGTAAACCAGCACATTTCCGAATATTGGGGCTGCAAAGTGGTGCAGTTGTTAGCAGAGTGGCCTCACAGCAAGAAGGTCAGGGTGCAAGTCCTGGGAGGGATGAGGCTTGAAATACTGACCTTTCTGTGTGCAGTTTGTTTGTTCTCCCCGTGTATGCAGGGGTTTTCTCCAGGTACTCCGGTTTCATTCCACTCTCCAAAAACATGCATGTTAAGTTGATTGGCTGCTACAAAACTGCCCCTAGGAATAATTGTCTGGCCCCACAACAGACTGGTGACCTGTTCAGGGTGTTCCCTGCCTCTCACCTGTAATGACGCAGGACAGGCTCCGGGACTGCCCTACCCTGTTAAGGACAAACAGTTCTGGCACCCCCGCGAGCGTATTAGGGATAAGCGCTTCAGAAGACGAACCATTTATATTGGTAAATAATGTTCACATGTTGTCCACCTCTCTCCCTCCTCTCTGGGAGAGAGCCCCATCCAGGACTCTGCGTTCCTGTCCTGGGCATGGCCACACCGAGGAGACCTCCGCGCTTCTTCATCCCCGCTCCATCAGGACGAAATCCATCTACTCATCCCCGCCGTGGGCATCGCTGGGCTAAGGAGTCTCCCGTGTCTCCATCAGGATGAAGAACATCTGCTCATCCCCGTACTTGACATCTCCAGGCTGAGGAGTCCCCCGTGTTTCCATCAGGATGAAGAACATTTATTGACTTCTTTAGATATTTAGCTATAGATTAGAATAAGCTAATATTTAAACAATAATCTGTGACACATTGTTTGCTCGTCCCGGGGGAGGGATCTCTCTTTCACGTGGATCCCCATGAGGTTTCTTATTTTTTCCCCACTGATGGGTTTTTTAGGAGTTTTTCCTCACCGAGAAGGAGAGTCTAAGTGCATTAATGTGCTAGTCTTGTTTAGTTAGCATTTGTTAGTTATTTTTCTTGTTGTGTATTTGTGTTAATACATTCCTCTTTTTCTTGTGAAGCCCATTGAGACGGACATTCTGTGATTTTGGGCTATACAAATAAAATTGAATTGAATTGAATTGAATTGAATAAACGTGCAAGACGTCATAAACAATTAGGTAAAAGTGAAGTACAAAATATGATAAGAGGACATTATTAAAACTAAAGTTGGACAATGGTGTTTAACAAAACTTTATTTCAAAACCACAATTTCTCACTCCAAGCAAACAATCTCCTAAAACTGAAAGGTTGCTGGTGTAGTTGCTGGTGCTTGGAGCAGTTTCAAATTGATTTTGTTTCTCCCAGTAAAGCTGATCAGACAGGAGATGCAGTATATGAAGCTGAATTGATTTCTTTCAGATGAAGCTGCTTCTCCACCCTCTTTCTATCCTCTCAGGCTTTCAAGCCAAGTGTGACTTCAAGTCTAGCAAGTGTTAGCAAAAAGAGCCACAGATAAAATGTGGCAACTAAATGAGCAAGTGGTGCTATATCTGGTTAAAAGTGCATTACAGAAAGCAGTAGTGCTAAACTCTGTTGACAGCCCCTCATTAAAAGAAATGTCCTTTTTGGGATGTACGAGAAGCTGAAAGTGTAGCAGGTCTCTAGTTAGTTTAGATATGTTCATGAAGAGGACTATTTATTGGACAAAGTATTCATGAAACGTCAAAAATGCCTCCTGCGCCTCTCCACTGGTGGGTAAAAAGCTTCAAAGTTTCCTCAGTCCTCCAAATGGATGTTTGGCTGTACCACAGAGGACAAGGGGAACACAAGCTAAGTGCTTTAGCAGTGGGTGACGGTAACGCAGTCAGACAGATTCAGTGTGGCGTGAAGCAGAAGAGTGCTGTGTGAGGTGACTTATGGGACAATGGGGCCGCTTTTCGCAAATAAAACATGAGGCTTATCCAAAGCCTCTGAACTATACAGTCTCGGCTTCTGTCAGGTGTTTTCTGGGTGGAAAGAAGGGAGGAGGAGGAGGAGATCAGATTTAATGACCCTGAACTGTTTAGTTTTGGTGGATACAATGACGTGTGTTCTTCCCCTTCTTACTTAACAACTTTCTTTTTTTTAATCAAAGCTTAACAAGATCAGAAAGGAATCTACTGAAGAATCTTATCCAAAGTACATGACTTTGAAGTTTTGAACAAAACTAAGATAAATCTAACAAAAAATGTACCAGAGTAAACCTAAGATACAACTCTTCTTAATTAGACTTTTTTTTCTAATGCCTTTGTGAGTCTTGTTCTATTGCATTTATATGTCCAATCTTCAGAGGACACAGTAGGCATGCAGTGATAAATTTTTATTGGTGGTAGATATTCTTGTGTTTGGGAGTCTTTTGCCTTCCCCAGTAGACAGATGTAATTAGCTGTTTTGATTTGAGACAATAATCCAGATGGATATACAGTATTATCTTCATGAGACACCTTTTTAAGTATTGCAAAACTTTTCCTAAACCTACTCAGAACTCACTCATTTGTCCAAGATGGCAGAATATGTTTAGTTAGAACACATCACTGTCCCCTCGACTAAATACGAGTTTGTCGGTCGAAACTTCAACTTCATAATGACAAGTCCCACAATGGGGAAACTGTAATGCTGCATTGCACCTCAGCAGTTAGCCACGACAAGTGCCAATGGTGGGCGCTAGTAGAGAGTTAGGTGTCTGCTCCAGAGACACCGAGAAAACTCAAAGGGATTTGAACCAACTTCTCCTGGTTCAAAGACAAACGCTCTATCACTGAACTAACACCTTGTGATCACATGAAAATGTCCATAATCTAGGTTCAAGATGGCAATGAGCATCTCTATGCATTTTATGTCGTTACCAAACCAATGTTAAAAGTTATAAAAATCTCTGTTCATTTAATTGAACAGAAAATAGTATATTGATTCCCGAAAGGAAATTTGAGCGCTGCAGTGCAAACAGAAAGACCAATATAAGAACTAGTGACTACCTTTAGAGCGGCAGTTACAGACTGGCAGATAAAAGGTCTTTTAGAGATGTCTGGTTTACTCACAATTTGCTGGATTTTGTCATTCACTAATGCCAATACTAGTTCTTTTTGTTTTTGTTGTCATAAGAGCTTTTGAATCTCTTCTTATGGTCATGTGAATGTGTGTGGGAGGACGTCTGGTGTCTGGTACCACTATAGGGTGGTTTTGAAAAGAAAATCTATAGTTGGTTCTCCCACTGGCTTTCAACTCACCTCTCTCATGGGAAATATGCAAAAGCTATTTCTATTCTGCCAGCCCAACCTCCAAACATGGTCTTACTTTCTCTTTTTTCAAAGAAGAAAAGCTCCTATATGTTTGAAGGCTCTTATAAGGACAAATAAGAGATGGTTGTCAAAGTGTCAAAACTGAAAAGAAAAGACAATATATATCGACAAACATTTCATGTGCACGTGTGGAGGACAATTTATGATTTTAACAAACCACTGGTAATAGCCAAACAATACAGATAGTAAATGTAACGGTGAGAGGCTGCAAATACAACTGCTTGAAATAAAATTGCACATATACTCTCAGAGTTTCCTTAGCTTTAAATGTGCAATTTTGTTTAAAAAAACGAGTGAAGTAACGCAGATGGTATTTTTAATACTTCTGCTTGCACATTATAAATCACCAAGAGGAAAGAGAGATGAAATCACACAGCGGCTTAGAAAAATAGTTTATGTTTCATCGTTCCACCGGTATATGAATCCTCTACTTTGATTATAATTTGTCAAACAACTCGTGGCTCATCATCTGGGTTTTGTTTTTCTTAACACAGCAGCCAGTTCTCAAAGTAAGTTTGTTCAAATGGTTAAAAATCTGAGAAATGATTGACTGAGTTCAGTGAGACCATCACTCGGTTCTTTCTTAGAAGAAAAGGCCATTCGGTTCAGTTTCAAAAATATCTTTCATATTCAATTGAGGTGACAAAAATAAGGCATTGTTGTCATCCACCTAAAAACAATGCTGTCTATTTTTTTGCCATTTAGCGTAGGATCCTTTCCCTTTTTGAAGCATCAGTTTAAAAGACTTTTAGGCATAACAATATAAAAATGTCACTTACTTTTGCAACTGCAATAGCCAATCATTAAAGTCTGAATACAAATTGGTAATACAACCGTCGGCCTGACATAGTGAATTCTAAAATGCTCAACAACGTACTTAAACGTGGGGACCTCCTGTGCATTTAAATCTCCTGGTGTGTGTTGTTTTGGTTGTATGTGTTGAATAAATGGATGATCACACAGTCAATATTTTATAGAGACTGTGTGTTGCTAGAATGACAAACAAGGCATAAGTTATTTTTCAGTGCCTCGTCTGATCTGTTTTATTCTTATAAATTTGAGCCTTACTTTAATCCTGAAAACGATGAGAAGTACAAAATGGTTAAGAAAAAAAAGCAGTAATTTTTTATATGACATCTCCAGCTTCATTTTAGGTTTTATAAATTTTGCATTTAGATTCTGTTCATGCTCATTAAAGTCAGAAAAAAGACACATATTTATAATGCTCTGTAGGACGAATGTTTACAATTTTATGTTTTGAAATTGTGTCCAAAGACAATTTGTCATTTTTGATATCATCCATAAAATTTGGCACGATTTAGTCTGAAATTCATCAATTGTTTTTTAAGGATACAACAATGTTCTAATTAACAATAAACCTGGCTATTTGTAGTTATTAAATTATGCTGTTTTGCATAACCTTATTAAAAATAATGGTGTTTTTTTTTTTTGTTCTTTTTTTTTTTTTAGGATGTCTTCAATGTTCAAGTAAAATCAAGAGAGGAATAAATAGAAATGATATTTAAACAATATGTATTAGATAATATGTATGTTTTAAATGTATCTCTATATACATGCCATTTGTATTTAAATGTTTAGTGAAGTAATACTACTTAAGTTCAGAAACTTGGTAAAAACCTAAGAGAGTTAAACTATTTTTAGTTCAAGTTGCTAGTCATACAGTGAGGACACATCCGTCCAGACCCTTTCCCCCTTTTCCTTCTATTTGCCCACCAGGCCTGATTGTGTTCCTATACAAAGTCAGGAAACTGTCTGGCCTTTGAGAGTTGACTTGATGTGAGGAAACATGCTGCATGTTGGGCTGACATCCAGATTCCAGCCTCATCCTCCAGACCCTTGTATGCAAAAAAAAAACCCCTACTGCAACACTATTTTCCTGCACTATCTGTATGGTTATTCTAATTTAATCTGAAGAAATTCAACCTATCCAACAATCATATCTTAGTCAAAGCTTTTAAATCCATTTAAATAGGATTAGGGTAATGGGGATTTTCTACTTGTTGAAAACATGATTTGTTCCATTGTCTTGTTTATGATGTCTGAATGAAATAAACTAAGAATAACTAAGGATTTGCACATGAAATTACACTAAATAGTAAGAAAAATTTAGCTTCAAGAAAAAATTTAATTAATTTTTTTCTTTGCAAACATTTTATAATTTCTCTTATAAGATATAAAAATCGATAGATCAGATAAAATATTTTAAAGAAAAATGATGAAGATTTTCAAAACATAACCCAATTGTGTGGAGAAGAAGGAATGGATTCAGTCTGTTTAGTCCATATACCGTACCTTTTTTTGTTATTTGTCCCTTTTTTGCACTTTTTTCAACGTACTGACAATGTATTGACAATGTTTAAATCTAGGCTGTGAACATTTATGTTTAATCATGCATTTAGCTGAAAATTGTTCACTCTTTTTTATCTTTTTTTTTTACTTTCATTCTATGTTTTATGATTTTAGTGCATTTGCTCTCTTTTGTGAAACTCTTTGAATTGCCTTGTGTATAAATTCTGCAACAAATAAAGTGACCTTTCCTACATATATTACATCTAAATGAATTAGGATGTGTCTGTTTAAATGACTATTTTTGAAAAATTATTGGTGCATAAATAATAGATAAATATATTTGCACCAAATTTTCTTGTAAATTAAAAAACAAACATAAAAATGTGTCTGGGTAAAAAAAAATTATATAAAAATGATGAAAAGCATAAATATTTGTCTATATAAAAAAGAAGAAATAAACACATCTGTCTACGTAAAAATAATAAAAAAATATATAAACATTTGTCTATGTAAAAAATAATAAAACAAGTATCTGTTTATATAAAAATTAAAATGGAAATATAAATATATGTTGATGTAAATATAACATAAATATTTGTCTATGTAAAATTGTTGATGTAAAACTATATTAAAATATGCATGTTTGTCTATCCAAAAAATAAACTATGAACATGTAAGCAAAAATATTGATAAATATTTTCTTATGTAAAAAACAGATTAAATATAAATACTTGTCTATGTAAAAAAAAAAAAATAAATATGTAAAAAATAAAATAGCAAATATTTTTGTATGTAAAAATATAAATATTAGTCTATTTAAAAAATTATAAAAACATAAATATCTATATAAGAAATAATAAAAGATGTAAATTAGTTTATTTGTAATAAATAATGATTTTTTTTAAACAAATGTTTAAAATGTGATGATTTTTTTCCTGTTTAAACTTCAGATATTTTATGTGCTGGTAACATTTTTTTTTTTAATCAATAGACACAGCTGATTTGAATCTGTCTGATTACAGATCACACCAGATTTCAACATAGTTAATTATCTATATGAAAAAAAGAAAGAAGGTGGAGGAAAAAAAGAGAGAGAGGGGAGAAAAAAAAGAGGAGGGAGGGTCTCCCTCCAATGAGAACTAACTTTACTTGATCGTCCTGTGTTCAGTCTCACAGCTGAACAGATTTGATGTGATCGCAGGAGGCTTCTCTCTTTTTCACACACACTTCTTCTCCCCTTCATCTCTCACCTTCACACACAGAGCACACTTTCCACCTCACTTTTACTTTAACATTGACGGATTTCATTTTCTTTCTTTTTTTTGGGTTACTTTTATGAATGATTCTCTCTCCTCAAAATAATTCTAAGTTCTCCTGGGACACTTGGTCCACAAGATCTCACCTAGGCACATCTTTGGTCAAGTTCAGAAGACAGCAAGAGTTTCACCGCAGCTTTAAACGCACTTTGAGCAAATTTCACTCCACAAGGAAAAACTTGATACTTTGTGCTGTTGAAACTGAAAGGAACGTCACCATGAGTCTAAAAGCTGATTCTGAGCCGAATAACAATGTTTCTATGGAAGAGGAGGTGAGTTTTTATATCATCTAATTAAAAACTTTACATTTCAATAAACCAGAGATGTGTATTTATCAAACACCTGTGGGGAAAAAAAAAGCTTATATCAGAATGACTTTATTGATCCCACATGAGTGTAAAACTGTAATCATTAAAAAAAAAAATTAAATCTACAAAAATAAGGAATAAAACAAGTGGTATAATTTAAAATCTATTCACAATCAGTACAGACACAATGTATAAAAGTGATATGTTAAATGACTCAATAAGAACCTTTATTAGTCCCACAATGGGGAAATTGCAACATGCAACAACAAGAGGAACAGGTGAAAGACTAAAACCTACATAATAGAAATAGTTTAAAAAGATTTTTAAAAAGTGCCCTTCTAAAAAAATGAATAACTACTGAAATTGCACATGATCACAATTGATCACTGTACAGTTTCACAGATGGTGACTTAAGGTGATCAATTTCATGATCTAAAGTTAAATGATCTGGTTAATAACTAAAGACTCATTAGTTGTTCCTTTTCTTTCTGTGTGGCCAGCTATATTTCCTCTTTAATGACTCCTTGTGGAGAGAGGCTGAGGCCTTTTGTTGGTTCCCTTTTGTTCCCATTGTCTTCCAACAAAGACTTGTCTGGCCACTTGACTTTTCATAAGCAAGAGAAGTTTATTTGTATAGTGCAATTCAAAGTGTTTTACAAGATGGGAGAAAAAAATGCATTAAAATCCCTAAAACACAGAGCAAAAAATGAAGAAAAATATAAAGTTAATTCATTACTGTCAAATGCATGAGTATACAAAACTGTTTTCAGCTAAAATTTTAATATTTTCATATCAGAGGCCTGTCTCCCAGCCTCCAAATTTTCCAGATATAGATTCATTTAATTTTGAGCAATTTGAATGTAATTGGCACTATATTATAAACTATATATTAGCAACCACCCTAAATGTCTTCAATAAGTCTGATAAATGTAGTATCAGAGTATGAAGATGAATTGAAACCTCTCAGCTTGGTGTGTTTCCAGCTGGGGTGGCTTTAAATTGCTGCATGTGTTGGAAAAAAATTTGAATCGCTGCTGTTGCAGCACCTGAAAAATGCCGGGACTATGGGTCAGAGGAAGGAAATGGTGTCACACTGTGCACTGTTGTCCAGTGTTGTTCCTCTGGCGGCTCCATTGTACTCAGGGCCTCCCCACTGCTTTTGGACTAATAGGCTTCGCTACAGTTTCTTCTTCACTGTGCTGCACAATTTAAATGGTCAGCCTAGGCGGCTCCTTGTATCAAAAAGGAAAAGATTTACTTGTCATTTTTTAAGCTGATCATAATCATCCAAAGTTTTGTTGGAATTGAACGAGTGATTCTCTAGACTTTTCCCAAATATTTCTTGAATTAAAACAATTTGTCTATTATCAGGGTCAAGTTGTTACAAATTCAAACATAATGGACCGTACATAAAGGTCACTCCATGCATAAAAAGGAAAGGGGCTTAGGGGAAACTTATTTAACTTTATTTTAGGAAAATGATTAAAGTTACTATTCAGGGGGTCTTTATTTAAATTTGTTTGATTTTTAAAATGTTTAGAAAAATTCAAATCCCGCCATTTCTTATAATCTGTCTGCTCAATCATATAGAAAAAAAAAAAAAATTAATATGAAAAACATTTCCGAACACAACAAAATTATATGGCCTGTATTTATATTGTTGCTTTTAACTATTACAGGATGTAAAAAATCTCTTTAGTAAAAGTAGACGGTGACTTTTTCTTTCTTTTTTCCATTTCCAGGTACGCACGTTGTTCGTCAGCGGCCTGCCGGTTGACATCAAACCCCGGGAACTTTACCTGCTCTTTAGACCTTTTAAGGCAAGTTATGGTGTCTCACAGGCCTGAATAGAAACAAAATAATGGGTAGCTGCAAATTAATTTGAGGATGGTTGTTAAAATGTGTGGATTTGTTGCTTTGTATGTATCTTTTAAATTGGTGGTAGGTGGTAAAAGTCTGACTTCTAGAGGTGAGTCTTGAATAGTGTTTAGAAAAATTCCCAAACAAACCGTGTCTGTTTAGACTTTAGTGTCAAGAAGCAGCAGTAAATAATCTAAAAATAGTTTGTTTTAATGGTGCTGTAATAGAAACCTACACTTTTCTACAATAATTCCTGTAAAGATTTATTCTCTTGTGTAACGTTTATTCCCACAATTAATGGAAGTCTCTAAAAGTGCGTACACGGAAATGAGGCCACATCATTGTTCACTCATTGCTGTTTTCCTGCCTGGGCTCCAGTTTCATAAACAGCCCTCCCACTGTTGTCCTAACTAAACAAATTTAAAGTGGTATCCCTTGCACATGGATGGTCTTGTGGAATGTATAAATGAGTAGCTCTTACGATTGTCTAACCAATCCCCTCCATGACCTAGGTCTTTCTTCCAATTCCAATAAACTGGCTTTGTTTGTTTTTTTTTTTTTTTTTTTTTTTAAACGTCCATTTTCACTGTTTAATGCAGTAATGTTTCTTTGAGAAGGATTTTACGTGTACATTCAAATTTATTTTTTAAGTTTGTAAAAATTTCATATTGACTGTCTTCAGTTATTGTTTGAATTACTTCAGTCCAATCTAGGTCTCTACCAAAGATTTCTCTAAGGCATTGAAAGTTGTTTAATTTTCCCTTGGGAAAGTCTGCAACAAAGATCCCATCTTTCTGTCGTCTGATATATCAAAAATGTCCTCCATTTCTCAAGAGCATCTCCGTGCTGTTTTAAACTTTGTGCAAAACTGGTGACTGTATTTATAAATCATGCTTAATCTGGGATTGTTGCTTATCAGAGAGGCTTGTGTTGCTGATAATATGCTCTTGCCTTACTAAACTAAACAAGATCTTCTGTTTAGGCATTCAGTTCTATCTTGAAAGCTTATCAGTAGTCCAGTCAGAATTGCACTTAATTTTGCAACTGCTTATTTAACAAATAAATGCAATGTGGACAGATTTGAGAAATGTGTAACTTGGCTTTGTGCTCACGGCGGGCTAGCGGACTTCCCTTCATGCCGTAGTTCATGCCTGACTACCTGCATGTGATTCCAGGGTGGATAATTGGCTATCTTTCTTCCCCACAGGGTTATGAAGGGTCACTGATTAAGTTAACATCAAAACAGGTGAGGAGCTTTAGATCTGTTCTGATAAACTATTGAATCATTTCCAACCACAGGTTGCAATTTTTTAAAAACAAAATGTATGCAAAGGTTTAAGGAGTTGTGTTTAAAATTTTGATAATTTGCTAAAAGCATTATCTCTTGTTTTCCAGCCTGTCGGGTTTGTAACCTTCGACAGTCGCTCTGGAGCTGAAGCTGCAAAAAATGCACTGAATGTAAGCACTGAATTAATTTTAATTTTATTCTTAAGTCCTTTATCTTTTTACTGTCATTAATTGTTCAGAGTTTTTTTTTCTTTTTGTTAAGCTGAAAAAGATGAATCATTTACGTATATATGTATATGTATTTTTTTTCCAAGTAAAGTTATTTTCCAATAATTGTCAAAGTCAACCCATTTTGTCTCTTACAATTCAATGGCAGGAACATTTTTGGAAAGAAGCCAGAATCCTGTAGCCTTACGGTAGTTTACTTTGACCTTACACATCCTCCTTAGTCCCATATAGCTTTTATCATTTTGCATATCACTGCTTTACTGTAATACGTTTATAGCCACATTTAGTAGTGTTTTTGAACACATATTCAGTAGTGTAACCTCTTGGCGTCGTCACCCGATAGCCCACATCCGCAGTATCTAACACTTCTGTCTCTCATAACCTAGGCTTTTCTATGAGCATCACCTCTTAGACATACACAGAGACACACACACACCAAAATACTACTCACCTGCATGTGGGCACAATGCTTAGGGCACAAAAACACAAGCAGGTTTCAGCCACCTACAAGAAACAACACGCTAGTCTTTCCATCGGCCCTTTTCCCGTCTCCTTCTCCTCCTGGTTCTCAAGAGGCTGAACTTGTTCTGAAGTCACTTGCACTCTTGATTTCCCCATGAGGAAAAAAGATGTGATCGTGTTGAAATATTCTGGAACTGTATCCTTCCAGCTTCCTGGCTTCAATGACAGGTGGAAAATGATTTTCACTGAAAAGTCCAAGGGAGCGTGAAGAGTACACCCTGAATATTGAGGCACTGTTTTAGGAAAGGGGTTAATGTAAGACTGCTAAGCTACAGCCCCTCAATCTCAGCTCGCATCCTTTACAATACTATGTCCCCTTCCTCCCACCCTCCTCCATCTCTCCCTCAGGGTATCCGTTTTGACCCCGAAAGTCCCCAGACCCTGCGCTTAGAGTTTGCTAAAGCCAACACGAAGATGGCAAAGAGTAAGCTGATGGCCACACCGAACCCCACAAATATCCACCCCGCTCTAGGAGCACACTTCATTGCACGGGACCCATGTAAGTTGTACGGCTGCACCACTCTAGGCTCTCATCCACTCTCACCCTGACAGCTCTGATACCTAGCAGGTCTTGTTTAAAATCTTGGAAAGGATTGTGGTATTAAATTAACGGGCAGGGTTTTACTGTTTCTAACAAGTAAAGGACTAACTCACCACCACATGCATGTGTCATCTCGGTTCCTTAGATGATTGCTTTACTTGAATCCAGCTGGGAAATTCCTCTGTCCAAGGGTTTAGTTAATGGTGGCATCCCTGCTTCCTTTGCATAAACATCAGCTTGATTTATTGGGCTCAGACAGGTTGTTGACACCAGCAGAAGCTTCATCTTAGCAGATTTTTCTTTGTAAATTTACTGACCGGGTATGGCGGAAAGCCTAAAATGGAAATATTGTAAGCTGGCTTTAACAAAATTGGGGGTAGAGCATTCAAGAAAGTTATATCTTTTATTTATTTATTTTTTTAATGTTGTTGCTAAAAACCAACAGTGGTAACTTTTATTAATTTGAAACACATTTTATGTGAAGATTAAAATGTTTATGGGTTGAATTTAATTGTATACTTATTGTTGGTTGAGGAGCTTCAGTTTGTCAAGTAGTCTTTTATACAGTTAAAACAGTTTAGAAATTTGCCCCTGATTTTACATCAGTTCTATGGAAACAGTGAGTTTTGTCAAGACTTTTTTTTTTTTTTTTTTTTCCCCAAATTGCATGATTAACTTTTTAAAATCTTGTTGAATAAGATACCTTGGGTTCTTTTATAACCTGTTTCTTACACATATAGAACTGCCTTTTTGGTGTGAGATTATACGAGACATAGAGTGTTAGCGTTGCATTCCTCCTCCCCTGTTCTTTCCCAGATGACCTGACGGGGGCAGCCCTGATCCCAGCATCTCCCGATGCCTGGACGCCGTATCCTCTGTACACCACTGAGCTGACCCCGGGCCTACCCCATGCTGCATTCACCTACCCGGCGGCCGCTGCCGCTGCTGCAGCCCTGCACGCCCAGGTGAGGGAGCAACCGGTGTGTGCAAGTTTCTTTTATTTTCTTTATTCTTCAGTAACAAAAATTAAACATTAATAAACACAGACAGCTCATTTTGACTTCAATGTAAACTGCTCCCAAGAATCAAGCATCGCTGATGATTGATTTGTTGTCAGAGCTTAGTTATTTTGTTTGTTTGTTTTTTTTAAATAGGTAATTGGGTGGGCAGGAGTTTTGCACCAGTATCAAGTATGTGGGTTGTTGTTGGCTACAAAGCCTAATGTGAACCAGAGAATGGATGTTAATCTTGAGTAGTAGTAATTTGTCATCTTCAAATGGAAAATGTTTCTGCTTTTCCACCATCAGCAGAGATTTTGTTTGGATGGAGATTAGAGCCAAAATGCCATGCACATAAATTCCTCATTGTGGCTTTTCTCTGTCTGTTCTAGCCTCAGGGGTGAAACTTTTTCCTTTGACAGTGCAAAGTATCATTGAACTGGTGTGCAGATAGATATTGGCTGCCTGGGTGTGGAAAAGTGTCTTTTTTATATATTTATTTAATTTTTTTTCTCTTAAAATAACTGAAGGAAACTCAGTCATGCACTTTGACTCTTAAGAAGATTTTTGGAAAATTTGACTCTTTCACTATTGTTGAAATTGTTGAATCCTTTAGGAAATACTCATTTAAATGCCTGCTCTGTGAATGCTGTGAACTACAAAGCAGTGGGCAGGACTTTTTGAGAGCAATGGAAAATATTTCTGTTGTTAGGTCACTAAAAGTTCATGGTCAGCTAACTTCCTTTTGCTATGAGAGACGGTAGGAAAGTACTACCCTGCAAGTTGTCAAATACTGTGTGGGGTGTTTTTATATGACGCAGAAGGCTAAAGAATGCTAGGTATTTGCTTGAAGGAACGGTCAGACCTGCTGGACGTCTTTGGAGGTGCCAACTAACTGTCCAGTCACCTGTTGGAACATAAGCTGACTTAGTAGCCACTGCAGGGGAGAGGAAAAGGGGGTGGAGTGTAATTGGATTTTGATGAAAGATCCTGAAATGCTCCTCTTGGCTCTGTTCGTTTTGTGTGTGACGCAGCAGATGTAAAAGTCTCTGTATGTCTTGTAACTGATAAAATAGGGTGATATGTTTGACACACTGCAAAGTTTTAGTGAGTAACAGGAAAGCAAAAAAGCTGGAAAACCAGCTCTGACCTGGTAGAACACAAAGAGGGGGGGGTTCCCCTCCACATTTCTTTGCTGGGTAATTACTGGAGGGCAATTGTTCTAAAGTAATTGTCCTAAATGAGCTGCTAAGTGACCCACATTCCCATGGGTTAGAGACTAGGGTTTAAAGGAATCGTGCAATGGAAGGGTCTGTAAATGCACATCATAGGATTAAACCTGCAACTCTGAGGACTGGTTTTGGCCTGGTGAACATGACTGTGTTTGTGTTTCTTTAGATGCGCTGGTACCCTACCCCCTCTGAGACTTCTCAGCCTGGATGGAAGTCCCGGCAGTTTTGTTAGATATTTAGTGAGTAACCTTTGGTCAAAAAGTGTTTCTGCTTAGATTTACTAAACCCCATGCCTCACAAACTGAAATCTAAACACAGACTCAATATTTAACTCTTAATGGCTTAATGTGTCAACAATTTTTTTTTAATTCATTTGGCAGAAAAATGAGTGAAATCACTATCTTAAATACCAAAGCATCTAATGTATCTTGGTTATAGAAATAGAATTGTTTCCTTAAAAACCTGGACATGTAGTAGCAACCTCTGGGCTTCAATCTAAACAACTAAGATACTGAAGAGTTTTTTCTTTTTTCTTTGGGCAAACCAATTACCTTATCACTCCCCACCCTGTGTTGCTGCAAATTTGAATATGATATGGTTGTTTTCCTTCATGTTTTATGTAAAGAAAAAAAACTATTGAGCAGAATTCTAATGTAAAACAGAAAAAATTTAATGTTTTTTTTTTTTTTTTTTAAGTACACTGGTTTATTTAGGGAAAATGGATAGGTTTGTCGCTTCATCTAATTAAAAAAAAAAAAAACAAAAAACTAATTTTGTTGCAAGCAACCTGGTGCGTAAGGGCACAGCTTTTGCTGTTTTTCTGTGAATATCTTTCGTCTTATGTAATGCATTTATAAAAGGACAACTACACAATCTAAATTTGGTTCTGTAGACTTGGTATCTATAAAACAAGTTGGTTCTTGTTCTAACTCATTATGTGTTAAACATCTAGCGTTCTTTGCTGTTGTTCTTCATTAGATAAAAACTAACTAGATGTCCAGTAATTTTAGGAAATCCAATTCTACATGGGTTCGAGGCTTCTAAAGATGCTGGAATTGGACTCACCAGCCTTGTTACTGCTTTGCTAGTGTAGAAATGTACAGATGAATCTAACTTTTTATTTCCTCTGTTCCCCTCCAGGCTTCTGGAAACCACACCTTTATCCAGCTGAAGTGAGGTTTGCCAAGCTCTTTGTTAATTTAATCAGGTTTATTTAATGGACAAATGTGCATTATTATAAACTAACAGTATTTATGTTTCCTCCCGATTGTCACTGGGGGGGAAGGAGTTGCGACCATCTTTCTGTTGACAATCTGAGTTTATTCTCGGCAACTGTTGCGGTACCATTAGCACTTAAAAATTTACATGAATTTTTAAAAAAAAAAAAGTTATGCAAAACCTATTCCATCTTTGTGAATCTTAGTTGCTGAGGAAAAATGGCTCATTGAAGTCACTGTTAAGCTAGTCCTTCCACAGGCCACTGGTCCTCCTGGATGGTTTAGAAGCATTAAGTCATTGCATGTTGGTCTTTTTGGCATGAATTTAGAACGCAGATTTCTGTGTATCCTATTTTTGTTAGTGTTTCTGTTGCCTTATGGGCTAGACTTGTTTTACTTGTAGAACTTGGTCTTACCTCTGTGAAAGCTAGGCTGTTGTGTAAATGGCTTATCTCGCATGGACCTTGTGATTGCATCCCTATGTTCAGCCAATCCCAGGCCTTATGATCATATGTGTCTGTCCTTATTTGAACAAACAAAAGTACATCTGTACTTTCTTTTTTTTTCTGTAATGTATATTTAAGCACTTTTTGTGCAACTTAAATATGAACTTATATAAGTTGGATGTTTAGTCGTCTCCTGTGTTTTGGTGTTAATTTTTGATCCTATAATCCTGTTAAAGTAGTTTTAAAGAGTGCAATTTGTTTAAATAGGAAGTGGGAATCTATCAAAAGTATTGTGTGGCTTCTGCCGTTCTGCTAAAATGAGATTGCTTTACACCAATCTTTCAGAATGTGAAACTGAACCACAAACAAGAGTTGCTTTATTAGGGAAGGCCATTTTGAAATGGGAAGCAGGATTATTGATGGAAGAATTTAGTTTGTGGTTTAGAAAATGTCTTTGTATCTGCTGTGCATAAGATGTAAAAGATAATCCCATCTTATGAATAAAAGTGAATGCATCCTACTGTTGAGCATCTGTCATTTATTACCACACCACCTAACCAGCAAATTAAAATAATTTACACAAAGGCATTATGCAGGATTAAAGGTTTCATGTCTGAACATTGAATATAAATAATTAATGCCATTGTTTTTTTTTGGTAAAGCATTACTGCATCTGTGTCTGCACTGTGTGGATGACCTATACGCTCTGCTCCCAGTGCAAGGAAGATGCTCTGCTTAACCAGCCATTGCTAATCCTCCAGAGACTCTTAAGTGACTATTTTTCATGTAAACAGCTGTTTAATTGAACTGGTCAAAACGATGCTATTCATTGCAAACATGTCTTAAATCATACTTGTACAGCTGTAAAAACAAGATTTTATAGTTTTAATAAATTCTGAACTCTTATGAACAGTGTTATTGATAAAATTTAAGTGAAGATCTGTCACTGAATAAATGTACTTGAATATTTTACTTTGGCTATTTAAGGCAAAATTGTGTAAATTTGTTTAAAACTGGATAGTTCTTCTAAAAAAATATTTAAAGGCAATTGATGATAAACTCTTAAAAAAAAAAAAAAAAAAAAAAGCTTTTGCCCTTCTTGGAAAAATGGGTCACTTAACATCACTTTCACATTTGGATTGACATACAATCAATACAAAGCGTGAAGATGAAGACGCTGCCAATTGGAAGAAAAAGCTGTATGTCAGTCTGATAAAAGCCTGAATAGCAACTTTCCCTCTGAGAATATTTTGTAGTCTCCTAGGAAGGTTTGAATGGTTTAATAGAAAAGGATTCTAAATCAAGATATTTTCCATGACTTCCAGCTTCTACATTTTTAGAGATACATTTTAATTAGTAACTTAAATCCATCAAGATTGATTAAAAAAACCTAAAATATATATTTGCATGTACTATTGGCTATTGCTTTTTATGGGCAGTCGATAATTTTCCACCCCTTCTCTCAAATGATGAGTTTCAAGTAATTTTGATGATAAAAGTAGTGAAGAAACGGAACAGCAGTCGGTGATCATGATGGGGAAAGTCAATGTGAGGTTTTGTTGCCCCCAGCTGGTTACAGGTGGACTGCTGCACTGACTGGCACAGTAGCAAGTTTTATAAAATCTAAAAAAAAAAAAAAATCAATGCATTTTCACCTTATTCTGATTTTCAATCTGTATAAAATCTTCAATAGTCTACTTAAGCCAGAATCTCCTGCATGGCCTTGAAGTTTACAACTCTTTTCTTTGCACATCAATAACTTTGACCTTCTCCAAATACACACAGTGGTTGTCTCTTAGTGAACTTTGTTCTGCACCTTTTGTATTTTTTTTTTTTTTTTTTTTTATGGCCATGTATAAAATTGCTAGAGATCAGCGGATCAGCAAGGCTTCATTGATGCCTGCATTACCTATCTGACTCTCTGAAAACAGCGATTCTACTCCAGGCCTCTCCCAGATGGGAAAGCTCCTTGCTCTGTCTTTAATGAGTAACTAGTTCAGCATCTTAATCACCTAATTGCCACACCAATTAGGCTGCTCAATCTTCACTCACTTCTAAACCAAATCCTGAGATACGATAACTTCTCCATTTGGGACAGGAGCTCATTTCCAGACAAAGACAATGATCAAAGTTTGAAGTAACGAATTACGATCCATGCAAGATTGATACAATGAGAGCTTCCGGTTGGAGGAGCAGGAGGAAAACTTTATTGTAATTGGACTACAAGGGAACAACAAAGTTGTAAGTTATGTCCCGATGAAGCCAACAGTCATGTTATCAACAAAAAGCAAAGACCCAAACCCTAGGCCACCGAACTTGAAACCCCACCTTCTTGACTGTATCTTGAAAATGTGTTCATCAAGCTAATAAACTGATTTTTCCAAATGCTAGTCTACTTGTAGTCCAACCGTCTACACAATCTAATAAAAAGTATTTAAATCATGTAGTGTGCATATTTCACTTGCATTTTTGCAAACACAAAATCCCTCTATCCTATCTTTATTCATGCTCCTAATTGCTACGTTTTGTAATCAAAATTAAAAATGTGTCTTTTAACTTAGAGTTTTTACACTTCAAACATGTATCTTATTGTTGTCAGTTGGTCAGGACTCACTTGGAAAAAAAAAATGTAATCTCAAAGGGGCATTTCCTGGTTAAACAATAACAGATAAATGGTATTTGAAGATGCGATTCTTCTGGCTCAGCACAGTGTACCCACCTTCAGTAGATGTTATGCTGTACACTTACTGTCAAACAAAATTGACCTTTTGTTATTGATAAAGTAATCTATCTATCTAGCTGCTGGCTGAAGTTTTGAATGTGCCACAATGTCTACAATTTATTAATATTTACATTTTTCTTTTCAGTACAGTCCAACAGGCCGAGCCAGATTTAGGCCATAGCCTAAAAACAAATTTATAAAAGTATTCCATACCACTTTTAAGAATCTTTTGTTCATAAGTGAACTAAATAATGAAAGACATTTTAATTCCATTGATTAACAAATGTTTTATATTAAGATATTTCAAATGTGATCTAGAATTGTTCAAATTTGCCCATTAAAAGGAAAAAATTAGTTCTGTAAAAGCCTTTAGATATTTTTTGTTTTTATAGAACATGAATCTATTATTTAGAACCCAAATAACAGAAGCTACACATTTAAGTTGTCCTGTTAGATTTGTGTTTTTTAAAAGGTAACCAACTATTTTTGGTGGTCAAGTTCAGGAGGATGAAATGACCACCAACATACTAAGCAAGAAATATGAAGTCACATAGTTAATAACTTAGCCATTCCCACTGGGCTTATGCCTAAGTGTCCCTGGAGAAGACACACAACCCCGTAGTATCTCCCACCACTGGCACTGTGATGGCTGCTGCTGTGGAGTAAGGCATCCGTCCTTCATGGCAAAAGTTATTTCCCCCGAGGAATGTAAAAAATTTAAATAATAATAAAACTTATATTTTGGCAACTCTGAGGTGTATTTGAACCTTTTTTGCCCCACTGTAAAGAGGTCATTTGGCAGAATAATTAGACGCATCATTTATTTATATAAGTGTTTTTGACAAAAAAAAATGAGGATGAAACAAAAAAATGGGATTTTTTTTTTTGCCTCAGGGAGATCCCTGACCAGGATACCCTTGGTAGTAAAGGCGTTCATTGATAAGTAATGGTTTTATTTGCAATAAAAGACACGCATATATGGGAAAAACATGCAAACTCCACACAGAAAGACCAATATTTCAAGTCTTTAACACTCCGTTATTCCGAACTTTTTGTCTGTGAGTCCACCATGGTAACAACTGCACCGCCATACAGCCATTCCCCGCCCTCTGAAACAACAACCAAAGCGCGCAAATGTGAACCACGTGATCGTTTCGCGGGTCTGAAATCTAGCGCACGTTCATCGTATTTCACTAATGAGGAGCAAACAGACTTCATAAATATGAGCTTTCAGTCCAGCAGCAGCTGCTAAAGTAACATTTAATTTCTCTGCGTTCAAACAATGGCGTTTTCCCTGGTAAGTAAAAATTTTGCAACGTAATTTGTTTACGAGGATCGATTCAACTTTGAAAAAAGTTCAAAAGTTTTGTTTGTTTTCCAGAGAAACGATGCTCGCAGGCCTGAGACCACTGACTGTGAGTCTCCAGCTCTTTCAACCTGCAGTAACGCGGACATCTTCAAAAGGATGAACACTATGCTGGGAAACGCTCTGGATTTTACTGGTGTTTGTACAACTCCAAACACCAAGCAAAAACCAGACCTACTCTCTGGTAAAACTAACTTTTAATTAACTTTAGTCACCAAACCAAACGTAAACCTTAGTAACCGTCACTGGTTTGGTTTAAGATTTGGAAGCAACATGTTTTTGTTTAAGAGTTATAGTTCAACTCTAAGAAAAAAAAAGTTATTTTACGGTCATGTTTTTTCTTGGAAGAAACATGTTTGGCTAAAATTAGAGTAGGTACAAAGAGCTTTAGTTTGACTTTTTACATACTTGGGCCTTAAGTGAAGCCTGAGCTTCACTTAACATGGGATCAAACCACATTGGTGCAAAAAGTCAGCCTGAAAGTTAAAAGTTTTTATATGGATTTAAAACTTAGTTTGACCAGTTTTGAACATCGAATTAGTCTTCGTACTCTTGTATGAAGAGTTTTTAAAGATTTTTTTTGTGTGCTTTTATGGGTTAATTCCTGTTACTCCTCAACATGGAGAAAACGGCGCCTTTTTAAGTTTAAATAAAGAGGGAAAAAAGTTTCACTTTCGTTTTGACTGTAAAGTTTCTCAATGCTGACTCCTGCTGGTTAAGTTTAATCTTGCAAGCTGTCAAAGTTATCAAATATTCTTTTCTGCTCTTTGATCTATTTAAATTAAAATAAAACTCTGGTGCAAAAACACTTTGCTTTCATTAGGATGAAGGTTGTTGGAAAAACTGGATATTTTACAAAGGGCAAGCTACTTAAAAATATTAGATTGATCTGCTTAGAACCACTTCAAGGTGTGTTTGATGTTGAGATATTGTTTAAATTTGGCAGAAATCTCCAAACAGTTGCTTTTAAATAGACTCCCACTTCAAAGTTGTGTGAATACAATTTGTCACAATATTTGCAAGCTTGGCTTTTAACTTTAATCCAAATAAAATCCTTTTATCTTTAACTCTACCTGAGCTCCTCTCCCCAAACAGACTTTAGACACCTTTGCTCTAATTCCACCAGGCTGAGTCCAATGGGGAACAGACCCTTCCAGGCTGTTGCCCCACAACTTTAGAATGAGCTCCCACAAGTCGTCAGGGCCCCATAAAGTGTGGAAACTTTTAAAAAAAGACCTAAAGACATTCCTTTTTAAAAAGGTGTTTATTTCTTGGATTTTGCTTTTCTGAATATAGATTTTGGGTTTAAGATTGTTTTTATTGCTTTTATTTTTTCTAGCTTTTGTTGTAGCGGTTTGAGATTTATTTTTTTTTTCTTAAAATGTAAAACATGATATAAATAAAATGCATTATTACCTGTGAGTTAACCTTTCCCCTAGTTTTCTAAAAACTTGAGGACCTTAAAGTATTTGACACTGATGTTGACATTGATTGAAGTGCAGAAAGTGTTGCCCTCTAAGTTGTTTTAAGATTCATCCTTGGTTTTTGGTTAATCTTTTTTTCCTCCTGGCATATTAAATCTGTCACCTTGTGTCTATGAGTTTGCCAGCAGCTGATTCATGCTGCATTGCTGGTTTGCAGCATTGCAGCAATTCTGAGTTCACCTTTTTGTTTTTCTCCTTAGTAAAGTTAAATTGCCACAAAATGTCTTCTTTGTTTTGTTTTTTTTAAAAATAAAAATCTAATGCAGTATGACATGACTGCATGAACGTTTTGTCATTTAGTTTGAGGAAAATATTTGAGCATGAGAAATGTCCTAAACTTCTACTGTGGCTTTTGGCCCAACCAACCCAGTTTGCTGATGCTGAATCAGGGATGTTTCTGGAAGCTTTCCAGGCGGATGGGTGGTGCTTACTGTGCAAGTCTGCTCTGTCCTCTACAACTGATCAGTCAGTAGCTTCTCGTGTCCAGTTTCCTATTAAAAAAAAAAAAAATTCACACCTATTTATGACAGAAGGAAAATAAAATCCTTAAATTTTGGGTACTTTTGATAATTTGCTGAGTCATTCCCTCCCATGCTGGTCTCTCCTCCCCCTGCTCTTGACTGTCTGCTCACTCAGGAAATGAGGCTAGACACGGTGAGCTCCATTCGTATCGACAGTGGTAGCCGCTGCTCTACTGACTGAGATGTGTTTTGCCTACCAGAGGAATACTTACCTCAACCAGCCAATTGCTCCGATAGGAATTTCTCATTACTCAGTTGTTAGGCAGTGAAGTGGGGGGAGGCTGATGTCATTAGCAGGGGTGTGTGAGTGCATCAGCAGCCATGTCACATGCTGCTAGGTGGGTCAGTGATGCGGACGGAGATGCATGGCAGTGGCACCAGGCACAGAGGCAGCAGGTTAGCTCCACTGCCTACTGGGAATTATTTATCAAATGTGTTTGCTTCAGAGAAAAGAATTGGGTGAGCTGGTACAACTGCATTTTTTTGTCTGCCTTGCTAACATTTCTCTCCCTCTCACCCAATCTCTGAACTTGATCTTTGGATCCCAAAGAGTCGGAGCTGGCTGCAGTGGGAAACAGGAGGATGCTTTTCCCAAACTGCGGAAGCGTTCCTTCCTCCCAGGAGATTCCTTCATCCAGGGTTCAGTCAGATGTCGCAGACTTGGGCCTCGGACTTCAGTCTCTCCGTCTGTCTGGCTGGGACAGATCCTGGAGCAGCCGTGAGGCAGAGACATACACCCCACCATCCCAAGTTCAGACCAGTTCTCCCTCCAGTAAGTATGGAAGCTTGCGATAAACTGAATGTTAAGTGTTAAATTGAAGCATTAAATTAATTGCCACACAGACATTTGCTGTGTGTGTGGCAATTGTAGTGCTTTAAACTCTTAATTTATTTCATAATAACCCTTGTTATGTCTCTGGAACATAAGGGTGTTTTTTTTTTTTAACGGCTTTAGTCTAGAAATTAATAGCTTTGTGAACAAGTCTGTCTGTATTGAAGCAGAGTGTAGTGTGATTTGGGAGGATGATGTGGCAGTTTTGCTTTTTGCTAGAAGCCAACACTGAATCTACTTTCATTTTGATAGTTTTACCAAAGTAGCGTCTAATGTCAGCTGTTGAAATGAACAGATGTTTCGATGTTTTAACAGCAGAAACATTTTCTAATTGCTTTGAGACTTTAAAAAAGCTTTATCTGGCTCTCTTTAAGAAAACTACTCTATTTGCAATATTTTAATTTTATTTTTTAACAACTTTTCACTGTAGTTTTAATAGTGTTTGTTACAAAGTTGGGACAGAGCTTTGAAAGCAGTCCACAGCTGAATAATCTGTTTAGAGCCTCATGTTCACTGTTCCAAGCAACAGTCAGTATTGCCAACTTACCCACAGTCAGGAAGAATGGTTCAGTCAAAGCCCCCAGACTAGTTTGGGAAACATGACTAAACCACTTTTTAGTAATGCAACTCCAGAGGAAGGCCATCCACTGTCTACTGTTTTCACTTTTGGAGCTTCAAGGAACAAGTATTGCATAACCCAACTTGCTCAAACACATTTCAGCTAGCTTACATTTTTGCTACGTTTCTTTAAGCCCAATTAATTTTTTTCTCTTTGTTATAAAAGTATTACATTCAATTTAACAAATGTCCAAATTTAAAACAATTTTTTTTTTTTTTTTTGGATGAGCTTCCTAGTTGACCAATCAATATAGTCTTGCTGACTTGGCACATGTATCTTATTTTCTGAAGTTGCTCATTTCGAAAACTAAACCTGAACCCAAAAACTTTCTTGGAAAGACTGTAGATGCTTTCGAACTGTCTTGTTCTCTCCAGTGCTTGGGATTCTGAACAGTCCATTCAGTGGTATGCTTGGTAAGCCTCAGGGCTATTTGCCCCATGAGTCGTTGAGCTTAACTGCTGACTTCCTGGAGAAGCTTCCCAGCATGGCACGCATGGCCACCCGCCTGGACTCGAGCACTTTCTTGGATTCTCGCTCCAGCAGCCCTGAAGACTCGGAGACAAGCGGGTTCAGTTCGGGTTCGGATCACTTTTGCGACATGCTGGTAAAGAAATTAATTTTATTCTGAAGTTTTTTTCCCCTGATCTCAAGTTCTGCCTTTCTTTTTTTTTTTTTTTTTTTTTTTTTTTTTAAATCAAATCTTGTGTAGATCTTCTCATCAGCAATTTGCAAATTGGGCATAAAAAATTAAATTGTTTTTAAACAGGTTTATGGGAATGTCCATTTATGTAAACTGAGGTCAAAATAATTTCCATTATCAAATCCAATTTCAAAATGGCGCAAACTACAAAATATGAACATGTCTTTTGTACTTTGTTGCATTTCATGTGCTGACAAAACTTGTTAGTCTTCTGGTTGTTTTCTTGGGAACTCTGTAAACACTTTATGTCCTAAAACCATTGCTGCCAAGTTTTTGCTTTACACAATGAATGTCCCAGTAAGCTCACGTTCTCCCACTTTTTGACCAATCTCTTGTCTTTAAAATTGGACTGAGTAGTCGACTGGCAGTAAACGTATAGAAATGCTTTTTAATAATGTATTTTTTCTACAATTATTTGGAAAATATTCCTAAATATTTTACTCCCAACAATGGTACATTTTTCAATTTAACTCTATCATTCTTATCATTGAAATATTTAATGTTTTTAAATTTTGTGTTGTTGCTCTGGACAGCCGTGAGATGCTTTGAATTGTTCAACAAATCTTTGAAAGAATGAACTGCAGCTTCATGCAAGACATTAATTTGGATGTTCAATGTGGCTGCAGTTGTTGGCAGAGTGGCCTTGTAGCAAGAAGGTTGTGGATTCGAGCCCTGAATGGGGTGTGGCTTGAATCACTGGCATTTCTGTGAGGCATATGTATGTTCTCCATGCGTATGCGTGTTTCCTTCCACCCTCTGGCTTATTGGCCATAGGGAAGTTGCCCATAAGAATGCGTGTGTAAATAGTGTCTGTCTCGGAGTGTGGCCTTGCAACAGACTGTTGACCTACCCGGGTTGTACTCCACCTCACCTGCTGTTATCAGCCGGGATAGACTTTGCCACCCCGTGTGCCCGACAGGGAAAAGCACTTCAGAAAATGAATGTATGTTCAACGTCCCGCTCTATAAGTGGAAAATATTTACCGTGATTTGCCTCGGAACAAGTTTAATTAAAGGCACTTGTAAAAGGTTAAACACTTTCATTTGGTTTTAAATTTAGAAATATATTTTTTGTATTAGCTGTTTCAAAGTTAATATATCTGAATTTTTCAAACATCCTGGAAGACCTGGAAGTTTTTGATTTTGACGGTTTACTTGATGTATGGACTTTAAAGTGAAAGTGATATGTTAAATTTCTTCTTGGAAAATATTCAAATTTAAATATTGATTTAAGATTATGCTTTAAATGTACTTCTGGAGTCTTTGAAATCTTAAAAGAAATTCACCATGCATTAGTGCTTAGTCAGCAACTCGGTGAACTGAGCCCTGGTCCGATTCCTGCAAATATCTGTATGAAATACAATTTAGGATTCTAGAAACTGCAGATGAAATTAGAGAAACTGTAGATTGTAGGACTTTCTACCTAAATCTCACTTTTCTCTGAATCTGTTTCAGTCTACTTTAAGGATTTCGCCACCGCTGCCTTATCTGCCATCTAATGTGCAGAGGGATTTGCTGCGATTGAGCTCTCGTATGGACCCGCAGGACACTAGCTCTCCTCTGACGCCACCCTCCAGCTTCAGCCCTGGCTCCTCCATTTCTCGCCGCTGGCGTGGGGGCTCTACTTGGCCAGCTTTAGACTTGCTTGACCAGTCAGATGATACTTTCAGCATTGAGAGGGAAGCACGTATGCACAGACAAGCTGCAGGTACATTTTTTTTTTGTTCCTCATAAACTGGTACAAACTGCAGATGTTTAATTTATCCCTTCTGCTACCATCAGCTGTTAATGAGGCAACATTTACTTGGAGTGGTCAGCTGCCTGCCAAAAACAACAAGGATCCTCTCTACTCCTGCAAGGTCTTTCTTGGTGGTGTACCCTGGGACATCACGGAAGGTAGAAATTTTTTTTTTACTTTTTTAATGCAGTTTAGTCAATTTGATTTCTATTGTCTTTTGTAATTTTGGCCTAGAAAATAGCTTTAGAGCATGGCATTATATTTGTTCTAGCCGAAACACATTGGGCATGTGATCTATTTGTAATTATTTCAATCATAACTTCTAATGAAAGCGAACCTAATGAGGCTACTACCTTCTGATCTGATTTATTTATTTTTACCAATTTGATAATGTGTTTTCTCTCTACTGCCAAAAATGTAGAACAGAGCAGCTTGCAGAGAATTGACTGTACCGGAGACTATCAAAAATTAGTGGTGTTGTAAAAGCGCACACTCTTGATAAATATGGTACAGTAATTGAAGAGCACATTAAATTTAACATATGCTTTTAGAATTACTTTGATGTGGACTGGTGATCTTTGTATTATGACTTTTTTTAATCGTTTGTTTATTTGTAAGCAAGTCGTTTTTCACTCATTACTTCTTAAAATACAGAGTTTAAAATGTATGTCTTTATATTATATTTGCTCTGTTTGTTTGGTTTTTTTTTTTTAGAATGCCCCTCACCCACAAATGAGACTTTTTCCTTTCTTTTTTGTTTCAGCTGGTTTAATTCAACACTTTCAGTGGTTATGGCCCTCTGACGGTGGAGTGGCCCGGTAAGGATGGAAAGCATCCCCGGTGCCCTCCCAAAGGTAATATGGCTAAAGGTAATGGCAAGCTGGTAGGCTTTTTTTTTAAAATATTCTCCTAAGCTTTGACATGGCACAGGTGAATATGTGGTGTTTTGGTGAGTTTAATCTAGTT
The DNA here is from genome assembly GCA_902685375.1 of Neostethus bicornis. NCBI lineage: Eukaryota > Metazoa > Chordata > Actinopteri > Atheriniformes > Phallostethidae > Neostethus > Neostethus bicornis. The sequence goes on from LR738543.1 coordinate 11,347,451, forward strand.
TTCACATAATGGAGTGTGGGCATTTAAAGAAATGAACGTTTTCCTCCCTCTTAAAGCAGTCACTCTTCTGAGGATTGAAATCATGCTTTCAGATTTTTTTAACTATGCAAAACAATTTGCAATATAAATTAATAAGAAAAAATGGTTAAATCTGTTTTGGGTCTTTTTGAAAGAAACCTGAATTGATTCAGATCTGTGCAGTTTGATTTTAGTTTCCATGAAACAATCTTGACTTGAAGAGCAAAGTAAGTCAATGTTTGCTTTTGAGAGAATGATGTGTGGGTCTAAATAAAGGCAAAAAGTTTCTTGTGGGGATCCAAAGTTGCATCTTTTAAATGCAACTATGTAACCTAAAACCACAGTTAAGATCTTTCAGATTTTTCATAGATGTTTTATTCTTTTGGCAGTAGTAGTACTGCAAAAAGCTATGAAAAGTACAGAATGTTTTAAATGTGTTGCAACAAATTTTGTTCACAACTTTTTTTTTTTTTTTCTAAGATGTTAAGGTTGTTGTGGAAAACATTGTTGCCATAAGAGAAAAAAAAATATCACATTATGTTGTCACATGTTAAAAAAAGAATCCTTAGTTATAATGTTCTTACATCTTGTTGATTTGCATTAGGTTTAGTTTTTGTCTGATTTCTATTTTGTTTTTAGGCTATGTCTACCTGGTGTTTGAAAATGAGAAGTCTGTGCGGGCATTGCTGCATGCTTGCTCTCAAGATCCCTTCCATCCAGAGGACAACAGGGAATACTACTTCAAGATGTCCAGTCGCAGAATGCGCTGTAAAGACGTGAGTAGCGTTGCACGTGTAAGTATAAACTAATTTTTTTTTTTTCAAATATCAACATGGGTTGACAGCCACAATTGGTTGTTGACTATAGCCAACTTGTTTATAACTACTAGACAGGCTAATAGTTTATTTTAGAAAGTTCCTTCCTACAGTTTGAGTAAATACTCTAAAGGCACAGGGTCATTATTTGGAAAATTTTAAGTTATGTCAATAAGAAAAGAGCTCTACGAGTTAAAAGGCATGCTTGCATGGAAATATTGCTTGTCATCTTAAAAAAAAATTAAGCAAGTCTATATTGAAATACCTTTAACTGATGTGACGCCTACAATCCACATGTTTAAGTATTTTGCATTTTTGTCAATAGTCTTGTGATTTGGTCAATTTTAAAGTCTGTTACATGCTAAAATTGGATGGGCATTGGTTAATTAGCTGTAATTGGAAGTGTTTAGTGATCATCTAAAGGTTTTACATGCTTGTTTTATATAGTTATGCTCATTCATTGTAAATGATTTGATCAGTTAACTAAAAACTAAAATTTGATTTAAAAAAAAAAAAAAAAACCTTTAGGCAGCCCCTACCTATGCATGATCAAACCATTGAAATAGTTCTTTACCTGGTAAAAAATGTTTATTTGTGAAGATAAGACTTAATTAAATTTATTCAATAAAATTGTTTCTGCAAAAAAAGGATCAGCATGGTTCCTGCTTTGCTTCATTACATTACTACTGTAAGAATTGGTTGGTTCAATTGTTGATGGAGATTAAAGCTGATCTGTGACCATTTAGAAAAACTTTACAAATGCTTTTCTCAAGTATTTATGCTAGTCGTTTTTAAAAGAAACAACCATGGAATAAAGTTTCAGCTTGATACCAGTTATTGAGCATAGATGTATGTGAAGCTCTGTTTTGCTCATGTTTAACTTTTGACTCTGGGATCAGATTTGGTTAAGTTTTTGCTAAAACTTCCTTCAGACTTGTACGATGTGCTGACATTTGTTTTGGAAAGTTGTAATATTATATAGACACTCTTATTCTTATGAGGAAGAAAAGAGTTAAGTTTTTTACTATCAAAATTTGAGCAGGAGTAATATTAAAGATTATGATTTAACCTTCTTACACCTGGTATAGAGGCATACAAGAAAATGACATTTCTATCATTTGTCTTCAGTACTTAGCCAGGAATTGTCCCAGCCAGTGAGAGGCCCTCCAAACTGTCAATTTGTTTTGGTGGTTGACAAAAATGTCTACCTTATTTTTTTGAAGTACAAGTCAGTTTTTTTTCACAGTTTGGCAGGGGGTGTAATCTATACTCTGGATCAACTTGTATTTTGAAAATGATTAATATTTCTAGGGATAGTTGTTGATGCCATCGTATCAATACCAGTACTCTTATTGATGCCGTAAAACACTTATTAGGTGTGTGCGCATTCACAATATTCACCTATTGATTTAAAGGCGCTGGTCTTGTGTGACCACTTTGGATTATCCATGGGCCAAAATACTCAAATAGGTGCGTTTGACTTGAAATTGAGCATGTTAGAAGAGCAATTTTTAAGTGTGCAAAAAACGCTCTTCTAGCGTGCTAGGTTTTAAATCTTAACACGCTTGATTTAACATCTAGTGTGCTTATTTTAACATCTTGAGGGGATGGCTTTCCCAAATTTTTTTACATGACTTCGCTGCTCTGCCATTGTCTTGTAATACACATCAATTTCATTTGAAAAAAAAAAAAGCGCGTGGCGTGTTTGCTCTCTTGCCCTGCCTTTAGACAGACATTGTAAAGAATACAAATAAGACTAAAAGTTTTCCGTCTGGTAATAATTGCTAAACGTATAACGTTGCCAAACTGTATGGGTATTTTCACATTATTTTCACACTAAACTGCAAAAGGGTGCTCTAGGCCTGTGTTGATTTCAAGTTTGCCAGTAACTTATAAAGACTGAGAAGTGCTGAACAAAAGTGGCACCAAAAAAAAAATCATGTTCTGCAGTTTACGAGCTGAAAGTTGGGAAATATGCAGCTGAAAATGCTAATCGAGCAGCAGAAAGAAATTTGGAGTTAATGGAGGAAGTGGTGCCTTGTTTACTTCCGGAGGTGGGAGAGTTGTTAAAGTGACAGAGGATGGTTTCATTAGATTTAGTGATTTGGAGTCAAACTGATGGTTTGTACTTGACGTGTTCTTCATGCTCTAGTTAACTGAATACCTCTTAATATGTTGGGTTAATACACCAAGAACGTTTGTAACATTGGTATACCGCACCCTTATTCAGCCTGTTCTCTATTTTATTTTAAAATGTCTTTCAAAATGACATGTTTGTTTTTAATGTTGGGTTATATCAAATATATTTCTCCCTAAAAATGCTGCCACTTGTTGTGTACCAATTGTTAAGCATGCAGCTTTCAATTGAGTTAGTTTTCCCCATCTGATGATTGGCTGGCTGCTGTTGATCTTGTATCGCAAATTATCACCTTATTCTATTTTCACGATTAAAAGGAGTCATTTGTGCATATAGACCAATCCGCTGGGGTGATGGCTCCATGTGTAAACCCCCCATTTCTGATCCAAATGCACAAGAGAAAGAAAGTTTGGCTCTTCTTCTTTGCTTTTTTTTTTTTTTAAAACATCTGAAAATGGCTAATCGAGGGCTGAAGAAACTTTAGTGATAAAATAAACAATTGTATAACTTTTACAGGACAGAAATGCAAAACGGCAATGTGTGCCAAACTGGAGGCCTCTCCTGATTTTCTGTTCCAAACATCTGATTGATGTTTCAAAACATTGAATTGTTTTGAAACTTTACAGAATCAATGTTCACATGTCGTATTTCAAGAGGCAAAAAAAAAATCCAAATTTTTGCTGTTTCATCCTAATGTTTTTCAGTAACACATACATGAATAAATAACATCAAATTATTCTGCCAAATGATCTCTTTATGATCCCTGTGTATTTGGCACAAAAATCATTCAAATACACCTTTGGTTGCTGAAATGAAGCAACCCAAAGGTGTATAGGATTTATTTCTATGTAAGGGCTTAAGTTTGATGGTAAAGAAAATTATGTCTAAGTTTGACAGTAGTTAAACTTGGTGTTAAACAAATGTTCGTACAAATTAATTTTATGTCTTCGATGGACTTTGTCTTTACTTCCTCTAAATTGTAAACTTGCTGATTTCATGTTGTGGACCCTCTGAGTGTCCTTCCAAACATCAAGTATTGGAGAATCAGCTGAGTTTCTTCTGCAACAACCTCCTTTGCAAAGTCAGACTCATCAGCTGTGGATCAATAGAATTCTCTCCTATATGCTCGCACTCTCTGCCTTTGCATTTTCACATGATACACGATGCGCATCAGTTCCAGCTTGATAAGCAAAGGTAAAAAAATACATTGCTTCCCTGTGCATGTCTCAGCAGCAGAGTGAGCTGCAGATTAGCGCTCTTAAAGTTTTTTCCCTTTTATCTGGAAATCTGCACCACTTGATGCCTTTTGTGGCTTAATTTTAAGAAATTACCTTCCAAATTTGATTGTTTCTTAACTATACTGTGACCGCTTGACTTGTAATCTATTTTCATTTGTATTATTTTATATTAGAAAATGTTTCATATCTGCTACAAATTTTTATTTCAGAATATGATCTTTGCTTCCTGTCCCTGGATAAAACCATAGGAAGGGGTTTACTTGACTGTTGCGGATGCATTGTCAAAGTGCATGCTGTGTCAAACATCAAATGCATTTTACCAATCAAAAATATCAGGCCATATTGCATGTTGGCACGAAGGGGCAGAAAAGAGTGGTGTGAATATGGTAAAAAGCCTGTCACTTGAGCACAAAATAATATCAGCTGGTTCATATACTTAGTTAGAACCTTAAACTATACTGTTTTCAGCTCTCTAAACAAACTTCTGTTTTCTATTTTACCACTAAAAGCTGCAGTAATCGTCCTGATGAGTGTAGCAGTCTCATTAGACTTCACTTTGTTGTGTAAATAAAGCGCTTCCGATCTGTATTCACATGTTTGAGATACAAAATCTTTATGTACAGTCAAAATTCCAGTTGCTTTAAAAACATGTCATTTTTATGCCTCTGTGCCCAGAATTTGGAGGAGGCATTAAGGAAGCTATTGGCCATACTCTAAGGTCTGATGATAAATTTTGATAACATGATGGTGAAAATTTAATCCTTAAACTTTTGACTGCTTTAACTTTGTTATCACATAAACCTCTATCAAGTTTTGGAAAAAGGGACAGGTGCAAAGTAAATCTTAAAGATGGCATAATTTTATTATTGGAAGAAAGCATTGGAAGAAAATGTCTGCCCTGCACTTTTAGAAGCATTTTGGTGACTGTTGGGACAATTTTTACATGACAAGGGCCTACCTGTAATTTAAATCTGTCGGCTTGATATTGGAGAACCAGCGCTTAGTAAATTTAGAGATGGCTTAAAAAGGTTAAAAACTACCCCAATTGAAAAATCAAAGTTAGGAAAATTCTCAAACTTGAAGGTTTTTTTTGGAAAATAAAGTGATGTGTCTTTTTTTTCCACAGGTGCAGGTGATCCCCTGGGTGATCTCTGACAGTAACTATGTACGCTGCCCCTCCCAGCGTCTAGACCCCAGTAGGACTGTGTTTGTCGGTGCTCTGCACGGCATGCTGAACGCTGAGGCCCTGGCCAGTGTCATGAACGACCTGTTTGGAGGAGTCATGTATGCTGGCATTGACACTGACAAACACAAGTACCCTATCGGTGAGAAATCTTTTAGTTTAGGAAATGATCTTCCTTTTGTTTTCCACAATGAACAACTTTGTTTTCAGGTTCTGGACGTGTGACTTTCAACAACCAACGCAGCTACCTGAAGGCGGTCTGCGCTGCGTTTGTGGAGATTAAAACACCTAAGTTTACAAAAAAAGTAAGGATGAAATCTTATTTCTTAGAAAAAATTTCAAACATCACTAAGAATTGCTGGATCTGATTTTCTGCAGGTTCAGATTGACCCGTACTTGGAGGACTCCATGTGCCAAGTTTGCCTTCGCCAGCCTGGGCCTTTCTTCTGCAGAGACCAGGTTATTTCTGGTTTACTTTCAGTTTTCTTCTTTCACTCATTACACAACAAATAAAATGGTTGACCTCTTGTAAAGTTTTCTTATAATCAATTTGACCATGAAAATTCATTTCCTGTAGTGATTTTCTCAAAATGAATTGGTACAGGGGTGAAGGACTGGATTAGACTCTTAGAAAAAAAATTTACTTTAAAAAAAATTTTGTTTTAAGGTAAATTACCAAAAATTGTTTAACTGCAAGATTAAACTTTAAATTGAGAAAATTGATGTAAAATGTTTGTCATAGACAGATATGTTTTGGGATTTGTTAGCTCTCAGATGGCAATGGATACACTCTACCAAGTTGAAAATACATTTTTAAATCTCAGACAGTAACTATACTTTTAGAAATAGTCAGACTTTTCTTTAATATGTGCTCCTTCTTATGGAAGGAGTTTTGTTATTTGCCTTTTTTTTTTAAACTTCCCCCATTAACCCTTTAAATCTATTGCATGTTTAATTTTAGTGAATTAGCGGCTTATCAGCTGCGTAAAATGTTACTGTGGTTTGACATGTTCTCTTTGTCACCAGGCCTGCTTCAAATACTACTGCCGTTCCTGCTGGCACTGGCAGCACTCGATGGACATCCTGAGCAACCATCGGCCCCTCATGCGCAACCAGAAGAACCGGGACTCCAGCTAGAGCAGATTGGAGCCAGGCACTCTGAAAAGTCAGAGAAAGAGTCTCTCAGAGGAACGAGGCCACCCTCCAAGGAGAGCAGGTGTGCCAGATGTCTGAGGACACCATGGCACTCTACCAGGCACGGGGATCTCACTATAGAAAATGTTCACTTTTGCACTTGCTACATTTTGCTGTTCACAGTGGGACTATGCACAGTGACTTTGTCAGGGCCCTTCACAGTAAAGCATTTTCCCAAACTTGTGGCAAGACAGATTGATGGGATCAGCCAAAAGTTAGAAAATGCGTTTTTGTTTGTTTTTTTTTTTTTTGTTCCCCACCATTTTTTGTTTACATGTGTTGCATAGTGAAGAGCATTTATGCAGATCTCATTGCCATGCATTGGCAAACGCCATACAGTGCCTTTAAATTTTTATTTTTTCCCCTCATCCCTCTCCCCCAACCCAGTTGGGATCTGTTTTCCTGTTCAAGCCAACTGGTGTTTCTTACTTTTGGGAGTATAATGTTGGGCTTCATTTAACCAGTCGCATTTCAGACATTTTTACGCAATTTTTTACTAATTTGTACACAAACGGTTTTAATTCATGACATGGAAATTTTGAACAAAATTCTACCAAAGTATGGAAAATCCCTTTTTTAGTTTTTTTTTTTTCTCATGCATTTTTCTGTTTCTTTTTTAAAATTTGACCTAAAATTCAACTGAATGGGCACCAAATTATTGACTTGCTTTTTTTGTCCAGTTCCATTAAATCTCTGTATACAACTTGTCACAATCACTTTGAGAGCAGACGATCAAACTGGAGTTAAATTGTTTTGATTGTAAAAAGTTTGTGATTTTTGCACTTTTTAATTTGCACGCGTGTAGAGGTGGCCGTAGTTTTTAATCACTTTTTGTACATCAGCAGGGGAACATGCCCACTTTACAGCTGCACGTTTCCTGTTGAATGTAAGAACTTCCACACAGGTGATCAATTTGCTAGCCTAAGCTTGAGTAGACCCCAGAAAATGTCCCCTGCTTTCTCTTTCCATGTTTCCCTTCCTGTTCCAGGTGGACATAAATGCATATTCTGTGTGCCAAAGACATGTCTTTTCTTTAAGTTTGTCATGCTGAGCTTCTTCAGCACAGCTGCTTTTTAGAGTTTTGAAAGTCTACCTCAATGTGGTCTGCCAAGTTTGCTGCTACCTAAGTTGTGGAGTTTGTTCAGATTGGGCACAATAAAGGTGTTGAAGCATTAACCCAGTCTCCACTCTTGATGTTTCACTTGTTTTATATTCGCCACCTATTTGGTTTCTGTTGCAAAATCATTCAATCCAATGGAAATCTTATTTTTAAAACATCTGATTTAACTCAGTGCTTCTCTTCAATTGGTCCAAGCCAACATGGTGGGTACCTGAATGTAAAGCTAGGTCATCTTAAAGTGTGACAAATTGTTAGTTTGTTTGTTTTTTTGTTTTAAACAAAGAGAACTCTGTAAATTTGCAGTAACTCGACATAACATTGAAGAGTGGCAAAGTAATACAAGGAAAAGACTGGGGAGAAATGAAAATTCTGCATGTTGACACTATTGCATTGTCACAACAGAAAAAAAGACTGTGGATCTACACAGCACAAAAAAAAAAAAAACCCAAAGGGAATACTAAAGTAACACATTGAAATGAAATATTTTTGTTAAATACTTCAAATACTTCTATAGTTAAATTTACTGACAAAATCACCCACATGCATTTTATTTAAAGTGCCATTCAGGTCACTCAAGAACATGCATAATAAAATGTTAACCACAAACACAAGACATAATGCATAAATCAATAAGAGAAACCAATCAAAACATAAGACATCTAAACAAAACAAAAATGGAGAACCTGTAAGATTTGGGGTTTGAAGGAATGCCTAAGAGTTTTTAGTCATATCTGTCCATCCCTTATGGGCTTGCGATGGGTGTCGGGGCCCATCCCTGCTAATTTAAGGCGAAGGGCAGGGTACACCCCGAACAGGTCGCCAGTATGTCGCGGGGCCAACTCTCCTCCCTATCAGAATGCCTAGCAACGAAAAAGCCCACCCTGACAACGGGGATCCTTAAAACGTGTGTGGGAAGTTTGTTGAACTTCTGCCGATCAATCTTTGATTTGCATGAACTTCCAATGCTGCAGCATTTAATCTTTGTACTTTAATTCTTTTTTTTTTTTTCTCTTTTCATTTGTGTGACATCTTTTTAAGAAAATTCCACAACAACCCCTGTAGCGAAATGCCAAAAGGAGAAGATAGAAGCTGAAATTATGCTCATCTTTTCTTAAAAATATGTTGGCTATATCTGCATGCAGATGCTTGAACTCCAGTTATGGTCATTAATGAAACATAATTGAAACTAATTAGATTAACAAAGCAACTAAAGGTAAATAAACTTGTACACATTTGTACATACATTTGTAATGTATTTGTACACATCTCTCAGAACTGGTCAAGTTCTTCTAATTCTCTTTCAATGGGTGCAGTAAATCAAACCTAAAATAAAAAAAAAAAAACAGACCATAATAAATAATCCAATCTTTATTCAGACACAAATACACAGCTTTACAGTCCTCGTGGTGTTTTGAAATTCATTCCAACTGTTGGCTGAGTGACTTGAAGCTTGGAGAGGCCACCGAAGTCCTAAACAAGGAAAACAAGAAGATGGTTTTATACAGTTTGAAAGTAAATCTAACTACATCTGAAATAAAAGGTTCTGCTTTAAGTTTGTTAGTTTTATCATTTAACAGAGCTTTACTTTCGTGCTGAAGATTCACCTTTTGCCAATACATCATGTTTTATGTTTAAAGAATGTGTAAAGGTTTTGGATGGTGCTCACCAGGATCTTGAGCATTTCTTTCGTGTCTGGATCCACTTCGATAAGCTCCTGGTCCAGTGCAGAAATCTGAAAAATTAACAAAAAAGACTCACTATTAACTTTTGTCTGGTTTTGAGGAACCCAGTTAGAATAAATAGAGAAAAAAAAAACTTTAGGATGATCTTCTCACTTTATCAAAGTAGGTGAGCAGATCTGCACTGCCATTACACACGCACACACGCACGCACGCACGCACGCACGCACGCACGCACACACAGCTACATACATAGGTAAACAAACACAGTCACTGATGTCATGTTAATGATGATAACATGAGTAGGATTAACACATGATGAAATGATGCACTGACCTCAGGAACATAATTGTCTCTCCTTTCTCTCTCCTCCTCTTGCAGTTTGATGGAGATTCCTCTGACAGGTCCCCGCTGGATCCGCTTCATCAGGTGGGTCACATACCTGAGGGACGACCAGCAACTTGGATTTAATTTGTAAAACAAAGAACCTCTTAACAGCTTAGAAGAAATTTGTTTCTAATTCAACAATCCATAAAACATCCCTGCCGAAAAGAAAATAATCAGAAGTAAATTTATCTTAGTGTCCAAAACAAACAATCTGTTTCTTCAAAATGGATGTTCCATTGTCTTCCGCTAACCAAAGGGCAGGTCATGGGGGCATCAGCCTAAGACGGGAAACCCAGGTTTCTCCCACCTGCTGCATCCTCCAGCTCACCATGGAAGATCCTGTGACTTTCCCTGGCAAGCTGTGAGACATACTCTCTCCAGCAAGTCCAGGGTCTGCCTCTGGGTCTCCTGACGGTGGGACATGCCCGAAACACCTCCCAGCCAGGCGTTTGGGAGGCATCCTAATAAGATGCCCGAACCATCCCACCTGGCCTCTCTCAACCTAGAGAATCAACGGCTCTACTCTTAAACTCCTCCCTGATGACAGAGCTCCTCATTGTTATCGGTGAGTGAGAGCCCAGCCAACCTGTGGAGAAAGCTCATTTCAGCTGCTTGTATCTGCGATCTTGTTCTTTCGGTCACCACCCATAGTTAGTGATCATAGATGGGGTTAAGAACGTAGATTGATTAGTACATTGAGAGCTTTGCTTTTTGGTAATTTCAGCAATTTCTTCACCAAAACAGGCAGAATGTAGTGTCCTAATTATTGTGGACGCTGCACGATTCCTCAGTGGCTCTCCCGCTCCATCTCTCCCCCATCTCGTAAACAAGACCCCGAGATACTTAAACTCCTCCAGTTGGGTATTAAAACACACCAGTATCTAATGATGTGTAATATTACATCCGACCAACAGATACATACCCTGCCACCTTGTTACGTAGAGGTTTACTGGGAATGATGGCAATCTCCTCACACACCCTCTTATTGGTGTGGAAGTCATTACCCAGGCGGGTGTAGTACTTCTCAATGATCACCCTGGCGGCTTTTTTCACCGTTTTAGTCCTGACTCGACCCTATTAGAAAGAAGGAAAATATAAAGTTAGAAACTACCATGACATATTTAAACCTCAAGAAATACTGACTATAAACAGGATTCAAAACAACATGGCAGTTCATTTCTAACAAATCTGTCGAATTAGTTATAGATTAAATTTGTTTACCCTAAGTCTGTTTATCTTGATTATTTTACGGGTATTCGATATTTTTTTAAAGGTGGATCAAAATGAGTGCAGTTTTGTAAAAAGAATATACAAACGTTTACAAATTTACTTCGATATACTCAGCATAATAATGTGTGTGTGAACAGTGATGCTTGTTACTGATCAGATGGAGTGGATCGTAAAGGATGATGAAGGATTTAAAGATTTACATTCATGAACCCACCATGTTGACTTGGACCGATTGAAGAGAAGAGCAGTAGAATTAGACCGGATGTTTATAGTTCACTGGATGAACAGTGGAAATGTCGCCACCTAGCGGCTGGAGGTGGTTGTGTTACAGGGCACAACACCGGAAGCAGTAAGAGATCTGCTCAAATTTTTTTTTTACTTTAAAGCTTGTTCATATGCTCGTTTAAAATGGATTGTGATTATTTTATTTATATATAATAATTATATACCTTCGGGGATAAATAAAGTGTATTCAATTTATGAATATTCAATTAAAATCAGCTGTTTATTCAGAATAACTATTTAAAACTACAAGATATGGTAAATATTAGAATATTACAGATTATGTAGAAAAGTTAAAAATGACTTAGTTCCAAAAGGTATGCAAAGTTTTTTTAAATTTAGAGTTGGTTATCATAATTTACGAGGATGTTATATTTTTGAACGTGTTAAAGTAAGAACCTTGGTAAAATCAAGATGTGTTTCTGTTGTTGGAGTAAAATTATGGAATGAACTCAGTGATGAATTTAAAATATGTTCCTCTTTCCTAAAATTTAAACAACATCTTAAATGTAAAACTATCAGTGATTATAAATAAGTTAAAAAAAGAGAGAGAAAAGAGGATAAAGTTTATTGTGGTTTTCTGTTTGATTGGATATGTGTACTTTGTACATTTAATTTTTGTTTGATTGTAGTGATTGTGTACTTTGTAAATTTAATTTTTGTTTGATTGTAAAAATGCTGTTCAGTTAAATGTTACAGATGTATAGGGATAGGCACATATAAGCCATACTTCAGCCTATTCCTTTTCTTTGGTATATTTGTTTCTTTGTTACAATCTGTGTTATTACGATTTTGTTAAATTTGAATGACCAAATGAATAAATCTAAATCTGAAGTTTATGAAACTCAAAAATGCTGATCCACTCATGACCACAAGAGGTCGCCAAATAAAGAGTTTAAGAAACTCATAGGAAATATTTGTCCAATTCCAATAAATTTGATGAAACACTAGACAAAAAAACCAACAACGTTGTATTACTCGTTAGCATCCTTCTCTAGTGATAATGGAGTCAAGAACTGGAAATTGATCTGCTTGTGCAGCATCAGCTGAATAGGCCAATGCGGGAGCTGCATCTCCTACCACACTTGCTGCAAATGTGATAGGTGGTATGAGTCATGGGGGAGCAGTGGCAGACTGACTTTAATTACCGTTTTTGGGGTTTTCTGGCCTTACGCTGGATCTCTGTTTTTGTTTTTTTTTACTACAAGCCTAAATATAAAAAATGGAAATGAATCCACACATTCCCAGGAGGTGGAGAGATCTTTTATTTTACATAAAAAAGGGTGCAAACTGGAGTGTCCCTTTGGGAGTGGAGGGAATAAAAAGTTATTTGAAAAGATTCATAATTCACTGTATAAGGAAAATAAAGAAAAAAAAGGAATCACAAATAAAAAAAGGACCTTTGTCTTCCTGCAAATTAAAACTATGAAACCATAAAATGGAGAAATGTGGGTCCTTCATTTTTGAAGCCCTTGACTAAACTCATTCAAATACATTTCTGATGTGACATTCATATTTCAACACAGTATTATTTATTTACAGGTAAGATTTCTCTTAAAAAAAAAGAAAAAAAAAACTGGGGGAGGATATACTCTTGGAGCTGTACAGATTGATTTTCCACAGTCTGAGGGGAGAAAAAAATAATAACCCCCTCAAAAAAAAACCCAAACAGAATAAATGACTTCATAAGAATTTCCAACAAAGACAACAACTGTGAACTCTGTACAATTTACAGTTCAAATAATCATCACAATATTGCAGTAAATGCCACACCACTCCCTCAAAGAAAAAAATATACAGTAAATCCAACAAACACGTCTTTACAGTACAGCAACAAAGAAAAGAACCCAGAGAGACCAACACCAGTCATTCATTCACACATCAGTCACACAAGATGAGTTACAAGACATCACACTGAAATAAACCCTGTAAGAAATGATGGGAAGTTCCATGAGGTGCCATGATTTCTAATACATAAGAACTAGAAGCAAGAACGTGTTGAATTGTTAACGTGATCATATTTGTGAGAAATATACCAGAACAGACTAATGTTCATCTCCATGTAGAATCATTCCAAAGGGATTCTTAACACTCAGCAAAAGGCCAACGAATGTCAAATACCAACTAGATCAGCCTAGAAGTGAAGACAGAGTTTAAAGATAGGAGTTGATGTTGCAAAGATCATCCAAACTCAATAAGCTCAGATGTTAAACCAGTGCTGTTTTTTTTTTTTGTTTAATAAGAAACTGGACCATCTCTGTATCCAATGACTTCACATCAGCTGTGGACACACTGTAAAGAAATAAAATAACATTCATCTTCCTGTTTCCTACAGGTAGAAGGCTAGCAGTAGTTTCAGAAATGGCACTCAGAAAAAAAAAATCAAGAGGAACACCGAAGGCTTTATAATCTTAAGTCATCGTTCTACCACCAAACAAACCCCATAAAGCATTCAGTTTATTTCCGATTAGCTGGAGTCAGACACTTCAAAGAAAAAAATGATCACAAGCAGCTGATGACACACATTTGGCATTTTGGAAAAAGAAAAAAGGCTTAAAATCTAACGTGAAGGGAAAAAAAGTAACATTATCCTCCATGCTAACATCTAACAGGCAGTGGAACAGCAACACAACCCTTCATGGTGTCACTTGTCGTCACCTGGAAAACACTGCAGAGGCACTAAAACTCTCAAAAATGAAACCCTATCATCTAGGTCACCCAACTGTTCCCACCAAATGTCCTGCATAGAATCACTCTGAACCAAGACATAAAAAACTTAAAAAGGTCTGCTGATCCTTAAATTCAAGTACTTCCAAAACCTCTGAATCTTAATGTGTTGAGGGCCTGGTTTAAAAAATAAAAGCTATACAGTTCATTCACACCCCCACACACTCATTGAGATCATTTGCAACATCAACCACATTCCATAAAGATGGGACGAGCAGGAGCAAAAGCATCAGGCCGAGAACAAACTTATCTCGTGTGCAGAAGGATGAACGGAGATATCATGGCACAAAAAAAGATGAGTGCATGGAAATGTAAAAAAAAAACAAAAATGTGAGTTCCCTGCACCGTAGAGGGAAGGCCTTTCACACAAGGCAGCTACAATTAAAGTATTAAGCACATTTAAAGTACAGTAAGAAGGCAGGGTCTTCTTGGGGAAAGCTGGAGGTCCATTGTAGTGCAGTCACGGCCTCCAGTTTATTTTCCTCCCTCTCTTCCCCCGTCAAACCATGGCTATTTGGAATGGAAAATAATGCATTCAACAAATTCACATTAGCATAAAAAAATGAAAACAAAAACAACAAAAACAAGACTATAATACACTTTTTGTAAAGAGGATAGGCAAGGTGACAGAATGAGATTATTTCAAGGCCTCCAGGTCTCGCTCGCGCCCCCATTCGGTGTAGCGCGGAGACCGGGGTTCAGCAGTCGTCCAAACATCTGCAGCACAGGGGTCTTCACATGTGGGAGCGGGAATACTTTTACATTGTCACCAAATCTTCCGTTTGGCTTCATTTTGTGAGGAATAAAAATCTTCAGGTTGATTTTCAGATGCTTTCAGTCGCAGGATTTGAATCTGGTCTTCTTAGTCCTAACTCCGCGTCCACCTGGTCAGTCGCTTGCTTTGTCGAGGTTAAGGCATTGGACAGAGGTGTTTTAGAGGCTAGAAGCAAATCTCACCAGCTTTTACATCCTTTACTTCTTTCATTTCAAAATCCCTCTGAAACAAAACACTGCAGATGTTTTGTAACAATCGATCGTGTTCATCAGAGACATTTACTGTAAGACCTTCCTATGATCCATAAACCAGATAGTTTTGGTCTCGAGTTTTTCCTTTTAGAAGTTGACTCCAACGCTGTGACTTCCTTCTCATGCAGGCGTTAAGTTAAAAGTCAGTTACGTTTCTGTTCATACATTCAATCTGTATGCTTGAAAATTTGTAGGAAAAGTTGCTGCAACTGAGAGATAAATAGCATAAATAGGATTCAGTTCTCAGCCCGCTCCGAACGTCACAGAGCGAACCTGCGGAAAGAGACGGTAGTGTGGCGACCGGCGTCGGAGGAAGCAGCTCAGAGAACACGATGAAGAAGTCTCTGGTCTTCTGTTCACTAAGCTCTACATCTCAGTGCCGGGGTTTCAACCTCTTTGGAGAGACATAGAAAAGAAAGAAAAAGTGCAGAGGCCGACTGGCAGACTGCGCCGAGGGTGAAAGTAGGCGGGCGCTCGCTTCACTCCTCGTTTGTCCAGGTTTACATTCAGTCTTGTGTCGAGCAGACCCAAAACGAGGCTGAGTCAGCAAACTAACAAGCGGGTCGGGGCGATGACGGGAGGTTTAACAAAGATTAAATGGATCGTTTCACAAATCACGAAAAATAAAAATGCAGGAGATGGTGAGATTTCACAGGACCAGGGTTGGTAAATTACTGGAAAAGTTCGTCACGGTGGTCTTGGTTTCGGTCGTTGAATGTTGTAGTGACCAAAAAACCCCCCAACAGATCTCTAAAGGACGTCCATCAAAAGACACAAGTGACTTGTACATGTCAAAGCGATTTAAACTTTTCCCAGCAGAACACAATTTTAATCAGAATTCTCAGTCGGCTTCTCATTTTTCTTCTGATTGTTTAAATCACGATTAGCAGAGGCCGGTTCCTCCGATCCAGTGCTGACTCATCATTTGTGCCTCTGTGTGCTCTTCTTTCGTTTTCGTTTGTAGAAACAGCAGCACCTGCAGAAACACACACTTGTTACAGCTTTCTGCAGAAATGGTAATCAAATCAAAACACAACAGGTTCAATTAGAGGAAAACATTAACACTTATTAAGAATCAGAGTGGGTTTAGTTTAGTGAACACAAGAAGTCCAGCATAAGGACCATGATGGTCCAGTGAGTCATCTAACGTGTATTTACATGTTTATTTAGGGCTTGATATTTTATAAACATGTGGTGAAAAAGCACCAGAATAACAAGAGAAATACTTAAGAAAAAAAAGGTGCGGTGCCGACACAAAAAGCAGACACAACGAGTCGAAAGAATCAAAGTCACACAAAGACAAGAAAGATGAAGTGGACCACAAACAGGACAGTGACTGGCTTAAACTCTTGGTATCCTTCTATCAATCAGGATGTTTATTTAACACTGATCTGATTGTTTTGAGAAAGAAAAAGTCCTCTGATGATGAATGAATCCCACTTTTTATATTTTATTTGAACTTTGCTCTATAAGAGCGGGAGAGTTTAGTTCAGCTCATTTAATTAAGGGAAGAGACGGCAGCTCAGTGATTAGAGCGTTCGCGCGCGGACCGGAAGGTTGTGGGTTCGCATCCCACAGAGAGCACGTCTTACCCCTGCTTTTCCCACCATTGGCGCCGTCGAAGGGCAGCCTGCTGCGGTGTAAGGAGTGCAGCAGACTACGTATCCCATCAGGGCCGAGGGGGGAGCCGGAGCCTATCATGACCGATTTCGGGCAAGCAGCAGGGTACACCCCGAATAGGTTGCCTGTCTATTGTGGGGCCTCACACACAGATTCCTAGGGGCAATTCCATGGCGGCCAACCAACGTAACATGCATGTTTTGGAGAGTGTCACAAAACCGGAGCACCAGGAGAAAACCCACACATACATAGGAAGAACATACAAACTCCTCACAGAAAGGCCAGTGTTTCAAACCCCGTGCCCACCCCGGGATTCGATCCACGATCTTCTTGCTTTGAGGCCACCGTGCTAACCGTTGCACCACCGTGCAATCCTTGTTTAAAGTTTTAGAGATAAAACCAAATCATCTTATTTACAAAAAACTGTATCATCAGTGTCTTTATGAAAATAAAAATGGTTTGATCAGAGAAAAGTTTAATTTATGCAGATTTAGTGTTTTGGGAACAAATAACTTCAAATGAAAAAAAAAAACCCTTACCTATGTAAGGGTTTTTTTCAAACTCTTAAACTTATCTTGTTCATTTAGACTTACTCCTAAATTTTGTGGTAATGCAGACTTTTTGTTTTATCTGTAACGAGGAGATATTGACGATCAGAATCAGACAGCATGTCTGGTCCAAATCTGACACTAAAATGCTGATTATTTCCTCTGCTTTTGTTGCCTTTTCCCATAATACACCTAATGGCTGAATTGAGCATCTAAAAGCTTACAAGTCACCATAAACTTTTACTTTTTGTTTTAAAACCACTTGACTTTTTTTCCTCCAAAGTTGGGCATGGGTGAAAGCATTTAGATCTGACAGCCCTTATGTTTGACACCGCTGGGTTAGTTAGACTTTCTAAGTAACTCCTCTGGGCCTGAGGAGGCCATGGGGGATTACCCCGTTCACTCCCTGTCCTATGAGTCTGACGTGGACAAGCAGAAAGGGACTCACCACAGGTTGAGCATTTTCACGCAGCTACAGAAGAGAGAGGAAAGTGTCAAGAAAAAATAAAGATTAATACAGTCAGACTAAAATGATTGGACTCATGGTGTACACACATGCACATAAACACCAACGACAAGAAACACAGGAAGTAAAAAAAAGATTAGATGGAAGATGAGATTACAAAAAAAAAGTTAGAGAACGGCTAATGTGCAGCTTTTCAGAGTAAAAATCTGTCTCATGTTTAATTTAAACACATGAGGATCAGCTTAATTTACAATTATTTTGTCAAATTTAAACTGAATGCACAGAAATAGTCAAATAAAAGTAGAACAAAAAAAGACTTTCATGTGCAGACATCTTTCAGCTGAAAAAATTCTGCTGAATTACATCAAAATCACAAAAGATTTAGTTTCAAAATTAATCCCTCCTCAAATCAAATTATATAATCTTAGGTTAAAAAATAATCTTTTTTTAAAATTTGATTTATCAATCCTTTTCAAATGGCTTAAAAGCTGAAGAATAAATAATAATCATGTTTTAATGAATGAATAAACATGTCTCATTTTAATCAGACGAAATCCTCCGACCGACTAAATCCAGTCTGTCGCTTCTTAAAAGTACAACATTTTAGTGAAACTAAATTAAAACAACAGCGTGTTACCATTTATGAAATCAATAAGCCATAAGATGTAAATAAGTGTGTAATTATCTCAAACAGAAGCATCTCTAATAGATCATCTAACCCTGCTCTGTGTTTACTGAAGCTCATTTATAAACTCACTGGCTTCCTCTAATGAATAGATGACTAAATAATGAGCCACCTATGTGTTTATTATGAATTCATGTTGCAGGAGCTGACGTTACTTCAAAAGGCAGAAGTAGAAATGCCTCAGATGTCCGATCTGTGTCTACAGATGAAACCGGTCTGTGTATCTGGCGTGCTATCAAAGAGGAGGCCGGCTAACGTGCTGATCATCATATCAAACGTCTGTGTGAATGAAGCAGGATGGCAGAAATAAACAGTCTGGATTAAAGCGAGTGGACTGCTGGGGGGGCTGTTTCTTATGAAAGCACTCCTGGAACAGAACTGACCTCAATGTCTCTGCTTGTAAAACAAAGAAAAACTAACCTTTCTTGATGATTTAACTCCGTCTTTAGTGATTAAGTGGACAAACAGTGAAAGATCTCTTTAAGAAAATGCTACTGTTTGATACAAAGTTAAACTCTGTTACTTTTAGATGAGAATGAAATCAGTTCTGTCAACTACATGAATAACTGAGGTTATCTGAAAGTCTGAGAGAAAAACAGGCAGGACGCTGTAGGAGGGCAGGGCTGTCATTCTTCAAACAGCAAATCACAGGGCAGGTAGAGAGTGAGAGAGAACGGTGGAAAAGAGGAAGCGACAGATGGACATGAGAGAAACAGAAAGGCGTAGTGAGAGAAATGACACATACTTGGCCTCCTCAACCACTTCTATCTCTGCCTGAGCCGTGATTGGAGCGTTGGAATGAGCCAATGGGTCGTCTGCATTTAACTCCCCGTTAGTGGAACTGACAACCTGCAGCAGAAATGATGGTTAACATCTGATACACACACATCCGTTTTACACTGGCATGTTGAAATGAATGTAAGGACTGGGAAAAAAAAAATACAAAGAAATATCTAAAACACAAACAGCAGGACACTCTGGTCAAGGACAGTGTTAATTTAACTTTATGTTGTACCTATTTTATTAGAATAAGGTCTTTAATGAAGACAAGTTTCTGTAGGCTCTCATTAGCAGTCATTTAATCCGATATTTGTTTGATAGTTGTTAAAACAATACTCTAAAGAAGCTCTTTTCTGGCATCTGTTTGCACCTCATATTAACATTGCTATCCACACACAGGGACCATTTGGGGGTTTCTACCATAAATGTTGTTTCCGCATCAAAAACATACCTGAAGTGGTTTTCTATTTGATGATTGCATTTTTGAGCAATTCAAAAGGTTTCCCATTGTTGGAAACTATTTGAATGCCAGGTTGTTTTTGGGCACAAATTTTGTTCTTTGCCACACCCATATCATAATGCAAACAGGAAGCGTTTTAGTAGACATGCTCTGCTCATGCCCAGTTCTAACATGCACCAAAATAAATTCTAATCTAACTGCATATTGTATGTTACTGGGTACCTTTTGTTAACTCAAAAAACAAAACTCGCAGAAAAAAAAAAGCCTGTAAATACACTTCCAGATTTGGTTTCACATATAAGGGTTGCAAAGAAAAAAAAAATTTGTGACCAAGAACAACCTGGCGTTTAAGCATGGAAGAATTCTCCAAAAAGCTATTTTATAACATCCCCCTTTAATTATATATCTATCAAAGTAAAACATCTTCTTGTCAAAGTTGGGAAAATATTTGGATAAAAGATAAATAAAAATATAGCAAGATGCTACTTTCGGTAAAATGAGCTTCCAGTGATCATGCGCTTGGCTGAGTGGAGCCAGTTTATCCTGCCATGCAAAGCTAGCCTCATCCTGAAGAAATTTCCAAGACACAGAAAAGACTTGAAGGAGTTGGAATCAAAATGTCATGACAAGGGTTTTCTGTTCCAACGCTATATATTATAAAATATTTTTCTTAAAAAAGTCACACCTTCAAACATCTGGGGTGGGAGGAACCAGATGACATGCATGTGGTGAAGCAGAAAAATAACACTTCCCAGCCAGGGGTAAAGAAGGTAGGGACGGGGGAGATAAATGTTTGCAGATCTGTCTCACACTCAGTGCAAAAATATACATATATATGAAGCACACTCATTAAAAAATATTTAAATGCAATAAATGCCTGTTTAGTTGTTTTAATCACTTTCAGAGTTTGAAATAAAAAAAGACAAATTAATTTTCTTTTTTTCTAAAGAAAAAACAAACAAAAAGAGGAAAGTTTGTAGAAAAAGATCTGTGTTTGGGTGGTCAAAGAGTATTTTTCACAGACTAATTTAGACTGTGTCTATGAGACAGATCCATCTCCATGGAAACTGGGAGGGGCTGCTGGCTGATCAGGTGAGGGGTGTGTACCTGCACTGAGCCCCCGTGTCTGTCCGCTGCCAGGTGGGAAGTCAAATAGGAGGAGTTTGCTTGTCGTGTGGGCTGCACCTCCCATGCTCCTCGTCGATCTGACACGGCTGTCTGCTCAGGAGTCGGGGGTTGTGTCGGTGAAGTGAGGGAGATATTTTGGGGGGTAGAAGTGCAATGGGAAGGAAGGGGTTGAGAGTGATGGAATAAATGTGTTAGGAAAGATGGACGTTTGGTGCGCGGTGAAAGGAACCATGCAAAGCAGCATGAGAAATGGAGAAAAAAAAAACAAATTAATAAAGAAAATCAAAAAGAAACCCAAACAAAAACAGAGCTTTGGCTTCAACTGAAGTTTGAAGATACATATATGTTTGACCAGAGCATAGTTTAGTCTTAAGCTGAAACTTAGGCTCATTAGACTTACAAAAAAAAAAATAAAATTACTAAAACTAAAACTATTTTAGAATGAAACTCAAAAGAAACGACAGCTCTTTAATCATAATGAACTTCGGGAAATGTTGACTAATAAAAAATGTCAGGAATCCCAAGAATAATCAGAGTTCCTGGTTTTAAATTCTAGTTTCGCTAGCTTTTACTTGAACAAAAGGGTCAAAAAATCATGCCTCTGCTGATGGAACATACCTGATTCCTTATTGGTTGATGCTGTGAAGGTCGATCTCTGTGGCTCTCTCTGGTGGCAGCAGAGGTACTAGAATCTATTTGAACAGATCCAACAGGCGTGGGCTACAGGAAAAAAACATGTTAAACTATTGTAAAAAGCTACTCATAACTAATCACTACATTAAAAACAAATTCTGCAGAAGTAAAACTTACTATTTGTCTGCCGACCCAATCATACGTGTAGTCAAAGCTGTATCCTTTTCTCTCAAACAGTTCGGAAAAAAGCGTCCTTAAATACTCGTAGTCTGGCTTTTCAAAGAAGTCCAGCCGTCTGACATACCGTAGATAGGTGGCCATTTCCTCTGAATAATAAAAAAAAAAAAAAAAAGATATATATGGAAGTTCAAATGGATAAAAAAAAATAGAAAAATCAGTCAATTATGAATGACATTTGGAAAGTGATCAAAGTGAAAGTGATTTTTTATTCTCAACAGGGAAATTTGTGTGCTGCATTACACCACAGCAGGATGCTAGCACGACGTCAATGATGGGAGAAATGGGGAATTAGGTGTCTTTCCCAAGGACACCTAGACATACATAAGCTCAGTGGGATTTGACCCTGCGAACTTCTGGAATTAGCAGCTGAGAGCTTGCATACCTGGGAAATTCTCACAGAGGACTTCAATGGGAGTGTTACGTTTGGTGTCTCCAATCTTCTGGTATCTTTCCTTCAGTGTGTCGGCCTGCAGATCAGTAAAACACATGAGAACAAACTCTTAACCTGAAGTAACAGATTAGTGATAAATGGATGAAAATAGATCACGTGTGTATTGTATGACACGGCTGACGTGGAATAGCTAGTACCATAAAAAATATTAACACTAAAGATTTAATTTAAAATAAAACGAGAACCACAGTACAATAAAGCAAATTTAACTGTTTTGACAACTACTGCGTCCAAATGATCAAGATTACTGCTTTCATTTATCTGGAATGTTTAGTATCTCACGGTTTTTGGATTCCTGAAATCAAATTTTTGTGATAATCAGATTGTCAGTCGAGCCCAATTAAAAGAGAATGAGAAAAAGAGTTTTACATTATTAAACAGATCAACATTTCTGGCAATTTGGAAAAGAAAAATAATCTCTGCTGTTGGAGAGCAGGAACAGCTGCATGAAAACATTCCATCTTTTACGGAAATGTAGGCATTTAAAGAGATTTGTGTCTGATTTACTGAAGAGCTCACACTGTGTTATGCAGATCAAAATGAGGATGGATTTTGACAAGATGGATTGAAAGAGCAGCTGCTAAAATGACATTACAAAGCAGCAAAGAGGAAGTGCTGCCAATTATCAAATGTAGATTCCTCCAGATGATTACAGTTGTGTAGAAACTTAAAAAAAAAAATCTCATCAGCAGAATAATTAGGAACTCAATGTATGTAGAAAGACATTGCATTTAAAAATATTTCATCTGACAAGGTGAGAATTTAGTAGTGAAACTCTTGATCTTTAGATGAAAACCGATTTCATGCTTTTCAGTTTTTTGTCTAAACCTACGGTCTCTTCCTAAATTTGACTTGTTCAATGTTCAATGTTTAGTCATATTTAATGTATTTTTCATCTCTACATACATTACATCTGATAATAAAGTGCTTTGAACACACCACTTATTTTCTAAAAAAGGAAGCTAAATAATAGTACTAAATATTCATAAATGTGTTTCCAGGTTACTTCCAGGTACCAGAAAAGTTATTTAAACTGAATACAATCTCATAAGATGCAAATAATTTCATAAAACATTTCAGATGGTGCCTACTGTGTACCTTTAATCCTTGCCAGGGCAGACTTCCACGAAGGAAATACATGAACATGTGACCTAAGGCCTCTAGGTCATCTCGTCGGCTTTGCTCTGTATGAAGAGATTGTTCAAAATATCACTATCTATGCATAGAAGGACAGACTAATATGAATATGAAGCTCTGAAATACTCCTTACCTTTGCCTAAGTGTGTGTTGATGGACATATATCTGGCAGTACCGGTGAGGCTCTTATGCTCCCGGTATGGAATGTGTTTTTTGGTTTCAGGGTCAATGTACTCTTTGGCCAGGCCAAAGTCGATGATGTGGATGATGTGTTCTTTTTTATTCCCTTGCCGCCCAATGAGAAAGTTTTCAGGTTTGACATCTCTGTAGATGAGATTTTTAGAGTGCACATACTCCATTCGGGAAATCTGGTAAACAAAAAAAGAAATAAGTGAAAATTTGAAGAGATATAAAAATGCCATGTCAGGCAATCTAAAAAAAAAAAAAAAAATACGAAAGAATTATAGTTTCTAAAATGACAAATGCATTTAAAGAAGAATTTTATTTGTTAGTAGTGCTGTAATGGATTGTTGTTGATCCATTCTGATAAACATTTTTGGATCGGATCGCACATGACCCACAAAATCATTTAGGGATTAATATACAATGCAGCACTTAAATGTAATTTTGTTGTGAAAATGGGATTTAAGTTGTGAAAAGGCACGTTGGTTGAATTTGATGTATTGGGTATTTGTATTTATTATTATAATTTATTGGTAAAGGTTCTATTTTTCTAAGCATCAAAATACAACTGAAGAATACTGCAAAACTATGTCATGGTTAACTTTATGACATGAAATTATAAAAAGTGATAGTTTGATGTTTTTTTTATCCATTGGGGGAAGAATGGCTCAGTTCTGTATCCGGAAGTTGTTTGTTCGATCTTCCGCCGAGGGTGCATGCCAAGGTGTTCTTGAGCAAGACACTAAATCCCCAATTGCTCCTGATAATAGTGGTATACAACTTGCATGGCAGCTCCCATCACCAGGAATGAATGTGTGTGTGAATGGGTGTACTTAGTATGGAGTGAATGAATAATGCATATGTGAAGCGTCTTGTGTCCAGAAAAGTGCTGCATAATTTCAATGCATTATTATTATCATCACTTTTATTGCACTCCTATCAGTGTTGTTTTCGTCAATGATAACGACAACAAAATGATTTTGTTGACGAAGTTTTTTTTCATGACGATGACGTAACGATAACAAAATAAATGCAGCTTTTTTGGAGACTAAAATGTAACGAGACGTTTGCAAGTTTTTGTTGACGAGACAAAAATGTAACGAAATAGGCGTCAGACTTTCACATTTCTGTCTGTGAAAAGAAATAGCACACCGGGGGCATTCTGTCTCTCATGGCGGCACGTCCACACCATTAACACAACAACACCTGCAGCCACGAGAAAGTCACACACCGTGGTGGCAACAGCAACAAAGGGGCTTGGTGGTCAGAAACTTAAAAGTTTCCCACATATTTTAAGCAAACGGTATGCCGACTTCAAGCTAATGCTAGCTTGTCGGTGCTGCTAACTTCCTCGTTTAGTTTGGTTGTGCTAACGTCTGCTTTAAAGACACAATGCAATGTTTACTTTGTTTCCAGGGGTCATTAAGAGGTGTCATTTTTAAGTATGCATAAGTTACAACGTTCCTCACTCACTGAAGAATTTGTATTAATTTTACTTTGTTTTACAATGTTTGCTGTTTTGCACAAGTTAAAGCTCGGCAGGATTGTCTTTTTTTAAACAAATAACCTGCATCATTCTCAGTGATAAAGCCACAATTGTCAAAGTAAGAATATTTGTTTACACTTAAACTAGATGAAAAACGTTCCGTCTCGCCTGACTAAAACTAGACAAAAACTCTTGAGTTTTCGTCAACTAAAATTAATTTTCATTCCAAAGACCAAGACTAAAGCGAAAACTTAGATGGCTGCCAAAAACAACTCCTATTTCCTACTATAAAATAACCTGCAATCCAAAGCACATTTTCAGATATTTTAGTGACATTAATGGACTCAAAAATTATTTTCCAAAAGATATTAATTATAACAATTAGTTATTATCAACTCTATTTCTTGCTAGCTGCTATGATGTCATTTGTTCTCCCCAAAGTCTCATGATTAATACCGCAAAAACATTGATTTACAGTTTCTATTAAATCCTTCTGAAACAGCGTCATCAAATAGAGTAGAAACAATGAAAATCTTAGAAGTAAAACACACTCTGCACTGGATGAAATAAAAAAAAAATTGTAGATAAAATGTTTTAAGTAAAACTACAACATAGTAAGACCAGAACGTTGGGTACATACTGCATGTAGAAAAATGTAATATCTGAGCTCAAAAATAACTACAATTCTTGATCAAAAATAGCTACAATTGTAATATTACATAAAACATACTCAAAACTTAAATGTAGGGCAAAATGAGTTAAAATAAAATGTATTATTTTGTTTCGGAAACATTAAAGTGATTTTCCCAGTTTCTTTGTATACGGCCAACCCAGCAAAAAACATCTACATTGGGTTTATTAGTTGGTTTAAATTTCACTTGATTCGGTGTCTGCCTCATCGTGTGGTCCAGTGTCAAACTGATGACCTGAAGAGGAAGTACCCCTCCTCTAACCAGGGGGCTACCTCTAGCAACTCTACCTATAGTAAGTGGTTTGAAATGGAAGAAAAAAGTTACTTCAAAACAAAGCTTTTGAATGTGTGAAAAAACATTCTGTGGGGCAATTTTATATCAACTAGGACTAGGACTTTTACATCTTATTGGTAGTAAAAATAAATCCTGAAGAAAAAAACAAAAACAAAACGGTGCGACATTGTGTCTTTAAACTCACCAGCTGAATTGCTATCATCAGAACTGTCTTCAGAGAAAAGGTTCGGTCACAAAGGTCAAAGAGGTCTTCTAAACTTGGGCCCAGTAGCTCCAGAACCATGGCATTATATTTCCCACAGGGCCCGAAATAAAACACCTGGGGCACGCCATCGGCTGAAACACAAAACAGACAGACGTGACTTTACAAGACAAACACCCAGCAGCCTTCCAGAGTAATCTTCCGTCATCAGTTTTGAACTGTTTACAAGGAGTATCTTTAAAAACCCTGCAGGTAGTTTACCCACTTACTGAGACAGCAGCTATGTAGTAAAAACAAATCAATGTCATCAGAATTTCCATGTTGTATGGAAAGGTTTATCCTCAGGTTGATGGAGTCATTTGCTATTCCTGTCTAAACTTGACAATTTATCATTTAAGGTTGAAGGCTTAAACTTGTTTGAAGTTGCAAAGTGAGCATTAATAAAAAATAAACAAAGCCACACTTGTAACTAAACATACATTAGATTAGAATTACTTTATTGATTAATGTTGCCTAATCATTTTTATTTATGTCACAACCTCCTGACTGAATAATATCCTCTTCTCTCCACTCATCCAAATTACTCTACAACCCCCTCCATGTTTCCCCACAACCCTTATTTACTTCTTGTCACAGAGTAGTTTGGTGTCGACTGGTCAGTTTCTCATAACTGTAATAAGGGTGCCCTCATATTCCTGTTTGTGTTTGCCAGCTGCTCTGGAAACCAAAGTAAACAGTTAATTCTGTACACTACTAAAAACATTTAAATTGAAAAAAGCTGGCAAGGAGTCTGAATTTTTCTGTCATTTAAAAAAAAAAAAAAAAACACGTTACAGAAAAGCAAAAGACTTTTTTTTGTTAAACTGTTGTTTTTGGTCTCATCTCCAATAGTCACAGGAACATCTTGGGTCCAGTGGGAATCGAACCCGGTTCTCCAGGTCGAAAACTGGCATCTCTACCACTAGACCATCGTGCCTGGGACCGCAAAAGACTATTTTATACAAACAGCCGGGTGCATTGCCATCAAGTGCACATCAAGATTGTTTTAAGATTTTTTTCAAAAGAAGAAGAAATATAATTTATTCATCCCTCAATGGGGAAATTTGTGTGCTGCATTTCACCACAGCAGGCTGCTACGACAGCGCCAATGGTTTGAGAAATGGGGGTGGGGGGCTAGGTGTCTTTCCCAAGGACACCTAGACATGAGCTCAGTGGGATTTGAATCCGCGAACGTCCAGTCAGAGGGCGAACGTTCTACCACTGAGATCCTTAAGCACTTAAATTATTCTGACAATTTGCAATCGAAGCTTTTTTTATTTTGCCGGAAGATCTGTTTGCTGCACTTTGTCAAAAAACCAAACATGAGTAAAAAAAATCTAGTCAGTTGTTAAATGCCTTGAAGGAAGTATGACTCAATGGATCTCTCTTCTTACAGCTCGTCAGGGTCTCATTAAAAAGCACCTTTGATGAAGCCTCAAACACAGCTTCCATCACATGTTCAGACTACTTGGGTTGTATTGTGAAATGCCATTCTAGTATTCCGTTCTGTTGTCTTCTGTTTATCCGGGGCCAGGCCACAGGTGCAACAGCCATAGACGAGAAGCCCAGGCTTCTCTCACCCTGGCTGCATCAGCTCACCCGGGAGGATTCCGAAGTGTTTCGGGCCAGCTGTGAGACAGTCTTTCCAGGTCCTGGATCTACCTCTGGGTCTCCTTCCGGTGGGATGTGCCCAAATCACCTCACCAGCAAGTGAGGTGTTTTCCTAACCAGATGCGTGAACTATCTCATCTGGCTTTTCTCAACCCAGAGGAACAATGACTCTACTCCAAACTCCTCTCGGATGGCACAGCGTCTAAGCTTAAATTTAGACAATTCAGAGATTTTTTTTTTAAAGTTACTTAGAAAAAGAAATCTGCAAAAGCAATTCTACACTGACATCATGGAACACATTGAAAAGAAACATCGGTTAAACCACTAACCTACTTTTTAAAGTATTTTCAAGGGTTGTTTTTTGTACTCTGAAGAGCAAATAGAGTTATCAGTAAGAGCTTAAAAACACTTGGTACAATAGAAAAACTTCCTTGTGTAAAAATTTTCAAATAAACATCAAGTCTAATGCAAATGCTGATCTCAATAGTCTTACTTGGCACTTCAAAAAAAACAAACAATGTGCTAAATGGAAATGACACAAGTGCCTTTTAAGTGGTATAAAGGCAGTTAGCTAACATATGGGAATGCAGGAGTCATGCTGTGCTCATCCTGTGTAGCAGAGCAGTATTACGCAGTTCTGTGGGTCGGTAATTGTGCCACAGGAATGCGTGCTTTTAAACGCATTGCATCTGTGGGAGGCCTAAAAAGCGTTGGACTGGAGATGTACTGTAAATAAGCAGATAAATGGATCATCTAAAACAACTGCTTGAAGGTGCAAAAAAACCACAACAGCATGCAGCAAAAGGAAGTATAACAGACAAAACTTTTGATAAAAGCCACAGACTTTGTATGTACATAAAACTTGCTTTCCTGTTTCCTCACTTCAAAACAATAACCAAGTGACAAATACAACAAATTAGCAGTGAATTCTTAAATGTACTTTGCTTGTTTGGAGACATTGTGACCCAGCATATTTCAATTACATTTATTTAAAATATTTAAGCAATTTTTGTAGGGAATAAATTGATTGTTTGCTTGCCAAAAAATAAAGCATATAGCACTTTTTAAAATAAAAAACTTGTAACTATTGCCACAGAAGTTGTCATTTAGGTGGCACCTGATAGAATCCACACTGTCCTGCTCTTCATTTGTAAATTTGGATGCACTGTATGAATGTGTCTGGGGGGAACAAAACCTAGGAAAACCAAACCGGCTCATAAAAGGACAATTTACAATATTGTCAACCAAGCATGGTCACTTACTACTTGCCATTTACAGGTTAGCTTTTCCATGGGACTCCCGTTTTTTTCAATTAGTATGGAAATAAAGCTTATGCAAAAATACACCATGGCATTCTCAAGAAATTTCGGGACGAAGAATAGTTGAAAAAGCTGTCTGATATTATCTAGTATTTTATAAACAAACTGTTGGATGGCTGAATAAAAAGAGACATTTTTTCTCTTTTTTTAGTTTTTTAAAACTAAATCTGCTTTTTGACTTCCAAACAAGAAGGGTTTTTTTTAATTGAATCAGCCTAATTAATAACCAGTGACAGTTGGTTATGCATCAGAGAAAAACAAACACCTGACTGAGCGTCTGAGTCAAACTACATGAATGCACACAGACTGACGAGCTCATTGGCTGAGAGTAATGCGGTACTCAGCCAAGAAGAAATGAGGTCACGTTATCCCATCTGGAGGAGAGGACAGAGGTAGGTTAGTACTAAAAAGGCAGACCTGCTCTCTAAATATTTAATGAGTTTCCGCACAGTTGGCCTTTTCCAGCCTTTGCCTTTGCAAAACAATAGCCATTATACTCCCTATAGGGTTATCAAATGTGCACACAGAGCTTCAAAATGCTCATCAAGGTTCCCAGAACACAATCAAACAACTTATTTTCTACGCCAAACTGTGGATGAGCCCACTCAGAACTGTTTTAAGAAGACGCCATTAGGGACAGACCAAACTTTAATTTCACAGAAGAAAATTTTTATGCAAAAATCATCGTACGTTTGTAATTTAATCCATAAAAGTTCCGATTTGCTTGTTTTATTATATGTAGCATTTTACTCAATGAGAAGACAAGTTTTAAATATTGAAGTCTATGGATTATGGAAAAGTTGATTTTAACTTCCTTCAGAGTTGCTTTCTCTTCAATTTGGCCATTTTACTCTCTACATAGTAAATGCATCAGATGTTTTACCATGACCATAGTACAGTGTTCCTGACTCTAAATCTAAAAGTAATATGATTATAAAATAATGAAAATAAGCTGCTGTTTTATATTTCAGTAACACAATGGATTGTTGAGGCTGATCCTTCAAGAAGAGAAAACTTGAATCAATTGCATGTTACGTACTTTGAACTAATAATCAAAGAAGGTTAAGTAAAAACAAACAGAAAAGACTATAGATAGTTTGAATAAAAGTGTGTTTCAGTTAGTCATGATATCACTTTTAAGTCTTACAGTAATTATGTAGCTTGAGATTCTTTCCTTAAAGTCCTATCAAGTCGCTAGCGAATTAATTTTTCAGAAAGGTCATTGTTTAAAACTCTCCACACGGATGTAACCATGAATGAACTCAAGTAAACCATGCTGGAGATTAAAATAAGCTGCTGATCTTGCTCAATAAAACGCAATCTGAGTTCAGTAATGACTTGTTGTGGAAATGATGCAATCTGAGAAAAAGAATCTCCCAAAACAGTCAAATCATTATCAAAAAGGTTACGTATAAACACCAAAAGGAATGAATAGAAACAGATCTAATCTCACCTGTGTTTCCCAGAGTTTTGTAGAACCGGTACTCCAAATGCAGCTGAGGTGCCCTTGACTTTACAGGTTCCTACATGCCGAGTAAAAGTACAGAAATTAATAAATCTATAAGGTGTAGAAAAGACAATGGAGATAAACTAGAATCAGTATAAATTACTTGTGATCTCAAAAAAACAGTAAACAGGGAGTGGAATTATTGGACCAAATCTGTATGTGGCGATAATACTTTTCTTTTTGAATCAATAAGACTTTTTAAAACGTTATCTTAATAGCAAATACAATAAAAGGTGACAATTTTTACACCAGTGCAAGCTCATTTTGCTGATACACTAATTAAGCTCCCTGTTAATTTCCACTTTTTTGCACCAGTGGAAAATAGGCAACTAGCTTAGATTAAATTAAAGATGGTGTTCTTAAAGGCAAAAAAAGAGATCATTGAGAAACAAACATCCTCATACAGTATATACAGTACTTGTAGTAGCCTGAAGTTAGAAATAAAGAGAATCCTTACCAGTTTAATAGCAACATACTCGTTGGTGTAGAGATTCTTACCTAAAAAAAACCAATAAAACAATAGTGAGGACATGTATTAGATTTCTCTAACGATCACCAAGCTATGTCGAAGTGATCGCTTATGTACTTCTTTTTTCAGTAATTTAATTTGAAATGGCAAACTTTGCAGAACTTTTCATCACTTATTCCTAAAAATGCCAACTCACCAAGCTTCAGTTCACCAAAGTTTCCACAACCAATCTTCTTTCCAACCCGAAAATTTGGTCCCACCATGAGAACCCCCGACGAGCTGGAGGAGCCGGACGACCGGGATGGATGTGCATTGCGGTTACTCTGGGAAACTTTACTGCTTCTCGCTGGTCGCTCGCCATATTTGTCTCTTTGTGGATCCATGGCATGTGCAACAGAGGTCAGCGGGAGCCAGTGGTGATTAACAAGATGGCCTCCTGGGCTGGGCCAACAACAGCCACAGCCCGGTCACTGGCAACACCCGGATGGTAGAGGTACTCTCATGAGTTAAAATGTGGGGCAACTAGTGGACACTCTTTCCCCGACCTCACCCTCTACCATCTAAGAGTGATTGGACCGCAACATTTGTCATAGAAAGATGAGGACCTGTGGAAAGAACAAAACAGGACTTTAAAGATTCATTCATAATACTATGAGCATTCTCACATGAACTTTTACTCAATAAAATATTTTCTTTGTGGAAAAAGAAAACTCTTGACAAATATTTCAAATAGTCTATTATTTGGATGTTTATTAATCACATATTGATAACCAAAAAAGTAACACACGTATGCAAATATTTCTATAAGCCGAATAATTTAAAGCAGAGCCTCACAGCACAAAGGTCGGGGATTGGAGTCCTGGGTGGGGACAACGTTTGGAACACAGGCCTTTCTGTGTGAAGTTTGCATGTTCTCCCCGTGTATGTGTGGGTTTTCTCCGGTTATTCCAGTTTACTCCCACCCTCCAAAAACATGCATATTAGGTTGAGTGGCCACAACTAAATTGCCCCAAGGAATGCGTATGTGTGGATTGTTGTGGACGTGTGGACCCGCAACAGACTGATCACCTGTTCGGGGCCTGCCCTGCCTCTTGCACCCTCTTCGGCACCCTTTGCATCCCAATTAGGGACGAATGGTTCAAAAGATGAATGAATTTAAAGCTATGAAGGAATAATTTTCATTGACATTCAATGTATTCCTCAAAAGTATTAACAACAAACAAGAGCAAAAGTATAAATCAAATCACATACCTAAATAAATATTTTTTTTAAATAAACTCATTCACCTTAGCAGAGTTTATTATTAGTGAACAACACAATTCTTTCCAAATTGAAGCCACAAAAAAACCCTTTAATTCAAAGTAGAGAATGAATGGAAAAAATGACTCCATAATTTCCACTTCAAAAGGTTTGAATGCTATGAATGATTATAGCCCCATGTTTAACCAGGATATAATTTTTTAACCAATTCATTTCTTCCACATCTATCATTGACCACACACCGCACTACACGGACAATCTTAGTTCATAGCAAAATATCTCTGGGCTTAGTCGATTGGAATCAGAGAACAGCAGACACCAAAACACAATGACAAGTTTGAGCCTCAAAACACAGCTTAAGTGATAGTCGGTGATCATGAAGGCATCTTGCCACCCACAGCGCTAGCCCGGCGGATAATGCCACAGGAGTAATTATGTAAACAATTATTTAAATCCACGGCAGCCTGGAAAAGACACTCAGGCTTCAACTTGATCAACATCCGTTTATTTTTTAAAATAACTTTTCTCTGCATATAGTGCATGAAAGTAGTTTGGTTTGCAAATCTCTCCTTGCTATGGCAAAGTTTGATCAGAATCTATGTTCCGTGGCGACATCCTATTTTGTCAACTAAACAAACACAAATTTTGAAATTTTTTTTAGGTATGCATGACAGTTCAATCTGGATAATTTACCGTATATGAATAACTGCTATTAAAGATTGAGCAAATGAGGGGAAAACATAAAAGAGCATCTGTTTTTATGACAATGCTTTAATTTTTGTGCCTGGAAAGGCCGTAGCTGAAGCTATCGCGTGTGTGTGGGTTTCTAGATGACTCACGCTTGGTATCGCTCACACAGACCTCAGCATCAAAGACAACTAGTTTGCTCTCAAGGGCAACTGTGCACTGTTGCTATTACATAAAACCATGAAGGAAACAACCCAATAATAAAAACAAGTTTGTGGCTGAGAGCAGTGGTGGGCTGGAACAGTTTCCATTGTGCAAATGATGATTTGTGGTCTTTTTAATCCTGGGGGCATAAGTGTTTAGATTAACTCAGACCTTAGTGGGGTTTTTTTTCAAATTCACTCTCAAACACACTCAAGCTTCCACCGACTAGTTTACACTAGATATTTCCACAGATTATGGTCCCGACTGTTCGCTTTGCAACCTAAATTAATAGCAGCCATATTTTCCATTAATATTTTGTTCATCTACACTGAAACATTATTAATATTCTTTTTTTTTTCTACTTCTGGCTTTTGTCTGTTTAAAGATATGCATTATTAATTTTATCAACAGATTTGCAAAAGAACAGCTGCTTTATTCTAAACATGTTCAGACATGCCCGAAATGAGGATGACCAGTGAGAAGTCCATGTTATAATATATTGTCTCCAAATATTCAGGCAGCTTTAAAATACTTGGATGCAAATTACCAGCTAAAATAGCTAAAAAAACAAATGGGAAAAAGTAGGTATCGATGTCATGGTTTAGAAAAACAAAGCTATAGAATTGCTCTGTATTGAGGTGTATAATCATTACGGAGCGGAAAACACCTATTGAATGCTAGGGCATCAAGCCTCGTTACCATGAATACATTTTATATATTCTGTTTTCTAAATGCATTTAATTGGTGTAAGACATTTGAGCAACAACAAAATTTTAAATGGATTTTTTTTTTTATATTTCTTTTTCAGTTTGAGTTTATGTCAGGAGTCCGGAAATATTTGTTTAGTATGTTGTAAGACTTTTAAATCAATCCCATTCTTAACACTGATAGAGAAGGTCTTTGTGGAAAGACCAATCAAATCTGGACAGATATAGATATTATGGGATAAACAAAGACTTAAGTTGCGATAAAAGTCGGGGAATTTCCAGACTTTCCTTTGCAAAGGTGTATAAACACTGTTTAGAATCCTCAAAAAGAATTAGTACAGAATTTATTCAATTTCAATAAAATTAATTCAAATAAATAAATCTTTTTTAGATTTCTTTGTAGATTATTTTAAAAAACTTCTGCACAACACAGTGAATTTAGATCAAATGAACAGAAACTGTAACTTTAAAGTAAAGTTCTGTCACCAAGACATTTACTCAATGAGAATTTAAACTGAACAAACTGACAATTGATCTCAAGCTTGCTGTCATGTGTTATTATGTCAC
This sequence comes from Neostethus bicornis, assembly GCA_902685375.1. NCBI lineage: Eukaryota > Metazoa > Chordata > Actinopteri > Atheriniformes > Phallostethidae > Neostethus > Neostethus bicornis. The sequence goes on from LR738543.1 coordinate 11,381,862, forward strand.
GTATTTCGATTCACTGAGAAAATTTTAAAAAGTTTTTAATTAAAAATACCAATTCCATTCTCTTCCTAAAAGTGCAAACTTTGACCAGAAGATTATTTAAATGAAATGATTGCATAGTTAATTTGCTGTGTTTTTTAAGAGGAAAATCTAAAAAATTTAAATCCCAGAGGAGCTTGGAGTAGAGCTGCAGCTCCTCTGGGTTGAGAGAAGCCAGATGGGGTTGTTTGGACATCTGAATGGGATGTCTCCCGAATGTCTCGCTGGTAAGGTGTTTCAGGCTCGTCCCACAGGGAGGAGACCCGGTAGTAGATCCCAGACCTGCTGGAGAGACTATATTTAACAGCTGGACAGGAAACACCTCATGATTCTCCTGGGATTATGAGCTAGATGATATAGCCAGGGTGAGAGAAGCCTGAGTTTTCCATCTGAGGCTGTTGCCCCTGCAACCTGGGCCCGGATAAGCAGAAGACGATGGAACAATAAATAAAAGACAAATTGTAATCTTGTTTGCTTCTGTAAACATGTATGTATGACAAGCCTTATTTTTTGGTCCTTTGTTCAATTTTGCACATCTTACTTTGAACTGGATCTTTAAAACCTGGTTTCAGTAAAAGCATACAGATACATTTTTACAAGCTGATTTTTTTTTACATAGAAACATGCATGTGGAAAAACCTTGACTTTAGTTTGCATCTGCATAAAAAAGAGTTACAAAAACAACAGTGTTTAAGAGATTAGCATGTATTGAAAAAAAAACTCCTGTTGACATATTAGTTTTACAAAAGCATGATGTCTGTGAGTGCAGTGATTAACCTTCAGAGTAAAGATCAGCCTATGAGGGGGTTTCAGACTCCTACTGGGGTTGGGCCAACTTCCAGCTGACACTCTTCTTTTATTATGAAGGGAGTATAAATTACATTTATTTTTTAAATTACATTTATCAATCATTTTCAACACTAAATGTCACTTTGTCTTTAGTGCACAATGCATCTCTGTGAATGATTCTTCATTTCCCAACACTGACTAGTGCAGTGTGGCATGTGTGAGGACATATATAAAATATATTGTCTAGCTTAAGGAAATGATGTTATGTGTAAATAAGCACTGCAACAACTTTTGCAAATCATGCAAATTATAAAGGAAGTGAACAAAGGAAAAGATCTCATTTATATACAAATTTAAATGCCAGCTTAGAGAAGTAAGCAAACACATTGCAGATTTACAGGAAGATCCTATTTAACTTTTAACATTTAAACTCTTACTAAAGATCCAGTCATGCAGACCAAGCTTGGAGAGGAGGAAAAAAAAAACTGTGAAAGCACATGTGTTGAAACATGTTTCTCTCAAAGTGAGTTTCTAGGTGGAGTGTTTGATGGAGGTAGCTGAGCTTCACATGAATATGATCGATTCTTTAGAAAGTAGGCCCTGTAGTTGAATCAAAACAACGAGGCGACTTGGCAGCTTGTCTGCAAACGTTTTTAGACACAAAAGACAGTCCTGGCAGTTTCTCCTAAGCAGAGGAAATGAATTAACCATTACCCAAGTCAGATTACAAGGTTTCCAACAAGAAACATGACCAACAAGCTATCGTTAGCAAAACAACACACATCTAAAAGTGACTGAATCACATGAAAACCACAAATAATACATTTCATTATTATTATAAACTCGTCTGAAAAACATTAGGAATTATAAAAAGAACCGCTTTGCACCAATTGATGTCTGTCTGACAGCTGGACCGAGCGCAACAAGGAAATTAGCCTAGTTAGCAACGAAAATAGAAGCTAACAGCACAAAAAATGTTGCTTTGCTAGCTTACCGAACACAAACACAACTGTCTCACCTTAAACATGCGAGCATCGCTGGTGTTTTCCTCCCGTCTTAAATAGACGAGTGTCCCAAGCTTCATGGGATTTCTTTTTCTCCCTCAGCGCTCCACTAGTTATTGGTGCTCCATGCTAAAAGCCGTTAGCAGATCGCTCCATTCTTCCTCTGCCTCCATACACACCGGATGTAGAAACACGGCACCGCCCGCTTCACTAAGCAAACTTCCGGGTCACTGATACCTGGTAATTAGCCTTCCAAGCAGGAATGAAAAACTACGGCCCGCGGACCACATGTGGCTCGCTCAACGGTTTAATCCGGCCCGTGAACTTGAAAAAATAAATAAGTGGTTTTATTTTCCTTGCAATTCTGATGTTTCCTCACTAGATGGCGCACTCTAGATATATTGGCTTTGTTGAGAAGACAACAGCACTGCTCCCATTCAAATGTGTGTCTGTGACGCACATGTCAAAATTAACCGTGGGCATTACTGTGGAAAGCCATTGTTGTCACTACACGTGCGTAATGTGGTGCACTAGATTTTAAATTAAATGCCCTTGATGTTTTTGAAAAAAAAAAAAAAGACGGGAGGAGAGTGATGGCGATACTGTAAAGAAAAACTATCAATGCTTTAAAATAGAATAGTTATTCACTTGATTTTCAGTGTCTTAAGACTCAGAGATACTGTTGATATTTTTCTTCATTTTTACTGGAAATTAAAGCATATGTTTTCTCCAGATTTCAAGATGCGTATTTTTTCTCCAGTGAAGTGAGGTTACCAAAGCATGCCATCCATCTGCTCCTATTCCAGCCCCTTGGTCATCTGTTAGCCTGGCTGATTCAAGGTAAGAAGCAGGGTACACCCCGAACAGGTTGCCTATCTGTCACGGATTAATAAAGTTATATCTATATATCATAGCTATTTAGACTGTCATCTGGTAGCATAAAATGGTCATCCCATAAACTTGAAGTTGACATTTACTAAAACAAAAAGATTAATATATTAGGAAATACATGATCCACTCAAAAACCTTACCCAAAAGGTAATCAATTGTCATTTATTTTGTGCATCAACCTGTAAAACATTTACAGGAAAATGTATCAGCTAATGCAAAGTGGTTACAAAAATAAAGCACATTCGTACATAAAGATGATGTAACAGAATAACTACACTTCATATAGAAAAAAGGGGTTCATTTCATTCAGAATTAAGTTTAGACATTGCATTGCTGGATCAATTTATATATAAAAAACAGACAAAAGAAAAAAAAACACAGTAACTTTACTAGTAATATTGAAACAAGATTTGTTTGATTCTATTCAAGCACAACTGACGTGCGTGTTAAAAATCGTCTAATTCACACAAGTTGTAAACAATGTCTCAGTAGTTCCTAATTAGCTCGCCTTGGGGATTAGTGCCAGACACAAAAAGAAGTAACTGTGGATCCAACACATGGATACATAAATGTAGTTTTTTTTTAGTAACTATATTATCATAAAAAGTAACAAAAAATGTGTTTTTAGCTTGTAGTCATAATTTTATAACAACTAATAAAACATTTCTGAACTTGCTAAATCTGTATGGCGTTTTAGCGTTTAAGTTGGGTTAACACTTCGGGTGAGGCTCATTTGTAATCAATGATTGTGTTTCGGTTTGAAAAAAAAAGAGAAATTGTCATCTGTATCTATCTTACATTAAAACATAGTCTGGCATATTTGTTAGTGTGGAATGACACCTCTCAAGCTACTAACAATGTTAAACTGGCAGTACCCCGGTATTAACACTAGAATTTACTATATTATTCAAAAAACAAACACTCAGTCCACTTATAAATCAGTGAATCTCACAGGTTAATCTCAGCTGGAATTCTGCTTTATACCATTCAAAAATGAAGTAAAAATGAATTATGTTAGAGATGTGTAAATATGGTAGCTTATCATATCAAAGTTTTGTACAAAATAATAGAATATAGTGTAATGAAAAGGATTAACAGAATAATGGAAGGAAGTTTTTCTTTTGAGTGTGTTTCAAACTGATCCTCTTGGCTCCATAAAAGAGGTAAAGTGTTCAAAAAGGCAGTTGGGTTCTTTAAAAAAAGACAATCACCTGCTTCTTGCATTAAGCTATTGCCTTGGCCTCGGGTAGGAATGCTTCCCAAAACTTTATAAGCTGGTGGAAGGTAAAATCGAGAGAAACAAATGGTTAATGTTAGTAATGTAAAATAAGAGAATATTTTACTTAATACAAGGATTACCCGTTGTTGAGACTGTAGCATTGCATCCAAATATTTCATTATCTGAGTCTTGAAGTCCTTCGCCTTTTCTTTCTGTAAAGACAAGCGGTGTAATGATTCATCCATTCTAATTCAAGATTTGGGTATTGTCAACATTCCTTATGATGCATGAAGCCATGTCATGGTATTTCTGTTGATTACAAACCTCACATTATTACTGTACAAAAAAAAATACCATTTACTCTGGATAGGGCAAATAAGTTTTTAAAGCATGGACCTACCATTCGTTCTGTCAATTAACTGTAAATTTGAGAATTAGCTGAGATGAGTTTTCCTCAAGCTCAGTGCATCCAGTTAAGTGAATATGCAAATTCCCACATAAATGTTTCATAATGTTGGTTTTGTTCCCCACTTGTACTGATCAAATATTTTTTATTATGGGCATGAAAGCCGTGAAAAATATCTTAAAGTGTTTTACTAACCTGTTCACTGCAAAGAACTTACCTCAAACCTGAGAACCTCTTTACGTACAGTCATCCCGATCCTGTCAAAGTCTCTTTCATACTGAGTAACCCTCGCCTCCCACTGAGGACAAAAGAAGATTTTTTAATCCATAACAGTCTATAATTGAGTAATTTTTTGTGTCAATTGTGTCAGCAAATGTCCCATCACAGTTCACATCCCTTCAGTTTAAGCTAAAATAGTACTTTGGCAACTGTTACCTCTGTGATCTCTTCTTTAGCCTGCTGCAGTTTGTCTGGTTTGTTAGCCCACAACAGCTTGGCCTCAGCTTCTCTTTTCTTTTGGAGTGTACTTTGAGCCTCCTGCCATCGTTGCCAGGCTCGCATGCGCTGGTCAAAACATCCCTATAGAAACCCATTTAAAATGATTAGTTAAACAGTGTCAACATCTGGATGCCACAGTTAGCAAACAGCAGGATTAAGTGCAATGTTGGAGTCAGATTCACATCTGCACCTTATCTTATCTCAAAGACAGTGCATGTTAATGGACAAAATTGCAAACTTGCTGAAATTGGCCAGTGGCTTTATTTCATCTGGAGTTTCATCCATAGGTTTTTGAAGAACTAACACTGTAAATAGTGAGGAAAATCTGAAAATACAAAATCTGATAATGTGAAATCTTATGTGAAGGTGAAAAGCTGAAAATCAAACCAAAGTGATTTGACACCAGGAAATCAGATGATCTCTGATTGATACAGATACTTGTCATTGGGTCTCCTTCAAAAAAATTTTGTATATCTTTTTATCATATACATATTTTTTTTGTATTGTGGGATATAGCTAGTGACCAAAAAACCTTTTAATCCTTCAATATTATTATTATTTTTCTAATTTTAAATTCAAATTTGCCAAGTGCATGAATAATTAATTGTTTGCAGCACTGTACTAGTATAGCCGTCAACTTACCCGCACAGCTCCCAGCAGGCGGATGTAGTCGCTGAGCAGCTCCGCTAAGATGAAGAAGTCACTCGAAGCCTGTTCCTGATGCAGCTGCTCCATCTTATCCTCCACCTCAGCCAGCTGGGACAAGGCTCGTGACAGCGCCGTGTTGTCCTCGGAGTTTCCCAGCATGGCCATGCTTTTGGCGAATATGGCTGTGTTTCCACACAACTCTGGAGTTTGAAGAGGAAATAGAAAACTTCTCCAGAAAACTTGTTTCACTCAAGAGACGACGCAGCTGGACTAATCGTTTTCCTGAGAGGAAACGTTTTTATTGGAAAAGCTGTGCCAACAAAAGTCAGGAAAGAGAGATGCAGCTCACCCTTCCTGTGATTGACGAGGGAGTCGACCACAGCATGAAGCTTCCTCAGATGTTGCTCCTCATTATCAACTTCCTGGAACTTGTCTTCGAACCACTGATATATTTAGTATAATAATAATAACAATTATGAACTGGTTTGTTCGGTCATAAAACAAAAATAATGAAATGCAGTTTAATATTAGATGTAATCCACAAGTCTTAATCTAGATTTACGTTAATTTTATCTTGAGCTCTGATCTTGAGCATTTTATACTTTTTATGTCTGCAATTTTGACTTTTTTAAACGGCTTAATACAATCTGCCAGGAATAGAAATTTCTTTGAAGCAGAAGAAAACTTTTCATCTGAAGATTCTCTTACAGTGTCAGACTCGCTCATCTTGATCGTCATCTTGTTGACAGCATCCGATGCTCTGTTGATCATTTTGAGAAAACCAGCTCCACTCAAAGTCTGTGTGTTAACTGCTCTGGGCAGCTAAAAATAAACACATAACAGATAACTTTTAATTTGTGTAGTCACCACTTTTACAAATTGGCAACAGATTGGAATAATTTTTGTGTCCTTTGTAATTGTAAAACTCTTTATGGGATAAGTAAGTCTTGATTCCCAAATTATTTTAACAGTCTTTCTAAACAAGACACCAAACTGAGATCAGAAATTTTCCGTCTACTCCCTAAACATCAAAAGAACACATGAGGGGGCATTCTCTGTTTCAAAAATAAAAAAGAGCAAGCAACATTTTTTATTCCTAGTATACTTTGTTAATATTGCACTTTGGTTGAAGTTTCATATGAACCTGACTGACTTTCAGCTTCACGAAATAAAAAAAAATCAAGTCATTAAAGGAATTGACTGATAACGGAGCCCTGGGGTCATATACTGTAACCAATACAATGTCCGGATCGTGACTTCATTTTATCCAGCTAGTTGTTTCATTACGAGGAATGATTTAATATTTTATGCCAGTCGAGCACAAAAATCTGCAAAAGGTGTCAGTAGCCAGACTGCACATGCTGGGGAATGTTATCATGCGTTAGGAGGCCATTTTAGCACCTAAGGATACTTCGCCCAGTTTCAGATTGTTCAGTGTAGTTATTAAGTTCTACATTGATGAATGAGTGATTTACTTCTGAGGGTCTTTAGAAATGTGTAAGCTTTGTAAAAAAAAAATTAACTGATCTCTCCAACAAGAGAAAAAAGAACACTCTGCACATTGTGTATGTGTTATACAAAACTCAGCACTCACATCTTCTCTCTCCAAGAACTCACGGACATCAGGATCTTGCAGTAAAAGGGGGTGGGACACCACTCTCTGAAGATATCTGCACAAATTATGGTGTAATTATCATGATGGCAAATAAAAATCCCAACTGAAACTAAGATGGGAAAGGCAAATCCTCTTGATAACAGCATAAGCATAAATGATTAAATTGGCTAATAATGCTGTTGGTTTAACAGCATCTGTTCCTCTACCTCTCCAAGGCAGCTCTTCTTCTTTCAACAAACTCCACTGACGATGGGTCATCCATCCCCACCTTCACCTTGGTCATTCCTAGAGAACAAACAGAACTCTTGAAGAAATGTTTCAGAAAACAAATCACAATAAAAAAAGACATAAGTGATAAGAATAATATTCATAAATTCCTAGCTGCCCACCTACAACACTTTTTTCAGGCGGTGGGGGAAGGATACAGCCATGGAGCGACTGCTTGACAGACAGCTTTTCATAAAGACCCAGGAAGTCACTGAAACGCCGTCTGACAGAGAACGCCTTACACTTAAACATGGACAAGGATGTCTGGAAGAAAACACAGGGAGATGGAAAGTGTGTAAAAGATGCTTAGAAACACAAAGATGGTAAATGAACATTACTTAATCTACACAAGCTGAAATACGGACCCTCGTTGATACTTTGTAGGCCACGTATGCATTCATGCCATCTCCTGAAAAAAGAAGAAATATAAAAGAGTAAGAAATTATATTTCAGTCTAAATCCACATTTAAAGAGCATATATTCTAAAATTAATCAGAAGATGAAATATTGATGCCATGGTGACTTGCAGATTCTTTTCAATGAAAACATCTGGATGCTTGAAAAACAGCTGAGTAAAAGTTAACTATACTGACCAATTTTCTCCGGGTTGGTGACGGCGACATCCACATCAAAACTATCTCTGGCCTCTTCCTCTTCCAGCTGAAATGAAGAAAACACATCGAATTTAAGAAAACAAAAAATCTGAAGAAGAAAATGTTTTTATTGTGGAAACTAAACACAAGTCTTGGCAAATTTGGCAACCAAGAAAAGTGGATTCCATAAAGGTTTTCTAAGCTCCCAGGACACTCGGCTTTGACATGGTGTTTACCTGCTCCAGGGAGGTGGGCTGCAAGGCTGCGGCTCTCTGAGAGAATGAAGAGGCAGGAAGAGGACAGAAGGAACTGGAGGGCTCTTTCTGGGCGGAACCACTGGAGTCCAACTGCGCCTCTAAAGAAGTAAAAAAAATAGAAAAAAAGACAAAAAACATGTCTCAATATTGGTTTTACATGAATTAAATTAACTTCATACAACTAAAGAGTTGTCAGAAATGGGTTTGATTTGAAGAATACTTTTTTCCCAGTTTACTCACTAATTTGCATATTAAAACTGATTTAATTCCACTAATCCGTAAATGTGGATTTACTTTAAGGCAATACTAAATGTAATGAATTTAATAAAAAAAATCTAGGATTAAATAATCATAATGGATAAACTTCTGTAATCCTTCAATCTCAACTTCAGCTTGTATTAAACTCTAAAAGAAGACACCTAACCCCCGCTTCTCCCACCATTGGCGCCGTTGAAGGGCAGCCTGCTGCGGTGTAAGGAGTGCAGCACACAAATTTCCCCGGTGAGGGATGACTAGAGTAATACAAAAAAAAAAAAAAAAAAAAAAAAAAAAAAAAAACAGATCTGATAATATTTTAAAGGTAAATAACATCCTTAACATTTAGGATGTTAAGGATGTTGATCTAATAGTAGTCTATGTGGCAATTTGTCAAAGAGAATTAGGTCTTCCTGGAACTTTCAGCCACAGCTGTCAACAAATTTTATGGAGATGTTTTGATGGGTATGAAGGAATGACAAAAATACATCTTTACGTTACTAGAGAGTCGCCTCATATATAATTGCCCTAAGAAATTACTTGTTGACATGGAGGATACCAAACAGGAAGTATGAACATTATCACTAACCAGTCATTACCACTGGGTGGGGAGACTAAGTTGTAATTCTTGTGGGCAAACAAAAACATCTATTTCAGCACAGGGGTTCTTCCATTAGATTCACCTGTGTGGTCCTTCTAGGGACCCCAGTATTTCCAGTAGTTTGTGGCACCACACAACAAGTGAGGCTCTTTAAGGTCATAAAATGAGCTCCATTGCTTATTATGTCTTTTTTTTCCCAAAAAAATATGGATCCTCTCTAAAAAAAAAAAAAAATCCAATCTTTAAAGGTCATGAATTGAAGCAAACAGCTCCATGAGACATATTATACCGTACTGTTCAATAAAAATAAAGGCGAGCAAAGGCAAGCATCTCAAATTACAAATCCTGGTTTGAAATAGTTATTTAGCAAAATAATTAGAATGCCATTTCTTATATAACATAAGTATGTTTTGACTGTTGTAATGCCTTCTATGTCATTTTTTAAAAATCAATCTCATATTTATATATTTGTAAGTGTTTTGATGATGTGAAAGTTTCCCAACATTTAATAGGATAACAGCAACTGCAATCTTTGATGTTATTTTTTTTGTCTGGAAGACATACTGTATTCCAAGTAAACTAGTTGATGTTAAAAAAATTAAGTGACTTTTTATTGGATAATTATTTATAAATTATCTTGCAGCTCATTTTTATTTCTTATGCAGGTAAAGTGAGAGACAACAGCCTCAGATACAAAACCCAGGCTTCTCTCACCCCAAGGCATTCCCTGTCCAGCTGAGAGACATGGTCTCACAGCGGGTTGTTGGTGTGCCTCTGGGTCTCCTCATGGTGGGACAAGCCCAAAACACCTCACCAGCGAGGCGTTCGGGAACCACCCCATCTGGTCTCTCTCGACCCCAAACGGCTCTACCCTATGGCAGACCAACTCACCCTATCTCTGAGTGAGAACCCAGCAACCCTGCGGAGGAAGCTCATTATGGCAGCTATTATCCATGATCTTGGTGACCCTAGGTTAGGGTCTGAACGAAGATCGACTGGTAAATTGAGAGGTTTGCTTTTGGGGCTCAGGTCTTTCTTTACCCAATGAACCAATGCAGCGTCCTAATTATTGCAGATGCAGCAGTTATGGTTAATTATAATATAACTAGTAAAACGTCTTGAGTTGCGGATTGCCTGTAGTTACACTGTAGTTACACCGTGGAGACGGTGGCCGCGTGGTTAGCGCGTACGCCCGCGGACCGGAAGGTCGCGGGTTCGCGTCCCACGGAGAGCACGTCTAGGGTCCTTGGAGAAGACACCTAGCCCCCACTTCTCCCACCATTGGCGCCGTTGAAGGGCAGCCTGCTGCGGTGTAAGGAGTGCAGCAAACAAATTTCCCCGGTGAGGGATGAATAGAGTAATTCAAAATAAATAAATAAAAAAGTTCTAGTTTACATCCCATCTCAGTGATCAGCTGTTTGAACAAATACCTCTACCATTTATCTTGCATTAAATCTACCTAAAATTAGCCAAATTTTGCATGGGTCCCTGTGAAAGAAAGTAAAAATCTGGCATGATTTCAGCAAACTTATGAAAAAGTGGACCAACCTGCAAACAGGTCATTGTCTTCATCTGATTGGACTCCATTTGACTTGGCAGATGAAAGGCTGGTGTTCTCTTTACTGAACAAATCTACAGGCTCTTCATTGATTCGTTCTGGTTGAGAAACTCCTTGACTCACAGAAACAGGAACACTCTGTAGAAAAATTTAATCAGAGATGATGATTTCTGTTTAACCAGACGGATCAAAACAAGGTGGAAACATAGGTGATTCCACAAAACATTGACAAATACCTTTTAAAAGTACAACTTTGACACGTTTAATTGTCTTGAAAACTAAGAGGGCCTTGTTATGAACAATTATAAACCAGTCAGCTCCAAACAATGCACAAACTTACAAAGAAATGAACAAAACTGGTCGAATTACCTTCCACCCCGATCCATAAAACAATGTTGTTTCTTTCAATGCAAACCAAATATTTTTAGCTGTTATAAAATGTTTAACTCGTTTATCCGATTTGATTTTAGGATGTGATGAAAGCAGGTCAGATCAGATAAAGAGGCTAACTTTCACGCCACAAAATTGATACCTAATTAAATTATTTGCCTCTAATGAGTTGTAAACATACGTTGTTAACGAAGATATCCTCTCCCTCGTCGCTGTCTCCATCTGCCATGACAGGTAAACCGGGTTCTTGGTCTTCTGTTGGGAAAGGAGGGGGGTTCCGATCTGAGCTGGACGCCATATTGTGTGTTGTGAGAAACCCACTGACGTCAATCCCGGAAGTGATGGAGAGAAGTTAAACGGCGGCAGCGGCCTCTATTGGTCACTACCTCCCATTACAGCCAAGTAATTGAAATAATTATTATATTACTTGCTAATAAAAATAATACATTTAGTATACAAAAATACATTATTCTAAATGATAGACAAAAATTCTTATCTATTCATTGCTAATTTTTCACAAAAATATATTTTTTAGAATTTTCTCATTTAAGAAAATGTTGAAATTTTGCTATTCTAAAAACCAATAACAACAATTAGTTTTAAACAACTATAGAGTTTTTCAATGGGAAGAAATTAGGATGAATTATATTACAATCAATTACTTTCTCAATGCTTTTTAAATATTTAATATTCTTGTAAGTGTAAAATTTCTGATCTCTTTATGGTTGATTATTTATTCCTTACTCAACTACAGAACACAATCTTAATTGTTGCTTTAATAAGTCTGTTTTAAGCCAATCAAGTTTTAAAAACATGATTTCTATGTAGTGATCAGTAAAAACTGGAAGAAAATAAAAACACATCTAATCAAGAATCTGTCACTATAGAAGATTACTTTTGTTTAGACCTAGTTGAAATACATGAAGAAAAGTATCAAAATCTACAACATATTTTCAATCCATCATCCTGTTTTATCATTTTTTTCTATGTAGATTTTCAATTGGTAGCAAGTGAAATTAAATGATCATTTTATGTAAAAGAATGTCAGAATGATTGACCTACTATCTCAATGCACAAATGGAAAATAAAATGCAATCAGATCTGTCGATAAAACACCTCTAATAATTATAAAGAATTATGTTATAAGCAGATCTAACCTGTTAGCACCACACACATTTCCCCCTTGATTTTGCATATTTGGATAGTTTTCATTTTGTGGCAGAGTTTTGAAGTTTTGGGCTCAGACTACATATGCCAGGAAACTTTCAATATGTAATCTTACATCTTACATGTTTTAAAATTTGTATCAAACCTCACTAAGACTCTATAATATATTTCTTTACACATATTTTAAGTCAACAAAAGTGTAAGAAAACTTCGTATTGAAATTATTGATCTAAAAAAAAAAAGTGAGTCTGCTGTTTAATCATGACAGTAATTCTTCAGGATAATTGTGCACACTGTCCATTTACAGCATTAAATTTCTAAAGATCATTAATGCGCAATTATGACTTGATGAATATTCAATTTTTTAGTTTTTCTAGATACAATTTTACTTGTGCTGTTTAAAGAACAGTTTAGTCACTGTTAAAACTATTAAAACATGAATATCCAAAAGATAAAATTTAAAATGAAGAAACTAAAGTTATATTATAAAGTTGTGAAATAAAGTAAGGTTTAAAATACAAAAAGATTTAATGTAATGTGCAAAGCCATTGATATTGATTCAAAAAGCCCAAAACACAAGGTAAACATGTTTCTGGAGGATTACGGTATTTTTGTTTCTGTCTATTTTTGAATGGATTTTTGCAATGATTAAAAAAAACCCCTACTGTCAAGCATTTGTAGTTTTTTTTTTTTTTTTTGCAATCTATGGCAATAAACGCCGTTTAATTTGGACCATTGAATTTAAAGATGTTTAAATACTTCTACTTAGTTCCTCCTGCCTGTCTTGATCATGTATAATGAAAAGAAGACGAGGGGAAACATTTACTTTGTTAGTATTCATAATAGTTTGTATACACAATGTATAGGAGCACCAATAAAAAAAACATATTTTTCCAAAGTTTTTTTTGAAGATTTTTTTTTTAAAAAAGCCACAGATTTTTTCTTTTTTCTACAGAAACCAAAGAAAGCTCTGTACATGAACAAGCAGAACAACAGAATTCCTCGTTGGGAGCTGTTGAGTCAAACAACTTCCCTGCTCAATTCATATCATCTCTGAACCACACAAAAGAAAGGTTAAAAAAAAAAAAAAAAGACCAGCTGCCTGACGCTTACTTAGGACACTACAATACACAAACAGCTTTTGATATTTAAAACACAAGATATGTAAGAAATGTACTTTTCAAAACGGTGAAAAAGTGCAATACAGGTTCAACTGTTTACAACTCAAAAGATCACTTCCCAAATGGAGTCCGGTCCTTTTTCTCCCACCTCGGTTTATCTGTTTGTATCCATATCTCAGATTTCCCACACATATACTGACATTCATCATGATGTACATTTGAGAAATATGTTATTCACAAAAGTGGCGTAAATGACAATGATTGCAAATGACAAATTTCTTTGGGTAAGAGGGTAATGAAAAACTATTTTCTTAGATTAACTTCTTTTAATCCTTTTTACAGCAGATTTGTGTACAGAACAAGCGTTTTTTTTTTCTTCATACAAAACCTACTGTGTAAAAAAATTGGGGGTCCTCCCCTTCAAAAAGCCAACACCTTTGCATCTTATAAGATTTTGTAAAAGAACCACAGTGTGGCGTCTGATGAAGAACAGCAAACAGCAAAACACACTCCCAACGCAGGAGAATGCCCATGTGGTTCAGAAGAACAGATGTCTGAAACCAAATATTGTTTTTTTGGAAACACACACATTCAATCAAACATTTGATATAAAAGATAATTCATCAGTCGTGGTTGACTTTTTTTGTTCTTTTAGGAAGGGGTGGGGTCAGCGTCCTGAGTCCGAGGTCCCCTTTGACCTGTGGGGAGATACTGTCTATTCCTGCGCCGTGCGGAAGCTGCCACAGAAGCGAGCAACAGGGTAACGCTGGGTCCTCTTCACGCTCCAACATATAAATATGTTGGTAAGGCTTTTTAAAAAACGGAGCTCCCACAACAAACGGAAAGACTGAAAAGCATTCAAATGTACAACGTGGGCAAGAAAATGTCAGAGAAGAACACACGGTCGATACATCTGGCTTCTCTCATCTGTTCTTGTTACATATATGAAAAATGAGCTTCAAGACTCATCTGTAATCCTACTTTCATTCTAAATAATAATAATAAAACAATAAGAAACCAAAGAATGAGGCAGCTTGGAGAAAAAAGAAGTATATGTACATGTTTTTTTAGGATATGTGTGTAAAAAAAATAATACAATAACATAGAAAAAATAAAAATTAATGGCACAATATATGACGCATTGAGGAAGAAGCAAAGGGACAAAATAAACGTGGGTTTATAAAAAGAGGGGCTGATATCCATTGCTCACTTCACTGAAACGGCCCAATAGATATACAAAATGCACAAAGGAAACACTAACCAAACAAACACTGTGTGAAGACTGTGCTGCGTGAGCACAAACTTTAAAACAGGCATATTTTTGGACTTCCTCTTTTTGACTCCACGTCGAATGAACCGTCTAGAGCGAACGGTCAGCGTTGAGGCCTGCCGCGAAATTCTTACTGAGGAAATAAAATTCACAATCTTCTGGTTGAAAGCGACCGATATTTAAAAGTTTATCGTCTCTGAGAATGGTTCTTCATAACAAGATGAAGCGTCTCATTTTTTTTCCTTCCTTCTGATGGCGATCTCATTCCTGAGACAGAGCGAGGTGAGCCGTAAAAGTTCTGAAGTTTCAGTCTGGAGGTTCTCTGCTTTCTCTCTCTCTCTCTGTGCAGGGTAGTGGGGGCGTGCGAGTTTCCACGGGCACAGGCGGTCCTTTTTACTGTCTGGTGGCCCCTGACTCCAGAAGATCAACGCTTGGCTGTGTTTAGTTTGTCATTGGAGTTGTTTTGCTATCTGTAGGTGTGTGTAAATGAGAGAGAAAGTGTATCTGTGTGTGCACGCTGCTGTGAGCGCGCTCATGGCGCTGTGGTAATGGCATTCAGGTCCTTCATCAGGCCTTCGAGGTGGGCCATCTCCTCGGTCAGCTCATCGGGCTCGTAGCTCTGAGGGAGAGGAACAGGGTTACTGCGAGGGGCGGGGGAGGGGCAGGGCGGGAGGGAAGCAAGCACCTGGAAGGAGGGAAGGAAAAGAGGAAAGGAGCAGAGTTTCAGTCAGGAATCTCATTAAAAAGGAGGTTGGTTGCATGAGTGGGGTGATGCGAGGGGGGGATTGTGGGAGGAGAAAATGAGTCAATGAAACTGGATTATAATAAAAAGTCAATCAAATGACAAACAGGCAGCGGAACAAGAAGCAAATGAACCAAAAACCAACCAAAAAAAGGAATGTAGAGATTTAACAAACAAATGGTGAAAATAAAAGTAATTTTGGTAACGGGATTTGTTAAAATAGGTTATTAAAACACAAAAATACACAATTAGAAGGCAGCCAACAATGCCATGAGACGATGGTGAGATAGAATGAAAGAGAGAAAGAGCAAATAGAAAATCTGGTTACAAATAATCCTGTAGGAAGTCACAGAAAAATCTGAAGTAATGCTCATGTAATAAACTACATGGATAATGAGCGCTATACTCACGCTGTCTACGTCTTCCAGCATCTTGCTTGTCTCTGGCACATCAGGGGCATTGGGCACAGTGACTATCATTGGTGTACGTGTCCTGCCTAGTGTTCCAATGGAGGCTGTTTTTACAATGTGGGGATGAGTAGGAGGTCCTAAAATAAAATAAAACTTATTTAAGTAAATTCTAGATGAGGTAATGAAAAGTTGGTATTATGGTTTTTGCTCACCAGTCTGAGCGAGCAGCGGTGTGCTGGGCAAAGCAGGCGACTCATATGATGAATGGCTAGAGGCTGGGATTGCAGGTACGGCAAAGCTCTTGAGTGGATGAGCGTGGGCGTGTGGGTGGGCTGAGCGGTGTGGGGGCAGGTTGCTGGAGTAGCTGCTCTCCTCCTCTGTGGTGGTGGAGCCGTGGTAACTGCCCTCAGGGTCGGCCAGGATCTCAGAGGGACAAGAGGCCTGGGAGGAGGTGGTTGCAGGAGGTAGGGGTTCCGTGCTGGGTGTGTTCCTTACCGATTCTGCAGATGGAGGCGGGTGGGGGTAGAAGATAAAGTCTCGTTCAGCTGTAGAAATGACGCAAAATTAACTGTGGAGGTGGTTTTGTGGTTAACATGTGGATATTTGGAGATTTTTTTTTTTTTGCATTAATAATAAAAGGATGGATGAAAGTAAGAGGTATTGCATAAAACTCTTTCACAATTTCGGCTATTATCATTTTGTCTGGCAAAGAGTAACCTTGGATGTTTTTATGTCATTTCAATAGATTAATTCAGAATATTCCTGGCATTACATTTATGTTCACATATCTCTCCCTACAATATTTCTTTTAAAGTGTGGAAAACCAAGCTATTCAGGCATTTCTCAACAATTCATTCTTAACATTATATATTCTAACAACCTCAACTTGACCTGTTGTTGGGCATTTAGGAGGGTTAAACGAAGTTTTCTGCAAAGCTAAACTCAAAGAGAGAATGTAAAGAGGAGCATGAGCAAGAGGTGTTAAATGAAGCAGGAATAAAGCCCTTTTTATGGGCAGTAGAGTGGCATTTGCTTCTGCTGAACACTGCCTCGATAGCCATATAAAAATGATTCATCGGTTACTTGAATTCTAGGCTTTGAGGACAATTTTCCATATTTGAAAAGATTTAGTTTAATAGAGGACATCTCTGTAGGAAAGTGGGCCTGTTGTTAGCACATAAATGTTCTACTGTTGAGACAACACAGGTGGTAAGAGAATAAAAACTGGAGTTCCTACCCTCAACTATAGTCACCAGCCATGGGTGGTGACTGGGAGAACAAGATTGCGGATACAAGCAGCCGAAATAAGCTTTGTCCGCTGGATGGCTGGGCTCTCACTCAGAGGTAGAGTGAGGAACTCTGCCATCCAGGAGGAGCTCGAAGTAGAGTCGTTACTTCTATGGGTTTGAGAGAGGCCAAATGGGGTGGTTCAGGCATCTGATTAGAATGCCCTCCGAATGCTTTGCTGTTGAGGTGTTTCTGGCACGTCCCACAGGGAGGAGACCCAGAGGCAGACCCTACACCTGCTGGAGATACTATGTCTTACAGCTGGCTGGAGAACCCGTCGGGATCTTCCTGCGTGAGCTGGAGGATGCAGCCGGGGTGAGAGAAGCCTGGGGTTTCCGTCTGAGGCTGTTGCCCCTGTGATCCGGTCCCGAATAAGCGGAAGAAAACGTAACGGATCAAATGGAAAAACTAGAGTTTTCAGTCTGGGCTTGAACATTGTCAGAATAGCAAGTTAGAAGATGAATAAGTCTGTCTTGTTTTTTTTATACCTACTCCACATTGGTTAGGAAGCCACAAAAAATAAACACTGTGTAGAAAGCGAGAAAAGGTTTCATTCATCTGAGCAAGCAGGTTGTTGGTAATCAAATGTAGTGACAGTACCATCGCCAAGTGGTCATCTAAAACGACAAATTGAGCTTGAGTGGTGCAGAGCTGGAGCGGCTACTAGTGATTTTATGTTTCCCAAAAGTACCTTGACAACCAGTGAGTGATGATAATGGTGTGTTGAGTAATATATAACTCAAATTTGTTATTCTTTACAAATAATGCACATCATACAAATGTCACAATCTCTGAAAATTCACAACATTTCAACATATTTTTACAGCTCTCTATTGATCTCCATACACTATATAAACAGAAGTCTTTTTCTTTGAGCTTTTCTAGAAGTTATTTAAACATTGCACCACATTTTCTTCTAATCAGCAGAAAAATCGACTTTTATGTTCTCTGCTTTTTTTTTTTTTTACTGTCCTTTGAAAACTGTAAGTTATTACCTCGTGTGACCATATTCATCTCCTTATTCCAAAAGAAAACATGCGGTGCTGAGAATACTTGTTTTAAAAATCTCTGAGCAGACTGACATCAGAGTAGAAATTAAAGCAGACTATGTGGAACATAAACGTAACAAGATGGCGGCTGTCGGACAGATGAATGAGAAAAGGACAAATCAATGAATGAATACATCCTAGGTTGCTCAGTTCTCATGTGTTACTCCAGCTGCTCAGAAGGTGGCAGTCTCTCACCTGAAGAGTCCACCCTGTCTAGATGAGAAATGGGGGTAGCGCAGGCGTGCGGGCGTGGGAGCCCACTGCCTTGATGGTAGAGGTAGCTGCGTGTCGGTGATGCCAGGCTGCCCATGTGATAATGGTGGTGATGGTTATCAAGCGAATGGATGGGATGAGCACTAATCACAGCTGGAAATGGACACGAACACACAAACAGGATGAGACGTTTAAAAAAAAAAAGATGAATGATGTAAATGTTTTACTAAAAAATGCTTTTTTAAAATTTGATTTAAAAGAGTATTTTCAAAACAGGTATATAAAAATTATTCATGGCGAGGATGCTTGATGTTTGAGGTTTACATTTTTCTGCAGAAAATCTGTAGTCTGATTACTACCAGTGTGCAGGTTAATTGTACAAGTTTAAACACACTTACGCTGAGGTGGCTGCACATCAAAAGGCATCATCATTTTAGGCCTCATCCCACGGCGGCCTCCTAGCGTAGACATGCTGTCCTCTGACTCGTGGCCTAAAAAGGTATGGTGAAAACCAGCCAATCAGAGAAAGGTGCTACACTGCACTTTGATTTTTTTTTGTTTAGTTGTTTCCATATGAGTTAAGAATAGCGATTAAATCGATAGTACTTGTATTGTAAGCGAGTTTCGCTTCATGGTATGTGATGGGCATGTGCGCCATGAATGAACAGCATGAAATGTCCAGAATGACAAGCACAGACAGAAACAATCACCATCTTAAGTTCTCCTACATCTCCTCTTGTAAAGTAAGCTCCTAGAAGCCAATCTTTTTGGTATTACTGCCTCTGCCCTCAAAATAATGCCATCAATTCTTTTCCCAGCAGACATTTTTGCCTGCAAGCCACACTCTAAACTTCTGCGTGGTGTTATTATGTATGTGAGATCAGTGACATTTCACGTTCGTCTTTGGTCAAACATCAGACTTAAAGCATTCCTCTGGGTAGAAACTAACCGCGGTAGGAGTTGCGCCTCTGCTGGAGGTGGGGGTTGCTCTCGAGGCCGCTGTCAGCTGGTGTGATGTCCTGAGAGGACCGGGGGATGGGCGTCTCAGTCATGACGGGATTGGGGTCTGGCGACTTGTCCATGGGTTTCAGCTCCAGCCTCTCATGGTGAATCCAAAGATCTGGGGGCTTCAGGTCTTTAGAGTTTCCCTTGTATTTGTGGGAGCCATTCGAGGACTTAGAGGCAGCTCGCTTTCTGCAGGAGAGACGACAACAACAAAATACAAGAAGAGGCTTTAGTAAGAATCAAAACAAGCCCAGAGGACAGCTTAGCTCCAGGTCTTCACAAGAATGAAGCACCAGGACACAAAAAGACGATAAGAAAGCTGAGTGTCAATAATAAAAAAAAAAAATCTTACTTTTTCTGGTGGGAAGTTGTTCGCCGGGTGCACAGAAATGCTCCCACTACCACCACAATTATGGTAAACGCTCCAACCGAGATGATTATAACAATGACCAGGGTGGGATTTTCACTACCTCCGACACCTGATTTACCTCAAAGAAAGAAAATCTTCATTAGAAGATGTACATTTATGTGGATGGTTTTATAAAATTGGAGAGTTAATGCAACAACTGTAAAGACACTTTACTTTGTTCAAATATACATGCTTTTTTTCTATTTTGTCAAACAAAGTTGAATTTTTCTTTTAAAAATACATAAATTTTTGTCTCAGTTTCACAAGGCTTTTGGGAAACATGGCTCAGATCATGTCTGATGAGCGAGAACTGCCAGACGCAGCGAGTGTGATTAAAATCTTACTTAGTGGAGTCCCAGAGTCCTCTGGATGCAGGCTGCCTGGCCCGGGCTTTGATGGAAGATTTGAAGCTGATTCAAAAAGAAAAAGTTTTATAAAACAATTTTATTGACCTCCTTGTGAGAAAAATTTCAGTTTGAAAATGTAACAAGTACAAGCAAATTTTGCTGGTCATGCATGGAAACTTGTCATCAGTCCAGTAGAAAGAGCTCCTTAGAGAGAGAAGCATATGAAGTGTAGTTGGCAGAGATAAAGTGTGGTAAGGGAGTTTACCTTGGTCATTAGCCATTTTGTCAGAGGACTCAGCTTAACAGGCCAAAGGAGAGCAGGTAGGAAAAGACAATAAAGAAAATAAAAATGGTTAAGGAGAAGAGCAGCAAGGGACAGGGGAAATAAAGTGAGTCAGCGCTGTGCAGAGGGAAAAGAATTCATACTAGAAAAATGAAAAGTAGCAAGAAACTCAAATAATTGCTGAACAGAAAGAGCTGGAGAGATGGATTCGCTGAGTAAAGAGACTATTAAAACCTAAAACCACGTAACTACAGCATTTAACAGAGAAAATACGTATTTAATCCACGGTGAGATGACCAGAATATGACCTCGTCAGTGGTCAAAATATCATATATGTATCAAACTAGTAAAAATATTTGGAAAATAGAATTTTCAAAAGGAAATTTTCAAGAACCAGATTTTCAAAGTACATCAACAAAAATACTATTGTACGTGCATTGGAAAATCTATTTAAAATAATAATGAAAATAAAATATGTAACACATAATTAAACCTCAGTCAGTCACCTTCTTAAATATCTATCCCTTACAAAAGGTGTCAGAGCCCATCCTGGTTGATTTGAGGCAAGGGGCAGGGTACACCCCGTACAGGTCGCCAGTTTGTCGTGGAGCTACACACATACAAACTATACACACACTCATTCCTAGGGGTAATCATGTTGTGCCCAATCAACCTCGCATGCATGTTTTTGGAGGGTGGGAGGAAATGGGAGTACCCCGGGAAAACAAACTTGATACAGAAAAACCAGTGTTCCAAGCCTCGTCCCGCACCTGGGATTTGAACTCACGACCTTTTTGCTGTGAGGCCACTGTGCTACCCACTTTGCCACGATGCTGGTTATAATTAAATTTTTTTGTAAAAAATTTAAGATTGAAAAGGAATAAATGTCGTACAAATGTAAGAATTTCAGAACATAAACTAGAGAATATCCAGCATTGCAAAACTGTGGAGCACTTGCCATTTTTGGGAGCCGCTTAACAAATAGTCATATACCAATTTCCTTTGATTTTGGAAAATTAATAATTGTCCCTAGCAATGGATGTGTGTGTGGATGGTTGTCTGTTTGTATGGCCCTGCAACAGACTGGCGACCTCTTTGAGGTAAATCCTGCCTCTCGCCTGAAATCAACCAGGATAGACTCAATTAGCCCCCGCAGCCCGATCATGAATAAGTGGTTTAGAACATGAATGAATGAAATTCCATTTAACTTTCAAATTTTATTATGTTCTTGGCTCATGCAGTATTTTAATATTCAATAATAAGCCTCAAAGTTGATCTATGCAAAAATGATCCTGGCTCATTTGGTGTGTGAGTAAAGATGTATATCTCTACAGAACCTCAAAGATGAGACAGGAGGCAAGGTTGTGTACCTTTGTGTCTCTGTAGACAGGATATTTGAGTTTTACTGTCTGACATGCCTGGTATTTTGCATGCAGTGTTACAGATCTGCATCAAACTCCTAGTTACAAATGGGAACATCTCTTTTGTATGTACCCCAGTGTTGTGACCCAATCAGATTAATTTGAGATAAATTCAACATTAAAGAAAAGGATGAGAATTTGTTTGTTTCTGCACAAAACAACTGTATTGTGCGATTATTGTGATTAGATTATTTCTAGCCTAATGAAGACCTTTGTTAATTAAAGACCTGAAAGTTTTGAACAAAACATTAAGTTTGTGCCCCAAGAAAATTGCTCTCACACTCCTTATACATTCAATCTAAAAAGATTAACTAATCAAACCTCTTGTTCTGATAACAGCATTTAATACTAAGTCTAGAGACAACTCCAGTAGCAATAAAGTGTTTACTGAACATTTGTGTTTTTGATTTGAATTTGATTTCTAACAATCTTCCATTTTATTATTTTGCGCAAGGTGGAAACTTACTCTTTGGAGTGCGGAAACGCACGGCCTCAGACATGGGACCCATGCCTTTTGAGTTCCGAGCCTGGATCTTGAAGTAATAGGTGGTGTCCAGGGTCAACTCTTGGATCTGATGAGTTAGCCTGTTCCCCACCACTGGCTCTATGACCCAATCATGGACTTCTGCATTTACATCTGTACTGTAGTAAATGATGTACCCTAAAGAAATAAAATACAGAAAATATAACTTTATTTTGTTACGTAATTAGTTAATAAAAACTATGTCTACAACTCATTCAACTTAACAAAAATATATCAGTCAGTCAGTCAGTCAGTCATCTTCTTATCGGTCTATATTTGATCAAATCAAGAACAGATCCTTTATAAACCAAAACAAAAATGGAATATGCATTTAAAAAACAAAACAAAAGACATATGGAAAATTTCAGAAAATGCATCCTTTAGTAAATGATGTAGTCTCATAATTGAACAATTTCACACTGTCAGGCAGTTTTACTCGGACTAAGTCAAGTATATCGTGGGATTTTTTTTTAAATTGAATTTATTTTTATAGAATTATTGTTTAAAACTAACAAAGCCTAAATGTATCATTTCGAAGACCCAACCCAAAAACCTCAACTAAATGTCACACGTTAATCTTAAAGAAAACTCTTACAAACAGTCAATTTCAAAGCAGAAGTGTATCACAAGGTCGAATAAAAAAGTTTGATGTCTTTACGCAATCTGTGGAGCTCAAATTTTATTGTTGTTTCAGTTACTTAGCAGAGAAATGTTTTTAAGTTATGGTTATGGGTAAAATGAAAGGCTTAGAGGTTTGTGAGGCTGCATAAAAAACAGTACACGAAGTTCCAAACTCACCGGTGATTTTCCCATTGGCTTCAGACGGAGGCTGCCAGTTGACAATTATGGTGCGAGGTTTGTTCTCTTTGCTCACCACAGTCACATCTTTCGGCGAGGAGCTGGGAACTGTGACAAGGATTAAGACTTTTTTAGTCTTTGAGAAGGGCAAAGGAATGTGACAAGAGCATGATTTGTATAGTTCAAAACAGCACAAGAAGCAACGACTAACATTGCAGGATGCAACTATCAAGAAATGCAGATTCAGTTTAGTTTTTTCAGTTGCATGTGAGCATTTAATTCATGGTTCTGTACATGCATGGTTTTGTAGCTGCATTTAAAAGTTCATGTGACTTTGTGAATATTAACAGCATATTAAGCTGTGTGACAAACCTCTGGCTGGATTGAAACAGTAACTGCAACTTTTAAAAAAATCCAATTTTTATTGCTAATAAAAGTTTTTTAAATCACCACCCATTGATTTTGATTTTAAAGCTTCATAAACCGTTAAATAATCTTTCAGCTCTTCAATTAAGCTTTAAGGAGTGTATTTGGCCATGGCATAGTTAGGAATAAATGAGATTTCGATATAGAAGAGACACCTGGCCATGGGTTTGTGAACAAACAATATCTATTATTGAACTTTTAATTTTCGCACAAAATAAATCAGGGTTTTCATTTATTAAGCTGTAACATCCCTGTTACATAAAAGGGTCAAAAACTGTTAGGAAGATTTGATTCAATAATTCAATGATTTTTTTTATTTTTAATCAGAGCGAGATTGACTCCTTGTTTTAATTTGAAACGTCAAATATTACTCCAGAACAGCCAGAGGCTTATTAAAACCAAAGCTACAAGTACAACTCATTTTGTTACATTTTTACAAAGTGAGTGTTCATATCTGTGTATTTGTGTGTGTGTGTGTGTGTATGTAATGCTCCTACTGGTCTCGAAGGTGGTGCCCTGTGCTGTCATGCTCCAGGTGCTGGTGCGGCGGCCTTTTGTCACCATGACGGAAAACTCGTACAACGTGTTTGGCTTCAGGCCTGTCACCATGTGGCTCAGGCTGCTAGTGTTAGCCATCTGAGGAGAGGCAAAAACCCCAAAGGTTACAATAAGATTTATTGTAGTTTGCATTTACAAGTTCTCTTTTTTCAGTTCCAACAATCAAATGATTAAAGCTTTGAACCAAAATTCACTGAGTAACTAGTTTTCTGAATATTTATTTCATACATACTTTGCTAAATCCTTATTTATCTGCAGTAGTTGGTTCTTGATTAAGTCAGCTAAAATCTTGATCTAATACATTTTTACATGTGTATTAAGAGGAAAAATTCAAATGGGTTCAAACCTTTTCTGAGATGCAAGAACAGCAACAATTTTTTTATAATGTTCCTTGAAGAACTACATAAATGCAAAAAAGGTTATAATCATTACTCCATTAAAACCAATCCTTTAACTTTCAGTGTACATCTTTTGAGATCTGACACATGATCCCTTTCTCATTTTTTTTTTCTAGAAAAATTCTGACAGATACCTATTTTATGAAGAACACTTATGATGATGTTCTGATGAATGTAAGATGAATGGAACAGGGCTTAATGTAAGATTCAAACCTTATTTCAGGTTTGTGTTAAAAGTTTTGCTCACTTTTTACAAGATCTGGTAATTTGTGCAAAATATTATCAACACAAACCTAAGATTCAAGCATTGCTTTATTTGTCAAATTCACCAAGTTTCAGCCCGTGTTCATTGGAAATTAAATAATGTGCAAAAGCCCTGTAAAATGGTTATCAATTCAATTGATTTGAATTTTATGTACCACAAAAGAAAAAAATGATTTATTTTTAAATCAAATTAAAGAACAGAATATGCATTTAAACAAGTTTATAGAAATTGTTTTCTATAAACCAAGTCTTGCATATTGCATTTGACATATTAACAATAATCTAGTTTGATTTTTTATGGTGGTTTGAAATGTTTTTCTCGGGTGTATTGAAAAAAAAAATTCCGAAGAGGGACTGAGTAAAAACAGTTGGGCTTAATTTGACCACAAATTATTTTTTTTCCACAAAAAAACCAAAAACCTTTCCTAAGCTTTGGAAAGTCTAGAATTTATAAAAAATGTGTTTACCAAAAGCAGAGAAGTACTATGACCATGTGAAAGGGTCACAGCTGACAGTCAGCAGATTTTAAAGCATGACTTATTAAAGAATTTAAACATTGCTCTCCACTAGCCTGAATAAACCTGGGTTAAAAAAAACAACTTTTCAGCTAGGTGGGAGTCATACGTAGGGAATCAGGTTAACCAACGATGATGCGTGCAATGACAAAAGTGTAGTTGTCCGCTGGGGACTGTCAAACAGAGGGCAGTGGTAAAGGAAAATAAACCACTCTGTTCTTTAGCGATATGCAGCCAGTATAAGAGTCATCCCTTCAATAATGTACAAGCCTGTCTGATGAGACTTGCTCTCAGAGAGGCGTAAGGGTGTACCTATTTCTGCTGGGTGGTGCAGCTTTGCTTACCACATCAGGAAAGAAGACGTGGACTTCCAGCTTTATTTGATTTTATTTGTAGGATTGAAACATAATGAGTGCAGTCAACTATTAATTACGATGACATTTTGAGGATTAAACTGATTTGAGTCTGACCTCATTTGTTATTTAGTTGGGAAGTAACTAAATGGAACTGACTTTGATGTGCAATATTCAAACAAAATAGATTTGCTTTTCATTCATCTTGGTAAACCAAATCACTAAAAGGAGACTAAAACTTGTGTATGAAGGTTATCGAGTTTTGTATGAAGCAGAATGAAAGCATCTGGTTTTGGTTTTTCCTCTGAAGCGGCCGTGTGGGGATGCATTGTCAGAACGAGACACTCTTTTCTGCTTCTCAGTTTGTCTCGTCCTTGTTGAATAATTTATCAGTAAACTCAGTTTTTTTTTCATCTGAGCTCTGCTCGGTCACAGGTTTGCAAGCATGCACAAACACAGGTGAACGTATCATGTTTGCTATGAGATTAGTGAAGCATCATCATGCACAACCTTAGAAGGTTTTAACTAAAAGTTTTCTTTTGTAATTACCATCAGCAGAATTATTTTTCACTGATGTAGTTTGACATGAAACATTTAGTATTAAAGGGTGGAAAGCTGTCAAACTAAAAAGAGTCATTGGAAAAAATGACTGTTTACAAAATTTGATGCCATCTTGATCATACTGATGAGTTTAAATGCCCTAAGCTCAGGAAATCATCAGTCATCCAGAAGTCCTGGCCACCAAACGGTTCTTATGACTATAAAGCCTCGTGTTTATAGGGGAGGGGGGCCTGTGGTGGTATTTCTGTCTTTAATCAAGCGCATGTTTTGAGGATTTGAAACCATTCGTCCTTGCTTTCATGGTCAGATACCGTCATGCTTTAAATGCAAGCGTTATTGTCTTTGTTATTCCACTAGAGATTTTTCTGTGTACTTAAAAATGTCTTGTGAATTTCCATTGTTTGTTCAGGGACTGCAGGGAAAAAAACCAAAGACCTCCTCTTCACATTCATGACATTGCCAAATGAAATGACCACTGCCTCCCTGTGGATCCCAGCCAGAAAATAAGGACTCGACTTTACGCACACAATAGTGTGGTTTATAATTACACCTTTAAATCTATTTCTTTGTCGTCTTTAATTGCTGATATCAATGTCAAGTTTATTTCCAAATCTCGGTAGACCAAATTGAGTTTCAGGTAACAAAATAATAATATATGAAAATCTGGAAGAAAATTATCCAATAAATTGACTGTAGCAAGTTAAATCCCTCAACACTTTTAACATAACTTTTGAAAAACAAATGACAGTCAATTTAATCTGAGTAAAAACATAAAAAAAAGCTGAAGAACAGTTATGAATGTTTCGTTTCGTCTTCTGAACCACTTATCCCGACTGAGTTTGCCTGAACCTATCCTGGCTTATTTTAGGAAAGAGGCAGGGTACACCTCGAACAGGTCGCCGGTCTGTTGCGGGGCCACACACACACAACCATCCAATCACACACCCATTCCTAGAGGGCAATTTTGTAACGGCCAATCAACCTGACACCTATGTTTTTGGAGGTCGGGAGGAAACCAGAGTACCTGAAGAAAACCCACACATACACGAGAGGAACATGCAAACTCCACATATCAAGACCAGTGTTTCAAGCCTCTCCCCCACTGCAGGGCTCAAACCCCCAACCTGCTTGCACTACTATGCAGCCTAGTTCTGAATGTTATAACTAAAGTTTGGAAGATTTGAATTTAGAGATTTGAACAAGACTCCTCACTGGTGGCTGAGGTTAAAATACTTTATATTCAAGATATATGTGTTATTTAAAAGAAGACACAATGTCAAAAACTGTCCCTGTTTAATTTGAAAAAATAAATACATAAAAAAAATCTAAGGCGTTATTTTTCCAAATGACTGCAAGCCTGATCCTGATTGCATAAGATGTTCAATGAAAAACATTCAATTGAAAATTCAACACTGAATAGCATCTTCATTATTTGAGTGGTTTAAATTTTCAAACAAAATCAGAACTTCTGTGATTTAAAAAACAATTTTAAGAACCTTTAAAATGAAACATTTTCTGATGTTAAAACAAACCAAAAAATCTCTTACCTTGACTTTAGTGTTTGCTGGGATGTTGGTTTTCCATCTGACGGTATAGAATCGGTTATCTGTGATCTTTTGGTTCTTGGGTAATGAGTTGTCCGCCCAGGTCACCTTGATGGTATCATGAGTCAGCACAGTGGCCTGAACACCCACGGGAGGCATCATGGGGGTAGGGTCTGGTACTGGTGTGTATGGAGCATGGAAGATTTCATACAGATCAACATCGGGGTCTAAAGGGTCTGCGCATCAGCAGTTAACCCACATGCATTCACACAAATTAAAATGACCAAAATTAACACATAACACAAAGCGTGGTGTGGTGGATCAGACAGTGGAGTCAAAACAGGATGCAAGGAGGGTAGCAGAGGAGAAAATCAAGTTAATGCGTTAAAAATGAAGGACCACGGTGAAAGGGGGGAAAAGTCACGTAGATGCAACAAGGGTGGGATTGGGAAAGGTGAAGAGAAAGAGAGAACATTTTATTAGAAAAACAGGCACTAACCTCTACCATGAGGCAAATATACAGACTGTTATATAGAAGCTACTGAACAGTTTGTGAGACTCTAACAATACCGTAGAACTATAGAAAGAGAGGAAGAGAATATCTAAGCATGTGAAAAGATAACATTAAAATGGAAAAGTGAAAAGAAATAATTCCTGTCTGTGTCGTATACATTAAACATACATGTAACTCAATCTTTTCAAACAGATAATTACTGTAAAATGCTCTAGAACGTTCAATGGATTGGATTTTTCAGCAACATTTTTGATGAGAAGAGGGTGGTTCAATATTTCCTTCCTATATGGGTCCAGTAAATGAGAAACATTTAGTCTTCAAAGCTGGTCTCTAGCAAATAAAACTTAAATTATAGAGGCTGCAGGAAAAGAGGGTGCCTGAAGCGTGGCCATGATAGTTTTTTTTTCTGAGCTCAATCAGAAAAGCTATTTTCTAAATGCAGGTTTAATTCAGAATGATGTAAATTCACATCCTGATTTATTTAAATTTTATTAATATCAATGTACTAGAAAAATACTGCTGGCTTAAAAATATCCTTATGGAGGTTCTCTATTCATTCTTGTTTTTCACATTAATTTTAGAGGATGTCTAATGAAACACAAAAAACTCCCCCATCAATACCTGCAAAACTCCAATAAACAGGAAGAATTTGGAGGCCCCAGTTGGCTTCTGTTTAAAGGTCCACGGCATTGTCTTGTCACTGCCTCGGGCATTAACTTGTGTGGTTTATTTCCGTAATTTAAATGATAAATAACCATTGATTTCCACTTTTAAAAAACTTTTTTAAAGTTTTTTTTTTGTTTCTACTTGGGTTTGTGGATCTTGTCACCTCAATGTCCATGTTGTTTTAACATAAACTTTTACAATAGAAAAAAAGTAGATAATACATGTTAAAAGCAAGGGTTTTTCCAATTTTGTTTTTTTTCTTTGCATCGAATTGTCAGGTTACTGTGAAACAGGTGATGCAGTGCAGGCTATCAACTATTCGCAGAGTTGGCAACTCAATCTCTGGCTCTCAAACACAGCCGAGTGTACTTATGCAGAACAAGGCTGCCTTATCTGAGCTGGTGTGTGAGTATAACACAAACACACCATTTAAGAGCCTCATGGGGCCCGGTGAGGCTAACAGGAATTCTAAAAATGCAAAATGTCTCGTTTACCATCGTAGAGAAGAAACTTACATCTCTCTAAAAGCAACTATGCAATAATAATCCTGAGAACTTATCTGGTTTGCTCGGAAACAACTTTATTTCCACTTTTGTTGCCGTGTAAAGTGAAATTCGAGTTGTTGCGTGTAGACCCGTTTGAGTCTTGTTGTGATTGTTATTCCAAAAGAATATTTGTAAGTCTTTGTATCCCTCTGCCTTTTCCTTCTACAAAGGGAAATATGGCCTCTCATAGACAGGTTTTGGACAAACTACATCTGAATAAATGCTTTATGATGGGTTTTATTTGGCCGTGGATTTCTTTGCTTCTGTTTTCAAACTTGGTTTAGTTGAGGTTGGGGGGGTAGAGAAGCTTTGCTCGGTCACCCGTGGTGACACTCCTCCTCGATCAGTTGTTGCTCTTCTGCTCTGCGCCTCGCTCCATTTGACACCTCTTTGTACGGAGCTACCCTCATTATATACCTAAGTCTTAGTCACAGAGTGTATGGATGTTGAAGATTCGGGCATTCATAAAGATGGTGAAGGAGGCACTGAGGTTTTCAGAAATGCATGCAACTCTTCACCTAGCTTTGCTTTAACAAGGGAAATGTGTAGCAAAAACAACCTGCGTTTGAGCAATCGTCTTGACATTTTTAAAGCCCAAGTTCACAAAGTTTTCTTTACTTTCTATTTTCAAAAAGTAGTATGTAGGTCATCTCTTTTTTTATGCTGGCATGAACAAACTGGCATGAAAGAAAAGCCCCAAAGGATCAGCAGCAGAAGATAGTGGTGGGCTTTGGGTTCTGCTTTGAGAGGAACGTTTGGAACTAATGAAGGGATGCCAAAGTCATAGCAGGGGGTCCGCATGAGTGTGGCATGGTATGTCTGTGTGTGAGCATGTGTAGAAGCAAGATCTTCTCAAAGATAAATGTACAGTGTGACAGTGTGTGCGAGTGTGCACATTCTCAACTGCCACGCCCCCCTTGAAGCATGATGACATGATTCATGTCACCAGGCTTCATTTCCTTTTCATGCTCACAGCAGCAAGGCAGACTGGGGGATCAAGGCTGAGAAGGAAGGCGGATGTTTGGACGGGTACGGAGGCAGGTGTAGTCCACATTTTGAGACACATCAGTAAAATGGGCTGTTCGTCTTCCGGCTTTGTCAAACTCAAAAAACAATCATTCTTTTTTGGCAGAGAGAAAATTTGTCAATAACTTGGGACTGAAAGTTGTGATCGAAGGCCTGATAATTAATGACGCTACCAGTCAGTGAGGACAACTACATTTCCTTACATAATGTAATTAAGATGGTTTGTCACGGTCATGTTTGTCATCATGCTGCTTGTCACGACTGATTGAATAATGAATCGCATTGCAGAGACACTCAAAACTTTTTGGAGTTACTTTTCCTTAAAAATGAACAATATTACATCTGTTTGATCAAATAACCAGACAGGGAGGCAATTGAATAAATTTGAGAAGACATAATCAAGACAACTCACTGAAAGTGAGTATTTAGCCTGTAGTGGTGGTACCATTCCAGAAAACTATTATGGTGATCAGAAAAAAACGTCTAATGTAAACCTAAGGTTGTTGAACATAGGAACATAGAAATATATATATCACTGGTCATATTTGTCCATTCAAATATCTTCCAACGATATTGTGTAGTCCCTCATTCATCTGGGAGTGACCCATCATAGAAAAAAATTCAAAGTTGTCTTCTGGACAGTTTATTTCTGTTCGAGACATTTCGACTTTCATCCAGAAATCATTTCCAATCAGATCGCAAATGATTTCTGGATGGAAGTCGAAACGTCTCAATCAGAAATTACACTGTCCAGAAAACAACTTTCAATCTTTTTCTACAAAGGTCTTCCAACCAACAATTGCAAAGTTTTTATCTTTCAGTCGTATTATTAAAGTAAAAAATGGTACAAAATGTCAGAACTTGATTGTTTGATTTAAAGATTAAAATATACTTTGAGTCGAGAGAAGGAGTGTAAATCAAAAGA
This sequence comes from Neostethus bicornis, assembly GCA_902685375.1. Lineage (NCBI taxonomy): Eukaryota > Metazoa > Chordata > Actinopteri > Atheriniformes > Phallostethidae > Neostethus > Neostethus bicornis. The sequence continues at coordinate 11,413,229 of LR738543.1, forward strand.
AGTGAGACGGGATGGTGATCCTTATACTTCTAACTAATTTAGTCAGTCCACAAGCTATCTAATAAAGATGTCAGGTTAGAAAAAGGCCAAATATAAATGTCAGAAGGATTTTTGTTTCAGAAGCGACAGGGGCGCTAGAGCGCTCCTCTTCTATGTAAGCAATGTGCTATAGTAAAAAGAAACTAATTAAAGCTATTACGGCAAATCAATGGATAAAATTTTTGTATGCTTATAAAGAAGATTTTTGTCTCTATGTTTATGTGAGTGGTTCCTACCTGACTGTGGTCGAGTAACCGCACTTTCATAGACAGGAATCCCCTCCCCCACGTTATTGAAGGCCTTCAGTGTGATCACATAGTGGGAGCTGGCGTCTGAGAGAGAAAGACAGAAACAGTGAGACCAACAATGGGTCTCAGTTAAATTCATGCAGCCATCTAATCAAGCCCAACTCTGGAGAATCTCAACTCGTAATTGCAACATTAGCAGAGCGAATATTCCAATGAAATCATTTCTCTCACAGCGACTGTAATGAAGGCTTCAATTATGTATTTATAGATATTTTGCAACAGTTCATTTTTTTCTTTCACTCATTTTGAGACTTTAACAGGTCATTCTGATAACAGCAAAATACAACAATAAAAAAGCAACTGATTTTGACAAACATAACAGCAAAAAAAAGAGCACATTTTCAAATATCTGTCTTTGCATTCATTAAAAAGATTTTTCATTCTTCAAAATGACTAAATTAAATTGAACAATGAATCATAATTGAATTAGAGACTTTACCAAAACAAAATTGCACTCAAGCCACAACTAAACGGTTGGAATAAAAAAGCCACAATATCATGTTTTCTTTGTTTGGAAGCTAAAACCACCTAAATGTTTTGTTTCATCTGTCTGTGCTGACCTTTCCATAACAGCTCCTCCTTTGGGACAATTTATATAATTAGTGGCTAAAGATAAGCCAGAAAAAATGTAATTAATTTCCTTGCAACTCACTATGGGGTACAGATACATTGTTTCACGGTGTCTGATTCAGGGCTTTTGCTAATTAATTAATAAGTTCAGCATATATACACTCAACAAAAATATAAACGCAACACTTTTGTTTTTGCTCCCATTTTTCACGAGATGGACTTGAAGATCTAAAATTCATTCCAGATACACAATATTACCATTTCTCTCAAACATTGTTCACAAATCTGTCTAAATGTGTGATAGTGAGCACTTCTGCTTTGCTGAGATAATCCATCCCACCTCACAAGTGTGCCACATCAAGATGCTGATCTGACATCATGATTAGTGCACAGGTGTCCCTTATACTGCCCACAATAAAAGGCCACCCTGAAATGTGCATTTTGTTTTTTCTTTATTGACGGTCTGGGGACTCAGAACCAGTCAGTATCTGGTGTGACCACCATTTGCCTCATGCAGTGCAACACATCTTCGCATAGAGTTTATCAGATTGTCTATTGTGGCCTGTGGAATGTTGGTCCACTCCTCTTCAATGGCTGAGCGAAGTTGCTGGATATTAGTGGGAACTGGTGCACGCTGTCGTATACGCCGGTCAAGCACATCCCAAACATGTTCAATTGGTGACATGTCCGGTGAATATGCTGGCCATGCAAGAACTGGGACATTTTCAGCTTCCAAGAATTGTGTACAGATCCTTGCTACATGGGGCCGTGCATTATCTTGCTGAAACATGAGGTGATGTTCATGGATGTATGGCACAACAATGGGCCTCAAGATCTCATCACGGTATTTCTGTGCATTCAAAATGCCATCAATAAAATGCACCTGTGTTCTTCGTCCATAACAGATGCCTGCCCATACCATAACCCCACCACCACCATGGGCCACTCGATCCACAACATTGACATCAGCAAAGTGCTCACCCACACGACGCCACACATGCTGTCTGGCATCTGCCCTGAACAACGTAAACCGAGATTCATCCGTGAAGAGAACACCTCTCCAACGTTCTAGACGCCATCGAATGTGAGCATTTGCCCACTCAAGTCTGTTACGGCGACGATCTGGAGTCAGGTTAAGACCCCGATGAGGACGACGAGCATGCAGTTGAGCTTCTCTGAGACGGTTTCTGACAGTTTGTGCAGAAATTGTTTGGTTATGCAAACCAATTGTTTCAGCAGCTGTCTGAGTGGCTGGTCTCAGACGATCTCGGAGGTGAACCTGCTGGATGTGGAGGTCCTGGGCTGGTGTGGTTACTCATGGTCTGCGGTTGTGAGGCCTGTTGGATGTACTGCCATATTCTCTGAGATGCCTTTGGAGAAGGCTTATGGTGGAGAAATGAACATTCAATGCACAAGCAACAGATCTGGTTGACATTCCTGCTGTCAGCATGCCAATTGCACGCTCCCTCAATGCTTGTGGCATCTGTGGCATTTTGCTCTGAGACAAAACTGCACATTTCAGGGTGGCCTTTTATTGTGGGCAGTATAAGGAACACCTGTGCACTAATCATGATGTCAGATCAGCATCTTGATGTGGCACACTTGTGAGGTGGGATGGATTATCTCAGCAAAGCAGAAGTGCTCACTATCACACAATTAGACAGATTTGTGAACAATGTTTGAGAGAAATGGTAATATTGTGTATCTGGAATGAATTTTAGATCTTCAAGTCCATCTCATGAAAAATGAAAGCAAAAACAAAAGTGTTGCGTTTATATTTTTGTTGAGTGTAAATAGATGTGACAAATTTATCTTTTTTGGGGGGGAAGATAATTGCTCTAAAATTTTCCCATTCACTTCAGCACAAAACACTAGAGCCACATTTTTTTTTTTACTGTCTTATTAATAGTAAATGTGACAGATCAGCTGACTGTCTGAAATAAACTGCTAAGGTGAGGAAATGATATATAAAACTGATTTCCAAGAGATCCAAGACCAGTTTGAAGGTAATAAGCAGTAAATATTTAAAAGGTAGTGGTTGTTCATACCCAGGTTTTCTATAGTGTAGTAACGCTGCTTGTAATCAACTTTGATGGTCTGAGCGTGCGGACTCCCGATGCCGTAGCCTATGGTATAACCCCGCACCACAATCTCTTGGTTCTCTGGTGGCGTCCAGCTCACTACAATGCTGTTGACCAGAGGACGGACGTGCAGCGAGCTTGGCTGGTCTGGTACACGAGATTCTGGAAGAAAACACATATGCAAATCTAAATTTAAAACATTATAAGTTTACTTTAGATTAAGATTTGAGATGACCACTCGATTCAAACTAAACAAAATACTTAAAGACCTTGATGTCCACATCCAATAAAAGAGACCATTGAAGCCCTGAGGAAGCGGACGTTGCTGGTCTAATTAAGCTGTAAAAAATAGATGTTACCATCCAGGTCACTCTCAAACGTCTCCGTTGTGGTCCACTCTGTGGCTGGCCCCGTGCCGTTCACAGTCATCGCCAACACCCGAAAGGAATACTCCGTTCCAGGCTCCAAACCTGAAGACATTCAGAACTTTATTAAAACCAATTCTTTTCTTTCTTCAGAAACAATATATTTCTATCATTTCTGTCTTGCTCTATCGTGATCACTGAATTTTCAAACTAGAGAAGTTCATATTCAAACACAAAAACATTTTAAGCAGCAAATCCTCTTAAACAGCCTGAGGAGAAAATCCATATGGCTGTCTGAGAAAGATCAAGTGATTGCTGCTGAGATGTCGAGTAACCTACACAGATTGAGAATCCCTTGCACTTTAGTTGAAGTTTTTTGTAACAAAATAAAGCATATTTGAGAAGATGAACTATGAAAATATGTGGGAAAGTATTAAAAACCAACTAAGAAATGACAACAAAGTGTACATTTTAAAACATAGCAAAGTATATTTTCAACTCCATTTATATTTTAAGGGGATGTTTCACTCGGAGTTGCATCACTGCTGGAGGTTGCTTTTGGTATTCATTAAGGGGCAGGAGAAGGGTGCCTGCTGACAAATGATGTATCGCTGTATTAATTTACAATAAAAATGTTCCTTGTCGTCTGATCATTTTATTTGCATGCTACATGCTCACAGTCTAGTCATCACACTGTGTATTTACAGTTCAGGGCCAACCCTCCAGGGTGGCTTTTGCTTGCTGCCTAACCGTCCAATCCTGTGAGGCTGCATCTTCTTCTAAACACTTTGAACCAACAAACACCCCCTCTGATTCAGCCCCCAGAAAGATCTCAGAATCATCTTTTATGTGTGTATTCTCTTTGATGCAGCGCACAGCGGGACGTCGTGTCACTTGAAAGTTGCTGAGACAACATCTAATATTAATCACCATGGCGATGCGTTCTTTCTGGTGATGCTGTGCAAATTTTGGTGTTTGCTGAGTGTAATGCTGCCACAGCCAGACATATAACTTCATTTTCAAAGCGTCGAGATTAAACTCAGACATGCAAGCAAATACATTAAAAGCAACAATTTAGATCCATCATAAGTCTCAAAATCTGATTTTCAGTTCTTGAGGACTTCAGACAGCATACTGTATGCACAGTAAGATGCGTTTAGCACAGATAAAATAATCTGAATACATGAAAGGTTTAGCACAGGACCTGTGAGGCATTAGAAGGGAACAAAATGCTCATGTTTTCTTAGAGCAGACTACAAATGTTCTTCTTGGATAACCCATTGAAATTTATGTATGAAAAGAGGAAGAATTGAAAAGAAATGGAAAGGGCTTTGAGGATACGACTGTCATACTGTGGTCGACACACAATTTAAATTCAGGGACACAAATCAATCTTTTTTTGCCGTGTTCACATTTTGCAATTTAAAAAAATCCCCTCTTGATGGAAGTTGACGGTTTTGATCCTCATTGTAAAAACAAGTTGAAGGTGATGCTTTTTGAATAAAAATGCTACAGCATAATCAGACTCAGTTTAACATCATTGCATTGTTTCTTTTACACTTTTCAGTCATGGGTGACATGACTTTTAAAGGACATCATTAGAATGTATGGACTAAATTAGTACTAAAAATAATTTCTATATTAATTATTATTAGTGCATGATCTTCCCGTGTATGCGGGGTTTTCTTTTGGGTACTCCAGTTTTCTAAAACCCTCCAAAAACATGCATGACACCGTAGGTCGACTGGCGACCTTTTTGAGGTGTATCTTGCGTCTAACCTTAAAACCAGCCGGGATCAGCTCTGGCACCCGCATAATCCCATAAGGGATAAGCGGTTCAGAAGATAAAACAAAATATTTTTGGTCCCACATGACTCACTTCTGTCAAATTCTCTATTTTATTACAAACAAAGGCGAAAATGTCCTGCAGAATAAATGAGAACATTACAATTCCAAAAGCATCAAGTTTGAAGCCCAAACTCTTTTCATTGAATCAAAAGAAGAACATGTTCTGAATCACTATAAAAAGAAAACAAGAAAAGGATATTATGACCTTTGAAAATCTGACTCATTCGACTTCCGCCGGGGTTCAGGGACCCTAGCTGTGAAGTCAAACTACAACATTAATGAAGAATTCTACAAGTTGCAAGTTGGCACCTCTGTGATTTGAACTCACTGCCGTTTATCTCAGAGAAAGTAGGAATAAAAAGGCTCTTAAAGCTGTTTCTGGGCTATTTTATTTGGTCTATACATTTCCGTGATATAAAATGTCCTTTAAAGGGATCAATGGTGTGCTCAGGTTACAGCAAAGCAGAACAACATATTTCATATCAGCATCATGTTCACATTGTAAAGCTTTTTATTGACTTTTTATGTTGATGATATATTTCTTTTCCTTTTGATTTAACAAGGGAGAAACAGTTCTTATGTTATTTTTGGAAACAAAAAACCAAAACTAATCTTTAATAAATTCAGACATTCTTAATCTAAATCCTCTGTTTTATGTCTGTTAGACCAGCAAAGCAACATTTTAAAATCAAACTGATTCTTTTGTTTCTTTCCCTCGCCCCCTTTCTGACATCATTATAAAAATACATTAAAAGTATAATTACCATCGATGAGCTTAGAAAGCTGGGTGCCTGCGGTTGTGACAGCTGATTCGCTCCTTCGGGATCCTTTCCGGTAGCGGATCTTGTAGGTGGTGATCTCTCCATTCTGGTTGCCCAGGGGTGGAGGCTGCCACCGAAGCATGATGCTCTGCAGGGAAAACAAATTCCAGAGAGGAAATGAATCAAAATGGAACAAAACGACTTACTTTGCAGGTGTAGGCATGCTGTTGTTAAGGTAACCCCTTATTCTTGCAGCCAGCATCACACCTTTTGCACAAACTTCAGTACAATACGATTGGTTTGCACCTCTACAAATCCACTCCTGTTAACAGGAGTTAGTAAAGTAAGAGTTCTTCACAAAAACAAACACCCCTCTGAGCATGAATGCAAATTGATGCATTAGGAGAAGATAAACATGAATAACAGAAGTGAGGTGTGCAGAGTGTGCCTGCAAAGATACACCAGCAGAGAGATTAATGCAAGGTTTTTAAAGAATATGTGTGTGTGTGTGGGGTGGGAGGCGAGTGCGGAGGGAGAGGGGGTCTCAGCGTGGGAGAAGAGTTAATTAACGCTTCCTCACTGTTGCACTGATGCACAAAAGCCTGAATACATGTTACAGGCACAGATGAGCTCCTCCCCTGCCGAGCCATGGGAATTGCACAAATTAAAATAGGGTTAAGTGTGCTCAATTTCCATTTTTCTTCTTACACAATAGGCCTCAACTTGTTGTGTGTGTGTGTGTGTGTTGCTTCTCTCCTGTCTTATCCCTAGTCATGAAAACATGTTTAATTGACTCAGTGAAATCTCGAAGGGAAGAAAGAGAGAGGAAGAAAAAAAAAATGAGGAAAAGCAGAATTTCCAGGTGAATGATGGCAAGACAAGAAGAGGGGATTGAAAATTGAATGTATGCAGAATTTTTCTAATTTCCATTTGGTGGAGCAATTTGCATATTTATTGTACTAGTCAGAGTTATTCAGAAGTGAATTACTAACTTAATGGCCACAACTAAAAGCAGCATGAATAGAAAAAAAGTGAAGACTATTTTGTTTAGTCTTAAAAGAAAAGAATGCTTTATGCTAATGTCATCTTTTGAAATGATTTTAATGGGTCTACAGTTCATTTAAATGAATAATCACACCTTTTCTGACCTCTTTAATTACTCTTAAAATGAACATGACTGCTCTTTTGCTGAAAGAGTAGGACAGGAGTGTCACTCAGATTTTCTAGTTTCACTACACCAACCATCCCAGGCATATTTAAATCCTTTTGTAGAAAATGAACTCATAAAAAAAGGACTAACTTTTTTTATGTGTACTCTTGTGGTTGCCTCTATTTTTTTTAGTGAAGAACATTTTTTCCATTTTTTTTTTGTCCTTGGAGAAGACATCTTACCCCCACTTCTCCCACCATTGGCGCTGTCGAAGGGCAGCCTGCTGCGGTGTAAGGAGTGCAGCACACAAATTTCCCCGGTAAGGGATGAATAGAGTAATTCATTTATTTATTTATTTATTAACCCCTGCGTCACCGTGCAGCCCAAGTGAAGAACGTGTATGGTAAATTTAAATCCATCAGCCCTTGTTATGATATACAACAAATACTCCTGTACCTCCGTGCATGAAGATCAAATGGCAGAAAAAGTTCACTTTCTGTTCTAATTCATGAGCGTGTTACAAAGGCAGGGCTCACCTTAGCAACTTTATCGAATCAAGAGTTTCCCACAAAAACTACAGTAAATTTAAGTGTTATTAGATTTAAAAATTAGACTTAAAAGAAGAAAAAGACACCAGATAATTTAATTTGTGAAGAAGATAATTTTCTCCAAACAATTGAATCCGTTTATTTTTTGAGCCATAATCCTAGGAATTGATAGGATGAAATCTTTGTTTACACAGTAGCAAACCTAGTGACTTTTAGCAAACACTCATTGATGTGAAAAATTAACCCGCATGGACTTTTAGGAGAACATCTGAAAGTGAAATCTAAGTTGTTTTGATATGAAATGACCCCAAACTTGAAAACCAATTAGATATTTGGTGCTTTTATTTACCCCTAGTATCTATTTAGCATTCTGATTTGGGACAGAGTCTGTACAGCAGGAATGATCCAAAGTAAAATCTTCTGACAAGCAGGACTCCTGTCGATGAGACAATCAATGAAAGTTCACAGACTCTTTAAGCCGGTCGGGGCTGCCGGCTTCTGATGCAGCTAATCACAGACAGGCAAAAACATCGCTGCAGGCTACAAATCTGTTCAGCTTGTTTGTGTGGACATGAGTGAATCAGTGGGAATTTAGTAAAGCAGAAGCATACCAAACAAAATAGAAAGATGAATTTGTGATTCCTGTTGATGATGCCACTTCCAGAGTTCAACAAATTAAGTGTGAAATTTGGCAGAGACTTCATCAAGTTGTAGAAGCACTGAGTTTGACTCACCTTTGAGTTTTGGACTTCCAGTGTAAGGTTCTGGGGAGGAGCATCGGGAACTGTGCGAGGAAAAGAAACAGACTATTCACTAAGAATTCAAAATATTAATTTAAAACTTGATATTTCTAAAAAATAAACCATGCACAATCTGGAGTTCAAGCTTTAAAATTTGATATGCAATATTTTATCTTCACAAACAACTTTAATTTCTAATTCAAAGGTTTGGGTTTGGAGAAAAATGGAGGTAAAAGTTCACAAAGAATTTACAATCATTTAAACTATATGCCATCCTTACACTAAATAATTAACAATTAATAACAAATAAAAATCTTCCCCATTGCTATACTGGTTGGTAAAGGGCGTACCCTGCCTCTGGTTTGGAAACTAGCCTCCTGCACTCCTGGCAAACAAGTAATATACAAAGTAGTTTATAAAATGAATTAATAAAAAATCTTTCAGCCAAAATGCACAAAGACGACTTCTGGTTGCAAAGTTTTAAAATACTTTCACACAATTTACTTAAAAAATGAGGATGTGATTTGAAAATCTTTAACTTAGGTTTTTTCTTTTCCCTAACAACTGGCAACTGTCTTCCTTAAACTGGGCAAACTACTGCTCGCTCTTTTCTATTTCTAGTTGTTTCATGAAGAAACTAGCAACTTCCAAAAGGAGATGAAATTGTTTAGTTTGCCCCAGCTTTCATTTTCAGATCTTTTCAGAACAAGACAAAACCCATTTAAATATTGGTAGTGATGTTTTGTTTTACCAGACTTTAACTTTTTAACATTAGACTTACCATCAGACAGGGTGCGGACAGCGACGTCCTCGGTGGAGACGCCTGGACCATGCTTGTTGTTTGCCACTACACGGAAGCTGTACACTGTGTTCTTCTTTAGTCCAGTTAGCGTGTAAGACTGACCACTGATGTCAACATCCTTGAACAGGAAACAGACATGTTAGCAAATAAAATGTACCAATAAGATATAAAAAAGCTTCTGTACAAATAGGAAGCTACACTTTGAAATTGACCTTCGTTCAAATGAATAAATGCACACATCAACAGTGTTTTGCTCCTAAAGAGACCCTGATAAATGGAGGTTTCAGTACTGACGTAAACATATGGAAAATAGGATTCATCCATCAGTTCAACACGCTAACCTTTCTGTTCATAACTCGCTATAAAAATGTCATCTTCCACTGAGACACAAATCACGCCGCCTGTGATGAGATTTTTTTTTGCTTTACAACTTTGGTATGCCGCTACTCACTCAATTCTTTCAGGCCTATTTAAATTCAGTTTTATTGCCTCCGACTTTCTTTAAATGAAAGACAGACTTTAGGAAGAACCTAATCTTACTTTCACAGCAGCCTGATCATCAACTCTGACCCCAGGTCACACTATCACCTGTAACCACCTGGTGAGATGTGGTCTCTGACTCCACTATGCCCTTTAATATTTCATGTCTTTTGAGCACTGCTCCTCTCTGACTTCATCTGTTTCTCTCACTTTGTCCTCCATTCCTTTTACACCTTCCTTCATCTCCTCCACCTTACCGCCGAGTTCTCGTCTCCAGGGAGCTGAGGCATCATTACTCAACACAGAGGCTGACGTTTTCATCCATTATCATATTAAAGGCTTTTTAATGCCTCGCTGGCTTCCACAATGCTGCTGCTGGGATCTTGATTCAGTAACTAAGCAGCAATATTCCTCTCGTACGGTGGAGTAGGTCCAGCACAGAGGAACCCGGTAAATGATGTCTACTCTTTTTTTTAGTAAAACACACACTTAACTTTTGATGTACATGGTTCAGAAAACTCAAAATATATTGCAGGGAAGCTGGGTGAATGATCCAGAAGTCGTAAACTTGTTTGAATAAGCTTTTTTTTTAACCCTGCACAACTCAAACATTTGTTACATACGGTGCTTAACACTGGTTGGTGTTTCCATTTGTTTTATTAACAATTCCAAACACAATGATGTTGCCAGATCATTGAAAGAGGTAATGTCTTAGTCGCTGGTAAATCTTTCATTTAGAAAAGATTCACAGAAAAGCAGTAATAGATAGTTAATCAGCGATGTTGGATTTGTATAGGTAATTTATTTTTTAATTCCATTTAAATCTTTTTTCTGTTCCATCGTCTTCCGTTTATTCAGGGCTGGGTCACAGGGGGAACAGCCTCAAATGGGAAACCCAGGCTTTCCTCATCCCGGCTGCATCCTATGGTTCACCCATGAGGATCACGAGGCGTTCCCCAGCCAGCTGTGAGACGTCTCTCCAGCAGGTCTGGGGCCTACCCGTGGGTCTCCTCCCTGTGAGACAAGCCCGAAACACCTCACCACCAAGGTGTTCGGGAGGCATCCTAACCAGATGCCCAAACCAGTCCATCTGGCTTCTCTTGACCATTTCAATCAATGCAACCAATAAATGAAGAAATCTGTTGTGATTTTCAGAAAAATTATGAAATAAACTAACTCTTACAAGTCATCAAAGCAACGCTAGGACAATAAATAAAACTCGCACAACATCTATTTTTTTACCCTAAAAACGATAACGTGTGCCTGCTTAGAGGTGAAAACTCTCAAAGTAACTGATTGTCCAAAATATGTGAGGAGTAAAACCCACCTGTTCATTACTGATGCTTTTGTCTGTATAGTAGAGCTTATAAGTGAGGACCTCTCCGTTACCGGTGAGAGGTTTGTCCCAGCTGACGGAGACTGAGGTTGGTGTGTTCGACACTGCCTGTAGGTTTGGGGCCGGTCCTGGCACTTGTACTGGTGGGAAAAAAAATTAGAAGAACAAATGAGGAAAAATAACACACTAGAACAATAAGGTTTACAGTATCAATTTTTGAAAAAAATTCTTATAAAACAAGAAACTTTGTTTTTGCGGCTCTTAAAATTTACTCCTGGGAAACGTGAACATCTCTTCAAGTCATCTCATACTGATAAATAATTAAAAATAAATGAAAAAAGAGGGCCTTTGATACATTAAACCATTTTGATCTTTATTTAATATGAATACAAATTGCATAATTAGTTCAAAATAGGGGCAAATTTAAAATGATTTCCACAACCATACTTTGAGACATAAAACCAATTGATCATGTTTATGACATCATTCTAAAAGTGAGTTTATTTGTAGAATTTTTCCAATAAGATGAATAAGAAAAGTTTAAAGCCTAAATCCTTTGAGGATTCGGATTAATCCTACATTTACATAGCTTGAAGTAGAGTTCAAACACTTGAAAACAACCACATTTTTTTCCTTTTATATTCTGGCATTAAACAAGAAAATGATACAAAATGTATAAGTGAAATTGCAATTAACATCAGAGAAGATCAAAAGCCCAGCTTTGCATCATCAGTGGATAATTCCAACAGCACACAGCCAGAAGAAATCTGCTGAGTAGATGCAAGGAACGGCCACTGAGTTAACTTAAAAGTGAATAAAAAGGAGTAATCTAAGTGTTTGAATAAAATATAAATCTCCACCGTTGTGCTTTTTTCTGGCATAAAGGCAGGAATATTTAACATTATTGCAACATTCCTGTTTGAATAAACTAAAAAATAATTGTGATTATAAAAAAATACTAAAACCAATTATTGTGGAATAGACAAACCCATAACTTATTTAACAGTGAGTTATAATTAGATTTGGGTTAAGCAACAATCCTCTTCATACGATAAAGGTCATAACATTTGGTTATTTTGAACCTCAACTTGGCCACACGTGAACATTTTGATGCCGAGGTTATTTCAATTCATTGAAAGAAGCTTTGATGTTTTTTCCTGTTTGCTGGGTGAACTGTAGTGTGTCCGAGGTCATGGGGCATCAACAAAAAGTGACACACCTCATTGAACTTGAATTGCCTGATGCATTCTACTTTCAACCAAAATAAAAAAAGATACAGAATGTTTATCCTCCAAAAAAAGAGCTTCAGACTTTTGATGTTTTTGAGTAAAATTCAGAGAAACGCCTTTTCGTTTCATTTGCTTTATAAAGTCATTGCTGTTGGATGGTGTTATGGTTGGCATTCCTCTGTCTCTAAAGTTAATGGATTCTGCACTTAGATACTTTATCTGTTTGTGCAGCGTCGGCTACAGCTAATTAAACTGATGCGGGATTTGCAGCTCATACCACACTTCCTACAAATGTGAAAGGCGGTATGAGTTATGGGGCAAAGAGTGGCTGACTGACTTTTTGCTGGTGTGGGGTCTTTGTGGCCTCGCGCTGGATCTCTATCTTCTCTTTGGCTTGCTTGATACAGATTTTGACAGTTACACACCACCTATAGTGGGATCTGCTCGAGATCTGCTGTGTTGATGTTGCCCAGCTTCAGATCCCTCTTGCAGGCATCTTTGTACCGCAGGGAAGGTCGTCCAGTTGGCCGTGTTCCTGTGGCCAGCTCTCCATGGAGGATGTCCTTTGGAATGCGGCCAATGTACATCCTGCATGCATGGCCTAGCGAGCGCAGGTGCTTCCGTGAGAGGATGGTGAATATACTGGACACGCTCGCCCGGGTCAGGACATCCATGTTGGATACTCAAATCGTGCCATATTACGCTGTATTTCTACAGTATTTGAAAGTAGCATTTTCACTAGGAACTTGTATTTGAAAGACCTAAGAATTATTGCAGCACCTGCCTCATGCACATATAGCAGCTTGAGTAACATCAAAACACGACATGCGTTGTTGTTCATCTCGATCATTCCCAAATCAAACATTTACATTCAGCTATATACTGCAATACATCTTTCAAGATGAAGACAGGCAGTTTAAGTGGTCTGACCTCACACTCTACGGAGCGGTAATTTCCAGGCAGATCTAATAGCTGATAAAGATTTACTAGTGAGAATCTAATCCTGCAATAAACATTCAACTCATATCTGAGCACTTCATAGGATAGATGGAGGATGTTAGCAATGGATATAAAGGGATTTTAAAGGGCTGTTTCAGGCGGACGTATTGTTTGACTGCAGTTTAGGCAACATGTAACCTTTAGCGGCTGCAGGTGTTCCTTACAGAATAAAAGGGCTTCATTTGTCAAAGTGCAAGTATGTGTTCTTCTGTTTGTGTACACACACCAGCGTACTGCGCTGGTCTCAGCGGAGACGCGATACACGGCAGTGTTGTGAGCACATGCCTGGCACTCTGATGCAGGTCAACAGTTTAAGCTCCAATTCATAACATGTCCTTACTCTAAAAGTACACACACGCCAGAGATATAGTAGACAAGTACAGCCCGCCCTCCCTACTTTCCCCGTGGGTGGTTCGGTTCCTGCTGGCAGCCATTAGGGTATTATGTGTGCATGTGTGTGTGCGCGCTGATCTGTCTGCCCTCAAACCAAGGACACAGGTAGAAAAACAGCAGCTGACCTACAAAGCGACATTGACAGAGCTGTTGCTGAGCCAGGAGGAGAGGAAGGTCCACTGTATGACAGCGAGCGAGGGAATCCCCTTAAAAGGACTTTAGAAAAAAGGCTGCAAATGAGGACCAGCCACAAAAAGGCTCTCACACACTTAAAAAGAATGAAAACAAAGAGAATCTCTTAGTTTTTCTTTCCTAAAGTAATTTACACAAGTTCCCAGCTGAGAGGTCCCAATGAGCCTGTGTAGCCTCTCTGTAAAGAGGAAAGTCTCATTAATGTATTCCTCACTCAGGTAGGTTGGATTTAAAGTTAGACGGTGGGGTTTTAGTAAACACGAAGGGGAAAAAACAAGTCTATCAAAAGATTGCATTTCTCTGCTGCAGTGATGGGTGGTTTGCTTCAACACAGAGATCTCTGTGTGTACCTGTGTGCGGAGGGGAGATGACATGGCCATTTGAAGCTGTTTGTGGGCAAACACTTGTTGGTGGAAATGTTTATTTGCACATTTTTGTCCTCATTTCAAGAAACTAGTGGAAATTTGTCCAATATGAAAATGTGTGGACAGATCACATACAAGAGAAGAGTTGTATGTGTGCATTACCTTCAGCTTGGGTGGCCACTTTAAGTGCTGCAGAGGTTTCACCCTGCCCGTTGCTGTTGTGAGCCACAACCCTGAAGCGATATTTGGTGTCTGGCATGAGGTTCTGGATGTTAACTTGCATTTCTCCTGGACGGCTGGTGTTTACTACTCGTTCCCTGATGTGGACACACACACACAAGCAAAATATTCTTAATGATCTCAGTGTCTCTAATAAAATACCGATCCTGCAAAAGACGACATCTTTATGTTAAAATGTTATTAAGTGACATTAAGAAAGAGTTTAAAAAAATGATGACTATTTCATTTTTTCCATCACTGCTCCCTCCGAGGAGCAAGAATTTTATTTATGAGCTGCCTATTTTTCAATCATCAAATATTCTTATCTTCTAGCATGATGAGTTAGCGACATTTTAATTTCCCCTCCTCTCACTCCCCAATTTGTTCATCTTAGCAACCTCATGGCGAGACTTGGGTCGCCTCCATTCAGGATGTGATTAGAGAAGACAAAGAGGAGAAACAAGAAGATTGGAGCAAAGCCAAAAGGCATATAACAGCTTTGCTTGGGAGCTGTAGACGATCTCTATCAGTTTAGTCTTACGCAGCATTGCGTTTATCTTTTCACAATTTTTCTTTATGTAGAACAATGTGTCACATCGCTCAAACAGAAATGATTAGAGGAAATAATCTCTTCTCTAATCTCAGTTCAAGATGTATTTTAGGAATCTAGATAATGTTAAAAAATCTTCAACATCAAATTTTGAGATAGAGAAGCAGCTGTTTTTAATGATAACTTGTATGCGCATCTATATTCTCTATAAAACACATTTTTTCACAGTTAAATAATGTGTCAAAATTTATACTTAACTCTTTTACTGTATTCACTTTTCTACAAATATTCAAAGATATTCCTTCCTGTCTTTTTGGTATCTTTCTTTTCCAAATGATACACATCTCCACCGATTACCACGGTTATTTTTCTGTCCAGTTGGAACAGACACTGTTTTTGCAGATTGCATTTAACACTATTTGCCTTTACATTCCTTCTTGTAGTGTGGTTGAAAAAAAAAAACACAGTGTGAAAATTGCTTAAAGCTATTTTGTAGCAAATAAAAAAGACTTGTGGAAAATCCTTTCCGCTTGGTAAATGTTCTCTTCAGTAAAATTAAGTAAATCCCTAGCTCATAAAAGTAGGAGGAGATTTATCACAGCAGCACTTGAAGTAATAAAATTACAGTCAAAAAAGTTTCTTTCCTTTTTTGTTTTTACCTTGACATTAGAAATTAACACTTTTAGATGAAGGGATTTTATTTAATAAAAGCAGGCTTTTATCATTTTTTTTAATAAATAGTTTTAATTAGATATTTTCACTGTATGGATCGAGATCGGCACCCTGCGGGTTGAGCAGGGATGTGTGTGTTAGTCTCCTGCTGGTTCTGTACAGTGTGGTGAGTTGCTCTACCTGCTGTTGCCTTCTTGGCTGTAGAAAACAGAATAGGTTAGCTCGTCTCCATGTGGCTCAGCTGGTTGGCGCCAGGTCAACTTGATGAAGCGGGTGGACACCAGGGAAGCCACAACATCTCTAGGAGCAGAAGGGGTGGGCCCTGCTGGACTTCCTACACCACCGGAGCCTGGCGTTACATGGTCAGTAGTGTTAGGAGTCAGTGAAGGGGGAGGGAAAGAGGGCAGGGTAACGTCTTTGGGTTGGGGACAAGGAGAAGGAAGTTGGGGGGAAGGGATCAGAGGCAGTGTTTGAGGGGGTAGGGGATGGGTTTGAGAGAAGTATTGCATCCACATGGATAGGTTTGAGGAGAGGAGTTGAAATGGAAATGACAGTGGAACGAAAGAAAGGAAGGAAACAAAAAAAGAAGAAAAAACAAAATAACAACATAACAAAAACGACTCTTGGTGTGACAAGGAACCACAGAAATAAAACGTTTCTACTACAATCACAAAGCTGACAAAAGCACGATACAAAGGAGGGCTAAACATGCAGATCTACACACGGCTCGCTAATGTTAGGGGAGTGGGAGCAAAACACATCGTCATACATTTAACTTTAAAGCAAGCAGCTTTCAAGCCAATCATTTGTGAGCTAAAATGATTGGTTGGCATGTTTTATGACACTTCCAGGAACTAAAGACTGGACTGACATTCGACGGCAGACAAGGGTAGACTTTGATTTGTCAGATGCAAAGTCACCTTTATGTCACCTAAATGTGCACAGTGAAAACGGTAAAGTCCTGTGTAAAAACAGACACAACGCAGCACTAAAAGTTTAACCTGAAGCTGAGATTCTGCCCCTAAAGGCACCAGATGATGATGTTTAAACCATTTTACCGTCACATTCCACAGCCTACCCACAGAAATGTTGCTATTGGTGCTTCCCCCCTCTCTTTCTTTTTTTCCCTGTTTTTGGAGGTACAATCTGCGGTCGGGCTCAGTGAGATCTGCTCCGCATTTGCCAGGAAAGTGAGCAAAACAAAAACCAGATGGTAAGAATGTCAGTGAGTATGATGTTTTCATTTGTTTGCTGAAAAATTATCCGCAGGGCAAAGCTGAACACAAAAAAGGTGCACAGCCAGTGTAGTGTCCAAACTGTGGGTTTAGTTCTACTGAATAAGTGATGAAATGAAAAGCAGGAGCTGGAATGTTGATCGCTGACAAACCACTAATTTGGCTTTCATTATTTGTTTTTACTGAATGTGAATTCTTGAAGTTCACTAGCTTCTGTGATCGGACTGATGTGATAGATTTTATGTCACACAAACTGTCTGTGAATAACTACAGAAGAACGAGGAAGCTGAAAACTTGGAACAGTCAGGTTATGGTCTACAATTTAATTGAGTTTAGCAAATTTTATTATTTCTTCCTGTGAAGTTGGGCACTTAATATAAGAGACAAAACAGTGATTGTGGTTAAGATATTTACTTACATCAAGAATGCCTTTATTGTGACAATACACATGTGCAATCTGCATTACACGCATATAAAGTGAGATGGGAGCTGATCGCTGTTCAGGGCAGAGATGCAAGTTAAAAAAAAAAAAATCTTAAAAACGTAAAAAGAGGGGAAGGACAAAAAACATGCTAAATTAAAGGAAGGCGTACATCTGTTTCCAAGTCAGATTTGGGCTTGATTGTGAGATTTTAAAAAAAGTGGAAACAGAGATCAAAAACCTTTCTGCATAAAAATTTGAACTTTACCCTTGGCGCTGTCATTTCATTTCAAAAAGCTGTTTTTCTGGAAGTTGGCCAACAACTTTACAAAACTTATTATCATCCTAATGCTTTCTGACTGCAGCGTAAATGACCAGATGCTGAATAATTATCTTGGTTTAGAGAGCGATACATACTCAGTCAAACCAGGTTCATGGAATAAACAAAAGCCCAGTGGTTGATGATGACAGCTAAGTTCTTCCTGAATGATCAAACACACTGGGTGGGCCCTTCAATGAAAGGTAACAATTTATTGACCTCTGAATGTGTCAGACAAAAATGAACAATGACAGACAAATTGAAGAATTTTGTCTAAAAAATGTATTCACAAAATAAAAGCTTAAAAACTGAATATAATTAAACATTTGTTCTCATTTGGTTATTTCATAACAAAATTGCAGTGATTAGAACATCGTAAAATTAAGAGAAAAAATTGAGATAAAAGTTCTATTGGTTTTAATGACAGCATTACCAACATCCAGAGTTTGTGGTTTAACAGTTGTTATCGGCATAGTTTTACCGTAAAGTAATCGTGACTCACCAACACAACAATCTTAAGTTCATTAAGTTTATTATTGTGTGAATCACCATGTCCGTGATCTGACCTGCTGCTAACAGTCTGTTCAGATTTGTATTAAAGCCTATTTAGCAAAAAATGCCTCAAAGTAGTTTTTATTTCCAATAAGATAAACTTTTAAAAGCCTCACAACCATAATTTAGACTGTCATCATGCAAAAGTTACATGAACGTAACCTTTCCATTTCATTGTTTTCCACTTATACGAGCCTGGGTTGCAAGGCAACAGCCTCAGATGGGAAACCCAGGCTTCTCTCACCCCAGCTGCATCCTCAAGCTCACCCGAGAGGATTTCGAGTCGCTCCCTGGCCTGCTGTGAGACATAGTCTCTCCAGTTGGTCCAGGGTCTGCCTCTGGGTCTCCCTCCAGTGGGACATGCCTGAAACACCTCACCAGTGAGGCTTTTGAGGAAGCATCCCTACCAGATGCCTGAACCACCCCATCTGGGTTCTCTCGATCTGGAGGAGCAACGGCTCTTCCCTGGGCTCCTCAGTCTATCTTTGAGTGAGAGCCCAGCCACCTTCCAGAGGAGGATCATTTTGGTGGCTTGTATCCATGATCTTGTTCTTTCTGTCACCACCCACAGCTGGTGACTATAGGTCATGGTAAACGTAAACGTACAGCCTTTAAAAAACTTTTAAAAATGTTGTGGTTATTTTAAGTAAACCATTTGGAGTAATATGTCTACATCCCTGTTGCCCAGATGGTAATGCTAATCCTGTGCAAATTTGCTATAAATTGTGATGCTTGTGTTGAAATTCAGGATGCACTGATGTGCCAAAGGCAAGGTTTCTACTAACTAGCTGGATACAGATAAATTGTTCAAAAATAAAAAAAAATATGCTAAGACTACTCTAATTATGCCATACCTGAAGTAAGAAAGTATTAAAAGCCACTAAGGGTTAGTCTGCACGTAATGTTTCTCATTTTAAATAACTGGAGGGCCTCTTTTCTATTACAACTATAATACAGCAAAGAAAAAAATGGACTCTTGGTCTCTGTTTATGAATTTGCCCAGATTGCAGCATCATGAGCATGATGATTATTAATCTTGGAGTACGGTTTAGTAAACTCAAAGGAGATTCAAAACACATGCTTCTTTTTTAATTTCCCAGATCCTTGTGGTTTACATTGTTCTGCATCATCCAGAGTTCAGCCAGATGACAGAGTAAAGAAATCTCAGCTCAGGGAAAGGTCCAGAAAACTCAACCTTGTCTTTGGATTTTTTTCTGTTTCTGCAGTAGATAAACTTATTTTCAAAGAAAAAAAAGCATCTAAAACCAAAGTGATATGATGGAAAGAAAAGTTCTGGGGGTCAGAGACTGTTTTTTAAAAATGAGCAAAGTGCAGGCCATTTTGCCATCTGTCATAATTCAAAGAAAAGCAGTCTGAACAACAAAGATACAAGGTCTGATGTGTCTGAAGCAAAGCAGGATAAAGAACTCTGCTCTTCAGTTGAAAATATGTCTGAAATCAGTGTCGGGCAAGACTACAGACTAGAAGAGATAAAACCATTACAAGCTGTTTCCAGCTCACACGCCTTGTCAGATGCAGGTAATTGACATGCTGGCCAGTTTTCTGTGTCCTCCTGACAATCTGTCTTGTACAAGCATGCCTGGGATTGTTACAGTAAGGGGTATCAGCCTCCCACTGCTGTTGCAGAACTCTATTCATAGCTGATTGATAGTATCATTAGTCTTTATGCCAGAGGTAATGAATTACTGGCATTAACGCTTAATGAGGAGGGTTACTCTATATCTGCATACACAAAGCAGGCGAGACAGAAATATACTTTGTACATACCACGGTTTATCTTGATAGTCAGTGCAAATAAGTCAAAGTAACATGAGAGTTGCGTTCAAGTTTTATTTAGAGTAAGTTTATCCTGTGTTGCTAAGATCTAAATTCATGTGAGTCTGCTTTTAAAAAAGAAGCATTCCCATCATCTGGTCTAAGTCTTCTGATAAGAGAAATATGCTCTCTGGCTTAGAGCATAAATCTACCAAATGTAGATATCTGCCACAGTCCTGTAACTACACATAGCCTCTTCAAAAGAAACTCAGCAAGCCATGCCAGGATTTTGCTAAATGGATTTTCTCAGGACTGGATTCCATGTCTAATGTGGTTCGGTAATGATGATGGTGTTAAGAGACAGATGTAGCACAATGCTAATGGTCCATTACTGAGTCCATACTTTTATCTGCCAGAGAAAAGGAAGCGAACACAGTAAGAAGGCTCAATACACTCAAAAGGCATGGTCTTCACAGAGCACTCGGAAAGTTAACACAAAGAAGACGGTCCATTAAAACTGTCACTTTGGAGCCACTTGTCACACACACCCAATTCCTCCTCTCTCTTACATTCACGCTGCATCCTTCAAAGAGGGTAACAAATGCTAAAATAAAGAATCTAAAACCATCAGGCTTTGTTAAATTCCATGCAAACATACGGATGAAGAAGTGAAAAGCCGTTGTCTAGGTTTGGAAGTAATTACAGTGAAATCCAAGATTTCTTCTGAGTGAAGATAAAAGAGAAAACAGAAGCTCTTTCATGCAAAGAGAAAATGTGTTCTAAATGGGAACAGAGGGCTTGAATTCCTTGCATGATTTCGTAAAAATATGGATAAAGCCATCGGTTCATTGCGGCAGATGATGAAAACTATATCTCCTTTTTTTTCTAAGATAAAGAGTTGTGAGCTAGCCTGACAGCTCATGACGTGCAAGTAGCTCCTTAATGTGCTTGCAGAAGCAGCCAAGTCAGGAAGACATGACAAACGTTTGAGAAGATACTGTAGATAGAGACAGAAATGACGGTAACGATAGCTCTGATTAGGCAGTGAGAAATTACATTTTTCAAACAATTATCCTTACATGAAACAAACAAAAAAATATGAATAAAAAGCAATTGCGTAACAAAACATCAGCTTCTTCAACTCCATAAACATATTTTTGGTATATTTGTTCTCAGGTTTTATTGCAGCACTCTACAGTCAGACATCTTTTCAGTTGAAAAAGGTGGGAAGTGTCAAAAAAATCAGAATTAGAAGGATGGTGGCACATGCAGATAACTCACAGTCCCTGTGATAATCAGAAAAAGTGGAGATTAAAGTGCTGCGTGAATTTCCCAAAAGCCTAAACTGACAATGTGCTCTGCCTCGCTGACATAACCTAGAAAGAAAAAAGCCTTCAGGTGTCATATTGACTTCTTAGAAATATCAAAAGGCATCGTCTAAGCATTCCTTTCCATCATCGACTAGAAAAAAGTGTTCAAAAAAGAACCTTCTAAAAAAAAACCATTACTCTTGATGGTGGGTTCTGATTGGACATGTCAAAATAACCAGAAACCCAGAGTCAGGATGTCTGTTGTCATGTACAGCACAGCTGATGAAAAAAGATGTATTTTTATTTCCTGCTGCATCAGAGATGAAGTGTGATGGCCTACTTGACAGAGTCACAGGATTCTGGATGCCATGTGGTGAGGCACTAAATGCTTCAGGAGGAGGGAGCTGTTTATATTTCCAGGGTGGTTTCTCCATCAGGACCTCCAAAAGCCTCTGCATGATTTTGTTTATCAACCAGAAAAGCTGTCCTTTTGCATACCCCGCAGCAAATTTCCACTTAAATAGCACAGCTTGCTCAGTTTAGCTTTTTTTCTCACTTTTCCTCAGAATAAAGATTTTTTTAAACTCCCTGTGGGTTTGTATTAGCAAGTAGAAGTTTTGAGCATGAGGTGTATTTTGGATGGGTTGATGGTATTTCTGTCTCACATCCCATCACAGCACCCTGTGGATTTACTTCCTTATAATTTAGCATTTATAAAATAAAATGTTAATCCCTCCCAAAGGTACATAAAATAAACACTAAACGAAGATGGCTGATGTGTGAAAATCTGCAAAGTGACATTTGAATATCTGACAGCAATTTTTGCTTTAACAACTTGCAAGAAAAGTCATATTTAGGAAGTCAGAAGGTTGCCGATGGATCAAACCAGCAGAGATTCATTTCCATAACTATTAATTCTATTTTTTTGTTGAATTTTAATAAGAAAGCTCCTTGCTTTTTAAAAACTACAACTGGAATTGTTGAAAACAGATAGCAAAAAATTTTTATGTGCAACATAAAATCAGGATGTAGGAAAGTCGTTTATATTGATTAAAACAATGTTGAAGTAAGACAATTACTATTTAAAAAATGCAACGTAATCGTTATACCTCCTGTAACTAAGGGTGTCTACAGAAACAAACAAAAAAAAAATGATCCATACACTGGGGGAGAACAAACGCCCCTGTTTGGATAGGACAGTAATTGAATGGAGTTGGGTCTATCAATAATTAATTATCCATTGTGTACATACATCATTTCTTCACCACCAAACATGTGTACACCCCTTGATCCTTGAGCCACTTGTCAGTTAATTTGGGTGTGATTGTATTGTACCAGTGAAGTCCTCTCTGCAGGGCACACACACACACACACACACACACACACACACACATACACAGAGGCAGCAACATGATTGTGGGGCTAACATCTGCTCGGTCGGGCTTTATATGCAAATGATGGTCCTATGTAACCCCCACCACACCTCTACCCTTTTATCTTCCTGCATACACTTTCAATCTGCATCATATGCATCACGTGCTTCACATGCCGCTGAGAAGGGAGTTGGACCTCCTGGGTTCATCTTTCAAGCACATCAAAACAGCCAGTGATGCTGCACGTCTCCGGAGCATTTCACCACCAAATGCCCAGAACTGGAAACAAGCTTTCAGGCTGCACCGCCTCTAGCCTTTGTATCTTATTACCTTGGAGGTACGCAAGCACAATTCAACCTTTCCAGGGGAACAGAGCAAGCCTGAAACCAAGTAATTGATTTCCAGGAAAGCTTTGTGTAACAGTGTGTATGTGTGTACACGTACATGGAGTGGCAACATTTTATGTATAAAGCAAGTCGAGCTGAACAACTGAGAAAGGTCTAAAAAGGTCAAACAGACTGTTTGCAAGAGTCAGAGTAGCTTTATCTCCCCTTTGGAGATTCACGACCAAACAGTTTTGCTAATCAGACTCCCACCAATAAAGTGGCCTCCCTAGGCGAGACCCACTGAGATGTAGCGATGGTGCTATGCTGGCATACGGCGGGGTGCCCACAACCTTCTGCAATCTCACTATTCTATTCTAGCGTATGGAAACTGGGAGGCTCCGTATGGAGAGGAAGGTGGGTGATAAGAGAAAAAAACAAAAGCTGTAGGTTTGGCTTTTCCGCATGCAGGGGTTAGATGCCTGCAGTGAGGGGAAGGGCGGGAGGGGAAAATAATGTTTTTGAGCCATTTGCTACTTCCAACGACTACTCCTCATATCCAAAAACATCAGATAGGCATCCTGGATGAGTGTGTTTTAGAGGTGAACTGTGTTATATCGTAAAATACGAGCAGGCGTTAGTGAGGTAAAGCAGATGGAGAGAAAAAAAAAAAAACCCAGATGTCTCCTGTACAAACACATTCAAGCCAAAAGCTGATTTTGATAGCATCTCGACCTTACAAACCAGGGGTGACGCAAACACTAAACTGTGCTATAATAACACCCTCCCCCTTTTTCCACAGCAAAACAAGAACAAAATAGGCACCTATAACACTTTGCAGTTAACAGATGTGTGACAGAGGTTTATACACGAGGCGAAGCTTTCACCATGGCTCAGTAAATGCAGCGATAGTAAAAATATCCACTTGTGCTCCTGCAGCTTGTAAACACACACTAGCACCAAACGTCATCAAGACCAAGCCACAGCCCAAACACCTACTCCACCCTGAACTACACTAATTGTGTTTTGGAAAAATTCCAAACAATACATTCAAGAAAAAAAAAACAACTTCTGTTTCACAATTTCACAGAATAAAATAGTGACTTAATTTCTCTCGTGGTTCAGGACTCTATTCTTTAAAAAAAAAAAAAAAAAAAAGAATTACTAAATTAGACATTTAAAAAGATTCTCTTCTCTCATTTGTGTGCAATTGAATTTCAGGATTTATTATTAATTTCTCTCATAGTTCAATACTCCTCTTTTTTGAATACATTAATAAATAGAACATTTCAAAGGGATATTTTCTCATTTGTGTAATTAAAATTCAAATTTAAAGGGACTTTTAGAAATGATTATTAATTCCTGTCACAGTTCAGGACTTTTTAAAAATATTTTTTAAATTCAACCTATCAAATTGATTTTTTAACTGCCCAATTATGTGAAATTAAAACTAAAATTTAGAGAGGATTTTGGGATTCATAAATAAATAAAACCAAAAACTGTACTTTATGCAATGGTAACCACTTTTTATGAAGCATCCATGAATTTCATCTTAATTTCAGCCGGCTAAACATAGAAGAAGAGCAGTGGTTTGTGTTACTTGCTGATATTTTTAATGCCAATAAGAATACTGGAGGCAATCTTAGTTCTTTGGTTCCACTTTATTAGCTTATGTTGAGTGACAAATAAAGACGGCCCACCCCCAAGTCTCCCATCCTATCAAGTTTCTTATATATTTTTTTCCTGCTGAATCACACCGTGGGCGGCATGGTGGCGCACTGGTTAGCACACTGGCCTCACAGCAAGTAGGTTGGGGTTCAAATCCCAGATGAGGCTTGAAACACTGGTCTTTCTGTGTAGAGTTTGCATGGTTTCTCAGGTACTCCGATTTCCTCCCACCCTTCAATAACATAAATGTTAGGTTGATTGGTTACTAGGAAATTGCCCCTTGGAGTGAGTGAGTGTGTGTGTGGTAGGGGTGGGCGGATCGATCCTGATATCGATAATATCGATACCAACGCTAGTATCGATATCGATCGATACTCCAACTACAATATCGATACTGGGATTGAAGTTTTACCCCTCGCACTTTGCTTCTGTTTTTCTCTTTTTTTTAAATTAACCAAACTGATTTGTCTGCAAAATATACGTAAATGCTGTGTGTCACGCCTGTATGCTAAAGTGAGGCGGCCCGCCCCCTTCCTCCTCTCTTTCGCTTTGACTTGTCGCATGACTCAGCGACTCGGGTCCAAGAAACAAAAAAAAAACGCAAGTCGGTAAAAGTAGAGAGAGATGGTAAAAAGAGAAGTAGAGTGTGGCTGTACTTTGAGGCACCATGTGCAGAAAGGCTGTTAAATATAGGGGTAACACTACAAATTAAAGAATCACCCCAAAGAAAAACTTCAGAAACGGAGGAGAAAATCCTGACCCCTTCTGTTTCCAAGAGGCAGCGCTCATTAACAGAGACGTGAAAGAACAACATAAACATCTTTAACATTAGTTAACATTTGTTTGTGTGCAACTGGTCACTTCTATGGATCTATTTACCTACCTGTGTTTATACATATACTTGGTCATACTATATATATGATCCTAACCCTTGATGCAAAAATAGTCGTTTAAAAAATTTAAATATCGGTATCGATATCGGTATCGGCGATATTGGGTGGTGTTTACTTGGTATCGGATCGATACAAAACTTGCGGTATCGCACACCCCTAGTGTGTGGCCCCACAACAGACTGGAGACCTGTTCAGGGCGTGCCACTGCCTCTCTCCCTAAAATCAGTTGAGATAGATTTCAGCCTAAAGATGTAATAAAATTATTCCCTAAAACTGGTCATTATTTGTCATTTGTTAAACACAAATACATGATGCAGGACTTAATATTTCTTTTTTTATTATTATTATTTAGGTCATTGTTATGATTTTGTTACAGATTTTCTTACTTTGACAAGTTTATATGTAAGGATGTGAGATGATCTGTTGGACGGAAAAAGCTGCAAAACCTACAAACAGACTATAAAATGAGGAAAAGCAATGAAAGCAACTTAAAATACAAGGGAAAAAGAAAACAGCAGAAAAAGCAATGTGGCTTTGTCACATCGAGACCATCTGCCCACACACGCACTCATGCCCATATTTTTTCCACACTCATTCCAGTTAATACGCTACACTGAAATATTTGACTGTTCCTTACAAGGTTTTTGCTGCAAGACTTGTTCAACAAAAAGATAAGTTAGTGTTTGGCGACGTACTAAATTTAGGAAAAAATTTAGCAACAAGTTTTGATCTAAATTGGCAGTTCACTATTTTTCTTTCTTCACATGCAAACTTGTTCCAACAAATATAAAACTTCACTGAAGTGTGACTAACCCGTTGTTAAGAGGCAATAAACATCATAAATCTGATAAAACAGCCGTTTATACACACTTGTATACCTGTCAGATACTGAAACTGGAATGGGATGATGGCTTTTAGCATTCTAATTTCCAAAAACATGAAGGAGTTTATTTTATTGAATGCATGTGTACACCAGAAAAGTTAACTGAAAATTTCCACCTCATTGCTCGCTGGTGGAGCTACATCTACAATGCCAGCAAGCAGACGTGATGCACCGCCCTGCACAGTGCTGTGCTGACACATTCACAGGCTCGCAACGTAGCAAGTTTGCTCCTGCTGGCCTGGCTGTGACCCCGCTGGCAGATGATGGAGAACACCGTATTCCCTGAAGAAGTCTCAAGCTTTTATTCAGAGCTGAATCTGGCAGGAAGGAGGGGTCTCTAACAGCCTATTCTCACCTTGTGATTTGAACAGGGAATAAGGGTGGTGCTCTGATAAGGTAGAAGACTACATCCTCTGTAACTTGTCTGGTAAAAATGTGTTCAAAGGGTTTTCTTTAATATTCCTTCCTCTGGATGATCCTTTAAACTGAAACTTTGTTTCTATTTCATTCATCACAATCTAGTTCTATTTTGTGTAAGACATTTCTTTCCACACCACAAGCAATCACAACAACAATCTGAGATAGGAGTCTGCGTATAACCACCCTGTTAAAAGAGTGCTATTCTTCTGTGAATCTATGCGTCTATAATTATTATCTGTATTAAAACAAAAGCTTCCACACACACGTTTGAGTTTCAAACCTGCTTTAAATATCAGGTGAAAAAATTAAAAAGTCATTTCTTTTTAAGCTCATATAGATGTACAATGAAGATATTTAGAGAATTAGCCGTGTATTGATGATCAGAGCTGAGAAAAAATTGCCTTTGGCTACAAACTCTACAGCTGTTTTTTTTTACAATCTCTATCGGTTCTAAATGGTTTTTGCTGTTTTATGTTTAGTGTTGTAGTTACGACATTGTGAGGTTTGTAAAGTCTTTAATTGTTATGTTGAAAGACAAAACGGAATGTTGTAATGCCTCTAATTTGTTAACAGCAAAACTGATTTGATGTTATATTTTATGTCAATATTAAAAAGAACTGTAACACCGTACATTTTATGTCTATGTGTTCTAAATAACCCAAAAACTATTTCATTAGATGAATCAGCTATTATGATTAGCATAATTAACTCAATTAATTAACTTCCCAACCCACAATACATGTGATGCTAAACATCCTTTTCAGTAGTTTCCAGCAACTGTTTCTACATTAAGCTATTGGACTGGCGCACATGTTCGAGTATCATGCCAGCACTCCTGATGCTTGTGCTCAAAGGCACAGAAAATGACAGAGCAATAGGAACGCCAAGGAAACAGCGAGCATTCAGCCTGAGATGAGGTAATGCCATCTCTCAGTTGGGGTTACGGTACCTCTGACCGGAGTGGAGAACAAGGCGCTTGTGTGAGCTGCCACAGGTCTAAGGGGATGGATGAGAAACTAATGGCAACACAGATCCAAGACAGAAAGGACAGAGACAGGCGATGTGAGAAGAAAATGGAAAAAAGAAATAGAAAGTAAAAAAGATAAAAGGCAAGAGAATTAGAAAGACTGCTAGTCTATTTTAACTCAGGGTTTGTAAAATCTATAAATAAATGCATTGATATCAAAAGCATGCATTTCCTTTTTTTCCCATTATGAACCATTATGAGTCAGAGCTTTATTGTAAAATTATTATTTTCCATCAAGCAGCAGCTGAGAATTTTATGATTCAACTGTAGAATTTTTATTTCCACCCATTCATAAGAATAAAATTTGCAAGGTTGCAGCTACATTGACTACCGTAGCAAAAATCTCCCAAAATGCTTTTATGTTTTAGATAGACTGAAAGAGCTAAATCAAAACAAAATGAGGCTCAGTACCCATTGGTCCAAAGTAGACTGATTGCAGTACTTACTTGCAGCAATTTTATTTAATCGGTATAAACAGTTGGAAGGGTTGCACAGAGGCGCAGTGGCTAGCAAAGTGACTGCACAGCAAGAAAGTCAGCAGTTCGGGTCCCGGAGTGGGCGCGGGGATTGAATCACTGGCCTTTCTGTGTGGGATTTGCATGTTCTCCCCCTGTGTGGTGGGTTTCCCGCGGTCACTACGGATTCCTCCTACGCTCCAAAAACATGCATGTTAGGCTGATTGGCCTCTATGAAATTGGCCCTAGTGAGTGTGTGTGTGGATGGTTGTGAGTGTAGGACTCGCAACAGATTTGCAATGTTTTAGGAGTGTACCCCACTTCCTGCCTGAAATCAGCAGGTAAAGGCTCCAGCACTCCACATTACCCCACTAGGGGTAAGCGGTTGAGAAGACGAAACAAAATACAGTCGGCAGAACTTATGGGAAAAAATAAAAGCGTTTACATGCACAGGGAGGTTAAGTTTGAATTTAAGTGAAAATAAATAAATAAAAACAGTTAAGTGCACCCACTTCGTTTTTAAATGCAGATTTGTCTGCATTTATTTAGCTTTCAAGGCGCTTGAATGTTAAATTTGCCATTTCTAAAGAGAAGAATTTTACTAAGAGCTCAAACGCCGACGTGTGGGACTGCATTTTCATTATTTAAACTAATAAATCTATTGTAATATGCACTTTTTTTATTCTTTCAGTTAAAACCAAACTGTATAATGTTCTTTGCAGTGCTATTTATGGGAGGAATGCAAGGATTTCATGCTAAAATATGTCTAAAAGAATGTCTTCCTGGTGCATTATCACGACAGACCACATAGAAAACCACCACACAGACAAACCAGAGGGGAAAAAAACATTAAGAGACTTCCCAGTCTGTGCTTTTTAAAGCAAATGCAAATTCCACAATTATGTAAACAACTGCTTTTTAGGGCGTAATACAACTTCAAAGCAGAAAAATGTGACCAATTTTTCTTTCCACTGTAATTACAACCCACAAAGTTTATCATGCACAAACACTTCACACGCCAGAAAAAGGCCATGCTGTTTCTAAACGCTGTCTGCAGATGACATGTGACAATAATTTCTTAAATAGTAAATTCACTGTAGCTAACTAACTCCTCCAAGCGTCGGTGTGACAATGAGGTTTTCATGTTGATGGCGAAAATCAAACTTGATTCCAGAAAATCATCATGGCACCTATTAGAGTTTGTATTTATAGCTTGCTGAGAAACGGGTGGACCAGTCTGGGGGGAATTAGATAAAACTTCAGCACATGTTTAATCACACTCTTGGTGAGAACATTTCCTGATTAAATCAGCTGCTTTATAAAAATACTGCTCTTGTCAGTTGGATTAGATGTGATAACGAATTGAATAAGGTGAAAAAGTAACACAAAAAAACCCTTTGCAATGACAAGAACGTTGCTATCAGCTGTTGTTAAATTGACTTTTTTCAATTTTTTAACACCTTCCAAGAGGAAATTTACCAAGTTTGGGGGCAATTCTACATTGCATGTCAAAATGTTGCTTAGCTTGCATGACAATGCAGTTAGATCCGCTTAAGGTTAATTTTTGGCTTTTAAAGCTCTATTACAGTATCTACATCTGTTAGCAACTAGTTGAGCTGTGTAGCGCATAGTGGTGCAATTTTCAAGAAGATTAAGCAAGTCTGCAATCAGACGCTCAACCTCCTTTTCAAACATCTGCACCTCAAAAGTTGAAAGAATGCTATTAAAGTATTATCGTTGATGATAAGAGGGCAGAAAGGTGCTCATAAACATTTTTGCTAAATCAACTTCTCCGAATCGACTATCTTTGACTAAAAATAACCATTAGAGTTGCACATATGTTCCCAACTAGCAGCTGACCTTTTTGTCCTCCTTCCACCTACAAGTGGGAATTATTCTAGAGCTCCATTTGACTGCAGCTGGTAGTGTCAAGATGCAAAGATTATGACCACTAATGAATATTAGCCAACTTGCAGCCACTGGGTATTTAGATGCAGCTTACCCCCATTGATTTCCCTGCAGGGTGAAGACAACTTTATCCCTGTGGCAAGTCCCTGGCTTATCGCTGCTGACTGCAAGGCAGCCTAACAGACGGGACTTGTTTTCTTGGCCCCGTTTCAGGGGAATTGTAGCCTGGCAGGTGTGAGCAGGGATACCTGACTGAGAGGGTCAGCGCAAAGCAGTAGGAGTGTTTGTGAAGAGGACAAAGACGTCCAGCTGTGAGAGGGTTAGCATTATGAAGAGAATATAGAGAGTGGAGTACAATTACCACAAAGCCCAGTGTGCTGGATTATTACAGAGAGCAGGTGGCTGTGGAAATCAAGGAGATTGTGAAAGTGAGAAGTTGTCTGTAAAAAAAAAAAAAAAAAGATGACAGATGGTCTTCTGAGTTGTATAGGGTTATACTCGCCAATGACAGGAAAGACACTAATTTAAAGTTTATTTCAGTATTATCGCCATTAATTGTGGCTTCTCAACACAAATACAGAACGGTGAGGGAAAGATTGATGTATATACTTAAAGGCATAAAGGGAAAAATTGCCTGTGATTTTTAAAGATTGAACACAGATTATTTTTATCAAAGCCTCACCCCATGAACAGGGCCATCTGTCTAAGTAATTTATTCGATTCATCTATAACCTAAACAAAGAAATAAAAAAAGTGTGGCCATACAAAGTAGCCAATGATGGTTAATGGTGTCGAGCAGAGATATACAACAAGCTCCAGGTCATCATTATTTCTGACTTAATGTCCCACCAATCAGAAAGGATGACACAGCCGGAGGTGTCGCTGGTCAGACACAGTGATGCTCATTCATTAACCACCTGCTTTAAGTACAGGGAATTCATGCTTGATTAAATTTAGTCGTCTTTCTTCACACAGTGTGATGGCGGTCTCTGTGGACACTTAAGTGAAGACAGAAGGGCATGCAAAAAAAAAGGCATCTGATTTCTGCTCTTTTATTTTTTCTGTATTTTTATTACTCCTCTTGATCTCATTATCACTATTTACTGCTTATATATTATTTTATCACCACGAACAATTTTCAAAAAGAAATCTCAAAACTAAAAATGCAATACTATTATTTCCCAAAAACAACTAATATCTATTTATATTTGGATAATTTTCTTTCACAAATAGTTGTCAGGGTTCTGGAGCATTTTCCAGCAAAAGAGAGGTGGGGGTTGTATAGTCCATGAAGAGGCACACACTCACACTCCCGAAAAATAAATAAACTTAAGCTATAAATTCTTTTTAAAAGGCATGATTCAGTCAACTAATAGAAATATAATGTAATTTTTGTGTTATAAAAATTACAGCGTTAACAAAGAAATAAAGATTTAAAATTCGACTTACTGGCTTCAGTTAAATTTTTTTTTTAAGTAAATTGACTCGCTTATTGTTTTTGAGGCCAAATTTCTACAGGTTCTTTGACAGCAGTGAATTGCTAGTGTTTGCTAAGTGACAAAATACTCAGTTTGATAAGATGCATCATGAAAGAAATCTGATGTGTGACGGAATGGGTGTGGCATCCTAGATCAGGCATGGGCAAAGCACGGGCCACGGCCACATGCGGCCCATTAATTTTTTTAATCCGGCCCGCTGAACTTAAAAAATTAAATAAATAAACCTTGTTAATGTTTAAACCCTGTTAATGTTTGAACCCTGCAACTTTGATGTTTCCTCACTAGATGGCGCACTCTTGAATTTTTGGCTTTGTTGAGAAAACAACAACACTGCTCCCATTAAAATGTGTGTGTCTCTGTGATGTGCACACAGTCAAAATAAACAGTGTGCACAGATATGGAAAGCCATCGGACTCAATACCCACACGTAAACATGCGTGTTAGATGTTAAAACAAGCAAAATGTTACATCAATCGCTTAGATTTCAAACCTAGCGCCGCTAAATGCACCTTTTTAAGCGCTATCGCACTAGATTTCAGACCTAGTGTGCTAGATTTGAAATGTAACGCTCTTGATGTAACGTTTAGCGTGATTGTTTAAAATCTAGTGTGCCATTCTGTCAGTCTAATCTAGCGGTTACCAAACCATACCATCCATCTGATCCTGTTCCGGCCCACTTGTCAAAAGTTAGAACTCAATGTGGCCCACAAATCAAAAAGTTTGCCCACTCATGTCCTAGGCCTTAACTTACTGAAAGAATAACTGTCAGTAAGTCCCAACATAAATAAAGCCATTACTACCTTCTTTGGGAAACTTATCCTGAACTTACGGGTGGATTAAGACCAACTATACTTTTTTTAATTCAAGTTATACTGCATGAAATTTCATCCAACGACCAACAGAAATGAAGCAAGCCTGTATTTTGCTGTGGTTTTCAGCCGAGCAAAAACTTAGTTTGTAAAGTACTTCATTCTTTCAATGTTTTTCCCAACATTTGAAACTTTTAGACAAAGCACCAACATTTCTGAACAACTAGATGTGGAATGGACTCATTTGGCTTCTGTTGCTATAAAGTCACCTCAGGTTTAACAAGATCCCAGTGGTTTTATTTGGCTGCTTACTCCCATTTCCGCAGATGAGCAGAGCCTTAACAATCCATTGAGCTGCTTACAAATGAGGTGAACTGCACGGTGAGCAGGAAGGAAAAAAAATCTCTATGTTTTTCTAAAAGGCTCTTATGGTATAGGGAATTCTCTTCAAGGTTGTATCTGAACATTTACAAGAATAAAATATTCATGAGTTTGTTAACATTCAACCATCACATCTGCTATGGCGATGATTCAGGTGTAACATTGAAAGGCAAAGCAATCACATGAAAGATTGTTGCTCATGTTTAAATTGTTGAGAACATTTCCAAAATGCCTAGATTACCTAAAAATGGAGAAAGTGAAACGGATCTTTTTGCCAGGTATTTAACTAGAAATTGAATTTTTTTTTCAGGTTCAGGAAGCTGATTTGCACGCTTTTAGCATGGGTGGATGGCTTACCGTGATCGAGGATGATGAGCTGTGCACTTGATTGGATGTTGCCTGCATCATTTTCAGCCAAACACTGATAAAAACCTTCATCGGACTTGACCAAACCAAGGACCTGCAGATTGTGCTCCTTCTAAAAAACAAAACAAAGAACACAATTTTAAAATAGCCCCAATTGAAAGTACTTTTGATTCACAACAAAATGATCTAAAACGGTGTTGAACAAATACTTTAGGGGAAACTCACAATAATTTTGAAGTAGTCACTGGGGATGACAGCGTCTCCATTTTTCACCCATTTGACGGTTGGAGCTGGTGATCCTGAAACTTCACACTCAAAGATGATGTCCATGGACTCGTGGGCGTAAATGTTCGCTGGCTGCTTGACAAACACTGGAGGAACTGTAGATCCGACAAAGACAAATAACAAAACAGGTTCAGAATAAATGAAAAATACCAACTAAAATAAAAATGAGTCATTTTTCTTTTTGGACATTTTTTTTTGTGTCTTCTTTCAGCAAAGACGACTAAAAGATTGTGTCTTCATAAACAATAGACAAGTTAAAAAAAAGGAGGAAAGAGGAAAACTTATAAACTCTGAACCCTTTAACAATTTCCAGCTTCAAATTTTTGTTGATCTTAATAATATTTGATTTAAAAGCTTGATAGTCTTGGTTTTTATCAGTTGAAGGATGGGTTAAAAATGGTTACATTTTTTCTGAACAGTCAGATAGCATTCCACAGTTGTGGAGATGAACACTTGGAGATCTGCCTAGACCTGGTAATGAGGGCCAGAAAGGAGTTACTTGATCTGCAGGGGCGATGCAGTGCCTCATCAATCTGTCCTGGAACAAGGTCAGTGGGAGCACAGGGTCGGGCCTCATCCTCTCTCTATAATTGGACTGTACTTGTTGTGAAAGAGACAGTAAAACAGCCTGTGTATGTGCTTGTGTGTGTTTCTGTGGACGTGTGTGTGTACTTATGACTTTTGTGTGCTTTCTGTAAAACAGCAACCTCACTGACCACAATTTAAACGAATGTTTTGTCACTGTGTCACAAGTTTCCCACTAAGCCTCTTGGGGTTTCTGACAGATGACATTAGCATGTTTTAAAAGCAGTTCACACGAATGGATGTGCAATAATAAATTAGGAAGAGAAGGTCAATTTTAGGCTTTCTTCTGTGGTGAAGGAGTTTAAAAAATTAAGTCTTTTTAATCTGCTTGATGTGGTAACAACTCATTTTCCACAGTAGACAAGGAGAGGTCTTTTCCTGTTGACAACGCCAAAAAAGCCAGAAGATGTAAAGCTTTCATGCTGCTGCAAAAAAAACCTCTTTAATTTTTTTCTAACATAAAGCATCAAGAATGACGCATTTGAGGTACAACGTTCTGAGATAAATTTGTACATCTCTGACCTCAAAATGAACTTTGTCCATCTGTTTGAATATTTTCGTTCTCATCTCTACGCTTATGAAGAAAAATTGAGAAGATTTTTAGAACTTTATTCTAAAACTTTATTCTTTTTTTCCTATGAAGCAATGGCACAGTTCTGTATGTGTTTTGATTTGTTTAAAAAATTTGTTTTGAGGCAGCTTGAAATAAAACTAAATAAAAAAAATTCAATTTTGAAGAACACATCACATGGTTTCTTGTTTTATTTCATCCTTTCAGCACAATTATATCGCAACAGACTTATTTCTTATTGACCTAAAATTGGATCAAAACAGCCTTTTTTTCTTTTTGTTGTTGGCAGCATTGTGCAATTAAAACAGTTTCTTTAAAAAAAATAGGAGAACAGTGGGCTCATTGTGATTATTTTAGAAACCCAGCCTTTTAATTAGAGCTCAACATTGTAATCTTTCAAAGTTGGGAAAGTTATATGTTTCAGAATTTTGAATCTGAATCCAACTTTTAATGTTATGTGTATTGTGAAGAAACACTTTTTTTTTTACCAACAGTTAAAAACAAACAATATGTCAAATGTCTGTTTTTAATGAAAGAAAACATGTCGTGTTTAGAGCTGGTTATGGCCAGTAAAATTATATTTACTCACATTTACACATTTGTTCACATTTAAAAACAAAGAATGCCAACAGACTGAACAAGCTGGTAAAAAAAGCTGTTCGTGTGGTTGGCTCACCCCTTGCCTGTGTGGAGGAGGTGGTGAGGGACAGAATGAAAGCAAAACTGTCTTCAATCATGCTAAATCCCTCCCACCCTTTACATGAATATGCAGATCTTCTGAAGAGCAGCTTCTGCAACAAACTTCTGCAACCCCGCTGCTCAAAGGAACTTTACAGAAATTCATTCTTACCATCCTCCATCAAAGTATTTAACATTTCACTTTCAAACCTGTAATTACTTGCCATTCACAATGTTGTATGAGATTGTATAAATGTAACACTGCAGCACTCAAATTTTCCTTCGGGAATAAATAAAGTATTTGCTAAACTCATAGAGAGGTAGGTGCAACTTGGATGTCAATCACCATATTTTAACAATGGGTAACTGCCAAATCCAACGAGGATCAGGAATGGCAGCAGTAATTTGGCTGAATACCATCGCATACTGTAGGTACAATTACTGGTTATTGTTATAGGATAGAACAGCCTGAAAGTGACTTTGGAACTGCAAGTAAAATGTGGAAGAAAAAAAAAAACTCAGCACATAAATTGTACAAGAGAGAAAACAGAAACTATGCTTCTACAGCTGGCTTTTTTATGGAAGTACCACCAATTTATAGTCCCGATACTTCTATTCACCCTCTAGTGTCTGGGTCTAATCACCAGGCCTAATTCCACAGCTGCTTTATCTTTTACATTTTTCAACAAAACTCCATCGAGATAATGAAAAAAAATAGCATTTACATTTATACATGCCACACAGATCATATGATATTAGTTCTCTAGTTGGTTTTCTGAAATAAATCATACAATCACCAAAACTTAAAAATACATTTTGAAAACTACTATGAATTAATTCCGGTTCCATTGTCTTCTGCCTATCTTGGTTCGAGTCAAGAGGGCAACAGCCTCAGACATGAAGCCCAGGCTTCTCTCACCCCGGCTGCATCTTCCAGCCTACCCAGGAGTATCCCAAGGTGTTCCCCAGCCAGCTGTAGGACATAGTCTCACCAGCAGGTCTAGGGTCTGCTCCTGGATCTCTTCCTAGTGGTACAAGCCCAAAACATGTCACTAGCAAGGCAATCAGGATTGTTCCTAACCAAATTCCCAAACTACCCCATCTGGCTTCTCTTGACCAGAAGCAGCAACGGCTTCACTCCGAAATTAAGAAATAAATTGATTAATAAATAAAAAACAATTTCAGTGTTGCAAGAGGAATCAATGCACAGAGAAGTTTAAAACCGTAGTTGAAAAACTCCTGAGTCATTGCATATTTCTTGGCATATACACAGGAAAGCTGAAACTTGGTACAGGGATACTAGTTCAACCCTTTATAAATGGAGACAAATACAAGTCAAATTCACAGTCAATAAGTGTGTGAGCAGCTTTGCTATTTAATACAATCTGAACTCTCTTAGACCCACTGTACATTAGTTTCCTAGAATAGAATCTACTGTAGAAATAGTCGCCTGGGTTTCTTGGAAAGGACATTACATGACAGTTGTCTTGTCATTATTTTTTTTTAAGTTACAGTTGGATGTATTGCAAAATCATCAGTTCAGTCCATGTGTAAACCTGCGATGACTCAACCTCTCCTCCTTGTTTTTGCTTGATTTTTATTTGGTACCAATAGTTTCCTGTCAACCCTGTACTGATGTAGGCTGTTTCTGAGGAGGGATTGGCTTTGAGTTTTTGGCACCCACTATTCCAGTATTCTTTTTTTTTTATAGACTCTGAACATAACCAGATACTGTTATGCCTTCCTGGAAATCAACTCTTATTGGAAAAAAATGCTATTCCTATTTTTTATCTTGTAATGAATGCACAAATAAATAAAAAAATTG
This sequence comes from Neostethus bicornis, assembly GCA_902685375.1. Taxonomy (NCBI): domain Eukaryota; kingdom Metazoa; phylum Chordata; class Actinopteri; order Atheriniformes; family Phallostethidae; genus Neostethus; species Neostethus bicornis. The sequence goes on from LR738543.1 coordinate 11,450,438, forward strand.
TGCCGATAATAGCAAAAAAAAAAAAAAAACTAGAAAAGGTCACTATGGCACACAGAACGTTGTATAAAACATGTCTGCTGCAGAGCTTGTTTGTGCTATTTTTGTTTAAGTCTTCAATAAGTCATTTTTTTTAACCTCAAGCATAAAGATTATACACAAAACTATCTGATAGCGCAACAGAATATCTCTCCGTGATTAATAGGAGTCTAGAGCTGCTGCGATAAATATTGAAGTCCAACACCAGAATGGAAATGAGAATGGTGATGCCTCAAAATGGATCTCTGAATTACCGTCAAGACAGCCATCACCCTGCTCTGTGTGTGTGTGCATGTATATTGTGGAGACAACGCTGTGTGTATCTACGTATGTGTGTGTATGCGTATAATGATGATCCCTGCAGGGGGTGCCTGAGCTGTGAATGATGCGTTTCACAGTGTGGTGTCCTCTGGATATTTGCTTTTAGTAGGTGTGCAGCAGAGACAGGTGGAATTGTTGATTTACTTTCATGTTTCGGAGGCTCAATGCTGAAGCAGCAGTGAGTCATGCAGCATTCAGCATGCTGGTGATCTATCTGTTCCTGCTTTATGTCATACATAGATGAATTTGTTCTTTTTTTATTATCAAAAAAAAAATGTACCTGATTGATTTTGTAAAAAAATTTCATTATTTATTTATTATAGCAGCTGGTGATGTGTGCACACATATGGACACACCTCAGACTATTCTCACATCAACATTTATTTGCAATAATTCCCCAAAATTTGCCATTGTGTACAAATCTGTGTCTGGTAGCACATACGTGTATCATGTCTATTTCTGCAATGCCTCTTGGTGAGGGGCTGCAAGTGACAGGGTTGATGGCGACTGGTACCCTGCAGCTCTATTTATCGCTCACTCTCTTTTCCATCTACCACTCAGTCTCCGCTCCTTTCCCTCCCTGACTTTTAATCTTACCATAACTCCTTGTCTATCTCTCCATCTTCAGCCTCCCCCTCCTGCTCTCCCTCTCAGCAGACATGCACCATTTTCCTTAAATGGAGTTCAGACATTTGGAACATATTGGAGTGAGCAATGAGTAGAAAACCCTAAATGAACCGATATGGCTTTTGGGGTGAGGATGTAGGAGTGTAAAGATCACATGAGCAGGAAGCAGGCTTCTGTGTGCACAGAAAGGCTAGTCTGTATTTAAACTTTATTTAATTGGACACTTATTTTTATTTTAAGCTGAAAAGCTACCGTATGGGATTTATATCTTTTATTTCTTTAGTATAAAATGGAATAAGAAAGTTTAGGTTTTAGTTGTGTTTGCCTGACTGACAGATGTCTCAGCCCCTCAACTTGAAATACTTCTCCAGCTCACACGTTTTTAATGAGATCTGCCCCGTATGCCGACCCTGACCTTAATCTGGATCCACTAAGTTGAATGATTGACAAGAAATGTCAGCACGAAATACGTACATATCGCAAATAGAATCTGCCTGTTCACCAACACACGAGTGACATCACTTATGCTATGCACACACACTGCATCTTAAAGCCATCTAAACTCCTCCAGATGCTCATTTTCACTGGCTGGAAAATCTCTAAACAACCTGATTTGGTTTGGATCACAAAACACCACTCTCTAATGAGAGCAAAATCCCACGAAGACGGAAAAACAACAACAAAGAAAATGCAGATAAAAAAATCAAAACCGAAGGGGGAAATATCAAGATGAATATAAAGAAGAGAAAATAGCTGAAAGATCTGCCATAGAAGTTCTTTAGAGTTGGTATTATCTCTCAAGCTTAATAAAAGAAGCTTTAATACTGACAGACTCCAGTGAACTAGTGAAAGCGGGCCACTAAAAGGTCATGCGTGTGTCTTACTGTGAGCTTGTTAGAACAAAACCCCACTGGATACCCTAAAGGGATTCTGGGTAGTTTACTTTACTTAAGGCTTGACTGGCATCCATAAGTAGACTGAGCACACCAACATACCGAAGGGGGAGTCTGGATGCCGGTGTTTGCTGCTACTAAAATTACACAAAGAAATGGAATTATTCAAAATATGGAAAAAAAAATAGAATGAACCAAATCATCAAGAAGAGAAAGTTCATTTGGGGAAATATATTTCTAAATATTTAGAGTGCAACAGTTCTCTTTGAAACTGAAATCCTCTATTGTTAAAACTGAAGGATCCAAAGTGTGATGATTGGATCTGTTGCCTGAACTCCGGTTAGTTTTAGATAACAGAAACATATTTTTGTGTCTAGTCTGAGTTTATCTTGAGGGCATGTTGATCTCAGACTACTTATTACCTAGCTATCATACCCTTCCAGGAATAACAACTTTACTTTGAGTGCAAGCCAAAGCTAAGAGCTTCATCAGTAAAGCTGGATGCTTAGTGCTTGCATTCCAAGTCAATGAGCAGTTCTGATGTGCTGCTAGAAGCAGACACACAGTTGTGCTTTGTAGACTCCCGATGCTTCTAAAATGACAAAAATTTATGCATGAGTCTGTTCATGGCATACTGTGAAAAGCCTCCAAAGCAGGCACGTCGTTGTCTCTGGTCACTCTTCATCTAAACATACAACCAAGATGAGAATTTTCAAATGGCTCAGCAGGGATTGTACCGAAACACAACAACAAATATCTCATTTGTTTGTGCTTTCTGTCCGTAGTGGATGCATAATTTAGTCAAAATTGTGGCATTATGTCTGCAATTACAAAACACAAATAAAATGCCCTGAAACAACCATTAATCCTGTCCATCCTAGTCACAAAGAGATCCTCAGCATCTTCATCTCTGCTACCTCCATCTCTGTTTCCTGTCTTTTACTCGGTGCCACTGTCTCTAGACCAAACAGCATGGCGTGTCTCACAACGGTTTTTACACTTTCCCTTTCATTTTAGCTGAATCTCTTCAGTCACACATCACACTTGATACTTTCCTCCACAGGCAGGCAGGTCGTTCCAGCCTGCCTGCACACACTTCACCACTTTTCCACACTCTCCATTGCTCCTCACTGTTGATCCTCAGTACCTAAAATCTTCCACCTTCTTTATCTCTTCTCCCTGTAACCTCACTTTTTCTCCCTTTTCTGGTTGCTAATACGTTTAGATAACCATTTAGAAAAGCAGCCATTGTTCACCAGAAAAATAGTTACAGAATTATAATTTTAGAAACATTTCCAAAGAATGTCAAGGGCCAGTCCCAGTTTAAACTGAAGCAAGCTGGAGAAATGTTGTATGAAAAGTGTGTTGCGTTCATTAAAATGTTTGTGTGTCACTTTACTATCAACGATCTGCTTCAGGGTTTCTGCAAACACACCCAGGAGCAATTTTGTTTCCTTGTGTCACTGATACTGTGAGATGCAATGCTTCATGTTAATCTAATTGGTCTTGAGGGGTATGAAAGGGACTGTTCTGTCTAAAATTACTCCCAAAAGTTTAAACTGAAAGATGACATATCTGTTCCTGAATGGAAATTTATAGAGGCAGAATTTCCCCGAAGAGCCTAATATGAAACTAAAAATGAGAGTTTAAAATGATGTTTCACTCCCTTTTTTAAAGAACAGATAAGAAAGATTTAGTCCCGTAATAGGCAGACTGACCTGAGTCTGTGGAGCACAATGACTTTTTCAAATAGAAAATCCAGTAAACATAAACGACATGTTCTGGTATCATGTAAATGTTCTATCTGGGATAAACAGCAGCTGTAAAAGCAGTTGGGAGAATGCAGATATGAATCAAACATAAACACCTGTCTGAGATAACATTCCCCATGAAAAAGGAAAATATGTGTACGCCAAGGAAATGTTTTGCTTCGTATGATTAGTGATCGTTTAGTAGCCAAAAATGAGAAGTTCCTATTTATTTCAGTCAAAATATAAAAGCCTCATGAGACCGAAGGGAGGAAAGGACGGCAATGTGCCAAAATATCCAAAAGATTTGATCAAATTAGGATTCCGCCCACATCATTTTTAGTCACTAGCTGATAACACAGGTTATATAAAGTTAGAAAAAAATTGTCAAAAGAGAAATCTTTACTTTTCCAAATAAAGACACAGTTAAAACTTACTATGTGTGAGGCATGTTATCCTTTCATTATTTATCTAGCTTTTCCAAGAGTTTAAGCAGCCCTGCTTACATATTTGAAACATTTTGTTCGCAGTAAAATATTTTTGGAGAGACTTTCTTGCATAAAATTTAACATATGGAAAGAAAATTCTTTCACTTTCAAAGAGCATGACAATTGAGGAACTAAAGTTCTGTAAAGTGGTTAAAAAACAAGTTAGATACTGTTTGTGATTTGCACACAAACATAAATGTACACACTAAAAGTTATTAGTATGAACAGTGCTTTCGTCAGGCATGATCATAATTAAAAGCGTCTGTCCCGTCTGTTGAATTTATTCTCACACCAGCTAGCAGAGGGTGAGATGTCAACCTTGATGTTTTACAAAGCACACACATATGCAATATTATCATAGAAACACATTAGTGTGTGTCAACACCCTACACAAGTCCCTAAGATATTATCTAAGAAGTCTAAAAGCTACTGTTTACACCATTCAAAACTTTCTATCTCATTACGGTACTTTTTCCATCCAGCATGGTTCAATGTTAGCAAAACTAGAGACCACTCTAAGTATGTAAAAGCATCTCATGCTCCTCACATTGTTTCCTTCAAATGATCCCTCTCTCTCTCTCGTTCATCTCTGTTGGGTGAGCAAGGTTCGTTACAGATGCCTGGCTCCTGGTGGATGCCCTTTAACCTACTGCTCATACCTGATCCTATTTCTGCTCCCGACCTGTGAGCCTTTGACCTTATTTCCTTCCTTCTTCAACTGCCAAGCTTCAACCCCAATCCCTCTGTCTAAATGAAGCCCATTTGTTACATCCTAGATCCAAAACGTTAAACTCTTAAGATTTAGCTGAACTAGTCTACAGTACGATTAACAGTCCTCCAAAAAATCTCTTTGTTTATGCTTGGAAAGATTTTTTTCCTCTAGCAGGGTCTCTATTAGGTTTCTTTTTTTGTGTTTTTAGCTGTTTTTTCTCACAAATAAAGTCCACAAAAACAGGGATGTTCTTAGTTATTACTAATGGTGATTTTGTCATGGCTGATTGTGTAATTATGTTGATCAAATGTGTGTTAAAACTTTGAAACAACTTTTGCTATGATACTAGAATATTTACTATAAAAAAATGAAAAAGAATTGAATTGCTCATTCACTGCTTTACTACTTATATCTAAGCCTGCTAAGATTTCATTCCTGAGCTGCTCTAAAGTAGTCGGTACAATCATGACTTAGATTTTTTTTTCTTTAGCACCAAGGGAGTTAAATTCCCAGGTTTATGTGGATTCCTAATAATGAATCTCTTGATAGAAACAGAAGCAGCAGTGTAACAAGAGTTTTACAGTTATATTTTTATATAAAAGAAACTTGAGTTATGAAACGGTGGATGTAATAAAACTTTAACGTTGTGGTACTCGGACTCTTAAACACCTTTCAAATCCACCCTCAAAACTCATCTTTTCAGAAAATTAAACAGTTAGCCAGATTTATTTATTTTAACTCACTCTATTCCTCTATCACCGGGGAAATTTGTGTGCTGCAATCCTACACCACAGCAGGCTGCCACAGCAGCACCATTGGTGGGAGAAACGGGGGGTTATGTGTCTTCTCCAAAGACCCTAGACGTGCACTCAGTGGGATGCGAACCCATGAACTTACGGTCCACGGCGAACGCTCTGACCACTGAGCCACCAGTGGTTATGTATTTTGTAGTTGTGTGTGTATATATATGTATATACACACACTGTATATACAGTGTTTATATAGTGTATATATATATATATATATATATATATATAGTAGTTATATATTTTTGTGGTTATATATTTTGTAATGGTCAAATTACGTATACATTTGAATCACTTTGCTTTTCCTTGCTTTGTTTTGATCTGTTTATGTTATTTAATTTGTTTTAATATTTTTATTTAATTTATTGTTATTGTTTTTTTTGTGGTTTATTGATATACAGTATGTGAACTGTACAGTGACCTTGGGTGTCCTGAAAGACACTTTTAAATAAAATGTATTATAATCATTTTTAATTGAGGTTAAAAATCTCTACAGATGCACACAGATAATAGTGTTGATTGAAAAATATTTTTTGTGGCGAAGTGATAGAACTGAACACCACGCAATCCTGAACTAATAAACAGGAAAAATATCATCACATCTTTCTAATGTTCAAACAATAACCATGTCTCAAATTTTCCTTTGGGATCAATTAATCAGAATTACAGTATTGATCCCACACATGGGGAAATTTTTCAATTTTCAATTGGGAAACTATTTTCAATTCAATTAATTCAATTTTCTGCTGGCTTTTTTTAAAAAACAAGTTAGTGTAAATTAAGTCTACTAAAAACCACTGCTCTCAACATTTGATTTGACAGTACGCATGTTAGCAACATGAACGTTGTCACACTATGTTTGCTATTTCTTTACATATTTTTTCTAACATACAACAAAGGCATACTATTTTTTTGTGTTGTGAATGAAAAAAATGGCATACCAGTTTATAAAACTTAAATCTCAGAAGTAAAACAAAACATATTCAATGATTTAAAAAGACGGCTCACGGCACAAGTGCATAAGTGTATAACTATCATTATGAATGTATGTTTAGCTGTTTGGACTTATGGTGCTCTAAATGAATGCCGGTTACTTCACAGACCCTCCAGCCCTCTTCACGCAAAAACTTAACCAGTTTTCACAAACATCAAATCCTCTGCTGGCTCTCGACATCCCATCCTAAGCACAAAATGACCCGTTTTTTATTAAAAGCATCTAGCTTTATACATACAATTTCCTCTTGTTACTGTAGGATGCAACATCCCTGGGGTGTTTTTGTGGTATGCAGTCACTGGAAAAACGGTTTTGTTATTAGTATGGTCTATACTATAGACTCATATCGCATTGATCCTTGTGTCCTTTACAAGCATAGCTACTTATTGAGGGAATCACTTGACCTTTTCAGTGTCAATTTTGTTGTTAAAGGAGTCAATCAATGAGAAAGAAGAAGAAGCCAGATGATTGGCTTCTCCACGAAACAAATGCAATTAGCCCTGTGAGTCCCTTACACACTGGAACTAATCCAACAGTAACTTTGTATCATGAGGATACTTGCCATTCGACAATATTGCAGGAGTGCTCATTGATCTTTTGCAGGGACACAGCCAAAGACAATCAGGTGAAAATGAGGAATAGCAAAAAGGGAATTATTTTTAAAAAGGAAAAAATGTTGATGTTCTTCTCTGACCTGATCCAAGTTTTCGTTGATGCTTTTTTATTCCAGGGAGAAATAAAAAATAGGTTGAGTGGAAAATAAAGGGATTTGTAAAGAATTACTTGTAGTCGTGGTCCAAATGCATGTCTGAAATGAAATGGAGCCCTTTAGTGTGTCACAAATATCCTTCATGTCAAACAAAAACCTTTTAATATGAATTTAGAATCATGTCTTGTTTTTATCATGACTGTCTCTGATTCATCTAAGACGGAAAGAAATGTCTCCTGAACAGGACATTTTTTTACAACCTTGAGAAAATAAATGCTTGCTAAAAGTTGTTAGGAGACACAATTTCAACATAATTTTTAGAAATACTTCAAAGAAAAATAGAAAAGAAATTTTGCAGCTGGAAGTAGGGATAATTTCTAAAAGAAAAATTCAATTCATTCTTTGAGAATTTTTTTTAACCTTGACGACATGTGTACAAGATGAAATTATCGTTTTTTTATGATCATAAGGCACAGTGTACTAAAAAGCGCAGTCTCAGTTATGTGCACCATTTATGTATTCAACACATACATAAGGTGCACCTGATTACAGAGAGCAGGTTTTTATAAATAAGCCATACTTCCCTTTTTAACATTCGCAGGGTATCCTCTATTACGTCCACCTTACAACAATACGCATGCATACATACACAGGATACACTCCACTATATGGCATGCCGCATATTTTGAAGAAAATCTAAGACTTTTATGTACGCCTTACAGTCATGAAATTACAGCACTTAGTTTGGTTTTCATAAACAGGCGACATTATTTCAGCTCAATGCAACATTTGATTTGATGTAATCTAAAATCAAAATAACAATTAGACCTTTTCACATCATTAAAACATATTGGTTTGCAATTGCAACCACCATGACATGTAGATATCCTGCAAATTTTCCATCGTTCTTACTTTGCATCAACACACCTGACCCAAAATAATGAGTCATTGTGTAAAACTTCATTGACTGTTGTATCCATTTAATTTAATTCAAAATTAGGTTTGCACTGAGCTAGTGCAGCTCAGATTCTTCAGTGTCGGTTTAATCATGTCAAGAAATAAGATATGTTGCCTTGGAGTAATGTCTTTATACTCTGCAACAAAACAACATGCCACTTACGTATATGCCTGTTTTCTTCCACCTCTTCATAGTTTGGATTCCAGAGAATGTGTCTCGTTTCAACCTAAACTCTCTCAGCATTGTTTCATGTCTGAAATTCGAGTCCAGAGGGCTTTTAATAAGCTCATTCTCAAGCATAATAAGATGAAATGAGATGGTTTTTCATTGACGGAGGGATGGTCTGAGAGTTCAGTCTGACCTGAAGAGACTCCTCTCTTCATAGAAACTTTTACAGCCTTACCTGCATGTGCTTTGCACTAATTTCTAATCTGTGCATTCATTTACTCCTGTCGCTTGGGTTCTCATTTGCTCCAAAACAATAAAGTACCCTAATATGCTCACATATGGGCTGATTTGGAAGTTGAAAAAAATTCTGATTACATCCCTCCTGCTTTGTCAGATTTTAATCCAAACACCTGTCAAGATTTTTAGACAAGCATCACCTAGAAGCTGTTGTCTGGTTTTTATTTACTTATAAAGTGTGTGTGTTCAAAAAGATTCCTGTCATGGATATTTTTGCATTATAATTCCTTTCTATTTGATCCACACCTCAGGCACTACAATCAGTTTTGGCTTTGAGAAACGGAATAAAAGAAATTTACAAAGTATATTTATATTAAAAGAAACGTTTCCTATGGATGTAAAATCCAATGATTGTCTGTTTCTCTACCAAACATATTGAAGGTTGTTTAGAACTTACCTTGTACAGTGAGCTGGGCCTGTGCTTCAATAGTAGTGTTTGAATTCTCTGCCACACATGTGTACGTGCCAGCGTCTTCTACAGTGAGATGGGAAATCTGCAGGCTGCCGCCTCCCACCACTTCCACACGACCATCACTGGGAACAAAGAAAGTAAAATGCAATCAATTGAATTTTCCATTTTTTTCTCAAGAAAACCCCATAATCTTTCTTTGTCGGGTTGGAATGCTGTCCATTTTTGCTTAATGAACATAAATAAAGGGATTTAAAAAAAAATACATTAGTTTTAAAAAGTAATGACAGGCTTACTATTTACATAAAACACACTTTTTTTTGCCCTGCAACAGACCAGCAACCTGTTTGGGGTGTACCCTGGCTCTCGCCTGAAATCAGCCAGGATAGGCTCCAGCACCCCCTGCACCCTGATAGGGATACGCAGTTCAGAAGATGAACAAACAGTCTCTTCTCTTAGATGTGAATTTTCGAGAGCTCTCTGCTCCACTACTGACCTGAGTTTGACTCCCTTCATTGTCCTTATTTCTCTGCTTTGTCACCTCACATCAATTCTCGACATAAATAAAACATGGTTCAAACCAACTTTGCATCCTTCATAAAATACAGTTAAATAAAATCAAATAGTTTTGACTCATTTAGACATTGAGCTCTATTAAAAATCCATATTTGTTTAGGACCCATTCACGTGTTATAATAAGTAAGAAAAAAGTATACAAAATGTAGCCTTTTTTTTGTTGAATGAATACTTCATGACAGACACCCTCATGTTTTATTTTGCAGCCATCTTGCAGGAGTGTGCATCAATGTTTAATGCTTTCAAGAAATGTTTTCCTTTTCTTTCATCAGCTGTAAAGTCAATCAAACAACACTTTAAGAACTCTTATGCAAATTAATAAGCTGCAAAATGATGGAGGATTATAATGCTATTAAAGATGCTTTTAGCCCCAACTCGTTGAGCTTTTTTTATTTTCTCATAAAAGCTTTAAAAGCTCATTTGGATGTTGTGCTGCATTACAATTAAAAATGTCATCTCCCAGTAACCATAGTAACAATATGCACAGATACTTTCTGTCTATAAAAAGCATACATGTACGTCACATGCAATAAATATGTAAATTAAAGTGGTTGGAGGGAAAATTGGCAGGTTGGAAAGATAATTAATGTTACAGAAGAACATAGTGAAATGTGCATATTTGTAAATACTTGTATTGGAGGTTATTTATTCATATTTGAACATTTTAGTCCTAAATCAATTTGTTATACCAAATGTTCCATTTAGACACTCATGTGGATAAGTTTACAATTAGATCCAGTTTTTGGCCAGGTTCTGGCTTGATTCAATGAGCACTCGAGTGTGGGAGTAAAAGGAGTTAGAAAAGTATGAAAACAGCAATCAATAGCTCACCGAGGCACCTCTGCTTTCAGAGGAGGAGAACTGGCAGAAGAAGATAAATTTCCAAAGAGCCAGAGCAAACAAGCAGCAGCAGGGGAATAAAAGGGAGCAAAATAAGGTATAATTGTTTCTGCACAGAGAAGTGGGGATGCATGCAGAGGTGAAGGGAACAGCGAGGGAAACAACAACCCCGTACTGAAAGTTGATTCAGTTACAAACAAACTGCAAACTCGCTAGACTTGCCACATAAGCTCCATCATTTCTCCCTACGTGATTACTCCTGGTTTGGCAGCATTGATCTGTGGGACCATCTGCATGTCTGCCCGTGCTGGAGCTGTGCATTCAAGTGGCACTCGACCTGCTGTTACCACAGTGACATCACTGTTTCAATTGTACAGCAAAAGAAAAGCAGATTTCAGCACTACTTTCTTTTTAACAGTCCCTATAGCCTAAATATTATTTATTCAACTACAGGCACAGATGCATCATTTAGTGGGGTGCTAGACTTGTGTTGCACTGATGGCACCAGGCTGCAATTCTGCATTGCTCCCAAAACCAAAATGGCTGGAAATTTTTTAATATAACACAATTTTGGGCTAAACTATATCCAAATCCAACTTATTAAAATAAATCACTGTGCCACCAATTTTTCTAATAAACTTAGGAGGCCACAATATCAAAGAATTTATTTTACAACCTTCAATGAAAATATCTAAAATACACAAGAGACTTTACAAGCCAATCAAGTCCAGTCAAGAGAGCAATGTCAGCCATTCAGACCAACAAAAACATGAGTTAATCCCAGATCCCCTTAGACTGAAAACAACAAACACTACCGCAGGCACATTGTGACAGCAATAGATTGCAATGAAGGAGAGAAAAAAAAAGCACTCAGCTAAAAGGTCTGACGGAGAACACATTGCATTTAAGGGTAGAAATATGGGATGATATAAGTGAAAATCTGCCTTCTCTGTGGCCGAAGAGTATGTAAAAAGGAACAAGGAAATGGACATCTTGATTTACATCCCCTCCCTGCTGGACGGTTAAGTGTGTGGCTCATTCTCCAGTAAAAACGCTGCATGTCAAATCCCCGCTGAGTGAAAAATGTCTTCTGAAAGACATTTGAGTTTGTTGTGCCAGACATTTGTGCAGTTTCTCTCACCAGGACAACTATTCAGACTTTCGGCCTTTTGTGCTGCATGCTTTAGAAAAATCAGTGACAGCTTCCCTTGCATGAGAAAGAACACACTCCTTGTGTGAAACACTCACTCACCATACTGTAGGGACTAAAGCGAACAAGGAATAATTTTATGTCCTCTGTCAAACTGCTCTCACCTCTGTGCTGGTCAGTATGTGTGTAAAATGCTGTGTTGTGTCAACCACATGTTCCCGGACCAACTTCTTGACATAGTGAGCCTATGAATCAAAGGTTGTCTCAACACATGCCCAAACCATCAGAGAAGAAAAAATAATGATAGATAGAAAATGCTGAGTTCAGATTGCAACACAACCGAATTTTTTAGCGACATGTTTCTGGAAACCAGGTAAGCAACCCAATGTTTGACACTGCCCTACTTTGAGGTAGTTTGAAACTTTAACTTAGTCATCATTGCTAAAATAACAAAAAGTTTACCATGTTTTTGGACATTTTTGCGCTGGTTCTCAACAAAAAAATTGTGCAAAATGTTTTTCTTTGAGATACTTGGATCATTCTTTGAAGTTCTTTTTGAGTGGGATAAAACAGAAGGAGATGAGAAGTCATGAACATAACAACTTAAAAAAAAAGGCGGTAAAAAAAGGTGGTAAACATAGGTGAGACAAAAAAAAATACATAAATGATGACATATTAGGAAATGCAAATGGCACAATACTGATGTGACTATTCCTTTTAATTAAAGAAATAACGTTTTTTTAAATCTTGCTGTAAAATGCCACTGAAAATGTGGTTTTACACATCAGGTATGTAAATGTGTCGTTTAGCTCCGCAAAAATGAAGATGCAAAAGTGGAGATGGTGACTAGAAGAAAATAAGAACACAGAAATACCTGTTAACTGAGTTGGGAAAGACGGGCCGATGGTGACCACAGCCCAAGAACAAAGTGTTTAGACAATAACAAAAAAGACTTTCTATTCAGTTTCCAATGTTGCTATTAGATAAAAGAATGAGACGTCATCAACTAGACCTCACATGTGACAAGTTAGATTAGATTAGAATTACTTTATTGATCCAACATCTTGGGAAATTTGTCAAAGACCCAAAGTTAAAGACCCAGAAGCAGGTTCCTGCACCATCATCATTGACCGAGATCATTACTTTCCAGCCGATTTTATTGGTACACATTGTAACCAAAAAAGTTCATATGAGGGATGAAAATACGTCAACAACAAGAATCTAGTTTGTTCAGGGACTCGTTGGAGTATGGGGCACATCAGCTGAATACAGTATTTTGCTTGAGTCTCAATGTGACAAAAAACTGTTTTTACCGCAGACTTTGAATGCATTTTTTTTTTAAAATGTACTATAGTCATCCCTCAAATGGGGAATTTTCTGTGCTGCATTGCACCACAGCAGGCAGGCACAATGGTGCCGATAATGGGAGACATGCAGGGTTAGGTGTTTTTCCCAAGGACACATGGGCCTGGGCCCAGTGGGAATCGAACTGGCTTCTCCTGGTCCAAGGGCAGACATTCTACCACTGAGCCAATGCCTCCTTCCACATGTTTTTTACATGTCTGATAAAACAGTGTTTTTACAAAAAAAAAAAAAAAAAAAAAAAAAAAAAAAAAAGGGGTTTTCTTGTCTTCATGTGGGGAGGCGGTGGCTCAGTGGCAGAGTGTTCACCCTTGGACCGGAAGTTAACTGGAAGTTCGTCCAACTGAGTTCACATCTAGGCTCCTTGGAGAAATCACCTAACCTCCTGTTCTCCCACCAATGGCGCTGTCATGGCAGCCTGCTGAGGTGTAACACAGCACACAAATTTCCCTGGTGGGGGATGAATAGAGTATACACAATTATTATTATTATGTACTTAGCTGCAATATCCTCCACCACCTTACAATACATATACAACACAGCATGCATTTGGACTACACATGTGCACCAGTAATGTGAATGTCTGCGTATTGCACATTCTTCCTTGTACTGCCATTCAGATTCTGATGGATTAACAGCTTCCTCCAAAGATTGCACGTGTAGGGTGATGAAAGCTGAATATCAGGATCTGTGTGTTGACTCAGCTATGCATAAAGTAGGCCAGTGGCAGGGTGAAAGGCAGAGGAGTGTTTTTGTGGTGCTATGACAATAATTCTGCACAGGTCAGAGGAAAGGTGCAGCCAAAGGTGGCCCTTCAAATAGGTAATTTAGTGGAAATAAGAATAGAAAGAATGATTTTTTTTTTATTTTCTCCAAGGTGGATTTGTTTTTGTCATTGCCCAACTGGGAGATTGAAAATCAAATTTTATACTTTGGGTCTTAAAATTGTTACATTTTAGGAAGAAGTGTTTTTCTTTTTTAAGATTAACCTTTTTTTTCCTGAAGTTAGACATGATGTGTGAAACCAGAGGTGCAAATACAAAACACAGAGAATAGAATGTGAACCAGCTTGGAGGAGGAAACAACTGACTGCATAAACAAAAAGAAATTAACAGGAGTATAATGAAACACAACCTATTGCCAACTGGCCAACCTGGAGCTTCTTAAGCGACTCAGCCATGTAAACATTTTTATTTTACTCTGGATAATAATATAAAGCTCCAGGGCCCTTGAGACAGAAACAACTCCGGCATACCTGGGTTTATTTGCTTTTTCTTTTACCAGAGTTACCCCGAATAAACTGATCGTTTGATTACTGCATATTACAATGGAGCCTGCAGCCCACATTTCACATAATATCCTTTCACTTGGGTCTGGTAGACTCTTTAAGTCCTTGCAGCCACAGGAAGCATTCATGCTTCATGCTGAGTTACATCTACAAAGCCATATTCTCCCCAACTATAAAGCCTTTAAATAGGACATGCTCAGACATATTGTCTGCTGAATAGGCAGCACGATGTGTTTTAGGTGAGTCGCTTTATGCTGTGAAAGATGATGTGCAGGCAATCTGTACATGAAACCTCACTCATCAGCCCCACGTCTCCTGCTGCTGCATAGCTTTAGAGGTCAATTAGGTAGTAACTCTAGAGTCTACCAACAGACCGTCTTATCTTTAATTCTCTCTCGACAAGAAAAATATGATAGCCTCTATGACAGGCTAGGGAAGCAGACATTCTACACAGACACGCCATGCTGCGCTGCCTGGCAGTCCATGTTGCTTGTCTTGTTTTCTCTGCAGCACGGCCAAAAAAACTGTCCTCTTCCCTTGCCTCCTGTTGTCTGTCAGTTTATCACTGCGGTTTAACTCTGAACTTTCTGTATTCGCAAAGAATTTTAAATGTCAGACATCAACTTTATACTCTCTGAATTGTTAATCCTTACTGGAGTCACAGGCAGTGCTGGAACCTATCACAGCTGATTACAGGTGAGAGGCAGGTTACACCCCAACAAGGTTGCCAGTGTGTTGCAGGGCCACACACACCCATGCACACACAAACTCATTCCTAGGAATGAGTGTTCAATCAACCTAACATGGATGTTTTTGGAGAGTGGGAGGAAACCGGAATAACCAAAAAAAGCAAACTTATTCATGGGGAGAACATGCAAACACCACACAGAAGGCCAGTCTTTCAAGCCGCATCCCCACTCCGGGACTCAAACCCTGACCTTCTTGCTGTGAGGCCACCGCGCTAACAACTGCAAGTATATAATTTTATTAAATATTCATCTTCTAAACTGCCCATCAACCTCAAGGCTTCAAACCTAGGTGATGCTAAACAAGTAAAAAGCCTCAACATATGAGTCAAATGTTCTATCTACCGGTACATTTTCATTACAAGAAAAAGTCTTAAATAACCAGTACAGTGAATTGATATTCACGTATTAGAAATTTTAAAAAAGCTCAAAAAAAGCCACATCCAAGTTGAAAGAGTTCACCTTCCCACACATTTTCTGCATTTTTTTTTTTTAAATGTGGTCTTTATTATCGAGAAAATTAATAATGAAATGACCATTTGGGAGATCATGCCTGAAACTCATCTTATTCAGTTTTGTATCACTTTGAGAAAAGCTTTTTTCAAAATGAATATTCACTCATCATTCTTGGATTTGTAAGAAATTTATTGCTTGACTAAGAGTAAGTCCAAAACTCATTAATAACGATCTCTAAAAATATTTTTTAATTTTAGAGGAGCCTAAAATATTTTTTGTTCTAACCCATCTTTATTATTTCTGAATAGTAATGAACAGTTCTGTATTCACATCCTAATAAATCTGACATGTGTTCTCCTTACTGGCTCCAATAGCCTTCAAAACAGACCTTGTGGTTGTTCTTTTCGTCATTGCTCAGCAATTTCCGAGCAGTGGTCGGGGCCATTATTTAACAAACCGCTTTAAGAGATAAATCTTATATAGAACGTAAAAGACATTTCATTTCAACCTCAGTTATGAACACATTAAAACAAAACAGTATAAACCTCATTACAAAGTCTGTGGTACAGATGCTGTTTTGAAGAGAAGTTTATAAGTAGCAAAGAGTTTATGTTCATATTATATAGTATATGTATTTTATATATATTTTAAAATAAGCTATTATTTTCTTGTCTGCAGTAAGCTAAACAGACACAAGTGGAAAACAAACAAATTAACGGATCCTGTTACACGGGATTTGATTCAGACTTTTGATTGTGAGAAATAAAGAAATAATCATAACACACAGGAATGACACATTTTTGAGAAAAAAAATATTTGACTGTGTGGGTGTTAAGTCAGACCGATACTTCAAAGGCTGCTTCACTGGTTGAATTGTGCAGCGTTTCCAGGATTTCATTTTTTTTTAAAAAAAGGTAGACAATTACCAATGATTGTGTCTGAGGGATGATTAACGTGGATTGGAAATGTAAAAGTAAGTTTGCACAGCTATGTCATATTTCCAAAAAGAATGTGTTTTTATGCTATAATAATATTGTAGTTAAAATAAAATCAGACACTGCAGACCTTGTCCTGTGCATTTAGAATTCCATTGCATTTTACATTAAGTCGTGTTACCCGTCCTAATTTAATCACACTTTACCATCCCCTCTTCTGAGGCCCACCTTAAAATGAGATAATGTAACAAGTTACAAAGATGGAACAATTTTGGATTCAAAACACTGATCCGCCTTCACAGTCACCACACATCAATCCAATAAAGCTTCCATGGATATGATGAAAAGGAAGGTTTTCATTCTGAAACAACTCTGCTGTGCAAATGTGTCACAATGGAACAACTGAGTTTCAGGTCTTTGCCGGTGGTTTTGAAGTTATTCAGGTTTGCATCCTGTCTTATTTTGAAATTCTGACCACCCTCTCGTTTCAGGTGTCTTGACTTCCCTTTCTCGTGTTCTCCCTTTGTTCGGATGATTTGCTGCTCCTTCCTAAAGTGTCTCACTATCTTTCCTTCCAGTCTGTATTTATTGTGTGTCTTGTCCTTCACACGTCGCCAGGTTGTCTCATCTCAATCTAGTGTCCAACACTTACCTACTGGTCTTCCTCAGTTCAGAGTATTTGGGATGTTTTGTGACCTCCTAAAGTCTACCCTGTTTGAGGATATATTTGAGTGTAGTTTCGAGAAGTAATCTGTTTCTTGCTAAAAAGTGCAAACTGTTCTATGCTTGTGTCCTCAACCTCACACACCCTGATATCTTATATATACCAACAAAGTGTACTCCAATAAGTGATTAACAAATGGTTTCACTCTGTGCTTTTATTTTTTACTTTTGTGTTTATTTCATAGTCATTTCATAGAAACAATTTTTAACTTTAAAAAAAAAAACAAAAAAAACAAAAAAACCTGTTAACTAAACGAAAGAAACACTACACAATTAAAAAACACAGAATATTCTCTATATCCTACTCCGAGAATGATAGGGAATTTATCATCCCTTTAAATTCAATAACTATCTAACTTTGAGATGGTAGATTAGGCAGATTATCATTTTATGGTATTTAAATCTCAGTTATCACTGCTTCGATGATCTTGTAAGATGAAGCAATTATCACGTGAAAAACATAATTCCAGATCTTGTCAACTAGAAGGAAGATGATGTTCTCTTAAAGCAAATATCACATCTATTTATTATCTGCTGTGAAAATGATCAGAAAGTTCATTTACCCCATGGTGTCTGTAATTATTGTCTCTGATAAAGAGGATTAAATATTTGCTCATTTAAATAAGACAAAAATCTCACCCCTTCTGGGAATTTACATGTCATAATATTTTGCATAAAAATTCTAAAAGACATTGAAGGAATTTTGATTCATTCCTCTTCTGAACCGTCCATTCGTTGAAGGATATTTGTCAAACTAAATGCAATACATGAAACCTAATTTTAATGAAGTTATCTATTTATGAACAAAACTATACCCCTAGTCAGTACAAGATAGATTTAAAACCTTTGATTACATACTAGCTCATTTGATTCCAATAAACTGCTGTGCAGGAACCTGACAAATGAGTAATTTTTCATTTTGTTAGTGTTGCTTTAGTTTCCCCTGATCGCAGACTGAAATAAAGACTTCCTGTAGACTGAAGTGTGGCTATGCATTCGTATGAATGTTTCTTTGTTTAGATAGGCTCACCTGGATACAGCCAAGTTAGCAGGGCTGGGAACAATTTGAATGCTGTACATGTCAGAGGGTCGCTGGGCAGTTCTTCTGCAAATGATTTTCATAAACTAGCACATGTGCAAAAATATACAATGCAAAAATGAGCACGAGACAACAAGAAGAGAAGAGGCAGACGTCGCCAAGGCTTCAGAAGGGACCTGATTTACATGCTCTGTCAATTCCCCATTGCTGGCTGTCATGCATAATTCATCCGTTTTATTGACTGCTGGGGAATTCTATTAGATGATGGAGTGATACTTCCAGGAACAAAAGATGACTGTCTTTTTTCATGAGTGCCATCAGGACCAGAACACATCAGAAATCCAAATACCTGTTTCCACTCTGTGCATAAGGGTACCTGGGGATATTATCAATGACACACAGGGCATTTGCTAAGAATACATGTTGACTGAATCGCTCAGGGTGTCCCATCGATGTTGCTCAGCCTAATTTAAATAAATGGAGAGCTTGGTGTCCTTGGCAGGAGACCTGCTTGAAGCCTAAATGAATTAGAGGGAAATATCAGGACAATGATGGATTCATAAAGTGCACTCTAAAGCGGATATAAACCCGAGAGTGTAGCGACTGAGCATTAATTTTTCATCCAAGGGACCCCTGTTGTTTATCAATATATATTTAATGCAAAGTAACAATTCATTTGACAAAATAGTAGCATTGACTTTGATATAGTTTGCTTTATTTTTCGAGTTAAGAAAAGGATTAAGGTCATGCTGACCAAACAGAAACTCGTCTTTCAGACCCAAATTGCCTGAATACTATGTGATCAATTTAGCCGAGCAAACATGTCTAAACAGGAAAAAACATATTTACTGTTATGAATGATAAAACAATGAGCAAATTCTAACATCTGAATCATAATTCTTGTTTACCTAAGACATATTTTCTGAGATGCATTGTGAAAAGTTATTTGAGGGATCCAGGTACTGTATGTCTTGAGCATTTTCCCTTAGAGACGCAAAAATAAAAGAAACAGAAACATCACTTCATTACATCGCACGACAGCGACAAATCTAGCATCCCTGGACACAGCCTCAAAAAGAGAATAAAGTTAATAAAAATGGCAAAATCCCCCTCATTATTCAATTGAAACACTTCATAGCAGATTTTTCTCAATGTTTAGGCTGATCAGTGGCTTTATACAAGCCTGTGATCATCTACCAAACCTTAACATACTGTATATCTACAGTATAAGAATAAATATGTACATACATATATGTTTAGGCATAAATCCTTTTTGCTTATTTTTTTCTTCATAAAAAGGTTTTTTTTCAGCAATCTATACTTGTTACTTGTTTACCTCAAAAATCTGACCCACTATGATATTGTTTCATTTCATATTGAATGGTAACATGCCACTAATTGATAAAAAAAAAAACCTGCATTTTATAACAATAGTAAAATAATGGGTTTCTTTTCCTTTCTGCATTTCCCTTCAGGGGTCGCCACAGCAAGTCAGTTTCTTCCATCTAACACTATCTGCTGGAGCTTCTTCATGCCAACTATCTTCATGCCTTCCTTAACTGTATCCATAAACCTCCTCTTTGGTCTTCCTCTAGGCCTCTTTCCTGGTGGTTCTAAACCCAGCATCCTTCTGCCGATGTACTCTCTGTCTTCTCTGCACATGTCCAAACCATCTCAGTCTGGCCTCTTTGACTTTATCTCCAAAACCTCTAAAATGTGCTGTTTGTCTGATCCTGTCCATCCTGGTCACTCCCAGAGAGATCCTCACCATCTTAAACAATGGGTTTCTACAAAATTGTTTTCATTCTTTTAGTTGGTTTTTTTTTTTTTTAGAAATTACAATTAACAAAGAAATAGGTCAAAACAATAAATAAATGCAAAACTAATGGCAAAGTTCAATAATCCAGAATGCAATTTCTGAGCAAAACCAAAAAACATAAGAAGCTCAAATACCAGGTTATAAATGGTGTCTTTAAAACAAAGGTCTTTGAAAGAAGAAAATTCTGATTTCAGAGGGAGGATTACTGTGCTCACAACCAGGATTTCATCAGAACTGTTGATTAGCCATTTGTGAATTTAATCAGAGCCACCAAACCAGAGCCAAAGACAAATTTAAGAGAGGGAAATCACTAATCAAAGATGTCAAATTTATATTCATGTATCCACATACAAAACCGACTGAATCACATTCAAATCAGAAAGGGTAGGATAAACATTGTTTGTCCGAGTGTTTTTTGCTTTTATTTTTTTAAAAACAACTGGGTCCAAAATGGAAAACTTTCGGCACACATTTACCAATCAGCTTCCCAAGAGATGCTTAAATATTAGCATCACATGGAGTCACCTGCTTTTTCTTTGTCTATGAATGAAACTAGAGGGATTCTGTTTGAGTACGAATCCAGACTCAAACAGACAGTAAACAAGAGACACGACCAAGTTGAAGCATCAGTAGCAAAGGCTGAATGTGACAATTGTCTTTGTCAGCGAGTCACTCTGCCTCCAGTCGCCGTCTCAGACACATTTTCATCAACTTTCATCTTGTGTAAACAGCTTCAGCTTCTCTGGTTTCAAGGTTTGTGTTGTGCAGCAAAGACCAATTAAAGACTCTTTACAGATTTGTCTTCCTGCCTCCCTCCCTGTGTGTGGCACACCAATTTCCTACTGACAGCAGCTTTCTCCCCTCATGTAATGTAATGCCTGAGAGAGAAACGAGACTGAAAGAGGGAAAGAAGACAATCCTGCTGCATTTTTTTTTTTTAGATGTCACTGTCACATTGAAAATCAAAGAATGGCTTTGGAAGTGTTTTACCCTCACATTCCATTCCTGCTTTGGAGAGATGGGCATGGGGTTTCTCTTCCATTTCACCGAGCCTTCCCAGATTGTTCACTATGCTTGCTAATTACCCACGTATACACCCGAGAGGGGCAGATAGTCATGCTGGATATTATTTTCTAATTAATACAAGGTAGTTTAATAAGAGCCGGTTTTGCCAGATCCCTTTGGATGTTGGAGCACTTGCAAACAATTTAAAGGCCATTTAAGATGTTTAACTTGAGATGCAAAGCCGTGTTCAAACATTTTTTGTCCCTCTGCTTTGGAATATCACCATAAACAATCTGATCACTTTATATCTAATTTTATTTTAGACAAAAACCTGTGCTGGATTTAAACAAATGAGTTCTATCCATGTTGTTTTCTGTTGACTGTTTAATGGCTGTTGTACCGCAACACCTAGACACAGGGGTTAGCTAAACCTAGCGTCTTCTTAATTGGTGTCAATAAAAGTGCTCACGTCCAGAGCAATTCTCTCAGAGGACTCTAAGTTGGAGTGCTAGAGCTAATGAGAGCCAAAAGAAATGAGCACAAGCTCTGTGACAATCTGCTTTGGCTCTTTATTTGTGAACTTCCCTCCATCTGGGCCAAGCAGCAGTCTGCTCTCCCATATGATGCGACTGTGCTGGCACATCCAGGTCTTTCCCTGGGGCTCTCTGGGTAGCAGTGGCAGAAAAACATTAACACCTCAGGATGCTGGTGCTGAAGTGGAATTTAGTTATACCGGCCCCTCGTTAATTGGGAGAGTTACGTTCTGAAAATTACCCTTATGAGGAGAAATTTGACATCAGCTTTTTTTTTTTTCAATTATTTAAAGCCGTGAAACCCCTCACGATACAATTTATGGACTTTTTCCAGAGAGGCACTAAGATTTTGACACATTTCTTCAGTTGTTTAAAAACTCAAAGTTCAAACCTTCATACTAGAAAAATATGGCTTGAACATTTTCTTCTGGACAGTGTATTTTTTCCAGATCAAGACATTTAGAAATCATTTTAAATCCGATTCAAATCTGAAAATAATTTCCGGATGGAAGGCAAAGCATCTCAATCAGAAAGAATACACCGTCCAGAAGACAACTTTAAAACTTTTTCTACGATGGATTACTCCTGGATGAATGGGGGATTACACAATAAGATAATAACATGTACACACCTTTGTGTGTGTGTGTTTCTGATAAAACCGAAACCAATTCAACTTTCTAAACTCATCCACACATGCATTTTGTTTATTTTGATTGCAAAGAAATCCACGCTCACATTCTAAGACCTGCTATCACCCTGTAGCATCCTACGGCTAGAGAAAAAATAATTGTAGTTCATCCCATTTTTTGAGCCCGAGGCTTTGTGTTACACTTAGATTCAGATTTGCGGCTCTTTGTCATTCATCAGCAATCAATAACACAGCGTAATGTGTTTTCAATGTGAACAATAAATGTAATAAAACAAAATGAATCAAATTAATCAACTCTGCAAATAAAAACAAATATTTAACAGAAAGATCTTTTTGTGATTTGACAAGAGTGATCTAATCAACCAAAAATATTATTTTAATTTTCTTATCTCTCATAACTAGACAGAGTGACGCCTGTTTTCTCTTTTATTATGAAGTGATTGTGAAGAGTTGGCTCATTAAGTTAGTTTATTTATTAAAATAAAGTATGAACTAATCGTTGACTCATACCTTTCTTCCAGGATTTTATCCCCAAACATCCATCGTATTTGTGGCGGAGGGAAACCACTGACCACACATGGCAGCAGCACACTGGTACCCAGCATCTTGGCCACAGACACGGGCCGAACCAGGAAATCCAGCTTTCTTTCTTCTCCAGCTTCTTAGTTTGGGGGAAAAAAGAGAGAAAAAAGGGTTGTGGTTGAGGTCAATTGAAAGGCAGGGATGGATAGAGTTCAACCAAATGTGTTATGAGTGTCATCAATCTTCAAAACTTCAAAGGAAACCTTGTGGAATGAGCAGTCATTTCTGACCCGGGAGCAGGAATGGTCAGACTAAACTAATAATAATTGACAACCTGAGGTATACCCATCGGTTCAAAATGTTAGTAATTCCAGCTGGGATTAACTAGAAGAGGAACATCCTAAAAATAACAAATTAACCAGAAACCCAAAGGATTTTTTTTTTAAAGTAAACGTCAAGTATTGACTTTACACAAAAATCGCTTTTGCACTGATATTTTCTTCAACTTTTAATTTATTAATCTAGCAATGCAATAAAAATTCAAATAAATCTCATCATTTTAATGGGAACATCTGAGTCTTTTTCTAAATTTTTGTGACTTTCTAATTATAAATGTATTTCCATTATTAAAACATCACTGAGAACATTGTTCAAACTCGTTTTCTTTTGATTTTGTCAAACAGTGTCATGTTTTCCCGCTACATGGCCCCCCCGACTATTCCCCAATCCACACTAACATCCTTAGAAGAAACATACAGAAATGAAGACCCCCGCTAGGGTCTTGTTGAAGTCTGATTTATGGCCTCTAATATCTTCTCTGTGCTGGCAGGAGCCCTACGTTTAACAACTCAGTAAATAAAACTTGTAGAAGGGTGAGATGAGACCCTGCCACGGAGGAATTTGGTCTTCCTTTTGTGTAACAACTGACTTACTGTTGTGTCAGTGTTATTGCCACCAGGAATTAGCCAACACCCTTCTCTCATTTGACCATTTCTCACCCCAAATAGACAGGTCTCTTCATGTTAGAGGTAATTATTAGCCTCACAGAAGAAGCAGGTACATCTGTAATTAAATGATTCTTTGGACATTTTATTCATTTGAACTTAAAAGATCAACGATGCCTTTGAAAGTCTTTAATTAAGGTTGTGAAAGCGTTTGATTAACAGGCAATCATTTGAGGGTGTAGGTCTATTCAATTAAAATCTTAGTACAAATGGTTTTTTTTATTCAGACTAAATGACAATATGTCGCTTGTACATATTTTCAAATCACCTGGTAGCGCTTGGAGCTGAGCCTCATCGCTGGTTTTGGAGGAGCCAACATTTTCCACCAAACAACGATAGAGTCCCGCATCAGTCTCTGAGGCGTTGCTGATGACCAGAGATCCACTGGGTAGCTGAATCAGCCTGGCATTCATCTCCAGCGGCTGCCGATCTTTCTCCCAACGTGTGAAGGGCACCAGATCTGAGTTGACTTCACATCCCATAACCTGGTTGTCCCCTAGATGCACAACAGTTGCCGAAGGCTGACTGGAAAACCTGGGTATCCCTGAAACACACAAAAATAGATTTTAAAAAAAGCGTCACATTCTTGCTGCAGCAGAAACTTCTCATGTGAAACTGTTTTAATTAGACTCGGTTCAACTTTTGGCTACGTTATCATGTAGCAGATTGAAACTAAATAGGATTCTGGACTTGTATAGATGGGCCGGCTTGAAAACGAAACAACATTCTAAAATCAACATCTTGCAATCAGGACACCAATCTCTTGCACGCACTGCTTCTCAAACTGAAACTCCACCACACACTCACGCACGCACAACCACTTATCCTCCAGCATGGATGTTAATTTGCCACGCAGAGCAGAAGACACACAGTACTAATTAAAAAAAAAAAAGTCTGGATCCAGAGGCTGTTCGTACTGCCGTTTTCTGGCTTTCATCACAACACAAAATAATTATTTCCTTCGTTTGAAGCCATCAATTTGAAACCAACACTTGCAACTTGCTTTCAAAACAATCGCACAAAAAGACTTCAATTAAAAGAAATTTACTACGAACACGCTGTAGATGGTGTTCCTAGTTCTTTTTGTGAGGCAGAAGCACTAGCTGTTTTGTTTAGATGTAAGGAAGGGCACTCCATCTATAAAGACTGCATCTTGCTGTGTTATTATCATGGAGGGCCTCTTGAGTTTTTGGGCTTTCTGAGGTCGTTTTCCTGGTAACATCTATATAAAATAGTGTTGACGGAGTAAAAGGCACAGCCTGTTTATCTGTTTGCAAATGCAACTTTGCTTCCTGTGAACTTGTTTTAAAGCAGGAAGTGATGCTTAGGACTTGCTGAGTGATGATTTGGAATCTGGCCCTCCATTACTCCCCACCCCATCCTGCAACAAACATCTTTTCAAATCCCCTGCCAACAGTGGCTCCAGGGTAAATCACACTTTAAGATAAACCCCCAAAAGCTACACTCCCTCCTGGCCCATCCAGATGTGCACAGCTTCTGTGAGCATATCACAGCACAGCCGTTCAGCTAATATGGACTTAGCTGATTCTGGCACAGATACTTTTATATGTGAACTGTCAATCATCTGCTGTGAAATTAAGAGAAAAAAAAAATCAGCATAATTATTAAGATTACATCCAGCCAAGCTCTACACTCGATCAAATATTTGCTTATGATTACCCATCCCGCACAGAAACTGTTAATCAGTTTACATAAAGATTTAATTATCAATAAAATGGATTAAAAGTGGGCTAATAGTTCATTTCCTGCAAGCAAGATAAAAATATGGCTGCACGACAAACGATGCATAAGTTATGCATGCTGAAGGTTTAGAGTGCTCTTTAATTCAGTTTAACCTGAAAGAAGTTGTCAAGTTGTATCATTTTATTTGTTGATTCAAAAGAAATAGTTGAGGTTTTCTCATTTTCTAGGATGATTGTTTGGGAAAATTCAATGTGAAAGAACATTATTCGTTTCGACCTTCAAAGTTTTGGGATTAAATGAACTCATCAAATTCTGTTGTAGTTACAAAACGGATTGCTTAGAGTGAGAGAAGTGTATCCTTGGACATGAAAACCCTACCAAAAATTCAAACTGTCCAGAAAACAAACAAAAAACAGTCAGACGGTTGGAAAAATACTCATTGATAATCCTAAAGTTAAAAATATTAAACATAGCAACTAATAACCTGTAATTTTTTCTGCATGGGATGCCTGTATTGTTGAATGCAAAGACCTATATCACCCAGGTTTTTTGTTTTGTCTTCTGAACCGCTTATTCCTATTTGCGATACAGGGGGTTCTGGAGCCTATCCTGGCTGTTTTCAGACAAGAGGCTGGACATACTCAAGACAGGTTGCAAGCCTGCTGCGGATCCACACACACAGACAACCATCCACACACTCATTCCTAGGGGCAATCTTATAGTGGCCAATCAACCTAACACGCGTGTTTTTGGAGGGTTTGAGGAAACCGGAGTACTCAGAGAAAACCCACTCATACACAGGGAGAACATGCAAACTCCATACAGAAAGGGCAGTGTTTTAAACTTCACCCTATTCCAGAACTCAAACCCCCAACCTTCTCACTGTGAGTCCACTGTGCTAACCCCTGCACCATCGTGCAGCCCATGACCCATGTTTAAATCCAAAATAGGAATCAGAGGTGTAACATTGGAGGCTTCAAGTTGTGTGTGGAGTTCCTTTTCGTGACAACTTTTCTGTGTGAAGTTTGTCTTTGTCCCCCTTAATGTGCTCTCACCAAGTACTTCCAGTTCCTCTCACAATACAAAGACATTTACTAGTGAATATTAACATTCCCTGAGAAGAGTGAATGGTTGTGTCTCTGTTGAACTTGCAACCTGATCAGGGTGTACCCTACCGCTTGTCAGGATAAATTCCAACCCTTGTGAGTCGTAATTAGATTAGCTG
This sequence comes from Neostethus bicornis, assembly GCA_902685375.1. Classification (NCBI taxonomy): domain Eukaryota; kingdom Metazoa; phylum Chordata; class Actinopteri; order Atheriniformes; family Phallostethidae; genus Neostethus; species Neostethus bicornis. The sequence continues at coordinate 11,477,180 of LR738543.1, forward strand.
ACAAAAAGATGGATGAGCAAATTAAATAAAGTAGTTGTTATATGGAACACATTTGGTTGGTTTTATAGAAAGAGGATGCATGAATGAGATAAATGGTTTTAAACATGATGTATTTTATGTGGAAAAACTGTGAAATAAGGATGTTCTACGTAGTATTTATAAAATATTCTTTTTGGAATACTAAAATGACTCAGGTTTGCTGTCACACATCCACCTGCAGAAACGGTGAGAAATTTTGCAACTGCAGGGAAAAACTTGTGCATAAAACTAAATAAATAGCATTTCTTTCCATCAAGTCAGACTCATCATTTTCTAACTCGGTCCGCAGTCATCCTACCAGCTCTAAATTGACTGAGCCTTTGTTCCTTTAGCCTCATCACATCTCTGCAGGCTGAGCTCATCAGTTTGCTGTGTCCTAACTGTGTGTGCCTGTTTGTGCGTGAATGAGTGAATATAGGGGAGCCTAAACCAGAAGTCTGACATGGTAGCAGGCAGCATTAATAATGTGGAAATATGTAGTCCCATGAATATGTATGCACATGCTCAGGCCTGTGCATCATGTGATAAACTGTATATAAGCACATTAAGCATGGGTCAAAGCAGGGCACACAAGATGGGAAGTGGTGAGTGTTGAAGTCAACGCCATCGATTCCAATTAATCACAATTCACCATTTAAATCGACTGGGTGGGTGCTTCATTTTCCACATCCTTGCTCAGCACCTACTATTGAACTGAAGTCCTGTACTGCCAATCTCAACTCTTATTACCAGAGTGTGATGAAGCCAAATGACTCCAAGAGACCAATACAGTCTCAGTTATCAAAATGCAAGGACAGAGTTTAATTCCAATAGAGAGCAGCTCTATTGCTCATTTCAAACAGATGAAATGAGAGAAATTCACCTCTGCTGATCTTATTGTGCTCGCAGAGAGTCTTTTCACTGAAAATAAAGTGGCTAACCCAATGCTGATGGCACCATATATATGGAATTAGTGGTTAGTCAGACTCAACAGAGCCTACATTGTCTGCTTTGCTTTGCCTGCAGAGCTTCTGATCATCTGAATGCTAATGAATGGATGTGTCCATCACTGGACAGACATTAGCAAATATAAAGGAGTGCACGGCAAAGAGCAACCAGCCGGCATAACAACTGTCTACCCCACCTCAGGGAAACACAACGGGCAACAGCATGCACACACACACACACACACACACATGCGCACAGACACACAGACATACCCTTAAATCACACAGTTGGGTTCCAACTATTCTTAATTAAAATCAGGCACAGAATAAGAATGAGCAGCTTAATGGAATATGTGCAAGGCTTTAAGGATTTCCCAGTAGATTCAACCTGACTTGTAACCAAAATTGCAAGAAGGTTCCCTTTCACCTGCAATGGCATAAACACTACTCTGCTATGTCACAAATGTTTTCCAACAGAAAGAGTTTCCCTAATTACAAAATGATAATGAACAAAGAAAGAAAAAAAATACGACAAGCTTATATTTTTCTGACTCTAAAGGGGTGTTGTTTCTGTTTAAAGCTTTGTCTTCACAATGTGATGCCTTTGGATTTCTTATGTAAATACAATCTTTTCTTTTGTGAAAACGTCAAAGCAGGCACAAGAAATGATTTAGAAGCAGATTTTTTTTTTTTTTCTAAACCATTGTGGGGGATAACAAGAGATAAGATCGGCATAAAATACACCATGCATCTTCTCAAGACAGATTTTAACCTCTAATTCATTACCTTCAATTAGCATATAAATTACCCTATTGGACTAATTAGAGGAAAACAAACCATGCAGATTTTTTGCATAGATTAATTTATTGATGCGTTCAAGGTCCCTGTTTGTGCTGCCAATCTCAACCAAAACTAATCAAATTTGGATTCAAAAGCCCATAGTAATCCATGTATCCTTAACAATCTAAATCACGGCAAATTTATTACCAAACCACCGTAAATAAATTGCTTTCAAAGAGGCGTATATTCATAAATCATGGATTAGCAAAGAAATACAAGTAAAAAAGAAAAATCTACAACACAGAGCATAATTCAGTGCTTTGCATGCTAACAATGTTGGCACAAAGGAATCAAATCTGCCAATGTGCAAGTTTTTCTATTGTGTAGCAAAGACTCAAAGGGACACAAAGCATCTCAATGAGAATCTATTGGACAAGCTAAGCCTCTGGGCATTATGGGATATTAGATAAACCATACATGTCACGACACATGTTGGAAACTAATCAACTCGGAGCTTGTCTTTTTCTTTTGTCCTCCTCTGTATTTAGCAATCATTTAGTCTGTTTTTTCTGCTACTGACTCATAGAAAAGCAAAAAAAGATTAGATGGAACTGTAGTAGTTTTTTCTGACAATTAAATGAAGTTGAAGAGGAAGGTCTTCCTCCTGGATTTGACATTTACCAGTCAGAGCAATCAGAAAAAATGAATCAGAAAACTTCTGTAACAAAATGAGACTTTTGCTGTGCTCATGTTTCTACTATGAACATCTACAGTACATTTGTGTTTAATAAAGATGAAATCTTTGGGTGCTAGTGAGTCATTTTGGGAAAATACGGGGAATTTATACCTGAGGTAGCAGAACAGAAATCATAATATAGAAAGGTACTCAAGTAAAATAATTAAAAGCTTTTTATCACATAGAATAAATCAGCATTCTTCAACCAGTGTTCCATGGCCCACCAATGTACCGTGAGAGATTGTCAAGTGTGGGAAATGATCCTATTTCACCTCATATGGTGATCAAGATCTACCGGTAGCTCCCAAAGATTTTTTGTTGAATCTCATGGTGTTTGTGTTTTTTTAAAAAAAAAGCTTAAAGTGCATTTATTACACTTTAAGGGAGACGGTGGCCGCGTGGTTAGAGCGTTCGCCCGCGGACCGGAAGGTCGCGGGTTTGCGTCCCACTGAGAGCACGTCTAGGGTCCTTGGAGAAGAGACCTAACCCCCGCTTCTCCCACCATTGGCGCCGTTGAAGGGCAGCCTGCTGCGGTGTAAGGAGTGCAGCAAACAAATTTCCCCGGTGAGGGATGAATAGAGTAATTCCTTTTTTTATTTATTTATTAATGTTTATCAGTATGAAATCATGCCATTTTATTTAGAGACAGAAAAGACTGATCTGTAACCATAGCAACCCACTCTTGATTTCTGCTTTTTTATTGCATGCTGATGTCCATCCCTCTCTCCCCAAAACTATCCTAGTTAGTGGATTGTAATTTCTACATGTTTTTGAGACACTGAAAAAACAAAGTTGGTTGTGTTTTAAAGCAGAAAAATCGCGAATTTGAATTACATCTCACATTTTCTGCAAGACATTCAAGAGTAAAGAGTTTCTCTTGCATTCTGGGTAAATCCTCTGAAGGACAAATTGTCAGGACATGTTAATTATGACACAATTGTAAATGAAATAGCTTTTGATTAAGTAATTAAATCATTTAAATTTGTTTAGAGAATTATTTTTAACATTTTTGGTTGTTGTGTGATTCACTATTTTTTTGATGGAAAATGTACCTTGGCATTAAAAAGGTTGAAAAAGACTGGAACGTTTAGAATATGCACTGACTGCACAAATAAGTTTGACATGAACATGGACACGTAGGGAAAGAAAAGCCTTCTAAAAGGTGTAATAATACCCTTATTGTTCTCCATCATCAACACATCTTTTTGTTTATGACAGGTTCATCCATAAATGTATAATCCAAGTTGTGTTCTTAGTGTATTTATGATTTTAAAACAGACCTGAATGCAGGGATGAAAGGAAGACAATTTAAGTAAAAAATAAAATGTTTCAGGAAAAAAATTAAAATAAGTAAAAAAATGTCATTTATTGTCACGTTAAAGTCAGTCAAAATGATAAATGGACTCTTCTTATATGCGCTTTTCTACCTGTGTTGGTACTCAAAGCGCTTTACATTGCAGCTCACATTTACCCATTCATACATGGTGGGGATGCTGCCATGCAGGGTGCAAACCGCCATCAGGAGCAATTGGGGGTTTAATGTCTTGCTCAAAGACACCTCTGCATGAACTCTGGGCGGGGGATCGAACCGCCAACCATCTGGTTACAGGATGGTCGCTCTACTCACTGAGCCATCCTTCCCCCATCCACAATTAATTCATCTACTACAACTGACTCGGAAAATTTGAATTCATCTGGTGAAACAAGTCTCCACATGTGTCACACAGCTTTGCTTTATTTGCTTGTGAGAAGACGTAAAGCTGGCTGCAACAGGATGGTAGTTAATATGCCATGTGAGGTTTTATTGGTTTTGGGAAGTTTCTAGAAAAAAGAAGTTTATATACGTTTTTTTTCTGAACTCTCATTTGTGTCTAGCACGTCATATGAAGAACAGAGAAAAGATATAATTTGGGCAAAAAATAAATAAAACAGGAATAATTTGTTAGAAACTAAACTTGATTAATCTTGTCATACAGAAAATATTGGATGTTCACCATCAGTTCCATGTCAGGTCAAAACATTTACAGATGTTTAATCATTTCTTGGACAGAAGATAGAAAACATAAATCCTCTAATTAACAGACACATTTAAAGTTGTACGTTCAAGGATTCAGGAGCTCGGCTAAAATCAGCCAGGACAGGCTTTGGCATCCCCACAATCCCGTTAGGGATAAGTGGTTCAGAAAACAAAATGCTTGCTCGTTTGTGAGCTGCATTTAAGGTCGGAGTTGGGCATTTTTACTTAGAATTTTCTACATTTTACCACCTGATCTATGACTTAGAGTTTCATATACTTATTTCATGATGTGATAAATTCTGCAAACATTTCAAAAAGTTTATTTAGGTGGAAATGCTTTTCACTAAACAGCCCAATGCCTCTCCTGAGATTTACCTTACCACATACAGTCAATCTTAACCCAGCCATCCAATTCATTCATGGATTCTAGTATAAAAAAAAAGTTTATGTTACCATACGTCTAATCCATTTGGAAAGGCATTTGCTCCACATCACTTTGAGTACACTAATTCTTTTTTGTGGAACTCAAAAAAATCAAGTGAACACCTCTGAAACAATGCATGTTGAAAAAAAACCAACCCACCAACGCACCAACTTTTATCAGCTTCATTTATATAAACTCCCTCCCTTGAAGTTTTTTGTGTCCCTCCCTTGAAATAAAAAACCAAAACACATTTTCTCCCCCAAACATTTTAGTAGACATTCTGGTATTTATGGCATTAGAAAAAAAAATACATTCATTTCAACGCAGTCCAGATTATCATAAAAATTGAGCTTTGAAAGGCAGTGTTTGGTTATGTTTGTAAAGTAGTAAAAACCGCAGCATGAGCTTTTTATATTCCACATCAAAATAGAGTTCAGTTCAGAGTTTTTTATGACGTTTAATACGATCATCAGCTGTAGATGAAAATGTGACAAAGATAGAGTTTTTATGTGAAGAAAATCCCTGAGTGTTTAATTAGAAAGTCTGTATGGCAGGACATGAGAGGGACACATAGCCACCAGCTTCCAAGAAAAGGCTGTGGGTGTCAGTCCTGAAACGTACAGAAAAACATCTAAATTTGTAAAAGAAAAAAAAAAAGCTCTGAGAAAAAAAAAGCAGACATTTTGTGGCTTGCATATTGAAAATAAAGAACTATAACTCTTGCAGCACTTGAAAAAAATGTTTGCTGGAGTTTTACAGGAAGAACATTTGACCTGTCAGAGGTGACAGGTGGGAGGTGTTACTAGTCTGATAAAACACCAAAAAAAAACCCCACCCAACGCTGATTTATTAAAACCACAGTGGAATCTTATTTTAAAAAAGTCACTGATGGGATTTGTCATGACTGTCAGATTTATCATGCTAATGTGGCGTGCACAATCCTGATTGTGTCATCCTAACATATTTGTCTCAGGGTGAAGAGGAGTAACTGTCAAAATTTGTGTTATGTTGAGCACGTAACACAACCCAAATATCCATCTGATCCAAACAGCTGTCTGTGAGAGGATGAAACAAAATACATTAGAACTTAACTTTTTACTCCCATCAGTACACAGTAAAGCTTATCAGTGAAAAGTCTGATGGCTTGATGATTCATTCATTTTGATCTAATTGACACGTACCCCTAAAAGAAAAGCATTGAAAAAGAAAAACATGCAATCCCTACTGATGTTGAGGCTGATCGAAACATATAAAATTGAAACTAAACAGCACACAGGAATCATTATTTCAACTTGCTGGGTCTAAGAGAGGTAAAGGGTCTAAGAGAGGAAAAGCAAGAAAAAAAAACATTTTAGGGTAGCGGGGGTGCCAGAGCCTATCCCAGCTGATTTCAGGCGAGAAGCAGGGTACACCCCAGACAAGTCACCAGTCTCCTGTGGGGCCACACACAATTACAACTATCCACAAACACACTTGTAACCAGGGAAAAAAATTCATAGTGGCCAATCAACCTAACATGCATGCTTCTGGAGAGTGGGAGGAAACCAGAGTACCCAGAGAAAACCCACACATTCATAGAGAGAACATGCAAATTCCACACAGAAAGGCCAGTGTGGTTAACACTATGCTACCGTGCCACCCATGGTAAAATTTGTTAGCCCATAAATGCAATATTTGTAGTAAAGCGGGTAAATTTATCAATTAGTTTTAGTACTTCCAGTTTTAACCTTGTGAATTTTTTCCTCCTCTCGCTCACTGCTTAGTCCTGCCCCACACAACACAGTGTAAATCTTGCTTGAGGCTGCAAATACAGTGTAAAGTGCATCAAGTCAGCAAAATTAATATTTCTTATTCTTATTTCGGTTCCCGTTGAACTAAAGTTCATGCACAAGAAGACTCCCTGCTTATGTTAGGATGTAGGCGTGGTGGAGAACAAAGTCTCTGGCCAAGAACAACTTGCTGTTCAAATAGTATCAGAATACTGTACGGGAAAGCTCGTAAATTGTCCTAACACGTATGACTGAAATAGAAAACCACTTGAAGTATGTTTCTGAGATGGGAATAACATTTAAACAGACAACCTTTAAAAGAAGTCAATTTAAAACATAAGAACCCAGTTGTTGTTCAGGGTTAAAGCAGCTGCATGAAACCAACTCAAGTTTTACTGTTTAACTCAAAAATGCAAACAGAAGTCTGAAGAAATAGCAGCAGATGGATCAAAGTTTCTATCCTAAATGTGGTGAATGCAAACATCTCAGAAAGTTTGCAGTCAGTGGACAGATACTTAAAACTGTTTAACTATTCTGCATGCAGACCAGATGCTTAACAAAGAAAACCCATCTAAACATTTATGACAATCAGCGAGTTGGCTGCAGGGTGCAGCTTCAGTTTGGAGTGCAGCTGAGGCTGTAAATTTCCTGCTTTGTCTTCTCAGCTCCACTCAGACTGTCAGACAATGCAACGTGAATTATAGGGGACAATCAGTAGAGAAGTTTTTCACCAAACAAATGTCAGAAAGCAGCCTCTGTGTTTTGTATGCTATTGCTGTGACAAAAAAATTGATTGGCTGCTGAATTTCTTCACTATAAAGAAAAAAAAACTGACTAGCCAGAATAAAATCAAACACAATCAATTGTGTGTCGATGGAAGGTGATGCATCAGGATGAGGCAACTGGCACAGTTGGCTCTCTGACAGCTCCTGATTACTTGTTGTGGGAACAGACAGGGTGACTACACATCCCCACAGATGGAGATGAATGACCACAGCCGCATGACAAGGGCTGGGTTGGTTGCCATGGGAACAGTGATACGGGGATGAAGATAACCTTTTAGATGAGGTTGTTTCAATTCTGTGACTGTGCTTTCCTTACTGTTTCATAGAATTAAAATAAATTAAGGTGCAACATGTTTGGAGGGAAACCCATCACAGTCGAGACATTTCGAGCTTAAATTTCTCCATTTCGTTTGTGTTATTAGATAGCAGTCGAAACTTGTAAAATTCAGTGCATTCTTCACCTCACATGAAGTAATCGTTAGAAAAACATCAATTTATTAAAAAAAAAAAGGAAAAATGTCTAATTGCATCATTTGCTCTGAAAAGTTGCCATAAATCTTTTTTTTTATAACGGACATTTATCTATCAAGCCTGGAGAGAGTTAAATGACCCAGTGGCTGCAAATAAAAATAATAAAAAAAAGGTGATAAATTAAATTAATCCCATGGCCAAACATATTTGAAATGTTAACATCCAATTAAAAAGCTGCCGTCTATTTTTTATTTCATTCGATCAATAAATCTCAGTATTTGGTAAATTAGGTTAAAATCATATTACAATCATTTAAAACAGAACAGATGCAGTTGTGAGGCACTTACAAAGTTCAATTGAGGCACATGCACTGGTACAAGAAAACCCAACATTTCCGTGTAAACCCTCATTCATCTTCAAAGGCTTCAAAGTTTTCTTCTGAACAGTGTATTTGGTGATCGGGACGTTTCGACTTCCATCTAGAAATCATTTACCTTTTGATCAATCAAATCAATCATCAAATACACTGTCCAGACGACAACTTTGAAACCCTTTCCACCAAAAAAAACCTACATCGTGAAACATTATGAGCCCAAGTGGCAAAATAAAACATGATTTGAAATAATTTGTAAATGTCACAAATCTGGTCAAAGATTTGACCAGATCTGGTCCTTCTCAAGTCCTTCTTGAGTTGAAACCACAGCGTTTTCTTCATACTCATCGCAATCAGTCAGTCACCTTCTTATTCGTCTATTCCTTTTGGGATTGCGGGGGGTGCCGGAGCCCACCCCGGCTGATTCAAGGTGAGGGGCAGGGTACGAGGTTGCCAGTCTGTCACAAGGTCACACACATACAACCATCCACACACACGCTCATTCCTAGGGGCAATTTGGCACCGGCCAATCAACCTAGTACGCATGTCTTTGAAGGGTGGGAGTAACCGGAGGAAACCCACACAGACACGGGGAGAACATGCAAACTCCAAACAGAAAGGCCAGTGTTCAAAGCCTTGTCCCCACCTGGGACTCAAACCCACGACCTTCTTGCTGTGAAGCCACTATGCTACCCACTGCGCCACCGTGCTGCTCCTAATCGCAATCTTTCGGTCAGAAAAGTTCATTAAAATCATTAGGAAAGTGTTTCCAATCATTCTCACAAACCACACTGAGAAGTGTGAAAAGCATTTGAGGAAATCGAAAAACCTCAGACAACAATCCCCTTTCATCCGGTACCAGAAGGTGGGTTCAAATTTGTTTTTAGATGTCTAATTAGCGTTTTGGAGGCAGCGTACAGCGTGTTTAACACCCTACAGTATCTAGTGAAAGAGCCTCTTTTCATTACAGGTAATTGAGTTGCAGCCGAAACAATACTGATTGTGTTAGGACCTTTAATCAGTTTAAGGTGTCTTATTTTATCACTGGGAATTTAGCTCAATCTTAGCCTGCTTTGAAGCTAACCTTCTGTAGAGGTCGTTGCCAGGGGAGACCGTAGGAGTGGATGCTCGCATTACCTGTGAACAGATAAATGTGCTGGCAAAAGACCCATATATCGCCTCTCGCTCACCGCCTTACCTCAAGACTTTCTCTTTGCTTCCTTATCAGAGAGGTGAGCGGGGGATGAGAGTGTGCATGTGTGTTGGGGACGGGTTGTGGCGGGGGGGGGAGGGCGTTCAGAAAGAAGCTCCATAGAGCCTTTAGTGTTAGAGGAGTTACCCGTGGGATTATAAAGGAGTTGTCAGTCAAAACCCAACACATGAGTAACAAAGAGCAACTGCTGCTGACCTTTTCCTCACATCTTTTGTCAGGTTCTTGTTTTCATAAAGCTGCTTGGAACCCTCCCAATCCTGCTCACTCACACACACACTTAGACGCCCCTCACCTCAGCTGGAATGGAGCACTCCTTCACCTAAGCTCTAAGATAGTCCAGATAAACAAACCAAACACTCCCCTGTCTTAATGATGGGCACATAGATATGAGGCAGAGTGATAACCTCTCTGCCTCCGTGGGTTTCCTCATTCCTTGCATTATTCCACCACTGCTTCATCCACACTACACCTACTCCCGTCGCTTAGCCCTGGTCTCCATCTTCCCACAACATATTGTAGGAGCTCTGTTTGTTAAAACTAAAGGAACAAGCTGCTGCTGGTTGTTATCTGGTGATGCTACTGGCACATCTAAAGATGTTATCAGCAGCTCTGTTGTTCTGCTTATACTCCAGCCCTGGACTATCATTCCCAGTACAAAGGATGACGTGAGACAAATAAAAGAACAAATAAACTTGAGATTTGGCTCAATCAAGCTTTATAAGTCAAGTAAATCTTTATTTTTGTATCCGTTTTCAGTGAGCGATTGGCAACTGCGAAATCTAAAATGATGAAAGATATTTAGACTTTTAAAAACAGCACGTTTTTCTTGTGGTTGACCGTCACTAGAATGGCCTAAGAATGAATCATTCTCCAAAAATATTACATTTTAAAAGCAAAAATACAGGGTAAAAACCATAAAATGACTCATTCCTTAGTGTAATTTAGTACTTTTGAACTTTGCGTGGGTGTCTGCTTCAAATGATACTCCAATAAAGCTGAGACGGAGCAGAAACATCCCTGTTTATGTGTGATTAGGAAAGAGAGAGAGAATCTGGATCTGTTGCTGCCATGTGGAAAACACCAGGAAGGATTTTGTGATATTGTTTGTAATGAAAATGCGGCTCAGACAAAATGAGGCAGCTCATGCAGTCAACCATGCCACACGAAGCATCAGCTTGACTCCTGAATTTAAAGGGAATTGTCTTTCAGAGTGTAGGTTACTGATGCGGGCAGAATAACCACTGATATTCTATCATAAAATGGATAGTTCGCTTTGTGCTCTAGCTCTCATATTTTTCCACCAAAAGATCTGATTGCCTGTGTTTGTGCCAGTGTGTACACGTGTATCTGGCATAAGCTGGCAGCTTGCAGGCAGCAGATGTTTCCAAAGACACAAACGTCCTGAAGGGCGAGGATGACGATGAACATGGCCAGATGCATTCATCATTGTTTACCTCGTTGAGAGGTGTGATGGGGTGGCAAATTAACGTCAGTTAGCAGACCCCTCGTCCCATATCCCCCACACACAAATTTTTCATTTAGTGTATTAGATGCCTTATGCTGATGTTCGAACCTGTGTGACATGAAAATTGTCTCTTCAGAAGGACTCAACTAGCAGTCATTAAGTACGCAACCAATGGGGATCCAACCAATAAACACACAATATTATCCACTGTCCTTTCAAAATGTTTGATTTTGTAGAAATATTTAAAAAATACCATAAATAACAAATGTGAAATTGGACAGCCGAGTGACTAAATGCAGAAGTTTGATTTAATTTAAGTAAAAATATTGATGTATGACGTATCATTTTTTTATTAGACAATCTTGAGTTAAACTCTTAAAATCTTATTATAAAGGAAACAGACATTTATTTTTGCTTGTCAACAGCCCAAAGCACAGAAAACGGTTTTATTTCCTCCTTTTTAAATTCATATAAACATCATTTTGGTCGCTTCAGTGAACTTTGTGGCAGACCTATGCAAACATTCCTATTTCAGTAAAAGATTTGGCATGATGACAAAACCACGGCACACTTTCAAAGTTCATTAGCGACGTCTGAGTCAGATGCATCTGTCATGTAGAGAACAATCTGCAGCAAACACAGACATCAAGCACTGTAAGACATACTGTACATATCAAATAAGCAGAAGACAGGCAAGATTTGTGTTTGAATGTTTGAAAGTGTGAAGACACTACACGCTTCGTGAACATCTCTTCACTCATTTCCAGGAGTTTGCCACATTATTTATTCATAACTGCAAATAGAGATATCCTTTGGTAGTAGTGCATAAATCACAACAGAGTCATCGGTCTAATATTGTCTGGGATAATAAGTAGAATGAAAGAAGTCTCATCAGATCCTCATGCAACAGATCTGCAAAGCACCTGCATGACCAGTGAGAGGGTATTTGTTGCTAACTCGGCCTGTCTGCATCGCCGAGCAGATGCTGAAATGAATGCCGCTAAACACAGTTGTTGTGCATCTAATGAATCACGCAATATTAAAAACCATCTCATTATATTAGAACATATTTTCAGGGAGATGCATCTCTGCAAATGGATCAAACAATCTGGTTTTGATCATTTAAATTCTGCTCTCATCTGATTTAATTTCTTTCTATTCAACATCCAATGAGACAGCATGCAAATTCTCATTTTAAATCCAATTAAAATACAAAAATAACAGTTTATTCTTTATGACAGTTTATTCCATTTGTTTTTTCTAAATAATGCGGTCAAAGCAAATCTTGTTTTGTCTTTTGAACCATTTCAAAACCACTTATCCCTAGAGAGTTTGCAGAGGCTGCCGTAGCCTATCCGAGCTGATTTCAATTGAGAGACAGGATACACTCGGAACAGGTCACCAGTCTGAAGTGGGGCCACACATACACAACTAAACTTACACACTACATTCCAAATTTTGTCAGTTATTTTAAGAGCTAACATTATTTCACATTAATTTCAACAACAACAAAAAGAAGACCAGCGATAGTCTCATTAAACATCAGAAAAATAATTATTTTCATACAGCATCATTTATATAAGATATTGTGTCCAGGTTGGAGTTGAAATAATTTATCATTGTGCATTTAAATTTTCCAAATCCAAAGTAAAAATATAGCTTTTTTTAAAAAAAAAAACAAAAAAAAAACTGAATGGCAACTCTGGATTTCTGGGTGGATGTATTGCTATACCTCTAATAGATAATGTATCGGGAACAATAACGACCTAAATAAATCTTTAATAACTGATTCTAACTAATAATGACCACGGAGCCCAAGGCAAACTCACAATGTTCTACTGCAGCCGCAGGACATGCTGGAACAAGCCCAACACATAAAGCCCCAGCAGACAATGCAGCATGCTGATGCCAAGCATCTCCACACCTCCCCGGAGAGTTAGTTTGGTGGCAATATAACAGAGCAGGTGGTTTTAAAAATCTGGTTGAATATTGAGCTAAAACAAGGAACTCCATGTTCACTTCTTGTTTGTGTCACGATAATATTTGATAGGTTACCGGTACTACTTTTTATGCATCTATATATGCACCTCTACAGCAACTACTAGAGGATTTAAGTTGTACCTCTTTTATTTCTAGATTGGTAAACTGTGAAATAAAATCCTGTGAAAGAAAAAAGGCAAAAAGAAATATATTTTTGCCCGTTAAAATTGTTCACAATACAACTAAACTTTTGAAATATTGTTCGCTGTAAAAAAAAATGTAATGATATTACGAGGCCAATTGTTTTCAAAGCAAAACTTTAAGTAAACTCAGAGTAGAGTTGTTGCTCCTCTATATCGAGAGAGTCCACATAAAGTGGTTCAGGCATCTGGTTAGGATGCCTCCCGATCGCCTCCATGATGAGGTGTTTCGGGCATGATCCAGCAGAAGGAGACCCAGAGGCAGACCACGGATCCTCTGGAGACACTATGTTTCACAGCTGGACAGGGAACACCTCTGGATTCTCCTAGGTGAGCCGGAGGATGCAGCCAGGGTAAAAGAAGCCTGGGCTTCCCGTCTGAGGCTGTCACCCTCACTACCCGGCCTCATATACTGTAAGCGGAAGATGACGGAACGGAGAAACAATACAATTCAGGAAAGTTTTAGGGCGATATCACAATGAGATGTAAATATAAACAAAATAATTTCTGATATTTCATCTTTCGTTTTATAGTTTTCTCAAATCAACAACTCAATTTAAGTTTGTTAAATTTTGTTGGGCAAAAAAGTATTTGAATCTTTGACCAACGTTCATTCTTAACAATGTTTTCTGGCATGACCCAAAATAAATTGAGTTTTTCTAGTTGAGCTAAGGTCAGATGTTAAAATTTTCTCACATGTGTTGTTAAGACTGAAAATTAAGAAATATAATTCCAAACTTAGAGCTAACACATTCCAGTGTGTGCTTGGATCATGTAACTCTAGACTAGATATCACGGTATATTTCTGTTCTTCAAACACAGACAGGTCCCTAGCTACCTGAAAGATTTGATACATATATCCCCCAACATCAAAGACAAATGCTTTGATGCACTGGGCTTGCTTTACGTGTAAATGGAAAAGAAATTGATACCTGAGTGTCAAAATGTGGCAATAAAATGCAAGAAGCAGAAAGAAGAGAGAAAAAGAAGGAAGGATGAAAGCAAGTGTTCCTACTGTGCGTGGAGAAAATATACTGTTGTAGTGCTGTTTATATCCGCACATCTTTGTGCGTCTGTCTGTGTGAAAACAATACAAGAGCTGCAGATCGCTGACCTTGGGGCACAAGTTATTTTTAAGCTTAGAGAAATATGCACACCTACATACTAGATTGAAATCTAATACAACAGGATGCAGTCAGTTATACATAAGGCAATCCCATAATACCACACATCAACACAAACAGCAGGGGGCTCCTCATCGAGCACAGCAAGCTGTTATTTATTACAGAATCATTAATTAAGCTTCATCAGACTCAGTCATTGAGTCAAACACCTCCATGATGTTCTAAAATCGAGTGTGTATATTTATGTGTGTTATAACCTTTCACTCTGACACCAACATAGTCTCTTGGTCCACCAATAAACAGGACTGTGAATACACAGCATGGTGTAAAGAGAAGTCTGCACATTCTCCCTAAGGCCATCACACACAGAGTTCAGGACAGCGAGGAAACACACACTTATGAACTGTTTCTTCATGTTCTCTGCATAACTGAGCAGATTTTTTCAAACCCATCACTTCCTTTGCTTCTCCATTCCTCTTGTTTATCTCACGCTTCTTTTTTCACACATCGCTCCTGCTCATTCGTCTCATGTTCCTGCACATAAAGACAGAGTTGGAGAGCAAACATGCCTGCACAGGCTCCAACTGCTCCCCAAACAGTCTTTACTCCAGATGTGATGTATGCTTTGCCATCCATTCTCAGCCTCTATGTTCAGAATACAAACACCACTGCTCCGCCCATCTTAGAATGTCTTTTTACCACCTGGAATTAGCCATAAATGACATTTAAGCAACTATACACAACATCTACTTTAGGTCAAAAGCATGCAAATGAACTAAATAAAAATAACACTTTGGATCATAAAAGAAAAATATAAATAATTTTGCATGAAAGGCTTTTCAAGCATTAAAACTGAGGCAAATTCAGTCATCTGAAAGACAACATGTATATGAACTGAAAGGATTACACTTTAACTGTCATTTCTCAAAGATTGAATGTGTCGCCTTCTGAGCCACCTCTGTCAGATGTCATAATAAAACCCATCAGTGAATACAGGAAGCTAGGAAAAAAAGCCAATCTATTAATAATGTTGGTTACTGAAGCAGAAGAAACCAAGATGTGCACCAGCCGACCACCTCACAACTAACACATGTGAGTTGTCCTTATCTAGTGTGACTGTGTGCAATAAAACACTATACATCCACATGCTCAGTACAGGCTAAGCAGAGCACATTTGACCCAATAAGAAGAATCTCTTTTAAACTCATGTTATGTTTGTAGCTAAAAAATGTCAAAATGTTGACAGTAATTCTAGATTTTCAATTAAATTATAATTGTACAGCCGAATATCACAAGACAACTGTCTAGACGAGCTTCACATTCACATTCAACTGTCTTGACAGGCTTCACATTCTAGATTGTAAAAACAAAGAACATAAAAGAAAAATGTACATGCTCAAATGCAGCAAATTGAACTAAACCATTTCAAAGCATTCCTGCTCTTTAGACCCTCCAAAAAGAGGAAAAACTCTAAAAAAAAAAAAAAACAGCAGTAGGGAAAAAGAAGAAACCTCATGGGGATCCACATGAAAGAGATGCCCATTCCCAAGGACTAGCAGCCAATGTGTCTAATATTGGAAGGCACTAGCTCAGTGGTAGAACGTTTGCTATAGGCCCGGAATTTCTGCGGAAGTTCGCGGAATCGAATCCACTGAACTCATGTCTAGGTGTCCTTGGGGAAGACACCTAACCCCCCGTTTCTCCCACCATTGGTGCCATTGTGGCAGCCTGCTGCGGTGTAATGCAGCACAAAAATTTCCCCTTTGAGGGATGAATGAAGTATACTTCTTTCTTTCTTTCTCTCTTTCTTTCTTTCTTTCTTTCTTTCTTTCTTTCTAACACTGTTATTAAACATTAGCTTAAGTTACAAGTTCCTAGTCTCTGATATTTTTCACTGACATGGCAATAAAAGCATTCTGATTCTGATTATTCTACTTCACAGCTTTATTTCAGAAGACAGCAGTAGATGTTCTTCATCCTGATGGAAAGGGATTGTACGGTAGCTCAAAACCGAGGCCTCCTCCATCTGGCCATTTAACTTTCAACCATATAAATAAGCTGACATGAAAACTTGGGTATCAGGACAATTTCAGTTGTGACATTTCTCCAATAAAAGTAATTGGAAAAAGAGGAAAAGGTGACCTTGAATTTAAAATTTTAGGAAATGCAGGAACATGCCGATCTGGGATAAAAACGTTATTCACAAGGTCTCACTACTTTTCTGTGTGTCTGATGAATAAAGATATGTTTCAAAGATATCCCTGAGGCATGGAGAGCCATCAAAAAAAAAAAAAAGAGAAAAAAGAAAGAGTGTCAACTCTCTTAGGGTTCAAACGATGGATGAAGCCTAATTTAGCTTTGAAAGATGAGGATATTTTCATTTGAACCTGAAACTAGCTCAGTGCACGCTTACTTGGTCAAACGCTAGCAGATGAAAGAGTGATAGTGATGAGCACGCTGGTCTATAGGTGTCTCCGCATGGTAGGAGAAAAATATGAACGGGGAATTTCAATGAGGGGATGGGAAGATAAACAAAATACTTTTGAGAGCTCTCTAGAATTATTTCATGCAGATTGAAAGAAGCAGAAAAATCACCGGTTTCAAAATCCCCCCCAAAATAATATTTCCAGGTGAGTATTAATAATTGTGGTAATGTTTCGAACATTCGCCAAATTTGCGTGATCAATTAAGAAAACCTGTAATTAATTTGTCTACTAAATCGTTCCAAAACAATAAGCTGAAACAAAAACAAAAGTTTTGGTATTTTTTGCGTTTTTTCCATCAGGCGGAGACCACATGTTAGAGGTTTGTGAGACAAAGTCAGAGGCCAGACTGAAATAGTTTGGACATTTCCAAAAGAGGGGGAATATTTTGACAAAGGGATGCAGCGATTTTAATTGCCAGGTAGGGGAAATAGAGGAAGACCAAAGAGGAGGTTTACGGATGTAGCGAAAGAGGACATGAAGGTAGTTCAACGACAAGGTTAGATGGAGGAAACCGACTTGCTGTGTGGTGACACATGAAGCAAATAACTGATAGAAAAAGTATGTCTGATCAAGACTTAGGTTCCGTCCCATTCCGTTGTCTTCCAAGTAACTGGAGCCACAGCGGCAACAGCCTCAGACTGCAAGTTCAGGCTTCTCTCACCCTGGCTGCATCCTTCAGTTTACCCAGGAGGATCCTGAGGTGTTCCTTGTTAAGATGTGAGACAGTTTCTCTAGTGGGTAAAGGGTCTGCCTGTGGGTTGCTGGTCTTGAAATATGAAAAAAGTAAAAAAAAAAAGTACAAAAACACAAAAAAAGTGAAAAAAGTATGCAAGAACAAAAGAGGTGGCAGGGTACAAAACACAGTCTTCAAATAAAGACTACAGCTTTGTTTCTAATTGTATATTCAATTCAACAGGTAAAAAAAATCTTCTAATGTGCAAACTCTCCATATACTCTATCCCTACAGTTCAGAAAAATGTGTCTCGCAGTCTCCATGAAACTCCTGAAGAACATATTTGGTGAATCCCACATCTGGTTGTGGCAATTGAGAAGAAATTTAAAACTACATAAAATCCCAAAAGTATGTTCAGCACATAAAGGCTGAAATTTTAGAGCAGATGGCAGGAAGACATCTATGAACCAAACTGGCCAAAGATTCACAACTGATTAAAATGTCATCTCAGCAGCCGAACTCTCACTAACACCATTATTCTGTCCTTCAGGTTCAAAGTAAAGATGGGAGCATTTAAAGTAAGGTCTCTGGGGAATGTGTGGGAAGCCCAAACAGATGTGAATCTGCACTGATGTACAGCCACATTGGAACTTGCACTGTGTACAGCCATGCCTTGAAGTAGTGGGAGGGAAACAGTGGGTTTGGAATCAGAAATCGAGTAAAGGAAGTCATTATGCACAAAGAGTTTATCTTCATCTGCCGACTGCAGCAGTCAATTATCACTGCCATTAGCACTCAGACTGCAGTAGCATAAGAAATATGCTGGTTCAATTCCCCACCGTCCCCACTGGCAATATTCTGAGCTCAACAGGACAGTAAACTTTGATTTACAAAACCAAAATCTATTTCACAGTGGACAAGTAAAATCTTTATGGATATTTGGGTTCAACCATACCCCATCATTATCATTGACTATTAAACAGAAAACCAGAAAATTCAGGACTATTTATTAAAACTTTTTACAGCAAAAACACAGTTGTACACCCACCTAAAAGAGATCCAGGAATGGAAGGAGAAAAAATATTGTTTGGATCATGTCGAGCTCTTATGACGCAGACAAAAACATTATCAGATATAGAAAAAACCTTTTCAAGTTGCTGTCTGTACGTCAACAAATTGTTTAGTGTAGCAATGTAAAAATAGAACATCTGATTGATCTGAATGGAGATGATGTTAGTTAAATTAACATGTTATATTGCATCAATTACAGGCTTCTACAACCAATCAATACCCCTAATGAGCACATGGTTCATACCGGCAACATGCATGTACTTTCACTCACATGCACACTGTGCCACATCGTTTACTGTCCGCTATGTTCCTTGCTCCCTTGCAGTTTATGTTTGTAATCATGTGTTAGTTTGTTATAGTAGGTTGTCTTTGTGTGTTTCAATTTCCTGTCTAGTTTAAACTTTGGGGGCCACAGGGTTTCTCCCTCAGATGATGCAGCAGATTGCATGTGATGTCTGATGTTTTAAGTAGAGAGCATCTCTTCACTTTTCCACTTTTTTCATTTATTTTATCTCCATTTCACCCCTCTTTTTCTCACTCGTTTCTACTATACCTTGCCAGGTCAAGGAAGAAAGCAACAAAAACCCGGACATTTAGGATGTGACATAAAATATCTAAAAGAAATAAATATATAGTAATGCCAAGATCAGCGCATGGTGTCGATCTGTCCAGTAATACTTGACATACAGATCACTACTCACTATGTATGTCATAAAGCAGGACAGAACAAAGTTAAAAGTAAGAAAAAAATAAAGAAATCAACATCAAATCAATATTAGTCGACAAAATATATGGATTCACTCTGACAACTTCAAGATCGTAGTTCACACATGCACTTTTACAATCAAATTCTTCTACCAGTGAACTGTTGTGAGTATGCAGTACCCACAACCATTTTAATAGCAAACATTTATCACCATAAGGAATTTAAAGGCAGCTCTTAAAGCATACCACTTTGCATATGTTTTAAAGATATGTCTTGACCTTGACTTTTCAGCAAAATAACAATGCAAAAGCATTTTGATTTTATTGGAAGGGTTCACATATTGTTTTGTTATTTCATGGAAATGCATAAATTCAAGGAGTGTAACACTTGCATTTTTTGGTGGTGTCTTTGTAAAATGTGTGTGAATGTAGAGGAGGCAGGCCATGCATGAATAGTAACAGAATCCCTGTTGTTTGCCAAGTTCATGCACGAGTGGTTACTTGCATGATAAAGATTTTGATGGGGAAAAAAAAATGGGAGTGAGAACAAAACCTCTGTTTCAGGTAATCCTAGTAAACGGCAATCATTCCCAACCTTTATATTACCATCACTATCACAATTCTGCATATATGGATACAGAACAAGTGACAAACAGTGGGGAAAATTAATAAGCAAAGACAATTATTTGCATCAGTGTAAATTCCCACACAGGGAAATCAGGCACCGGGGGATCTGGAGAGTAGAGATAGCACCGTCTAAGCCTGCCTCTCCACCCACCCAGAGGACCTAATCAGTCAGTGAATACGTGTAAAAGGGAAGCTGTCATCTACCTCGATCCCAACAGGCTTCTCACAGATACTCTTTACCTACAACCATCCTCCAGAGTGAATAAAACAAAATGAATTTATGGTTTACAGTTTCATCCAAAACCAAGATATCCCCCATCTTTTTTTTCACATATGCTGCATTTTTGCACTCTATTCTTTTCCATATTTCACACCCTGGTTTTCACAGCTGAATCTAACAGCTTAAACACATATTTCTTTTTTTACAGATGGTATACACTCCTCTTTTTTCATTGTGTTCTGAGGATAAATTGTTAATTGTTATTGAAAGCATCAAACATATCAGTGAAAGCAATGATCTTTTTAGATCTATATACAGTATTTATACGGGTTTCTTATGTCCTCATTCAGAAGAAGAAGAAACTTCCTTCATCATGCAGTGTTTAGCACAGTGGCCTCACAGCAAGAAGGTTGGGGGTTTGAGTCCCAGAGTGGGAGTAAAGCTTGAAACACTGGCCTTTCTGTTTGGAGTTTGCATGTTCTCCTCGTGTATGCATGTTTTTTTTCTGGGTACTCTGGTTTCCTCCCACTCTCCAAAAACATGCATGCTAGGTTAATTGGCCATTATTAAATTGCCCCGAGTGATGAATATGTGTGGTGGCCCTGAAGCAGATTGCCCTGTTCATGGTGTACCCTGCCTAGATAGGCTCCGACGACCCCGTTAGGGATAAGCAGTTCAGAAGATGAAACAAAATAAATAATTCCGGATTTCTTGTCACCATGCAAGCATGGTGAAATTTTTTAAGATTCAATTTTTAATACCTTTTGGAGTATAAAAGGTAACAATAATGAGCCCCGTTTACTCTGGAGCAGGTATTTAAAAGAAAGCATGATTTAAGATATTTAATATTCCATTGAAATACCTCTTTTATAGTCACTACTTGAACTTTTATTCACAGTATTTTTGCTGTAACTGTTGTAAGACATCTTGTTGCACCACAGGAAGTAGGTTTATGTGTCAAGTTTTCTTCAGTATACTCAAAATTCAAAAGCATGCATGCTGCGTATTTGGTCATTCACTTTAAAGAGTTTGACTGTGTTTTTTTTTTTTTTCTTTTGTGGATGTCACTAGTATTGACTGTACAATGTACTGACAATCTATACAGGCACTTCACCTCTTCTGCATTCCTACATTTTCTTTCCAAATAGCAAGTGTTGAAAGTAGAAAAAGTGTACTATGAAAGCCTTTCTTAATCTACAATATTCACACGCAGCATGGCATTCCTACGGGAGTTTCTTGAAGGATGAGAATATTATTAATAATGCCTTTTATTTAATAAGATATTCTATTTTTTTATGAGTTGCAGCATAGTGACAGCAGAGCTGCGGTGCGGGTGCAGATGTGTGTAAGTGTGCCATAGTCAGAATATTGGGAAAGTCAGGAGTGGTGGAGATGTGAAAAGATAATAAAGTCAAAATGGAAACCTGGGAAAAGTAATAGAGACAGAAAAGAGGACAAGGTGATTCAATGAAAGAAAAGATAGAAAGAGCTGAAGGTAGTTAAACAACACGAGTAGCTGTGTTCACAAGAAGGTACAAGAGAGCGAGCAACACAAGAACAAGTATGTTAGAGTGTTTAGATGTTATCTGAACTGGACCTCGGAGCATTAGGAAACTACTTTAAGAGCATTTGAAAGAGGTCTCTATCTTTCTGTAACCCAGTTACTCTCAAACCAACATTTATATGTAACTGCTAAATAAAATATCGTTAGAAACAAACACTGAATTCTTCATTTATGTGGTTTATATCGAATGGAGAAAAATCTTCATGGAAATTTTATACCGGACTGAAGAGAACAACTTATTATTGTTAAATTATTTAAATACTTTTGTGGAGTCATTTTTTACAGATGTAATGAAAAAGAAATGATGCAACTATTAGCTTTTTTGCATGTTAAATTATCTTGGGTCATTTAGAAGCAAATGGAAGAGCTGCAAGTATTCATCTGATTTAATTTAATTACATTGCAGCCTTTAAACTGTTGACCGAAGCAGATTATTTTGAGTACTCTAGCTTCGAATGATTATTTTTGTTTAAATGAAAGCAAAACAACGGTACAGTGTTGTAGTGGTTAGCACTGTAGCCTCACAGCAAGGAGGTTGGGGTTCAAGTCCTAGAGTGGGAACAAGGCTTGGAACACTGGTCATTCTGTGTGGAGTTTGCATGTTCCCTCTGTGTATGTGTAGGTTTTCTCCGGGTATTCCGATTTCCTCCCAACCTCCAAAAACATGCATGTTAGGTTTGATTGGCCACTATAAAAATTGCCCCTAGGAATGAGTGTGTGTGTAGTTCCACAGCAGACTTGTGACGTAGTAATGAGAGTGTACCTGCCTCTCTCTTGACATCAACAGGAATCGGCTCTGGCACCTCCACAACACAGACTGAGGTGACCGGTTCAGAAAATGAATGAATAAACTAGAAGTTCACCTGTTCTGTGCAGATTGCAAATACAAAACTTTAACTAAAAGTCAAATGAAGTTTAACTTTATTGATTTCACCACCTGTTGTGACGGACACAGCTTTTCACTGACAGATGAGGGTAAAGTTGGAGTAATAACCCAGTTGGCTTTTATTTTCCTTTTGCGTTTTTGGCTCTAACAAGGCAAGGGTTTGTTACCGAGTGCAGAAACTACTTCTTGCAAAACAAACAACTTTACATTTACTTCTATCAAAAGAAGATAAGTCCGATTTTGGCTGATGATATTTTTTGTTTAAAAAGGAGTTAAATGTTCTGATTTAGGACAACCAGTAATAACTAGTGTGTCTCATCACCTCAATAGGCTCTAGAATGCAAATGGCTAATTAGATTCTCCTCTTTGTTTTAAGCACCAAAATTGAACCAGGATGTCACAAAAAAAAAAAAAAAAAACTAATTTAAGGGATGTTTATCTTCCACTACATACTACATACATGTGTCATGAGAGACATTGTAAACCACACCCCCTGCATGTACAGCATGTATGTACTGCATGTATGTAAATGTATTCTCCTCCAGATGTTGCATTTTGTTTTCCCTTGTCAACAATAGTCTGATCTTTACTGGAAATGTGCTTCACGTCACATTGGATTTCACAGCTCAACTTGATTAAGATTTGTCTGCTTTCAGTTGCAGCTACTTTTTTTCTCTTCTGGTTACCACAACAGACAGTTTGCCGACAACGTGGGTGGGTTCAAGTGACTAAAATGGAATTGTAAAGAGTTGGCAGAAACACAGAACTTCTTCGTTTTCAGTGACTGATGAAATGTAGATCAATGCGGGAATTTTTTTTTTTTACACATTCATAAAAACACACCTGCAGAGGATTTTTCCTCCGATGAAGACATGGTGACAATCAATTGGAAACAAAGTTCTTAAACAAAAACACCTGGAAAAGGCTTTTAAAAAATCTTTACATACTGGACACACTTGATTATTATATGTAATTTATTCTGGCAAGTTTGACATCTGTTAAGTACCTTTCAAACTGTCCTTTAAATGTGATCATCCAAAATATGTAAAGACTGTAATTTTATTAATCATGTAATCCCAGGCAGAGTGTTTGCAGAAACCTGACAAAGAAATGCTATCCATGCAAGGGTGAGGCAATCAACGAGTTTTTTTTCAGTTCCAAGCCAGTAGCTCGTCTCTAGGTTTGCATGACGACCCCCCTAAACAGAAACCGATTAAAATACATCAAAAAAAAGGATTAAAGAATCTGCCGACACCCTTAACACTGCCGAAGGCTGACTGACTATCACAGGATGAGCATGCTTAAATGGAAGGTGACACACATGACGTGTGAAGACTGAGTCGTTGCCTTATTAATCTGTCTTTTACTCGGGGATATATAACAAATCTGATCTCAGTGAAGCATGATTGATAGTCGACAAGGTGAGAAAACTAATTAGTCCCTTAACTTGGGTAGTAATAATAAAATAAAATAAAAAACAAGTTAATGCACAGGATGTAGAACAGGTAAAACACATATGTGTGAGCCTAAATGATATGAATACAGACCTGAGGGAAAAAAAAAAAACGTCTGAGATAATGGAAGACAAAGAATGTAAATTAATTCCCTGTTTTCTCATTTGGGGGTTTCCCTGCTTGGCAGAGTGAGGCGGAACTCACCTCCAGTAATTCTTCAAGAGGAATGAGTTCAAAGCATGACAGAGGGCGGAGGCAATGGGTGTGGATAAGCACAGCAGACTGTTAGGACGTGATTTCTCTTTACTAGCGCCTCGCTCTGTGTCCCGACTACCACCGCTGCATGCCGTTCCTCATTCTGTGCCCTATAATTTCTGTCTCCCTTCCTTTCTCTCGGAGACACAAACTGAATACGTAAGATTGTGCCACACTAAGCCACGCTCCTCCACTCTTTCATCTAAAACTGCTTGTGCTTCTACAGTGCCTGGCTTTGCAAACACAGGGAAAAACACACTGACTGGATGACAAAGCAAGAGCAAATAGGACATGCAAAGTAAAGATATTAGCATATGCTCAAAAGGAGGACTTCAAAGCTAAGTACTTTGTTGTTACAACCAGCTCAATATAATTTCAATCTTCTTTTTTGTTAGAAATCCAATCTTTGATATCAAAGTATATGGTTTTAATTGCCTAATAATTGTTTATGAACCAACATGCAAACGCATTTAAACTAAATGTGTCAGATGAGTATCTTCCTATTCTTCTTCTTGCAGCATTTCCCTTCAGGGGTCACCACAGCAAGTCAGTTTCTTCCATCTAACCCTGTCTGCTGCAGCTTCTTTGCTCACACCAACTATCTTCATGCATTCCTTCACTGCATCCATGTGAAGGATCCATGTGCATCCATGTGAAGGAAGGAAGTCCTCTTTGGTCTTCCTCTAGGCCTCTATTTCTGGTGGTTCCAAACCCAGCATCCTTCTGCCAATGTATTGTGCTCTCTTTTCTGTACATGTCCAAACCATCTCAGTCTGGCCTCTCTTACTTTATCTCCAAAACCTCTAACATGTGCTGTTTCTCTATTATACTCATTTCTAATCCTGTCCATCTTGGTCACTCCCAGAGATATCCTCAGCATCTTCATCCTGTCTTTTTCTCAGTGCTACTGTTTCTAGACGAAACAGCATGGCCGGTCTTACCACGGTTTTGTACACTTTCCCTTTCATTTTAGCTAAAACTCTTCTATCACACTTGATACTTTTCTGCACGCGTTCCAGCCTGAACGGTTGGACTCCTCACACTGAACTCCTCTGTCTCACCTACAGCACACCTCACCACTGTCTTAGATTCCTCATAGATGTCCTGCACCGCTTAGATAAGTAAAGAAAGGGCAATCATCTATTGTGTGGAATTTTTTTACATTTTTCAACTCAAAACAAAGTTGAAGCCAATTCAATACACTAAATTTTAGAAGCAAGTAAACTGCAAACAAAAGAAGCAAAACTGCATCTTTCCAGCTGAATAACAAAACAGCAAAAAAAATAAAAAAATTCTGCATTACTTTGAACTGTCATTCATATGAATAAATTCAGCAACAAAAACCTTAACAAGCAATGTGATTAATACAGAGACCATTTTAAAGTTTATGGTCTGCTGGAGAGAGACATACTACCTCTAGCTTTTGCAAAGTTGGATTATCTAGTCCTGGCATGAATTAGAGGCAGATTATTTGACATTTAAACACTATCATATCTCTACTAATTGTCGGGGGAAAATGGTGTTTTGAAATAATTTTTTTTAAGTGCGTAAGGCAAATTATTGGAAAAAGTTTTAAAATTGTTAAACTTGAGACAGTGGCTCAGTGGTCAGAGCGTTTGCTCGTGGACCGGAAGTTAACCGGAAGTTAACCGGAAATTCGTGGGTTCGCATCCCACTGAGTTCACGTCTAAGATCCTTGGAGAAGACACCTAACCCCCCTCCTTCCCCCGTTTCTCCCACCATTAGCGCCGTCGTAGGTGGCAGCCTGCTGCAATGTAATGCAGCACACAAATTTCTGGGTAGGAACAAATTAAATATATATATAAAAAAAAAAAAAACAGCTTATTTGATTTCAAGTTCAGAGATTGAGCTGCAAAGTATGAAAAGACTTCACTTATTTGGATTAATAGTCAAGATGTTATTTTAATTTATTAACATAACAAAAAGTGAAAAGGTGTTAGACAAAAACACTGAGAAGAAACTGTGACCATCAACATAGACAAATGCTGTTAGGAAAGTTGTTTAAAACCTGCACTTTGTCTTCAGTGCCGTCAGATCCACAAGAGCTGTCAAAATTTGTGCCACGCTGCACATTAAAACGTTTGAAACTCTTTCACACACCAACATGTTGAGCTAAAAGAGTCAGAACTCATCTATGAATTGGCACGTTGACACAGGAAAGACAAAAAAAACCAGATTTTTTTTTTTAATAAATGGCTTTTATCTCCAGACCAAAACAATACGTACAGCCTTTCTTTGCAATTCTAGCAATAGTACATTTCGTTTTTAATTTAACACAATGAAAAGTACCTATGTGAAAAGGTATTGAAGCTTAATGGTTTCAGTGGCAGTACTGATGTGCTGATTCAGGGGTAGATGGTTCCTCAAGAAACAAACAGCATGTCTCCCAGCAATCAGTCGCTGGTAGATGTCAAATAGGCTCTTCACCACGCCAGCCATCCGTGACTCATTCTGCCATTACATTTCAGAGGTCACGCCCAGCCCGCCCTGCCTTCACCATCATTCCAGGGTCTGACGGCCGCCTAATGGCCTGATCTTGCAACACTGCAATTAACCTTTTTTATTGGCCATCTGCCAACAAGCTGAAAATAAATCAGTGCATAAATGCATATACATGAGTAATTCTATAAACCAAACAGCCTGAAGGGTGTTACAGTCGTGTATGTGCATCATGGTTGAAAGCTTTAAAGGTAAGACTCTCAGTGTGAAAAGCAAATCAGCAAAATAGTTGTGTGTACCAATGATGGTTTTCACCTGCTTTTCTCTGCAAATAGAAATTGACTGATCCAACATTTCATCTTGGGTGACCCAAGCAGTTCCCACTGGGTAGAGATGTCTGATAGCAAAACACATCTTGGAACATATACTCAACAAGTCTCCTCAGCATTACCCATCAGGAGAGAAGGTAGTTGCTATTTGTGCTTTAAATTCAGCACATGAGCCTCTTTTTCTCACAGTAAAGCTAGCAGTATGTTAACCACAGCTGCCATAAACACTGTCCATATATATATACCAAATCCTATCACCCAAGTCTCATAAATGTTAACGGAAGAAGAACAAAATCGAATTCCAAATGCAATATTTAATGAATAAAAATGTCTACTTCCCTAATAAATGCACACATGTTTGTTTTTGTATATGTTCCAGATACAACGCATTTTTGTTTCGAGATGAGGCTGCTCGAGAAAATACACGGTTATCTACAACATCACAATCATTATCAAATAAGCAAAACAAACCACAGATGGTGTGAAACTCCTTGTTGAGAAATTGCTCCAAATTCTCCAAGAATCTTGTGCTGTGTCCGCCCACGGTGCTTGGCATGCGAAGGAAACTAATTCTGGTTTCCGATTATTTCACAGTACTTGGCGCATCTCAGGACTAATCACTGACAGGGTGCAACACTTGAGAATAAAAAGCAGGATTTTTATGTAAAGCTAAAAAGTCACTACTGCATATTTGTTTGCTGTGTGTAGGAGCACTGACCTTCACACTAATGCTATAATAACCATTCTGCAACGCAGACAGACAATTACCCATTTGTAGTCTGAATACATCTGTTTATACACTTGAATGCAACCCTGAATGACCTTCACAGTGAATAATTTAAATATATTTTTTTCTTTTCTTCACAGTTCTGATACCAAAACAGTATGCAATTACCTTGAAAAACAAAATGTTAAAGGTAAGCACATTAATTTTGTAACTTCACACATCATGTTGTATTTTTCAGAGGCTAACAATGTGCATTCCCATTGTCAGGAAAACTCCTCTCCTGGGCGCCCTAAAAACCTGGCAAAGCAAGACAGAGCAAGGCATTTGCAGTAAATGCAGTCAGGGGCTCCTCTGGCTCCAAATTGAATTTCAGAGCATGACTCAAACTACCTCATATTCCACCGTCACTTGTTGTACGCAAGCTGAACAAGGTCATACTGCAGGTTAATAAAATATGAATTAAAAGAAAAGCAAGACCTTTTTTACAAGCACTTATCCATTGAGGAGAGGTTTTAAGATTCCAGTAGAGTGGAATGATTCATTTACTATAGAGTACGAAAGAAAAAATGACCAAAACATAGGAAAAACTTGCTAGATAATCATTTTAAATTCTTTCTTTTGCCATAGTGTCTTAACATTCAGTAGCAAACATTCAGCTCATTGTTATAACTCAAATACACCAGACATCTTTCATAACGAGTAAAGTCCTACTGCCCCACTAGAAACATCTGGAAAGCCTTACCTGCTACAGAAAGACGTGCTGTGCGACTGGAAATGGATCCCAAGTTGTCGATACTGGCAACACACTGATAGGTCCCTTCGTCCGGCTTGTTGTGCTTGGAGTGGACCACATGGGTGAATAACAGAGAGCCATCTGGAAGTATGCGTCGCCTCTCATCTGAAGCCAGGCTCATGAAAGTGCCATCTTTTTTCCACTCGATTCGTGCCGGCGTGGCTTCGTCGCTGTGTGCCGAGCAGTTGAGCAGTGCACTGTTTCCACGAATGGCCAGTGTGTCCTGGGGTTCCACCGTGAACCAGAAGGGGCTAAAAGGGTATGCTGGTGAACCTAAACAGATAAAGGAGAAGAAAGAGGTAACGAGTGAGTTGGTTGGCGTATTCAATAATAACTTAAAACTTAATAGCCCAACAATTCTTAGTGAGTTCAAGGCAAAACGAAGATCTGCATTGGTCTTTTCTGGCATGTTCTTGGTTTGCGTCTGCAATCAATAGAAATAGTTATCTGCCTAATGATCCTACCTCCCAAGATGTTACCAATTTTGCAGGGTATTCTAAAAATAAAAGAATGCTACTTGTTCCCATTGGTTTTAAACTCAACATATTTTTTTTCTGAAGCTAAACATTTGTTTTGTTCATTGCGTCTTTTAAACTGTACAATAGTGGTCTGAACCAGAGCCTACAAATACCCTAATTATTGTAGGAAACCACTAGCCCTAACAGAATAGACCAAAATAAACCCTGACAAAATAACCCAGTCTAGCATCACTAGCTAGCTAATATTACGCCTCACGGTTTTATGAGTACAGAGTACATAAAGGATTAAACACTCTAGAACAACGTTGCCATTTCCTTTTCTTAAGCGTAAATGGGTTGACGTGGATTGTGCAAAAAAAAATTGGGGTAAGCATAATTGTTTAACATTTGTGCTCATTCATTATTCAGGCAATCCCACCCAAAGAGTCACAGAGTGGTATTGTTTAGATAAATAACACCAATTATCAGTTCTGCTGGGAGAAAGTACAAAAAGAAAAATTATGAAGAGGTTATGAAGATGTTTAAATAATGCAGCACATGCAGTGAAATAAGTGGCTTGGTGTTAAATGTGCCCCAATCTCTTAGAAAATGTCATGTCTCCAGGGGAGATAGAGACAGCAGAAAGAAGTAGAAGACAGAAAATGTGAGCGCAAGGAGTGCAAAAGAGAGACGATACACCAATTGTTCATCCATTTAACTACAAGGTGGTAATTTCTCTACCTCGTGTCCCTGGTGTAAGCTCTATGGGGAGAAGCAGTGTGCGGCCCATTATAGCGGTGATATGGTTGGTTGTCGTCTGTGCACTTAGGTCTGATGAAAGCCCTAATGATGCCAGCAAAATAGAGCATGAAGAGGTTGAATTAACTATAAATTTGTCCATTTTCATTTTAGGAAATAAATAAGAGACAACATAGCCTTTTAGCTAAGCTGTAAAAATCATTTCAATTCTAATAAACTGCTAGAAAAGACTACAATGATGAAAAGTCGACTTATTTAATAGATAAACTGAGGAAGCCCTCATCCATTCTGGTAGCCTGTTACATTCGACTGTTTCTGTTACACCATGGAAACCGTCTGATCTTGTATGTTTGGGATTCAATTATGCCTCGGTGGTAGTGTAATTTTTTGTTTTAACCAATTGCTGTTTTTTGGTCAAACTAGACGTGATGTGTGCAACGCACCCAGTCGGTATAATCTGGAAGGAATAGCCTAAAATCCAACTTCTTCAAACCCCTTCAGTAGCACAGCGATCACGTCTTTTTCCTGAACAGAACTCAACGTGGTTTTTGTTCTGGATTGGAATCCTTAATTTTGGGAGTTGTTTCAAAAAGATTGGTTTGGTCTACATTCATGCTTAGCTACAGAACTAATAACAGACCCAAATAGTTGCTTGAGGTTGACTTCATAGCATTTACTGATTTGCTGGCCATTTTTTCCTAGGCTTTGCAAACATTCCGTTATTGCTCAATTCCTGACCAAGTACCTGAAAACAAAATTGAGTGAAGTCACTCAGTGGTACCAGCCTGACTACTGTTCTAACTAAATGAAGTCAAACTGGTTCCCAAACTCTAGTGAAGAATCAAAATATCTTGCTTACAGAATTGATGAGTAGCTATTTTTTTTTTAGGATACAAATCTGGAATTAGCTTTTACATATATTTTGGGCAAGTTATTTATTTTACTGATGATGTATGTGACAGACATACAGAAGCAACGTAAGACATGGGGGGAATTTTTCTCTACAGCGGACCAAAGGGGCCATGGTACATTTAATCATCTGTGCTTTACACAGTGAGAATAGCAGGAGTGCAGGTTAGGCAGAGCCTCCACAACCAGTGTTGGCTTCTTCCCGGTCAAAAAACTCTCTTTAGCCACTTTCTATGGGAAGAAAAAACCTGAAAGGAATTGAAAGTCCTGCAGCACCCTATCAGAAAAGAAACAGCTGCCTTTTATAGCATTTTATCCTCATCATAGAAACAGTAGGGGATGGCTTAACTTCGGCTGTGCTGTCTGAAAAAATACAGAAACATATGCTTCAAGTCACAGATATAGCATCCACTGTCAACAAAACAAGCTGAAAGAAATGAGTGTAAAGTTGGAACGGGAAGGAATGATGAAGGACCGCCTGCTTTTCTGCACTTTCTAAATTATTTTCTCAAAGAACCATCTCCCACAAAAACTCTGCAGATACTATCGATATTTGTCAAACTGCAGGTAGCTAAGTGGGTGCACAAACACACAAAGAAAACACAGTCATATAATTGTTAGAGATCAAAGACTTTTCACACGTAGGAGGATATCACAAAGTAATCAATATGGACTTATTGACAAATAAAACAGATCATTTTAGAAGTAGCATTAGCACCTAAATATTACCAATTCTTTTTCTTTCGGCATTTCCCTTTGGGGCTGCCACAACAAGTTAGTTTCCATCTAGATTGTAGAGTTAAAAATGTTTTCTTCTCTGAAACTAGCCGAAAAAAAGCTTGTTCTTTCTTAAATTGCATGAAATGAATCCTAATTGAAATATTTCTAGCCTGCTGTAAATTTCAATAACCTTTCGCTGGTAGTGAATTGCAACACTTTTAATCAAAATCTACAAAATTCATTCACTCTCAAGGGTTTATTGACATACAGCTTAACATGGCTTTCATTTGCATGCATTAGTGCCTGAAAATATCTGCGTAGACCTTAGTAAAGAAGATTAGATAAAGCACATACGGACAGGCTAGACTTTTACTCACTACCACAGATTCCACCTGAAAACAAATAAAAATAAATAAATAAATAAATGAATTACTCTATTCATCCCTCACCGGGGAAATTTGTTTGCTGCACTCCTTACACCGCAGCAGGCTGCCCTTCAACGGCGCCAATGGTGGGAGAAGCGGGGGTTAGGTGTCTTAAAACGTTTTGCTTCTGTGACCGACACAATGAACGTATTTTCACGTTGAGATTAAATTAGAAATAATCTCAACGTGAAAATACGTTCATTGTGTCGGTTAAAAGGAGGTTAAAAGGAGACAGCGTTAGAGCGACAAATGAAAAATAAAGAAAGCAGGAGTTTATAAAACACTTTTAGAATGTAAGAGGTCTAATCTATTCCGGCCCATCAGTGTCACAGTCACCCGGTTGTGGCTGAAAAATAGGGACCTCCACATTGGGCCAACCGGAGAAATTGAGGAGAGAGTGCAGCACTAGAAAATGAGGCTGTCTTCATGATAAGTATGGCCTGTTAACTCTATCCTAAACTCACTTTTCACCGTAGTCATAAAAGGTTTGGGAGTTCAGTATAAGAGGTTCCCGACACACTGCCTTGTATTTTCCCAGTTTCCTCCACTGCACTGATAAGAAAAAGACTGATTGGTAAACCTAAAGTTGGAACTGAATTTTCTCCACACTGCTATTTCTAAAAGTATGTTTTCCCAACATTGCTGTGCTTCCTGTCACAGAGTGCAGTGTGTGAATTTATATGTTCAGACGCAGCGTCCCAACTTCAACATTTCTTTGCCTGATGGTTTGGAAAGCTTGGAAAATGGTTGACTTAATTCCCTTCCAGTTGAAGGGCAGTTTAGTAAACTGTTTTTCCCCGAAGATCAATTTCTGTTCTGTAACAAAATGGATACACTTCATAATATCTTTGCGAGATTACAAAGTCAACCTTTCAAAAGCCAGCGTGTGTTGGCAGAGTAGTCGGTAAGGGTCTGTCCTCCACACAAAGACCCCCTGTTTTCTCCTATTCTAACCCCGGCTCAGCAGGAAACCTCCTCCCTCAATGACCCTCTCTCTCTCTGAGAGCAGCCATATTGACTGCCATCCTCATTGAACTGCTCTTGAGACAGAGCAGACCACTTCTAGAACCTGTCACATTTTCAGCAACAGTGGTCCTTCTGTGGGTTGGGGTTTGTGGACAGGAATTTCAAGGGTTTTGTGTTCAGAACACACTTAGCAGGGAATCGACAATGTGCTAAATGAGTTCTTAGTGTGTTCTACCAATAGAACCTAGATTTAAAGAGCAAAAGAAAACAGAAAATTATTATTGATAATTGTTTAGCAGTCAGAGTTGTTTTCGTCAACGATGACGACAACTAAATGATTTCGTTGACGAAGCTTTTTTTCACGATGATGACGTAACGATAACAAAATAAATGCGGCTTTTTGGTGACGAGACGTTTGCAAGTTTCTGTTGACGAGACGAAAATGTAACAAAATAGGCGTCAGACTTTTCACATTTCTGTCTGTGAAATGAAAAAGCGCAGAGGCTGCGTTCTAGGGGTGTGCGATACCGCAAGTTTTGGTATCGATCCGATACCAAGTAAACACCAGACCAATATCGCCGATATCGATACCGATATTTAAATTTTTTAAATGACTATTTTTGCATCAAGGGTTAGGGTCATATATATATATATAATATAACCACTTATATGTATAAACACAGGTTGGTAGGTAGATCCATAGAAGTGCCCAGTTACAAACAAATGTTAACTAATGTTAAAGATGATTATGTTGTACTTTTACAATTAGTATCTACCTGGGTGTTCTCTGGAAAATGGACTGTCGCTGTTAATCAGCGCTGCCTCTGGGAAACGGAAGGGGTCAGGGTTTTTTCCTCCGTTTCTGAAGTTTTTCTTTGGGGTGATTCTTTAATTTGTAGTGTTACCCCTATACTTGACAGCCTTTCTGCACATGGTGCAGGTAGCCTCAAAGTACAGCCACACGCTATTTCTCTTTTTTCCATCTCTCTCTACTTTTACCGACTTGCGTTTTTTTTTTTTTGTTTCTTGGACCCGAGTCGCTGAGTCATGTGACAAGTCAAAGCGAAAGAGAGGAGGGAGGGGGCGGGGCCACCTCGCTTTAGCATACAGGGGCTACACACAGCATTTACGCATATTTTGCAGACAAATCAGTTAGGTTAATTAAAAAAAAAAAAAAAAAGAGAAAAAACGGAAGCAAAGTGCGAGGGGTAAAACTTCAATCCCAGTATCGATATTGTAGTTGGAGTATCGATCGATATCGATACTAGCGTTGGTATCGATATTATCGATATTAGGATCGATCCGCCCACCCCTACTGCGTTCTGTCTCTCACGGCGGCACGCCCCCCAAAATGCTGTACGTTCATTCCTTCTACACAACACACCTGCATCCACGAGAAACTCACACACCATTGCGGCAACAGTAACAAAGAAGCTTGGTAGTCAGAAACTTAAAGTTTTCCACATATTGTGCGCAAACAGCTAGCAGCTAGCTTGTCGGTGCTGCTAACTTCCTTAGTTGGTTTGGTTGCTTTAAAGACACAATGCAATGTTTACTTTGTTTACAGGGTTATTAAGAGGACATACCTCACTCACTAAATAATTTATATGTATTTTACTTTGTTTTTTAATGTTTGATGTTTTGCGCAAGTTAAAGCTCGGCAAGGTTGTCTTTTTTTTTTTTAAATAACCTGCATCATTCTCAGTAATAAAGCCACGATTGTTAAAGTAAGGATATTTGTTGTTTCTTGCTTCTTTTTTTAGTCTAAAACTAGACTAAATATGTTCTTGGTCTTCCCTGACGAAAACTACTAGATGAAAACTCCTTTGAGTTTTCGTCAACTAAAACATGACTAAAACTAAAATAGCTATATGGAGATGATAAAAATGTGACTAAAACTTAAATTAATTTTTGTTCCAAAGACTAAGACTAAAACAAAAACTCAGAAGGCTGCCAAAAACAACATTGTTAACAGTGGATTTTTCTACTTTTACTCCGTGTTTATGTACGTGGAATAAAACCTTCAAGATACAAGAAAATGACCCCAGTAATAATTCAACAGGAATGAATCCATTTTGCGCTTACAGAAATGAAGGTGACAGAAAGACATTTTGAAAAAAAGAAAAAACTTTGTTTCACTTGCCAAGCCCCCGTCTCTCTGTTATTTTCATCTCTCCAGTGTTTGTCCTTCCACCCTCCCAAGTCAGAGCTGCTTTAATGACACTAATGGAAATGGTTGTCTCCGCTTCCCTCCTACATGTCCCCTCCTTTTCTCCTTCATCTCTATACCTCTAATCTGTTATTTTTTGCAGAATCTTTCATCGCCCATTCTCTTTTCCGCAGCCCATTTATCACCAAGAGGGAAAATAGAAATGATCTTGAGAGTAGGCATGGAAGGACGTTGCATCTTAAAGAAATTATTTAAAGAAAATGCAGCTCAATATGAAAGTTATGTTTGGCTTTGTTTTTGGTAGTAGCGGTTTTCTCAGAATGTAAAAAACAGAGTTTTCTTGTCATATGTTTGGTTAGGAAAAGTTTTTGGAAGTTGAGTAAAATGTTTGTTAGTTTTGGTACAGGTTCTGGTGTTGGACACATCTGAAAAGATCAATCAGAAGAGTTTTTGCATTGCTCATTCATTTACGCCCGAATAGCACGTGATTGGTTTTACCATGGAAACTTTGATAATTAAAAATAATGACAATGTCATGTGGTAATTTTTTTTTATCTTGTATGACTGATGCAGGATGCTGCATCGGTCCGTCATGAAGAAGAGCTGAAAAGCAAAGCTTTCGATTTACAAGTCAATCTTCGTTCCTACCCTCATTTATGGTCACCAGCTGTGGGTGGTGACCAAAAGAATGAGATTGCGGATACAAGCGGCCGAAATGAGCTTCTTCCGCAGGGTGGCTGGGCTCTCACTCAGAGATCAGGTGAGGAGCTCTGCCGTCCAAGAGGAGCTTGGTGTCGAGGCGCTCCTCCTCCAGGTCGAGAGAAGCCAGATGGGGTGGTTCGGACATCTGGTCAGGATGCCCCCCGAGTGCCTCACTGGTGAGGTGTTTTGGGCAAGTCCCACCAGGAGGAGACCACGAGGCAGACCCCAGACCCACAGGAGAGACTATGTCTCACAGCTGGCCGGGGAACAACTCGGGATCCTTTCGGGTGAGCTGGAGGATGCAGCTGAGGTGAGAGAAGACTGGGCTTTCTGTCTGAGGCTGTTGCCCCCGTGACCTGGCCCCGGATAAGCGGAAGACGATGTAACAGAACGGAAAATGGAAATGTCTGTAAAAAAAAGTTAACCATAGTTTGGTTAATCTTCTGCAAATCCCCATGTTTGTCATCAAGTCTTAATTTTATCGCTAAATTTTCTGCTGATCACATTACCTACTATTATTATTATGTTAATAATCTATGGTTTTTATAGTTACGTGGAAAAAAAGTATACTGATATGTAGTTTTTATTTGTAAAAAACCATGAAACAAACTATTTTAAAATAAAGCACAGAAAAGAGATCTAAGACTTTTGTCATAAATGTGAACTCGTTTTTTTTCTTTTTTTGGGGCATTGACTTTTTTTAAAAACAGTACAAACAATTGTTGTGGTCTTGTTGAATAATGAGATATATTATTGTAGTGATTACTGACGCAGTCAATTCCAGAATAGAGTTAGTAAAATTTGCAATATTACTGTTCGTTTTACATGTGTACAAATAGAGCTCTGAAAACAAAAAGGGGTCATTACTGACCATGGTGATGCTCATTACATGCAAATGGATTCTTTGAGTGGATAAAGCATTTTGATTTTTCTGATTTGCATTTCTATTAATAACAAATAAGCATATTTTTCTATGAAGTGGGAAAAACCATGGGTAACGAGAAAATAAATGACAGAAGACGTTTATCTAGCTAATCATGTTCTGTTTGTTTAAAATCATTTATACATAAAAGTCTTAGTCTTAGGTTCACACCCTCTGAGTTAAAAATAGATAACATTAATGCTGTTAGAAAGAAAGAATTCATTGTGACTTATTGGGAGGGAGAAGAAAACCTTAATCAGGGGATTAAAGTTCAATTTAAAGTCGTCAGATTTGTAATAAAGTAGGACTTAAAGTCAAATGAGTTTTCCTATCACAATTTCTTTTTTAATATGATCAAATCAAACACATGTTATATAGCATTTGACATGACTGAAGAAGTTTGCTATAGAAAGACATACCAACATATAAATTTTGATATTTGCCACCACATAACACAACAGGAAATGAAATCCATCGTCAGGGCCAGTAAAAAAAAAAAAAAAACTGCACAAAGCAATTGGTACTCACTCTGCTTGTCTTATGCTGGCACCCAGTCAACTGGCAGATTAAAATCACAGGCTATCCAGTTTTTCTATCTCAGAGTTCTTTTTCATTCAACATTGCACTGCCACACAAAAAAACCCCCTCTGTGGCTCAGTGAAAACCTGACACAAACACTGCAAAACCATCAGTGAATCAGTCTCTTCGGTTAATAGGACCAGCCAAAATAGCAGATTTGAACTAAAAGATTCCCAGAAAAGGATTTGTCTTCAGCGTAAATGTTTTTCCTTTGCATTCTGGCAGTATCAGATAATAAGTTGGGGCAGAAGTATAATTAAGGAGAACTTAATCCCTTTTCCCCAAAAAAAGGCTCAACACTGTGACCCATGTTTCCATTTGGGGGTTTGACCTCAATCCAAGGCCATCTTGAAGATGTAATCTCACAGCAGGGGAAGAATCATTGTACTTATGAGACTAAATGAGAGGACAAAGCATTTCGTTTTTGTGTTTTTTTCTTAAATCAAACAAAGACACTATTGAACTGCTTTGGTTAAAGTCTGAACAATCATTTATTACAACTTAAGCTGTGGCCTTTCCTAAAATTTTCAAAGCTGTTCTAGTCATTTGGTAATTTCAGATAATTTGTCTGTGCAATTTTAAAATTTAAAAAACGAGTTACAAATTTCCAAAAACCCATAAAGATATGAAGGAAAACACTGTAGAAAAGCATAATAGTAAACTTAAGGGCATTTTCTTTGTTCGTTTCCTCTTTGTTAAATTGACAGAATAAAAGCTGATGATTATGTTTTGGAACAAATTGCTGGAAATTTCTTGTGGAATTTTTAATCAACTGAACTCAGAAGCCTTTTTATATTCAATTTAAAACGTCAGCATGTAACTTAACAAGCTTGCTAAATGACTATCCTGATGATGGATTGTAATAGAGCTCAGGGATTACTTCTTTACTCTCATTAATGCATTTTTTCCAGTAGTGCTTACTAGTGCTTTAAGATATGCAACACTCAACTACTAGATTGCACTGGCCTGGATAAATATGCATAGTTAAAAAATACAATCTATAAAGAGATGATTGAATTTACCTGAAAATAATATCTGGACCTGGTTTAAACAGACACTTCAAAATAACTGATACATGTACAGTAATTAATAAGGAATCCCATGTTCCCAAAATAGTCAAACCCTTGCAAATAACACTCTTTTTTCAAATAGGGCATGCCATAAACACATGGACACAACAAGGTGGGAAACAAGGGAGAGTGTGAGTAATGATGAGAAACATACATCCTGTAGGGGAGGTGGGAATCCTAAATAACCTCATCTGGTTGTGGTAATTAACCGATACTGATTGAGGTGCATGTCCCCTGTTCTTATCTGTCTCTCCATGAGTTGGAGATGAGGGATCGCTCCATTGAGACAACAGAAAAACAGGCCGGCACACTGTGAGAACTAAGAGGGAATTGAGCGAACAGTACGCAAGATTTTTAGATTAGTATTTCGAGATGTCATACAGGGTATGAGTAGAAGCTGAAATGGCATGAAGCAACATGTCTCAATGGGTAGAGTCACAGAGGGAAGTAGAATTAAAAGGTTAAATCAATCACTTAATGTCAGGACCCGAGAACTGACCAGATCTTTAAATGAATCCACAATCATTCCTGTTGTTCTAAATGACTCCACTGCCTAAATACACCAGTGCAATATTGTATAGAAGAGAAGTCTTTAAAAACATATTTATTACTAGAAATACATGCTCTGGAACAATAAGAAAGTATAGCCTGAACCTTATAAAACCAACTTGTGATAAGTAGTGTCTAGGAAGAGTTTGGATTTCCTGAAGGACTTTCCGAGGCTCTTCTTTGGCTATCGACTGCCTTTTATTCTTTGTGCTGTCAAAATGATTCCACACTGCTTCAATATTGCTGAGGTCTGGACTCTGGGGAGCATTCATCACTCCATAAGACTTGTTGTCGCTGATTTTGAGCCCAGTTCTCAGGATTTGTATTCCTTTTCTCCCTCAATAAAAATGACTTCTTGACAGTCTCCTCTTTTTCTGACGATTCAGAGGCACTTCTAGGGTCCTGTCTCAGGACTCGGTTTCCTATTTCTGAGGAATTATTTGCGATCAGGAATTCTTTTGAGCCTGTATCGATGTGAGGACACACATTTTCAACGGTTAGATTATTTTGTTTGCATGTTTTACATTTTGTTAGTTTGCTTCTTAGTGTGATAAAACCTTTAGCATTTAAAAAAGAAAGTGATGTCTTTACAGATTTCAGCCAGCCAATGCCATTTTTTTTGCAAGTTGCACACAATCAGTAACTATAGGTCTCTTGTGTATGTTTAAATAATTCAGAGTTCACCGCTATCTGATTTAATTAATTATTATTTTGTAAGCATAAGTTTTGCTTCCTGAAACATAAGCCAATTCTTGTCATCTTTCCCATGTTGAGATGATTTAAGAGACCGAGCAAACAGAGTAAACATGTTCAGGAAGTCCTGATCATACCGAGCAGACCTATCAGAGTTCCTTCGTTCCCCATGAACAACTACAGATGAGATAGTCATCTAAGACAGGAAAACACATTCATCTTACCACCCCCCAGTTCCACCGTTCTCCGCTAATCTCAATACAAAAGAAAATCACAAGACTGTAATAAGATATCCTATAGATTTTTTAATGAAACACTATATTGCCTTCTCTTGCCCCCGTGTATTTTTTTTTTTTTTTTAGTCATCACACTTACTCACATAAACATATATACACTCGGAGGAAAGAAAATCGATAAAAGCTTGTATGTCTTGCAGAGTCAAACACCCAGCAATTTATCAGCATTGGGTTTCAAAGTCTGATTCCTTGCCCATTTTGACCTTGACTGCTGTCAGTTCGTATTTGCTCAAAACAACAAAAGAGAAAAATGGTAAAAATGATTTCTCACACTCCACACACACCGACTTGTAAGAGTTAGTTAGATCTGATGAGCTGGAGATAAAAGTAGACTAGTCTTCTTGAGGTCATATCGAGCAATTGTCTTGATCGTAGTCTTTGGTTCTGGCTCCTTTGAGCGGTCAAGTGTGGCCAATTTGAACCCTGATACGCCAGATGCCAATTACTGGCCCCAGTCAAAACATCGTTTCAAAGTATCTCCATTCCTCTCCTTGTTAAGATTATCATCAGCATGCAAAATTCTGCTAATTGCAGGAGATTGGAATTACAGTTACATTTCCCGATGAGCAATTATCGACTATTGTAGTAAGAATTGTTGAAATTTTAAAAGATTCGTATCTGACATGGAAAATCCACATCTTTAGCCAACCATGGTAACTCGTTTAAAACACATTTAAAAAAAAAAAAAAAACGCTTCCTTGAATCACATCCTCTCATTAAAACAAACATAGGCAGTGGGTTTATTATGCATGGGAAGATTTTATTTTTTGTTCTTTTTTTAGTTTCCAGGGTGAGTTGTTTGGGCTTCAAAGTGTTGTTAGTGGGATACTGATAAAAAGAAAAGCCAGCTGCTGCGTGTTTGGAGCAATTCAGTGGAAACCATTTAACACTGGAGTACGAGAAAGATCAAAGCCTTTGAGCCAACACTGGGAGGGATAGTCAATTACTATTTTACTTGAAACCGGATGCTAGCCGTCCAAAAAAAGACTCCTAAAATAACTGCACAACATATCCAGGGCATGCTGAAGAAGCAAAGGATCAGGGAAGAATGTTAGCTGAAGACAGCCCCGTAGTAATGGGGGAATTAAAAGTGATTACAGGGGTTAAGTGTTCACATTGGGGTCATTGTTAGATTACAAAATAAAGAGATACATGAGATAAAAAAAAGGTCTGGTGGGTTTACTATCATTTGGAGATGACAAAGTTTCCTTTGAAGTTATATGAGCCAGTTTTCTTCATTTTGTTTTAACTGGAATGTGCTACATTTAGCCTGGAGACTTCCATGGGAGCAATGCCATATTTTCAACACATGGCAATCCAGTGTTGGACAAGTAGTTTGGAAAAGAGAGTTGAAACTAGATGAGAATAGAAGGTTTCAGAATCGATTGCTTTGCATGGTCTAAAGGATAGCTATATTATGGTACACATGGATGTGGGGTGGTAAACTAGGGATATCATTTTTGCAGTAATGTATTGTATTTGCAAGACCATGGGGCATACTTAAAAGTCTTAGTTTTTCTCCAAAATGTACAGAGTGTCCTATGTCGCAGTGCACCTAATGTGTTGTTGTGGGACTTTGGGAAAGCGGACCGAAGAGGACAGCATGAAAACAGTAAAGGAAGAAGTGTGGGCATGAAAGAAAATACATATTTGAATAGTATAAAAGTGTAGATATGTGTGCATTATGTGAACAGATTTTTTTTTTTTTGGCAACCCTGAAACTACCCCCCCACCAAAAAAAAACAATGACTAGACATAATCTGACGTGTTTGAGAGAAATCTAGAAAACTTTGGATGCCACTTGATGCTTGATTGAAAAAATAACCTTGCTAAATATTTCAATAAATTGCAATCAAACTCAGTTTTACCAGCATGTTTTAAAGTACCTACTCCTGAAAACCCAATGAGTCTTTTGTATGGGTTAAACACAGAAAAAGCTGTACCAAAACTGTGCCGAATAATCCAGTGCGCCCTATGGTCGTAAAAATATGTTAACGGTAACTGCAACCACAGTTGCCAACGTGAGGATTTATCTTTGAAAAGTAAGCAAATATATATTAAATTGTACAGTAATGTCCGATTTTCCCCTTGTTATAAAAGCAACCACAGGAATTTTTTAAAAACAATGATGTTCGGATGATAGATTGGCAATAAAGGTCGGATGTGAAGCATGGAACATATTTTATCCATCAAAAACAACAACACTTCCCACAATAGTCTTTGTCACAGAAACTGAATTTCCCAATAACACGTGCTTATGACCCATGCTAGTAGCCACTGCAGCCCTGAAGGGACTTCCTTTCATTTTCCTGCCCAAAGGAGGCTCAGCACTCATTACTGAGTGAGCTTATCTCTGCTCTCAGACCTGTCTGCTCAGACAGCAGGAGCTTCCCAGCCTGTTGTGGATGCTAATGTGGATCATATTACAGGTGAGGAAGAGGGGCAGTG
Organism: Neostethus bicornis; assembly: GCA_902685375.1. NCBI lineage: Eukaryota > Metazoa > Chordata > Actinopteri > Atheriniformes > Phallostethidae > Neostethus > Neostethus bicornis. The sequence goes on from LR738543.1 coordinate 11,519,398, forward strand.
ATGTGGCAACGCAACAACAATAGTGGGTTTTTTTGTTTGTTGTTCCCGGTATGTAGTTCATTATTGGAAAAAAAGAATATCAACAGGACACAGCAGACCAAACGTCTTGGTGGGAATTTGCAATGGCACCTCAGATGGTGGAAAAAAGAAAAGCATTGCTCATTTGTTTGCAAAAAAGAATTATGACTATGTGGCCTCAATCGGCCTGGCTTAGATAAGTGCTGAATGAAAGAGGGGCGTTGTGTCCCAGCAGCCACAAAAAGAACAGATTCTCCAACATAATGGGTGTCACTTCCTAATGGGTTATTTTTGCAGCATCACTGCATACTACACAGTTTGGCTTATAAATTGTCATCTGTGTTATCATTACTACTAGTACTCCCGAACTAGAAAAATTCTACTGCTTAGGTTGTTTTTCCCTGTTCTCTCTTAGATATGCTAATTATATATTTGAACATTTCTAACAGCAAATAAATAGATAAAAACACTCAGTGTTTTTTTTTTTGTGTAACTTACTTATCTACCGTAATTACATCATAAAATAAAAAATCAATTTAGTAGGGCTCGAGTCATAAAGTTGTCTCGGTTTTATTTATCTCAAGCTACATTCGGTCGGGTAGATGACTCCTTTTTTACCCACTAATGGGACTGTACGATAACTTTGCTTTGCGGATCGCCTGCATGTGTAAACAGAAACTAAAAAAAAGCAAGAAACCATACTTATCAAAGTGTAACCCCTCCTTCTCCCACCTTCTCCGCCATTCTGTCTGCCTCTATCTGTACCTCTCACAATAAAAACACAGGAAACAGAGACTGTGAGCACTTGACACAGATTTGTCCTTTGGTAGATTTGATCAGAGCGCAGCTGAAATTTCCTCTTATCTGTCAACCAAGGTGTGTAAACAGTCAGCCGCTGAGCGTATCCAGCTTGTGTGCAAGTGTTTACAGTATATCGTAAGCAGACGTAATCTTTTTTGAGGCAATCTGTTCGGAGACACCTCCTTTTTTCAATTGGCTTGCATTCAAAAGTTTTCAACTCTAAAGCATGCTGAAATGTCAAAAATCAACGTACCTAAAAATGACAGTCACACCAACCAATTGTAATATTCCAGAATAGGCCGTGATGTTAAGTTGCCACACACACTTTACATGCTATGGTACTTATAAATAATTCACTTGAATGTTATGCTAAAGTGACATTTGGATATAATGGATTGGGTGTATTGAGCTAGAACAAGGGACCAACTCACCACCAAAAATTTAAAACCCTTTCCCAAAACAGGTGTTTGATGATTTTCTTTCCCATTATCATGCATAATGATTTATGTACCTTTAAGTGTGTGTGTCTTCATATCCGTGTCTCAGCCTAACCAATATGCCGAGTAAATAAGTGGTTCAGTGTCAGCAACTGATGCGCAGTAATGATTTGTGTGCAGAGCAGTCTTCCCCTTGAGGGTTTCATGCACACCCCACCAACCCACCCAAACACCTCGGTAAGGTGGAAGCAGCCACCGAAGCATCTCTCCCAGTTTGCCCCTGCACCCATCTAATCCCAAACAGAAGAATAGGACCCCTGTGAGTGCGAGCGTGACTGTGTGTTTTTCATGAAGCACACAGCAGCACCCTATGAATGTATGAATATACAAGTGGCTGCTGTAGCCACTCAGCTCAGTATGAAGGTGTGTGTGAGTATATACCATGCAGGCAAGGTTAACAAGGGAACACTGCATGGACATATTTATTTTAGCCATGTAGATTACCTGTGCAATATGCAGCCATGGCAAACAAGCTCAAGAAAAACTGATAAACGTGAATAATAATGTTGCAAACTTCACCAGCCTATTTTCCAAACAATCTTCCACCAAATGTCTGATAATTGATAATTTTGCTCAAGACCTAAAACTTTTAAAAAATCTTAGGCTCGAACAAATGTTGCTCGTCTACACGATAGTGCCTCACGTTGGATTTCTTTTCCAGGTCCATCACACCAGGGCGTTAATCTAAATTATTAATCTCGGCCTTGCAGGCTGGAGGTTAACCAGAAGGCAAGGCCAATAGTGTGTTGCTTATAAAGTCCATTTCACTCCTTGTATACATGCTTGTGGGGATTGTGATTGAATGTTCACCTGCTAATCACCCGTAGTCGTGTCCGCTGTGCTGACATGGTCACTGTGGATTTAACTGTATACCCAGAGAGTTTAACATATATACTGTACTTGTTCTGAATAAAACCCAAACACAAACTGTGTGAAACCTATTGTATCGGACGTTTCGAGGCTGTAGCTTGTTCTGTGATTAAACGAGGCACCGCAGGAGAGTCGGATGTGCACACGGTGAGAGCAGCTGTGTTGCAGTGATATGAGGAGCATTGGAACTAGCTCACAACATAAAGAGCAATTATCTTCACAGGCAGGTAACAGCTTCGTTAGGTTTGTGTTTTGTAGGCAGATTTGAACACACACACAAATACATAGGTAAATATAAATCATTTGCTTTGTGAAGAATTAGGGAGATGATGTTTACTGTCAACTAATCTTTTCTTTTACGTTTTATTATTTGTTATACTGCGTCATAAAAATGAAGCAAACATGGGAGGAAAGGAACATCTTTTTAGATACTTGTATAATGTGTACAAGTCGTTAGAAAATCAGAGTGAGCTGTTTTTTGGAATCAAAAGAGTTGTACTTCGCCTTCTCCATGTGGGCGAGAAGAACACAAAAGAGAAATGTGAATGTGAAAGAAGTGAAAAATGGGATGTTAAATAGCTTCATTTGACTCCTGACAGGACTCTGGGCCAACTCCAGCATTGCTTTTGATGGGTGGTAAGAATCTGGTGGGTACCTTTGTTCAAGCGCTCAAGCTCTGGCACTTTGGAGAAAAGTAAAACTATGAGAGCAATTTAGCCAAGGAATATGTGAGTTGGTTGTAAGATGTGGAGGATGGTGGCAACGGGACTACTTTCATTCACATTCATTTGATTTTCTGTCATGAGCCCAGACAGCACAAAGGGGTATTGGAAGACTCGTTTTGACGGAGGATTATGATAATGGAGACCTTAGCAAAATGAAGTAAAGCCGTTATTACTGTCGCCTGCAAACATAGTCTGATATGGGTAGATAGCAAAGAAGGGAATACTGTATATTTAAATTAAAATCTTTTAAAAACGAACATATTCTTGTTAAACTTCAGCAGAATGCTTTCAACACTTGTTTTCAGTTTCTGATTGTGTTTTGTATGCTATGTAATCTGTCATGTGAACCTGTTTGCCTCTGGGGCTGGAATAATTAGTTCTAATGCTCGTCTATTTTAGGGACTAACCGAAGCACTGGCAACTGTGCACCATCATAGCTTAATACAGTACATGAAAGGCCTGAATGAATGATGAATTCGTCCATTAGCGTTGGGTTTCTGGAGTGCTACAAGAGCCTAGGCTCTGTTCTCTTCTTTTCTTTCCACGTTTGTGGGGAGGGCGGAGGAGTGGCTGTCGAGTTGAAAGGCAGGGGTGATAATTGGTCTTGGCTCTTTTGATGTGCAGACTACGCTATAATCCGTCATAATCATATTAAAGGGACCCTGCTTGGCCAGCGAAGGCCATCCAGCTATAGCCAAGATATAGGTAATAGTCGTTGGCTTCAATTTGAACTTGTCACAAAAAGTAGCAAAGCTTTCTTTTTAATTGGTTGTGATTTAGAAAATTATCCTTTGGACTTCATGTAGATTATTTTTTAATGTCACAGGTGTTCTTATTTTCAAGTTTGACATCAACTCTTTGCAAGCTTCTGAGTTTTAAGCTTTGTTCTCATCAGTGAAGCCAATGAAAGGGAGAGCGCTGATTGAAAAGCTTCTGAAATGGCGTGCAGCTCGTCATGCCAGCAGGCGGACAAAGAACGGAGACAAGATAACGAAGCAGTCTGGGACCATGTGTCCACACCCTGGGGGCCAAGCCAATGATTTCAATGTCCTAGGAGGCCAATATGGCACTTCCTGCCTACTCCCTGGAGCTAGTCACTGGGCACACCGTGTGATGTGCTATGGGCATATGGCAGTGGTGTTTCCTGTTTTGCATGCTCAGGGTTTTTCTGATCTCTTTCACTGTGCAAATCTTTAAAAAAAGAAAAAGAGTTGTTTTCCCTTAATTCTGGGAACAAATTACCACCAGTAATTATGTCTCATCAGCTTGATTCCTGTGGTTAGCTATGTCATGTGAATTATATGGACACCTGTTAGGGATTTAGACCTCACAAAGTCTGCTTTCTCAGCTCTTTCAAAACAAAAGATTACGATACCAAAGATACCAAAGTTTGAGTACATAAATATTTTGTGTTATGGTGCTATAATGAATATTTCTGAGAACGGCTGAGGAATGGTGCTTTATTTTGGTTGGGTTTTTTTGTATCCCACAGCAAATCTGCATGTTTCCCATGGGTACAGCATGCAAATCAAGACACACAAACACACACAGGAACAAATAGTAAATGCAATTTTTACTGGAAAATGGAGGAAGCCACCAAGAGTACACATGCCATCTTAGAGAATCAAACAACAGTCTATTTTCCTTCATGTTCTTTTCTATGAAAGGCACTAAGGCACACACAAACACAACCTTCTGGAAATACAGATTTCTTGTCATGATGCCTTTCTCCCACTTACAGTGATACTGTCAAGTGAATGACTGTCTTGTAGAGTCTGATGTAACTGGCACAAAAAGATGTTAACCACTCCTCATCTTTCATAGACTAACACAGCACTGCCATTATTCCTTTTCAATGGATTGTGTCGTTGTTTACCTGGATTCATACTCTATTCACATAAAACACTGAGGCTAAAAATATCTTTTACAATGTAATCATTTGATCATTTATTTGCTCGGTCTGTAACAAAAAAAAGGCGACAAATGAACTTAAACCAATTATCTTTTTTGGTTAGTTGTTAGTCTGACAACAATGAGAGGTGTAAAATTATCTTGTTTTGTCAATGTCTCTCATGTGGAATATTGCTGTAGACAGAATATTGGACAGAAATATGTATTTATATTATTTTGACAATAAGCGAACCATGCTTTTTTTTATTTTCTTGAGTGGCAGATAAAAATCTGTGGCTCAGGTCCTGTTATGAAGCAGCTTGCTGCACTCAAGGTTGATATTTTAGCCCCCAGCTCCTCTTGTTCACATGCCTGATTCTCCTTGGGCAAGATTTTGAATCATAATTGTCTCACAAACCCAGGCTTACTTTGCATTGGAAAGGATGCCTTATAATGTGAGGCAAAGAAAAATGTTACAAACATTTGTAAAAACTGTTTGCTGTTTTTTTAAATTGAAATTTCTCAAGTTGAACATATAAAAAATGTACCACAATAAAAATGATCTGTACATTTAAACATTGTTTTGTGTAAAAAGGCTGAACAGGCATGGATCTGGTTGTCAAGGTTCCATTTGCTCTCATTCCAAAATTCAAAGGGAAAAAACGTTGAGAGGAAATACAGTCTTGAGGATTTTTTACTGTACGAGTTTTTTTTTCTTTTTATTCTCTATTTTTTGTTGCATCACTTCTTTTTTATTAGTAGGGGTTTTAATCTGTTGTAAAAATGTATAGAGGTCAGCTTTATGAAAACTACAATGTTAGGATGAGTACAAATGTTCAAAAATTTTGTTTATTTACTTATTTTCGCCTTTGGCTTTCAGCAGATCATTGTTTTCTTTCCTTAATTTCTTCCCATACTTAAGTCCTTTAGTTCTTGTCCTCCACAAATTATCTCTCAAACATTTTGATTAATTACAACCATTTTTTTCTAATGCTTTCATATGATTGCTCACTTAAGGGGAGTACAACTAATAATTTTGTATGCAAATGCTGAATTAAGGAACTCAATTAAATTAAAACATTTATTGTTAGGCGAGAAATCGTGTTCATACACATGTAATTTCATAAGAATTTAAATTCACAAAACATCTCTACATGGGTTAATAGGTCTAAAACAAAAGAATGCATATTGCATGCATCTTTTTATGCACTGACATATTTTTAGTGATGTAAATAAAAACATAGTTGAAAACATCAACCCCCTGGAGTATCTGCTATTTATGCAAACAGGCTTTCAGGATTTTGGCGCAGCATTTATCTGATTATTTTTAGTGATTCATTTGAGGTTCATAACAGCCTAATTATGGGATTTAAAATCATTTGAAAGCGGTGTTTTGATTTTACAACAATCAGCTTTAATCCACGTGGGCGTTGTGCTTTTAAAACCCTGATCTCCGATGTAATCGGCCAATGGGACAAGCCTTGTTTGCAAGTTTGAATAACTGTGTGCATGTGAGTATGTAGCGCAGACGAGGAGAAAGAGGGAAGTGGTGGGGGGAACGGTGCGCCTGCATTGTTGTAGGAATCAAATAGCGTTACCATAGCAACTCTCTGGCAGTGGCAGCCTCTTTGCAGTAACCAGAGAGTAAAAACCCCAAGGGACACCCTGCTCTCGCTCCCCTCAGCCCTTCCAGCCTTCAGCATGTTTGTGAACGGGTTGCGAGGATCTAAGTCAGTGTACCCCTCTGCCATTGGCAAAAGGGCCATTTCTATGAATGGAGGGGCACAAGCAACCAAAAAATCTTTGGTCTATTGGTAAAGTCTTGTCATCTCAGTATCCAGTTTTCATCTCAGAGTTGGCTTTCAAACCTCAGCGTCCAACACAATGAACCAAAATAAGAGCTGAAGCCTGTTGATAGACGTTTTGGAAAGAGCTAGAGGACAGAAAGTGGGGGGATGAGAAAGGAGGAGCCACACACAGCCTGTTTGAGTACAAAATAACCGGCCTGGTGTGTGTATGTGTGTGCCTTTGCTCACAATCCCCCACCAGCCCCCTCCTCTGCCTAACACAGGTGGGTATTGTCTGCAGCATGGGGCGCTCCTGGCAGCCCGCCAGCTCGGCTCAGTCACTGGGCTAGTCCCGTTTCAGTCGACTGGCTGCACAGGTTTGCCATGCCAAACTAAACGCTCTGCCCATAAGCAGCATTTAACTGTTTCCTCCCCACCATGGCTTCAGCACAAAGACTTTCTACATGTTTATGAATGACAACAGGAAAATGAAGTCATTGCTTAATGAATCAAATATAAAACAAATGCACAATCATTTCCAAACATTACCACACATCTCCACTCATCATTACTGTTTGACAATAGCCAGCAGTGAAATTGCTCCAGATGTAAGGCATTTTGTCCCAGACCTGCTTCCAGCCTGGTTATTTGAGCCGTCCCTCAAGAAGTCCTGATAAATCATGTAATTCACTGCAGAAAAATATTCGGAAACGTCTCCTCAGCAGCCCTTTGTTTCTTTGTGGCGATGACGGGTCAGTTTAAAAAACAGTGCTTGCACGAATGGCACAGAGAAGAGTGAGAAAAAACTATCCATCAATAGAACACAGCAACTATTCTTCTAATGTTCTATAAATATGAAAAAATAAAGTGGAAGCTCTGTCTTTTAAGGATCAGAACAATATATCTGCAAAGTTCTGCGTTGCAAAATAATCAAAATAAAGAAATCTAATGTCAGTCTCAATGTATAAATAAAAAAAGGACCATTATTTAATCCAAATTGAGGCATTTTTTGGAATGGGTCAAATCATCAATTGCCAACAGGTTCTTACCTATCCTATATTCACATGAAAAATAGGAATTGATCAGGTCAATAACTAGTTCTAAACACATGGTTTCAGAGAATAAAATCCTTCACTTTAAAGTCAATTCAGTCAGAAAACAATTCTGAGAAATTCAATTGGTGTCTGAAGACCAGCCCATTGACTTACTCCTGAACCTAAATACCTGCCAGCCGTAGTTCAAGAGCTGTGGTAGGGGTTTTTTTTCAAAGAGGATATTGATGGAGACATTGAATAACTGTCAAATTTAGCCATAAAGGGCAGCTGGACTATCTTTTCAGATCAATCAAAAGGGCTCAGTGTGGATCTATAAAATGCAATGGTATGTGACCGAAGAAGTGACAATATAAGTTGCTACATGAGTGATCAGAATGCTTGAGGCTGTCTCTGCTGTGGTGAAAAAAAACGTGGTCAGTTTCATCAACTGTTTTTTTTTTTTCTTTATGTGAGAAATAATCCTTAAGGGCGACGTTCAATGCAAGAATTTTCAGCCCCGATGTGGAATACTGGCAAAACAACGAGGTGGAAAACTTCTTCCCTTGAGTCTACCTAAAAAAAGAGGAATGCTTTTTTTCTTAGCTTTAATTACAGACCATTCGACAGACAGATCTTCCTCCAAGAGCTATAAATTTGAGGGAGGTGGTTAGAAAGAAGACTGGGCCACTCTTTTCCCAGTCTCTCTTTCACTTTTCACCTCAGAACACAGAGCAAGCCGTAGCATGTAGAAAGCCTTAGATGGGCATAATGAGTCATGGCAATTTTCTCACATCCAAAGGGCACAGGTAACACAACAGATTCAACAAACCCAGACATGAAAGCTACTGGTGCCACTGCAGGGGGTGTAACGATGCTTTGACAATTTATAGTAAAGAAAAACGACTCTGTTCTGATTTATATCTACCAGTATAATAATCATCAACATTAAAACCAACCAAACAATTTAGCATATAAAATATGATTACCATGAATAAAAAAGATACTTTTTGAAGTGAATTTTTCAACTAGAAATTTAATTAACTTCTTTACAATATAAGTAGGTATACTTATTTTTCAGTAGCCAATTTGCTTTGAGTTTTTTAAACTAATTTACCGTATTTTCCCGACCATAAGGCGCATGTACAGTAAAAGTCTTAGATTTTCTTTAAAATGAGCAGCGCTCCCTATAGCGCAGTGCGCACTATGTGTGTTGTGAAAAAACAAGGGAAGCAGATGAACACTGCGATTGCTGTGATTCCGGGAGGTCTGACAAAGGAACTCCAACCCCTGGACATCGGTGTGAACCGGCCATTCAAAGTCAGGCTGCGAGCGGCGTGCGAGCAATGGAAGCATCATCACTGTAACTAATATTTAAATAAAGGTATCCAAACTCAGTTTTGCTCCCGATCTCTTTTTTAAATACGCACACTTGTCTGCTTATGTATGTGTTGTTGTAAGGCGGACGTACGTAGTAGAGGATTTGTATATAAAACCTACACCCTATCATCAGGTGCACCTTATGTGGGTGTTAAATACAGAGCACACGAAACTGAGGCTCGACTTTTATTACGGTGTGCCTTTTGGTCGCAAAAATATGGTATTTTCAATTCCCCTTAACAAAGACATAGTAGCTATTGTATCTCTCTCATAGGTGCTGTTTTTATTTTATACATTTAATTTGCCAAAACAAGAATTGCCCCTATGAATAAGTGTGTGTGTGGATGGTTGTCTGTGTGTGTGGCCCCATAGTAGACTGGCGACCTGTTCGGGGTGTATCCTGCCTCCTGTCTGTAATCCTGACCCCAATAGGGATAAGCAGTACAGAAGACGAATCAAAACATTTATATAGCTAAACTAAAATTCTTTTCTTCTCAATGGTTACAATTCAGTTAAATGTCACTTTCAAATTTCCCCAGCGAAGCTAGAGAAACAATTTAAATTCACTCATATGGTAGATTAAGATAAAATACCAAACTCCTGAACAGAATTTGTCCCGGGGGACAGTTAATGTTCATGTCTTCATCAAACAAGCCCCTGAAATGAACAGCAAACATCTCTACATTTGACTTTTATGTCTTCGTGATTTACGTCAATATAAAAGAGTGACACTGAAGTGTTAAATTTTCAATTACCCGAGACATCTATGAGTGGTTTAACAATTTCTCTCACCACATACAGATAGTGACATCTCATGTGTGTAAATCTGACAAATATCAAGGTCAACTCTGAGAGACGGCTTTAACAGAATGGGAGAACATAAATATCTTTTAAAGCTATTTCACAGATGAGAAAACAGCAGAAATTAATGGAACGTTGAAGAATTGTTTTATTAAATGTAATGTTAGAAGTGTTTCAAGTTAATTCCACATTTTCATCAATCTATAAATTTTGGTCTTTAAAGAAACCATGTCTGACAAAATCAATGTTTTATGGCTTTCTATCTTCCGGTAGTGATAGGTGGGAACTGCGTAAAAGGATTCAGTGTTTTTTGAAAAATTGTATCGGTATACCCCTTCAACTCTCCTACGTGACAACGAACGGGCGGTTTCTACATTGATGATGCATTTTAGTTAGCTGGAAGCATTTTACACAAGCACCCTCCCCCACTTTACTTACACTCTTCCTCTCGCTACCCACTGTTCTTTTAGGAGTTGGGTTGAGGATGAGTGGTTCAATCTAGACATACATCCCATTTTGGAAGTGTGGCCTATACTTTCTGAAGATGGGTGAAGGGAAGAATGAAATTCAGCTTTTTCGGCCAGTGATAAAGCTTAAAAATCAGTATGATTTTATGAATATTGTGTAATGAATGTTCCAAAATTCAAATTGGGGGTGTTTATGTGCAACAAATATGCAATAAGAAACAATTAATTTTGCATGAGATGGATCTTTTAATTCCTTAGAGCTGCCTTAAAACCCACAAAATTGATTCAGTTAAAAACAAATAAGAGTCTCATTAAACTAAAAAACACATCTGTATAGTTAAGTTTCAACGTCTGAAAACATAAGTCTTTTTTTCCCCCTTCTTGTTCCGGGTAGTGCATTTCATCTGTGGGTGTACGTACAGTATGAATATTGGTATTAGTACTAATTCAGCAAATTCTGCTCTTTTTCTCAGTTACTACACTTCATTTTTCCAGATAAGCTGCTCAGTGGTTTACATGAAGATATTGCAAATATCTTCTTATGTAGATGGGGGGGCATTTAGAATCCTCAACAAGATTATGGTACACACAGCTTGCCACAGTTCGTTCCGATGATCGCACCGTCTGTTGCCTTTATCCTGCTACATTGCCCTGCCAGTTTTTACACAAGCAAGATTACTGGTGACACCCATGCATGCCCTTGAAATTATTGTTCATTTTTTTGCATTTGGTTCACCATAAGGAATATGAGGCCATCATTTGTAAAGAGACTAGACCTCACACCTTTCACCCAGTATACAGCTACTAGGTGGTTTGAATATTAGTCTTCATCAGTTCTTACAAATAGTATTGTTATCAAAGTTCTAGGATAAAATCATCAGTTTTGACCTTCACCTATTGTCCATAGCTGAGAGTGGTGAACTTAATACAAGATTATCAACACAAAATGAGCTTCCTCTGGGTGCCCAGGCTTTTTTTTTAATAAAGGCTCAGTATTCTGAAGAAGGGTTTGAAGTAGAGCCATTGCCACTTCATGAAAAAAAGGAGCCAACCTGGTGAGGATGCCTCCCAGAAACTTTAGTGGTAAGGGGTTTGCACACATTAAAAGAAGGAGATCCAGCACCAGATGAATGAACTATGGGTGTAATCACACAAGGATTGGTTGCAATGAACCAGGTCCTAGTACGATTGTCCAACTCCCTCTCAGTGTCCTGTACTCACATTGGGTTTCACCATGTACGAAGGAATACGCAAATGTTGGTGTCATGAAACTTTCACTGAATGCAATATAGCCCATCGCTCTGGTTACTTTGTGGGTTGTAATATCAGTCATTCGGTCCATGGTGGTCCATTTCCTGTTGCTAAAAAATCAGTTGTGTTGTAACAGTTTTTCGAGCATTTATGTTTTGGAGCATTGCAAAAACGTAGTGTCACACATCCTGTTCTGTTTTCCAGCATGGTTCACAATCACACTTCCTGAAAACTGCACTTGAGCACAACTGAACTATACAATGGTACACCTCTTCCAACCAGGCCAGAGATGATTAAACAAACCGCACCCAGACACGGTTCAGAGCTTTCACACAAGTCAAACAAATCGTGCTTTGGTGGTCAAACACACTCGGGCACGATTCAAACAGCATAGTGAAAGTACACTCCAAGTCTCACAACTGTCCATGGAATACCTGATGAGCTAGAAGATATGGCTGAGGTAAGGGACATCCAAGCTTCCCTGCCATGACTACTACCCTGCCAAAGCAGTTGCGCCATAACCCAATCCTGGATAAGTGGCAAGAAGACACTGTAGAGATGGGTTTTTACTGGCTGTACAGACATCAATTGTTTTTTATTCAGGTTCACCAATTTAGTTCTCTTGTCTAAAGCATAATTATTTGACCCCAAAAAGATTCAGACAAGCACTTAATGTAGAGTCTTTGACAAAATTGGTCACCACCAAACTAATAACCTGTTGGTCTGCACTGCTACAAGTAAAGACAATTACTATATCCCTTTCTTCTAGTTCTAGAAACATCCTCAGCAGAAACCCAACTATCAGTGTCATATTTTGTGGTGTGGAAACCAGAGAGAGCCTTCATGCCTTCCCATTTTATTATTCGTACACTGGGGTGGTATCCTATTTTGCCATGACACCTTTGACACTTTGTGTTTCTCCCTGCTGTGAAATCTGTTTGTCTGCTGGCTTTAACAAAGAATGCCCAACCATGAATGCACATGTGTCATATCCCTTCCCCCTACATCCTCTCTTGGGGTCCACAATTCCCCATGCATGACTATTTGCATCTCATTATCCAGAGTATAACAAACAATGTGTGCAGTGTGCAGGCTCATTTTCACCATCCAAAAGTGTCATGTCTTGGAGTAAATTGTGTAGCGGTGTGTGTACGGCTGTCGCTACCTGTGTCACTGAGGTTTAGGCACCTGCTACACCACTGATTAGCCAACTGCAGCACAGCGGGGATAATCAGAATGGTGGGTAGGAAGAGGGCCGATAGTTTTCCTCTGCTTTTGCCAAAATGTCATCTACTAGTCAAAATCTCTTATCTGGGTAAATTCTTTTATTTTTCCATAACTTTAGTACGCTCTTTGAAAACTATGAAATAGAGCATTGTGTGTCCAAAAATAGATATTACGGCATGAAAAACAGGCTCCATTCAGCAGAGATAAAACAAGCAGACATGAACACATTTCACAACCGTGTGACAAAAAAGGACAACTTCAAATCTTGGAACATTTTTAGTTCATTGAAACAAAGTCATCTTGTGCTAACATTCCCAGGGATGGCGTGCTGACTGTTTTTTTTTCTAACCAAAAGTTTGATCAGAAAAATAATACTGGATCTTGTCCAAAAGGTTAGTGAAACAAACCCAGAAAGACTTAAACAGAGCAGTAAATAGGAAAACTATGAGCATCATCTTGTTATACCAGAGCTAAGCTGTACAGATCCCATGAATGCCACAAGAGAGCAATCCTTACATCGGCGTGCTGTATGCTGGTTATAAACCAGACAATGAGAAAAGGCAGAATAGCTTGTGGAAGGGGGGGTAATCCACCTCACACACAAATAGTGTTGCCCTCCGGCTTCCAGGGCCTTCTTTTTTGTTGACAGGGGCCACAATGTAGCTCAATATTCGACCCGACAAGCACAGCAAATCACCGCAACGAAGCTGAGTGTCAAGAGGAACTGGGTTTGTTTGCTTATTGAGTGGGTGCAAGTGAAATTGGGAATGTGAGACCTGGAATGGAAGAAAGAATTATTGGACAAGTAAAGAAAAGTATCCAAACAATATAAATGCGGTAACTGTCAAAAAGGATAGAATAAAAGAAGAAGCAAAGCAATGTGTTCTGCAAGATCTAAATCGTCTGGAGGGTAATAAAACAATGAGATGCTGTTGAAATAAAGAAATGCATGGAGGTTGTAAATCCTAGTAAACCTTTGTATCAAAAAGGGAGACTCCTCAGAGATTGTATCTACAACCAGTTGGCGGATGAGTAGGAGTATGATAAGAAGTATGGATTTCTTTACTATAACATATAAAATCTCGATTTATATTTTTGTCAATTCAAAAGAACAATTTAATTTTCAACTCAAAACAGAACACAACTGCAGAATACTCTTAAACCTACTATGATGTAAGGTTCTCTCTGCAAGAGACATTTCTCTTCATCTTTGTAAACCTGAATCACATCACATGTCAATTCAAGTCCCTCGGGAGGTGAAGGTAGCGCAACGCCCAATGGGACCCTCCAACAATCCCAAGGCTAATCACTTTACACGAGTGTTGAGACGGCTAAATGCCCCTGATAGTGTAGTAATGGTTGCGAGAGTCATAATCTCTTTCTGCTTAAAATAATTTTGATGGTGTTGTGTCATCGGGGCCAGAATCAATAGGATTAGTGACGTAATCGCAGAGCAGAGCAGGCTACCCTTAAATGTCTGACAGTTATGGCAGCACCTACCACAGTCAATTAACCATGTTCATTAACCAGCTAGTGCTTTTCGTTCACAATCAATTTGGCTCTCGTCTCTCTGCCTGTTTCAAGCCAAATAAAACCGGCATGCACAAAAAAGCTGACACTAATCACATGTAAATAAATTGCATGCATTAGGTTTGGATTTTATGGTTTGTGTAAAACTTTTCAGTTTCTCATTTCCCGGCTGGCCATTAATGGTTTGTTTCTTAAGGTCCTAAATTTTTCAGTCAGCCTAGAAGAAAAAGGCTTATTAATAGAGAAAAATTCAAACAGTAATTGAATTTTATTGGTCTATCAATGCTACATCTACAAGAAATGTCCATTTCCATATGTATATTCCTCTTAAAGTAAATTATTCAAGAAAACGTGTTTTGGTCAACTACAAAAGAAATCAATTGTAACATTTGTTCAATAGAGCTGTTTTGGCTCTCAGTGCTGAAACAATCATAGTGCTGAGTCGAACAGTGTCAGACCAACAATTAAAAACTTTCTGAAAAGCAAAGCTGAAAAGTTTCCCAACAAGGACCCCAAACAATTTCAATAAGTCATTATCAGCCTCAAAAAACAGTATCATGGGCTTTGTTTTCTAGTAGGAAATAAAGTTATCCCAACCTCCAGAACAAGCTGTAACTCAGGATGGGAACAGTATGTGTTTGCATGAAGACAAGTTTTAGCTGCCAGTCGTAGGTAAGGAGGCTAGAGAACTAGAAACAAAATTTGAACCCAATCCCGCTGCGGAAAAAGAACGAGCCATTTTCCATGATCTGCTTATATTCTTATACCGGATTTAAAATTTAATTTCTTACACACTTGTTTTATGAGAATCAAACAGCTTATAACAAATCAACAGTGACAAAAGTTTTTTTTTCCTACAGGTAACAGTGTTTTGTCTTAATGCATCACTAAGTGTGCTCTGTAAGAATTTTGGAACTTAGCATGTAGGCCAGTGATGAGGAAGTCTCTTCAGTGTGAATCATGACAGCAGGAGAACTTTTTGTATTTTCTACCCACAAATATTTAGAATTTTTAAAGTATATTGGTGTCAAATGGGAATGGTTCTAAATAAACCTTAATGGAAGCAAAATCAGTAAACCTGTGAAGGTTAAAGGATAATGTGCTAATGCAATAACACCCAGATTTGTAGCGTCACATTACAGTAACTCTGATTGTGCACCAGTGCAATCTGTTTAGCTCACATTACTTTGCCACGGCTTAGAACAATCCTTTTTGAGGATTAAGTCAAGGCCCGTGGCATAGAAATAATCTGGCCTGCGAGAGCTGAGCTCCACAAGGCAGAGAGAAACAGAGTAGGGTCAGAGAGAAACGGCATTGGATAAGAAGAACACAACTCTACCTATTTCTTAGAACTTTATTGCATCATGGCCTCAGGCGATGAGGCAGAACCAATAAATTGAGAATGGGTATAGGGCTGACTTAACCCCTCACAATGCATATGGAACAAAACAACCGGACAGTAAAGTTTAAGAAAGTCAACTGCGTCAATACGCTTGGGTTCTTGTTTCCCTCTGAATAGCAGCAGGGTCACCCAGACAAACCTACACCACTGGCATCCTATATTTAACCTCCTGCAAGCTGGTGGCCAATAACATATTAATATAACTCTGTTGAAAGCCGATTTGCTTAGCTGTTAAACTGATCCTCTGAGGTCTTGTACTGTCATTGACAGCAAGGTGACTTACAATTCTACAAACAGGTTGCAGAACGGCCAGGTAAACAAGAAATGGTTTATTACTCTTATAGAGACTATATTTTTTATCTGAAATTTGAAATTTGTTAACTGATGTGACAGCCTTCTCATAATTAAATCCAAATTAGTCATTTAAATTTATTCTTCAGAGAGCATGTTTAGACCATGAAAACCATGATCTGAAATTGAATTGAGTATGTTGTCGAGAAAATAATCAATTTTATTGCTTACAAATAAACACATTTACTTTCAGTGAATTGATATAAAGTTCTGAAAAATCCCAACAACCTGGTCCTTTAAGTGTGAGGTGCACAAAGCAAGTTTGATCTAAGAAGAGCGGACGTTTAAAACTGATCATACAATGGGCCAAAGTTACTAATAACAAATTTTAAACTATTTTATGAAGTTGAACAAGTAGATCAACAAGCAGCAGATTAAGTTGTAGGAAGGTAATATTTCCCAGGTATAAAAATACAAATTTACCCTTGCAAAAACTGTACCCTGTGACAGAAAACATTCCCACTCAATCCCTCACTTATTCTGTTTTAACACTTCTCAAGTTCCCCAGGAGAATAAAAAATAAAGAAAACTGTGACAATCATAAATCAATCCTGAATTCTGTCACTGTTTGCAAGCTTACACTTAAATTGCCTCCCAACCCGACTGACTGACTGAAATTACACATTTAAGTCCAAGCCCTTGCAAAAACCTGCTTCATCGTCTCCTTTTAGATCTGAAGAGACCTCACTAAGAAGTGAGGAGGTGACTGGCATTAATAATACCAAACGTCATCAATAAATCAACACCATGTTTCTTAAAGAAGACAGGAGGTGGTCAGTGTGCAATCCCTGACATAAACTTAATTCAGTGGACTGAAAGCAAGGCAGGAAGATGTTTAGTGAGTTTTTGGTTACCTCTACTTTTAAAAAAATGCCCTGATTTCTCAAAAACTGAGATTCTGTTTGTGCACTTTGGGATTTTGACCACTGGACAGTAGAAAAATACGGATGTTTAGAACTAATGGAGTCCACTCTCTCTACAGAACCATTCCAGTTATTTATATGGAAACAGTGTGTTTGTTTACACTATATCTTGTCTCTATATGATTGTGTGTATCTGCCTACTGCCCCTCACACACACAAGCCTCTTCACTCTAATGTACACACTCTCGTGCTGAATTCCTGAGCAGGGGAGTCTGCCTACCCTGCACCAAGGGAGTGAATTATTTATCGGAGGCCCTTTGCAGCGTGTCAGCGGCTCTACGGGATGAAATGATATTTATGGAGCCCCCTGGGCAAGGGTGGGAAGGACAGAGTGAGTTAGAATTAGGGGTCGGGTGGGAAAAGGAGTGAATCTTCTAAAACACACATGTAAGGATAGGAATATCTGCTGTTGACTGAGGATGAATGGTAGCTGATTGAAAATGGAAATCAAAGAGAGTAATCAAGAAAGGAATTTTTCATCAAAGGTGAAAAATTAAAGATGAACTGATGAGAGTAAAAGGCAAGTTGAAACATCTAATTATTTATCTATATGTTAACATGCATTAAAATTGCTGTGTGGCGCTTGTTATTTCAGAAAGTGCCAAGAATAATTTTATGTTCCTGAAAGTATTTTTTTCTGTTGACTGGAGTAAAAAGTTTTTATGCTAATTGTTTTTTTTCTAAATGAATGCTTTTAACTTTCATGTCAAAATAACAATTTAACAAATTTCACATCCTCTAAAACACAATTCAGGGATACGGTAAGAGGCAGGCATCTGAAGTTAGATTAAAATGCACCTGCAAAACAACCTGGCACTGAATCATTTCCAAGATGATGTAGATGTAATGGGTGAAATGAGGTAAGTTATGAACCAGAATAAAGTTACTAGACTATGCTTCATGCAGAAAAAAACTCAGACAAATACAGTAGGCAACAATAGACACTTCTTCTTTCGGCATTTCCCTTCAGGGGTCGCCACAGCAAGTCAGTTTCTTCCATCTAACCCTATCTGCTGTATCCTCTTTGGTCACACCAACTATCTTCATGTCTTCCTTCACTGTAACCATGAACCTCCTCTTTGGCCTTCCCCTAGACCTCTTGCCTGGTAGTTCCAAATCCAGCATCCTTTGTCCTATGTACTCTCTCTCTCTCCTCTGCACATGTCTAAACCATCTCAGTCTGGCCTCTCGGACTTTATCCCAAAACCTCTGACATGTGCTGTTCCCCTGATGTACTCATTTCTAATCCTGTCCATCCTGGTCCCTCCCAGAGAGATCCTCAGCATCTTTATTTCTGCTACCTCCATCTCTGTTTCCTGTCTTTTTCCCAGTGCTACTGTTTCTAGACCAAAAACAGCATGGACACTAAGAACTCTAAAACTTTTGCAGAATTACTCAATGTTTTGTATTTTACTCCAGAAAGAACTTCTAATAAAATATGCTATGTTTCTCTTACTCTCAAATCCTAGATCAATTTCCCCCAAAGGTGACAAAGTCAAAACAGAACCGCTCGAGTTTCAAAATTGAGTCGGGTGACTCTGTACCACAGAGATCATTGCGGTGAGATGAGGGGAGAGCTGCAGAGGCAGACAACAATGAGCAGCGGGAGGGAAATCAGTATCGGGCATGAGCCTCTGGCGATTTCCTCAAAAGGAAATGAGGCGTTGCATCTAGAAAACAGCTTCTCCGCTGGTCCTGGTGTAGCCCAGAGGCCAGAGACTCACATCAGATGGTGCAAAGGTTGAGAAAAAGTAATAGAAAGTGTGGATCTTCCTGCTTTATTTGTTTTACTCTGTGTTGTGCATTTGCTTATCACTTCATAACCTTTTTTTTCATTCCTCTCAGGCTCTCACTCACCGTACCTGTCCACTTCTCCATCCATCAACCCTTCCCTCTCCCTGCTGTCATGTCTGAGAACAGATAACTGCAGAGATGAACCGCACAGTGACTCGCAAGGTGGGGTGAGAGGTCACATGATGGCAGAGCTTCCATCATCGGGATGTAAATGGCCGACGGTGAGAAGAGGCAGAACATGCTCCTCCTGTGAGTGGGATTGTGACACGTGTGTTTGTGTCTTCCACCAGCGAGGGTGAGACGTCATGGCAGTGGGAGTAATGGGATTCATTTAATAGCAAAATTAATTGAGGGCCCAATCCTAGAAGGCGCTGATAAGACTCCTCTCTCTCTCCCTCTGCATTTACTGTATGTGCATTTTAGTGTGAATGGGTGGCTCCTTGGTGATAACACTCTCCAAGGTTTTTGATAGCGTGGCAGGCAAAGAGGACAGGGGAGAGAGGGCAGTGAAGGTAAAGCAGAGGTAGAGCAGGAGAGATAAATAAAAGGTTCAGGCAGGAGGGAAAGCGAGAGAGAATGAAGGGTGGAGAAGATGGATTAAGAGAGTGGGACACACTGTGTACATGCATGCCTGAGAAAGGCTGAGCACTGATAGCACCCTTGGGATGAGTCGTGGGTGACAGACATGCTAGAATTCAATGCCATGCCACAGAGGAGAAAGCATCCCTCAGCAGGACTGTCTGGAATAACAACCAGCCTGGATCACTAACTGGACTTACTATTTGAAGACACAATAACCTGCAAGAGTCAGAAAAATACCTCGCAACAGTGATGACTTGGTCACATCTCATTTTATTGATGTTGAAAGTGTTCAGATTAGATCAAGGCTCTTGTGAGCACTGCATTTCTTTTAAACTTTTACTGCACTGACTGAAATATTTCTTTGAATCATATGCTATAATGTTTGTATATCAAAAATAAAAATAATATTCTGAACTGCCCCTCATTCCTGGGGTAATTTGATAGCGGCCAATCAACCTGACATGCATGTTTTTGGAGGGTAGGAGGAAACTGGAGTAGGCAGAGAAAACCCATGAATACACAGGGAGAACATGCAAACTCCTCACAGAAAGGCCAGTGTTCAAAGCCTCGCTCCACTTGGGGCTCGAGCCCCGACCTTCCTGCTGTGAGGCCACTGTGCAAACCACTGCACCACCATGCCACCCAATATAGTAATGATACAATATTTATTTCCAATCAAGACACTGATGTAAGGATGTAAGTACAACTATTAATAAAACACCTTTCGATTTAAGAATTATAAAGCATTTCACAAAAAAGAAAGAAGAAAATAAAAAATGAAAATAGAAGATATAAAAACAGTTAAGAAAATGCTGATTTAAAAGATCCATTTTTAACCGTTATTTGTAAAAGAACATCTAATCTCCAAATTTAAGGCTGAGGGAGAAGTGAGTTCTAAGGACGAGCATCAAGTGATTAGGGAAGTAATAAAATCGTGGGGATTTCAGTAATTGTTTCAGTTATTGTTCCTGATAAAAGTTTAAAGAAACTACTAATTTGGTGCAACCAACCCAGAGATTTAAGCCAAATCTGAACTATGAAGGAATACGGTCAACTGGACGACCTGCACTGCGGTACAAAGATGCCTGCAAGAGGGATCTGAAGATGTGCAAAATCAACGTGGCAAATCTTGAGTCAGTGACCTCTGACCACTACAAGGGGCTTACAACTGTTAAAATCAGTGTTAAGCAGGTTCGAGGAGAACAGAGATCCAACGCGAGGCCACAAAGACCCGAATACAACAAAAAAGTCAGTCCGCCACTGCTCCCCCATGACTCATACCATCTATCACATTTGTTTCACTATTGTTTCATTTGAAACATGTAGATCTAAATTACTGTTTTATTCAACTCTAATAATTTAAACTGCTTCAGTTTTTAATTTGGCTCAGTAGAGGGACAGATTCCTTTCAAAATGTCTGTCAAAGGAAGTATTATTGGTCAAATCTGGACAATACCACTTTTTTTTGCGTTGGAAACCCTCCAACTGTTCAATTAATTGTGCAATAAATAGTAGAATATTTCTCTAATATATTTATTTTGTGACCAAGAATAAACGTATTATAGTTCTCCAGCCTGCGAAGTGAAGGGTATCAGCTTGAGAAGAGGCTAAAAAAAATGGCTGTTAGGTCTGAAAGCACTTCAAAGCATTGATGGTTGGTTGATTGGCTGGCCGGCTTGATGGCTGACTAAAAAACCCCCTAAGGCCAAGCAGACCTCAGATTTGATTACAAACACAATAATGCAAGCTTCATATTTGCAATGTGAATGGTGCTGCTAACTTGATTAGACAGGTGATTATTTTTGCACACCCAGATGGGCACAAAACAAAGTTTTAGAGAGAGGGAGAACAGAAAAATTGTGAAATTTGTTTGTTATTCCTGTGAATTTCATATTTTTTGGTCTCAAAAAACGAACACATGAAGTGATGCCAAAAAAAAAAAAAAAGATTGTATTTTCACACACAATCTCCTCCTCCATCCTGATCATGAATCAATTTCACATGTACCCTTTGAGCCTCCCTGCAATGTTGTAGCAGCCTGAGATATTCTGTCACCATGTTGTAGAAATGAGAAAAAAAATTCACCTTTCCACCTTACAAATGCATCTCTTTCCTTTTTTGCCATTTGCGCTCAGACTGCAAGACTCGTTTCTGTTTCTCCTCCAGGCCCTGATTTCCAGCCAGTGGGATGATCATTAATTACCATGGAATGGGCTGCTAATGGTTGTCTGCACTGAGCTCCAGCTCCCGACCCCCATCCTACACTCCACTCCCTGTCCTGGGTCTCCATGGCGACCTGTAGCTGAGTGTCTAGGGGCCTATTACTAGGAAGTAGATGAGGTATAATGATTAGAAGGCGGGTTTGACCCCTGTGCTTCCTGTGCCACTTGACTAGGCATAGGACTTATTAATGGATAGTTTCTCACAATGGTCTTGATTTACTAACAGGTTCGGGGAGGAAGGACTGAATGGGGAAATCTAGTCCAACCAGCAAAGAAAAAAAGAAAAGGCTTTGCTGTAAATTGATGTACAGGACTCTCTTAGTTAGTGACATTGCTGCCTGGCTAGGCATGCCTAAGCCACCAAGGACATTTAATTGTTCATCTAAAACAGGCCTGGCACTAATTAACAGCAAGCACATGCAGAGATTTGCAGTCAAGATTGAACAGAGCCAAAGGGGCATTACACTAGCTCTATGTGCTTTTTTTTTTACGGGATTGGGGCCAGAAGCTTCTGAAAGACCACTCTGTAATAAATGAGCATCTGTTGGTGAGACTCAATATTTGATGAAATACCTGTTGGCAGTTTGCATGCAATAAACTAAAGCTTCCTGAGGACAATTCAAATATCTTTTTTTTTAACAAACACATAGCACCTGCCTAAGGAGGGAATCTTTCCCTTCTTATCACTAAAACACATAGAATTGAATGTGCACAGCTGGTAAGGGAAAGAAAATGATCAGTCTAGCCTGTATCCCATGACAACGTCAAGGAGCATATGGCAGACAACAAATTCAATATGAATGTAAATGAAGTGCAAATTAAAATGCAACAGTGGAAGAAAAAAAATAAAGAAAAAAAAACACATGGAGTTGCTAGAGTGAATTTAGGACATTTAATTTTCATCCAACGTACCAATCAAAATGCTTCTCAGAACATCTTTCACTCCTGTTTGGTATGGTGAGATAGCAAGCATGACATTCACTTAAGTGAGTCTAAGCCGACTTTGGCTCAGCAAGGCCACTTGATGCTAAGAGATTATTATCCCTCGCCTCTATGTACCTTTCCTTTTAAAGGTTTTGTCATCGATGTGCACAAGGTCAAAGATCATATGCGCCGCTCCATCGCTGGCAGTACTGAGATATTGCAGTTTTATTTACAAGCAGCACAAGCATGGGGTTTTCATAAAAGCCTTTCCTCTGAGCAAGACATTTTTTATTAAATGGAAGGAGACCTAATTCCATGAAAAAAAAATTGGCCCAGATAAGCCATCTTTTCCCATTTTATTTGCACACTCTCTTAATATCAAACAGCACCGACTAGGCTCTCACCTAAGGCTGAATGGCCTTTCCGTCATATTAATGAGTATTGGAAGGGATCAATAGAATGACAGGAAGACAGATCGCCTCGGGTGGGAAGAAGAGGAAGCTCCCAGGAGGATAGAAAAACAAATTCCAACAGGCAATGAAGCTCCCTTCCTATCGCCTGAAACCTAAAACAGCCACATTCTGTCATTTTATGTCCTCTGTGTGGTGTTAACTCATTCCAACAGGCATCTATACAAATGTGTTAATCCCACAAATACACAGAGGAAGGGGCTCTACTGCACTACTGCGAACCTCAATTAAGAAAAGGTCACCAATTATTCACCAGCAGTTAAGAACCTGTTCATTCAGAGGAGGCTCTGCAGGAGTCTTTCATAGACACACAGTCAAGCCTGTTCAAACGCTTATCTCAGAGCAAGACCACCGACGGAACCAAAAACCACTGGGGTTGCAACTTTATTTACTCCTTCGTTGCTTCTGTACAAACTGTGTCATACCACTTTGCATCATTAAAGCCTGTGTAGCTTTAAACCGCATTAGCGATTCCTCTACAAGGCACATATATGTTTAAAGAAGACACAGATAATCCTGCCACAGTGGGCAGAAAAAGTGTTTTTCCCAGTGTGTATGGTGTAAACCTGCCCTTAATCTGTCACTTGAGTCGCCCACCCGTCTTTTATATGTACTCTTCTTTATTGTATTCTTCTCTGAACATCATACTCTAAGACAGAGAGCTTTGATCAATCTATTTGGAAAAGAATACAAATTGTTGCTCCAAAAACACAATTTAAAATGTGATTAAATCAAACTTTTTGGAAAAGGACCAGCATTTATGTGGTACAAATTGTTGCCAACAAATAAGATTGTACCACTGCGTGCATTTCTTAATTAGTGCTGGTAAAGAAAACATTAGGATCCAAAGAAAATGAAGCAACACCTACATCATTAATTTACATAGGACAAGACGAAGGTGTGAAGATGAAAGAAAAATGGACGTACTCCAAGATACACGTTAAATCAGCCTTTTTAATATTCCCCCTATTTCCTATACATTTTCTAGCTTGATACAACTTAAGAGAGGCAGACATATTTGGCATCGTGAAAGGATTAGTTTCGTATTAAGTGTATTTTTAAACCTTAATGTGCTGTATTTATGCTTCTGATGACCACAACCCTTTTAAACCTGTAATCCGTGTCACAGATTATCACATGTAGCCCTTTTGACAATGTGGTCACTAACATCAGGATTTTTGAGAGCTCACAAAAGCAGTTTCCGACTTTGGTTTCAGGGTCAAATGTATTTGTATTTACATATATTTAGCCCTGAACTCATTTCTTAGGTGTGTATGGTTATGTTTTATGAGAGTTTATTCTTTTTTATTTGAGAATAATTTACCGTATTTTTATGACCAAAAGGCGCACCATATTAAAAGGCGCAGTCCCAGTTTCAGGGGCTCTGTATTTAACACACACATAAGGCGCACGTGATAACAGGGCACGGGTTTTACACCGTCCACCCTACAACAACACACACAAAAACAGGCAAGTGTGCGTATTTAAAAATAGCTTGTTTGGCTTTATTTAAATATTAGTTACAGTTGTCATTTATCAAATCCATCCAAGTCCTCATCCTCTGTTTCAGAATCTAACGGGTGCACTAAATCCAACATAGCAAGTTCACTTTCCTTGCTGTCACTTTCTGTACCGTGCGGCTCCTCAGAAATGATGCCTGCTTTTGCAAAAGCTTGGACGACAGTGCCAGCAGACACGTTAGCCCAAACATCTACTTTGTACAATCAACTGGGAAACTGTGGCGTAACTCCCCGGAGCTGCCTTCCACCATTCGTGAAGCTGTGGTCTCCTTCAGTCATCCATCGCTCCCACCCCGCTTAGCCTTACTTTGAACGGCCGGTTTTACATTGATGTCACATAGGGCGCTCTGCACGATTGGGCGCGTCGCTCATTTTAAAGAAAATCTAAGACTTTTATAAGCGTCTTATGGTCATGAAAATACAGTAATAAGAAGCAAAAGTGCTGCAACAGCAAAACGTGAATACATCAGTACTTGATCTATTTTTAACTTCAGTGTAGTTACAGCTTTCATTTGTTCCTTCTTAGGTTTTCTTAAAAGCTAAAACATAAAAGAAGCAATGGTGTTTTCTTTTTTCAACCAAAATTCAAATCTATTTCCTAAATCCCCACTATTTTGTTTGTTGTATTTTTATTTTGCCTTCATGGGTTTTTATCTTGTTTCAGCTCCTAACCTCTTCTTCAAGAATTAATAATAAATCTTTGCAATCGTTTCGCTCATTATCTTGTTGATGAAATAGTTTGAATAAAATTAAGGGACTAACAATTTTGTGCAACAGAAAAACTACAAAAAAATTTCTGTTAGCTATTGATTTTGAAAAGATGATTTTAAAAAGCAATGCAACATACAGCTGGTTTAAAACTGGCCGACTTGTAAAACGTCACAGCCAAATTCCATACAACACATCTTAAATCAATCATTGTTATGGTATGTTTAACATGTGTTCTTGCAAAATTCATTCAGTAAAAAGAACTTAAATATTCCGTGTATGTTTACTGTAATGTGAGCAGAGCATATTAACATGTGCAGCCTGAGATGTTTGCGTTCAGGGATCAAACAATTAATGCAACACTTGGGTGACAATCAACATAAAATATTAATAAAACAAGAGATTTCTCCTTGTGCATGCAGATGGGTGTCAATATTAACTCATGCAATTGATTTAATTGCAAATATCTCCACAGTTATTTTTTTATTTTTCTAGACTTCCATCAGTAAAAACAAGCAGCAACTGAAATCTACAAAAGATTTGGCACACTTAAGTATTCACAAATGACCTATCTAGAAGCAAGCAGGTGGATGTGACTGCAAGATGATGACTATTTGGGTTGCTGCAGGCTGTGTGGCCAGCACCACTATGATGTATGCACACCTGCCATGGCTGCAGGGCAGGAGTCTCACAGCTGAAACAGAGGGGGATGGGAGAAAGGGTAACAGGAGGACATGATGGAGGCAGGGGAACGGGCAAACAGGGAGAAAAAAGGAGTAGATGCCCTAAGGGTGAAAGCTGGGGGGAGGGAAAGATGAAAGTAAAAGAGCATACAGAGTTCTATCCATTATTAATGATAATTTAGTGTACAGGGAAAGAGATCTAATGTGGCCGTCAAGGTTGTAGTGCGTGTATAATCGACAAAGACGGACTCTCTCACTCTGCCTCCTAAGTCTTCCACCTCCTATTTTCTATTCTCCCGTGCACACCCTTTGCTCTCCTTTATCATGCTCCCACTGTTTCTGAAAAAGAAGACATGCACTGACCAAGGATTATTTTTTCACAATAGATTTTTTAGAAAACCGTAAAATAGAAGATTTAACTACAACTGTATTTAAAGAAGGAGATATGATCAAGGAACAGGATGAAACAAGCAAAGCTATGAGTCTCCAAGCAAACTGATTAAAGTGCAAATGTTGACACTTTTTAGTTCCTTACACTGATATTTACATGTAGCATAAACTAAAATGCAATACATGGAGAGATCAGACTGGACTTTCCAGCTTTCGCTAACATCTACGTAAACACCACAAGATTACAAGATGAAAGTATCCAAACTCATGCAGATCTTTTTGGTAGCATGTTAAGAAAAATCAACGATGCCTCAAATCATGTTGAACACCACAGAAAATACACTCAAAAACCCATATAATACACATTTTCTTCCCAGAATAGTGATGATCTCTAGCTACTCCATGGGCATAAGCAATGCAACAATTATGCTTATACTTCTGTAATTTTAATACAACAAATAAAATGATCCTAGGCGTCTTTCAGACGTTTGAAAATGGAGTGTACAAAATCATGTCAGTTACTAAACAGGATTTTTGTGTTTTCTTATCCTTCCCAGGTCCAATGACTAAAACATCCTGCACACTTGGACAACTACTTTATCTAGGTGGAAGCCCAATCAGGTATGACAGGAGCTTCAGACGAAGCAAATAGCTGAATGAAGACCTCCCAACATCCAGTCGGACTGATTACGCTCTCACACACATCTCTTCTTTGAATTCAGGGCAACAGGGTTTCAGTCACTTCTACTCGTGCCCTACAAATGGCCTGCTGTGGGGTTTGATTTTTAATGACCACTTATGCTTCGCTGCCTGGTAACAAGAGAAGGGTGTTGGGAACAATGGAACTCCCAAAAAGCAAAAACAGTTTTTAATAAAGGACGTCATGTACCTTGGATTTCTAAGGGAACTCACTGAACCATATGAAAATGGATTAAATATCAACAGATCTTAAATTAGAGCCAGGGGTGCAGGTACATAAAATAAAATCCAGGCCAAATCACTACACCACAATGACAAATCTAATACAATTACACACATGGTAGTGTTGAGGGGGCTGACAGAGAATGATGAAGCCAACATCAAACACAGTGTTGATTAATGGAGAGCAAGGAGTGGCCGACTAGAGGAGGAGTTGGAAGGGGAAGACAGTGAAAGGGGGTGGGTGGGTCGGTGTGGTGGTGGCGATTATTGATTGTTCTGGCTGTTGTGAGGGCAGAATTGGGTGGTGTGTGAAGAATGGAAAGCAGGATTCACCCCGCGGGCAGCACTTAAAACCTTATACCCTCTGAGAACAAACACCCCAACTAGCCTCCATTGAGTTGTACATCGGTCACACTGAATATTCGATTGACATACGCAACCAGTAACTACCAGTGGCGCACTAACCATCCCCCTAAAATAAACCTAATAATATATCTAGGGCTGATTGAAATTCAAAAATAAGCTTTGTGTCAAAAGCACTGACAGCAATGGACAGGATGGGGGATGGTTGTTGTGGTTCACAAGGGTCTCATAAAAGACAGATGCTAAATCACTTAACAACTCCTAAATTAGTTGCTTGTGAATCCGCAGGGACAAGTGTCCTGAATGCGGTGTGTGGGGTAACGCTGTCCAAAGACAGACTGTGTCAAATGCGACACTACCAGTTGAAGCAACAACAAAAAGACCACATTTGTTTACGAGTCCCCACAGAGTGGTATAAATTTAAAAGGAAAATAGGAGCCAATACAGAAAATAGATAACCACTTTGACTCCTGTCTGAAGGACTACATGTCCTCTCATCACCTGGACACCAGAAATCAATTTATTGAAATTGAGTTCATGAGCAGCTGGTGACGGACAATGCCGTGTGCATCTAATTTTCTCTAAGGGAGGCTTTGCTGTAGGATTTATCAGCACCTCTGATCTCATTTCCTTTTCATATGGCAGTAAATCCCAGGTAAAGCAGACGCTTGGGATGATACAGGGAGTATGGCCAAACCCCTGAGATTGGACACTTGGAATTAATCCGGGAAAATCCTTAGTGCTAACCTGCTTAGTTGCCATTTAATCTAGGGGTAAACCAAATATCAATTACACTAAGTATAAAAAGTGGGCCAAACAACTGCTGATCCTTCCCTAAGTAAGAAAACTAGAATGAACATTGAAAATGGTTCTATTTAACATCTTGTTAACGATTGGCAAATTATACCACTAGAAAAAATAAAACAGCTAATGACTACCAATAGGAGGAAAAGTGTGATAGTGTAAAACTCACTTTGAATAGGTTTTAATGAGAAATGAGGTTGTCAGTTCACATAACCTCAATCCCTAGCACATTCCAATCTCCTCGGAATGTAGATCAGACCAAATACGCTAATCGTCTGCATTCAAGGACAAAAAAAGAGGAAAAACTTTCCCCTGGAGGGCTTCTCAGGTGATAACAGCAGCAACATCGTCTGGCTCTGAACCACATCTGCACTCCAGAGAAAAATGAGAACATTGCAGCCAAATGAGGTTAGCGAATCATAAACAGGTCGACTCCACAAACAGAACATAAGGTGTCAATTGGTGACATTTTACTTTTTTCTTGCATTGGTTTCCCCTGTGCTCAACATAAATCCCCAAAGTCTGTACCAAAAGCCTTTGGATTATTCAGTACGGCCCAATTAGTCACATGAAAGACGACCCAAAATTAGCCCTAAAAGTTAAGCTAACAAATTGTCACCAATTTGAATTACATTTGAGGTGTTTTCTAAGGAGGCAGAGAGTCCGATTTTACAATGTAGCCTGCTATGGTCAAACAGGAAAACTAAGAGGCAAACTGCACGCTTCTGTGTGGATACAGTAGACTTCCTGCCTTTAAAGATGCAAGTGCTGTGCTCATTCAAAAGTAAATGAAATGGAGTGGGGGGAGACACTATTTACACAGCAGGCTGATACATAAGTCCCTGGCTTCCTAATGGCTTCCTGCTTTTCACACAATTGTTTCCCTTCAGGAAATCTTATCTTCACAGAATGCAGACACACTGACCAGAAATCACACAAACCAGATATGGTGTCTTAATTATCCTTAAAAGACAAATCACTTTAAAGTTTTTTCCATTTTTGATCCACAATATGGGTGTGGACCAACTTAAGGAAAATAAGTGGTGTGGGGGATTTGAAATAACTGAAAAATTGTTTTGAAACAAGATCAGATTTTTTTTTATTCCCGAAGATGTGTGTAGACAAGTTGATCTCAATTCAGTCGCAGATTGTCTGGTAAAATTTGATTATTTTTTTAAGAGCGTGAAAATGTAACAGGTGTGGACTGAAGAAGGCGCAAACTCTGATCTGCCTAACGGGGCCTACACCATAGTCTGGGGGAGATTTTGTTTAATTTGAAGGGATTCTCTAACAGTTCCACAGCACCCACTCAACAGAGGCAAGCAGTGAAGCATTTAAAATGTTTGTATTCAAGTCTTTTCTCACTTAATATTATAAATAAAAGCTCCTTTCAATCTTCCAATTTACGACTTGGCTTTTCTATTTGTTTTCAAAAATCTTTTCAATCCCCGTTAAGGTGACTCAATCAGATAAAACAATGATTTGTTTTGTTCATCGAATGTTTTTTCAAGGATTGCATTGAGAATTCCAACCTCACCTACCTTTAAGACAACCGATACATTGTCTTGACAAAGTTGTAGGAATTACACACCTACTGCCATACCGACAAGACAAGAAGTGTGATTGTTACGATTATCTGGATGAACCCCAAACTCAGAGAAGGGACTCTTGTTCTACAGTTTTGTCCAAAAAGTCTAGTTAATGCAATCTGAACTATGCTTTAAACTGATTTTTTTTTGTGTTTGCATTAACATTTTGAGACACTTCTAAAAGGTGGTGTGTTGTGTGTGTTGGTGAATAAAATGTTTTTGAAGAGATAACTGAGCTGAGCTGAGTCACAGCGAGTTACATGCTTTACAATTTTTGTACGTAATTCAAGGACAAAATTTTTGATCATGAATATTGCTTTTTACTAATGGAAATCTACAATTCACTGCTATCTGAGACTGTTTTGGAGTTAATACACAGGTACTTCCCTTCGTTTCTCATCTCTGTTAAGGTGCACTCAGGGCATTGAAGAGTAATTTCCATGCTAAATGCACAGAAATTCAATTATTATTGATCCTTGGGCTCTGCCTCTTAGAAGGACAATAAATAAATTAATTTCCTAAAACATCAGTATTTTCTTACACACAACATAAGCAGAGCAAAACAAAGCGATTCTCAGCAGATCTGGAAATCATAAAAACATGCACCTCGGAGGTAGACCCCTGAAAGAGAAGCCTTCTACTTTAAAAACCAACCGTTTTATTCCAAACACCACACAAGAGAAAGGGTTAAGCTTCTCCAGCATGCACATGAACCACAGGTATGTGTGGGACTAGCACAAACACAACCCAATAAATCCACTCTCAACCCCTGCCTAGCACGTA
Source organism: Neostethus bicornis (assembly GCA_902685375.1). Lineage (NCBI taxonomy): Eukaryota > Metazoa > Chordata > Actinopteri > Atheriniformes > Phallostethidae > Neostethus > Neostethus bicornis. The sequence goes on from LR738543.1 coordinate 11,550,102, forward strand.
AGGAATGTTCTCAGAGCGCTTCACTATCGTTGTTAATCCAGGAGGGACGATCCTCACCTTCTCTTTGAAGTTCGATAAAAGAAACAGAAAATAGAAAACAGTCAGTAATGTGATGCTAAAGCCAAGGAGGTAAAAAAAATTTGTAAAATCAGCCAATTTCTTTATCATTAAAAACTAATTCCTGATGTGTTCAGCATAGGAACTGGAGGACAGGAGCTACCCAGCATCCCGTGCATCAAGCCACAGGGAACACTTGAACCCCTGACCACCATTGGGGGGTGCGTGACATAGTCTTTGCCCTGGGACACTGCCCCGCCAGGCCGGGAATGCAGTGACACGGTGGGGGAAAAGAGAGGAAGACAAAGAAGGAAAAAAAGGGCTCCAATGATTCAGAGTTGATTGGGTTAGAGAGCTTCATTATTAAGTCCTCTGTCACTCTGCAACAAAAAGAACCCCCCAGACTTGTAGCAGCTAATAAAAACACCCCCATTGAAAACTTCACAGTACACTAAAACATCTGCTTTTGAGGAGAACAGAATTTGTCGTAATCTGTGTGCAGTTTATATGAAACTACCCAGGAAGCCTTCAAATCTTCCAGATGACTGGATGCTTTCTTGATGCAGAATATAAACTGCTGAGGAACCAAATCCCCTTGAATTAAGCCTTTTTCACACCTCCTTAATTAAATGATCTTTGGTGAATTTTTATTTAGATGTGCACCGCAATATCAAACGGCATATGGCACAAACAGACTGCGGGACATATTTTAGGATTCTGCTCTGAGGGGGCACATTTTAGTATTCCTGGGTTCTTTGAATAATTTTATCAGCAGGTGTCCAAAAAGCTTGAATGACATGTCTATGCACCCAGGACCAATTTAGACCATTCCAGGTAAATGATGTACGAGAGCATGAAAAAATACATTATCCCTAAGCTACTAAATCAAGTCAGTCGGTTGCTGAGTAGAAAATGTAAAAAGTCCCTCCATATATGAAACTTACATTTCATAGACTGTATTATATTTTCCTTTTACTCATAATTACTCAAGTTTTAGCAAAGCTCGGCCAGTGATCAGATCTAGTTTTGTTTTTTAAAGAGGGTGAACAATTGAAGTGATGAGAGGAAAAAAAGCCTTTTGACTTTGAGGCATTTAGTACACTGCAGAAGATGCACAAATTAAGGCTTTTCAGATCAGTTAATTATTGCAGCAAACAAAGCTTCTTCTCAATTATATTTGAAGATACAATAAGAGCCCAATCACAATCCGATAGATCCAACAGAGGATGCGTGATCGACTCCGTTACCCATTCATATTGGAATTTATAACACACATATTTGATTTTTTTTTTAATCCTGCAGATCACCAAACTGCAGTCAAGTTTCTATTGACTCTTAGTTGTATTTTAAAAGAAGTTTTTAGTTTCTTCGGAAATACCTACATCTGTACCCAACGTGAATTATCCACCAGTTTTAGTGTGATACTATAAACAAATTCTGACAGGGAAATCCTTTATGCACTTGCAAATCTTCTTCAAATTGTTTGTGATGCACTCAAGAGCTTAAACGAAAATTTTTACAATTCTATCAAATTATAATTTCAAATACCGATCCAACATAAACTAGGAGAATAATGGCAGACGGTCTGATAACATGGATAAACGTATACAGAAATAGTTTTGTAACTAGTCTAAATAAAAGTTACTAGGCAATAGTATGATGATATGTCTCATTTGTTATTCATGTCAGGTTATGAAAGAATCACAGAGAAGCCGACCAACATGAAGAATTCAATTTCAGACTTCCTGCTGTTTGCCACAGTCGGCTTCAACAGGCTTCTCTTGACAACCTCATAACAAACATTTCAAACAATGGCAGACAAAAAAGACAAGTTGCATACAAAATGAAACATGTTTCTCATTTGAAATACATTTTAAATGCCCCTTATCCCAAATTAAAACACACTAAATTATGTTGAGTTCAGTGTATATTTAAATAATTCTTTTACGGCGGGACAAATGTGGCTTTTTTGAAGGTCGGATGTAGACAAATAATTTATCTCTCTCTCCAAGAAGGTTCTAAGCTAATCCTAAAGAACAGGTTTCTAAAAGCTCAAACTGTGTTGAACAGATGTGTTCGGTAAAAATTTGCTTAAATATTCTATTTATGTTACGTCACATCAAATTTCATACAAATGAAAGAAATAACGCCTCTTAAATGGCATGATTACATTTAAATCTGCATTTAAACATGCTTTATGAAACACCCCTCCTGACCAATGAATTAAATTATTGCTGTACCCTGCAGCTATTAAAGATAAACACTGCTTAGGGAAAAAAAAAAAAACAATTAACATGTCTGCAAACATGTCGGGCTCATTCTAACATGATTGAAACGTGAGGGATAGAAGAACAACCCAGTTTTAACGTCATCCATTAATGTTCCTCTCCTTGCGTTGTTGATGGGAAACCTCATTAAGAATCTGTTGGTAGCAGCTGGCTTGCAATCCCACCCCATTACTGCCCCACTACTCCAAAACCTCTGCCCTCCCACCCATCCCCCACTACATTCACCTCACCCCCCGTGTCTCATATGACATCTTTGTCTGAGGGTCCTGTGATGGAATGCTGCTGGCCTGCTTTTCCTCCGCAGGTGCTCCCTGCTGGCTGCCATCCATTTCACTACCACGCTGTTGCTGAGACACAGAGAGAAGGGAGGTGGTGATCCAGTCCAGTCGAGGTTCAAAGGACAATGCTTAAGGAATCAGAGGGAATCAGTGCAGCTGCTTTGCCATCGTTACACTACAGGATGAATAAAAATCCTCACCTCGGCCTTTGCCAGCTTATCCTTCTCACCAAGTTTAACCTCCTCTTCTTCATCCACAACAAGAAAAGGTCATGACTGTATTTAAAGACAGATCAAGAGACTGTGTCATCTTAGGTGCTGTTCTAAAGTTTTGTACGGCCTATAGTATTGATGTATTAAATGAAATGTGGTTGGTTTTGTTTAATCGAAAGTGAACTAAATGATTTTCTTGGTTTTAACCATTCATTCCCCCCAAAAAGTGCATTTTTGTAGAGGAAATTGTGTATGATAATTTCTTTACCATCAGCTGTTTGGGTCCGCTAAAGAATAGTGAGCATCTTGGAACTGGAGGGTCGGGCATTTGATCTCCCTGTCTGGAGCTCATGCTCAGGTGTATTTTAGCAAACACAAAACCCCTAATTGCTTCTGATGGGGGTTTGCACCTTATATGGCATCTTCCACTATCAGGTGTGACTGGGTGGATGTGAGGTAAACTATAAAGCCCTTTGAATGCAGACACAAGTAGAAGATCGCTTTTTAAATAGAGTCCATTGACCAATCTGGATACACTCAATGTAGTTTTTGCATTACAACCAACTCTACAAAGCACTAACAGCATTGTCTGCTTTTCCGAGGATAAAATGTAGCTTTTGAAAGACGGTAGCATGTGCAATAAAAGAAAAAGAACGCTAACACCATCATCACGCAGAAAGTGTGATCAATTCATAATGTCAAAACCAACTTAAAACACTGGTCAAGTTTGAATAATTTTAAAGCTCTTCATTTGGCAGCAGCTCTGCATTGCAACCGCGGGAACTACTTTGTCCACCTGTTCGCATTGCCTATAAAATCAAAGTTTAATGTCCCATTTCATTTCTGCGGTTGAGCTCAAGCTCATTTTGGGCCCAAACAAAAATAGAAACCTGGCATCTTCTTGAGGTAGGACCACAGTGGAAACATTTTTATTCAACTCTGAAAGGGCAAGAAAGCTAAATTAACAGAGACGGCCAATTCCATTACATCATGTCAGCGTATTTAAGCCGTAATTTCAGCTTTTTAGCCTCCGCTGTTGTCCTGCGTTAGCTGTAGATGAGATCAGTTGAGCAGGAACTGGCTCCAATAACACAGCGCAAAATCACTGCAGTCTGCTGAGTCTCATGCCAGAGGGGAGCTCCCTGTAGCACAAAGAAGCCTCTATCTGAAGCTGAACTTTTCAAAGAGCCATTTCAGCGTGGACTTAGAAGCAGAAACATTGGTTAATACTGATGGAATTCTTTATTCTGGAGTCACCATAGCAGCAGGTGAAATCTAAATCTAAACTGGTAGTTTGACTGGATGAACTGCAAGAACAACGAGATCTTGTTAAAAAATTTATGACTATGGGGATTTTATAATCCTAACTTTAAACCCCAAACTGTTTTTGCTTCACTGTTTGAAACACAAAAAAACCCCAAATGACTGCTATAATCTACGTGCTGGGAAGGCACCATGGAAAAGTACAGCTTAGGACCACAGAAGGAAAAAAAAAAGAAATGACACCCTCTTTCTTTTCTTGCTGACGCTGTCACACACTCTGCCGACAATGCTTAAATGTTAAGTGGTTCGTATTGGATTTCCAAACCAGACGAACTAGTTTCCAACTTTTTAAAAGCAATGAAGAAAGTTATAAAGAAACAATGTCGTTCTGGGACAATTCACAAAAATTATTTTATGATTACATCTTGGCATTATAATCATAATAATAATAAAAATCAGATAACCAAAATTAAACATCAAGTCGACATTATTTTCAAAGCAATTTTGAAATCAAAGAACTTTTACAAACCCAATTCACACGACTTCACAACGCCCAGCTGTAAGCAAATCTGCCATTTTAAACTAAAACCTTTCACAATAAAAAATAATTAGTAGTGGGGCAATCGATGCCTCTTTCTCTTGGGTTTTTTTTTTTTTTTTCAAATAAATACGCTCTTAGTCCATTACTGAAACAGTCCCTACAGCTGCAAGCTTCACCACAAAACAGACTCAAAAGCTGAATAAAAATGCTTTTAATTCGAGCAGATCAACTTTATTCCATGAGTTAGTTTAGGCAAACTCTGTGAACTTTGTTGATAAAACAGCTGTTCAACCCGTGATGGGTGGCATCGGCCTGTACAAATATCCACTCAAACATACACACATGCAACCAGCCATGTTTAAGGCTGCCAAGAGCCACAGCCGCTTACAAGACGGTGGCAGCCCGCCCTGCTAAGCAGTGCTCACAGTCGTCTCTCTGTGACTGCCGGCCTCCACACCCTTTCAACAAACGAAAAGTCCCTTTGACTGAATGAACGCTGTGTGCACGGCTGAGTGGTATCCAATGAGTGTGTATTTAAGATACAGTCCGTAAAAACAAAAAGCATAGAAAGCATAGCAAGTATAGAAACATTGATATATTTTGATGATTTTAAAAAAGTCCAAAAGTGAAAAAGTCTTGAATAATACCATAAGTTAAATTCAACTTAAATGCAAGCGAATAAGAACCAAGCAATCATTACAATGACGTAGAAACACAGAATTTGCATATGTTGGTTATATTCTGAAAAGAATCCACCAAAGGTGAAATATAGACCCATAATGCTTTTTAGAAAATAAAGCTGAAAAATTGTACTAAAAGATCCAGTTAACAGCGAGCTGCGAACAGTGAACTGCATTATAGTGAAGGATCACAATATCCAGCACTCTGAACTCCATGATTAAGAAGACTTCAACCATTATTCATCACATCCTGGATGTCCTCCAAAGAGAGAAGAGAATAAATTTATGTCTGAGAGCTGCAGGATGCTAAGTCTCCAGCCATTATGGAGCAAGCAGATGAAGGTTATTAATCCATCTTTCTACAAGAGTCTCATCCAATTTACTATTAAGACTGCGGGTGGAAAAATGAACTCAATGGAAATAAGCTAAAAAAAAAAAAAAATCACCTTTTACACTTAACCTTATAAGTCCGGAGCATATGGTAAGTCCCTGCAGGATTTTTTTTTCACAGAATCACAATTTCCATCTGAATATCTTTAGAGATAAGATGAGTCATGTGAGATTTAATAAAATGTGGAATTGAATGATTATCTTTATTAATAAGAGATCATGCAAGTTAGTACAGAAAATGAATGTATAAAATTTCAGAATAAAAGAGCATTCGTTTATAACAAGCAATCTAAGGTTAAGATTAATTTATTGCATATACAGTGCTCTTTATATATTTCTTGGTAAAATGAAGCAGAATGAAAATGGGTGAGTATTTGTGCAAATAGTTTAGGTGAGCTCCATAGAGCTATTTCAAAAAGAACTTTTAGAGAAAGTTGGGTTTGAGGCAATTAGAGTTCCAGGACAATGTCACACATACACCAACATGTACACACACTAACCATCAGGATTTGTATTTCACATTTTATAATAATTTTTTTAAAATTTATTTTATTGTACTATACTCATCCTGCAAGGGAAAATTTGTTGCATCGCACCGCAGTAGGCAGCCGTGATGGCACCAATGGTGGGAGTAAGTGGGTCTTCTCTGGTGACACTTAGGCACCAGAGAACGAGCCCAGCGGGAATCAAACCGTCTTCTCCCGGTCCAAAGATAGACATCCAACCACTGAGCTAATACATGCCCATCTACTTCTACCAGCTGAAAATTTGTTCAAAAGAATTGAAGGTGGAAAAAAAGACTGTACACTATGCACATGACCAAATCTGAATTGTCATTGGGGTACCTCATAAAGACAACTATATATAGGATTAAAGTCTAAATTTGTAAAATTATTGATGAATCAGGTTTGAGATAAAGATCTGATTCCATAAACGCACTCATGCATGTCTAAGCCTTATTAGGGGAGTAAACTTGTCTGAATTTTGTCAGATGGTTTCGACCCACACTTTGCCACTATTACCTTTAAAGAAAAGTTGCCAGCATCCAACCAATAACTCAAGTATTTTAGGAGTCTTGTTAAACCTTGAAATAGGATACATGTAAGAAACTCCCAAAAGCTTGAGAACAGTTTTGTATGAGGAAAAAGTCTGTCTCATTAGTTGAAGCTCATCCGCCAGCACAGCTTGGAAGTGTCATAATCCTGCAGAAGTGCCACCAGCTTGGAGACATCAGATCATGATTTCCATAAAACAGCACAAAGATTTAAAGGGGGGGAAAAGTTTTCCTGGTTGCTGAGTATATGTGGCTGGGCCATTCCTTCAAGTTTTGCCTTGAAAAAAAAGCAAAGAGAGATCCTTGGAACACAGTGCCTTAATCTAACCTCAACACACACTCGTATCATCATTTTTAGCTGTTGTTATTGACATGCTAAAAATAGGAAAACTTTGCTTCTCTGTAATTTTTCACACAATGCCATAGTGTCCTCAAAAACCTGAGCATTTGTGACTGCTGCATAGCATAACATAAATATTACAGAACATGTCAAGAAAAGAAAGCACGCTATTCACACAGCCATCACTCACACATCCTGTGGAAAGTCAAAGCATTTTCTGTTACAAAAATCATAATTTGATCTGTTTTTAATATTTTTTTCTGTGGTAACAGTTTAATTTTGGTATAACATCCACCTGGAATGCGCTATTTCAACTGCTTTTTATTTCTTTATTCATATCTTATAAATGTTCTAAACAAACAAGTATCAGTACTCATATCTGATTGCACACAAGTTCGAGTGTAACTAACAACTTCCTCATCCACTGCATCCAACTTAAAACTGAAGCGGACAAAGAAAGACAAAATTTTTCCTGACATGTGGCCACGGGTTGATTTTCTGCCTTGTTCTCTTCTTCATGCACTTTGTGAATAAACTTTGAAAAGACTCCGCTCTCGCATCAGTTATTAAAACCGGACATTCTTCAATAATGGAGGGGAGACACTGGCATCCCACTGAATGCACGTCTGGGTCCTTGGAAAAGACACCTAACCCCTCGTTTCTTCCACCAATGGTGCCGTCATAGATGGCAGCCTACTGTGGTAAAATGCAGCACATAAATTTTCCGGTGAGGGAGTAATAACGTATATTAATTGCAAACTAAAAATTTTCAAAAGTCTAACAGATCCAGTACGATAGACTTGATTTTGTATTTTGCTCCACTTATTAAAAAAAACTTGAGGGAGAAACTGATATCAAGGTGGTGAACAAGTCGGAGCTCTGACTTTGTAGGAGAAAACTGTTGTTGATGTGGTGTCTCAAGGGTAGCCGAGTCTCAGTGGAACCATCTCACAGGGAACCACTTTCTAGTCTCTAGACACAATTCAACTCAAAGTCCGAGCAACTTTTCTTCCATTTTTTTTTCTCAGCTTGTTTGTTTTCACATGAAAGGGCAGGCAGACATAAAGCCGACAGACCGCAGGTATGAGAAGGTGCTGCTGCTTCTGATATCTTTTTTTGACACAACAGGAGTTGCTTTGAAGAAGCTCTAGAAAGAAAAGCCTGTTTGAAGCGAGAAGCTCTTTGACCGATCATAAAAAGGAACGGGTTGACTTCCAAAAGATGGACAACAATCAAACCGGATGACTCCTGAACCGTCCTAAATGAAAGAGAGCGTGTTGCATTCAAAAAAATTCTCTTATTAAAAGAAAGTTCTATCCATTAGCAAATCAAACTTTTGAGTAACTATGTCACAAATACTTTCATTTAGGTTTTTTAAATGATAAATTCTACTTGTATAGCACTTTTCCATCTAATATAGCACTCAAAGGGCTTTACTACGTAACTCACATTAATTCACTCACACACAAACATTCACAGCAGCCATGCAAGAACTACGACAAACCGAGAACAGATAAGGGTTTAGGTCTTGCTGAGGGACACTTACACATGAGCTCTGTGGGTGTGGATTGAACCAACAATCCTCCAGTTCTAGGCCAACCACTCTACCCACTAAGCCACGTTGCTGCAATTTATCACTAACGCTATTTGTGCTGAAACCAAAGACCAAGTTTTAAACTCTCACACAAAAATCCAGAGAAGATGAGCAGAAAGTACATGTGGTTACCGTTGTCTAGTTTTTATTTCATAAATAATTGGAAAAGACCATTCTCCACAGAAATGGAAAGAGTTTTTATGTACTTTGACACATTTGAAATGTTAGGAAATAAACAGTTGGGAAATAAAATGATGAAATTAACAATGCTTTTATTGAAATCCTCACTTTTGAAGAGTGTTTTTTAAAAAATACAGGTATTATGGGTACATATGTTTTCCAATTAAAGGCTTGGAATTGATCAAATCTAATATCATGCGGTGGTGTTTGGGTAAATCTGAAACCATATACCGTATATGGATACAATAGATGTAAATTACAGTGACTTAAAACAAAAAAATGTTATATTCAGAACCGTCAAAGGGTATTTAGCAAGCAGTATTTTGTGGCACAATGCTTTATGTCTTGCATCACATAAAACACGAGACAATGCAGTTCATAAATTATGTGAGAAACGTGACCGCAACGTCACATCTCCTTTGAAAAAAAAAAAAATTAACCAGGCTAAATTAGCAAAAAAGAAAGAACAACAAAATGGGTACTATTTTTTTCCAACAAAAATGTAGTTATTTTTTGTGCTAAAAGTGTGAACTTTCGTTAACACCATCATCTGCTGAGCACTAGCTGACTCATTCTTATACTCAAGCATTTCTTCCCAGTAAAAAAATAACCAAAAACTTCCAACTCTGAAAGACAGAAAGTAATCCTACCGCCTACATGTAGCTGCTGATAGTAACATCTCAACTTGTTTATGGAGACAGAACTTAATGGGAAGTTTTTGGCGGCAACATAACTTCTTGTGCATTAATTTTCAGCGTTGTTAACTAAAAGATTTTATGTTGAAACATTTGAAGAAAATAAGAGGGAATTCTTGAGGAAAAGACATTGCGAGTTGAGTCTAGCTTCTACACACTCTGACAAAGAACCAAAACCAAAGCCTTCTATTTCAAATTACATTCACACCTCTGCTCTCACCTTTAGCTGTGAACTTAAGAACGACATAAAGAACAATCTGTTGAATATAAGTGACTTCCAGCCACAGAGCGGCCAGGTTTTTTTTATTATTTATTTAAGAGCAGGTAAGGCATTAAATAAATCAGTGAGAAGCTCCAGGCAGATGGTAGGGATTCATCCTGGAAGCTGACCTGCAGGCTACAGCAAAGAAATGGTACACTTCATTCGTTCGGATTTCCACCACATAACCGAGAACAGCTGGAACAAAAGAGATTTTATGGACTTTCCAATGATCAACCCTGAACTTTAGAGAACGAGAACATTTGGCTTTTCTCCCCACAAAGTACACAGCATGGCTGATCCAATCCATAAGGGACTAGTTAAAAATATTTAACAATAGCAATGGTGTTGGCTAATTTAGAAAGTGGTGAGTGTTAGCAGCTGAAAGTGGTGGATTACAACAACCCCAACCACCAACATGTTGCACCAGCAGATGTCGGGCCATCTATTCAGAAGATATTGATCTTCCTTTCACCCTGCCAATTACATGTGATGAACTGCTGTGACAATAGGTGTAAATTATTTTAGCAAGTGCTTTTATTTGAACCTGCTTAAATTTTGATGGATAAGATCTAGTAGATGATGCATTAAAAAAATAACATTCCCAAAATCATCATTGTCGTGGACATAAAAATAGAACAAATTGAATCCTTCACATCAGTAGCAAAAGAAGATGAGCATCCTAATGGCGTGGGTTCATTAGCAAGGCAGATGAATCAAATACTTGGCTGCATGTGCAATTATCCATCTCTTGGTGGATAGAGGTCATTAGGATTTCATGAGCGATTGGAAGCCATAAATAAATGATCGGTAAATAGCACACTACATACAGCACAGACAGCTACTTTATCTGCAGAATGCCTCCTCTCAAGTCATCAGATGATGTCAACATGTGTGAAAAAGCTTCTGCTATTTTTAGAGAAACTGAAACATTTCAGATCTTGCATGTACAGATTACACTGAGAGTCAGGCATTGATGAATACTGGCGCAGAATTTAAAACTTTCCTATGGAAAAATTTAAACATCAAAGTTGGAAGAATCTCATGAGTGCTCACCAAAAAATCCGTGATGGCTGCTATGCGCATAAAACAAAGTAGCACCCAGAATGATGTGAAGTTTCTGTCAGTTCATTTCGAATTAAAATCCCTCGTAGATGCAATGCAGTTACTCAATAGATTTCCAACAAGTTTGTCTGATAATGTAACAATGCAATGCTTAGTTAGCAGCTCATGCAGCCAAACCAACAGGTTGAAAGTGAAACACAGTGACATTCCCAACTTTAAGCTTCGACTTCCGAGGCTAAAACAACATAGTGCAACACCAAACTTTTAAGCCTTCCTGCTTCTTTACTTCACTAACAGGAATGTTGGACCACCGGGGCTTTCTAAACAACAAAAAGGTGGTAAATTATGTTCCTAAAAGCAGGATCTACAGATGACCCTTAATGCAGCAAAGAAAACAACAGTTGTTTTTAAGGTCTTAGCAATGTTTCAATGAGGTGGTCTGCCAGGATTATACCCAGGAGAGTGCACTGTAAGAGCCCGGGATTGCCAAATGTTTGCACATTTCAGCAAGTTATTTGCACTGTCCACTGGGAGACAATCAGCACACAATTCCCTCCCAGCAGGGTTACTCAGATAAGATAGGACCTAAATGGATTTTACACTCCTCTGACTGGAACTTGTTTACAAAAGACCAACTCCTTCAGCCTTTTAACAAATTGTGACTTCTACAACTTGTAAAAAAGAGTGAACAGCAGCAGTTCAGCTCAACATTTTCAGGTTATGTCACAGGAGTGTAAAATAAACAACTTTGAGCCCCCAAACCAAGCAAGGTCTACATTTTACAACATATCGCTTTTCGTTTTCGGCCACAACTTTACCAGCTTTGATAGAGATAAATTCTGACCAAAGCCAGGCCCTTCAAACAAATGTGTTTTGAATAAACAGATTTTTGGGAGAAGGGGACCCCGTAATTAGTAATGTGAGACTCTCTGCGTGTGGGTCCCCGTCCAATTCTCTGGAATCAATCAAACCTCCCAAAGGAACTCCCTGGACCCCTTAATCTCCTGGTTTTATTACTTTCCAGACAGTCAGCCTGTTTCACCCTACCCCCATCTTTCTTTTGTACTGATCTCCAGCAAAGCCAAGAAGGGCCTTTCCCCCCTTTTTCTTTTTCTCTTTCCCTCTCCATCTCCCCTTCCACTACTGCAGAGTGCTTTTCATTCAGGAGAGGGTCTTTCATCAGGCTCCACACGCAAGAGAGTCCAACAGCTAGCAGAGGCCTGCCTGTCTTTTCCAAGACCGGCCTCTTTCCTTTTTTTACACATTAATTCTTTAAACTGACAAAATAAATAATGAGCTTTCAAATGACTTTCCAATGACACAACTGCTTCAGAGATCCCAAAAACTGGGCCAACAACTTCAGATCACATTTTCCAAACCTCATGCAGTGGTTTGGATCTTTCTTGAGTTCAGATTAAAATATAAATTTTTCAAAGTGGAGTGTGTGATCATTTCATTTCAGCTGGTTATTTCAGTAACTCTAACAGAGGAGAATACTTTCCCTCTTTTTATCCAGAGTAATTTATCAGCAGAAGAAGGTGGATTTAAAATCACTATGCCAGTGGGATTCCTTTTCCCTGACTCCACCACCAGTAGGAATGAGAAAGTGGACACAGACTGTCCAAGCTTCAAAATAATTATCAGGAGCAAATGAATTAGGCTCCAGTTTATCCATCAGCTAAACATGTATTGACGCCCAGGTAATGAGATGTCTGCTGGACTGATGATCCAAGCTTATTATCTGACACTGATCACTAATGACTCTTTCCCTTGTGTGCAAGAAAGTATTTTCTTTTTTTTACTATTATATTTTCAAAACATGGATGATCTCCATTGAGGAAGCTCAGAAATGTAATTACATATAATCAGAGAACATGCAGCCAAGCAGTGTGTGTGTGGATCATTTGAAAGAGAAGAAGAGAAACCTGTGTGCAGACAAAAGGAGGGAGTGTGAGCATGTTGATCTGCCTGTTAGGGACAAGCAGCCTACTTTTAAAGTTGGTGAACGAGAAGAAGATCTCAGCAGTAATAACACCTTAATAACATGTCTATAAGACAATCGATGGGTTTAAATGGGGTTTTCTCCTCACTGATCGGGACACAGAAGTTGTTTGATTTGATTCGAGGTGTAAAGAAACATGCAGACAGTAGAAGGAGTAGTGATTTTTTTTTTCTTTACCTTTCTCGACATGCTTTGCAGCGGTGGCCTCTGCGTAAAGAAAGGTGAGACAGAAGAGAGAGAGGAGAGACAGAGCTCCTCGCTCGGCCATCACTTTCACAAATTAATCTTTGCAGGCTTCAGGAACCCAGGAGGAGATGTGTTTGATACGGAGAGAAAAGAAATAGATCCTTAAATTCCCCCCCAAACCACCTCCTGCAAACGCGCAAAGGAGGGCAAAAAGTTCAAAGTCCTAAAATGAACAGGAACATCCAGAGATCTGTACTTCTACAAGAATCTGGTTGAAACATGGAGATCACAGCAGGTTACACACTCTTTTCACAACTTGATCGAAGCACAGGTCGTTAAAAAGAAAGAAAAAAAAACACTCTGAGATCAATCCATTCCCACGGAATTACGCTTGAAACTGATTTACGCACTTTACGTACCGGAGTTCCAACCTACTACTACTACTAGTCTGATGTGTTTCTAGTGCTAAAAGACAAGAAAGAGCTCAGTTGTAGTGAAAAAGATAAGATCCGAGCAGGAGAAATCTCTGCTGTAGTCAGATCAGGGACGGGACGTAAGAGAGCAGCGTGTTAGAAGGGCTGGATCTCCTATGGCTCAATGGAAAACAGGGCGCGGAGTCTCATGGATCCACTATGTCTGTGTGTGTTCAGGGTGGAACTAAAATACGGTGTTGGATCTGCTTCTCAAAAGGGAAATCTAGTCTTATCATCAGGTTAATACACCTAAACACACGTCTTCTAGTCTGATCAGCCGTTAATAAACTCTACACACACTTTTCCTATTCTGATCAGCAGGTTAATAAACTCTACACACACTTCTCCTAGTCTGATCAGTAGATTGATAAAACCTACACACACATCTTCTAATCTAGTCGGATCAGTAGGTTAAAAAACCCTACACACACTTCTTCTAGTCTGATCAGTAGGTTAATAAACGCTACACACACTTCTCCTAGTCTGATCAGCAGGTTAACAAACTCTACATACACTTCTAGTCTGATCAGCAGGTTAATAAACTCTACACACACTTCTCCTAGTCTGATCAGCAGGTTAACAAACTCTACACACACTTCTCCTAGTCTGATCAGCAGGTTAACAAACTCTACACACACTTCTCCTAGTCTGATCAGTAGGTTAACAAACTCTACACACACTTCTTGTCTGATCAGTAGGTTAATACACCCTAAACACACTTCTAGTCTGTTCGGCAGGTTAATAAACTCTACACACACTTCTCCTAGTATGATCGACAGGTTAATAAACTCTACACACACTTCTCCTAGTCTGATTAGTAGGTTAACAAACTCTACACACACTTCTCCTAGTCTGATCGGCAGGTTAATAAACTCTACACACACTTCTAGTCTGATTAGTAGGTTAATACACTCAACACACACTTCTCCTAGTCTGATCTGTAGGTTAACAAACTCTACACACACTTCTAGTCTGATCAGTAGGTTAATAAACTCTACACACACTTCTTCTAGTCTGATCAGTAGGTTAATAAACTCTACAACACACACTTCTCCTAGTATGATCGACAGGTTAATAAACTCTACACACACTTCTCCTAGTCTGATTAGTAGGTTAACAAACTCTACACACACTTCTCCTAGTCTGATCGGCAGGTTAATAAACTCTACACACACTTCTCCTAGTCTGATTAGTAGGTTAATAAACTCTACACACACTTCTCCTAGTCTGATCTGTAGGTTAATAAACTCTACACACACTTCTAGTCTGATCAGCAGGTTAATAAACTCTACACACACTTCTCCTAGTCTGATCAGTAGGTTAACAAACTCTACACACACTTCTAGTCTGATCAGTAGGTTAATAAACTCTACACACACTTCTCCTAGTCTGATCAGTAGGTTAATAAACTCTACAACACACACTTTTCCTAGTATGATCGATAGGTTAATAAACTCTACACACACTTCTCCTAGTCTGATCAGTAGGTTAATAAACTCTACAACACACACTTCTCCTAGTATGATCGATAGGTTAATAAACTCTACACACACTTCTCCTAGTCTGATCAGTAGGTTAACAAACTCTACACACACTTCTCCTAGTCTGATCTGTAGGTTAATAAACCCTACACACACGTCTTCTAGTCTGATCAGTAGGTTAATAAACTCTACACACACTTCTAGTCTGATCAGTAGGTTAATAAACTCTACAACACACACTTCTCCTAGTATGATCGATAGGTTAATAAACGCTACACACACTTCTCCTAGTCTGATCAGTAGGTTAATAAACTCTACAACACACACTTCTCCTAGTATGATCGATAGGTTAATAAACTCTACACACACTTCTCCTAGTCTGATCAGTAGGTTAACAAACTCTACACACACTTCTCCTAGTCTGATCTGTAGGTTAATAAACCCTACACACACGTCTTCTAGTCTGATCAGTAGGTTAATAAACTCTACACACACTTCTAGTCTGATCAGCAGGTTAATAGACTGTTCACACACTTCCTGTTCTTCACACACCTTAATGGAATGATAATAGAACATTATTACACTTTGTCACCAACAGTAATACAAATAGTTTCCTGTTATAAAGGAAAAGTTTTATGGGCTAATATTTGTAGTAAAGCCAAAAGTTAGTTTATCTATTTCTTCACAGATTACAAGTTAAAAGGTTGAGAGAAGTTTTGTGTCACTTGAATAAACTAAAAACTATTTTGTGATCTTTGAATGAGCCTTTCTTTGATGTGTAAAAATGTGGGAAAACTACATGTAAAAGTTTATTATTACAATTGGAATCCCATCTCTTTTAGATTTTTTAAAATGCATTAATGGATTTATTAATTGTTTCAACGTAAATCGACATGAGTTCATTTTCAGCCTGTATTCCTGTAATTTTCTTCGATTGTGTTCAACTTATTCTTTCCTTCATTTAACTTTTACCATTTAGGAAAAAAATGATCATCAATTTACATTCATTTAAATACTAATTTAGTTTTTTCATACATATGATTTACTGATTTGGCTCATTAAAGTTTTATAACGTGGAATCTGCTCCTCAACAGGTCTTATAAGTAGGGTATCACATAATACACACAGTTTTTGTCGTTTACTCATGCTAAAGATGGGATGCAGCATCTTTATAAATGATTCTTTTGCTATATACCTTGAAACTGCCTTCAGTTATTGTGATCATGCTTGGAATTGGTGCTCTGAAAAAAGAAAAAAAAACCAAACCTGTGTACTGTTAATGTCCATCTTCTAAAACCTGCACATAAAAAAAAATGATATTTCTTTTTATGGCTATTTTTCATTAGAAAAAGTTATATTTTTGGTGCAAATGCAAAATTTTCCAACCACTAATTTGTTTGACACACTAAGTAAATAATCCACAATGCTCTGAGCAGATATCAGTGGAAATTATCACTACAGTAGCAGCACACATGCGTGTTTGCTTGAAGATGAAAACCAAGAAGAAACTGGAAAAGACCAACATGGGTCTTATTGCATGTTCACTACACACTATCACGTCTCTCAGCCCTGCAAGATCTCTACCTTTGAGTGCTCAACAGAGCCCATTTCTAGTTACTTTAGCCAGGATATGATGTCATCCTTTATTTATTTGTTCTCCTGTATTCTTGAACAAATAGAAAATCTCCTGGGAATGTGGAGAGCAACTTTCCTCAAGGACAGTAATTATACTTAACCTATAGCAATGAAAATAAAACGTCAAATTCCATTTTACAATTCACTGACTTTCCCATTTTTTTGTTGTAAATCTTATTTGTTGTAAAACTGAGCAATAAAAGTTGATGTGGAGTAGAAATATGAGTAAACTCCATTTAGGTTTATATCGTGCACTGAACTTCAGTTTTCACCATCCTCAAGGGGACACTGACGGAGCTCTAATGCAAAACAATGAAACAACATTTTAATTCATGTCAAAAGCTTGGTGTGACCCCAAAAATTCAATACCAGGAAGAGTCTCGGTCAGTCAGTCATCTTATCCGTCTGTTCCTTTCGGGGTTGCGGTGGGTGCCGGAGCCCATCCCGGCTAATTTAAGGCGGAGGGCAGGGTACACCCCGAACAGGTCGCCAGTCTGTCGCGGGGCCACATACATACAACCATCCACACACACACTCATTCCTAGGGGCAATTTGGCACCGGCCAATCAACCTAGCATGCATGTCTTTGGAGGGTGGGAGGAAACTGGAGTACCCGGAGGAAACCCACCCAAACACGGGGAGAACATGCATACTCCACCCAGAAAGGACAGTGTTCCAAGCATCGTCACCAGGAAGAGTCTATGACATTTTATCCATTGGTGATCTAATTCAGTCGTGGAAAAAATTTGAAAACAAAAGAACGTGATTCATTGGTATAACTTTTCTGAAAGACATTTCAAACGAAACAGCCACAGATGTGGCTGTTTAAATGAGATGTAGAGTTAGCTTTCATAAGTTTTGGATCAGGGCTGCACAGTGACCTCATAGCAAGTGGGTCGGTGGTTCGAGTCCTGGAGTAGGGGCAAGGTAGGTTTGAAACACTGGTCTTTCAGTTTAGAGTTTGCATGTTCTCCCCATGCATGCGTGGGTTTTCCACAAGTACTCCTGTTTCCTCCCATTCTCCAAAAACCTAAATGTTAGCTTAAATGGCTGCTGCAAATTGCTCCTAGGAATGAGTGTGTGGCCTTGCAACAGACTGGCGACCTGTTAAGTGTGTATCCTGCCTCTTGCTTGAAATCAACCTGGCTAGGCAGATAGTTTTGGATCAATTAGCTGAAATAATGTTGTGTTGATGAGCCTTGTTGTATCACAGAGAGTGAAATAAACTTCCAGGTTTTATAGGTATAATATCAAAAGAACTGTGCTTTGCAGTACATCTTAGCATGAATGAGGCCTGCCCTGTAGAAGAGCGGGGAGAAATACTCCGACAGCTTGTTTGCAATCTTTTAGTCTTTGTGAGAGCAGAATTACGAAGGAAAAAACAACTGCTGTATTCTCCTCCTGCTTGTGACTTGGCTTTAGGAAAAGGAATAAACAGAAGGGTACTTTGGCTGGAGGTGATTATATCCCAACTGCTGCATCATCCTGGAAACAAAGCTTTTCACTCTGACACATTGAACAGCTCCCCCCGCTGGTCTGAGATAACCACAACAAATTAATCATGAGCACTTGGGGCCCCATGGCCATTTTTTTCGTCTCATAGACATTTCGACTTTGGACTTGTTCTCATTTGAAATGTCAAACACAACATTTCCACTTTCGGTGATAATGATTCCTCAGGCTCTGTTGATTGCACTGTGTGGCTTCAGGCTTACTTTCTGGACTAAAAGTGGCTTTCTTCACATTCTGATCACATTAGCTCACCACAGATTCCAATATTTTCTGAATAAAACTGTCATAGCTTTCAAACAAATCCTATACCTCTCTGAAATGAGATGTTAAAGATATTCAACTGTTGAACTGTCTGAGAATCCCTTTCAGCCAACTCATTGGTCATGTTATGAATGCTTATGGTGCAACGCTTCAATATGGAGCAAAACGTGACAGAGAGACTAAATGTGAGCCATTATTAAAATGGTTGCTAATGATGCTGATGAGTAATTGTATGGACTGCTTGCTGGCGCAGTAGTTAGCACAAAGACCTCACAGCAAGAAGGTTGGGGTTCAAGTCCCTGACTGGAGTAGCCTTTCTGTGTGAAGTTTGCCTGTTCTCCCTCGTGTATGCATAGGTTTTCTTCGGGTAGTCCAGTTTCTTCCCACCCTCCAAAACCATGCATGTAAGGTTAATTGGCCGCTACAAAACTGCCCCTAGAAATGAATGTGTGGTCCTGCAACAGACTGGCGACCTGTTCGGGGTGTACCCTGCATATCGCCTGAAATCAGCTGGGATAGGCTCTGGCACCCCCCACGATCCAATTAGGGATGTTGAGCTGAACTGCTGCTGTTCACTCTTTTTTACAAGTTGTAGAAGTCACAATTTGTTCAGCAGACAAAACTACACGGTACTTGTTAACAGAGATTTCTATCATGCTTATCACAAGATGGTGATATGAAGGCTTTGATATGTGAGACTTGTTTCATTAAAAATGAGCATTTGTTTTGTTTATTTGAAAAGGAACAGTGCAATTTCATAAAACATGCACATGTTGTATACGTGGCTAAAAAGTCACAAATGGACTGGAAGTTCTCTTGCTGTAACGTCCTACCTATGCCTGAGTCATTAAAATACACCTACAAAAACGATGGACAGTCTGGGCAATCAAGCTCTATGGTAAAGATTGCATCAAATCTTGATTTGTTACTCATTGTTAAGTTAGTAGTCAACTCAACAAAAATGTGCGGTCCCAACATTTTTTGTTCAAATATTAAATTTTGTTAAGGCTAAATCTACCCTTTGAGAACTGGTTTTATGAGTTAATGTGGACTGTTTCCAGATTATTTGTGATTTATAGTAGATGGCATTGCTCTTTTTTAATACACTTCAGATATTTTGAATCAAGTCTCATATCTTATATCTTGTATTCTCACATTATGAACAAAGGAAGAAAATTTCAGGTCTTTACTGATTAGTAATAATGAGTCTTTTTTTAGATCTGAAATGAACAATGATCATAAAAGCACATGTGTCTTATACTGAAAGTGTGTCGTAAAATTAATCTATTTCTCACACCAACTCTTTCTAATTCACACCCCTGGGATTGGAGCTCATTCAGCTGTTATCTCAGGGAGGTTCTTTTTACACATTTTGTCAATTGATAGTAAATAAATCTTTTATCTAAAATAGTTCAATAAATTACATTCATACATGCATTAATAAAAGAACTAGTGTCAATTTTTGTTTTGAGAAATACAGCTAAGTTAGACAGGTTTTGCACCCGTTTGTACAGTAACAGCAGTATATGTGGTAGCCTGACAGATTATCATAGCTTTTGCTTGTAGCTGGGTTTACATAACTAGATATCATAATGTAACGACTAACATTTATTCTTCTGTAAGACACACCAAAAAAAAGCCTCATACATTCCAACGACGCAAAACTCCACATCAGCTTTTCACATATGCACTGGTTTTTATAATGAGGCAATATATTCCACAGCAGACCTGCCTGTTAGCTCAGTTCACATTCACAGGCCAATTAGATTATGTGCAGGCACACAGCTGGGTTCAAACTTCACTCTGATTTCTAACGGCATCTTTTCCCCTTTTCTCACAGCCTGTTGCTCTTCATTTAGAGAACATGTATTTTTAACAAATCCGTTTTTTTTTTTCACATCTTCAATCACTTCCATTAAAGAGATTACCATTTTAATAAATCAAGCAACGTCAACTGTGCAGTATAGAACATTATCATCAATCATTCTGTACACTTTACACACACATCAAAATGCCAAGTGTGTTTTTCAAACTCTTAAGTGTGAACTCTTAGATGTGCACTGTACTTGGGGATCACTGATTGGTGGGCAACACAAAACGAAACAGATCAAGAAAAAATTCCTTTCCCAGATCTTCTCAAGTATTAACTGTCTTTTAAATGCATTATCATCATCTTAAAATAGTTTTTAACTAGACTGGTCCGTAAAATTACGTTCCTAAATCAGCTCCTTAGTACAAATGATTTGTGTGGATTATTGAAGTTGGCAGTAAATTGAACATGATCCCAGCATAATCCCCATCTTATTTGGTGGCAGATTAAGAGGCACGATGTGGAGCTCATAGAAGGGTCAGATGAAGGGTCTTTAGTGTGGCTTTTGGCACATCTTCAGCATTATTTACACCAAATGAAATGCCACATCATTCACTGACCACAGAGAATAGAGGAGCGACTGTGGTGCTAAATTACAATGCTTGTGTAATATGTCATTAGCTGATTTGAGAGGACATTTATTGTCACCATTGTGGTAGCTGTGGCCACTTAATGAACGCACGGTCACCACTGAGGTGTGGAAAATAAAGCCTGATGAGGTCAAGAAAAAAATGGTCATCAATTCCGAGCACATATTTGATTGACACGCATTAGGATTCATTATGTGTGTGTGTTTGTGTGTAGGCTGTTTGTCCAACATGGAAACAGCTGTTGTGCACCTGGTCCAGACCCCAGGCTGAGGATGGCAGCCACATAGTCTCACGGACAGTTCCCACCTGCCACTTCACAATACACAACTTGCTTCAGCAGCAGGCTCCCATCATGCAAGTGCCCGTCTGTGCTCATTTTTCATACCCTGGCACAGCTCACCTCACACTTGTCAGCACTTTCTTCAGTCTTTCCCTCGATGCTGATAATCATCGTTCTAATTACGTCTCAGTGTGCATCTGAAATGTTGCAGCCTACAACCTGCTGACACTTGACTGATATCAGAGAATTGCTTTTACACTCACATTGACCAGATAATCAGTGATCTCCGATAGTTTGAAGTATTTCAACATGTAATTATCAAGATAGACTTCATAGTCGAGGAACAATAATGATAAAAATGTGATTATCCTGTTTTTATGTTTGTTAGGCTGTAGTATTCTTTCAAAGACTTTCACAGTATCTACAATGAGCATTCGCCTTAAATGATTTAGCACTTTCTAAAACCATTTTCATATAAACAAAGTCCAAATTTCATTTAAAAAAAATGAGCAACTCTTGTCCACAAAACTAATTTTCTACAGAAATCCTTTTTCACAATCCAGCCATTTTCCCTCAAACATGCTCAACATGTGAAAACTTCACACACCTCTCTCTGATCAATCAGAGCAGCAAACAGGAACAAATGAATGGAACTTTACCTCAGAGACTTTGCTCTATTAAAATGATACGATCACACACTTGCTACATTTGCTGCAGGTAATAGAAATTTTCTGTGCCAATACAACCCAAAGATGCTCTTCTAGATTTAGATCTGGTCAGTATGGAGGCCATTAAAGTCTAGCAAACTCATTGTGTATGTTTAAGAGACTAGTTGGAGGAAATGTGGACTTTGTAAAGTGGAGAATTACGATGCTAAAATATCAATAGATAGAACATTATGAATATAACATCATAAAGAAGTTCGTCTTCCGAACCGCTTATTCCCTAATGGGGTTGCGGTTGTACTGGAGCCTATCCCGGCTGATTTCAGGCGAGAGGCGGGGTACATCCCGACAGGTCACCAGTCTGTTCCAAGGCCACACACACAACCATCCACACACTCATTCGTAGGGGCAATTTTATAGTGGTCAAGCAAACCAACATGCATGTTTTTGGAGGGTGGGTAGAAACCGGACTACCCAGAAAAAAATTGCATATATACGGGGAGAACATGCAAACTCCACACAGAAAAGCCAATGTTTCAAGCCTCATCCACAACTAGGACTCAAACCCTGACCTTGTTGCTCTGAGGCCATTGTGCTAACCCCTGCGCCACTGTGTAGCCCCATTAAGATTTTGTAAGCTACAATCCTCATTGTCCCAATAAATACAGCGCTATTCTAGCCAGCCTGGCCCCACTTAGTGCCTTTGCTCAATTTCCTTTCACCTGGTTACTGTTTCAGGTATCAATAAATTAGAAAATACTTGGAAACCCTGGAAAAAAAGAAAAGCAAACCTTGGTCAATGTAATTCAGTAGCCAAGCAGGGAGGTTAGACCAAACCAGTATGTGTTAACAATTCATAAAATTGAGTCTTTAAAAACAGCACCAAAGCAATGTTTAGAGAGTTTGGGAAAGTTTTGACTTTACACGCTAACCTTTAAGGCACATTACACAAAACTGTGTGTGGTCCTGATCAGAAAACAGCAATTGGTTAAAGCAAAAAAGTAGTCTTCCAGTAATGAGCAAACAAGCCCCGATAGTGCATGCAAAGTCAGACGGTTTTCATTAAGCAAAAGAAGTGCCTGATTTAATAGTTTGCTGTGGTTTCAAGTACACATCTGTTTAGCACAACCAAAGGTGAAAAATTCTGCTTATTTTTTACGCCAAACAGCCTGTGCTTAATGGGATGTGTCAAATCAAAAAGACCAACGTGGCTTTTGTCTCACTGGAACAACTTTTTCCACTGTTAGCTCATTGCAAGTGCAAGTCAATTAAAGAAATGCAACAATGTGAATGCTTTATCATCCTTTCTGTCTTACTCCATCAAGAAGAAGATGTCTTCTTTTAGTCTAGCATTCGCCCGCACATGAACGATTGGGGGTAATTACACATAATTATCGATAAGAACTCTTTTTTTTTTTCCAGCATGACCCTTTTAATTCCGTCTCAGGGAAACCACAGCCCAGGATTTCATCACCACTTTCCAATTTACAAACATAGTGGCATTTTTACATTTTAGACATGAGGACAAAAACTTCTCTCTTTTTTTGTTGAGATTAGGTTTGATGCAGGCTGCATGACCATAAAAATATAACAATCAAACCCATTACGCAGACCCAAATGAAAAATTTTACAACTTCTACCATTTATGGAAGAGTATTGTATCTTTCATGAAGACAAATCACTCGTCTTTCTAAAGGTTAGACAGCGAGCTTTTAGGTGTGTTGGAAATGTCAGCGCTTTCTAATGAAAGGAAAAGAAATTCAAATCAAACCCATTAAACCCAACAGCTCATTGTGAGCTAAATCTGCTCACCCTGCAACGGTTCACAGACACAATCCTATATCTGAGCCTCTTTCACAGCCTGACGTAAACCATTCTATCTCTGGGTCATTTGACAAATATGGACCATTTTCACTCTCCAAAGCCAGACTTGTACATTCAAGCACAAAACTTGAAAGAGAAAAGACATTTCCAAAGTGAATATTAGGTTGAAGTAAGGCGTAATTTGTCAAGCTTGGCAGTTCAAATGAATTTCATGACGGAGGATAATGCAGCCTCAAGATTCTGCTGTCCATCTTGTCTTTTTTTTTTTTTTCAAACACCATCTTGTGAAGACAGACGCTTCCTTAACATCCCAGCAGGAGGTTGCTGCCTAGAGACTGTAAGCTTACAAACTAAAACTCACTAAAATAGATTTTAAATCATTTTGGCAATTTCCCCATAATCTCACTCTTTGTGTTGAAATCACTGTCAAATAGATTTACGTAAATAACTGTACTTATTATTTACAATATATGTTGTACTTTTTAAAATCAAATCAGAATAAACTTTATTAGCAAGTTGTTGTTTTCAAGTTGTTGCTAATATGTGGAAAGTAAAGAACAAAATGATTGAATGAATAATAAAGAATGATAAAATACACTGATACTCATCCATTAAAAGCTGCAAATCTCAAACGTTTATAATGTTTCACAGATGCAAACCCACTACAGATGGAACTGGTTTGTTTTTTGCTTGAATGGATGGCTTTCTATTGCTAATGATGAACACCACAGAGATGGGGGTGAAGTCACTTTCGGGGCTGTCTGGATAACACATGCAGCCTTCCCAAGCTATACGAACGCAAGCTGCCTTCCTCTTGGCTTACCTCCCACCTTATCCCCCTTCAGTCTCAGCTCCCGCGGTTCCTGCCAGAAGAGGTCGGTTATTGTTGTCAGGATTGTCATGACCACTTAAAGAGTCTTTCTTTCCCAAGCAACAGGGGTTGCTTCTACTCAGATGGGGTCAAGCAATCACTGCAAAATCCTAAACAAGAAGCAACACCTAATCTTGTGCATTCTCTGCTGTTTTAGTTTAGAAAAATGTTTTCAACTTAACCCCACAACTAGGGCGAAAGTGTCTTTAATAGCTCTGGGTTTTTTTTTTTGGTTTTTTTATCTAGATGCATAATTTTGAAGTTATATGTGGGTGTGATATTTTATATTCAAATGAAGGCTCACACTTCTTCACCAGATGGATAGAGGAGGAGCTTGTGATATTCTAACACATCACCAGAGATGCACAATGAAATGGGCAAAATTGCAATAATGGAAAAAGGAGAGTAAGGGAATAACACGCAGCATTCCAACAGTAAGAAAAAAATACTGTAATTGATTCTGGCACAACAAGCTGAAACAATTATAGAGAGGGGAATACTCAGGTTTTCCCCTTTTCTTCTTTACACCTCATTTTTCATAGTGTTTGGTGGGTTTTTCTTTTTTTCTTCCACAGCTTGGTTGGAGCATCTGCGAAAGAAACAAGACACCAAAACATCCCTCAGATGTTTGCAGCATCTTGAATCATTCTTCGTTTTATAACCTATCTGTGAAAAGGGCAAAGAAAAACCTCATTAGTATAGATAACAGCTGCTTGTTTACTGTGGATGTGGCTGTCTTATATTGTGTTTTAGGGCCTCATGTGACCAAAGAAATCTGGTCATATGGTAATGAATTATCTCAATTTTAACTCAGCAGCTAAGGTGAGGATCGTCACAATTATTTGTAGAGGATTGATTTCTGGGTCAACTGTTTGAGTTTTTTTCAAAATTTTGAAAATAATTTGTTGCAAATTGAATGTATTTCTTGCTGGGTGATTTAACATTTCATTCTATTGTGGTATTTTCTAATTAATAAGACACATTGCAGACAGTGTTGTGCTGCAGAAAACATTGGATGTTTAAAAGTGGAGGAGTTGAACTGTGAAAATAATTGGTGAAACTTTTGAGAAAAAAAATGTATAGCAGATGTTCAGGTTGAACACAAATGTACATGACACTCTTAGAAAAAATAGGACCAGATCTGTTGACTAATGAAGAGAAGTTTTCTACAATCTAATATTGACGAAATGGCTAGTTATTGGACCAATGTTAAGTTTATGTTTTTACCAAACACCACGTTGTACGCTGTATGTTCTACACAGTTGAGGAACATGTTTAAGTTCCTTTGCAACAGAACGAGGAAGCATAAAAAATCCTTGAGGCATGCTACATCAGACGCTTGAACCAGAGGAAGGACACATGACGTTTGTATTTAATATGATTGAATTAACAATGCTTGCTATTTGATGTTTATGTCATGCTGCTGTCTGACAGGTATAGTATGACGAGTTTCTTTTTTACATTTTTTTGTGGATATTAAAATTTGATCTTATATTGAACAGGTTTGAAGGCAACAACTTTACACCCTTGCATCCTTTTTGTGTCAGATGTCAAGTGATCAACTTACAGTCAGCTAAACAGGATGTGAATGACAGTAAAAGAGAGCAGGAGTCAGGTTTTTACTGACTGTTAATCCCAAACATCTCCTGTGAAGGGTGCAGGACTTTTATCAGCTCACAGTGTTAACTGAGCGGGGAAAGGTGATTACACTGGACAAATAAGAAGATAGCATGGCTTAAAATGGATTTTTGTGTGCACTTTTTAATCTTGTAAAATATCTAACTTTCGTTCACCACTTTCAAACATTGACTGTTTAATTTAACATAATTTACTATGTCTATATATGTTTTCAAATCTGACTAGAAACTGTGAAGCATATTCATGGATCGGTTATGAGGTTAACCTAGTTGAGCACAGACATGCAAGAATAATTCTGCTAGAACTATTTTATTTCACTGTATAACTTTCAGTCAGTAGGTTTAATGTAGACTGTTCTTTTAATAAGTATTAGCATTTTTACTAGTATTTCTACAAGTTACTTATTTTGCATCCCACTCTGAAAGCAGATTTTTATAGAGTTTTCTTTAGGGCAATCTGCGGGCTAAATGAAACTGGCAGGATTACAAACCCGATGTGGCAGAAATAGCTGTAACACAGTTTAACTGCATGTCAAAGCAGCATGCCGGTGCAGCTAAACAGCTGTCTGCTCACATGTAACAGCAGCATGTCAGGTAGAAAAATGATGCATTAATCCTCCATAGCCCATTACAATGCATTACTAGTGGGCCTCCTCTCTCATAGTTATTTATTCCTTCCCTGTAATTAGACCTGCCTGCAAAAAAGTCGATTTGTTTACCCTGATGTTTCTCTCTCATTATGTCTAGAATACATCCCCTGGAGAATCACTCTGCATGTAGCCTGTGAAGCACAGAGGAAGCCAGAGCAGTTTCATGTGATGGATAGTTCTTCCTTTGTCCTGTTAAATAAACAATGCTTCTTTTTTCCTTATGGGTATCAGTCATGCGACTAAAGCATGGTCATTTGCTTGCACTCTAGGTGCATTACCTGCCTCATTCTCCACAGTGGACAATGGTTCTGTTCTCATGATGAATGTTATATCCTTGTGAACATTTCAGATTATAGTCAAATGCGGCAGAGCACATTACACAGATGGCTTGACTTGATTTTGAGCAGCACATAAGGGGAAGCGGAGGAGTGACATGAAGTTTGTAGAGTAAAATGACAGTAAAATAAATGCGAACAATAAGACGTGAGGTTAGATTTGATGTGGAACATCTTTATCTATTCACATTTCTCAATTGTTCTATTGACAGTTTTGATACATACGTAACAACCCAAACAATAAATATCAACAGAGTCAACTGCTCGACTAAGAAGAAAGTTTCCTCCCAGCTGAAGTACCATTATTATCCAGCGGTGTTGTATTCAATAACAATCAAAAAGACAGTGACACACAGATCTCCTAGAGTCTGGCACAAACAGGCCTTGGTTGAAATCACACATCTCCGAGTAGTGTTCCTTCACAGCTTGTCTCAGCAGGCTCCTTGTTAACAGGATAGCGCCTCCAAATCTGCTCCTGCAACACCTCTCAGCATGGGTCATTACTGCAGAGAGCACTACCGATGCCCAATCAGATCATCGCCCCAAAGATTTTTCCTCCAATCAATCTCAAATGCAGAAAAACTCCAATCGTGTGCGGAATTTGTAAACGCAACCACAAAAAAGCAATGAATGGCATGCAGAAGGTCTGGGAAAGATGTGGTGCTAAAGCATCATTATCACATGGGCTGCAGATGAATGGATCTGGTGTGATACTTTGAACACACCCCAATCCATGTGTGACTGTGCAATTACAGCACATTTATAGCACCAGCTGCTGCATAAATCGAGGCGTTTGTGCAACGTGGTGTGACAAACGGTACCAGGAGATTGAACAGTTGCTGGGCTTGAAGGTGAAATATATTCAAAGTTGATGTTGTGTTAGAAGAATATTAAATTAGTAGAGGCTACAGGAGTATTTTTTTAAACTCAACAAACAAGACCAGTGGTCTTGCGAATTCAAAGGTCATTTGGCCAATCAGCAGCAAAGCATTAGAAAAAACAATAAATTCATCCAAGGCTAAATAGATTAAGCAAAGAACAAAATGCATATCTAGTTTATACATTTTAGAGTTCAGTCTAAAATATGAAAACTATTAATTAAGAGTAAATTGCATAAAAGGATCAGAATCAAAATCACCTTGTTGATCCCACAAGTGGGAAATTTGTGTTTCACAGCAGCACAGTAACAATGAAAGAAATAGACAGTATATATATACAAAAAGGACAATAAATATAATAAAATAAAAGAAATATTGTGACTAACTATAAACAAGCAGGATTGAATGTGCATAAGGAGGTAAAAAGTGACATAATTGTTGTAAAGTGATATAAAGGACGCTGCATCGGTCCGCCGTGGTAAAGAGAGACCTGAGCCGAAAAGCAAAGCTCTCGATTTACAAGTCGATCTACGTTCCAATCCTCATCTGTGGTCACCAACTGTGGGTGGTGACCGAAAGCTGGTCACCGCCCACAGCTGGTGACCATAGGTGACTAGCTGTGGGTCATTAGCTGTCACTAGCTAGTGACCCACAGCTAGTGACCCAGCTGTGGGTCACTAGCTGTGACCCACAGCTGGGTCACTTGCGGGTACAAGCGGCCGATATGAGCTTCCTCCGCAGAGTGGCTGGGCTCTCACTCAGAGATCGGGTGAGGAGCTCTTCCATCCGGGAGGAGCTCGGTGTCGAGCCGCTCCTCCTCCAGGTCGAGAGGAGCCAGATGGGGTGGTTCGGGCATCTGGTCAGAATACCCCCAAGCGCCTTGCGGGCGGGGTGTTTCAGGCATATCTCACTGGGAGGAGACCAAGGGGCAGACCCCAGACCCGCTGGAGAGACTATGTCTCACAGCTGGCCGGGGAACGACTTGGGATCCTTCCTGGTGAGCTGGAGGATGCAGCTGGGGTGAGAGAGGCCTGGGCTACCCGTTTGAGGCTTTTGCCCCCGCGACCCGACCAGAACAAGCGGAAGATGACGGAACGGAAAAGTTATCTGTTATTCTGTGAGTTATTTAAGTGTTATTGTGCTGGGAATTAAAAATTTCCGATACCGGGCGGTTTTTGAGTGGAGCTGAATGAGACTCTTTAAGAAGGTGCTCTGTTGTTTGTTCAGAAGTGGGTAGAGAGGTTGGTCAGGG
Source organism: Neostethus bicornis (assembly GCA_902685375.1). Classification (NCBI taxonomy): domain Eukaryota; kingdom Metazoa; phylum Chordata; class Actinopteri; order Atheriniformes; family Phallostethidae; genus Neostethus; species Neostethus bicornis. The sequence continues at coordinate 11,579,400 of LR738543.1, forward strand.
TTGTCCAGGATGGATGAAAATTTGGTCAGTGACCTCCACTCCGCCATTGTTTCAAATGTGTCCTGTTTGCAGCCAATGACAGAGCCAGTCTTTCTGATCAGTTGCGATGATGCTCCGCTTCTTCGTCATCTTGGAAGATGACAGAGATGGGCAAGGTGCTGGCCACCACAGACTGGTAGAAGAAGGGCAATTTCATAGTTATCAATCAAACTAACATGTATATTTTCGAAGGGTGGGAAGAAACTCGAGTACCTGGAGAAAACCCATGCAGACACAGGGAGAACATGCAAACTCCACACAGACAGACCAGTGTTCCAAGCCTCATCCCCACTTGGGACTTGAACCCACAACCTTCTTGCTGCAAGGCCACTGTGTTACCCACTGTGCTACCCTTTTTTGGTGTAACAATAAAAATTCTACTTGGGCAATGATTGATATTTATTTATATAAGTTTAGTCTTCAGATTCAAACCAATAACAATGTTTTTCTTTCAGCAAAGCATCAGATTTCATCTTGCAAAAGATTGCATTGCCTGATAAACTCATGAACAAAAAACAACTAAATATATTAAATCATGTATTGGGATTGTCATATTGAATTGCAGTCTGTCTTATTTATCTAATTTTTAACATGTTGAAAACATGTTGAGAGAAAGAAGAAGTTTTTTCCCCCAAGTTTAGCAGTAATCTACGTAACTGATATTGACATTAAGCCTTGAAAGCTTTCATGTTTTTTTTAAGTATTCTTTATTTTATTCAGGAGAAAGCAAATGAATCAGCCACTAAAATATAATTTGTTTACAGCACATAATACCTCTATGATTGCTCTTTCATTGTTTTCCCCATTTCCTGAATAAAAGTAGAATGTTTTCTAAAAACCACTTTTTTTCCACAATGGCAGCAATTACTCCCAAGCAATGACAGGTTATCAACCCCGGCTCTGGGCACCTTGCAAAGACTCTCACTTGACACCGGCATCACACCAGGGAGTTTGTTCAGAAGCCTTTCTTTCATTGCTGACATTTTATGACACTTGCTATTTCCAATTAAGCCTTTGGAACCCTGTAGAAAGTGAATTTGGCTTATGAAAGCTTGGATGTTGTACTCGTTTGGAAAGCACATTTCTGACGTTTTGAGGTCTGCTGGGAGCATTGCAATTACTTCTGTTCCAGATTAGTTTGTGATTAGCATGTTTAGTATTAATGGATCCTTTTAAACTGCAACATTTTGCCCATGAGCTTAAGAAGAAGCATTATGAAGAGCATTTTTAAGCTCAGTTTGGCTAATTCTGGCTCTGGTAATCCTCAATTATTGATGTAGTCGAAGACATGAGTCACCAAGAGGGAAAATTTCTTACTCAGTTCACATATTAATGTCGGGTACAAAAAGAATATTTAAGTATGGAAGTCTGATCATAATTTGCTGGGGACTGGTATTCTAAAATGTATGGTGGTGTTTAATCTCTTAGTGGTGTAAAAGTGATGAGAACTCTTGCCAAATAACAAACTAAAGGCTGAATTGGAGAAGAAGGGACAGCCCAGTTTATGCATGAAAAGTTACTAGTACCGGTACATCTATTTTTTAACAATGAAGATTCAAGACAGGAGACACAAGTAGAATTCCTACAACCGGTTAACGGACTTTCCAAAATTGTTTCTTTTTGACTGATGGCACTGCCATTATTTTAGGTACATTATTAAGATGACCATTTTAAAAGCTGTATTTCTTATGTATGCAAATGAATATGCAAATAAAGTTAATGTCTGTGAATAAATCTTGTAACCATTTTTTCTTTTTGTCAGGAGGGACTCTGAGCTTCAGCATTGCAGCCAGAAAATGTAACGAGTTATAAAATCAGTCACCTATTCAGTTTTCAAAGCGTGCAATCATGGTCACACGGTGCATATTGCTTTCACACCTGGCTGTTGTTCACAATAAAAGTCTAGCTGATGTGACTGAATGGATCTTCTTCACAGCGGGCATTTTTTACATCTCAAAGTAGGAAAAGCGTGTTTCGTCCTATGTGATTCCATTATCAAAGTATTAGTACAACTCAAAGATTTCAAACATTTTTGCAAAGCTGAGTCACACACAGCTATGGTGCCAACTCGTAGCATTTATCACCAATAAAAGATGTTTGGCAGTTTACATTTGGCAATCTGAGGTTTCAAAGCAACATGAGAGCTAACATAGCTCCAACGCAGCAATTTTTCAATGCCAAAATTCTTGGAGCTTTGCTTAAAATTTGCAAGCCGCAAATAACATCTTCAGAAGACTTAAGAAATCATTTCCATTCATGCCAATTTTTGCTATGATAAAATAGAAATACATACTAAGCATAACTACGTGAAGAAAGAAACTATTGCTTAGAAACAGGAAAAATATGAGACAAGTTTATTAAAAAATTACCTGTCTCTTATCTGGGGTCAGTTCATAGCAATAGCAACTATAGTGGTAAAGCGTTATGTGGGCATTTGTGAGACATGGTTTGTCCAGCAAGTACCGGGTATAATTCAAGGTCTCACCATTGAGGCATCCATCATGTGCCCAAACTCCTCAACTCCAAGCTCCTTTTGGATGGGAGAGCTCCTTAACCTATCTCTGAGAGAGAGCCCAACCACCCTGCACAGGAAGCTAATTCCATCCACTTGTTTTTGGGATCTTACTCTCTTGGTCACTACTCACAGCCGATGACCAGGAGTGAGTGTCACAATGTAGATCTGATACATATGAAGCTTTGCTTTTTGGCTCAGCTTTCTCTTTTCAAGTGGCAGATAAAAACAAAGCTTCTGTATCAAGCTGAGCTTCTAACTAAACAAATAATTCTCAGAAATGCTGGCACAGAAAAAGTAATTGGTTTGGCAGAAGTTTCTGAACTCTGAGTTAATCTCGTTGTTTATTTTCCTTTAGTTTTAATGTTAAATTTGCTCAATATTAATACATATAAATTTGCTCTTGATTTTTTTTCTTTAAAAAACATGGCTTCTGAATGATAGAAAACTAATGAAAAAAAAACTTGCTTATTACAAGAAATTATTGTGATAACATATGGGGGCCAACTGGAGGTGCACTTCAGGTTCCTGTTGAACAGGTGGAAAAGCTGGCCTGTGGACATCCCAAGATCTAAAGTCTGGATAACCACAGTGATTGGAGGTGCCCCGATTGGCATGATCCCACAACCCAATCCCACAAGCAAAAGATTTGCCAGCGAGATGGCGTGTTGCATGCCAAGGCACAGAGCCATACATCTGACAGCCTTGCCAGGTGGGTGGGGTAGGGGAGGCATGTATCTACAGTGGGGGTGGGGATTTCCTTCTTAACTGCAACACAGTTTTTCTGAGAAACAATCATTATGTAGTCATCCAGGAGATTTAAACATAGGAACAAAACTCTTTTAGGCTCTTTTTACAAAGATGTGTGTGCAAACTGAGAAAAATGTAAAACCGGTTTATGACACTTTTTTCTTTTTTATTAATAGGCTAAAAGTGGCCTTCTTGTTTAGTTTTACACTCTTAACATGCAGATTAGGCAAAAATGAAATAATAAACCCTAAGATATGAATTAGCACCGGGAGACGATGCTCTCATTTATCAACTATTCATCAATGTTATACATGCAGCAACATTCATCTTTGCAAACATCCATTGCAGCCTGAGATAGCAAAGAATAGGATCTATAGAGAAAGAAAAAATAATTCTCTGACTTCTCTTTTCAACCCTCTGTTGAATATTTATTTCATTTTACGAATGTAAATACATAAACTCTGGTTTTTTTAAAATGACTATTTTATGCATGTAAAATGACACACTTCACTAGTTGTTTTTATTCTTTTGACTTTGCGTTTACTTCAGTTTTTTTTTTAGTGAAAACAGTAAAAAAAAAAAAAAATCCAATAACAAATAATTATTTTAAATTGTGTATATATATTTTATTTAAACGCACTGTATTGATCCCTCAAATGGAAACATTTCTTTGCTGTATCGCACCGCAGCAGGCAGCCACAACAGCACTAATGGTATGGAGAAACTGGGGCTTAGGTGTCTTCCCCAAGAACACTTAGGCATGGGCTCAGTGGTAATTGAATTGGCTTTTCCCGGTCCAATGGCGGACATTCTACCCCTGAGCAAACGCCTCCTCCTCTCTACCACTGAGCAAACGCTTCGTCCTCTCTACCACTGAGCAAACACTTCGTCCTCTCTGCCACTGAGCAAACGCCTCCTCCTCTCTACCACTGAGCAAACGCCTCCTCCTCTCTACCACTGAGGAAACGCCTCGTCCTCTCTACCGCTGAGCAAACACTTCGTCCTCTCTACCACTGAGCAAACGCCTCCTCCTCTCTACCATTGAGCAAACGCTTCGTCCTCTCTACCACTGAGCAAACGCCTCCTCCTCTCTACCACTGAGCAAACGCCTCCTCCTCTCTACCACTGAGCAAACGCCTCCTCCTCTCTACCACTAAGGAAACGCCTCGTCCTCTCTACCACTGAGCAAACGCCTCCTCCTCTCTACCACTGAGGAAACGCCTCGTCCTCTCTACCACTGAGCAAACGCCTCCTCCTCTCTAACTCTGAGGAAATGCCTCGTCCTCTCTACCGCTGAGCAAACGCCTCCTCCTCTCTACCGCTGAGCAAACGCCTCCTCCTCTCTACAACTGGGAAAACGCGTCCTCCCCTATTTCTATTCCTAAAAAGTGTTAAATGCGAAAAATACAAAGAAAGATAATAAGGAACATGCAGATTCCCTCTCTTTGGTGATTTAAAGAGTCCCTTCTTTAAATCATCAAAAGCATATTTTATGGATGGAGTTATTAGTAATTTCTTTACAAGAGAAGTGAAGAAGAGAAACCGTCCAGCTAATCTTTTTGTGCGCAGATCACAGTCTTTGAAATATTTAATGTCTCGTGTATACTTTCAAAAAGTTGCTTTTCTTCTTTCATTCTTGCTTGAAGCAAGGATCAGTACTCCGCCAGGGCATACGATCGTACGGAGTCTTAATTTATCTTTTTGCAGAGGAAAGTTTCGTATTTTACCTGCTTGTTATGATGAACTTGAGAAGATAAAAAAATCATCCCTGGTTGCACACTTGGTACGTCTGCATTTGATTGGAAGAGATATTCTACTTAAATAAGATAGAGTTTAACCTTGAACACTATTGTGAAGCAGCAACATCATGGGACAAGTCATTTATCTACCGAACAAGACAACACTGGTTTATCTGCATTCACTCGTCTTACCAACGATTTTCCTCCAGGGTGGCCGGATTACATTATAGAGAAGCAAATAACATATAAATTACCATAAAAGCTTAAGATATATTTGCTCTGCAGTAACACATAAAGCCTTTTAGACATTTGCGCACCATTTCCATTTGCATGAAATATGTGGTGTTATTGTAGTATTGGTTGAGGCAAGTTGCTGTTTTATATTCATGTATTTCAAAGAATGCCATTCTCTTTGCTGGATTAAAAAGGATTGCTTTTAAAAATAGAAGCGTGGAGATGTAACTTTAATCTGTGTTTGAAGAAACTTTCTGGTCATCAGTATTAATCTCATGGTAACAAAAGAAAGCTACATGCCTGAAGTAGGAGAGGATTCAGAAGTGTCTTCCAACAGTAGTAGGATGTGAAGTGTAAAGAGAAATACTGGATGAGAAATTGCCTGTTGACTCCGTTCCTGTCCATTGCAGGCAGGTCTCACAATGAACAAATCTCTGGAAGATTCATCTAAAATTGAGGATCAGAGGTGGAAGTGCGATAACCCAAGGGCAAAAAAACAAATTCAAAAGAAAAATGAAAACAAAATCACAGTAAGATTACTATTAGATTTAAGGTACTACAATATGGGGTACACTAAATGATTGTTTTGTCAAATTTTTAGGGAAACATGGTGGAACATGAGGTGGTTAGTGCTATGAGGTGGTTAGTGCTACAAGAAAGTCGCTGGTTTAAGGCTTGGCCTGGGTGAGAAATGTAACACAAGTCTTTCTGCGTGGAGTTTGCAAGACATAGCAAGATTTTTAGCAGAAACTAGCAGAAGAGAACATATTTCTCCTGTGTTAGAGACACTCCACTGGCTTCCATCTGAATTTAGAACCAAGTTTACAATACTTTTCCAAGCCCCCCAGTGGTATGGCCCCGTCTTAATTTAGTGAACTTATAATACCTTATATAGTACTTTCAGACTGGTGACTTGTTCAGGGTGTAACCTGCTTCTCGCCTGAAATCAGCAGCGATAGGCTCGGACACCACGATAGGCACCGCGATGAGCAGGTCAGAAGACAAAGCAAATATAATGAAGGATGAGAAATGTTGAGATTGAAGAAATAAATCATGGGTCTCAACTTGGCATTTTGAACCAGACTGAATTTAAATGTTTTTTCTGTATCTTTTTCAAATTTTTGAAAATGGAGTTTTTGTAAAAAAAGAAAAAAAACAAAAAACATTTGCAACCAAGCACAGTTGTTTATTACAAATCTATAACAGCCTGAGACAGAAAAAAAACTTCCACCTTTCTGCAATACATCTACATGCTAGATGACCTCCTTTGGTCTTCCTAATACTCATCTGCTGGCTTGGTTGGTTTCATGGGGAAAAGCTATTCCTGCTTAGCTCCAGGCAAGCACACAATATTCTGAACAGAAAGAAATGTCCTTCCCACATTGGATCAACATCTTCTATTTACTGTTAAAGGTTGTGCTGAATCGGGAGGGAAATACTTTTAAATCTCTTTTTAGCTGCTCTTGCAAAACAGAAAAACACCACTTTACACACACACACACACACACACACACACACACACACACACACACACACACACACACAATCTTGGCTATTGAAAAAGTTTTTCTAAAAGTGAGGAAATCCGGCTCTAAATGTTTTGAAACACGGAAGCTTTTGATGTGTTGTGTTTCTTAATCTCCGATGATGCTACTAGAACACATTGATGGTGTTTTGCAGTGAAGTGAACGATGCCTGCACCTCTGATCTTACTTGTTGCATGTCCTGGCAAGCATGATCACATAAAAGACTCTGACAGAGCATATTAAGAGCATCTAAATAAGATCCTGGTAATAATCACTTGTAATTATAAAACAGAAAAATATGACGCCTGGTGGGGAGATATGAAGAGACCTGTCTTTAAGGTTAAAGTGTGAGTTAATCATGGTGAAAAAGTGTTGTGTTGGCATGTTACCAAGGTAACTGGTAAAGAGGCTTTCATTAAAGTGACAGCCGAATTGTAAAACTAATCTATCTCATCCCTGATTTTGACACTGAAATAACACCTGGACTTTAAAAAGTGCTTTCTTAAAGAGTTGCCTGTTACTTCCTAAATGTAACAAAAAAGGTGAGGAAAACCCCAACAACACAACTATTTTATACTGCTTACAACGAAAACACTGTTTTTCTTCCATTGATGAATCCTATTTTTGTCATATCTCTCCTCAAGTGTTTGTTCTAAAGAGGATAACTTGTTTAAACACCTCCAACTTTTTTAGAATACTTTTACAGCTAACCAACAAATAAATACATTTCATCATAAGTCTGAAAGCAATTAAGGTCTATTGGAAAACCAAAGTTGCACAGCCTGTGTAGAAAACCAATTTTATGAATCTCTCAATGGATCAAGTTGGTAAAACTTGGCAAGATTATGAAGATTATTAGTGAAAAGCAGAAAGCAGAGCTTAAAATAGAAACATATCCAAGTACAGTATTTAAACAGCTACTGTAGCTCAGTGATGTACAAAGTAAAAGACATTCAGTTTTTACCATCTGCTCTTTAAATTTCAGCCACTCCATCATGAAACCAGCACACCTCTTGTGAATCAATCATTCTGAGCAGACGTGTTCAGGGGTCTGCTGCACCCCTCTGTCTGGACTGGTTCAGTGTTTTCTTTAGCTTTCATCTGGTTTCTTTTGTCTCTCTCATGTGGTTTTCTTCTGCAGTCCTCTGTGATGTCCCTCAAAGCTTGCAGTCTTTTTCTTTGTATTTGCTTTTCTTTTTGTACAAGACTCCTACCTTCTTTCCAAAGTCTCCTGACTTCCAACCATTTTATCTACAGCTTTATCACTGGCATCATCATTCTCGCCTGGTTCCCTGGACTCTCTTCCCATTTGCTGCATTCTGAAGGCTCCTTATGCTCTCTTATCTCTTTTCACAGCACGGTGCTGTGTTTCACGCGCATTCAGCTTCCACTTCCCCCTGCCCCATAATATCTGCCTACCTTTGCAGTAAAAGCAGGTACTGACCAACCAACAAGAGACAGAAACTGTCTAATTAGGCACAGCAGCAGATAATCTGCCCTTTGATCCATGAATAACTCACCAGATGTGAAAAACACGTGGAATGGAAAAACTGCTCAAATATTCTAATTCAACACAGCAAATATTTATAATATTTTTTACTGAGTGCCTAAGTTTCTGACAGCAAAAAAAACTTCTAAAAGCCATTGATGTTCATCGTTCCTACTGTTCACAAGTATATTATTATTGTTTTGCCGGTTTATAATATGATGGATGAGTAAGCAGTAAATAAAAATATCGTATATAGATTCACTTGGAATTTGCTCCTTTAAGAGATAAGGAAGCTGTCCAAAACTGTACAAAAAGGTCTCGTTTTCTTATAAAAGGGCTTTTTCATTTTTAAGATAAAGTGCTGTGGTTTTTTAGAAGGGTGGAAATATTTATTTGGAATTTGAAAAAGATAATACACAAAACTATCAACTACAAATTCTTTTTTGCTGTGCTCTCAATTCCAAAAATCAGCTTTAAGAACACAAACAGGCTGGAAAAATGTTCTTATTTACTCGATTCTAAAAGTATTTTGGATGTTTGCATCAAATAAATTTCAGTCAAATTTAATTTTTATAGCAATTATATTTTCTTAATGTAAAATGAATTGACATAAGAAATCATTCTGTGTAGATACGTATTGCTCATCATACCGTGATGCATTCCTCTAACAAGTTCAAGTCTTTAGACTGAGTTACACGCATATTAGTAACCATAAGCATAATGATATCATAGCCACATTATTTTCTGAAAAATGTAAGGATTTACTTGCTCTTCCAGTCCCTCCCTGTTACCATGTTGTGTTTCTCTTATTAAAGATCTGCAAAAATGAAAGTATTTTATATTTCAAGCTGGAACAGCTACTTTTTTTCATCATCCTCTAAGTCCATCTACTTGTTTTATTTCATATTCACAATGACTTTTGTCTTAATGGAGATGCTGGAGCCTATCCCAGCTGATTTAAGGCGAGAGGCAGGGTACACCCCGAACAGGTTGCCAGTCTGTCGCGCGGCCACACACTTCCAACCATTCACACACTCACTCCAAGGGGCAATTTGGTAACGACCAATCAAGCTGAAATGCATGTTTTTGGAGGGTGGGAGGGAATTAAAGCACCTGGAGGAAACCCACACCTGGAGGAAACCCAGAACATGCAAACTCCACACAGACAGACTAATGTTCCAAGCCTCGTCCCCCCTGGGATTTGAACCCCCGACCTTCTTGCTGTGAGGCCACTGTGCTAAGTACTGTGCTTTTTTATTTACAAGTGAAAACATATTTATCACACTTGCATACATACAAAGCGAACGGCGAGCATTTTATTTTTTCACAACCACAGTATGTACCCCCATAAGATAATCAGATACCTGCCTTACTTAAGATTCCTGAGAGTAGAAGTAGTTGAGTATATGGTAATATTCAGGAAAAATTTAAAAGATTATTTTTAAAATGTTTGAACTTATCAGTTTTTTGGTACCCTAGGGAAAAAAAACAACAAACTGTGAAACACCAACAATTTTCATCTGGTAGCATTTAGTAAATGTTTTGTGATAAAACACATGACCAGTCACATGTCAGTATTTTTTAATAGCTCCACCTTCGGGGCCAGTGTGTTGATTGCCTTGCAGGTAAAGCCGCTTCTCATGTGGCTTTGAAGGCCATCTGGTATGGGACACAATGCTACTCTGATGAAGGAAACCAGAACACATTTCTCTGACCTTGGGCAGTGATCTCAAACAATGCAGCCAATTTATGAGCATCAGCAGCAATATTTTCCGTTCACTTGTTCTTAAAAAAAAAACTTATAGGGTGTCAAGTTAACCGCGTGACCATTAAAAAATTGGAGTCACAACCAGCCAAGCAAGAACCCGACTCACAACATCTCATGAGCCATCTGGATGTAACTCAGGACAAGGCCTAATTTAAACAATCCATCCTAGGGACTGTTGGGTTGACTGATAAGCTGCTACAGAACATTGCTGACCCTGCTCAGCTCTTTGTTTTTTCTCAATTATTGCACAAGCTCATGGTAGCACATTCAAGCTGCCAAACAGCATGTGAGTCTCCCTTACACATTATGTGACCAGCATCATATATGAAAGCTGGGGTACATGAAGCAGGATGGGTCGCATGGGGCATTTTTCTGTGAGGCCCAGTGAATAAAAACCACAGGACCAATAATAAACCCTGGAGTTGTAAAACATGACATATGACAGTAGCAGAGTAACTTGAGAGATTTGACTGCAGATCTCATGGCTGGCCTTACTAGAAGTAATGGTCTTGCACACATGAGTTCTGATGTTTATTTAAGCCGTTTAAAACACTGGAAAAATCTCACCGCTAAACCTTACTGTTACTTTATACCTTAAACAAGCACTAAAAGTAGTGCACACTTTTCTTTACGACGCTCATGCCCACGGCTGGGGAGGCCATTATTTTTAAAGAACAACCACACCATCTCTGGTGAATTTGTGATGATTTCCTTTCCCAGGCCTGCTCTCTTGACCTATACCTCTCCTTGTACCTCCATTTACTGTGACCTTGAAGACAGCTCACCTAAATCTGGCTTGAATTACATTGTATGACTTACTGAAAGCCACACAACCCAGGCATGTGTTAAAACACCAATAAGAGCAAAAAGGAAGCAGCTTCAGCTCAGACAGCCTCAGTATTTTCAGCTTTGATGCACTACTAAGCATCCTTTCTTCAGGCATCATCTCTTCCTCTCCCTCGCTCTGCCTTGAGAGCAGACTCCTTCTATACAGATTAACACTGCAATTTTATTAATGGGATTCAGCCGTAGAGCCTGTGCTCCACGAATCCTATAATCTGCACGTCAGATGGATTACCTGACTCTTAATCATTGATACAATTGACATATCCACATCAGAAAGAACTTTTCCAAAGAGTGGCACCAATGTCTGCTCCAAAGTGATAAAAAGAGTTCAGAGCAAAGCCCATTTAAGTGTGGTTTTTTTTTTCATGTGACTCAAGGATAAAATGATGATCTGCTTTCTACTTAATGGTATTTTTCTGATTCTACTCACTCAATTTGGGCAATTTGAGTTTGTGAGGATAAAAAACCCTCAACTGGTTCGTAATTGCTGGTCATTAAGAGCACATTATGACTCCATCTATCATTCATGCGAACAGCTTAATATCCCCTGCAATTTCTGGCAGATCCCTTTTTTGGATCCTTTCTCCTTTGTCTCCTCCTTTTCTATCATCACGCCTCCATGCTGCCATACTGACAGCAACCTGCAGAGCAAGCTGCAGATACACTTCTAATGGCTTGCTAGCTGGCACTCTCAGAGGGCTCTGTGTGATCGGCAAAAATGATTAATGGAAAGACCAAATGGACCACAGGATGGTCTTCAAACATGTCTTCAATCTTTCTCTTACAGCATTTTAAGAGATGGAAGTGCCATGCTTTGATTGCAGCTAGTGAAGTCTCAACAGTTCAACAAGCCACACAATGCTTCTGAAGCATCTGTGAAGTGTCAGTGAAGTGCCATGGCCGTCTGCTTCATATGAAATATATTGCTGTATTATTTAAATTCCTGTTGCTTTGAAATGGCATCAATGTGAAGCGTTGTTCGGTCAAAAACAAATTGGACCAGTGAGTTTAAAGGAACTTTTTCTAACTATTTGATTAAATAACATTAAGGTTACAGTAGATCGTAACCAACAGTGAACCCATCAAATTTTTTATTATGGCTCCACGGTGGTGCAGTGGTTAGCAAAGTGGCCTCACAGCAACAAGGTCAGAGTTCGAGTTCCTGGAGCAGGTGTGGGGCTTGAAACACTGGCCTATCTGTGCAGAGTTTGCATGTTCTCACCATGTATGCATGGCACTCCAGTTTTTTCCCACTCTCCAAAATAAACATGAATGTTAGGTTAATTGGCCACTATTAAAACATGCCCCTAGGAATGAGTGTGTGGCCCTGCAACAGGCTGGTAACCTGTTTGGAGTGTACCCCACCTCTCGCCTAAAATCAGCTGGGATAGGCTCCGGCACCGCCACGACCCCATTAGCGGCAAGCAGCTCAGAAGATGAAACGAAGAACATCTTTCCTGATGTCTTGACGTTTTGTAAGATTGCATGTTTTATCTTGAAGGTAGATGGTCTCCACTTTTTCATCATCCTCATCATAAAGAAAGAACAGTAAAGACTGTGCATTAAACTGACTGGGGACATTTGGTTGTTTATGGTTGGTTTATGGCTATGAGTGTATTTTTTGTCAAATGACTTAGCATAATGTTTAGAGTACAACCCAGATGGATTCCCTACTGCTACTGGCAATCATTTTTTGAATTTGACATCAAGCAAAGCAGGTGGTTGGTTCTTTTATATGCTGATGTAGATATCAAGCACTTAGCTCTCTAAAGTTACCAGCAGAGTTCCGTGTTATATTAACCCCCCACTGTGACTATATTTGCATTATCATCACTCATCAGCTAATTGCTTTGGCTTTGTACTGTTTTATTCATGTGCTAACAGTGGTTTGAAGAAACATTCAAACCCCATTTAGATCGCCTTTTCTTTTAAACTTATTCAAAGAATGAAGTTAAGTTTTATACTCTGATGATTCATCCGGGAAATTTCAGTTTTAAGGGTAGGTATAAAGAACAAGTGATTAGAACCTGGATTTCAGATACTTTTCATACTTGTTAGAATTCTGAGTGCTTCTGGTACATCACCACTTTAACTGAGGTTTTTTTTACGTAGTTAAGCAACCAAAACAGTCTAAATGAAGAAAGGTGAACATATTAAAGAAGCACATGCTGTTGTTTTGATATGGTAAATTATATGTCTGAGGAGGTACAATCAAAGTTTCATTTACATGTTTTGAATGGTTACACAGTCTGCATCATTGCTGATTCAGAGTCAGCAAAAAACAAGCAAAACCCATCAGTTAATAATATTCATAATTACTTCAGAAAAGGCATCATAGAGAATGCATAACCTGACCCTCTATATCCCGGAATATGAGATAAAAACACAGACACAAACTGCTAAAACCAAAACTTAAACGGCATTAGGGGCGCAGATTAAAGAGGCAAAGAGACAGATCTAATAAAATCCAGGTGCAATTCCAGGCCTCCCCTCACTCTTATTTATTCTAATTTCTTTTCCATGCATTGCGATGCAGACAGGCATTCATGTCAACTCCATCATCCAACCTGCTGGGCTCAGATTACAAAAGGTTCACTATGGTAAAGGAAATACCTCAAAGAAAAGCCTCATGGGAGGTGCTGTTGCCAGCCGTGTCTCTAAACCTTTTCACTCCACTACGGGTTGTAATAAGCTGCAGTCAGTGGGTGCAGTGACAGTTATTAAAAATGTGACATGCATGGGAATGGGCATTTTGCCCTGTTCCTATTTCATCTTTAAACGGCTGTGTTGAAACACATGGGAACTAACATGTTTGCACAGATTCATAAATTCTTAAATAAAACAGCATATGTGTGATGGGTTTTCACTTGAGATGTAAACTGTTTTTTAATCACTTGGTTTAATCTTTTTTTATTTTCTTGTTCTTTTATTTTTCAAATCAGAGGTTATCAAAACATGTCATCCATTTGAAAAAAAAATGTTTCCAATTTTTCTGAGAAGCCATAAATTCGCATCGACAAACATTGAGTGTATTTTTGTAGAGTAAACATAAAAAGTAAAAGTCACTTGCGTGTAAAGACCAAAGGTAATTTCCAAATCCAGAGACAAACCAAAGGAACGTAAACCTTTACCTGCTCCCATCTTAAATCATTTTCAGAAAACGTATTCTGATGGCTAATTAGTGTGTTTCTGACAGGAGTTTAGCACAAATTAACGTGTGTAAACATAGGTTAAATTGATTTTTAAATGATTCATGTGTATTTGTAATTAGTTTTCAGGAGAAACAAGTTTTTTCTGTGACTTAAGCAAACCTGAAGGTTTTAAAAATCATAGTAATTCATCTCATTTAAATGCAGCACATTGTGAGAGTGCCTTTGGGGAAGAAAGTGATACAAAATAATGAATTTCAGTATGTAACAATCAACAGATGAGCTTATGCAGACACTACAGTATATCATTGATATGTTTCCAGACGAACAGGATGAAAGAAAAAATGCGGACATGGCGTCATACTTGGTGTATGATAATATTTTTGAAGGGCTTTCAAATCAAAGCTGAAATGAGTGCAACAGGATTGCATCTTAATGAAAACCATTTGGAACTCACAATATACATCTCTCTTTATGAGAACATATTGATTCATGAGTCTGCCATGTTGCTAAGTTCCCATTAATGAAGCAACGTTTATGAATGAGGAGGAAGGCAGTTTAGAACATGTTTCATTAATGTGAAGTAAAGTGGATACGAAACTTTTTACAACCCACTCCTGACCTGGGAATAATTTGCAGATGGCACAGCCAGCAAAGTCTTGTCAGCATGTAGAAGGAGATATGGGTTGTGCCGAGCCTGGAGCTTCATTGGAGTTTAATACCTGTTGAGTGGGCAGAGAATAAGTATCTTCAGTACTAAATCCCAGCTTAACATTGTACAGGTGCATCTGTCCGCCTAGGTTAAATTTGCCCTGGAGGAGCTGGCAATGCTAACTCCAAGAGTCACAGTCTGCTAGGGAATCATTTGGCTAATGCTGCAGAGCAAAAACTACTCAGAAAAGATGCAAAGAGACAGCAAGGGAGGCTGTGGGGGCCGTGCCACACACACCCACAATGAGTCTATTCGAGAACAGTTTTAAGATGATGTGATTGTACAAACTGAAAATGCATGATGGACAACTGTGGATACATTATTATTATTTAAAGTTTAATTTTCTCGCGTATAAAACTAACATTTATCCTTTGATCTTTGGTTTGGTCATGATCCCAAAATCAAGTCACTCTTTCACCATTTTAGAAGCCGAAAAATCAGATGATCATTACTTCTACCCAAACAAGAGCAAACGTTTTTTTTCTACTCTTTCAGCTTTTGCACACCCTTTCACTGAGGGCAACAAAAGTGAATCATTGGAGGAATTAGGGATTCCTTATTGTGCTGAAACCAGTGAGCCAATTTAACAGCAAATGGATTTCATATTGATCGTGTGTGTATGCTCTCTTGGTCTAAAGGGCTGCAGTGTTCAGACCACAACAGGTATTATTCATAAGTAAAGAACAAACTATTGCAATGTATAGCATAAATATCTGTTATGGGGAACCTGTGAACCACAAAACACAGAAATCCATACTCTACTGACAGTGAATTAAAAAGCTGCCATTTCTATTAATCTCTAGTGCAAAGATAATGACTTTGCATGTAACTTATTATCAAGGGTTCAATGGTTTAAAAAAAAGTAGGCTATTGCTAGTGATCTGTGGACAGTTTGTGGTCTATGATTGGGCCACTCTTTGTTGCTGTTTTTGTTGTCGATTGTGATCTGCAATTTCCCCATTGTGGGACAAATGAAGGTTTTCTTGAACTTAAGCTCATCATCACATTGTTTTCCACAGTAATAAAAATTCTAGATAACATAGAAATTTAAACAAATGATTTGACATAACCTTTTCTGTTTCTCTTCCGCAGCACTTCACATGCCATCTCAGAGGCCTATTACTGATCAGAAGTAAGTCAAATCTAACAACAAGGTAAGCTTTAACACATTTTATAACAATTGTATTCTGTTCACATACATAGAATGCTGATAAAATGAGTCAGCCAAAAAAAACATCAGCTTAAAATTTACAGTAAATCATCAAATTTTGTAATGAATGCATTGATTTTTCAGAACACATTTTGGTTTAAAAAAAACCTGCACAATCCTTAATTAATCACATAATTGAGAATTCTGCTCTTTGTTTAGTATGATTTCCACTAAATCAATTAGAGCATTATTTATACACTAAATGATCTTCAAAGATGGTATGAACATTCATTTCTGCTATATCACTTGAATCTGTCTTCATTGGTTGGACTCTTGTTTCAAAATGTTTGTACTGAAGATAAAAAGTAAATATTTTATAAACTGTGGACCTTTAAAATCTCAGTTAATCACTGTACGGAGAACAAAAACCATTGGCCCACACAATCTGTTAATTACTTCCTTCTTCATGTTTATGCTAGAAGTATTTCTAGTGGTTAGAAAAACCAATCCAGACAAGCAGACAAGAGAGTTACTGGACTGGCAGCACAAGAAAATTATATATATATATATATATATATATATATATATATATATATATATGCAACTGTCGTTTCTGCTGACTATGCTCAGATTTTATTTATTTGTTTATTTTTATTAGGAGGATAAGCCCCTTGCGATGTGATATCTCTTTTTTGAGGGGGTCCTCAAACTAACACGCATGTTTTTGGAGGGTGGCAGGAAACCAAAGTACCTGGAGAAATCCACGCCTACACGGGGAGAACATGCAAACACCACACAGAAAGGCCAGTGTTTCAAACCTCGTCCACTACCCAAGATTCGAATCGACAACCTTCTTGCTGTGAGGGCTCAGTGCCAATCACTGCGCCACTGTGCAGCCAAAAAGCACTAAATGCACCAAAACATCTTCCAGTCATTTACTAGTGGGATTTGAATAATAGTACAAAAAAAAAAAAAGTTTTTTTTAGTTTTAGTCAAGTTATTTAATTTACTTGCCAATTCGGGTATAACGACTACACATAACGGTACTTTGAATATTCTAACTTTTGTCAAATATAACACACCAGCCCCATGACAGACTGGGACCTGTTCGGGGTGTACCCTGCCCCTTCCCTGCAACCAGCCGGGATGGGCTCTGGCACCCCCCGTTAGTCCGCAAGAGATAGACAGTTAAGGTGACTGACTGACTCACCAGCCCCTCAACTTGAAGTACTTGGTTAAAGTGTTTGTTTCACTCTTGGTAATGTTTTATTTACACGACTGTAGCATTTGAGAAGCGAGTTGAAATAAAGTTTTGGAATACTCAACTGACTTTTGTGTTTATCTTTTATAGTCAAATGCAGATTTCTCTAAATGAAGAAAACAACAGCATGTAGTGTTATTTTTTCATAAAAAATTATGCAAAAACTTCTACTCCTTCACAGTGGTGGAAGGGAAAATGACCAAAAATCTATTGGTAGTCTGGAAATATCAAACTGTTTTCCCTTAAATGTCAATTCTTAAAACATTTCCCAACATTTTAGTTATCTCGACTTCAGCTGTCTTCTAGCTTAGAGCTGTACAGATGATGAAAGATCTGTTTTCACCATGTCACTGTAAAAACATCTTAATCCTTTTGACATCAATCCAGCAAGTTCACACGGTCATTTCCAAGACCCAGTGCAATAACCCATGAACTGTGGGATACAAAAACTGGAAACACATGAAAAACGATGACGGGCGCAAAGAGATCTGGATTTTACAAAGTCAGACAGTTAATCAATTTTGATTCTTTGGATCGTTTTTGTGTCAGATATTTCTTGCCACTTGGTCTTACAGTGAGTCACTGGCTTTTCTACTCAAAGGAAACACATTTATTTTCCTACATGTAGAATGGAACAAAAGACCTTAGACTATAGCTGTGAACCTTTCTCACTCTGTGACCTTTAGTGTAGCTTTCATACTGATGTTTAGACCAATCCCCCCTATACTAATGAAAGGCAGCTTTCAAAAGTGAACTGTTTTTTTCCCCTACTGCAAGGCAAAGCAAATTTCCTAGAAAAATGTGAGAGTTGGAAATATCATGACCTCCTGACAGCTTGTCCTTTTGAAAAATCCCTTCCTTTTTTCTTAAAGTGGTAAGTCGAATGTCACATTTACATAGGTCTTATCTAGTAAATGGAAATAACTAACTTGGGTTACGCTTCATTTTCAGCTTCACGTAAAAAGGAACTTATGGCAAAGATCAATTCTACCTAACGGAATAAAATTGAAACTGGTCAAAATGCTGAAGAAAGTGATGTCAAAACACAGCTTATTTTGTTTGAATATGATGTTCAACTGGGGAAAACTAAATGCTGTCGTCTAAATGTGGTCCATTACTGTTTATCTATAATTTGGAAAAACAATTCCACCCAAAAGTTCCGTTCCGTAATCTTCCACTTGTTCCGGGGCCGGGTTGCAGTGGCAAGGACCCTGTCCCTGACCCACAGGGGGCATTCCACCCTTTTCCAGGCGAGGACCATGGTCTCGGATTTGGAGGCGCTAATTCCCATCCCAGCCGCTTCACACTCGGCAGCAAATCAATCCAGTGAGAGCTGGATATCACGGTCCGATGAAGCCAACAGGACCACATCATCCGCAAAAAGCAGATGATGCTTTTACCCACCCAAAAGTGTTTGTGATTTTTTTCATTTCTGAAAATTGTTCTGAAGCTTCATTTATGAGACGACCTTTTCCTAATCCATGTGCATGCCAACCTCTATGCAAACTGAACAACTTACAGTGTAAAAGTAACGGAGTGCGTCGACTAGTGTGCCAGGCTAGTCAGTCAATCAGTCAGTCAGGAGCTGTTGTAGGCAAATCCTATGACGTGGAGAAAAGACACTTGAGACTTGAACCTGAAGTAGACTGAGAACAGCGAAATAAAATACGTGTACCAGGGCAGAAACAATTAGAAAACACACATAAATGCCTGTCATAAGAAAAAAAACATGTCACATAAACACAGATGGTTGATGAAGATACATATGTGCACATAGTCAATCAACACATTTGAACGTCTTTAGAAACTGCCCACAATCATGCACCTGCTTCAACACAATATTTCCCATCTCACACGTAAAGATAAGTACTAATAAAAATGATAAAATAGCTAAAACATCAAGCTGGATCATCTACATTGGCTGACATGGATCCCCAGAGGGTGGCTATGATGTTTTTGCAATTATTCTAAGATTGTACCATTTCTATTTTATTTCACTGACAGATCAGTGTGTCAATCAGAAATTTGCAATAGCGACCAACTCCATGGCACCACAGCGGGACAATGGCAATACCTCTCCACTGTTCATGAGTAATTTTAAGAGCCACCGGCTCATTGGAGGACCATTGTATATGTATCACAAAATTTGCATGATTAATTTGGAGTTTTAGCAGTTTGTTGGGATAGGTTTTGAGTTTGCTTACATCTAAGATTTGTCTCAAGTGTAATTTATCGAGTGGTTACCGCTCAGAACTTGGTCAGCCAAAGAGCTACACAATTCCTCGTAAATGAAGAGAACTGACTACTTCAAATAAACCATCTTGTAAGAGATTTCACAACTATTATCACAAGTCGTCTTTTGTATGAATAAAAAAATAATAATATTTCACAGAACGAGAATCCTTGTAAGTAAAGAATGAAACGTTGGTGAAAGTAAAACTTCATTGTGTTAAATCCACTGTGAAACATGTGAATTTGTGTTTTCTACTGTGGCATCAGACCGTTTCACCTTGGTCAAGGAGCAGTAGAACGTTCTGTTTCTTACTGAGGTTTGCACCTTTGTGTATAGGGATTCAGGGCACCTAGATAATGAGTCCAAATACACTTCAAAGCTGTGAAAAACCACTGGAACACCAAAGTTGATGAAGGAGAGCAAACTTTCATGTACCACCTCCACTGTTATCTGACCTCGATTTCACTGAACTTTAATGTATAAACCAGAAAACTCAGAAAGTGAAGCCTTTCTGACAGCATAGAAGGGTTATTGAATGAATTTTTGGAGACTTCTTTTCTAGAGAGAATACTGCAAGTTAAAGCAAAATCAAATCCAGAATTCTTTCAAAAATGTTCCTATAAATAAATTCATTCCTACTTTGATTTTTGTGCTGAAATCAAGTTTATTCACTTAACAAATGAAAACAGAAAATTTCTTGCTAATTTTCCTTTCAAGATTGTAAAATGTTAATGTTTACAAAGTATCATCTTCATTTCGCCTGAGGGGAAACAAAAAATCTAAATGTTTAAGTAATTTATAATTTAATCAGGAGTTAATTGTTTTGTACAGCTCAGAGGCTGATTTAAAGTTAATCAGATGCAAGTCATGTAAGAAATGCAAATTTACAGTGAAACATGAACTATTAATTAGCTGATGATTCATTAATGCCATTTCTGTTCTCCAGTAACCTCTACATCACACAGTTTGATTTAGATGTGGCGGATAATGAATTATCAGATGATCAATTATGCTAATTATAATTTCCTGCATCATTGTGTTACACAAATATTGTGTTTTGTCTATTAGGCTTTGGTTGAGCTGAAGTTAATGTTCTTTTTCATTAATATTTCTTCTTCTTTTGGCATTTCCCTTCAGGGGTTGCCCCTGCAAGTCAGTTTCTCACATCTAACCCTATCTGCTGCATCTTCCTCAGTCACGCCAACTATCTTCGTGTCTTCCTTCACTGTATCCATGAACCTTTTTCGTTAATATTTAGAAAAGAATTTTTTTGTGTCCCTTAAAACTGTTAGTTGTTTTTTTTTTTAAATCAAATATTATAAACAGTTACAAGTCGGCTTTTCTACATACTATTTCAGGTATGCATTAAATATTATTGGCTGATTTGTGTTGAGATTACAGACCCAACTATAGTAAAAGATAAAAATGCAACTTTTGCTTAAGCATAAAATGAAGCCACGTATGGATCATTGCTCTTTTCTGGTTTTAAATGAGTTCAGTCAAGGGGTCAAGAATCTAATTTTCCAAACTATTTAGTATCACTGATCCATTATATGCAGTAAAACTATTAAAAATGAACGGCTGATAAACTATTAATTTTTTGGAGGATTACCTAAATTGGTAATAATAATAATTTATTTGGTGTTTTACGGCAAAGAAATTTAGTTGAAAACTTCAGAACCCACAATATAGTTACACTTGGCAAAATACCTCAATTCTGTTTTGAAGATAGATAAATATGAGTGTAAATTCACTTTATCTTGGGAAAAAAAAGATATTGATAGTGTTGATCTATACAGACAGCAAACAATCACAGTTCAATCATTCATTATTGCAAGTGAGAAGTCTTTGCCGTGTTCGATATCCAACCAGAATATTTGGCATCTCATAACAGCGGACCAATCATTCCTTTTAATTTCAATTTCAATTTCTCTTTTATGATTTTGTTCATAGACAAAAAAATGCTGGACAGAGATTTCTT
This sequence comes from Neostethus bicornis, assembly GCA_902685375.1. Classification (NCBI taxonomy): domain Eukaryota; kingdom Metazoa; phylum Chordata; class Actinopteri; order Atheriniformes; family Phallostethidae; genus Neostethus; species Neostethus bicornis. The sequence goes on from LR738543.1 coordinate 11,600,789, forward strand.
TTAAAGTCTTCTTAAAGAGGACTTCTTATGCATGGGAAATGGAATAATTCAGCAGTGAATTCACGCAGAGATAAAAGCTTTCTGGCTGAATAACATACTCAATGGACTGAATTTCTCAGCTCGGGAGGTTTTATAATCATCATTCTGTGTTCTTTTTTATCTTACTATAATAAAATTCCAGTGCTCATTAGTCTTAATCGATGATGAGTAATGGGCACACAACGAACGCCTTTATAGTCATAAAAACACAGTATTTACTTGAAGGAACGACTGTATTTATCACAATGGGGAAAATCATTTTATTTAAGAACATCTAATGATTGTAGCTTCGTGTGTGTGTATTCTCAGGGTGTGTGGCATCCTGCAGCAGGGTTAACCCAAGATGCTGTGTGCTGTAGCGGACATGATGTGTAGCAGGTGTGAGGCGATGAGGAGGTCAGAAATCAGCAGCTGTCCCTGCAGACACCAGTCATGTCCTCTCCCATCTGCCCTCATCAGCCCACCAAATCCCTAAAAACCTGGCTTGAATTGTCTGTGTGTGAGTGTGTGTGCGCCCACATTTATGAACATTTGCATCCAGCAGACGTTAAATTCCCACTCAGTGCAGCCAGGAGTCATCACCTCACCATCCAGCATCCCACGGCTTTCCTCCCCCTACACAGCACTGGTCCTCCACAGGTTCCAGAGGATCCTGGACACGTGTGGATTTGACCATGTGTCCATTTAACCAGGAATTATCCCCCTTTGAAGTCAGCAGCTGTCCAGCCTTCATTATCATGTGTGGATACAATTTAAATTTTATATCTATTAAACAGGAAGCCAGCTATGGTTTGAGTTACTCTAGAAAAAAAAGTCTTTGAACTCAAACAGGCTCAATGTTTGACGCCTCTGATAGATTGTATAATTGTATAATTTATTAAACTTAATACAGCTACAAAAATAGTTATAAAATACAATACAAGAGCCTCGATCATATTCTGTTGAGGCAATAAGAGCATAATTTTTTAAATATTAGAAAATGAAGTTTTTTAAGCTACCCCATAGTCATGATTTATGTCAAACTAAATAAAAAAGCTTTTAAAATTTGATTCAGTTTTGCATATATGTTACATAAAGATGAATCTAAGAGATCTCATGACAGTCCTTTTCTGTGACATGCAGCTTAATATTTAATTGTTTGGGATTATTTCTGTGTATATAAAATATGTCTGCAAAATTGAACACATTTGTGTGCTGAATCTGGTGAATATGCAATTTTAGCAACTCATTGAGCTCCATGTGAAACAAGATTCCAATACTAATGAAAAAACATGGCCCCTTAATACATTAGATCATTTCTGGTTTTGAATAAATTAATGATATCCTTTACTTTACTTTTTGATTTTAAAATCATTTGTATAATAAGTTTCCAATGCAAACAAATTTGCATTGTGGTTGCACTTTGCATTGTGTTTTTCTGTTTGTGTGAAAGTTTACATTCATTCATTTATCTTCTGACCCGCTTATTTCTCACAAGTTGCGGGGGATGCCGCAGCCTATCCCAGCTGATTCAAGGCAAGAGGCAGGGCACACCCCAAATAGGTCGCCAGTTTGTCGCGGGGCCACACGCACACACAACCATGCACACACACGCTCATTTGTAGGGCCAAGTTTTTTAGACGCAAGGAAGAAACCGGAGTACCCGGAGGAAAACCACGCACACACTTGAAGAACATACAAACTCCACACAGAAAGGCCAGTGTTTCAAGTCTCGTCCCCACATGGGATTCAAACCACAACTTTCTTGCTGTAAGGCCACCAGGTAGTCCAAAAGGTTGCATTTTAGTCTAAAATGTCAAATCAAAAGGCAGAAAGAGATTTCTGCCTTTTGAAAAACAAAGGAACATTGCTTTGGTTCTATGGTCAGAATGTGGTTGGTTGCCACAATTTTTCAAACTTTCAGCCTTTCTCCCTTTAAAAAAATATTCCCGTATATCTATGGACAATGTAAATACAAGAAGACAACACACACATTTTAAGATTTTTGTCTGGCACCAAGTCATATCAGAAGTCATCGAAATTTCTCTTTTAAGACTTCAAACACTATTTATCTTGAATATTTTATTTCCCCTGGTCATGCGGTGACATTTGTTCACAGGTCTTTTATATTTTAAGGAGAAAGGCTGGCTCATCCTGTATATTCCAATTTTTATGCTACTCTCACGAGACAAAATGTAATATTCTCCTTTTCCAGAGAATTTTCTTCATTTCTTTATTTAATAAAAACGTTCCTCTGAGTATTTCTTTTGAAAGGAAGTTTTGGCTGTGCAAAACAAGACTCACTCAAAGGCTATTGGTTATATTTATGAAAACAATCATTTGCACAATTATTAAGATTAACATTAAAATAGAAAACATCATGCAAGCATTATTCAATATAAACTTTGTTGTTTTAGCTTAGGACACACAAAAAAAAAGAATGAGGGGCTTCAATCCACTAACGCTAGTTCATTTCAGGTCCTGAGACAGAAAAAGAACAGGCCCTTTTTCCCAAAAAAGCACTTTCAACCTCAACAAGGTCTGAGACTGGGGTGAACTGATGACATACAAACTCTGGCAAGTCCAAAATAGCCATGCATGATAAAACATGTAGACAGTACATACGTTTGATGAACAATCATTAGCTTAACTTGTAATAATTTTTTAGAATGGGAAGGTAAATGGGATCTAATTTGCCCAAGTCTTGATTGTGTCACCATAAACCTTCTTCTCCTTTCAGCATTTCCCTTCAGGGGTCGCCACAGCAAGTCAGTTTCTTCCATCTAACCCTGCCTCCTGCATTCTCTTCGGTCACACCAACTATCTTCATGTCTTCCTTCACTGTAACCATGAACTTCCTCTTTGGTCTTCCTCTAGCCCTCTTTCCTGGTGGTTCCAAACCCAGCATACTTCTGCCGATGTACTCTCTCTCTTCTCTGCACATGTCCAAACCATCTCCATCTGGCCTCTCTGACTTTATCTCCAAAACCTCTAACATGTTCTTCTGATATACTCATTCCTGATCCTGTCCATCCTGGTCCCTCCCACAATGAGATCCCTAGCATCTTCATCTCTGCTACCTCCATCTCTTTTTCCTGTCTTTTCCTGTCTCTAGGCCAAACAGCATGGCCGGTCTCACCATGGTTTGGTACACTTTTCCTTTTATTTTAGCTGAAACTCTTCTATCACACGTCACACCTGGTAGTTTTGACAATACACTTGTCATCATAAACCAGTTTGATAAATACTCTTTTAGGGGATTTAAGGGAAGCATACATAGAGAAAAAGAACAGCAACAGAAAACCGTTGAAGTGAATTTAATCATTTTTTTGTTATGATTTATAAGTTTCTACACTGTATTTGAACTCAGCCATGATGAAGTGTAACTCATTCATCAATATTTCACCATGAGGGTGGCTCACTGATGGGATTGTTGCCTCTAACTAAATTGTGTAGCTTTGAAGATTCTGAAAGGACTGTGTTATAACATACATTAATGAGTCTAAACTGATCTCAGGTAAGCTGTTTTCTCTACATGAACCTGCGATGAACTGAAGATCATAGATTTTCTTTGTCATCTAGAAAAAGCTTTCATTCTTTGATTGGCTTTACTGATCGCAGTGTTGGTGATTGGATTAACTTTTTGTCCTGAAAACATACTGTGTACATTTGGATGTGTTACTTCGATCAGTTTTGAGGGTGAATGTCTCAGGCCATTCCATTCCGTTGTCTTCCGCTTATTTGGGGCCAGGTCGCAGGGGCAACCGCTTCAGATCAGAAGCCCAGGCTTCTCTCACCCCGGCTGTATCATCCAGATTCCCCAGGAGGATCCCAAGGAATTCCCCGGCCAGCTGTGAAACATAGTCTCTACAGCAAGTCTAGGTTCAACCTCTGGGTCTCCTCCCAGTGGGATGTGTCAGAAACACCTCACCAGCAAGGCACTCAGGAGGCCTCCTGGTTGGATGCCCAAACCACCCCATCTGGCTTCTCTCAACCTGGAGGAGCAGTGGCTCTACTCCCAGCTCCTCCTGGACGGCAGAGCTCCTCACTCTATCTCTGCATGAGAGCCCATACACCCTGCAGAATAAGCTCATTACGGCCTGAATATCTGCAATCTTTTTCTATGTCTCAGGCCCTGATTTAAAAAGTCAAGAAATAACCAAAGAAAATAAATAGTGATTGTTTGCTCCAAATGTTTTGTAGCTAAAATCAGGTTGCGACTGGTAAAGTTGGTGCTCACACCTCTATAAAGATTTTTTTTTTTTTTATGAATATTAGCTGAAAATGTAAAGAGATGTGTTTATTCAGCAGCTGTCATCGCCGGTAAAAAAAAAAAATTCGAAGTCAAATAATTATCACTTCATCACTTTGGTTGGTTATAAGATGCCTGAAACAGTTCAAAAACATCTGCTCAGTCTGAAAGACTTACCAGAGTTTCCCCATAAAGAATATGTCTTTCTGTAGAGTAAGACTGGTAAAAATGATGTAAGCTTGTTATGATATGAAAAACAGAAGCATGGAATGAGATTGATAGAAAAAAGGGTTTCAAACCCATCTATTGGTGGGTTTGAAACAAAAAGGTCACAAGACAACATGGGAAGTAAAAGAAGAAATTCACTTTTTGGAAAAAAAAAAAAAAGTTTTTTTTTATCCTTTTCTCCCTGATGTAATTTTACTTAACAATCAACATCTTCTTTATTTTACATTTAAATAAAACAGTAGGATGAACTTTTATTCTATGATAATCAATCTACAGGGTGGATTTGTGACCTGCAGGTGATTAGCTGCTTCACAGCAAGGTTCCTGCTTCTATCTTGTTTATGTGGATTTTGTGCTCTCCCTCAATATGAATAATTCCTTTTTATTGGCTATGAAAATTAGATATTTGAATTTTTGTTGAAGGAAAAAAAAAATCAGTGTGAGATAATGTTGGGATGAAACATAAAGAGAGATAAAGAGACCTGAAGGTCATTCACAAACTGAATTAGGTATGTGATTCTGTTATTAAATTAATTCACATTTAAATCTTTTTATCAAGGACAATCAGCATTGGTTCATCATAGTTTTTCTCATGTTTAGCATAACTTTGTATCTGAAGAATCAAGATTTCAGTGACAGCTTTTTCACATTGTTTTTTTTTTTATATCTTGATGTCAACTATCCCGTCCCCTAAGGACTACTTTTCTTTGCATGCACGCACGCACACACACAAACTTGTCTTATCTGCTTTTAAATGAAGAGTAAAACTAGCACAGCATTTTTAATTAAAAGAAACTGTAGGGAATAAATTGAATATGGAAATAAGACATTACCACATTTTAATTATACAAAGTTAATTTTTAAAATCACTTACGAAAAAGTGAGAATGGTTTAAAAAAAAAAAAAAATTAGATTAGCACTGATGACTTGATCAACACGAACAACCTTACTTCAATGTTTATCGTAAATTCGTATTTACTCATACCAGCTTTTAAATCCGACTTGTGTCACATTTATAAAATGTATTCGTGAATATTTTTAAGTTTTCTGGCTGAACAAAATATTTGTTTTCTAAAAAGATGTCACAGTCAAAGATAATACTTTTTTAACAATTATTTCAGTACTAAATATTAACCCATAAGGGTGGCAGGCTTTACCCAGGAAGATTCCCTACATGCTCTATTAAAAGCCACTATTATTCTGAATAGAGAGAAGTCAGATAAGATGGCTAGGACCACTGTCAGGTGAGTTCTGGCCTTGTTCCAGTGAGGAAGCCACACTGCATGTCTATGCATCTATCTTATTGACTTAAAAACACCTTAAATAACCTCCTCAACAAAAGGCCCTTTTTGCAGGAATGGCAGCACATGAAGACACTCAGATGAGAGGAGTTAAAAAGGTCCAAATAATTCTTGTTTGAGAAATGATTTCACTTGCTACGGTAATCTGTGTAGTCTCTTTCATTACCCAAGGGTCACAATAGTTTGACAGAAATATGATTTGACTTTTGGCAATTTCGTCTTTTAAATTGTTTATCCCTGATAAGGTCGCCGGGGTACCTAAGCCTATCCTGGCTGATTTTAGGCAATAGGCAGGATGCACTCTGAAGAGGTCGCCAGTCTGTTGCAGGGCCACACACAGGCACACATTCATATGGACACTCATTCAATCACATTCACTCATCTAATTTCCCTTTGGGAATTAATGCAGTATTTTCAATGCAATTCCTATGCATGCATGTTTTCGGAGAGTGGGAGAAAACCGGAGTACCTAAAGAAAACCCACACATGCACAGGAAGAACATACAAACTCCACACACAAAGGCTAGAGTTTCAAGCTTTGCCTCCCCTCCTGGACTCGAACCCCTCACCTTCTTCCTGTGAGGCCACAGTGTTAACCACTGTGCCACCCTGCAGCAGGCTTTTGGTGTTCACAAGTAAAAAATTACTGATGACACAATGCCGCTCCATCCATCTATTTTCTGAGCCACTTTTCTTGATGTGGAGGTGTTGGTCTTATCACAGCCACTGACAAGGGGAAAGGAAAGGTACACCCTGGATAGGTCAACCACACAATGGTCAAATCACACCCAATCACATCACTACCCCATTGACCAACAAATCCAACCAGCACGTTTAATAACCGGAAGGCACAGTATTTGGATAATAAGTATTTTATACGGACCAAAAAATATATATATTTAAGTCTAAAATGTAATCTGTATTGAGTTGGGTTTATATTAATAAAATAATTAAACAACAATTTTAATAGTCATTAAAAAAAAAGGAGAAAAACAATATCACCCAAATTTTAAATGGCATTCACAATGAAGCCACTTTGTTCTCGTGGAACAACAAAAAACACTTTTTTTTTCCAGGCCACCACTTCCTAAACATCCACAAAGAGACAGATTAGTCTTTTATTGACCATTCAGTATTCTGGACACTGATGTGAGGTGCAGTACAGTTCATTACTCGCCCTCTGGGTGAGCTGCATTTTGATCAATTTCCTCAAGACTCTCCACACGGTCTCCGCCACACATCAGGTAATTGCGGTTCAGTCCCAAGACTGAAGCTCTTATAGTGAATTGTTATTCCTTCATTTTATGTGCGAGAGGAAGAAAGAAGGAAGAGGTATGTAGTTCAGTGCTTTTGCTAAAAGGCTAAATGAAACTGTCTTTGTAATAATGATGTATAAAACATAAATTTGAGGGCATCTGTTTCAATAAAGTCTGCAGTCTCACAGCTTCCTCTGCATGCAGATGAACCAATATACACTGTTACATTCTCATTTCTACAGTGTAGACAACAAGGGACTTGCTTTACTGTCTGTTTCTCATGCTGGGATGACAGAAACGAGGAGGCTGTGAAGAAGCTATAAGAATAAAAATAAGATGATGAAACTGCAAGGGAACAAAACACAGACAAGTTTTTAATTAGTAAATAGAAATAGGATGTAAAATATATAGGAAGCATGGTCCATAGTTTGACTGAACAGGGTGGGGATGCAGCAGTTGGGGAGAAGGGTTGGGGCTGTTCGTATGAAAGGGGCCATGCCGGATTAAAAGATGAGAAGCGCCACATTGGCTGCCCTTTTTCCAGACAGCTCATCCCTGTTAGCTGCTGGAGGCTGGCAGAGAAAAACATTGTGCCAGGGGGTCTGACTTCAGAAAGACGCACAACTTCCACAAAAAAAAAAAAAAAATCTGACCTCAATACCAAGTTGATTTTGAGCTACTTCCTCTTATGCTCCAATAGAAGGCAAGAAAAGAACACATTAGACATGGATTCTAATAGTGTAGCAGTGCAATAATGACCTAACTTTGTATTTTTATATGTTTTAGATAGTTATGTCTCAATTTACAGCTAATCCAACTGAAACCATAGCTTGGCAGCTAACTCTAGCTTCTTGTTGTTCAAAGACACAAAATAGTTTTTTGTTTTGTCTTCTGAACCGCTTATTCCCTAATCAGGTTGTGGGGGTGCCGGAGCCTATCCCGGCTGATTACAGGCAAGAGGCAAGGTGCACCCGAAACAGGTCAGGGTAATATCATAGTGGCCAATTTACATTGGAGGGTGGGAGGAAACCAGAGAGTACGCTGAGAAAACCCATGCATACATGCAGAGAACATGCAAACTCCACACAGAAAGGCATTATGCCACCCAGGCCTTGAACCCTGACGGTGAGGTCACTGTGCTAACCACTGTGCCACCGTGAAGCCTCTCAAAAATAGTGTGAAGGAAAATTGATTAGGAAGACATTTTGAATTGCTTGACCAAATAAGAAAAAAAATCCCATCCTCTCAAAAGGACAAATCTTTTTTCATGGATTTACATCCCTCAGATAAATATCTGACACCCGTGAATAAACATTGGACTAATTTAATGCTTACAGACACTCTCTGAGCAAGACACCTAATTCAAGTTACATCCTTTGGAGGAAATCGATTCCGTGGAGAAGCATAATGCTATGCTTGGTAGTTCTGCTAAACAAAAGAAGCAATTCCAGCACCAATAGCAACATTTTTTACAAAATTGTCAGGCTTCCTGCAAGAAGTAATTGAGCTGCTCTGCCAGGCTTTGAGGGATTTAAAACAATGAAACAACCACTCAGGGAGCATTTAAACCCAGGTCAGGGCTGATGTATGAGGAGTCTGAATGACATGGTAAACTCAACTGCAGACGAGCAGACAGCATGGATGCATAAAGCAGCAGAGAGAAATGATCATTTATAAGTTCATAGTGTGTGTATCAAGGTCAGCCAATCCTATAGAAGAATAGCCAGCATAAACTGTTCAATAGATTAGATGTCAGGTTTAAAGTAGATGAAGTACTCTCACAAAAAACTCCATTCATTATTAGAATGGTCAAGCTTCTAGCCCATCAAAGTCAACTCAACTGTTTAGTTTCTTTTCGTTGGAACCCATCCAGGCTGATTGCAGGCGAGAGGTACACCTTGGAGAAGTCACTTGTCTGCAGCAGGGCCACACACACAACCATACACACACACACACTCATTAATAGGGGCAGCTTTATAGCAACTAAACAACCTAACATGCATGTTTTTAGAGGGTGGGAGGAAACCGGAGCACGTGAAGAAAACCCATGCATAGGTGGGGAGAACATGCAAACTCTACACAGAAAGACCAGTGTTCCAGGCCTCGTCCCACTCGGGACGCGAATCCTGATCTTCTTGCTGTGAGGCCACTGTGGTAACAGCTGCACCAGCGTGCAGCCCTAATTCAACTGTCAGTACTTTAAAACTTAGAAACAATAGACAAGTTTAATATTACTGTACAATATAATTTTTGACTCTGGAAATTAGTCAAATTGAAGTGAAAGATAGAAAATAGGTACACAGTCACCTTTAGTGAGACTAAATCAAACTGCCTATTGTTTGTTAAGTAACATGTGGCGGTCAGTAACTTACCAAATCAATTAATCAGAGTGTCAGTTCAAAGGTTAGCGGTTTTGGAGATAAAGTCAGAGAGGCCAGACTGAGATGGTTTGGACGTGTGCAGAGGAGAGAGAGAGTACATCGGCAGAAGGATGCTGGGTTTGGAACCACCAGGAAAGAGGCCTAGAGGAAGTCCAAAGAGGAGGTTGATGGATACAGTGAAGGAAGACATGAAGATAGTTGGTGTGACTGAAAAGGATGCAGTAGATAGGTTCAGATGGAAGAAACTGACTTGCTGTGGTGACCCCTTAAGGGGAATGCCGAGAGAAGATCAGTTTAAACAGGGAAGTCATGTTTTCCTTCTTCACAGCCTCCTAGGGAAATCCAATGTTTCCCCATGCCTACAATGAGGCATAATCCCACAAAGGTTTTCGCTGGCACACCGCAAGGTGGAAGATAAACAAAATATCTCATCGAGCCATCCAGGAGATTCTGACCAGATACTCAAACCATCCCATCTGGATCCTCTCAACATAAAGAAGCAGCGGCTCTTTTCTGAGCTCCTTAAGAATGAATTTTTTTCCTTATCTTCAAGAAAGAGATTTTATAGAATTTTTTTTACATTCTGTCAACAAAATTATTGTCAAAGTCACGTCTCCGTGATTCCAAGATGCTGAACTTTCATTTATTTATTTAACCTTTATTTAAGTAACTAACTATTTAAAATTTTAATCTCTTTACAAGGATTTTTACATTTTTTTTTACTGATGCTAAACCTGAAAAATGATGTTGTATTTTATTACAAGGTTATTTCATCTTGGTTTGAATTTCATTCCGGTGTACGTGATCAAACATGGTCACTAGACTTGCTCCAGAAGTAATAGAGACTGAGGGATTGGGAAAAAAAATCAAAGACAGAAATTGTAAAAATAATTTTGACTTTTGACAACAACTACTTTCTCATTATGTCCTAAATGCTTAGATTTTTTTTTCATTGATCTCAACAAATACTATTCTTCTCGTGCTAAAAATCCATGAGTCTACTTATTTGAACCAACATGATGATATTCCAAGCAGTGTTCATTATTCCTCTGAAAGGTGAACACTTTTGGTTTGTCTGAGTTTTACTGGAGGGTGTTGAGTGTGTAATAACTACTTCAGAGCAAGCATGTGAATGCAAACAGCCACGGGAAGCCGGGAGAAGTCATTGTGCAGGGCGCTAAAAGCAGTGTTCACCTTCACACCTGTAATTTGAGGGTGTTTTTATGATATGGCAATGCTTTTCTCCTATTTTATTTTTGTCACCCTAACTCAGCAAATGGTCTGTAGTCCTAAATAACCCCTTCTAACCTTAATCTGGTGCTTTTAATCTATTCCCATTTACACTCAGGTTAATGAAAGGTCAAAAATTGATTTCTATACCCTGATGATGGATTGGTACCTTATACAGAAGAACATTTTCATGAGATCATGGACTTTTAGGATAAAAGTGTTGATAATGTTCTTCTCTAATTTTAACTGTAGTTTGATTCCTCTCATCAAGCTGGTCTGAGTGTATATCTACCTCTATTACTAAGGTGTAAAAAATGAGCAGGAGTCGCCTGACTTTTATCCCTTAGTGATATCAGAGAGAAAATGACAAACTGGATTTGGAAGCAACAGATATGGATCATGGTCTCTAATGACATCTCTGTAAACCCAGGGTGAAGCAGACAGGTAGCTGTATGAAGAAAAATAAAAAAACACACACGCACGCTTCTGACAACTAAGAACTGAAAAGGAATAAGGTTTAATGTAACACAGACTCAACAAGATGACAGTATGGAAGCCTGGAAAATAATCTCCTGATCAGACGAGTCACACACTGAGTCCTCTTTCAGAGACTTAAATAAGGAGAAACTTAACTAGAGATTGTTTTGGTCAAACTAATACAAGAACACTGTTCATCTTCGAGTTTACTGTGCTTGACTTGGCCAAAGCTGAATTAATCATCCGTGCCCAAATAATTTTAAAAGGATTTGTTAGCACTGCTGACAGCGGAACTCATTATCTCCTAAAAACACAACCACTTTTGTTAGACTTGATTTTAATGATCTCATTATTTTATTAAGTATCGCTTTTCTGTTTTAAGTGAATCCAATAGAGTTATTGTCTACAATAAAACAGTGATAAACAGATAACAACTTGAATTTAGTTTTTCTTTGACAGGCACATGCATGTGTGTGGGCACACACACTATCGATGTCACCCACTCTGTTTCTAAGCCTGCTCAACTTCTATTATTCAAGAAAAAAACCCAAAACCAACAGACTCTGACACCCAGGTTCTGTCTCTCAGCTGTATGTGGGTGTAAAAAAATTAATTAGTGATAAACATCTGGCTCTGAATAAAAATCATCTGAGGGATTTGTTAACACTATAAGTCAGCTCATCTATCACAGACAGTTACTCTAGCAACTATCCAGGACAGGATGGGTTGGGGTCTTGATCATACTCAGAGCTGCAGTTTTAGACTCCTGGCCCCCAAAACCAGGCAATCACCTCACTAACAAGCCTGCAAACCTCGCTGCCAGCACCTCTTCTTAAAATGTATCAACAAGTCATCAACGGTGATTCAACTGCTTTTGTTCTACAAACAATGATTTATCTAGTCTTATTTCAAATTTACAACTATAAAAATGGCTGTATTTGAAAGCTACACAGCACCATCATTAACGACAGGCAAACCATTTACAAGTTGGCGTACAGATAACCTTTTAGGACGACTGAGAGAACATAAAAAAATCAATCTGGAATATGTTTCAGCAAGTCAAAGCAGGCCAGGTTAGGGCAAACCTGGTGCAGGACTGTTTGGTCACTATGAGTTTACCACGTCATCTTGGACCAAAACCCCAGCTATAACACAAAAAAGATAAACAATCATCACTGGCTCATGTCTAGAAAAGAATCCCATTTCTGGATTTCAGAGGCTATTTTTCTTTAGGGCAAACCTGTGAATTCAGCAGTGAATTAAGCAGTGAATTCCATTACACTGCTTAATGGGATTCTGACTTGACCAGTTTATAATTTCTAGTTTTCTTTGTTGAAACCAACACTTGCTCAGAGTTTTTTTCAACGTACTGTATTCATCCTTCAAATGAAAAAACTTCTATGCTGCATGCCCCGCAGTAGGCTGCCACAACGGTACTAATGGTGAGGTTAAGCATCTTCCCCAGTGACATTTGAGCATGGGCCCAGTGGCAATTGAACCGGCTTCTCCCGGTCCAAAGGTAGACATTCTACCAATGAGCTAATGCCTCCTCCCTTGTTGATAGGTAAACTCAAAACAGACAAAAAAAATTGAAAGAAGATCAACAATACATTAGATTTGCTTCTAAATTAAGATGGTATTTGTATTGATTAAAAATAAACTACAAAGTACTTTCAGCTGAGAAAAACTCAATTCCTCAAAGATCTAAAACATCTTTATTTTTTTATGGCCAAGGGTGAACAGTATATCACTCCCCCCGCACCCCCCTCCCATTCAGCACATCTTAATCCATTGATACTCTTTAAAAATGTGGTGGTACAAGAAATTCTCAAATTCAATGTATCAGTAACAATTTTTTTTTTTGTGGGAGGATGGAATAAATAAATACAATGTAGAGATTTTATTCTTTGTCAATGGTGAATCTAAAAAAACAGTCTCTTGAAAATTAACAGAAAAACTGTGTTGTGAATCTTTTGGAGAAAAACATCATTCTGTATTTTTTTAAATAAAAATGGAAGATTTCCATTGGTCTTTAGGGTTGCTATTAAAATGTGGTTGCTTCAAAGAAGCGTGTTATTAACGCAAATCCTGACACTAGTTTTCAGCTGAAAGCTGCAATGATACCTTTCAGGGATTTTGATGTGGTTTGGGAAGTTAACTCACATTATACATCCCAACTGAGACACTGAATCACTCCACCTAAACACACCAGCAGGCGATGACTGATCCTTGTTAAAAGAATTTACCCAGAGCTGCTGGGAATCCTTTAATTATTGATTGGCCGTTGCCTCAAGGCTGTTCAGCACTTCTTTTTTTTTTTTTAAAGTTGCTCAATTCAGACTTTTTATTTTTTGCTGTTTTCATCAGAAATTGTGGTTAAAAAAAAAAAACTATAGGAAGAGTCATCGGAATGAATCTGTAAATCTTTAGTGCCTGATGGCTAAGAAATTATCATCATGAGACTCTAATTCTGGAACTTGTTTGAGTTCCCATTAGAAATTTCTCATGCTCTAACCTTGTACAAACATTTTACATCATCATATTTCACTGACGGGGATTTGTTGTTTCTGGATTCCCCCGAGAAAGAATGAAACTGCATCACACAATCAGAATGGTAGTTTGGGTCTATTTAAAGTGAAATGTTTGTCTAGAAAAAAGTACTTAAAATATTAAGAGTATTAATGTGATCAAACAAAAATAAAAAATGAGACATTAAAATAAACTTTAACAGTAAATAAAGGCGTAAAATTTCAAGAAGATAAAAATCCTCAAATCCAAAATGAATAAATGTTTATATGATCTGAACTTCTGTTTGTGCTTGTATAATCTACCTACTTGTTGCAAAACTCTGTTTATTATTGGCTGCTTGAGATCCAGAAAACTGTAGTCTGCAAAGACATCTGTTTTTTTCTAAGGCATGAAAATGAACCTTCTTGTACCATTTCTCAGTTAGCATCAATAAGTGTATCAGTAAAAGCTTGACGAGCCAGTATCCCACTGTGTGCCAAATGGGATGTCTCCAGTGGCTCCATCAAACCCAGAATCCATAGACTTCTTATTAAAAATGGACAGCCATTACTTATTCAGCCTTATAGCATAATAAACATTCCGGCACTATAAATTCAGTCAGACATCTTCTTATCCGTCTATCCCTTTCGGGGGTGCCGGAGCCCATCCCGCCCAATTTAAGGCGAAGGGCAGAGTACACCCCGAACAGGTCGCCAGTCTGTTGCGGCGCCACACACCTATAACCATCCACACACACATTTGTTCCTAGGGGCAATTTTGGCACCGGCCAATCAATTCAATTCAATTCAATTCAATTCAATTTTATTTGTATAGCCCAAAATCACAGAATGTCCGTCTCAATGGGCTTCACAAGAAAAAGAGGAATGTATTAACACAAATACACAACAAGAAAAATAACTAACAAATGCTAACTAAACAAGACTAGCACATTAATGCACTTAGACTCTCCTTCTCGGTGAGGAAAAACTCCTAAAAAACCCATCAGTGGGGAAAAAATAAGAAACCTCATGGGGATCCACGTGAAAGAGAGATCCCTCCCCCGGGACGAGCAAACAATGTGTCAAAGATTATTGTTTAAATATTAGCTTATTCTAATCTACAGCTAAATATCTAAAGAAGTCAATAAATGTTCTTCATCCTGATGGAAACACGGGGGGCTCTTCAGCCCGGAGATGTCAAGTACGGGGATGAGTAGATGTTCTTCATCCTGATGGAAACACTGGGGGACTCCTCAGCCCGGAGATGTCCAGTACGGGGATGAGTAGATGTTCTTCATCCTGATGGAAACACGGGGGACTCCTCAGCCCGGAGATGTCCAGTACGGGGATGAGTAGATGTTCTTCATCCTGAAGGAGACACGGGAGACTCCTCAGCCCAGCGATGCCCACGGCAGAGATGAGTAGATGGATTTCGTCCTGATGGAGCGGGGATGAAGAAGCGCGGAGGTCTCCTCGGTGTGGCCATGCCCAGGACAGGAATGCAGAGTCCTGGATGGGGCTCTCTCCCAGAGAGGAGGGAGAGAGGTGGACAACATGTGAATTGTATTGTACCAACTAGCAGTGTAATTCTAAATAATCAGACAATTTAGAACAATGAATGAGATAGCAAGCCAGGGGTTTAGGGTAGAGGGTTAGAGTAGGGGGTAGGGGGAAAGAGCCAAGACAGTCTGGCAGAGAATAGTAGATAGAATTAGAGGACAGAACCCCAATGTACCATACTTTCCCCAGCTTTTACTATCTAGCAGCCAACTAATAATTATATCAGCTAATTGAATCTGTTTCTATCTGGCCTGTTGATAAGCTTGTTCAAACAGGAATGCTTTAAGCCTCCCTTTAAATGTAGGAACACTGTCTGCCTCTCTCACTTGAGCTGGGAGCTTATTCCATAAAACTGGAGCTTGGTAGCTAAAGGCTCTACCTCCAACTGTACTTTTTGAAATCCTAGGAACCACCAACAGCCCTGCATTTTGTGAGCGGAGTGTTCTGCTTGGTTGATAAGGTACTATAAGTTCACTAATGTAAGATGGAGCCATGCCGTTTAGGGCCTTGTAGGTTAGTAAGATGATCAACCTAGCATGCATGTCTTTAGAGGGTGGGAGGAAACCGGGGTACCCGGAGGAAACCCACGCAAACACGGGGAGAACATGCAAACTCCACATAGAAAGGACAGTGTTCCTAGCCTCGTCCCCACCCGGGACTCGAAACCATGACCTTCTTGCTGTGAGGCCCCTGTGTTAACCACTGCGCCTCCGTGCTGCCACTATAAATTCAACGTGGCATAATTCAAATGAACAGAAAATAGTGACCAAAAAGGCTACATTAGGTTAGAAATGAATGTGAATTTACACTCACTAGGGCCTATCCCTTGTAAGTCAATGGTTATCATGTCTTATTAGTTTGGAGCAGCAGGCAAACTCCAAAAGCTGGTGTCCATTAACCCTTCCATCACCAGCAGTAAAATGCATCTGGCCTCTTTTTCTTCTTGCCCCCAAGCAGGACCTCATTTCCCAGGCCTCACCTGCTCCTAAAACATCAAATCCCAGAACTGAAAAAAAGATCCAAAATGAAAAACTATTTCAGGGTAGCTGGCTCCTGCCGTCTCAATCCAGAGAAGAGGTAGTGATTCAGACATAGAAATAGGGGAACTAGTTGATCTTGCGCTTCTCCGTTTAACCTGAGAGAAGCACTTCCCATATGAACTCCTAATCTACCACAGGGTGGAATTAAATTTAGTCACCATGTGAGAAAAGAGTCTCTCAGATGACAGCTTTGTCACTCACAGCATGGCAACCACTCTGTCCATCACACCGTTGCTAGGAATTATTCCAGAAGTGGTTCATTTATCTCCTCATAGATTTTGTGTGTGAGAAGAAGCATATGGTCGTAGTTTCTTTCTCATTGGTGGCCGACCAGGTCCTCCTGGGAGACCCCTCTGTGTTTAGATGCTAAACTAGCGTTGACTCATTATAAAAGTTCTCAGGTTGGGAGGAACTTGATTGTTTCAGATGAATAGAGGACTGTGGCCAGCTCACGTCTCTTCACATCAGCGAGTAGAGTCGTCTCACAGTATGGAGGGAAATTTAGGATGGATTCCGAGCTGCATGATCAGCAACACCAACAATATGGTGAGCGCGGTTCACATCAATTGTGACACAGACGTTTGTTCTGCTCAGCTGCCGAATCTGGCTGGACAGCTACTTTTCTGCTTCACTGAGTACCCGCACATCTGCTCTTCATCAGAGTTTACATCCTCACTGTCCAGCACAGAGAAGCAGACATCATTGTCACCTGAGTTTAAAGGAGGTAGAAGGGATAGGGGGCTCGTGTTGCAGTTTTTACCCCAATCTGAAGAATTCGGAAAGATTCTAAAGAATGATATTTCTTCAGATTCCAGTTCAGATGTGCTTCATCTAAAATTACTCGAGTCCCCTTAAATCATCACCAGCTCATTTTAGTGATTACACTGCATGGGTAGAATCCTCTTTCTTGTGAAATAGTGAAGGTTATACAATCTCTCCTGCATTGTTCAGTATGTTTGTGTATTGATGGCTACATCCAATCGTTGACAGAGAACGCTTTCTCTGTCTGCTTACCGCCTGTCACACCAGATCTGTGAAACCATCTCCCTGGCTTATGTTTTCTTTGGATTGGATCCTCCAGAAGATCTTACAGCCCACTCAAGAGATTTCATCCTTCACAGCTTTGCATGGATGTATGATGGTGGAAGACATCTGAACCGCAGCTTATTGTCATCTCGATGTTCTTTTATCTGTTTTTATCTGCGGGATGTCTCCAGTTTCCCACCGAGCAGCTCTGTTCCAACCGTTTTATCAGAGTGATGAATGTGTTTTCTGTTCCTGCCTGTTGGCATTTGGAGAAGTTTTCTTCAAACTACTTGTTTCAAGTTGAGACTGTGTCCTCATTCTGCTGTTTGTGTGCACATGAGTTTTTTTCATTTTGCATCATAGCGCAAGATCTGGACTTTTTGGAAGAAGGAAGATAGAGTGAAACATGGATTAAATCCTGTCTTATCCGTCACCGACCATCCTTCAACATTTCCTGGAGGTTGATGTTTTGGTCCATGTTTCATGTATCTACACAGAGCCCATCCAGTAGTTTGATTTGCACAAAAGTTGTCATCTTTGCGGATGAACATCAAGTTTAAAAGTGACAAATCTGGAGTTCCAGTTTCTCAAAAATTTGTACCAAATACAAAGAAACCATATCATAGACCCTAAAATTATTATTTTCATTGTAAATAATGTATTGTTCTTCCTTTTTCTTCTTATCAACCACACTCATGTAATTTTCTGTCCATTACTTGTTTTCTCACTGTTTTTTTAATTGTATGTCCTGATATCCCTTATATGAGTCACCCTTCTTGTTCCTCTACTTTACATTTTTGGTGTACGTATCTCTTCTTTTCTTTGTGTCCCTGCCAGCTTGTCTAACCTTCCTGTCTTTCCATGTTAGGTCCAAACTTCTCTGGCAATCACAGCTTTGTAATATGCTGCAAAAAATCTTTAAAATCAAGTATTGCACAATTCATTTTCCTTTTTTTGGTTTAATAAAGTTTTAGAAGACTGTCAGCAAAACATTTTGGAAAGTTTCTTAAACCATTAGGAAAATCTCCAAACATGTCTCAAATGGGAATTTGATCAAATAACGAAGCATACTGATTTCCATTTTATCTGCCTCTCTGGACCTAAACAGATGGCATCTCTTTCTGTCTTCTTCAGTGATGATGCAGATCAAGTTATTTCAGTCATTATTTAAGTACAAACATTTCAGCTGCCAAATATGGCTATATCAGAGGAGTGAGGACATAGAGGAGTGTGTTTTTCTACCATATGCCCACTTACACACACATTGATGGGCAGACAATTTGGTTTCTTCTTTCTAAGATACCAATTTAATGGTATTAGTAAAAAATGAGTGTTGTGTTCCTTCTCTCCTGCAAAGATAACCTGCAAAGAACCTGGACTCCTTCCTGTCTCTCTCTGATGATCTGGACACTGACAAGAAGCTTGACCTTATCACCATCAGTGATAAGGTGCAGGCCTGGTGCTCTTGTAGCTGAATCAGAGCTAATCCCTCCAGCCAGACCCTATCTCATGTAAAGCTTGAAACCCGTGGAGAAGATACTGTTCCATCAGATTAATGCCTGCTGCTCTAGAAGATGTTCAACAATCTCATGTGAAGCATGTTTGCTTATTGTTAATGACTGAAAATGACACTTGTAAATCAGATCCTTAGTTAGAATATTTAAATGATTTTTTTTGTTATATAATCTTCTGAGGAAATAGGACTCTTTTTGCTGTTCCTCTCAAAAACTCCTGATGACTCATTTCCACCATTTCAAAGGTTTTGATCCTTAAAACGTTTTTTCCTTTTCAGCTAAAATAGGGCTCGGAGGCGATTAGAACATCCAAGTGAGCCCCATGATTATAAGATCTTTAGAAGCTTTCTCAAGATCAGGAGCAACGTAGGAGGCAAAATCATTTTAAAATGTTTTACTACCTGGTGGGGATTTATTAGACCTTTGATGAACTCAAAAAATGTCTGTGGTGTCGAAAAAGTAGAAAAACTATGTTCTCCTAAATACTGGTCGGTTTGTCTCCGCTCATACGTAGAACTGAGTATCCCCGTTTTTGAATTTTTGAGTCTCTAATCATAGCTTCAACTTTGATTTGGTTTTCACTCATCAGTCCAACTCTCCCCTGGTGCTTGTTAAAGTCCTGTCTCTGATCACACATTCTTATTTTTTACAACACTGGGTCGTCATTTGAAAATCTTCTGCTTTGATCCATCTTTCCGAACTTTCTTTTCATTTATTTTAAACAGAATTGCTATAATATCTCCCTAGTTCTTCTCATAGCAGAACATCATAGTTTAATAAAACTGCTTCATGTTAAACTTAGATTATATTTTTTGTCAATGTTGCTAGTTTCCAAAAGTAATATAATCAACTGAGTCCAGATTTGTGTCTTTGCACATTGACATACAGTTGGTCCACACTCCATCGCACAGCTGTGAATCTGTGTTGGAAAGTCTTAAATTTGAGTTATGGTGTGTTAGTTGTGGTTGGACCACTTTAGCCTTATTTTCCCCTGCTGGGTCTGCTCTGGAATGGGATTGTTGTCATGGTAAACCAACAGAATCTTTCCATGGCAGACTGTACCCTTGCAGACATTGTGAGATGTTAGTATCACAATGTTTTTTGGAAGTAGAGCTAAAAAAAAAAAAAAAGAATGTGGTTCAGAAAAGAAGAGTAGAAGAAGATAGACGCAAACATTCAGTGATCTGTGCTCTTTCTTTTTAGCATATGTCGTCAAAGTAAATAAAAATGTGTTTGCGGAGAGTAAAGATTATTTTAATTGGTAGAACGGTTGCAACAAATTTTCTTTTCCAGGTCAGTGTAACCTTTGGGACCTGAATGGACACTGAAATGTTCAGATGAGTTATTAAAGATGAGCGTGCACTCTGCAGAAAAAAAATGCTGTACTTTTAGAAAAGTTGAAGATTCAGTTTGGGAGTCTCCTGGGCCTGACTACTCTAAAATTTTGTGCAATCATAAGAGATATTTAGTATTAGTTCAACAACTGCTGGTGAAGAAATGGGATGCTAGGCCATGGGCAAAATCACCACAGGCTGTTAAAGTGTTGACTAGTACAAAGCACTAAGTGGAACCCCGATGTATTGCATAGGCTATAAAACTAGAAAAATGAGCTTTTGTTATAGCAGGGGGTCCTCAATCCCAGCAGCTCTGCCTACTCAGGCTGTGGGGTAGCTGCTATGAGGATCAGACTGGCCTAGGTGGTGCTGGACCCTCACTTCAGCCAGGTGGCTTTAGTGGGTGCCCGTGCCTTTCGGTGGACCCTTGTGGTTTTGGCCTCTGCAGTCATGGGCCGGCCGACTCTTGGTGTGGATCGATCCCCAATTTTTATTTCCTCACAGCAGCATCAGGCCAGATGTTTGTTTTGTTTACCATTATTTTTTAACTCAGTTAAGGAGACAGTAGCTAGTGGTTCAAGAGAAATGGGTGTTCTGTGAGGCGCGCCAGGTTGGGGGAAGTGTGGGGTTGTGTGAATGCTGATGCAACATTCGTTTTGTGTAAGTGTGTAATTTTTTAATGTGTGTTTGCTTATTATTTTCTAAATACCTGGATTTTATTTTAGTTAGTTTTATTTCTGTTCAGCACTTTGTGCAACTTTGTTTGTAAAGTACTTTATATTTGATTTGTTTAATCAACATCATCTTACCAAAAAACTTTAATTACTGTGAATAATAACAGGAGAAAATCAGCAGTCAATTTATGTCTGTTTCATCCAGATTTAGGATATCATTCAAAACTATAATTAACTTTTCTAAAGCAAAACTCCTCAAACATTCATTGACTTGTGCCTCAAAAAGCTGCTTGTCCTCTTGTTGAACTATTCTAAGACTTATTTTAATTAGTTTAAATCTTCTTGGCTTTTAATCTAATTCGAAGCCCAAATTTGAAGTCACTTGGGAACGTCATAGTTGAATAAAAAATGCTCGAAGACATAGGCCTCAAATAATCCTCTCATCCCATT
The DNA here is from genome assembly GCA_902685375.1 of Neostethus bicornis. NCBI lineage: Eukaryota > Metazoa > Chordata > Actinopteri > Atheriniformes > Phallostethidae > Neostethus > Neostethus bicornis. Next base: position 11,622,036 of record LR738543.1, read on the forward strand.
TGAATCCAAACTAGATCAAACAGCAGTGTAATGTGATTTTAAGTGATATATCATTGTGAGAACACAGGGGATCAATATTTAAAATCTTTACCTCTCTTCTGTAATAGACCTCTAAAGCATCCAAGACAGCAAGCATTGCATTTAAATCTATTTTCAATGTGCTCACGAGGGAGGAAACTGAACTATGAATTGGGGTGAGTAGGGATTCATTGCATGGCAGGAAGGCTGACACATTGTTTTACTCTGCAGTAGTCCTGCCTACCTGCCTGCCTGGACTCTGCATGCAATACAATCTCACCACAGGACTCGGATAGCTCCACGGATCAATGCTGTCAGTGCAAAATGAAATAAATGGTCTATACAAGATTACTGCAGCGACAGTATTTTGCTTACATGAATGAATCTAATTCTTCCAGGCTTCTGAGGAGAGAGATGCTTGTATACTGAACAAGACGACCTGTGTACAGTACGACATACTGTAAAAATTCTGTCAAGGCTTACCTGGTTCAGGAAAGTCTCAACAGGCTGGTCAGGTATGCTAGTCTTCTTTTTTAAATTGATTTTAATGTTTTACGTAAACAATCTCTTTATGCTCATTTTCAGGATGGGCTCACATCATCAAAGCACCAGCCCAATTTATTTGGTTGTAAGAGCAATATTATTATCTTGTGAATTGGACACCATTATTAGCCTATTTATTCATTTAAAGTTATTTAGTTTTGTTTTGTCATTTGAACCGCTTATTCTTAATTGGATCGCGGGGGGTGCCGAAGCCTATCCCCAGCTGATTTCAGGCAAGAGGCAGGGTACACCCTGGATAGGTCACCAATTTGCCGCATGGCCATTCACACTCACTCCAATTAGCAACCTAATAGCAGCCAATAAACCAAACATGCATGTTTTTAAAGGATGGGAGGAACCCGGAGTACCTGGAGAAAACCCACACATACAAGGGGAGACCATGTAAACTCCACACAGAAAGGCCAGTGATTCAACACGTCCCTCCAAGGACTCAAACCCAGACCTGATTGATGTGAGTGAGACCACTGTGCTTCACCTTTATAAATAATTTCACATAGATCTTCTTTTGGTGGTTAAAGAAAAACCCAATTTGGTCACACTATACTATTTATTTAGAATCAGTAATAATATCTGATATAATGAAGCGATCCTTTAATTTTGAAAGAAGATTTAAACATACGGAGGAGTGATAGGGGTTAAAATGAAGATTTAATTTATGCTTTTGATTTGTTACTATCTTGCTGTAAAAATATTTGAATTATTGTACTTTTTGTGAATGTAACATGCCCTTCAAACTGAATCACAGTTTGAAGTGTAGGTTTAGTTTCAAACTAGATTTTATACAATGTCTAACATCTTTTTTTCTTTTCAACAAAGTGTGTTATGTCTGCTAAAACGACAGATTTTATAACAAACATTCTTTCGCTGTAAGTTACAGAATTTAAGGTGCAGGCCTACAAACTGAATCACAGTTTGAAGTGCACGTACAGTATATAATAGATATACTATTACTGAAACCTTTTTATAAAACCTTTAAATTGGCAAGCAACAAACTTTGTAAACTTTGTTTTACCAAAACTTTGTTGGTACCAAACAGTCTGAGCAGAATATGAATGAATATAATGAGCGATGCAAACATTTCAGAGTCTAAATTGTAGACAATTTATTAATAATAAACAAACCAGGTAAAACTAACTTGTTTCTTTGCCCGTTAAAAGTTTTTTCTTCAGAACGACATATATTCTCTTGCCTCACTTCTTAAATGACTTTACATTCATGTGAAGAGATTGAAGATTAAACTGCAAACTTTAGTTGGATGAGCTGGTGTTGATGTTGTAATGAATGGCTGTCTCATCCCTGACATGCTGTTTGTGACTGTTACTTGAAGCCTGTGGCTGAAATGTTCCGATGACACAAAGCAGAGAGGCTTGCGGGAAGAGAAGAGAGAAGAACCCAGATAAAGCTGCTCCGCTGAGCTGCCAGCAGGAGGTCTTTGAGCTGTCTCCAGGAAAAGAGTGGAGAGGGGGGGAATTCTAGGCGGAAGAGCTCACAGTACACACTATCTACTGAAAAACAACAACAGCAACAAGCATGCTCAATGATCGAGGGGCTTTGTAGAAATGCAAAGCCTTACGCTTTCATTTCTCCTGATGAAAACCCTAAAGTGATTAAAGTAAAATACATTTTATGCACCATTACTGCAACTAAATAACATGTTTTGTTATGAAGTAAGATTCTACAGCATCATATAATTAGGTTATTATTAGTATTATTATGAAATATGGCATTAGTTGAGCAAAGCTAGACAGATTATGTACATGAAATGCCACTTCAAAGCCGAGCTAGGAACGAGGGTTTGTCTTTTCTTTTCTGTTTGTAAGTGCTAATCCATGCACTAAAGGCCTAAATCCCAAACACTGGTTTGAGTAAAACCATGAGGAATTCAGAAAATGGTGAGGCTTTGTTAAGTTAAACTACTTTGCAATATTTTTCAATTCTCTAAAGAATAAAGTATTGAAATTTAGAATCTTCACACAAAGACACAAAACAGTGAAAGTAGCGCATGAGATTAAGTAAATAAATCTTTTTGGGATTTGCTTTGTCCCGTCAAAAATAATTTGTGTTACAATTGAATATTGGATAATAGAGCTGGGAACAAAACTGTACCTTAGTAGACCAATGAGATGTCTGGAAAAACTGGCAGGGTTTGAGAATTGGTTGGTGTTAGTCATAAGAGCAAATACCATCTTAACACTCTCATTTTTACAGAAACAAGCAGTGGGCACATTTCCTCATGTCCTTTGTTTGACAGAATATCAAATCTGATTTATCAGCAGTCACCACTAATTCAGAAATACTCATGTCGACTTTTCGGGTGGTAAAATACTATTAACGACCAGTTGTTATCCTGAAACATACAACTTGAAGGGATAAAATCAGATTCTCCAAAGATGATTATTACAATGCCAAAAAAATCTGACTTTACAACACATTTAAATCATCTGCCAAAAGACTGACCTACAAAAATAGCAAGCAGCTCAAGTGTCTTCATTATGGTAGATAATAATATTAAGCTGCTTGTTGTATGGCTTTTGTATCTATGATGGTTGCATTAGACAATATTTCACATTCCATTCTCTTTCTATTGTCTTCCACTTAACCAGGGCTGTGTCGTGGGGTCAACAGCCTCAGATGGGAAACCCAGGCTTCTCACATCTCGACGGCATCCTCCAGCTTACCCGGGAGGATCCGAGGTGTTCCCCTGCCAGCAGTGAGACATAGTCTCTCCAGCGGATCCAGTGCCTGCCCATAGATCTTCTCCAGGTGGGATGTACCCAAAACACCTCACTGGCAAGGCACTCGGGAGGCATCTAACCAGATGCCCGAACCGACCCATCTGACTTCTCTCGGCCGGGAGGAGCAAGCTCCTCCCGCTCATCCTCACTCTATCTCTGAGTGAGAGCTCAGCCACCCTGATGAGGGAGGAAGCTCATTTTGGCCGCTTGCAAAAACAATATTTTGCAAGAAATAAAAACAGGTAAACTGGTGTATCTGTATCAGAGAAGCCTTCTGAATAAATAGGCGAATGTTTATAAGAAGAATACAGTTTCTATAAAAAAAAGTTCTTCAAACGGCCAAACTCTAACTCATATCTACATTTACATGCATTTCATATTCAAATCACTATACAAAGAATAAACTGTGATGATTTAAAATAATTTGAGAATAACTTATTTGAGTCTCTGAAGGCAGATTGCGACGATTTGCCACTAGCAAAGAAAAATTCTTAAAGCAACGACCTTTTGAATAGACCTGGATAAACCATAGATGCTGGAGCACTGCAAGGATTGCTGGGAGGATGGGGAAAAAAAAGTTTATTTGAACATATTTACATTTAACCAGGAACAAGACATTGATTTATTTTTTTCTTTGCTTTTATGAATTTCTTGCTTTTTGTGTCGGTGACAAATAATTAAAGTTATTATGACATCACTCTTCATGCTCTCCAACCAAAGAATTTGTTTGTCGGGGTGTGGAAGTCTTTTAGATTAGATTTTCTTTTTTTTTTCTTTTCAAATCTGTTCCATTCGTTTCGTCGTCTTCCGCTCATCCGGGGTCGGATCACAGGGGCAACAGCCTCAGACGGGAAGCCCAGGCTTCTCTCACCCCGGCTGCATCCTCTAGCTCACCCAGAAGGATCTCTGTTGTTCCTCGGCCAGCTGTGAGACATAGTCTCTCCAGCGGGTCCGGAGTCTGCCTCTCGGTCTCCTCCCGGTGGGACATGCCCAAACCACCTCACCAGCGTGGCGCTTGAGGGGCAGCCTGAAATACCCCATCTAGCTCCTCTCGACCTGGAGGAGGAGCGGCTCGACACCGAGCTCCTCCCGGATGGCAGAGCTCCTCACCCGATCTCTGAGTGAGAGCCCAGCCACCCTGTGGAGGAAGTTCATTTTGACCGCTTGTATCCGTGATCTCATTCTTTCGAGGGTTGGAATGTAGATCTCAAATTTCAAGTCCATGGTTTTTTTTAATTTATGAATAAATACACAATCAGCTTCGGCACAAGTTTACTTCACAGTACCAAACTACGGTGGGTTTGGCTCATAGCCAATATGTAAAAAAACAACCCGAAATTTGTTCTGAAACCGTTTTAATTCACTAGAGGCCAAAAATATTTTTAAGGTGGAACAGATAAAAAAAAACCTGTTCTGTGAGAATCTTTTTTAATGTTTTTTTTTTCTTTCTTTCTGATCATAAATACTGTAATATTTACATCTAGACAGACAAAACCAAGAGTTTGATTTTTCCTGAAGATGAAACAAAACTTTCTATTAAACCTGAGCATCCTTGAGAACATTTGATTATCCAAAACATCTTAAGAACGGATGTGGAGAGTTACTAAATAAATCTAGTGCTCTGGGTTTGATTACAAGTTTTGATAAATCACATTTACATCCACACACTGCTTTGAAGTCTCCTCAAAGGCCCAAACTGGGTTTCCAATAAAACCAGACCTAAGTTATGATGGAAGTCATAAATCAATAACACTGCAGCAGAAATTTTACTGTTTCATTTTACAACTTCTTGAAATGAACACCAGGCAGGAGAGAATAAAGTCACTGTGAGGATAATAATTCTTCCCAATTGGGAAAAGTACACTTAGATTTATTTTTTTTTAAACTTGTGCAGCAAGGAAAATGACATTAGATGTGTTTGATGGGCAAATGTCTGGTTTAAGCAAGTTTAGATTATACAAACTTCTAAAAAGTCTGCTAGCTAATGATCATGTTGGTGCTGAACAACTGAGAAACAATAGAAGTTCATCTCAACAAAACACTGTAAAGAGTTTAAGTTTTAAACGACAGAAATAAACTGCTACAAACAGTCTGGAGTGAAACAAAAAATGTGTCTCTAACAGGGGAGTGCAAACTTTTTGATTCAATGGCCACATTGAGTCCTAACATTCGAGAAGGGGCCGGGAATAGGAGCAGATGGATGGCATTCTTTGATAACCCCCAGATTAGACCAATAGGATTTTAGATTTTAAACAAGCGTGCCAAATGTGATATCAAGAGCGTTAAATTTAAAATCTTGCGCGCTATGTCAGAAATCTAGTGCGATAGCGCTTAAAAATGTGCATTTAGCGGTGTTAGGTTTGAAATCTAAGCATTTGATGTAACATTTTGCTTGTTTTAACATCTAACACGCTTGTTTACGTGCGTGCAGTTGCCTTGATTTATTTCCATGTCATACAGTGCGTCATCTAGTGAGGAAACATCAGAATTGCAGGGGAAATAAAACACGTAACAAGGTTTATTCATTTAATTTTTTCAAGTTTGGTGGGCCGGATTCAAATGTTTAGCGGGTCACATGTTAATTAATGAATCATTCGTCTTTAAAAAAAGGGTCACATGTTTGTTTTATCTTCTGAACCACTTTCTCTAGCAGTAGCTTATCTCAGCTGATTTTAGGCGAGAGGCGGGGTACACCTGGAAAAGGTTGCTTGTTTGTTGCGCAGCCACACACAGACAACCATCCACAGACACACTCATTCCTACTGGCAACTTCTTAGTGGTCAATCAACCTAACATGCTTGTTTTTTGAGGGTGGGAAGAAACCGGAGCACCCACAGAAAACCCATGCATTACATAGAGAGAACAGGCAAAGGCCAGTGTTTCAAGTTGGAACAGTGGACAAGGGTTGGAAGTTCCAACCCTCGTCCGCACCCGGGATTTGAACTCCTCACCTACTTGTTACTCTGGCCACTTTGCTGACCACAACATCAACACCACTGTGCAGCCAAGGTCCAATATTGTGTTTAAAAAAACTCAACTGAGATTAAAAATGCTGAATCAAAAAACAAGGTAGCGGCCCATGCTTTAAAGAAGTTTTGCTAAATTTGCCAATAAGCAGGTATTAAAATAATGTTTCAATATTATGCACTCAAATAACAGACAGAATATATTGAATTGTAATAATAAAATCTCATAAATATCCAGAAAAAGCAAAGGAGGAAATAAATGGTTATTTTAATCCAATTTCTATTGATTTTACGAGAAGATTCATAATGTGAACAACCCCGAAATCTACATGATAAAACTTTCATATTTATAACCATTAATTCATCCAATTTAAAGTCACTTAAGAGAACTCATGTTATTTTACATGTCTAATAAAACACATATGATCTTGTGTTTGTTAAAAGTTCATCTCCATCAGATGTTTTCTCCTCTGCGTAGTCTGCGATATTTCCATCAAAACTGTGATCTGTTTAATGTGATTTAAAACCTTCCCGTGAGTGCTTTCAGACATGATCAGAATGCATTAAGCGACAGCCACCACTTACTATGTTTTGTAGACAATAAAAACATGGAATATGGCTTGATTTGGCTCACGCACTAAACACAAAAAGCAACAAAAAAGCCTTGATTAAATTTACAAATTCTAATTTAACAAAAGGTGTTATGTAATAACTAACTGCTTATAGTTATGGGGATAAATGTTTGCTGCTCTAGTTGGTTTGTGGGACAATAGGATTTCACTCAAAATAAATCAGTTACATCACTTATTTTGATCCAGATGTCACAATTAAAAGGTTCAGAAAAACACAGGATTATTAGGATTTGACTGTTAAAGTATAAATTTAGTTGTGGTTTTTATCTCTTTCACTCTTATAGACGAGGGCTTGTACTTCATCAAATTTTGCTCTAAGTGGTTGGAATCCTTGAGAATCATCTACATCTTTCTGATTTGATGTTTCTGGTTATTTTAACTTAACTCAATTGTATTTGTGTAGTTCAATATCTTGACATTATTACGTACTATATCAGCCTCTATACTGCAAATTAAACAAAAATACAAAAGAAGAACAAAGAACTAAAAAATATGCACAAATATACTTGAAAACTAACTAAACACATTATAGTTTTCAACATATACTTGAAAACTAACTAAAGAAGGCTCTCCTTCTTGAGGAATACTAAAAAAAAAAAAAAAAAGAAAAAAAAGGAAAGAAACCTCATGGAGATCCAAATGATGGAAGGATCCCCTTCAGGACAAGCTCGCAATATTTCTGTAATTGTTTAAAATGTGCTAATTCTACTATACATCTTTACAATGACTCATTGGCATCATGGCAGTTAAACTGGGCATCAGGATAAGTAAGAAATTTATTTGAAATAAATTTGAAATATTTCGAACATGACTTACAACTTATTTACTTACTTGAGGGAGTAAATACCCAATGTGCCACCCCCCCCCAAGGAAAAATCCAGACACCATTAAAAGCTACATTTCTCATTAGATTTTGAAAACACGAGATGGAAAAAACTCAATTACTGTACGTGAAGTTTTACTTTTGACATTCAAACAGAAATCCCTCCTTTTTGTGACCACGGTGAACAATCTTCTGAATACTTCCAGTATAATAATACGCAATCACTAAACTCAGTGTCCTGACAGTCACCTGGTCAAGTGTGTGTGCTACATTCTGATAGAAAGATGAATTAGACTTTAACCAGCTCATATCTCATCTAGACACTTTAGGAAGCAATTATTTAAACTTATTTCACTCTCATTTTCTTACAAACTTCTAATTAGTTTAACAAGGTAATTATTGGAAAATGTTAACAATGTTAGAATGTCAAGTCCATTCATCTTCTTGGTTTATCACATATTTTCATATTAATTTCCATTTCAGTATTGGGTTCTTGAGAAAAGGACAACCTTTATCTCTCTTAAACGTTTTTTTTTTATTTCAAGGAGACAAAAGAGCAAGGAAAGTTTCTCAAATCAGGAAGGTTAAAGTTAATTCTCTACCAGGTGATTTGAAGTCATTTGGTAATATTTGATCACAATTGCAATCCATGAATCCTTTGTAAGACTAAAAGTTCTCCACGTGTTCATGACTACTCTATAGCTGGAATCTTATCTTTATCTGAGGAGTCATCTTGAACACTTCACACTCTACTCAGCGACTACAAGAGTAAAATGAAGGACCAAACTAAGTAGAGATAGCATAAGTGTGAGGTAGAGGTTTGAATAAAGTTGAAGTTAATCACTCTTCCAAACAATCTGCATCGCTAAAATTAAACAGTAACAGAAATCCAGAAATGCAAAAAATTTAATATATTATGTGAGAAAGCAGGATCTCCATCAGTTCTCTTCAAAAACACAAAACACGAAACTATTATTGATGTAATAGAGTGGAAATTTAAATGGTAAATTCTGAAACGTTTATCATTAAAAGGGTTGCCAGTGCCCATTCTGGCTGATTTCAGGTTAGAATCAGGGTACATACCAAACAGGTCGCTAGTCTGCTGCAGGGCCACACATGTAATCATTCACACACACTCATTATTTGAGGCAATTTTTATAGCCACCAATCAACCTAACATGCATGATTGGGAGGAAACCAGAGAAAACTCAGTCATACACGGAAAGAACATGCAAACTCCACACAGAAAAAAAACAGTATTTCAAACCTCGTGATCACCCAGAACTTGAACTCTGACCTTCTTGCTGTGAGGCCGCCATGCGAACCGCTATGCATTCCTCTAGGTAAATTTCTTATTTGAAATCTAGAAACAATTTCAAATGTAGAAGAAGCACATGACGGGTTTTGAGAAAAAGAAGTTGAACCAGGCAATTAGATCTGGAATAGTTAAACTTCTTAACAACTAGTCCAATTACGTCTGTGCACCTGTATGATGTTTCGGAATCTTAAAAAAAAAAAAGTTTGCAGAAATTGATTGTGTTCCAGTGTTAGAGGACTCAATTACAGGTAAGAGACATGTTGCACCCGTGTCTCTTACCTGTTGTCCACAAACTATTGATTCTTGTATTACTGGGATGAAATATTTCAGAAAATTGAATTACGCAAGTACGGTATTTGTATATTGGAGATTCTACGTGCCTAAAACTACAATTGAGATTTGTAGAGGTTTAACTTTTAAAAACTTGGTTTATCTCCCTAATGAAGTTGACAACAATTTTGTGGGTCGTAAGGATTTAAATACTACGAACACAACAAGTTAGAAATGCAAATATTTAAAAAAAAAAAAAAAGATTACTTACAAGAATGTTCTTCTTCTCCTTTCAGCACTTCCATCCACAGCAAGTGAGTTTCTTCCATCTAGCCCTATCTGCTGCATCCTCTTCGGTCACACCAACTATCTTCATGACTTCCTTCACGGTAGCCATGAACCTCCTCTTTGGTCTTCCTCTAGACCTCTTTCATGGTGGTTCCAAACCCAGCATCCTCCTGCTGATGTATTGTCTCTGTCTGTTCCAAATGTAGCTCTCCATTTGACCTCGATCTCCTCCAAATCCCGTTACAAGTCAATTCAGCCAAAATCAAGCTAAACCAAATGACCTGCAAACAGACTCCCAATAAATAAAACTGTTTCAATTGAATAAATAAAACATTTGTGTTAATTTAAAGTCATATTAGTGGATGTTCTATAAAAACCCATGAGCAGAAGTTTTCTCAAATTGAACTTTTTTCTTGTTAAAGTTACATGTAATAGTCATACAGTACATACACCTGAGAGGTCATTCAAAATTTCCCAACCACATAATGTTGTCCAAATCGATATTCAGATTGTACAGTCATAGAATGAGTAAATTGAATCACCAAATGAGTATTTCTCATTTGCCAGAAATTTTATAGGGATTTTCAGGATGTGCAGGTGTTTTTTTTTATGTAGATCATTAAAAGTATTCTAAACAACAACTCTTGTAAAAGCAGAATAACAGAAAGGCTAAACAAAAAATCTAAATAGAAAAATTGACTTTAAAAATTCTATATGTATTCTTCTCAGGATTCTTTACCAAACTGTAGCAGACGTTTGATTTTAGATTTGAGATGAGAAAACAGAATCAATAAAAAAAAAAGAAATACTTTTATATGTTTTTTGCATGTATGATCCAACTTAAGATCTCTGATTGAATATTCTACACCCGACTGGTTCAAATTAAACATGAGATGAAAAAGAAGAGAGGCCTCGGTCGCTTTGATCTGCTGGTTTTGGATTTGAGTCACATTAATCAAGTTTAAGAAGTGAAACTTTGACAGTATTTTTGAAAAATGTTCAATCTTCTTGAGATTAAATGTTTTAAGAATTATTTTTTAAAAAATGAAGTTCTATTTGTTGGACTTAAATGAGAACAAAATCATTCAAATGTACAGAATTCATTCATCACAGTCTCACTAAGACTCTCATCCTTATGTTTCACCCTTTAAGTTTTACTTATGTGACCCAATTTGCACAAGATAAACAAAACTTTTAATGAAATATGTTTAACAATCCCCAGTATCTCCATAAATAACACGAGCTGTATTTTATTGGTGTTGTTAATGCAGGAAACATTTGCAATGAGAAGCCAGATTGGGGTAAAAAATACTAAATAACAAGCTAAGTTGTTCCCTCGAGCCAGACAAGTTCATATGAAACTTCCACTGTGAACTAAAACTTACTGGAGGCAATTTGAATTGTAGGGAGATGAGAAATGGAAAAGCAATCTTCCACAGCAGCAGTGTAATATGTCTGCAGTAGGAGATGGAACGTACAGGTCATCAGTTAGATTGTAAAATTCGGAACTTAAAGGCATTTTATGCAGCAACAGTTAACAAGCTGATGATGAAAAAAAGCTGGAAGTAAATGCAGAACATTTATTCTAAAATTGTAAATCATCACAGTCTTTATTTTCTGGGTCAAATGTTGGTCTTGTTAGAAATCAATGCTTTTCAGGTTTTTTATGCGACATGGATCATTATTTTTCGTCCAAAAGTATTTATTAAATTGTGCATTACTTTCTCAGCGAAGCTCAGAATTACACCCAAACAGCTGCTTAAAAAAAACCTTTCCAACAAAAAAAGCCACAAAAAGAATTTCTTCACAATATTTACTCACATGTTTTTGCTCTTCAGAAAGCCTCCATGAAGTGTAAAGGTTCGACAATCTGAACCTCTGGGGATTTCAGCATCATTTATCCATCCAACATCTGAACACCAGATCAGCGGGATGCAGGAGAATATCCTCATTAGTTTGAGGCAGCAGGCGGGGTACACCCTGGACAAGTTGTCAGTGTGTTGCAGGACTGATCTCATTAGCTCACTCTTATTAAAACTATTAATAAGAGTTTACTGTTTTGTTTCTTTTTATTCTGTCCTGTCCAGCTTTGTGACATGCAGAATGGTGGTCTGTATGCCTATGTGCTGGACAGGTTTTATTCTGCCAAGTGAAAGTAGAATGCCTCAAATCTGACTAACTTGAAAAAGTTAAACACTAACCACCGAACTCAAACATTATTTTCCCATCCTCAACAGCTATCAAGGAGCTCCATATTTTCAATTCATTTCATCCAACCTGATTGATCTATCACTGAGACTACTTTCTAAAAAATTGTTGATTCTTATTAATAAGGTAGACAGTTTTTTATTTTCATGAATGACACTAGGTTATTATTATTTATTATTTATTTGTGGCAGAAGCGTAAGGAAATACAAGCTTTGATTTTGATTGTACTGTTTGAGGGGTGGGGTGAATTAGCATTTCTTTTACCCACTCCTTTTCGGTATTTATGAGTAAAATTTTAAATCTAAATTCTAATGTAAATTGATGCAATGGATATTTTGGTTAATGATGGAGATACAATTTTGTCTTCTTTTTTTCGATTGCCGAGTGTACCGAACAAAGATCATTCATTCATTCATAAAGATTATACATATGTTTCAAATTATTTTTTCCACTCCGTCATTTTCTGCTTATCCAAAGATGAGTTGTGGGAGCAACAGTCTCAGACAGGAAACCCAGGCTTCTTTCACCCTGGCTGCATCCTCCAGCTCACCCGCAAGGATCCTGGGCCAGCTGTGAGAGATAGTCTGTCCAGCGGGTCCGGGGTCTCCTGCTGGTGGGACGTGCCCGAAACGCCTTACCAGTGAGGTGTTCAGTAGGCATCGTTACCGGATGCCCTAACCACCCCATCTGGGTTCTCTCGACCCGGAGGAGCAACGGCTCTACTCTGAGCTCCTCCTGGATGGCTAATAATGTTAAAATAAAGTTTCAATTTATTCAGTCTTCCTTGAACAAAATAAAATATTAAGAATAGCTTAAGTTTTTTTTACACAATCCCTGAATAAATTACAAAAAAACTAAAAGATTTTCACACTTCTTTTGTTTTTCAGAAGAACAAATCAAAGCATCCTTTCCTGTTTTTATGTATGAATACAAATCTACGAGGCACTTCTCAAATTACTTAAAGTTTTCACCGATAATGGAACAAATGGGTTTTTTTTGTTTTAGTTTTTTTTTTTTTTTTTTAGTTGATTGAGTTTAAGAACAGTAAGCTTTATAAAGGCTTTCATCTGCTTTGAGATTGTTTGACACTGTTTGGTCTGAAGCTTCTCACGTTACGTTCATTTATGATCTCTCTTATCCAGAAGAATTCACACATTTTTCCTGTTGTCTTGCAAAAATAGCCAGAATGACTTGAGTTAACCAAGTTATGATGTGCACTTTTTCTCCTTCTGGTCTCTATGATCCTTGGTTTGTGAGCCCCAAGCCAGTGGTTTTAACTTACAAAACATATAATTAAATTTTTCAAAGAATGTGTGTGAGGTTTTGTTTATGGAGAGAAAATCCTGCTTCATATTGTTGAATTTGTTTTCTGTATCTCATGTCAGCACCTTGTATTACATTGTGTATGGAAGGTGTTTTACTAATAAAATTTGAAAGTGATTTAAACACACACATCAAACTATGAAGCAGCTGTAGGGAAAACACTCACGTCAGCAAAAAGCAGAAACCAAGGCAACTATTCATGATTCAATGAAATTAGACCAGAGACGTTATGAGAAAAGCTGCCTGGTCTGATGAGACTCAATTTATTCTGCAATGTTGAGGCGGTAAAGATATAATAAGGCATAAATAACTTATAACCCTCTCAGCAATGGTGGTGACTGCTGGTGGTAATAGGTTCCGGTCAGGGTGGTGTTCTTTAAAATAATGTCAAAGAGTTCATTATCATTCTAAATCTCCACATACACCAGATCTAAAGCAAATCCAGAAGCTTAAAGCTAGGGTTAAAGATCTTTGGAAGTTCTTATTTTTTTACAGTGGTACTTGAATCTGCCTAGATCAGTTGGACTAATGGAGAAACAATGGAAACGTTATTAATAGACCAGCAGCTCTGTTGGATCTTGAAAACCTCAGTGAATAATTTCTGTATGGGGTTAATAAGCCATTGGCCCAACAGTGGCTTATTGACACACAATTGAGTTTTGGCAGTACATAAATTTTGATGTGGAAACTGTCCATTGGACAAGTTCAGAGGAGAGAGAGAGTACATCGACAGAAGTATGCTGGGTTTGGAACCACCAGGAAAGAGGTCTAGAGGAAGACCAAAGAGGAGGTTCATGGATACAGTGAAGGAAGACATGAGGATAGTTGGTGTGACCGAAGAAGATGCAGCAGATAGGGTTAGATGGAAGAAACTGACTTTCTGTGGCGACCCCTTAAGGGGAATGCCAACAGAAGAAGAATATGTTCATTGTAATGCATGCACTTGTGCAAGTGGTATGATCAGCCGACCTCCTCACATGCAATGTCTAGAGTCATGTCTAGAAAAAACTAAATATTATACTTGAATCTATATAACAAAAAAAGAGGCTTGAAGTGAGCGTGTTTCAAACATGGCTTCTAAGATCTTCCAGCTTCTTGCAGATGATAAAACTTTTGTTTTGCATCATTAGAAAATTATTTGTTCGACTCAAGAGAGTGAATAAAATATGACCTAAATTGAAAAAAAATAAAAGAGGCGTTCAACATTTGTGTTTTTTAGTCGCTTCCTTTTAATAATAAATCCATTCCTCTCTATGAACAATATTCACATATAAAAGCATGTTAAACTATTTACAATCACATCCTGTCGTACAGATGAGCAAGTTCCTTAAACAACATAGAAATATCTCCATCAGGTGACCTTCTGGCTTGTAACAGTGATTGTCGCAGCATTTGCTTCTCATCTCGTAGACTCTAGGAATGTCACCTTATTGCTAACAATAGAGCGATCCACTATCAAAACACTAATGCCATCATCTTTAGGACAGAACCATCCGTTACCTCAACATTAGTTTCACATAAATCGCCAAATCTAGACAACAATTTCCTTTCAGAGTTTCACTTTTGAATAAAAGTTATAACACAGTGTTTCTGGCATAAATAATTAAAAAAATGGAAACTTTGACCTGGTCTGGCAAGATATGATTTAATTTTTCTGTAGCTAAAGCAGAAATCTTCATGTAAGGAACTCAGATCTAACTGCAGCCAGCAAGAAAAGCACAAACACAGATGCTTGTTTGGTGTTTGAGAGATGTAATTCCATGATCCACTTTAATATAGTGAGAGTGGTCCATTGACAGATTTACAGACTGTAACAGTAACCACAAAGTCAATTCATTCCTGCCTCTCAAATTTCTTGTTGGGGTTCTGGGTTTAAAGATGTTAGTCCTGAGGCACAGGGGAGCCTGGACAGTTAGCGTGTGGGCTGGCATCCTGTTCTTTTTCACCCTGTGGTTCATGAGTTGTAGAAGATCCTTTGGTAACTCCTGAAGAATAAGAAAGTTTAGGTTGTTGTTTATTTTACATACCGGTCCAATGAAATGTCCAAAGGTTTAATGTGGAATTGCAAAATCTGTGAAAACACTTCGATATGTCTATGTAACAACAACCTGAAGCCTGAGTCAGACCGCTACTGGATTTGGTGAATTTTTCTTACTGTATTCATTTCCTGGAGTCTGGGATTCAGAGATTTTATTTGTGGATTTAATGCATGTTATTATATTCCGGAAAATACCATGTTTGGTGGGAGACAGTATTAAGACCCACTACTTTTGAACTATCTACGATGGCCACAAATGAATTTGATTGTAATATATTTTTTAATAGGCAGAGTCTAGATTTCAGGGTCAAACTTATATTTAATTTAATTGGGAGGAGGCGATAGCTCAGTGGTAGAATGTTCACCCTTGGACCGGAAGTTCTACAGAAGTTCGCGGGATCGAATCCCACTGAGCTCATGTCTAGGAGTCCTCGGGGAAGACACCTAACCCCTGTTTCTCCCACCATTGGCACCGTTGTGGCAGCCTGCTGCGGTGTAATGCAGCACACAAATTTTCCCATTGAGAGATGAATAAAATATATTTCTTCTTCTTCATCTTAATTACAGCAGCATAACAAACTAAATATCAGCTTTTACAATTATTGTTTGTTTTCAATCCAACTTAACCCCCCCCAAAAAAAAAAAAAAACGAAACACTCCTTCACAAATCTCTGAAAACATCTAATATCTTAGTCGAATATGTTTAAACAAGAGATTTATTTGTCTTCTTAACCTTCTATCCATAAAAGAGTTGCGGGGAATGCCGGAGACTGTCCCGGCTGATTTAAGGTGAGAGTCAGGGTACACTCCGAACAGGTCACCAGTCTGTTGTGGGGTCACACATACACAACCACGCACACACTTATTCCTAGGGGCAATATTATATTGGCCAATCAATCCCACTTTCCTGGAAAGTGGGAGGAAACCAGAGCACCTGGAGAAAACCCATACATACATATACGAGTACAATATGCAAACTCCACACATAAAGCCAAGTGTTTCAAGCCTGGTCCCTCCTGGGGCTCGAACACCCAACCTGCTGTGCTGTGTTAAAGTCTTGCTTTATTAATTTTGTTCATGTGTTCAACCTTGTGAACTATTCAGAAGTAGGAGACATTTTTAAATTACCAGTTGTATTTGTTTAACATTATTCTACGCTTTCAATAAACTATGTTTCAAATATTAAAATGTCATCATTTTCTTATTTAAATCTTTCAGAGGTGCCACTAATTAATTGGTGCTTTGCAGTGATTGTGACAGCAGGTTCATACCTGTCTGAAGTTGCATGTTCTTGTTGTAGCTCGCAGCTGAAGACATGGCCTGACCGAGTGCTTGGTTGGTGCCTAAAGGAGCCCCGGGGGTTTTAGATGATGTTGCTGGGTTTGGTTTGGATTTAGAATCTTTACTTGGTTTGGTCCACACCACACTCTCTGTTACCTGGAGGGCAGCTCCCATTTTCTGGGCCATGTCCACCAACTGATTGAGCGAAACAAACAACAAAAAAAAAGACACTTGGAAAAAAAAAGCCAAAAATTGCATCGAGAAATGACATCAGAAACATCTGTAGTACCTCTGGATCAAACTCAAAATTACTGTCCCGAAGCAGGTTGACTTTCACCTCCATCTCCTGATATTGATCAAGAGCTCCCTTCTTGTCCCCGTGATTGTACAGGAAGATTGCAAAGTTCAGGTTTACCAGAGGGTTGGATCTATAAGAGATTGATCACCAGGATTGAGAAAGGGGGCTTAATGATCTGATATACTGTAATTCCACTTTCAGAGTAATGCAACATTAAAGATAATTAAAGCAGCTCACTCATCCAGATTCACAGCCTGCTCATAAGCTCTGGTGGCGTTCTCCACATCTTCAAGATTGGTCAAAGCCACTAGTAAAGAAGATATGTGAAGTAAAAAAACTATTTATTGAATCATTTCAGCTGTGAAAAAATAAATGATAATTTGTTTCTATTTACCTGCCAACAACATGTAGATTTCACCCATACGTGGGTTCAGGTTGATAGCGGCACTGAGGAAATGGAAAGCTGAAGCATACTGCTGCATGGTAAGGTGGACTAGACCCAGGTTGTACAAAACTTTCCAGTCAAAAGGAGACAAATAGTGGGCACGCTTCAAGCAACTGATGGCCTGTGGGATCAAAGAAGTCAGGAAAGTGGTCAGGAGCCAAAGACAAGTACGTTCATAAGTAGATTTACAATGGAAATGAGTAAGGGTCATCAGAGTTGAGTGTATTCTCAAGTTTGACTGGCTGCGGGATGTTTAATGAGTACAGAATGAATAGGTTCACCATAATAGTGCTTACTCTACCCTTTTACTTGGTCAGCTGGGTTGTGGGGGGAAACAGCCTTGGACGGGAGGCACAGGCTTCGCTCACCCTGGCTGCATCCTCCAGCTCACCTGGGAGCATCGCGAGGCGTTCCCTGTCCAGCTGTGAGACATGGTCTCCCCAGCATGTCCAGGACCTGACTCTGGATCTGCTCCCAGAGGGATGTGCCCAAAATACCTAACCAGCAAAGCACTTGGGAGACAAAGCTCTTTTCGGCCACTTGTATCCACGATCTCGTTCTATTTGTCACCATCCACAGCTGGTGAGCATAGGTGAAGTGGGCATAGATGGGCGGCAGGCGACGATGGGGACCCTGGCGGTCAGACCCTCAGCTGCATAGGCTAACTAGTTTAGTTCAATTTAAAATGAAAAAATAGAATACTAATAGTCTCATCATGGTTGAAAACACTTCAAACAACGCTAATTCGAGCATGCTCCAGTGTGCATGCTACAACTTCCTAAGTTTTCTTACACTAGATTAAGTTTCCACTGCAGAGACTTACGGTTTATCAGGATTAAATCATTTTTAATGGATCCGTTCTCAGTTGGAGTTTGTACTTTCTGTTCTAATGTGTGTGATTTGTTTCTCTGTTTACGACAACTTATGTTGTTTTTCTATCATTTGCTCCTTTCAAATTTGTAATAGTTCTTGTAGTTCTTTTTAATGAGTCTTGTTCTTAATGTTTCATAAAACACTAACTCGTTAACACAAAATGTGCTGAATAAATAAACCCGTCCCAACTTGTCTTTTTTGACACTGTCGTTAAAGGGCTTCACAGATGGATGTGACTAGGATGTTTACTTATTTATCTTTGAACCATTTACCAGGGACAATGTGTAACTTGTGACAAAGTTTTTCATTATGAGGAAGTTAGAAAGTAAAAAAAAGTTTCCTGGAACTTTTGGACAACATGTCTTTGTGAGAGTACGTGCTTCTGTTACTAGAAGTTGAAGATTATTTGTTTAATACAAACAAACATGCAAACTCTAAAATGCAAAATGACCTACAGCAACATATTTCTTTTTTCCAAAGAAGCACATGCCAATGTTGTTCCAAAGTGGGGGGCTTTCAGGCACGGCACAGGCCGCCACTCTGTACTTGTTCATGGCCACATCAAAGTCGCCATGGGTTTGCATCATGCTGCCTGCAGCCAGAATGGCCTGGAAATAAAAACAGTGATTAGAGATACAAGGAGAAGAAGAAGATGTAACCTTTGAAATGGCAGACGATGAAAGTCAGACGTCTGACAGAAAATGACCTTTTATACTTCATGACTTTAAGAAGAAATTCTTACACACTCCCTAAAGCTAATTAGAAGGAAAGACAATTAATATTCAAGCGTAACATTTAAAAAACACACCTTATAATTGTTGGGATCAAAAACGAGGGCATTTCCGAGGTGTTCAAATGCTTTTTGATATTTTCCGAGCTGACAGAAAAGGGATATGTTAGTGCCATTTTTAATCAAATCCCACGTGGACATCATGTCATGGGGATGAATGGAGAAAAAAAATCTAACCTGTAAATACAACAGGCCAAGGGTGGTCAGGAGGTCAGTGTTTTCAGGAGAAAATCTAGAAGAAAAAACCAAAAGGAATTAAAAAAAAAAGTCTTTCTACATTTTACTTTTCACTCGAGCAATTGATATTCAAAGAATCAGCTGATTATTCAATAAAGTTTGAACCAGCATTATTCCTGAGCATTAATTATGACGTGCAGTAGCAATATGTAGATAGGCAGTGAAATGAGGCTCACAGCAGTAAGTCTCATTAAAAGCGACACCCATATTAGGGCATTTGATTAATTCATTTACCCCCAACAGGAGGTAAGCCATAATGAGCTGGATTGCTGATACTGGTGTCATTTTCTTATTTACACCATTGCCTCATGGTTAAACATCAGCTTGGAGGAAATTATCTGAATTTAAAAAGGGGTTGAACAGGAGCTTTGGGGTAAAATGAAAAGATTGAATTTGAGTGGAAGTAAAGAAGGACCACCTGCTGAAAAGTGCTTCAGAGATAAATTTAGATCGAAGAACTTCAAAAAAAAATCTGCTGAAAGTTTTTATTGTGTTCCATTTCTTCAAAAACTCTACGATAAAAATTTTTGATGTGCAGCAATTAAAAAAAAAAAAAAAAAAACTAGCCTGCATTCTCTTTCTATTTCTTGTCTGTGCTTGTTAACCGTGTCAACATGTCAGCTTTACTTACTCGACTGCTTTCTTGTACACTTCAATGGCCTTGTCAGTTTCTCCAGCCAGCAAATGAACCTTCCCGAGTGTCATGAAAGTCTTGTCATGTTTATTTATCTGAAGAGCTGTGTTGAGATGTTCTTCAGCCTGGCAGAGGAAAAGAGGATGATAAATTATCAAAGCTCAACGCCGTGACTCGGATTTGTCCGCTAAAGTGTTTCGGACACTTACGTTTTTGAAGTCTTTAATGAAGAAATAGCACATGCCCAGATTATGACTGATCTCCTGGGGGTGAGAAAATGTCAAACATCATAGTTTATAACCATCTTTGTTTGATACAAGCTGGAAAAGTTGATTGAAATAATTCAATCTAGTTTCATAACAGCTAAATAGAGGAATTGTCTTTCATGGAAATTGATTAATACTGTTTTGAATTAATAATGTTTTTCTTCTTCTTTCGGCATTTCCTTTCAGGGGTCACTACAGCACTACAGCAAGTCGGTTTCTTCCATCCAACTCTATCTGCTGCATCCTCTTCGTCACACCAACTATCTTCATTTCTTTCTTCACTGTATCCATGAACCTCCTCTTTGGTCTTCCTCTAGTCCTCTTTCCTGGTGGTTTCAAATCCAGCATTCTTCTTCCGATGTACTCTCTCTCTCCTCTGCACATGTCTAAACCATCTCAGTCTGGCCTCTCTGACTTTATCCTATTCAAAACCTGTAACGTGCTGTTCCTCTGATCCTGTCCATCCTGGTCACTCCCAGAGACATCCTCAGCATCTTCATCTCTGCTACCTCCATCTCTGTTTCCTGTCTTTTTCTCAGTGCTACTCTTTCTAGACCAAACAGCATGGCCGGTCTCACCATGGTTTTGTACACTTTCCCTTTCATTTTAGCTGAAACTCTCCAATCACACATCACACCTGATACTTTCCTCCACCCGTTCTAGCCTGCTTGAACACACTTCTTCACGTCTTTTCCACACTCTCCATTACTCTGGACTGTTGATCCTAGATACTTAAAATCTTCCACCTTCTTTATCTCTTCTCCCTATAATCTCACTTTTTCATTTGGATCCCTCTCATTCACACACTCTGTTTTACTCTGACTAATTTTCATTCCTCTTCTTTCTAGTGCAAACCTCCACCTCTCCAGTTTTTGATGCCTTTTTAAATAAGCTAAAAGCAATTAAGTGTTCTAAAGACGAAAGAAACCCGGCTGGGTACTTCCTGTTTCAGATGGGAAGGGAATTTGTTAAACGGATACCCTGCTGTGTTTTTAGGGTGAAAGAAGCCAAGCGGGGCTACCGAACACTCTCTTCTTAGAACTTCAAGACAAAGTAGAAACTCAGTTTGGATGTGTGTCTTTATTTCTTACCCAATCTTTCTCATTGAGTCTTGCTGCTTCGTGATAGAACTCAATAGCTGCCTTGTGCTTTCCCAGAAGAAATCTTAAAGGAAAACAAACCACACTAAGCAGGTTAAATAAACCAATTTTATCATTGCGTGCTGAATCATTTTTACAGCTGTATTTGTGTTATGCTTTCTCCATCTCGCTGGTTGATGTAAAAACTTTTAGACGCTCTATAGCAGAGAAACTCACAGTGATCGGGCCACTTGCTTGAGGTTGTCGGAGCTGTTGGGATTAAGGATGGCGCAGCTCTGAAAAAGCTCCAGGGACTGTTGGATCTTACCCTCAAGACGTAAGATTAATGCTGGCGAGAAATAAAGACACACACACACTCAAAATAAAAAGAAGCTTCATCTAGTTGAAGGGAAGAAAAAGGACATTGAAAATGAAAGGAACAGCATGGTGTCCTGAGAGCCGATTTGTGGAAATTAACGACAAAGTGAGGGTCTGGAAAGCGATTACCACAAAGTCTTTATTCAGTCTTACTGTAACTTAACATCAGTCACATCAAAACGATAAGAAGGAAAGATGGAAATGATGACTCACCTTGAACATAAATGGCATACTCACACATCCCATTAGTCTCTTGTAGTTGTTCTTTAATAATAACCTGTCACAGAAGAAGAGACTTAATGTAGACGGAACAGAATGACTTCTGCTAAAATGAATTGTAATATTCAGACTATTGAATACTAAAAGTTAATCAAGTATATTTCCAGAAGAGGTGGCTGTTCAAACTGAAACCTAGCAAATAAATGACACTTAATTGAGTGTATTACTAATTAATGGAATAAAAAAAACTACTTTCTATTGAAGAGACACCAGTTAAATTACAGCTCTGTTCTTCTAAATCAATTATTCCTTGTGAGATTTATGAAAACACAAATATCATTATACAATATTTGCTAGAGCGTGGAACATTATTCACTTTAATAACCATTCCAGGTTTCTTTCTTAAGGTTTAAATAAATATGCAAAGAAAAATGATTCTTCAAAATGTGAGGAGTGAGCTAGACGTTCACATTTTGACTATGTATGTCTAAAAACCTCTCATAGGACCGATTTGCTGCCGAGTGTGAAGCGGCCGGGATGGGAATCAGCGACTCCAAATCAGAATTCCACCCTTTTCTCCCAGAAAAAGGGGGAATGCACCCCTGCAGGTCAGGGACACAGTCCTGTCCCAAATAGAGGAGTTTAGTACATCAGGGTCTTGTTCACAAGTGGGGGAAAGATGGAGCGGATTGGTGTGGGTCCGCAATAATCAGGACGCTGCATCGGTCCGTCATGATAAAGAAAGAGCTGAGCTGAAGGGCAAAGCTCTTGATTTACAAGTCGATCTACGTTCCAACCCTCACCTATGGTCACCAACTGTGGGTGGTGACCGAAAGAATGAGATCACGGATTCAAGCGTCCGAAATGAGTTTCCTTTGCAGGGTGGCTGGGCTCTCACTCAGAGATAGAGTGAGGAGCTCTGCCATCGGGGAGGAGCTCGAAGTAGAGTCGTTGCTGCTTCGGGTCGAGAAACGGCAGCTGGGGTTGTTTCGGTATCTGATTAAAATACCTCCTGAATACCTCGCTGTTTCGGGCACGTCCCACCGGGAGGAGATTCAGACGCAGACCCCGGACCGGCTGGAGAGACCATGTCTCACAGCTGGTGGAACACCTCAGGATTCTCCTGGGTGAGCTGGAGGATGCAGCCGGGGTGAAAGAAGCCTAAGGTTCCCATCTGAGGCTGTTGCCTCTGTGACCTGGCCCCGGATTAGCGCAAGACAATGGAACGGAATGTCTGAAAACCTAGTTTACTCCAGACATTTTGTAACCCTGCATATTGTTGTTATTGCAGTAGATAACTTTTTCCAGGGTATTTTTGGCCAAATGTCTTTGTTTATACGACTTTATAAACATTGCAAGATGAGCTCTAACTTCTGATCTCTCCAACTTCCACTAACCCACAAAATCCAAACACACACATAAAGTCCCACCAAGAGATATAAAAATAAATACACTGGCAAAAATATCCGACATTGAAAAAAAAGATTTCCTTGCGAAGAGACTGGAGTGTGCATACTTACTTTATTAACTTACCAAATTCGTTTAATTATCTACACTAATGTCTAAGTAATTTGTGAAGATATTTACATCTTGTATCGTGCATCCTTACAATTATAATCAACTATAAACACAGATTTATATGGTTTTTTTATCTGAAGTATAAAAGCCTTCAAAGTTGTCTTCTGAACAGTGTATTTAATCATCGAGACGTTTCGACTTCCATCTGGAAACTCAAATCGTTTTGATCATTAAATACACAGTCCAGAAGACAACTTTGAAGCCTTTTCTAAGACGGATCACTCATTGATGAATGTGGGATAACATAAATCTGAATCTGATTGAAATGAGACGGTTATGTCTAGTAAAACCAAACACACAGTGATGTTCCATACCTTACAAGTTTCATAATCTTTCCGAAGATAATGCTGATGTATTAACCAGTTTCTTCTTTCCACGATGGGAAGTTCTGGAGCTGAATAGAGAAGCAAAACATCATTAGAAAAACAAAGTAAGATGTGAGTTGTTTTCTTTTTGAATAAAAAAAGTTCAGTAAACTATCGGGCTCATTAAATTTGTGCAATTTAGATGATTTATTATTCAGCTTAAAGCTCAACAACTAATTTTAAAAGTGCCCTCTCTTTGCAGTGATTAGCAAGTCTCTGATGTGACCCTAAACCCACAGATTTGGGTCCATTCACCACACACTAAAGATTATTTTCTTATTTGTGACTTTACGTCAGAACCGACAGCTCAAACTCTAAACACTTATCTATGTACGGAGGGTGTTTTTTCCTGTTTAATTTGACAGCTAAATGAATAATTCGGAACGCCCCACCTGAGCTGTCACAAGGAAGCCTTTCATGTGACAGTTAACATAGTACTTTAACTAAAAACCTGAGGCTAAAACATAATCACTGTAGCCGGCTGAGGATGCAACAAACACAGATTTAGCCATACAGTGTGTGGATGTAAATATAAATTTATTTCACATATGCATGTGTGCGCGCGTACAAAGCTATACTTTTTTCCCTTTTAATGTCTCAGCAGGTTAAAATAGTCTTCCTGTTGCCAAGGCAACACTGTCTATCAGAAGCCAGGTGCTTGTGACAGAACAGAGAGGGTGTTAGAGACAGAAAGAGAAAGCAAGGCTAAAGGAATTTTTTTTTTTGATTATTTTGAATTACTCTATTCATCCCTCACCGGGGAAATTTGTTTGCTGCACTCCTTACACCGCAGCAGGCTGCCCTTCAACGGCGCCAATGGTGGGAGAAGTGGGGGCTAGGTGTCTTCTCCAAGGACCCTAGAAAGGGTGTGTAACCTCAAGAGATTAACCACAGCGGAAAGAAAGCAACACTCCCTCCCTTTCACAAGAAAGAAAATGTAATTTCAATTGAAGCGTTTGATTTTGTCCTTCTCAACTGGAAAATATGAACCAGTACATTGTGACAAAAACGCTACGTTGATTCTTGTTTGCCAATGTGGCAGCTCATTTGATTAATGAGCGAAACATTATAACTTAAAGGATGAATTGCACCTTCTTTATGTTTTGATTTGCTAACATTTTAAACGTTCATTTCCAGAAAAACTGAAGTTTTTTTTCCCCCAGACGCTGCGCAATGTGAAACCAAGCAGGGGTTTGAATGTTAGCCTCGTCAAGATGGAAGAATGGACCTATTTGTGGAGACCTAATCCACTTTCTTCCAGCTGAGACAGCAATAATATTCTTGTCTCTGGGATTTAGTTGTGGTGCTGTGATGTTCCAGCGTCCACATCCATAAAGCAGGGCCGATTTGGAGAAGACTGCTGGAATACATGGTTCAGACCCAACTGCATGAAACATGAGAAGATAGGAGGAGAGAAGAAGAGCACAGCATGAGGTGTCCCAAATATTGCTGTGTGAAAACTTCATCCCAAACATGGAGGAATTTACTCATTGTTACATTCGATCAGGCTGCTGCTAAGACAGCTTTACCCTCCCTGTGTTTCAGCAGTGTGTTAAAAGAGGATAAGAACAGTGTGGAGGCATGCTGGGATCAAAAGACTCATCAGGAGATGGAGCAGAAGTTAGTTTAGAAGTTTTGCTCCAAACAAAATAAAAAAATGTCATCTTGTTTCAAACTGTTATTACATTGAATTTGTGACATTTGTCTCAGTAAATTGACAGAAACGAGTGTTCGTTTTGTCTTTGAAAATAAAAAAGCTGAAAAAGGCAAACAGCAGTGATAAAATAAATTGACGAATTGACGTTAAGTAGCAAAACTGAAAAATTTTTATAACGAGTGTTCAGCATTAAAATAAGGAGTACACTCATTTGTTCAACACGTTAACCCTTCATAGTATACTGTGTAAAGAAAAACTCATCAGTATCCCTTAAATAACCATCCAGAATTAGTTCATATAAATGTCCACTTCAAGTATGAAATTAACCTCCTTCTGTGTTTGAAAATAATATAGATTTTTTTTTTTAATTTTTTTTACCTTTTTAACCCAGACCCGCTGGAGAGACCATGTCTCACTGCTCGCTGGGGAACGACTCGGGATCCTTCCGGGTGAGCTGGAGGATGCAGCTGGGGTGAGAGAGGCTCACCCCTGGGACCCGACCTGGCCCCGGATAAGCTGAAGACGACGGAACGGAACAGAACTTTTCCATAAATCTTGATCAATTTCCAACAATTGTATTTAACGGTAATCAATGATCAATGGCTATTTATTCCGTTCCGTCATCTTCCGCTTATCCGGGGCTGGACGCAGGGGCAACAGCCTCAGGCTTCTCTCACCCCAGCTGCATCCTCCACCTCACCCGGAAGGATCCCGAGTCATTCCCCAGCCAGATGTGAGACATAGTCTGTCCAGCGTGACCGGGGTCTGCCTCCAGTTCCATGATAGACTTGTTAGTCATTTCATCAAACTTGTGGCCACATCTCTTGGACGCTCGGGTGGAGAGAGGGGCGGAGCAGTCAACAGATGCTGGGTGTCAGTTGCCATTTATTCCATTTCTTTTATTATGTTCCAATACAAGTCAAACTTTTTAAAAATATTGGACCTTTTGCTTAAATTTTGTTGCACATTCAAGAAAATCATCCAATGTAAAAAACTAATGGAAACATCTTTGTTGCATGCAACCAAAATAAATTCTCCAAGTTGATCAAATTACGTTTCTAGTTTAAATAATAAAAAAACATAAAGGGTTTGATGGCTTATTATTGGATGAATTTCAGCTGGTATGACGCCCTGTTTACCTGTGATGGTAAAATGTACTTTTTAATTCATATTTGTTCAATGTTTAGTTAAAATGCACTTTGATCTTGGTCGCGATGTCTTGCTAATCTATTCTGTATAAGAAAGCACATATTCTCATTAATTTGTTACATTACTATTACTGCAACCGGGCCTCATCTCGCTGACAAATGATACCAGAATGAAGTATTTGATTACTGATGTGATTATCAGACTGAAATTAAGCAAAGAAAAAGTGTTGCTGCATTTTAAAATTCCTCACTGTATTAAATATATTCAACATGTGAACACACAATGTGAACAGAAGGATTAGGCTGACATCTGCAGGACAATGTTTGCTAAACGTGAACTAAAATCATCAGAAAACCTCTTAATAAAAAAAAAAAAAAGAAGTGCAGCAAAAGCAGCTAAGTGTAAAAATATTTTTCTATACGAGCTGCAACTGTACCTTTAGGTGCTCTTCGTTTTTTGGTCTCAGAATTAACTGGGGGCTGAAAAACAAGACAAATCAAACACATCAGAGTTAAATTCATAAAGGCAGGGGTGTCCTACCTTTTTTGTCCCAAGATCTACTTTTTACGTATCAAACCTCCTGAGATCTACCAGTCTAGTGTCTACATCACAAACACACAAAAATTGTTTCCAACCTGCAGTAAAACTAACCTGAGTCACAACACACCCTCTCTCAAACACACAAAATTCTTTCTCCCTTCCATCTCTATAACTGTCTCTCACGCACGCTCGCACGCACGCACGCACGCACGCACGCACGCACACACACACACACACACACACACACACACACACACACACACACACCGTACTTTGGGAGGCGCCATTCATTGAGAACAGACTTAACAACATGATTTCACATCACAAACTCCAAAAATCTCCAAATACCCTCTAGATTGTCGCGTTTTTTAGAAGGAGAAAAAGTTACAAGATTATTGCTTTTTTGAAAGAAAAAGTTGCTAAAATGTCGCCTTTTTATTTAAAGAAAAGGTCGCTAGGTCTGGATACTTGTTAAAAGTAGCTACTCAAAGTCTATGAGTTGCCAACATTGACTTCCTGTCAGTTCATTTTTTCTCATGCACACTCCAACTGATAAACGATTGATCAACTAATTGGGAACCCCTGTATTAACGATTGCAAAATTGTGGCAAAAAAGTTTATTTTTGTGCCACAACTTTAGGTATTCGACTAAACCTTGTGTCCTTTATGCCCAGGGGCGGATCCGAGGTGGTGCCCTTGTCCACAGAAAAAAAAGTGTTCTTACTTATTTAATTATTATAAACTTTGGGCAAAATATGCACCAAAATACTGAAAAAAAAACTTATTTTTCCAAATGTTCTGGGTTGCTCAATTTGTCAATGACCTCCCAAGCCCCTGTAGAAAATCCTGGATTCGACCGGATTCCATACAAAGTTAATCACGAAGAAGTTTAAAATATATAAATAGAAAGTTTTTATAGAGTATTTTGAAAATACAAAGTTAGCACATTTTGTTGTATTGTTTATTTTTGTATGTGTACAAAAAAAGATGTTACTTTTAAAGTTACTCAGTACTTGAGTAGTTTTTTCAATGCATTCTTTTTACTCTTACTCTTGTGTAAAAAAATTTAGGTCCACTTATAACCTTTACTTGAGTATTGAAGTAACTGTACTCTTACTTGAGTAAATTTTTTTGGCTACTCTACCCACCTTTGGTTACATGTATACAAACTATGAGTTTCCAACTTCGAAGTAGTAATAATTTAAAACCTTTGCATGTAAATTTATTGACTCACTCATTTTAAGGGATGTTTTTGGACAGATCTCCTCACAATCTTTAATTTTGGCACAAAATAATCACAGCCTTACAACTAAAGACTGTTAATAAGTCTAACTTAACCTTCATTAAGAAGGTTAAATCATTAAATAGTAACACGCATGCGCGATCTCACTGCTTCCATATGCTCTAATACTAGAGTTGATTACATTGTGATGGTTCTGAGAAGCAGATTTCTGTTTCGATCACTTGTTTTTATTAATTATTTGCATTATGAATGTGATTTTGGACCATAATCACGTGTTGAATTTATTGATTAACAACAGATTTGGTTGCTACGTTACTGTCAGAAGTAGTAATGCATGGATTTAAACGTAATCTATGATATTTATTAATGATTATTTATGGTAGTGCTACGTGACAATGTACAGATATTTAAATCAGTCTGATTTAGAAGAATTACACTGATTCAAGTTCTAGTTAGCTGGATCTTACTCAACTTAAGCTACGATAGATTATGATCTTTAAATTTTTCGTAATAAACAATTAATGTTTAAAGTTAATTCGTCGGTAATGACGGGTTAAAGTGTCTCTCTGATGTTTACTAGAAGAAATCAGAAAGAAAATGTAGCTTTGCACTCACCACAGTGCTTTTATCCTCGTCCGCCATCTTGAGAGGATCAACAGTAGAAGCTGTTACCATGGTGACGTGACGTCAGGCAGATCGGTCACGTGACCAGATGCAGATTCTTCAGTGCAGAACTTTTTTTTTATAAAGTTTTCTACTTTAAGATGACTGAAATTCAGCAAAAAAGTATTTTGCAGTGTAAAATTGACATATTTACATGATCCAGTTGTAAGAAACATTCATGTGTTTTGAATAATGTGTATGTCTGTGAATGGATGCATGCATGAATGTGCATACTAAATTCATTTATTCATCTTCTGAGCCGCTTATTCCTAATGGGTTTGGAGCCTAACCCAGCTAATTTAAGGAGAGAGGCAGGGTACACCACAAACCGGTATCAGTTTGTTGCAGGGTCTGACACACATTGATTCATCGGGGCAATTTTGTAGCAGCCAATCAACCGAACATGCATGTTTTTGGAGGAAATCAGAGTACCCAGAGAAACCCCACACATACACAGGGAGAACATGCAAACTACACACAGAAAGGCCAGTGTTGCAAGCCTCGTCCCCACCCAAAACTCATACCCTGACCTTCTTGCGGTGAAACCCCTGCACCACTGTGCTGCCTCCTAAACTAAACTAAAAAATCTAAATAAACTACATGTAATCTAAACGTAAAATCAAATGAATTGAATGAATGAAAAGCTTCAAAATCAGGAATCACATTTTTCCTACCAATTTAAATTCAAAGTATGCCAAATTAATCCAAATTTAAACACAGGAAACTATACATCAATTTGAACATTTTATTCAACATCATCACTAAAAATCAATTTCTTCCAAAAAAAAAAAAAAAAAAAAAATCCATTCACTAAATACATTTTAAATACCATAAAATATTTACAAAACCCATTAATACAACGTTTTGATCATGTCAGAATTTGACCTGCTTAAACAGAATGATAAGAGATCATCATTAATCCCAAAGCAGCAAACGAACAAAGGTTGTTCACACCTAAACAAGGATCACTGTAACACAAAATCAGAATATTTACATCTAAAATCTTAAGAGAAAATACCAAAGATTTGCAACATTATGTGCAACTTAAAAGTATTGTTCTACCTGCTCATTGTTGCACATGTACGTCTAACTGAGTAACTGTGTCTTCATTTGGAATCACAAGCAGACTCACTAAAACCAGCTTAAAAAAAAAAAAGATAGTCCAACTTCTTTTTCTTCATTTTTACCCCGATGTCTTATAAGGAAGTCTTGAATTACACATTAAGGCTTACTTTGTACATATTCTAAATAAAAGACAGACCTTTATTCATCCCTTCATTGTTATGTTCTTCATGCAAACATTCATTTTAGTAACAGCTTCTAAAATCAATACCTTGTAAACAGTGGGCGGTCTGTAGCAGTTATTCTGATCAGATTTATAATGTGGTCCATGATATTTTTTACTGTTATATTTGACTGTATGAAGTTAAAAATAAAAAATAAACAAGGAATAAATAGATAACTTTCTCTACAGTAGAATCTTAGGGAAAGTCGGAATCGGAAAAAGTGTCTGACCTCTTAAATCGAAAGTTGTTTCCATAATGTCAACGCGGGGGTGGGTCGTTTCTTTTCCAAATTAAAACATTTCAATAAGAAATAAGAAACTGGAAGTCTAGAAATCTGATGAATACTAATGTGCAAAGTAACACATTGTGTCTGTACTGTTGTGATTTTGTTCCCTTGCTTCACTTCAAAGTTAAAATTTGATGAATAATAAAACCCTAGAGGGTCAAAGTTAAATTATTTACCAATTGATTTGCGTTTTCCTAAAGAAAACAAACCAAACCTGAACCTCCTGACTCATCTGGTATGCTGATCAGGGAGGATAGTGGTTAAATCTCCATGTACATGGGGGACTAGTTTTCCTGGTTTCTGCCAAACACCCCCTGAGCAGTAGAGCTGGCAGCGCTTGCTGCGGCGCTCTGGAAGCTTGGGTTGGTCAGGACTTCTTGGGAAAACTCTTGCTGAGCTTTAGTGAAACTGGCACCTGTCCTTCTGTACTTGCCGTGCACCTGGAAATACAAAACAATGTAGGTTTCCAACAGTTTATTTCCAGAATTCAGACGAATTAGGTTCATGTCGGCTTGTTATCAACGTTTATATAAGTGAAGAAATAGCACATAAAATGTAAAGCTTATATTTTATCATCACACATTGTTACTAATAAGTAAGGATGCTTATCAATACCAGCTTATAGATACCAGTACTATCTGGTATCTATAAGCGGTATTGATAAGTGTTGATAATTGGTATTGATAAGCGGTATCATTGATATCACTGGTATTATTGATACCGCTTATCAATCCAGTATCTTATTGATACTCTTATTGATACTTTTTTTTAGTGTAAAAGCAAGTAGAGGAAGACAAACAAACTATGTGGATGCAACCAATCCTTTTATTTTTAAACAATATATTAACTTAACCTCCTTAACATCAATAACTTTCATTTGTTTTAGATTGTTTGATTGCATCCTTAATGTTTGTTTTTCTTCTTCCACTTGTGTTTAAACTAAAAAGTATTGGTAAGATACCGGATCAATAAAAGAGTACTCGTATTGATAAAATGGTATTGATAATCACTGACTGAATCCATCAAATCTGCAACACAGTACCTGAACAATTGTTGCACATTGGGGAAGATAAAAAGGCTTGAAATAAAAAATTATGTCAATTTTAAATTCAACTACATCTACAAATATTTTGATAATCTGATTGATTGACTGTGCACATGTTGATAGATCGTTCCCGGAAGGTTTTTTTGTGTTGAAAAAGGGATTGAGAGTGAATCAGAAAATCTGCCAGTCTTAAGTATTTTCATTAGTTGTGATTCAACGTAAAAAGTTTACAAAAGTTTTAAGAGTTTTTATTTAATTTTTCAAGCTAAACTTTTAATATTGTTGCAGAATTTTTGCATTCACTCTGATTTTCAACATTTCTTTTGCATTCCCGAGAATAAACCAAAGCATCGTGACATGTGTACACCTCTGTATGTTGTTTTACTTTGAGAAAACAAAGCATCTGGATTTTTTAATCTCTGACACCATCTAGGTTAATGTGAGACACTAAAGCATGAGGCATGGAAGAGATGATGTACATAAATACTAACCATTTTCAGCAGAATGACGGCCAGGACTGCGTTAACGGTGAAAAAACCAGCCACCACCATCATTACCACGGCAACTGCTAGGTTTGTACCAATCATACTGATCGCTGCTATCCATCCACTGTCAAACACAGAAACATTTCAAAGGGTTATTTTAGAACACTTAAAAAACATACTTTGGAAAAATGTATGTTTTTCTAAAGTAAACATACATTTTTCTGCATGTATTCAGCAGATAGATTGGTTGAATTTCACAAGTTTAAAGAGTGACCAACTAACTAACATGCAAGAAGATTTACAAATGATGATGTTATTTTAATGGTTTGCACAAAACAAAGAAATCCAAATGGAAAAGTTCCACACTTACAAAAGCAGCAAAGTTAGGTCAACAGGAATCTGTCAAAGAGAAAGCAAAGCAAGAGAGAAGATCCAGGAGGAGAAAAACCTCAGAAACACAAAGCTGGGAATCCCACATGCATCTACCCACAACAGCGTGCACGTTCACACAGATAAACATGATAACCGGCTGCTTGGAGCGACTATCCATCCACATCACAGCCTCAGACTTTCTGTCAACATAAAAATGATTCTTTCCTTTTTCTGCTCACCTGTTTCCCCACTTGGGAATCCCTACGGTTTGGATAATGTACACAGCAACTTGGAAGAAAAAAACAAAAAAGAAGAAAAAGAAGCTGAAGGAGCTATCAGACCTGCAGGGGAGAAACAGAGAGAACAGAATAAATAAAAATAAGGCAGTCAGTGGACAGGACTGGACCCCCTGCTGCTGAGTCCTTCATGTGGAAAAGAAAATGACCTCCTGGGAACAAAAACCAGCAAAATGTTCAACATCTAATAAATGCATGACCCAAAAAAATGTTTAAATTTACATACTTTTGAATTTTTGGTCAAAAAGGTTACTAAACACAATTATTGTAAAATATTTCTTGTTCAATTTCCCCTGTATTTCTTAGTTCTAAGTTGTTCTAAGTCATTGATGTTAAACTCTGTCGCTGCGGCCAGAGGTAAGATCTTAAGCCCGATCCAAAATTCGGGCCGGGTCGGACCTAAAAATGTCAATCATTACGTTGGGTCGGGCTTCTCTCCCGCTTACTTTTTTTTTTTTTTATATGTTTATAAAATGTAAACTAAAACGAGGTGTGGGTACTAAACTAAGGAATACTTGTTATAAAATTAATAATTTGGATAAAAACAGAGAAGTAATTTTTTACTACTAAACAGGATCCGCAGAGCCAGCTCATCCTCTGCGCACGTGAACGCCTCCTCTTAATTTGGGAATCCTCCCCAGCGCACGTCTTTATTTTATTTATTTTGAACTGGTATCCCCGATATGAAGGAGTAAGAAGTTAAGGATAAACTAAATTGCTTTCATAAGACACCAAAAAGACTGGCACCTCGACGCCGAGCGGACATTTAAACAGCTGGACTGGTAAAAGGAATGATCTCTATTTTATCATTTGTTTCAAAGACCGTCCCTCCTCTTCGCGCTAAGCAGGCCATCACAGACAAGTATGTTAAGGGTCCGATAGTGTGAGTTTTTTTTTTTTTTTTTATTAAAAAGCCGTGTTCTTGAAAATGTTCCAATTTATAATTTTTTATAAATAATATATTTTTTTACCGCAAGCCCGCGGTTTTAATATCCGGGGCTTGGGTCAAGCTGGATTTTTTAAGTCCGATCTCCCCACTGGCTGTGGCTCTATTCCCGTGTTCTACTACGTGATCGATCACCTTGAGTTTAAATTCTGCGGTGTCTCTTGGTAGAAGCCATTTCCGGGTCTTTACACAAACACACAAATGGAAATGAGACGTCCTTTCATGTAGCCCACCATGCACCGCGCACTCTTTCTTCTACGGGGGAAATGGAGTCGGCGGCTGCTTACCGCAGTTGCGACACCTGTTGTAGCTCAATATTAATTGATAAATAAGGCGCTCCGGGTTATAAGGCGCACCGTGGACTTTAGAGAAAATTTAAGGTTTTCAGGTGCGCCTTATAGTGCGGAAAATACGGTATTCAAAAAAAGAATATCTTGAATTTTTTTACTATAAAATAGTTTTGGATTGCACATTATGAGTTTGCAGTGGTTATATTTGTCCACTAGATATCAGTGTTTTTCCAAGGCCTCAGATACTGAACCGTTTGAGGCAATTTTGCTACTACAGTGTTGATGCTTTCCCATCAGTAGTTTAAAGGTCAATTTCTACTACTCATAATAGCACAATAAATTTGGCGATTACCTGAAAGCTTTGTAGACTGGTCTGTACCAGCAGATGAATGATACAGGGGTGAAAAGGATGAACCAGAGGATGGAAAGACCAAAGTCTACACCATACTGAGAGTCCGCAGTGAAATAAGCTAGGCAAGCCAACACGTTCAAGAAGAGAGTGGCACCGTGGACTGGGGAAATACATAAGAGATAAGAACTTATTGCAAAACACAGGTTATAAGAATATGCAGATATGTTTAAAAGCAAACCTATTTTTTTAATAAAAAGACGGTCATTACATCAATTATGTATTAACAGATGTACGTACACATCCACAAGTAGTACATTCTCTTGCAGATTTGTCGATAGTCTTCAGGGATATCCTCTTCAAAGTCCTGGTAGAAGCAAGGCTTCACTGGAAAAAACTTTGGGAGAGGCGGCCAGTTGTTCTCTTTACCTGGAAGATATTATTTCCACCACTGCGATCACTATGAGTGTTGGTTTTCTCCAGAGACACATTCTAAGTTTTGGATATAACAGTTTAAAGCAGTTGAAATCACCCACCTCCACTGTTTGCTGTACTTCTGTTCTGAAACTCCTTCTCCTTTCGATCCAGTTCAGCTGCTTTCCTCTCCAGCTCTTCCTGCTGTTTGATCAGGTTGGCCTGAGCAGCCGCTGCAGAGGCCTGATGGACATTAAGATAGATTACATTTTACACCACTATGTATGACCATAAGAATATCTTCACTATCTTCACAATGTACAGGTATAAGGCTCCCACTAAGAGAACATTAAAAAAATCAAAATAGAAAAAAAAAAAAAAAAAACATGTTTCCATACGTCAAAGTCGCCTCGGAGGTGTCCCTCTTTTTGAGAACCACTGAACTACAGTAAGATTAAAAATTATCACCTACTCCGTATTGCCACAAAAAGTTGTGAAACGCTGGCTCCAAAGTAATAAAATACAAGAGGAAGACGAGAGCTTAAATGTTTGTTCTCAAAAACTGCTATTATGTAGCAAACCAGATTTAATCTCTTCATTCTGCAGTTTTTTGTAAATAAAAAAAGAGGGTTGAGTGCTTCTTGCAGGTAAGGGTCTTGGAACAAGAACAATATTTTGTTCTTGGACTTGTACTTTGACTTTTGTTTTTTTTTTATGTAGAAATGTAAGAAAGAAATGCTAGAAATATAGAATAATTAAGAATAATAAAAACAAACAGATGCTGTAACCTTTAAACTAGTAAGAAGGGTTGTGTTTGAAACCAATTGTTCTGTTTTGAGGTTGTGTAACCCCTCGTTCCTCCAGGAGTGATCTCTCTTAGAAGAGGCTTCTAGACAGTTTATTTGACAATCGAGATATTTCAACTTCCATCTGGAAATCATTGTCAATTTGAATGACCGATTGAAAATGATTTCCGTATGGATGTCAAACATCTCGATCATCAAATAAACTGTCCAGAAGACAAGTTTGAATCGATTTTAAGGCTCATTTACTTTATACATCTGTGGAAGCTTTAAACGTGAACCAGCAGCTTTTTTAAAGAGAAATGATTGGACATACTTGTGCAGTTTGTTCTACAGACGTTTGCAGCACAGCTGGTTGGGAGGAGGTAGAAGAGATGGGGATGGTTGTTCCAGTGTGGTTTCCCTGCAGACAGGATAAAAGCAACACCTCTTTATAAATAACTAAATGCCCTCTCGGTGTTAACACTCCAATGTGTCACATCAGTAGAAGGATTTAAAGAGGAAAGCTCACCGTCTCAGGTGCAGAGAATGGGTTGAACTCTCCCAGGCTTTCAGTGGCTCCACTGGTGGCTTGTGTGACAGAAGCATCCTGAAAAAAAGATAGAACACAGTGAGTTGGAGAGCATTTCAGCAGACAGAAGACGCACTAGCATGCCAAATAGTCTCGGTCTACATTAACTATTTAGAGACTAGTTGAAATGTACCTTTATATCAACTGAAACTAGGGCTGGATATTGATACAAACTTGAAGTTTCTGCACATATTCAATTCAATCTAATTATGTTTGTATAGCTCAATATCACAAAACAATTGTCTCAATGGGCTTCACATTGTAGATTGAAAAAAAGTACAAAAACAAAGAACAAAAAAAGATTCCTGTCTTAGACCATCTTCCACAGTGTGGAAAAACTCCAAAAAACACAGCAGTGTAAAAAAAAAAAAAAAAAAACCTCCTGGGGATCCACATGAAAAAGGGTATCCCTCTCCTGGGACAAGCGGCCGATGTGTCTAAAACTGTTTGTAAAATATTAGTTTATTTTGCTCTACAGCTTTATATCTGAAGAGATCAGTAGATGTTCTTCATTCTGATAGGTAGGTCAAACACAGAGGCATCCTCAGTCTGGCGATGCTTAGTATGGAGATCAATAAATTGGTAGATGGGCTATGTCTTAATACATGCCTCACAATATATATATATTTTTCTTACATACAGTATTCATCCCCCACCGGGGAAATTTGTGTGCTGCACTATTACACCACAGAAGGCTGCCACGACGGCGCCAATGATGGGAGGAACAGGGGGTTGGGTGTCTTCTCCAAGGACCCTAAACATGAACTCAGTGGGAATCAAACCCGTGAACTTTCGGTTGACTTCCAGTCTGCAGGCAAATGCTCTACCACTCAGCCACCGTATCATGACACAGTACACTGTCAATTCAATTTGATTGGGTATGATTTTGTAAAACTGATTTGTTGATTTTCACAATAATAAAAACCATGAGTACAGAGGTGTCCAACTCTAGTTCTTAAGGATTTTCATGCCTTATTGCATC
Source organism: Neostethus bicornis (assembly GCA_902685375.1). Lineage (NCBI taxonomy): Eukaryota > Metazoa > Chordata > Actinopteri > Atheriniformes > Phallostethidae > Neostethus > Neostethus bicornis. Next base: position 11,659,039 of record LR738543.1, read on the forward strand.
TACCCACCTGATCCAGGTTAATAATAATAATAATAATAATAATGCATTGAACTTATATAGCGCTTTTCTAGACACTCAAAGACGCTTTACATTTATATAGATATGCATTATTCATTCACTCCATACAATCATTCACACACACAACATTCATTCCTGATGATGGGAGCTACCATGCAAGGCGCAGACCACTATCATCAGAAGCAACTGGGGGTTCGGTGTCTTGCTCAAGGACACCTCGGCATGGACTCTGGGCGGGGGATCGAACCTGCGACCTTCCGGTTACGGAGCGGTCGCCCTACCCACGGAGCCATCCTTCCCCCTTGACTCCCCATTGACTCCCCCTAATGAGTCAATGTGACAAATTTTATTGTCTAATTTCCACTTCATGTGCATCAGCTGTATTGAAACATGAACAAAATTAACACTATGAGGGCCCCAGCCCTCAAGGACTGAATCTTTACCTCCTTGTAGTAGCAGTACATTTAATAAGTAGTAATGTACATGACAAAGAGCGTCTGATAAAACGTGTGTCAACCTGAAACTCTCAAACAACTTTAGGTACAAAACTACTGCACTAAACAATACGTTTTTTGTGTTACGTCGTCTTCTGCTTATCCAGGACAGGGTCGCGGCACCAACAGCCTCAGACTTCTCTCACTCCGACTGCAACCTCCAGTTCACCCGGGAGGATCCCAATATTTTCCCCGGCTGTGAGATATAGTCTCTCTGGCGGGTCAAGGACCGGCCTCTGGGTCTCCTCCTGGTGGAACGTGCCCGAAACACCTCACCAGCGTGACGCTTGGAAGGCATCCTAATCAGATGCCCGAATCACCCCGTTTGGCTTCAGGAATAAATACTGATACTGTCAAGAGAAGCCTACTCCGAACTCCTCTCAGATGGCAGAGCTCCTCATTCTGAGTGAGACCCCAACCACCCAGCAGAGGTAGCTCATTACACCCCCTGTATCCGCAATCTTGTTCTTTCGGTCACCACCCACGACTGGTGACCATATGTGAGGGTGGGAATGTAGATCAATTGGTAAATCTCTTTCTTCACCACGTTTGAACATTGCAGCGTCCTGATCATTGCAGACGCCACACCGATCCGTCTGTAAATCTCCCAATCCATCCTTACCCCACTTGTGAACAAGACCCTGAGATACTTAAACTCCTTCATATGAGACAGGACTTTGTCCCTGACCAGCAGGTACATACTAATACATGTCTAAAGCTACAACTGAAAGATTTGCTAATCAATTGGTTTTATTTAGATCATTCCTCACATCTTAAATTATTTGTGGATTTCAGAATTATAACCAACATAAATCTAAAAATTAAAACCTTGATCACTCAGTGATCCTCTTAAAAATCACATATTAATACTCCATAAAAATGAAGGTTGTTTTTATGATGACATGTTCATAAGTCAATTTGTTTTATTATGATTATTCACTAAATTTGATATTTTTTGTGGATTTCAGAATTATAAACTATACAAATCTAAAAAAAATAAATCAATAAAAACTTCATCATACATTGATTCTCTAAAAACTAAATATTAATACTTTATAAAAATGGAGGTTGTTGTTTTGATGATGAAACCTGTTCATGTGTCTGAACACCTGCACAGGTGATCAAATGCACCCCAACCTCATTTGAATGTGGAATATTATTTAAAAACAAGTCAAATTAAAAATCTATTACGTGTCATTCCTGATTTTTCCGTGGATTGTTAGACAGGAAACACCGGAGAGCCAAACCCAGTAACCAACCAACCAAACAGGTTTGTGTTGCACCTTATCTCTTTAAGACAAACTTTACACCTGTAAGGCTGTTAAAAGTCAAATAAAAACGTAAAGGAGGATATTCTTACCTGAAAAGGATTCACATCAATTGGGCTTGCGAATGGGTTGCTGTCAAAACCAGACATGATGGAGAAAAGTGTGTTTTTAAGTGAAATAAACGCTGCAAATTCTCTGCTGCTGCTGTTTCACCAGTAGCTCCTCCTGAAAGTCTGCGCATGCGTGCGCTCATAGTGTCTACGTCACGACAGGTCATTTCTAATCAATTAGTTCTCCTTTATTTTTAGAAATGATCTTAATTAGTTTCAAATGTGCAGATCTCGTGACAGTCTGATCTGATCGTCTTAAATCCATAATGTCAGCTGATCTGGACTAGTTTAAACTATTAAGTCTATTTGACAAGTCATTGAATTGTTCAAATAGGACCAAATCCAAACATGTTTAATACATTTTTTTCCCCCAGATTGCTTGATTAAAAACTCAGATCTTCATTAGTTAATATTGATTTGTGCAATACTATTTGCAAAGTTAGTAGATTTGCCTGCCATGCCACCAGATGACTTATAAAATGCTTCTAAATCAGTTTATTTCAAAGACTTTTTTCCACTGATCTTTAACTTTTATGACTTATTTGTCTTTGATTGCAATGATTTAAATGTTGGTTTGATATTTTTTATACCAAGATATTGTACATTTAAAAACACTTCATAAAAGATTATTATAATAAATGTAAATAAAACTTTCTCAAAATAAAAAAAAAACAAAACAATGTAAGTTGTAAATCTACAAGGAAAATATAAATTTCACAAAAGTTTAAAACCAGAGAGACATTGCTTCTATTAGTCTCATCAAATACCAGTTATCAGGTCAAGTACATGTTCAAGACAAAACATTTCAAATTTACTTTAAAATTGAACTCTTAATAATTCTTTTTCTTTGAGCAAGTGCAAAATTTTGAGCCAAAGAGACCGAAGTGAGCAAATAATTTAGACATGCCAATTATGTTATTCACACAACATTGAGATTGCTCACATGTCAGTTTTATTTTTCTGATGTTGCAATAAAATCTGTAATTAATTGTGCAGGAAACATTCAAGATATTCAAGTATCATAACCCATCATTTATAATTCATTAGGCTTGCACATTTCAGATTTTTATCATGGATCCATTGAATTTAGATCCTTTAAGGACTAGTTGTCTTTGTGAATGTATTAAACGGAAATGTAGTTGCAATAAAATTCAACCCCTTAAATCCAACAAAATATTTAAGCCTTTATATGATCTTCCACCGCAGGGAGGCTGGGCTCTCACTCAGAGATACAGTGAGAAGTTCTACCATCCAGGAGGAGCTTAGAGTACAGGCCTCCGGGTCGAGAGATGCCAGATGCGATGGTTCGGGCATCTGGTTAAGATGCCTCCCAAACGCTTCGCTGGTGAGGTGTTTCGGGGACGTCCCACCGGGAGGAGATTCAGAGGCAGACCCCGGACCTGCTCGAGAGACTATGTCTCACATCTGACCGGGGAACGCCTCAGGATCCTCCCAGGTAAGCTGGAGGATGCAGCTGGGGTGAGATAAGCCTTAATTTTCCGTCTGAGGCTGTTGCCCCCGCGACCTGATGACGGAATCAATATATACATGGGGAAGTTCATCTGCTATTCTATATATGTGTATATGTACACAGATCAAAGGTGTAGAACAGATGTTTAACATATTTCCACTGATAAAGGACACTTTACAACAGGCACACCCACATACACTCATCAATAACGACAGTAGACAAAATATTTTTATGCTCTTTCTTGGTTGCTTTTGAGTAAACACTCTGCAGACAGAAGGGTTAGCTTTCAGAGTGAATGGGTAATCATTAGATTTCATGAATAGATTGGCATTTGTCTGTTGTGTCTGCAGTTTTACATTTGAATTTTTGTATGGCTGTCAAGCAGGAGAATGAAGGAATCTCATTGGCATCCGACATTCTCTAAGAGCTGGGATCTTCCTTGGCTGGAACACACCAACCGGCTTGGTCCCTTTGATGGCGGAATTTCCCTTCTCGGAGGGAAAAAAAAAGCAGCACAAACTTAAAACACAAGTGGTTTCTTTTCTTATCACACAAATACATACAGACACGTATGGGCACCATGGCACACACGTGTAGCATTCAACATCTCTGTCTATGATACTAAAAAAAAAAAAAAAAGACTTCAACTCCCCAGCACAGGCTGGTGTTCCGGCTTTGTACAGTATTTATACCTGTATATTATAAGCTATAAAGAATTTTTGTAAAATTAAAACTCATTAAATAAGGAAAAACAAATTGTAATACCAGAATATCCACTGCTTGCACTGATTGTAATAAACTGTAAACTTATAAAGCAGCTAATTATTCTGAGCTTTTAAGTCCACTGAAACATCTGTAAAGCCTGATGTTTCCTGCTTTTCTTCTCTCAATTTTACTGTCGCTGCTTCATTGTTCTAGCTCGGTAACATTCCCTGATGCTGAGTGGTCTTCTGCAGATTTCAAAGTTCCCTTTTCCCCATCTCCAGCTTGCTTTAGCTCTATTTTGGTGCTGAGGAAAGATCTGCCAAGGCACTGTGAGAGCAAGGGTGGCAGTTAAATCCACAGCGGAGGAGCACCGTCACTGATCCTGTCCCTCCTTCAGACTTCTTGTTCTCTTCCATCATCTGGTGGAGGAGGTACTGTACATGGCACTTGGGACATCTTTTCATAGGTTTTAAGAAAGAAAGGCTAAGCAAGAGTGCTTTGATAGTTTTACCTCCCGCTGTATGTATGCATGCCTGAGAGCCGAACAGGGAGAGTGTGTTGGTGTCCCAACGTCCTTCATACCATGAACTCATTGCTGCCGTACAGCACCATGTGCTGAGGTATATCTGGAGGCTCTCCGCTGTGGCCACCACTATCTCTTGAAGGCCTTGGCATAGAATATCTGGCTCCTTTCAGTTTCTGTTTGCCCTTCTCTGGGTTGTAGGTACCGCGGCTGGTGAACAGAGGCCTTTCATCATGAATGTCTTCCTGCTCTGCTGTGGAGCTGCTGTCCAAACCATCAGGCCGAGAAGCCTGAGATGTACTCAGAGCCTGAGCCTGGGTCGGAGCCAAGCCCAGGGAGGGAGACTTGGAGTGGAAACGAAACCGCCGGGTGGCGGCAGAAGGCGTGGTAGGAGATGGGTGAAAATGGGAAGAGGACAAGTAAGGGGAAACAGAGGAACTTGAGTCTGCAGAATCCAGGCAGTCAGGCTGCCGGCGGTGAGTACGACGACGGGGGCTCCTTCCATCAGGTTTGCGAGACCTTGCGGTAGTCAGGACCGGACCGCTTTCTGAAATAAAACCGACAGACATTTGGATGAGTAGGATTCTTTTTATCAATTCACATCACAATTTTCTTAAACTATAACTGAGAGTATGAGCTTTATATTTTGTACACCAGACCTGAAAATTCAGAAATAGTTTCTTCAGGGTCCACATTAAGGTTTTCAGAGCTGTCAGCAGTACCAATAGAGGCCTCAGACTCAAGGGTCTCATCATCCGATGCACGTGGCTCTAGAGTTAGCATCTCGAACGTCAACTCCTCTCTGTGTGCAAACAGACAAGAAAATGAACTTTCTTATGAAGCCGTTAATAAAAACGCACTTAAACACAACTTATTCCAAATCTGATTTTTGTCAAAGACGTTGGGAAAACATTTTAAATACTTCTCTTTTTGTAGATTTTCAATTTGCTCTGCCAACACTCTCTCCTCTTGCTGCATGGCTGCCTGCTGATGCTCTGAGACGTCGCTGAATGGCTCCGCTCCGTCTTCACCGCCACTCTCCTCTCTCACAGCATCGGCTAAAACCGGTAGTCGTGGACTGACCGGAGGTGAAGGCGTGTGGTAGCTCACCTGCTGTACGTGACCTTTACCCTGAAAAGTAAACAAATAAAACTAAATTTCACAAAATCCCATAAATATGGTAAATATCATAACAATGCAGAAACATACAAGACCACCTCAGATTATCTGTTACTTAGCTGCACATGCTTTTACTCAAACACACAGAACACAGCTGTACAAGTAAGACACGACATGCACACAACACGTTTACCTTTTTCACATTGTTTGGCTGCTTTTTAGAAAAACAAGGAGCAAAAAAATGCAGAAGGATCAGCGACTTTACATTTAAAACTTGGGAGTAACAAATAGGTAACCTTCTGTTTGTAATGGTACCTAAAAGTTCTCCCACAACTAGCAGAGATATTATCGCTGCATTTGTCATGCTAATAAGGCCTTTAGAAAGAGGCATCTGAGAGGAATTATTTGCTACCTGAAAAAAAAACATTTTTTTAAAGTGTGTGCTACTGTTTTGTTTGTAAAATTGTTTTAAAAGTCAATTTAAAAAATCCTCTTATAAAAGATTTTAAGATGTAGAAGATGCTGAAAAGTTTACTTTGAATGCTCCATACTCCACGAAGCATTTGGTAAATCTAATCAGAATAAACTGCATGATTGCACAACGTCCCTAATTTCATCCACAAGAGCTCGTTACAGAAAATTGTCCGACAAACAAACAGAAAACTGATGTTGTGATGCATGCTTTGAGAACAGAAGAGACAGATGTTAACATCTGAAGAGATGACACTGATCTGTACCACAACAATGCATGGAGGGTTTGTAGATGCAATCCAACGCATTGATATACATACCAGAGTGCGTGCTATGCTCATAAACCTAACAGCTATTAGTACTGGTCTCTGGGTGAAGGAAAAGACATGTTAGGGAAGAGATCTAGAAGGTAGGGAGATGCTGTAGAGAAAGAAGGAAGTTGAAGGAAGAACTTCATTGAGTCGGAGCTCACCATTGACCGTCGAATAAGGGTCAGTCTGCACTTGGCCTTGTTTTCAGCAAATTCCAAGGTGTTGATGTCCTTCAATCGCACTTTGTATTTATTCATTTGTTCACATATGATAAGTTCTACACACCTACAGGAGAAAAACAAAGAACAATAAACACTTCAGCTTGACTCAAAGTGCTTGAGGATGCAATAAAATGAATTCATAAAACACAATATGAGCCTTGTTTTTTTTCTCAAGACAAATTTTACAAATAAAGATGTATGAGTTTACGCTATTAATTTTATTCACTGAGAGGATTTGTTGCAGGCCTGTTAGTTTAAGCAATAGTTCTATTTTTCTGCATAAATAACACAAACTTGTCCCGTTAGAACTCCTGTAAAGTGGCGTAACTTTCTCCTCTCAGTCAGAAATCTGCACAAATTTGTCCTACTTTTTTCTGATTATCTTACAAAACCTGATAGGAAAAAGTTAGTGTTCTCACATGAAATGCATTAATTCAATTGAATGTCTTTTCCAGGTCATGCTGATCTCAATTCAAATGCGCTGCCCATACTTTCCACTAGCAGTCAAAGACATTTTCTCCCCTCATTGACAGGAAATATATGCTTACGCTGTTGTCTTGCTGATGTCTTGGACGCTCTGCAGTGGATCAATGGTGTCAGGACGCCGGAGAATACAAGGAGCAAAAACTATGGCTAAAGCATTAGCTGACATACGGTTGGTCTCTTCTTGCAATGCAATCCTAAAAGCATGTGTTTAGTTACAATCAAAAGAATGCGAAAGAAAAAGCTTTGTGCCTGATAATATGCTCATATAACTACCTGACAAGATGAAATATGAGGCGCTCTAGAGTGTTTAGGTGTGTTCTGCTGAGCTGGTCGATAACTGAATACACTCCTCTGATCATCTCCTTTTTGTCCTGCAAACCTGAGATGACACCACACAAGACAATCATTTACCGCTGCAGAAAAATTCTTACTGCATTAGATGTGAGTAAAAAAACCTCCATTAATTTAAAGCACAAGAAATATAAAACTTGTTGCTTTCCACTCACCCATTGCACGTATAAACTCCTCATATAGTTCAAATGTCATCAAAGGATTTGGTAGGTCTCTGAGCCACTGCTTAAAAACACTGCCGATAACGTGGATGTTGTAGTCGTCTAGATTCATATTGTCTGCATCTGCATGGCCAAAGAAAGATTAAAGAATAATTGCTTTGAGATCTTTTTTAAACCTTGTTCTTTCAATGGCTAATATCTCTCAAGGAGGTTAAACTGACCTGTGTCCAGGCCCAATTTGAGCTCTTTAATTTTGTTGGTGGAACCGGATTTTCTATAAATTCCTTCAGTGTAGAGCCCGTGCATCTCGATGTAGTTAATTAGCTTTTCTACCACCAACGGAACAGTCCTCTCGTCACTAGTTAGGCGAGAAACATCCACACCGAACTGTCTGGAGGAAAGCTCCGGATCAAACTGCTCAAAAACACACACATAAATGTTCTGTGTTATTTGTTTCAAAATGAATAAGCATTACTAATAACTTAAATAAGTGTGTTTTAATGTCAAACTTGCACAATTTAAACGACAAGATGGCGTATGTAATATGGCCGACTCACCTTCTTACTACATTTAGTGGTGGTCTTCTGGCAGCACTTTCTGTGGCAGGCGTACCGGCACACTGGGTGAACACAAGCAGAGAGATTAAACAGGTCATTCCCATTATCCACAGAAAGACAGTGCCTCCTCATTATTCAGCAGAAGTTGTGACAAAAGCAAAAACTGTTTAGCTCTTGAAAAACCAAAGTGGTATTGGCTGGCATGAAGAAAACATCTTGCGTAAATAAGGACAAACTGTGTGGAGAAATCTGCAAAGGAGAAACTGAGCCGCAGACCCCATGAGTCCAGTTGAAAACAATCTGATTAGGGCTGAGGAGGAGGGGCACAATCTGAGGCCACAGCTGGATACGGCTCAGCCACTAAAAGGCAGTGTGTGTGTGTGTGGAAAACAAAATGTGAGTTTAGGCAAGAAATTCTAATTTCACACCTCTGAAATGAATGTGATATACAAAATAAATTTAAAATGTCTTCATTTTTTGCCAGTGTCAGTGTTTCAATTTGTTGAAAGAAGAACTGTCTGTCTGAAACAGCCGTTTTTGACACTTTAACACAGAGATTTTCATCTTCACTTACGTTTGCACACACAAGCACGGTCCATCATCCAGATGAGTGAGGAGCAGTATTCACAGTATGTCGGGATGCTGTACTGCGTGGACTTGAAGATGTGTCCATTGTGCTCCTCCACCTGCAGAGGGCAGCACAGCATAAGCTTCTTTTAAAAGTTTAAAACGTGTACATTTCCATAAAAAATAAATGTATCAAAAACAATGCTGATAGTCTAGACTTCCACTCAGCTGTACTTACAATGTCTATATCTTTCTTCCTTGGTTTTTTCCGTTCAGGTTTCACTAGAGGCTGTAGCAGAACAAAGAGAACATTTGTTTGATTTAATATTAACAAATAAAACTATTATTATTATTGCCATGTTTACTTTTTGTTACCTTATTGGCCATACAGTCTAGAGGTTTGTACTCGGACATGAACTCATCCATGAAAACTTGGAAAGTGTTGACCCAGACTTTGACAGGAGATTCCCTCCAGTCCCTCTGTTCCTGCTTCATGGTTTTTTCCAAGATGTGCTCAAACAGTGCACAAAGATCTTTGTAACGAATACTCTTCCCGTCATCCATCTGGGAAGAAAAAGTTTCAACTTTAAAAAGTTCTACCATACATATTATATAGTATGCATGCTGACTCGTAAATATCACAGAAAAGTAAAGTAGCAACCCTCACTGCAAGTGCTGTGGAATATGAGTTGAAGATGTTTAGCCGGAATTCCTTCAGGGCTTTTTTAAACACCACGTCAACCATTGTGTCTTTTTTGCTGTCTTCTGTGTCCAAGTCATTAATCTGAAATGCAAAACCACAATGTAAGTTTAACAAGTTCATAACTAATCCCCATCAGTCAAGTCCATAAACAGTTCTGGTTTTGATTGCACCTTCTTCATGAGGAACTCGTTCATGCTCCGGTAGTCATTGGTGGAGGTAAGAATTTGCTGAGCTTCATTCTGCCACTGAGCAGCTTCCATAGCCACGCTGCTAATCTTCACACTACGTCTTCGCTTAACTTTGGGGGATGGATCTTTGTTCTCTTTTAAATCTTTGAAGCCTCGATCTAGTAAGACATCGGGGCTGCATGGAGGCGACATGTTTTCCTGACCTGATGTAAGGGGGGGGTTTCAGTCAGAACCAGTGAAGAGTTTCTACAGGCAAAATCACATTTTCTGCCATTCCAAATACTGACCTTCTCCAAGCAAAAGCCCAGTCTCTCCGTATTCTCCATCTAAAGAATCACCCCCACAAATCAACTTCTCCCTTGATGTTTTCTTTTCTCCATACTTGGTTTTACCCCAAAAACGCATCTTACGAACCCTAATTAAAAAAAAATTTATATGAATTAAACCAACTTGTAATTCAACAAAAAAACTTAATAAAATATCTAAGAAACAAACCGTCCATCTTGTGCGTTCTTACGCAGTGAATCCACTTTGACCAAATCTCCTGACGACATGGCTTTATGCATTTTCTTCTGCTCCTCAGAACCCCCGAGCTGAAAAAAAAAAAGATGTTTACTGCACGGGAAAAAAAATTTATATCATTATTTATAAACAAATCATTTATGACCTCGGAAAATTAAGCCAACAAACTGCACCATCAAAGAATATTAAAATGGTTTAAAAAGTAAAGAAACATTTATAATATAAAAAAAAGTAGCAAAAGAAACAGGATAAGAATAGTACAGGACAGAAATCAGGCAAAAATATAAGTTTTGTCAGCAAGAAAAAGTGACGCTTTTTTGGTCAAGAATTTTCAAAGAGTGTGGTTTTATCTTTAAAATGTGGAAAAGGAAGCAAATCCGTGCAGACATTCCAAAATAGAAGAAACCCTGAATAAATTACAGAATGTAAAATACAGAAAAGTTGAAAAGTGTTGGTAAAGTGGGACAATGTTAGAAGAAAATTATATCTAAAGAAAAACTATCACTAAGTTGTCAAATTTAATCAGATTTACACAAGAGGGGGTCACTTCAAAGGCTTTTAAAAGCTTCAATTATATATTCAAACTGATAAAATATAATAATATGCATTTATGATGCATCACAGATTTCAAGCACCTTTGAAATGCCTTCCACTCTTTGGAAAGAGGATTCTACTTTATTAAAAAAGAAAAAAAAACCCAACCAATTAAAGCCTCAACTGTTTGAGTCAGAAGTGAAAGGCAGACCTATACTCTATGAGCTGAGTGGGTTAGAAATGCCAAAGAGGAGGCACGCTTTAGCAGAGCAGAGACGGGCCAGTGGTGGCTGCGATGGGAACCGTTACCATGTCTGAGTCACTAAAACAGGACTCTGTTAGGCCTGCCTCGGAAGAATTCTGTTTGGAGAGGGGTAGAGTGAAATGACGGGGGCTGTGAAGATTGTTGGCATCATAGTCATCTTCATCTGAATCTCCCTCCAAAGAGAGGATGGGGGTGCGGGTGAGGAAGTCGGAGCGGGTCCGTGCCATTCTGGCTTTCTTTTTTTGGCCCGTTCTGCTGACCTGGATTCATCAAAGGTGACAACACTTTTTTTCTCCCAAGTTTAAAAAAAAGTAAAACTGTTGATCTGTAAAGTAATGTGTTTTGATTCTGGTGTGGATGTGTCTTAATACTTTTATTGGAAAGCAGACATCACCTCTACAAAACTGCATTATTAATCATTTATATCTTAAAAAAAAAATTGCAAATCACACTTTAAAAGTAACTTGATTATGTTTAAGAAGTGAAATAACTTACATCCCGGGCTTTGGCTCCTTTGTAAGGTTTAGTGGCAGGTGTGAATCCTTCTGTAGGGCTGGCTGGAGGAGCTTCTCTAGTGATGGCAGCACTATTCAAATTAAATCATGAAATAGATAAACATTAATATAAACTTATTTAAATGATCATTTTGCATCCTGTTAGGCAGAAATAAAACAATTTTAGATAACACAAAGTATTTCCGTGGTACAATTAACACCTTTAAGAAATTGATTATACAGGTTTCCTCCCAGATAAAGGCAGTTTAGCTGAAACACAGAGTGGTTTCAGTCTATTAAGGCATGATTTTTAATAAAGGTGTTTGAGCTGGGCAACAGGGTGACTTTGTCCCTTCTATTTTTATCTTTTCCACATTATAAAATTCCCTGACGACAACTTTTTTTGCACTTTTTGACAAGGCCTGTGAAGTGCTTCTTTCTTAGTTATTACTATTTTTTCACAGGAAACGCCTAAATCTACCAGTAAATATAAATAAAATACTGAAAATGTATTTGAATCTTTTGAAATAATTTCAGAATCAGAATCAGAATATACTTTAATGATCCCACACATGGGAAATTTTTGTGTCACAGCAACAACTTCCTATCTGCTAAGTGAGTCGTTGTAGAGTCCGATCACGTACGGAAAGAAAGACCTCCGGTAATGAGATGTTCTCGAGCGGAGCTGTCTGAGCCTCTTGGAGAAGGAGCTCCGCTGTTCGTCCAGGAGTGGGTAGAGAGGATGGTCATGATTGTCCATGATGGATAAAAGTTTTTTCAGTGACCTCCTCTCTACCACTGCCTCAAGTGAGAGGCACATTTGCCACTGTTGCTTTTTTTTTTTTTTTTTTACAAGTGAATGTCTAAAAGTATGCTGAATTAGGAGAATTGTTCCAGGCCACAATGGATCATTGTTTTTTATATTCTTTGAACAGTTTTAACCACATTTCTTTGTACTCAAAATAAGCTAACCACAAACCAAGTAAAGCACATGTCAGATTAAAAAAAATATATATCTATTTAAGTCTTGTTTGTTACAAGAAAACAGCGGTATAACAATACGGACAACACAAAGCTGCACAATGATGCGGTGCTAACACAAGATGTTTTGGTAATAAGTCATCTTACACATAAATGTCAGGCTGTAATTAGTTTTAATTAGCAGAAACTGAAACACATAAAAATGGAAATGTAATTTACTGACTACTTACTTAGTAAAAGCCACTCTGTCTTTTGGAGAGAAGAAGATATTTCCTGGCTTGTCGCTCATACAGACAGTGGTGCCTGGATGACTTGTTGGCTGCTTGATTGATGTTCTTATTCTGATTCCTTCTCCATCTTTGGACTCCAGGATGAGTTTAGGAGCCCAGCCCTCCGCAGGAGGTCTGCTGTCCTTACGCCTCACAGTGGGGACTGAAGAAGGTGGTGGGGGCAGCTTTGGGTGAGATTCCTGACCACAAGTATTTCCACCTGGAGGAGAAGAGTCTGAATGTGTCCTTCCATGGGGGTGTGGATGTGGTTTCCTTTCAATCAGCAGGAACTCGGGTCTGACGGGCTTCTTGGCAGTTCCTGTTTCAGCAACATGACGTCCACTCTGTCTGCTCTGCTGTATCCTGTGCAAAGCTTCTCCTCTCTGCTTCTCAAACATGTCTTTCTCATACTGAGCAAATACCAGTCGCTGCTGCTCCAGTACCTCTTTCTGCTGTCGTATCTGTTCCATCATTTCCTTTTCATTCTGCTGTAGCTGGTTACGCTGGCGAACCTCCTTCTCTTCATTGAGGCGCGCTAGCTTCTCCATCACAACCTGTTCAGGTGCAGATGTGGCACTTGGAGATGCGGGACCTGGTTTCTGTGATGAGGGTGTTGTCTGAGCTGCGGGATCTCGGAAATCTACAGAAGGACGGACTAGACCCCCCAGCTCCTCTGTCAGAGGAGTTTCTTTCTGCAGACTGATGACCACCACCACTGGTCGCCGAGCTGATTCTCTTCTCTCTTTAAGAAGTTTGGAAGTGGTGGCTGTTGCCACGGATGCATCCTCATCTCCCTGAGGTTCTTTTGCTTGATGAGGGGAAGGTGTTGTGCTGCCCTCCCGAGCGGGGACGTAAAAAGTTGGGAGGTGGTTCTCGATTTTGGGCGGATACGAGGAGGCAAAAGGTGCTGGGAGATTCAGTCCAGATGGGCTCTGGATTCTTTCTTGAACGTCTGCAGCAGCTGGTTTTGGACTTGTTGAGACAGTTTCCACATTAGGAGGGAGAGGAGAGCAGCTATCCTCACTATCTGTCACCTCTTCTGTAGCTTTGGGAGGTTCATCATCCAAAATTAGAAGCTCAAAGCTACCTTTGGAGCTCTGACTGTCAGGTGTGCCTTGAGGTGAACGGAGAGGCGGACTTGCAGGTGGCACCAACTCAAAGGACCAGTGCTGCTCCTCAGATGGAGACGAAGCTCCGCTGCTGTTTGCCCGAACTTTCAGGAGCTCCAAACTGAACTTTGCTTGTTCCAATTCTCTCATTCGCCGGCTCTCTCTCTTGGCCCGAGTGGTTTTCTGGCTTGGCTCATCTAGAGTTCTAGTCCTTTCTCTCACCGTCACAGTGGATGTTGGAACAGAGCATGACACCTCAGTTTCTGATACCGAGTTGTCTTCTTTTGAAAGCTCTTCTTCTCTGTCCACATTTACTTCTCCTTTAATAGTGTTGAGCGAGTGGAGGCTCCTTTCACGTTGCTCGTAAGAACGATCTTCCCAGGTACTGAGGTCCAGCCCCATGATCCTCTCTGGCTGCTCCTCCTCTTCACCAGGTGACAAACTCACCTGGCCATTCTGGAGCTGAAGCAGTTTATCCGGTCGGTCCCTATCACCCTTCAGTCTTTCTTCTCTCTGAGTTTTGAAGCTGCGAAACAAGAAGACTAAGCCGTTAAAAGACTAAGTATACCTTTTCCTTTTTACATGTATAAAAATACTTCTACCAAAGCCAAAGGAATCAATGAATGGTTCAAATAATAGCTTGAATGTGAAAGACCAGGTCTTGTTCTCCACAGCTCAGCTGATTGTAGAGCTGCTTTGGGTTGGATTGCTTTCGTAATGCTATGCTCTGACCAGTCTGTTGCACACTGCACAAAGCCCAAATACACTACTGGAGTTGTGTGCAAAGATTAATCTGGTTTTTCACAAGCTTTAGCAAGATCACTCAGTCATGCAACTCAAGGAAGCTATTTACAGAAAAGCAGGCCTTTGTAGAGAAAAAAAATGGCATATGTTTCTGCTTCCCATAAATTTCCTTTCAGCAAACATTTTGATTTACCTTTGTCTGGTGAGAAAGCCTCTGCTAAGTGCTTGAAGCTGTAATACAGATCCGTACAGGTGCAAGTATGCCTCTCTGGCTTGATGGCAACGCCAGGCTGTCTGGATGACCAGAGCAGCTGAGCAGCGGCGATGCTGCCAGAACCTCCACGCTCTCTGCAGAACCACAGCAGCCCGTTTCCACAGCCTGAACCTCTGGCGATCCCTGTAACCTCTCCAGTGTGTCTGCAGACACAGAGCTGCCCCCTCCTGGATGCGGGGATCATAATCCTCCCCGGTGGAACGATGTGATCGCCACCATTTCTGCAAAAATGGAGGAAGATAATAGCAGACTTGTTTATTTTAGTTTAATTTGAAAATGTAATCTTGATGACTCAGTAGACACAAATTCAGAGTAAAAGAAAGATAAATTACATTTTGTTAATCTTAATTAAAATATTTTCTTTATTTGCTTTAACCTGTAATAATTATGCATTTAAATGTGTATCTAAAGTGTATTTAAAGATGAACAATAATCACTTATCAGCTTAAATTAAAACGTTAAAAATGGGATTTGGTCACTATACCGAACTAAAGAAAAATAAGTTAAATCCAGCAAACTTTCTTATTTTTGCTAAATGAAAAATGAAATAACTAAATTGAGATCAACAATGAAAGCAAATAGAAAGTCATTTTGTTCAAAAACTATTTAAATAATTGTCTATTCTTTACACATAATTGCTCGTAACTGTGCCATTTATAATCATTAAATTGAATTTTAATGATAATTTCTAAACTCAAGCATGTATTTTTGAATTAATATAATGACATCCCAATATGATGCAGAAGTCATTTTAAGGTTATGAAAAGTGATCATTAATAGTTATACAGAAATAAAATTATATTTTATATAATTATTATCTCGTCTGCTTACTAGCCAAGATAAGGTTGGGCATTCCTCTTGACCCAGTAATGGAATAAGTTCGAGTAGTTTAGAAGATAAAATGAAAACAGCAAATACAGAATCAATGATGATGTAAAGCTAAGTTCTATACCTGGATGGAAACTGCTGCCTCTCTCATCTTCACAAACTGCCTCCTCTCCAGACAGGCTCTGAATTGGCGCTGCAGCGTGACGATGAGTCTGAGGACTTCTCTGTGAAGTTCAGCCTGTAGCCGCTGACGCTCGGCCTCTCGTAAAAACACCTGAGGGGAGGTACAGCAAGGGGGTGAGCACAGAATAACTCACACTCTGGCTATAAGAGAGCTATTAACAAATATACACAAACAAACGCACGCGCACACACACTGTCTTGGTCAATCACAGTCATCCACGCAAATGAAGCTGGGAAATCTCCGGACAGACACAGATACAAGAATGTCAAGTATGGTCCTGTAATTATATAGACAGCATCCCAAAGGCCTGGACCCCTCTATCATGCCCCTCATTTATTCACACACCAAACATGGGACACTGTCTGCATTACATCCTACTTCACAGGGAGGATGCATTCAGGTAAAATGAGGTCATCTAACTCAGAGCAACTCTGGTAACTCCGGAGCATAGCTGGTAATGGTTAAAATAGAAAAAAAGTTTGATATCCAAGTAGAGAATTTATAAACGGCCGCAGCTTTATTCAGTAAATCTTCTTTGGTTGCAAACTAACACGAGAAAATACTGATTTAAACCTATGTAAATAAAACAATGTGTCAAATCCAATTCAAAATCATTACATAGATTAAAAAGAAAAAAACATTACCTTTGTTTTTCCAACTTGAAAGCCCTCTGGTAGCAGGTGGAGTTGGTCCAGACATTTCTGAATACTTTCTTGGGTGGCACTGGTGCCCTCTGGGAGCACCACTCCAAAGTGGTGAATGAAATCCTTTAAAGAGAATCAGAGAGGTTGTTAATGAGAAGTGTATTTTTTGTATACATCCAAGCAATGGTTTTTGCTGATAAACCGAACATCTACTCATAGCAAGCGATAGAACCTGATGCAGTTTCCTGCTGCATCATTTCAGTGACCAAGAGATGAAGCAACATGTGCTTTCAGGTAAAAGTCCAAATTTGCAGGAGTTCAAACATCACGGCATAAATATGCTGAACACCCACTCCTCAAACTGTGGCTCATTGTCTGAATTCAATACAATCTGCTCCCTGGACTGTAGGGGGTGGACAGGCAAACAGATGCTGTGTTTATACAATT
Organism: Neostethus bicornis; assembly: GCA_902685375.1. Classification (NCBI taxonomy): domain Eukaryota; kingdom Metazoa; phylum Chordata; class Actinopteri; order Atheriniformes; family Phallostethidae; genus Neostethus; species Neostethus bicornis. Next base: position 11,676,058 of record LR738543.1, read on the forward strand.
ACAAGCATGGGGAGCATTTCAGAGACCTGAGGACAATGAAGAGGCTCTGTTCAGGCCGGCTGAGTCTTCAACGATGATTCTATCCTCAAAACATTTCTCATTAGTGAAGGCTACAGAGCTAAATATGTTGTGGGGAATTTCTGGTAAATGACAAAGTCTGGTGCTAAACCCATCAATATGAGATCATCATGATACACTTTTATGAGTTTTGCTTTCTAACTCGAAGTGCATGAACATATGTGTTTTTTCCAAAATGTTGAAAAATAATCCACACTTTAATTATTTGGAAACTATTTAAAAGCGTGCACTTCTTCAGGTTTAATAACATTAACTGACATTTGAGATGTCAGGATTAGTAAAACGTTCCGCCAGGTTATTCCTGTATTATAAGCTTTAATCTACTGCAAGTGAAAGAATAAAAATCTGATCCTTCCCACACCCACAAATATTGTTCGTATCCAACAAAAACATTCTGATCAGAGGAACAGATGTAACATTTTTTCTCAAGGTGAATTAGCAGCTGGTACCAAACTCTTAGCAATTTTAATCTGATTAGGGATGAGTGTCAACATGTAAAGAAGAGATGGATGGTTAACTTCACTGACATTGGAGCATATTGATAGTGTTCTTTTTAATTTAATTAAATAATATTGGCATTTTATTCCTGACTCACTCTCAAGGTCGATCTTGCAAAAAAGATATTGGCTTCAATGTGTCTTATACATGGTTAAAAGAAAAAAAAAAGTTTGGGCCCAAATTTTGGTCATAGGTATTTTTCCATACTACAGGTAATAGGAAATTATGTCAGGTTTCAAAAACTTGTCAAAATTATCTTTATTGTATCCAGTCTCTCCACTGAGATTTGTCCAAATAGAAAGGTAGTTGAATGGTTCTTTTTTTTAATGTTCTCTCTGTCTTTTTACGACAGGTTGCTCTTTTTCTAGGGTTATGGTTAATATACATTTGCTTGTATGTTTAGAACAAGTATATTTTACATTAAGAAAAATGTCTTGAGTTTGTGTCTTGCTCAAAAAATTTTCAGAATATGAGATTTTAAATTTCCATAATAAGGGATTCATCAAGTATTTTGTATATGTTCAAAGTTTTTTAAAAAAGTGTAAGTTTTTGAAAAGTTCTTATGGTCACTTTAAAAAACACTTGAAATTCTTCAGACAAATAAAAACGAGGAAAAATGATCCAAAATTAAAATAATAGAAAAATAACAGATAAAAAAATATCAGGACATTATAATGAATGTAGGATCAAATTAAATGAATGTTTTAGTGTATATTTCTCATTAGCAACATTAACTAAACAAAAATTGAGCAACAATTGATAATAATAATGATAATACTAATAATTGATGAAAATACTTTAATTTTTTTGTTAGCTAAAAATGCTAAAAGGACACAACGCGCGCAAATCACACGTGAAAACAAAACACAACATTTAAATCTACAACATTAACAACAAGACGATTTAAGTTATTGTTTAAATGAAAACAGTCACTAACCCGAAGAGATTGTTTGTACAGATCAGGGCGTAAACATCAGGTGTTACTCTAAATGACACGCGTTAGCGCCAGAATGGCGGCTTGCTAACGTGTGCAAAGCAAAATACTTTTAAACTGCACTAACATCTTTCCTCATTTTGATGGGATCAGAGGTCTTCTTATTAGTACAGAAATGCGTTTATTTAAGCGTTTGTAGAAAACTGAAAGTGAAAACGTGGCTGGCTTAGTTGTTTTGGGTTTTTTATTTTTTTTTGTGGAAAATTATTATTGGTATTGATACGATCGATATATTTATATTTTAACACTAGTTTGAAGAGTAACTTTTTTTTTTTTTACTAAGACTTTTAAAGTTGTTAAGTTTGATTTCCCACATTAATGAAGTCGCAAGCATGTCAAAATAGTTTCATTTTAAAACAAAAATGTGGATGGAATTTTTTTTTTAAAATACAGTATTTCAGACACAAAAGTAAAGTTTTTATGCTGACTCTGATTTTCTAACTTTTTAAACAATTAAAAATATATATTTTTTGATATTTTCAATTTTTTAATGCTGTAAAAATTTAATACCATTTTTTTTGTGAGGTGGCGGAAAGAGAAGCAGCCACCTCGTGGTGGAGGGATTTACTCAATGATCTTAGGAGCTAAGTTGTGCAGGGCTTAATGGCCCTGGTAGGGTAACCCTAGGTGAACAGGTACTACATGAGGTGCCAGACGAAGATCAACTCGATAACCAATTATGAAGAAAACAATCATGGCCAAGTTTTCCTTGCCAGGATGTGGGGAAACTTGCATCCTGGCAATTCCCCCAGTGGATGAGAGGCTTGCTTCCCTTCAACGTCGGTTGAGGGACAGGGACTCACTGTCGTTTCTTGCGATGTACCGAATGGCAGTAAGTACTACCCGCCCTTTTTGGAGTCTTTGGAGGGAGTCGTGGAGAGGCCGCCCTAGAGGACTCTATAGTCCCCCTGAAGACTTCAATGCATGTTTGTTAAAATAAGAAGAATCAAAGTACTGTATTGTTTTTGCTTAATTTTTTTTTTTTTTTACAATTTTAACGTAGAAAATACAGTATATGTGTGACAGTGAGGCCTGGAAGGGAGTGATTGGGTGAAACGGCCCCCTGATCTGAGAAGAGTGGTGTTCTGTCGCTTTATTTCATTGACACTCATGGATTGTCAGTAGCAAACACTTCCTTCAAGCATAAGAGTGTCCACATGTGACACCAGGACACTGTAGGCCGCAGTTCAATGATTCAGTTCCGTAGTTGTTTCATCGAACTTGCGGCTGTATTTCTTGAATGCTTGTGTGAAGAGAGGGGTGGGATTGTCAACTGATCACCACCTGGTTGTGGGTTGGCTCAAATGGTAGGGGAGGTAGCCGGTCAAACATGGTGAGCCCAAATGATCGGTGAGGGTCTGCTGGGAACGTCTGGTAGATCCTTTCGCCAGAGAGCGGTTAAACTCACACTTCCGGCAGAGCTTCTCGTCGTACCGGAGAAGGTGAGGGAGATCGAGTCAGAGTGGATTCTGTTTTGCACCGCTAGAGTTGAGACGCAAAGTACCTGTTGTGGCGGCAGAGCCCAAACCCGCTGATGCACACCGGCAGTGAGGGAAGCTGAAGAAAGCGTCTTATCGGGCCTTCGTGGCCTGTGGGACTCTGCCGTTGCTCCTCCGAGCTGAGAGAAGCCAGACTTATGTAGTGGTTTGGGCATCTTCAGGATGCGTCCCGAGTGCTTCGCTGATGAGATGTTTTGGCCGTGTCCCTCTAGGAGGAGACCCAGAGGTATGGAGAGACAGAGACCTGCTGGAGGGTCTCTGTCCCACAGCTGGCTGGGGAATGCCTTGGGATCCTCCAGGGTGAGCTGGAGGATGCAGCCGGGGTGAGAGAAGCCAAGGCTTTCCCTCTGAGGCTATTTGCCTCTGCAACCTGGCCACAGAACTTTTTTTTTTTACATTATTAAGATTTAAGATTCTTTATTGTCGCAAGGCAAGCGTAGTGAAATTTAACAGACTCTGGCTATAAGTATTAAAAAGATACAAAAAAGAAATACAAATTAAACAAGTAACAGATAAAAACAGAAAAAATATCCACTGTTCAGTGGTAAAACAGAAGATGCATTAGTTGATTATTTACAGGATAATTTAAAGTGCAGTATTTAAGTGATCGTGCAGAATTATTGTTATTATTGTTACAGTGAGTGTCGCTGTAAACTGTCCTTTATACTGGTCAGTTGGGGGTGCGAGGAGGGATGGAAGCCAGTGAGCTGATTGCATATTTATTGAATAGCACCTCTCCTGAAAATGTCAGCAAGTTGTAAACATATGTTTACCTTAAAGCTGTACTTTATGTTGTATCCCGACTGTCGGATTCGTACTGTCTCCAGCATGCCTGTGTAACGCAGCTGCCTCAGCACCAGGTTATCATTAAAACGTAAGGGCAGCTGAAAGAAGGAAAGCCAGAGAGAGAAAAATAATTGAGGAGAGAATTACAGAAGAAGTGAGAGAGACAGAGGTCAGAGAGCAAAGAAGGAGAAATGATAAACAGCGATAAAAAATGCTTTACTTCAAAGGAAATGGAAAGCATGCTTTGAAAACTGATCCAAAGCAGTCAAAGTGGCCGGGGCCTGGAGTGGACACACTGTACCTTGTCAGCATTGGAACGGATGCATTTGACAAAATAAGGCTCAGACTGACCCAGTGTCTCCATTAGCTTATTGAGAGAGGCCTGCAGGATGAGACACAATAACATGTGGTCAGAATTGATAGAAAACAGGCAGAAGCACCAAGCTATTTGGCAGGCTTAGCAGTCTGCAACTAACATAGTTTATGCCTGGCATCAGTAAAAATACAAACCCTTCTATGCAATGAGTACAAATCTGACAGAAAAAGAAAAACAATGTATTTTTCATTGAGCACATGTGTCAAAATTTAGTAGCAGGAGAAATTAGAAGATTAAAGCAATTAGTGAGGCACTTGATGTGAAAAGTCCACAAACATAGACCTAGATAAACTGCTCTAACAGAGGGCCCTTCAAAAAGCAATACCTCTTACTTGGAGAGAAATCCCAAAGAAAATAGTTTACATGACAGACTTTTAAGTTTTCTTTTTTAAAACAATAAAATAAAAAATAAAAAAATCAAAATTGATTGCTTTGTTCATTTACAGGGGCTACTTTTTAAAAAATACAAAGTAAATTCAGTGAAACTTAATTCTTCACAAAAACCATCTATCCTCATAGTTTCATCTCGTCACTGCACAATGAGGTGTGTCAGTGCGAAAGTGACTATTTTTCAACTTTACCAAAGTCTTTTTTAATTCAGCAGACATGATGTCATGCTCCTGTAAAGTTTGGGTGGGTGATTACAACATAATGGAAACATCCTTTGGTGAGGGACAAAACTATGAGAAAGGGTCAGCCACAAAAAATGAAGCAATGTTTCCTATTGTGACCATGATACATAAAGGCAACAGATAATTTAATTTTTTCTCTATGAGAGCATCGTCATTTAGTGTCCAGTGAAACGTCTGACCTGAAACTGAGCGCTGATACTGGGTGGTTTCTTCTTCTTGTGAAGGTGAAGCAGTGACTTGGTAATACGGTCATGAAGCGTCAGATTGCTGAGGTACTTCAGTGACTTGACATTCAGTAAATGCTGCAAAAGTCAAGTCAAAATCAATGATTTACAAAAGTTTAGATCTTAATCTATGTACGAAACCCAACACCGTACCTTAGGAAGAACTGGCTTAGATTTGTAGTTCTTGTTCCTCCTGTAAAAAAAAAAAAAAAAAAAGACAAGTATAAAAATAAGTGAAGAAATACTTTTAGTTTTACTGTCAGGTGGCTTTTGATCAACTCCAGAAGTTTTCCCTAGGGGGATCATGTCTCTGACAGTAGAGTGGGACTTTATTCTTCTCTCTTGAGTGGAAATACTTTTTCCCTCGTGCTCTATGTGGAGGTGAAAGGTCAGGGTTAGGCATAGAACAGCACCGACTGAGCTGGTAGGAATGCTGTGATGATTGAAGTTGCTTTCAGTAAGACAGATGTCTGAACTCACATTTATTAGTTTGCAGATATTTTTTGGTTCTGTAACTACTTTGTAGAGTTGTAGATTATTAAAGTATAGTCGTAGAACATTCAGAGTACAGACTTTTGCTAAAGAAAACATTGGACCCTGTTAACCAGGTGAAGGTGAAACAGTGTGTCTTGTTACTGACATGAGGATGTCGTGTGCCCTCTCCAGTAGTTTACTGCTGGCAGAGTTGACAAAGATGCCATCCTCGTCCACAGTGGAGCTGCCGGACGACAAGCGACCGCGTCGACCAGCACGTCCATTCCAGCCAAGGCCAGGGGAACTCCTTAAAAAACCACACACACAGATAACTTAGTCATCTACAATTTCACTTTCTTGAAAAAAAAAATCTATTAAAAGTTTTTCCATAACTAACAACATTAAACAGAGAGAACCAATGCTTTGACCAAAATTGTGTAGAATCTATTTAGTCTTTTATTACAATATGCATTTCTAGTGATAAGTCACTGGTATTAATGGGAAATAGAATTGTTTTTTTTAAGGCATACGAAGCGTTTTATAGGTACCGCAAAAATTTATTTTCTACATATTCATATTTGGAGCAAAACTGTGGCTATAGCAGCCATAGTCTCTTGGTCAGTGATGGAAATTCTGCAGCCCATGCTAACACGCTCTGTCATCTCCAATGAACATTTAAACATTATCACAGACCAGTGGAGCAAATACTGGATACACGGAAGGGAAGTGGATTGCCCAAAGGCTAAAAAAAAATGATTAACTGAACATAATTAAAAGAATAGTGCAACAACTTTACAGAAAAAAGATATCAACAAAGGGGAAGTAAGCTATCATTTAAAGTCCCTTGCACGTTAAAAAAAAGCATCTTTAAGCAGACTTTTAATGACAATTTGCAATCTAAAATGTAACAAAATTGCATCTTTTATTCTATCTTTTCATTTCACTACTTAATAGCACACAGCTCCACAAAAAGAGAAAAGTGATTGCAAACCAGAAATGAAGCTCAACCCGAGTTAAAGGAGAACAAAGATCATTAACTGAGGGAGAGTCCAAACGAAAGATATTCACATGATTGATATGCGCAAGTTCTCAGATTTTTAAATGCAATTCTTGAAAATCAGATAGTGATATTCTTGAGTTGGATTGCGCGGGGACAACATTCTCTGCAGGAAAGCCCAGATTTTCCTTTTCCTGGCCACATCTTCGGCATCTTCTCTGGCCAGCTGTGAGACATTGTCTCTCCGGGGGGTACTGGGATCTGCCCGGAACAACTCACCAGTTGGGTGAGGGCAGGGACATAAATTGACTGATAAATTGATCAAAATGAGCTTTTTGGCTCAGTTCTTTCTTCACCAGGACAGAATGATACAGCACCGTTATTACTGTGTATACCACACTAATTTGATTGTCTATAAAATCACCTGGGGATTGCCTCTGATTTTAAGGTGCTAATCCCCACTTGTCATTCCTAAAAATATTTGAGTTGTGGGCAAATTGGCTCTTTTTTCAAATTCTTTTTCTAACACCTGCTCAGAGTACTAAATCCATGAGAAAAAAAGTTTCACCCAAGGTTACTGGAGCAAATAAGTATCAGGTTTTTAAACAAATCAATTCGCCTGAATTTAAAAAAAAAGAGGAAAAATGTGCCTTCTAATTGAGAGTATGTCGTCTTGAGAAAACAAAATACTTTAAAACTTTTAATGTAAAACTGAAGTTTTATTAGGCAAATATCTATTTTAAATAAAATTTATTAAGAATTCGGATGGTTTGAAATGCCATCAACCTAAACATAAACACAAAGTGTGTAATTGCACTCTGCATGTTCTTGCAGTTTAAAGCTTGATATTCCCTAGGACGCAGAGGAAAATACAGCAGCATGTTATGGAGCAAAATTGTCTTTGAATCTTTCATGGGTCCAACTTCCTGTGTGTTTATCTTTATATTGCATTCCAGCACCTTGAATATTTATTTTTCAAAAGAGAATATTGTCTTCAGTATGAACATCACCTGCAGGGGAAGTGGTTTCCAAAGCAGAAGAGAATAAATTCAGTCATTAATCCATGGAGTTGTTTCTTCTTACTCATGGACATGATTGTTGTGGCGGTCACATAGACGAGCTATAAAGCACGTGGTAGAGGCACATCCTGGACATGTCTATCCCGGAAATAAAACTCCTGCCATGCAGAACTCATTTAATGATGGGTTTAACACCACAACCTGGAGGTGAAACTCTGGCACTTGCCCAGAACACAAACAAAAACAGGTCAGGTTGTGGTGAAAACTAGCCTGAATCTTTATTTTCTACCTAAGGGAAGACGGCACAACAAACTAAGATGAAAACAGCTCACTCTGTTCAGATGACTGAGGAATAAATACATTTATAGCTGAAATAGTCTGATTTGCTACTCAAACTTATGACTAATCTTTATATATTTTTTTCACAGTTATTCTCAGAAGATTTACAAAAATTTCTGTAGAAGAGTCACAGACTATACACACTAAAACAGTCAATGGAAGTAACATTTTTGGTAACTCGCACTAGTATTAGGAGAAGGTGAGATGAAAGAAAACAAGAAGCTGGCAATTTTTAAGATTGATGGAAATTAACATAAATGCAAACCACTGAAATTATTGCAGCTCCAAATGCAGAGCCGACATTATTTTTTAATTCAAACATACTTTACATAAGCATGTTTTTCCAGAAATGAGCAATCATGCTGTAGCTAGATCACCTTGTGGTCATAAGAAGCAGGTTTTAGCTTGTTTAGTTTAAAATAACTTATCTTGTCAAAGTACTGCAAACATTTAGGCTCTCCAGAGAATGAATACCACTAGTTTCTCTAAATACTTGACTCTTCATCTTACTTACGTTTTATTTTCTCAAACTTATATTGCAAGTACGACAAAGTAAAGTGAATTAGGGTGTTAGCTTAGAGTTCAAAATTTTTTATTTATTCATAGATTCTCTCACTGCAGAAATCAGATTATTATTAATTCTTTTTTAATCAGATAAGCGACGGGACTTTAAATTCCAACAATAAATCCAAATGCGGTGCAAAAACAGGTGCCATCTCTTGTTACAAAGAACCAGATGTAGACCTATCTTCCCATTCAGAATCCAGAATTTATTTAAACTCAGTCTGTTTTACCCAAAAGTATTTTAAATGACAAACATTCAGTAGATATAAATTAAAGATTACGGATTCACATGCATTATGATGTTTAAATCCTATTCTTCTGAAATCTTTGGGACACGTTTTGAACAGTTTTCCATATACGACCCAATTAATAATCCAAATGCCAAAATATTGAGAAGAACACAAATGTTCTGTTTGCATCTGGCAAAGCATAAAAAGAAGAACTTTTCCCTAGTTGATCATTGATCTCAGAAGATGGTGATGGTACTTTAAGCCTTTGTTTCTAAAGTCTCTGAGACTCCCATAAAACACGGCAGTGTCCAAAACTGTGTCCAACTGACAAACACCCTGCACACAGTGAATATTTCTCTCTCTCTCAAGGGGTTTCTGTCGGGTGCATAGCTCCAACTTTCCATCACGGAGGAAGCAGCTGGTCAGGGTTTAGAACTTGTTGAGTGTGTGGAGAGTGAGATGGAACGAGGGCAGAGGTGGAACATCGTGTTGAAGAGGATTTTTCCAGCTATGGTGGGAATCCTTGTCTGTACAACAAAAGCCGTCCTGTAAAGCTTTTCTGTCCTGCCAGTCACGGCACAGCTAATTAGAGGAAGTTGGCCTCTGTGGTCACGGTGGGGTGACATGAGAGCAATGTTTGGGGTCACAGCTCTTTCATCAGTTTTGTATGTTCGTTACATGGCCCAGAGGTAAAAGGCAATGCTTTTGCTATAAGGCTGGGAAGCAGTTGAAAGGAAATTATAAATTGTTGAAAAAACAAAGAGTTGCAAAGTCTCAAAAAACAGAGCTATCCCAAATTCAGGGGGTTTTTTTCTTTTGTTTTTTTATCTATTTGGAACATTGAATGTTTTGAAGTCACCGTATTTTCTGCACAAGAAGGCGCACCTTCAATGAATGGTCTCTATTTTAAAGCTTTTTTTGTATATAAGGTGCACCACATTACAAAGCATGTAGAAAGAAACCATGTCTGGGCTTGCATTATGCATCCACTAGATCAGGGGTCCCAACCTTTTCTGCGCCACGGACCGGTTTAGTGTCTGACAATCTTTTCAGAGACCGGTCAAAAGGTGTAGCAAAAAAACTAAATAAGACTAGCCTGAAAAACTGGCTTTCTTTAAAAACCAACAGTAATAAAGTTAAATCCACTTTGTCTTCATGAGTTAATTTATTCTGTAGACTCTGTAGACACTGGCTCCAATATCCAAACAGGTTCTTGGTTGCACATTTGAAAAAAATTCAGTTACTGTGCATGCAGAAAAGTTTGTGTAACTTATATGTGACACTCATGTAATATGTGTTAGCTTTGGTTTTGAATGGTCATCTAAAAAACTAGCCAATTGACATCTTTTCAAAATGTATACAAATCTATACAAATGTGGGGAAAAAAGTAGAGATACTTGGTTTTAATGTTTTAACACATAGGTTTTCATTTATTAATTTAAATTAACAGTTACCTCGAGATTAGGTTTAACAAGTTTCATTACATCATAATGGCCTTCTGGTTTTCAATTTATAGATGCCAAAAAACTCTAGATTCATAACAATAGGTAATATAGAAAAAAATCCCATCCATGTTTTTGCCCTAAACTGACATTACCACTCCATCATGTACTGATCATCCTCTTTGATGGTGCCAACCTTTCGCTTTACTCCCTGTGCCATCCTTACCCAAGAAATTTCTCTTTCCACAGCAGCCAATGTGGCATCTAATTCTTTATGTCTAAGTGTGGACTACTCGAGTCAGTCATCCTAATTCAGAGATATCCTCTGAAAATACGTAATGTAACAGTGACAAACATAACCGCTAAACCTGAACCAAAATGAGACAGAAGAACCTAAATCTGAGCAAGAAGAGAAAAAAAGCCAAAAACTTAAAAAAATTATCTTTGATGTTACTTTAAGAATTAAATTTAGATTTTCTAAGTAAGTATAGAACATATAAACTCTCTGAAGTGTTAAAATGTGAATTTACTGTAGCAAAAGTCATCTTTAAAATATTTCGTAAGAAAGCAGCGCTGATTTTATTGTGTGACAAAACTACACACTACACACCCTCAGCATGCACACTTACCGTGCCGATTTGTCAACTAGAGTGTTGCTTCCCTGAATGTCTGACAGAGGTGTTCGTGGACTCTTTCTGGTCATACCTGATCACGAACAAACAGATTGGCGTTACATCAAAGGACACAAAAACATATTTTATCCACACAACTACATACATCAACACACAAAAGCACACAATCAGAAAACCTTTACCACACAAAAGCACACAAATGACCCATGTGGTTACAGAAATGAGTGAGTTGTGGGGCTTCTGTTAGAAAACAAATTTATTTTGATAAATTTAGTTCAAAAGACATTAACAGTGATGTGCTTTCTGTTGTTAAGTATAAAGGGCAATCTTGTAAAATTATGTAAATTAGTCCAAGGTGTTTAACAGTGATTAGTTATTGAGATTTTTTTTATTTTAACTTAAACACGCCGCTATTTAATAGAGTAAGTTCCATTTTGAGTTGAGTATGATATTACTACGGTGTGACGTCAGGGTTTTAGCAGTGATCAACTCATTCACCGGCATTCCCTCTAAACCTACAGCCAATCAGTCATTGCTGACAAATCACAAATCTACGGTGTGTTAGCCTACTCAGACAGCAAACTGCAGTTTAACAGTATACCGTTTCCAGTTTCATCATCACTTTGTACATTTTCACTCTCATCTGGAACTGCAAGGTGGAACAAAACAAAAAAGACAAGCACATTTTAGGTGTGTTGATGTATTTATGGGAGAGGTGTGTGAGGTCGGCTGTGGGTCCCAGGCCACATGGTAAGCTCCCTCTGAGCGAGTTAGTGGTGAACACCTGCATCCCAGCTGTGTGAGACCCCTCCCCCAGTCTTCTATCACCATCACCGCACTATGTTGCATTAGTCACATGAAAAACAGCTGGTTTTAGTCACATGTTGGTGAATCAGCGACCACACCCACTGTCCATTACAGAAAACTACACAATGAGGCAAAGCAATGGACTTTAAACCAAAACAAGAAAAAAAAGATGAGACACATAGAACTGTTGCGTTCTGGACATAAGTAAGCAGCCAGCGCAATACGACCAAGCATTTCTCTGTAAGCAAGCGAGTGAAGCATGCTAATGAACAGCAGAGTGAGACGGAGGGAGCAGAGACCAACAAGCATCACATCTACGAATAGATCAAAATTTAATGCCAAATAAAAACTAAAAAGACAGCTGACTTGTAGATTTACTGCATTTGAATTCTGTCTACAGAACAGTAGAGCTTAAGTTGATGTTGGTCAGTCTCATCCCTACAGCTTCCTCAGTTCATGATCCAACATGAAAGTAGGAGGAGTCGTTGTTTTGGCAGCCTTACTGTACTTCTCCTCTTTGCATCTCTGCAGGATCTCTAAGCTTCTCTGATGCACAGGGTGCTGCAGAAAGCTAAAACTATCCAGACTTTTCAAAACTGCACAGGGAGCAGCGTCATCATGCCCTTGGAGAAGCAAAACAAAAGAAAAACAAAAGAAGGCGGGATAAAAAAAGAAAAAAAGGAGAGAAGAAGGGAGAGAAAGAGAGAGAAAAATGAGAGATTAGACAGAGATGAAAAAGAAATCAAGAGATGCAGTTTGTCTACTGAGGAGATACCTGTGCAAGAACTCTAGAAAGAAGATGGTCGACATTCAAAACAGTAATTGGAGTTCGTCATTGTTGGTGTTCACCATCACAGAAATTCCTAACATTGTCTTCTGGAGTTTTTCTTTAAAATGTTTAATAGTGGCAAATTATTTCACAATTCAAAAATGATTTCACAAATACCAGTTTCCTTCAGCCAATTGTGCTTCATTAAAAATTTAATTATTTTTGTGCTGTATGAGAAATATCCCAGAAGACATGTTACAGACTCCTTTTGGCAACACACAGAAAAAAATCTACAGGATAACTAAGGAAAAGGTAAAAGACTTTTGAAAGGCAGTTTTTTTACATGACATTTAAACTTTAAATATACAAAAGCTGAAAGGGTGCAGAACGCAAGTCTGATGCATACGCTGGCGATGCTGTGAAAACATCGGATGTCTACGGAGCGAATTCTACAGAAAAAGAACAGGCATTTAGAAAAGAACAAGCAGAAAGTGGCTTTACACGGCAACTCTACCGGCACTGTTTGCTGGCACACTACTGTACAAACACTACCGAAACACAAAATACAGTGGGGATTAGGACTACAAAAGCAGAACTGTATGGCATGTTAGCATTTAGTGCACCATGTGTCGGGAACACGGGAAAAACACGATAAATGGTGCGGTGTGATGGGCTGAGAGACGATCATGTGGTTTCAGTTTAGTTGTTCAAAGAAGCAGATGCTTTTAATTCACTAGCAGCTAAAACGCAGCAACTCTAAAATACAAAGTAACCATTAGCTTTTTTAGTTGGTAATTTTGCAGACTGTTTTAATGTTTTTGGTAAGGCTGCAAAGCTGACATGCCATTCAGTAAAATCTGCACAGTGCTATTTTACAAATGCCAGTTTTATTGTTTTAAAATTGATTATTTAAACGTGATTTAACATTAAAGAGCAAAGTAGACAAAAATAAAGCAAACTTGTTCAAAGTCGCACTGTATTTCATAAAATATGTTCTGTAAACCCAGAAAAGCTCGATCCAAGTTTTCCTCTGTGCAGTGACCGTTTTGTTCGTTTTGAGTTTCCATACATCTTGCTTCTTACCGATCTTCTTGTGTGTGTGTCTCTTTCCGGCCTCCCTAAAAGCCACCAGAGCCCTGAAGTAGGCACGTAGCACCGCCCAGCGGAACGTGGCAGATGGGTCTATGCCGATCAGGCTGCAGATGAATGCGTTCTTGCTGCTCTTTAGTAGCGCTACGATGTCTGGTCGCATGTGGTCTGTGTTCTTCTCTCTGAAGTCCTGTTCGAAAAGGTGGTAAAATCCATCCAGACATTAATACGTAATTGAAAACACTCCAGGGTGAATCAAATGTGGGGTTTTAATTTTGTGGGGGAAAAAGCAGATAAATGAAAATAGGAAACAACTGTTTAAATGAGCTTATTGGTACAAGTAGCGAGCATCCTAACCAGGCAGTTGAATATTACTGTAAACCTTGTACTTTGTATAAATTCATATCCACATGATGCCTACATAAACTATATATATATATATATATATATATATATATATATATAATTAACCTTAAACTAGTCAAAGTTTCTTCTTTATTTTCTCCCATATAAAACAAAATGTTTAAATGATGGAACTGTAATACAGAAGTTATTCAGACTAAAAACACTCGGTAAAAGTGTGAAAAGAAACACCTTTCTACAGACAGTAAAAGTTAAAATGACACTAGAGGAAAGTTGGCCTCACACCCTTTGTTACGTCTTTGAACGTGTAACTGACCTTTACGCCATACTTGACTTTGCCAGCATAGTGTTGGATGATGAATGCGGGCTCCATGACGGCAGGGAATTCGATGTAACTGTTTCCTTCATGCTGCCGCTTGAACTTATCCAACAGAGTCTGGTTGGTGGCTTGAGGAAAACTGTTAATTAATGACAGAGAAGTGAGCTTTGAAGAACAATGGATGCTACATCTGTTCTCAATGCACATTGAGGTTAGAAATTTGCTGGAGAATCAATGTGCTAGTGCATTTGCTTCAAGCAATCAGCCACGTCATTAAACACGACGTCATAAATCACAGAAAACAGCTAAACAAGTTTCTGCTGTTCACATAGAACAAAATAAAACATGGCTGACCCGCATTGTCTGAGCTGTAACTACTTTATACCGTTTTATCCTCTTGTGTTCCATGCTGACGATTATCATTTTCACCTTACAGTGGTTCGAATTTCTTTGAGCTCCTTAGATAGCCTAACACAAACGTTTCAGTGAAAAATCAACAGCTTGCAGGAAGAAGATGAGACACCAGAGGCTCTGAAACGGGATGAAACCTGAGCTATGAAAACAGCACAGCATAACACAGTGCGCTCCAGCTTTACCAAGTGGGAAGATTTTCATCAAGAGTCCAAATGCAGAAAATAGGGTAATTAAAAAGGGAAGATACTGTTACTAAAAAAAACATACATGAAACAAATTATCCAGAGATTTACTTCACATCATTTTAAGTAGTGTGGACATTATGAGACAGATTTTTTCAGGAGCTCCTGATGAAAATAAAGCACCCAGCAAAGATAATTTAAAAAAAAGCACAATAAGCTTTACATTACACTTGCCTGCCTACTAATTTGTTACTTTCAAGCTTTTTTCTAATAGCAATTTTGAAAGAAAGAATGCTAAGAGGTGATTTGAGTTGTAACCTGTCGAAAGGATCGAATGACAAATTGCACAGATAATAAAACTAGAATGAACCAGTCAAACAGGCTGTGAAACTCACTTGCACTCTTCATCTAGGAGGTGGAAAAGCGCTGTGGGCTTTTTGCTGATCAGGTTGATGCAGCCTGTATTATCGATGTAGTCAATATTTCGCCAGCTAATGCCCTCTGCCCTGTATTCCTCCTGCAGGATGACATCATTAACCAGAAAGTCAGCACCCGAGTTAATAATATTCGTTTTGGAAAAATAGAATAATAAAAAATTACGTTTTGTTATAGAATTTGTAAAAAACAAAACAAAATCAATTCCAATTTAGTGGATGTGACATCAGCATAGATCTTCCAGTACCCATAAAAGGTTAGTCATCAACATAATAATGAAAAGCATAAATCTACTTTTATGAGTGAATCTGTTTTAAATTTCACAGTTGAAGCCCTGATGTTTGCTTTCATGTCTTCATCTGAGCAGACTTTGAACTCTTAGTTTAATAATGAGACAAGCATTTTCTACATATTTTAGTATTCTTCTCTCACAGTTGCCCCCCTACATTTTTTTTCCCTGGGAAAGAGATTTAAACAATAAAGATCTTAATCCAGCTGAGGTTTTAAAAAACATTAGTGGAATCTCATTTTATGTCTTATTTCTTCTACTTTGCTCACTAAATCTGAACTGTAAAAAGGGGGATTTACTGGGACTGATTTTCTTAAAAGAAAAAATCATCTTTTTCAGTAAAGTGTGGAATAAAAACATATTTAAACTAAGATTTAAGCAGCATACACATAAAATGTGCAATCCCATCCTTTTTATGTCAAACTACAAACACAATTAAAACTGCTATTTTTGAGAGATTTCTATAAAACCAGTTTTAAAAGGTGGCTTACATTTTAGAAATGCCATTTTGTAGCTGGTAACTGTAAACCACTTCAGAGCTCTGAAAGAAATACTAAATACTTCAAAACTGGGAGGTTAGGACCTGTGCAAAGACGTTTGATGCACTTAGGAAGCAGAGAAGAAGATGTGAAGTTAATAATCATACATTAGTGACTCACATAGGAGCTGACACAACTTTGCTAATCATTGAGTTATGGTCTGAGGGACTGGTGTTAGGTGCCTCTCTAACTTATACAGTACTATATTCAATCATTTTCAATCAATCTTTTGCCTAGTTTCAGACCATTTTCTGTCTATATTGTTACATATTGAAATATAAATGAATTGCAAGAAGAGTCTGTTCATCAAAAAGCTTAAAATGCTAAAATATCTACAACCACATTGAATCATCCCACCGATCTCAGTAATGTTAAAAGAAGTCTTATCTGTCTAATGACACTTTTTTACAGATGTGAGAGAGGAACTGTTATGACTCATGTTTAAGGGATATAGATGTACTGTACCCTACTCAGATAAAGAAGGGTTTGGAAATGAGCTACTTATGTGCTCTAAAGGGTGTGTATTTGAGAACAATGGGCTTTAGTAATACATGATGTAGAATATAAGAATGCAGGGGTTTTTTTTTTCTAGAGGCCCAGATTTAGAATGGAGGAAGATTCACAGTTACTGGATCCAACAACTAACAATGATCATCCTTACACTTTTAACCTCGTAATTATCTCATACCTTGAAACAGTCTAAAGAATGAACAAACCCCAATGATATTCAATTCTACATGATGTAGAATACAAGAATGGAGTTTTTTTTTTGTATAGGCCCAGATTTAGAATGATGGAAGATTCACAGTTACTGGATCCAACAACTAACAATGATTATCCTTGCACTTTTAACAACGTAATTTATCTTATACCCTGTAACAGTCTAAAAAATTAACAAACCTCAATGATATTCATTTGTAGTTTATTTTATTTCATATTTATCTGGGTGAAAACCCATTGAGATTGAAACCTTTTTTACAAAGTTGACCTGCAGTGAAAGTCACCCTTTTATTGTTATCTTTTCCTCTATTTTTTAGAAGGTAGAATTGTGTGAGTAAAAACTAAAATGTGGACTATTCAAGTGTAATATTAGCATCGGTGCGCCGTTCTGTGTCCTGTTCCCATCTGCTCCAACAGAGCAACTCAGTGGTCGGCAGATGAATGGAAATATCCTGTAACTGTAGAAGTGGGTGTAAAGCAGGCCTCAATAAAAACATGTAGCCTGCCAACTAAACCTGACTAAGTAAATTTCAGAGAGTTACAGAGGCTAAACTTCCCAGTATTAGCTAATGCTCCAACCATACCAGCACCAAAGATCTTCACTTGTTTCTATCGAAGAGTTTAATTAACTGTTATTACATTCTTCCTCTTCAGGAATTTTTACCGGGAAAGATTCTTATTAAAACTTAACAAAAAAGTGGGGTTCTGGGTGGTTCTTGAGGTGAGAAAAAAACGTTTTTCAGCGAGTCGGTCACAAATTGATAATCTTTTAATGTATAAAAAGGAAACAAAGACTGAAAAATTCATCTGCCAAGAAAATCTATTAGAAGTGGATAAAGTGAACATGGGATATTACATAAAATTTGTTCAACTGTTTAAGCACAGGCGGACGACTAATGTGTGTGACTAATTTGTGAGCAGGTAATCCTTCTAAAATAAAGGGAATGTTAAAGATATCTGGTAAAGATCATTCAATGCAATTTAGTTACAAGTCAACAGTCTGGAAAGTAATCTAATATCTTAAAAGATATTAGAAGGAGGTTGGATATTACTAAATGACAAAATAAAACAAAAAAGCTATCTGTCTTAGCATTATTTTTTTATTATTGGAACATTTTAAGTCCTGCAAAGGAAGCAACTTATTTGTTCTATAAATCTTCCAAACTGTTACGTTGTCATTTCTAATCAACGGCTTTTAGAAATGCAGCAATCTTTGCACGTGCAGACCATCATGTCTTTTTGCAGCTCACAAATTAGAGTATTCTAGCAGTCCCAAACATGTTGAGACAGGTCATTGGTTCAAACAACTTCAAGGTAAACACAATATTTAGCTGGCAAGTAAAGCTTACGGATCAGGACCTCTAAAGACCTTTGAAGTTAATCAGCTCACTTAAGAGAGTGCACATCACCAGCTGGGTGGTCACAGAGTAAGGTTAGTCATATGGGCCTCGAGTTCTTTATTAACCTCAGTAACTAGTTTGGTGAAGGAACCCCTTATTGTTTCTGTGTTGTTATAAAGATGTGCGCATTACAATTACCTCCGAAATGCCCCTAAGCACGGATGTGCACAGGTAGAAATGCATTGCACTGACTCAATGGTTCTCGTAATGCCGCGGCTGACTGGTTAAGCTTCTGTTTGGAGCTTTTAACAGGAAGTCAGCTCCTACTAATTTAATTTAATGTTTTCACAATGAGAAATTTTCTGCTGTGGGTTAAAAAGTAACTTACCTGCTCAAGCTTGAAGATATGCTGGTTAAAGTAATGCTGCAGGCGCTCGTTGGCAAAGTTGATGCAGAACTGCTCAAAACTGTTGCTCTCGTAATCCTCAAAACCAAATATGTCAAGCACACCGATGGACAAAATCTGAGGATAATATTCAAACATTACCCAAATCGATTGATTTATCACAAATAAATGTATATATTCATTTTTAGAAACCGTGACATGCTTATTAATTACAACAAGTTTTTAAAGCTATATCCCATTTGAAAATCTAATCTCTAATGTTGCAGTCTATTATTACTTTGTATGATCTTACCTTGGTGGTTTCCTCCAGGTCCTTGATATTCAGCAAAGCGTGATTGATCCTGAATACAATCCAGTCAAACAGCGCACTGTACAGCGACTTAGCCATGGAGTCTCGCACTGTCCCAGCCTTTATCAGTGAAAATAACAAAGTTTTTCAGATTAGTTTAGCTGAAAAACTTAAGCAAACAAAACATCAAAAATTTACAATTGATAATATTCCAGGGAAATATGTAAATTTCTACCAAAATAGTATTGTGCAAAGTTTCTTAAAAACCGTAGAGTTCTGCAGAACAGATGCTTTCTACTCTTAAAAATCTTAGTTTTATTTTTCTAACTTTGCCACAACACTAAACTACATTAAAACGGTTAATGGTCAGCAGTAATTTCACTCGAACCGTGTTACAAAGGGTCACCCTTCTGAGCCAATATTAGCTATGTAAAGTACATTTGTTGAGGGGATGAGCCATTTTGATTTTTCAAGAAGTTAACCATTTTCTGATAAATAAATGTGTAAAAGTTTTTTTGCAGTTAAGCTACAGCTTCACTTGTACTAACAAAATACATTCATATTGATGTATATGATGCATTTTTAATTGCATCATATGATTGGCTGAATTAGGAAGAACATTTTGCTGCATTCATTATTCATTTTCTTTCCTCTAAAAAATTACATATGATACAAGTTTTGTTGTCATTATGCAGTTGAAAAACGCACAAATTCTCGTTCGGGCTGGAAAAATTTGACCTCATGCAACACGGGACAGCATAGTCTTCTGAAAGAAAACAAAACTCTGGCCTGGAACCCCAAGTAAAAACTCCCTCGTGTCCAAATAATTAGATGAAATATTTTTAGCTTCCTCACGCTAAAGATGTCTTCTTCCTCTGAGAGGTGATATTATTTAAACCATTGTACATCATGCCTGCTAATAACATCACAAACGGTTTCCTCTTTTTTGCTGGTGCTGGATCCCAAACATTTAACAACGACATACATCAATTTGAAAAGATAAATGAGAAACTCAAATTTCATTTGAGGGTTTAAGTAGTCTACATTATTTACATTTTAACAAGCAAAAAGACTGTTGGACCAATATTTACACGGAGACCACCCAGCATAGTACAAAAACAATCACTGTTTGTTCCTTTAAAACGACTTCTAGATACCCAACAGCTCATTACGAGGTTGAGTAGAAATGTGCAACACACTTCAATTTCTGGTTAAGTCTCAAATAAACTTGTGCAAAGATAATATTATTTTAGAATAAAGTTAAAAGAAATAAATTAGTAAATTGTTTGATCCAACTTGGATTCGGTTTGAGTTATTAAGATGTGTTTCTGTGCCAGTACGAATATTTTACACAAAACCAACATGTTTGCTCTATTTGTCTTGTGTGTTTGTTTTTTGGAGCAAAGGTCCCAATGTAAACTGCAGGGGGCTCAAAATGCCTTTCCTTCACTAAACTTCAGACTTCTTAGATGTGTGTTTGGGAATGTGTGTGTTCATGTGTGGCCACGGACTGAAGGAGTTACACACAGTGAACTCCTTCAGTCTTATGTTAGTGCATATTGTCTTGTAAATGGAAACTAGACAATCAAGAAAATAACGTTGTTTTAATGTGGCTAAAATTGAAATGAAAACCGCTTGTGATATCAGTCAAAGCATTCTGTTGATATTCTGGAATATTTTACTAGGAATATGACAAAAGACACTTAATGGTAGCTTATAAAATGACTTGTTTTATGGTCAATTTTCCAAATAACACATTTGCCGTAACGGGCTATTTTTCTCTGATACATACATACTTGCTTCCACAAGCCACACATTGCGTCCTGTCATGTGCACTGCAAGACAGATGTTACACACAACAAGCCACAATGCGGGGGCTTTTTTCTGAAAAGAGAGAGTTAAAAGGGTCACAGGGTCCCACTCCTTACATTAATAGCTCATAAGAGACATGTTTAGCTGAAAGTAATGAGCAGTAAGGTTATGGTATAATTCAATTTTGAAGCTAATAAACTATTCTTTTAAGTGGTGTAATGGCCCTACTGCCCGTACAGCACAAAAAAAACTGTCTGTAGTGTTTATCTGATCTCCTACAAGTTTAAATACAATGCACAATGAAAGATGATTCAACAAGACCAAATTTACTAGTCTTTTGGATTTGAAAATACTCAAAGCATTTTTAATGATACAGCTTTTTAAAACGATATGTGGATGACTAACATGCTCTACTCAGACACTAAACACGAAAAAATGCACAATCATGTAAAATTAAAATCAAGAAGACTACGAGCAATGTCAATATAAGATTGGAGTTGAAGCCAAAGAATGAATTTATAACTTTAAAGATGATTAAAGAATGGCAAGGACCTGGAAAATATGTAAAAATGTTTCATGGAGATGAACTTTTCTCAATGTATCCGGACCACAACAGAAAACATTTTGATCACCTTTCATGATGAGGGAAAATGTAATCGATGTTACTTTGTTATAGTTAGTAATTAATAATGAATACAAGCGTTCTATAAAATTAAATTGTTTGTTGACTCTCAAATAAAGCTTTTACTCTTTTCTTGATCAAAAGTACAGGCACAATTTGCCAGTACTTGGCACAAATGCCAGCCAATGATATTACGAGAGTTTTTACTGATGGTTGAACTATGAGACAACAATGCTTCAAAGTTGTGAGGTTTTCTAGAAAGATCAAAATTTTATGATTGAGTTTTACTGCTTTATCTGCCTATAATGAACCATTTTTATTGTTTTATGACACACTTTAAATTGTTTCAAACACAAGGTGATACTAAAATCATGTTGCCTTTGTATACTGAAGCTCTCTATATAAGAAAACTAAATTGAAACAGCAAATCTGCAGTGTGGAGTTGGATTGTCCACACTTTGGGAAACTCACTTCAGCCAGCTTGTAGGGAACAATCAATCTGTCGCCCACTGTCACCGTTTTTCTTGTGGTCAGAGCTTCAAACAGCATTTCTTCTTTCACCTTGTAATGAAAGTAAATACTGTAAATAACAAAGGCTAAGATTTTGAAATGGTTTAAAAAAATAAGTTCTTATGGAGTTTTTTCTACTTTAACAAGACAAAAAATAATCAAGTGAAAAGAAAGAAAAAAATAAGTTTAGCAGAGTTTTTGAAAAATTATTTTTTCAGCACCTCGAGCAGCTCAGAGACCACAGGCAAAACTTCAGGGTTACAGATGTCTATTGAGTCATCTCTGTAAGTTTTCCTCTTGTAGCGGATGTTTCCAAGGTGAAGAATGGCCGACAGCAGGGAAAATATCCTGAACAACAGTTTCAAAACATCAAAATTGCAGAAGTAACTGTGCAAAGGTTAGAGAGTTTATTGGAAGCAAATATAAAAAGAGAAATTAGAAACTAAAATATCAGGTGTTTGAACAGTAAACCTTTCTGTAAACAGATCATGTGCTCAAGAGATTTGTTAAAATGAGCATTTTATATGGATAACGTGGTGTAAACTTTTCCAATTTACAACGAAAATTAGTTCCCAAGACCAAAGTTCATTTTAGCACACTGTGATTCCAGTGGATTACTGGATTCCAGTGGATTACTCACTGTTTTCGTGTGGCAGGAAGAAAGCCCACCATCTCCATGGCCAATTGGAGCCTCTCAAAGTCATGCTTCAGGTCTTCCCCTTCAACAGTGAAGCAGTCCTGCAGAAAAGCAGCACAGGGGTGTTAATCCAGCAGAGATTGGTGCGACACAGCGGTCTGGCAGCCAGGACGACTAATGACAAGCTTCTATGGGATGTATAAGTATTTGCTAAAGTTTGTTGACACACAGAGCGCCTTAATGTTCACAGCGTTAAGAGACTGTCTAGTGAGACGCTTAAAATAGTTTTTTAGTTTACTTTGTATCCGAAACATAAAAACATCTCAGCTGCCTGAAGCACACAAAATGAATGACTCATACTAAAATAAGCTATCATTAAGAATCTTTGGGGTCGAACAAAACAGCAACACCCCGGTTCGATGTGCAGAGTGACTGGTGACAGCTGCTAGTGCGAGTTCAGCTCGTTGTGGAAATCGGTCAGGCTTCCACCTCAAAACCAGTCCACAGAAACTTGGCATGCTGGGAGAGGAGCTGAATAAAAGCAGCAATTTATGACTCTGCTTGGGTTTGAGCGGTGAATGATAAACTAAAATAGCAGCCAGGAGACATTTCTTCTGACAGGAAAGCAGTGAAGTGTGCAGAGAAATAAGTGTGTGAAGCACAGGTCTCACTAATGGAGCAGAAACACAAGAGGATAAAAGAAACAACACAAAATAACATAAATACCAGCGGAATTTACACAAAATAAACTTCTGGATCTGTCGAGATTGGTTTGTTTAAATTGGAGGAAAAGCTTCAACAAGATCAGGTAGAAAAGCTTTGAACCACAGAGTCTTTGACTTCACATATTCTCTGTAACATGAGTACTGCTCTTTGCTTTTTAGAGCCATTGTGGCCTTACTGCTTTAATTACACAAACACGTTAAAACCTCAGGGATAAAAACTCCAAATGTGAAACTCACACTTCCAACTATGAGACGCTTTCTCTCTCTGTTTAAACTCTGCCTGTTACATGAATGAATCCAACTAAACAGCAAAAAATTTACATTTGATGCTCAGAATAAAGTTTAACAGTAATACAGCCTTTTATATTTACGGTAAATACACAGCATTTTGTATCTATATATTAATTTAAGCAAGATACCATCATTGTTGTACACTGCAGATTAAGTAGATTAATTACTTTACAAACAAAATCTCAAAGTCAAATATTTAATGATTAGGTTAAATCTATTAAATGTAAAGTTTGCATTTGTATAAAACCCTAGTTACCTCAACCCACACCACAACTCAGGTTCATTTCTCATCACAAACGTGTTCTTCTGTCACCCTAAATGAGTCGGAAAATGTGGATAAATGTGATTACTTTTATTCCTTGTTTTCATTATGTAACTTGTTTAGGTTTGCTTAAGTAAAAGGACTGGCCTAACTGACTAATATCATGTCTGACAGGCTTTTGTTTTAGACATAACTTGCCGCATGATAAATTAATTTGCATGGGCAAGTATTAATCTGTCGATAAGCTAAAAGAATGGGTCAAATGGTTCTGCTTTACATACAAAGTAGTTAAGTCATAAAAAGTCCATAAAAGAGTTAAGCTCATTGAGTCATGTGTGGACATGTGCCAGTGTATAACAGCCATCTAATAAAATTAAATACCATAATAAAAAGACTCCGTTGTGGTCATTTTAGTGGCACTCTCACAAGTGAGGAAACAACTGTGGCAGGCGTGGTTTAATGCACATGTTTTTTTGAGAAAACTAGTCAATTTGTCTGTCTTATGAATTGTTCTATACGCAAGAAAAGTAAATAATAAAAACATTATTTACCTTTAAAGTAGTTATAATGTAAAAATGAGTTATTGCCAAATGTTATTCCAAAAGATCAAATATTTTAGAGGAAAACTTAGGGAATGGTTTTCATTTAATTTGACCCAACCTATTGCCAATAATTTAGTCCAGTAGAACATGACAAAGAAAAAAAATATGCAACTACCCTGGCAAGAATATGACTAGACATACCGACATAAACTCGGATGAAGCAGCAAAGAAGAAAAAGTAGAAACAAAAGTGGACTAAAATTACCATCAAACTAAACCAAGAAATATTTATAATGCACCCCAAAAAAAAGGGTCACTGAGAAGCATGCTTTTTGTGCAGAAAAAGAACTGATCTATTCTTAAGGTGTACAGGTGAGATCTAATCTGCATTTCTCCAGGATGCAGCCAAAGTTGAACAGCACATACAGAGCTGAAGCACAGATACTGACCGGTTCACTTTCACAGTAACTGTCCCAATGCAGCGGTCGGGTTGTCTTTGTCATCTGAAAATGTTAGGGCAGAGTTTACGAGCAGCAAGTTAGGGTTAGATTAGCAGTATCGGGATGGTAAGACATACTTCAAGATCAAACATGTTAACAGATTTATGAGCAAAGGACAAAAGCAGAATAATGGTGAAATGCAAGAGATGCACTTTATTCATTAAAGATGAGTATCAAAGTTAGAGATGAAAAAAATCATTCAGGAGCAGAATGACACTGCTGACAGGGGTGTGCACACGCACAAAAGCAATCAAACATTCATTAGCAACTTAGATCAAAACAGGAAGCAAAGCTGAAAATATGCAACATGTGTGCAACTTTGTGCATGCCCATTTTTTTCTTAAAATTAATTACTCATATGATTGAACGGTTGGTTTACTTCTTTATATGTACGAAAAAACATTGTTTTCCAGAAGCATATTTTAAACACCACTTTTTATGGCATTTTGAAAAAAAAAAGCAATGTTTTTGTGCCCATTTTTGAGTCTTTTCAAAGATGTTTTTGACTCCCTTCCCTTGCCGTGTTGATGTACAAGAGCATTTTAATTTTGACCAAATGCATTTTGACAATGCATGCACACTTGCGCACCAGTTACTTGCACCCAGCTTATATTTTATGACTTATGAGAAAAGGTTTGAAAAATATTTGGAACTTAAAATTTAATGAAGTTTTGAAATCTACGTAATTGATCTAGAACTCTGTAGGGTTATTTCCAAATCGCACATGTTTCAACATGAGAAGAAAGACGGAGAAAACTGTTAAAAGTAGACAAAAACAGAGTGCAATGATGTGTGTACATAAATATATCATTGCTTGTGTGTTTGCATGTGCACACCAGTGGCTGGCAGGAATGGAAGGAATTCCCAGCTCTATCCTTACGTAGGCGGAAAGATTTTAGAAGAGAGGACCAGGTCTCTGGCTGTCATAGCGTGACTGTGAAAGCCAGGAGGCGGAGATGCAAGTTTTACACAATATCCACATTCCATACGCAGAATGTTTGTCACTTCTGTGTGTTTATAGTCGGTTTGTTTCATGATTAAGAGAAACCAGTTTCCCTTTAGGCAATACAAACAACAGCATGAAAGACAAAAGTCTAATTTTGGTGGGTTTTTTGGCCATGTGGAAGCTTCTGTTCATGATAAAGTTTTTACTTTTTATTAATCCACAAAACTTTATATCAGAGTAAATTTCTCAAGATTCATTATCTAATACAGCAAATGAAGGCCCTACCTGACTGAGGTAATGATATTCTTCAGGCTTCTTGAGGTGAAAGGCGAGTCTCTCTTCATCACTTGCTCCTGCCAGCAGGTAGTAAAAGACATGGTAGTTTCTAAAAGATAAAAAGAGAAAACAAACAGAATGACAAAGTATTAAATGTAGAGTGAAACTAAAGTTGCTTCATTGAAAATATGCAAATTGTATGTTTTTGGCAAAAACAAAATAAATGCATGCTGTTTGTGTTTTTTCTCCCGCAAAAGTCTGACAACCCACAAACTTAAAAAAAAATTGGAACAGATTCCCTTTAGATTTCACTCGACATAATTGAATAACTCCAAAAATGCAGTTACATATTTTCTTTAACTAGCTATTTGTCATTAATAACTTCTCACAGAAAACTTTTTTCTTCTTGACATCTTAATCTACTTAATCTACTTGTACTTTGCAGTTTTCTATCTCTTGTTAAATCTCTGCAATGTACATTTCCTGGTAATGCTTACCGTTCATTGTGCTCTTGATAAACCAATCTTGACTTCTCAAGAAGGTATTTTTCTACATACGCTCTGAAAAAGATATACAAAGTACATCACATATGGGTAAATAGAAATATAGACAAAAACAAGGTGCTTTTTTTTTTTTAATCCTTACCCTCTCACAGTGCCACTTTCCTGGTAGTTCACCTGAATGAACTTGCCAAAACGACTAGAGTTGTTATTATGTGCTGTCTTCGCATTTCCAAAAGCCTGTGAGTGAAAGAGGAAAACGTCTGGTGAGAACAAGTAAATACAGATTTTGTACACCTTACAGAAAAGTTAGTGCCAGACATCAGAGGAAAAGTTCTGAACTGACTGCAGGATGTCTCGTACATTTCCTAAGGACGCCATCAGCCTGAATGGACAAGCCTAAGTTTTCAGGACTTGCATGGTTTCTAATGTCAGTTTGACACAAATAATGAGTTTTTTAGGATATATTAAAGTCATAGTCAGACAAATTGCCAGGATAAGGAAGAAGGCCTGATATGGAAAAAATGCCTTATAATGAGTAATGGGATCCAGGTGAAACATGTGCTGCGGTCGTGCTTTAATAAAACGACCAGTATTTCCCCTTTCAGCTCTGTTTATATTGTATGGCTGCCTGGAGGGGAAGTAGTTTTTTTTTGGCCCTACATAAACCCTGGAGTTATTTGTAGCCCCACCACAAGTAAACAAATTCCTCCATGAAGCACTTAAGAGCTGTCTCAAGCCCTGTGTCTGTGAAATGGGAAACACCCCTCCCTGAATCCACCCTGCACCAATGCTGCTTATACACATGCGAGCATGATGCAAGGAGGCTAATTCAAAACTAACAAACTCAATAACAAAGGATTTGGTATAATTTTGGTGCATAAATTTGTCATGTTGCATCAGCATTACAATAGCTTCTAAGGACACTCTACACTACACAGTATTGAAAGCTCTTCAGGTCTGAGCTTCCAAGTCTACCTTACCACATCTTAAGAACCTGGAGGCGCTAATGGATAGTCAGACAGGAAATGTTCATGCACCAGGTAAACACAGCTCTCCCAGAAAACTACTAAATAACTGAACTACAGTAGATGTTTGCCGTCACTTTGTAATATGGCTCATTATAGTCAGTGATGCTGTGTCATTTACGAATGTCACGAAATGGGAGCTGAGCTTTCTTGCCAAACAGTCATCCTTCAGCAAAATGAACAGGAGAGGCTCTAGAACAAAACACTGGGCTTTGTCCGATTTGAGGGCGATGGCGGACAAAATAATGTTGTGAATTTGGAGTTTTAGGTCTGTCTGTAATCTGTATGGCAATCCGATACATGGTTTCCTAGTATAAAACTAAGAGTGACATAGGGGAACTTCAGCGCCAGAGTTGTGAATAAATCACATTTGAAGGTGAGAAAAAGTCCAGGGTGAGCAGGTGTGTGCATCAGTTTTGTTTTTTGTCCTTAGAGAAGGGTGAAGGCTGTGAGGACTACAGATGAGATGAAGTCATCAATAGAACAGTGCTCTCTGTAGGCATACTGGTGAGGATTGACATTGACATCAATGGAGTCTTTATTAAGGGCCATGACTAGCCCTTTGAAGCATGTCATGACTACCAGGTTAGTGCTACGGACCAGTAGTCATTCAGGTCTGTCACTGTGGAATGATCTTGTTGTACAATCAAAACTGTACCTGATGCTTCAGGGAAAGCTGGTTTTCTGCTTACACTTTGTCTGTCTGTGAACTGGCTGACCTTTCTGGTTCAGGAACTACAGGTCAGACGAGGACATACATCAGTCAACATCGTCCTGAACGGACAGCCAATAAAAATCTTGTTCTCCAGCCTGTCTACTGCTCACAAAATGACGACCTCAGTTATCAGATCTGACAGTGGGCTTTTGTTAACATCTAAAATTTTCCATCAGGCCAGCAGGAAGCAGGATGTGGAATAACTAAAACACAGAGTTGATTTACAGTATGTTCAGGCACTGTACCTCTATCCACCTGTGTTGTGTAAAACAGATGCTTAGATTAAAAAGACAGCTTATACAGTAGACAGTTTATAATTTTTTTCTGAATTTGACATTGCTTCACCAGCTCCAAGTAAAAAAGTTAAAGAAAAGATGAAAAATGAAGTATTTCACGTCAACGTGAATAAAAACTCGCTGAACATTTTACAAAACTGTTTAACTTGTTAGGAGTATATCCCCATACTGTTATTTAAAGAGGGTAGCTAAAATTGATAGAAGTAAAAACAAAAACAAAAAAAAAAAACAATTGTCATCTTACTTAATTCAAGCAAATATAATTTTTCTACTTTGTTATAGTTTTTAACTTAGAGCTGGATGTGTGAAAAAAAATCTCAGTAGAGCAGCCATTTTTAAGTTTCAAACAAAAATGTCTTCATATGAAAACTTTCCAGTTGGAAATTAAGTTGTCAGTATTTTAATTGTGTCTATGTGCACTTGAAATTTATTCAAAAGAAACATATTTCTTCTCATCAAAAACAAGGTATTGCTTATCAAACATAATCATTCAAGTCAGACAGAATGGGAATATTAGAAACAGATTAAACAACTCAAAATAAGTCACCACTCAGCAATTATATTTGTAACATGAGATTTAGAAACTTTTCACTTCTGCGGTTATGCAAGATGAACCCTGTTTCAGTAATTTGATCTCAAGATTATTATTTCAGTTTGTTGTCACTCATTCTACACAAACAACACAAAACAAAGCCTTCAACAGTTAACTCACATTATTTTGCGATTTTATTGTTGTCATTTAACAATGAAGATAAAAAAAGAATCTATCGAGGTAAACGACAGCAGCACATTTAAAAATAAACAACAACTTAAATAAAAGAGTACGGAAGCGTGGATATCCTTACATTTTTTTCTGATCTTTTCTATTTTAAATTGTTCCGTAGCGTAAGAAGGCAGGCAGCCACAGCTCTGTTTGTTCAGACATGACTTGAACCACTTCAGTCCCTCTAACAGGTCAACGACATTATTTTTGGCTCCAGACCACAGACCGAGCCAAAGGCAATGCAGTGACAGTTTTGAGAACGTGCCAGTGTGTTCTTAGGGTTATATGTCTGACTTCAAGCTTGGTCAAAGTCGGCCAGAGGAACAGAAACACCCACTGTGGTAATGTTCTCTTTTATAAGTGAATCACACTAACATTATTCGGTTCTAGTAAACACAGTGTGGGAAAAAAAAAAAACTTGACCATGGGCTTTGAAATCTGTCGTGCCAGAAATACAAACTCTAATCTTGTGTCAGAACATTTGAGTTTGTTTCTCTTTTCCAATCAGGACAAGTTAAGCGATTATTTCACATTTTCAGTTTAGTAGTGGTCCTAAAAGCCTTGAGGGAAATATTTTAGGTCTGCATATGTCACCAGTGCTTTGTTTAAACAAAGTTTAAACGTAGAAAAAAGAAGAATACGACGACAAACCTCTTATTGCTTAAAGTTAATATTTACTGAGTTTGGAAACATATACTGCATTGTGTGTAGCTAATATTGGTGGTCTTGATTTAGATCTTACTAAAATACCTGTTTATGCACAAGCAATCAGTTTTTAAAGTGAAAACTCCATAAAATAGAGGGAGGGATAAAAACAAGCTGGTATTTCTTTGTAAGAAGTTAATTCGATTTCAATTACCACACTAAGCAAAAATATTCAGATTCAATTAGAGCTGGTCTGAAATAATTATTGTACTGTTAATCACAAGGCTTTTTTATAGTCCGAGGATGACTTCATTAGCAACTTCTTCAGACGAGAAAAGGAGTGACAAGAGAGGAGTCACGCTAGGATCTCATAAAGACTGCAGACAAGGGGTGCTTGATTTTACACACAAAGGGATTATGTTTTAGCCAGTCATTAACCTTTCAGGGGTTACAAATGGATTTCCACACTGGTTTGTGTTCAGAGGTCATGTGAACTACACAGAGTATTGCTTTGTTGGAGTTTCTAAATGCCTCCAAACAAATAGGCTATTGGATAAAAACATCATTCTTCTTACTAACTTGAGTGCAAATTGGTTTAGAAATGTGTCACAAACTTTATGAATTCCTATTTCTGACAGTAGCAACAAAGAAAACCATGCACACAATTTGTTCTGTGTGACTCAAGAAAGCGTTGCTCATTTGACCTTTGCAGATTCACATCCTATGGAATTCACTGCCAAGCCAACTCACCCACTGCAGCATGCGAACAGGATGTCAACAGTGGAGTGAAACAGCAGCAGACTCAGCACAGCATGTATCATAGTTATTTTGTAATGTGTGTGGCCAGATAAAATTCTCCACGGGCCAATTCATAACTACTCCCCTTGTAATCTCACACCTAACACCATGCTGGGCTGAGTGGACTGTGGTCAAAGTGGCTGTTTAAACACAGGCTGCAGTCATGTGGACTAGGTGAGCGAAAGCAGTGGGAAGTGGGTTCTGGTTGTGGCTGGTCTGGTCAAAACCAGAGTGAGTGTTTTTAAAGTCATCATGGGTAATAAACCAACAGGTGTCCTTTTTTTTCAGTATGAAAGCAACAAATGTGATTTTAAAAAAGCCTGTCAAAACACAATTTTGAATCACGGACTGTATGTGGTTTCATTGGTTCATCTATAAGTCCAATGGCATAGTAGAATATATTTTGAGTAGAAGAATTTATTCATAGTAGAAGAATTTTGAGTGTATTCACACTTGAGTTGGTTCATTTCAAACAAAACACAGTTCTTTTTGTGCATAGTTTATTTCATTCAGCTAACTAATATCTATCAAATTGCCCACATTTCCTTTGTAAATTACAGTCAATCTGGAACTCAAACATATGTGACATCCTTTTTGCTGTTACTGTTCGTCTGTGACCCCTTTTCTTTCTATGAGCTTTTATTCTAAAAATTTCTAACAAAATCTACAATAAATGGGTTAACTTGAAAATCACAGGTCTGAAAAAAGGGTCTGATCGTACATCAAGAAGTGGAGAAAAGTTATTTTTATAAAGTTTTTTGCCTCAAAAAGAGATTGCACAGCCCTTTAAAATCTTTTTCAAACTTTCAAAAAATATAAACAGCGAGGAGTAAAAGAGTGTAACTGAACAACCAACTTATCATATAAAAGTGAATTTATATGAAACACAATTACTTTTCTGAGTCTTCATTTCTCTCGGTTTCAATTGTACTCTGCAAATTTGCACCAGCCTACAACTCGCTGCGATATGATAAATGGATGCCAGAAAATAGTTTTAAAGCTATAATAGACCACCCAATCTGCTCTTTTTAATCTTATTCATCTTGGTGTAGACTTGAAATAATATCCTTAACCTTCACTTTCTATCTTCTCACATTCACAATAATATGATTAAACTGAAATAATACCTTTATACACAAAGTAGGTTTTCTAGCTAACGACATCTCACAGTACATGACGATAACAATGAAGAAAAGTTTTCTCTCAAACAAAAAAGACTGATGCATTCTTACTTTTGGGCATTTTTATACGGAAAAGTGGCCATGAAAGCAGGAATGCGGGGCTTTGTATCAGAAAACCATTTATTAATTCTCAATCAATTTTGCCAAGGTTATCACAACCATAACCTTGAAGAACATTTGGCCTAATTGTAACTATCATTACCTTCAATTTAAATATACGTATGAAAGCGATTCACCCTGATGGCAAAGAGAGTAACTTTGGTTTGGCTGGTTTTTACCAATTGTGGAATATAGCTCAACTTTTATGCAATTAAGTTGAAAATTAAACTGATAAAAATATAGATTTCCAGAGATCAAGTAATATTGAACAATGAATGGAAAAAGATTGTGGTTAAAAGCATGCAAAAATTTTCCAGACAAATATTGGCAAACTGTTGGTTTCATCTGAAATGTGGGATGGTGTTCCCCTGTTTTGTTTTGTTTTTTCTGTACTAATTCAGTAGTTAATCAGTTGAAACTTGTAAAAAAAATAACATAAAATTCCACCAAATTTTCTTCATAGATACATTTGTCTCCTTTAAAAACTTTATGTCAACATGTGAAACCTGAGAATGTGATTCAGCGTTAAAAGGAACAAATGTGCATTTGAAGGCTTTGTGTTAAAGTGCTTTGACTTACACTCCACTCTGTTCTGCTATCAGAAATCTCTTCCACAATTCTCCATTAGCTCATCTCAAACCCACTGGGAGCAAATCTGATGGTCCAGTGAAATTAGCAATAAAGACATCAAGCCCAGGAGGATGTAAAACTGGCTCAACTGCACAACCAGAAACCTCAGTATGCATTAGCTGGATTGATTATGAATAATCTTAGATGTTATTCATATTACTGGTCAAATGTATTGTGAAGCTGCAGCAGTTTTTGTGCGCAAAGTACTGCGCTTGAACACACACACAAAAAGGGAAGAAAGATGACTGCATCAGCTCAACAATCTTTCTTTCAACAACTGTTAATGGTTTTCTAATGCTTTTCTTCTTGGTGCAGAGATTGTCAGTAACAAAAAGATGAAGCTTCAGCCGACAAGTTCAAACAAGTATTTTAATCCCATCTAACTTCCAACACAGAAACAAGTTAATTTCTGACATGTGAGCAATGTCCTGAGAAAAAAAAAATACGTAGACATGAGCATTAGTGAACAGATTGAAAGCCAAGCCAAAATACAAATAATCGTGAAAGACCAGCATTTCCTCAACTTCACTAGACATTTCCTGTATAATATAAACCACCAAGATTTAGTGAAAACTAGATTAATTCCAAAATTATTCCCTCGTGCTTCTTGTGGAAGCAAATTAAAGAGAGGAAATCAAACTCCAGCTCTAAATTAGCAAATTAATTTCCCGTCCAATTCCATAAATTGTAAACTTGAGTATGAATCCTGAATGAGGACGTTTTCTTTGCCTCAAGCTATTTAATCAGCTCTCAAACATTTCATTGTGTTTGAAAAAGAGCCAGCATTATCCAGGAAATTGTGCAGATAGAGCAACAACAATAAACCAAATACTACAGGATATGCATATGTGAATTTATTTACCAGCAATCATTTGGAAAGTATGGAAAGATTCAAGCCAAAATAAGCTCATCCTGATTTTGTCTGAAGAAAAGATGGCAACATAGGCAGTAGTTTTTGTGGGAAATGTCTTAATGAGCTTATATATATATATATATATATATATATACATATATATACAGTATATCCAACAAATAAATGTGAGGGGGGGTTTGTTAACAGCTATACATCCTAATCACGCAGTGAAGAGCTGAAAAGTAGGGACAATTTGACCTCATGGACATGGTTGATAAGGTTAATTTCTGTTTGTTCTGAAGTGTAATTACTAAATTTGTTAGTACTGCAATACATGTTTAATAAGATTTCTTCCAACACCATTCAGAGCCACACTCTCTCAGTTTTGATAAAGCTTCATTAAAAAGTTACTCATGTGGCAAAGTACTCCCCACAGGTCTGTGGGTGGCACCGTGTTTACCAGTCATGCACTTCTAAAGCAAAAGGTCAGCACATTGAACCAACCAGTCATTCCTTATCTGCAATAAAGAAGTGTGTGGTAGACGTCCTCTGATGGCCTCCCTCCAGCAGCTGATCCCAGCTTTATTTGTCTTCCTACCAATTTCCTCCTCTCTTACACTTTCTACCAACTATCACAGACACTGGTTGACTTTTAGAAGAAAAATACACACAAACATACAAGCAATTATTCACTGAGCTTCTTTTTAACCTGATTTCTTTTTGCAGAGAATCACATTTCACATGACGGTGAGCTCACATGGAGAAATCTGAAAGCTAAACAGGAAGAAGGACAGTAACAAATACTTCTAAATGGACCAAATTTGATGATATGTACAGATTATAATCAAATGAAAGGTTTTAACACTTTTAATGTAAGTTAAATAGTTGTGCAGAGTTATGGAGAACTATGATAAGTACAGTCAATTCAATGAATCACAGCTAAAACTAGAGATGCAGATGGCACAGCTATGCATGCAGCTACGATATACGCAGCCAGGTCAAAACACGCATAGAAGCTGAAAAGCATCCCAAAGCATCAGAAAGTACACACAAAACCCCACAAAACCACTTGCTAATGTTTATGTCACCTCAAAATTATATTTAAGTTTTAAAAAAACAAGAGGATAATTTAAAAAAAAGTAGACAGGAATAGAGAATTGATGTAGTGACAAACATTTTTATTTGCATATGATAAAAACTAAAAAATTTACACTTCTCAAGAATTAATCTCTGCAAGCCAATGGAGACAGTGTTTTTTTAAAAAATAAAATACAACAATAAAAAAAATGCACTAAAAAAAAAAAAAAAAAAAAAAAAAAAAAGACAATTCTGGGCTGATTCCATAGGTGTAAGTGGGTTATTAGTCTCCATATATTCAATTTTCTTGATAATTAATATAATTTCATTATATCATAAAGTGTGTAATTAAAAAGACACACACATGTGTCACCACACTTTCAAAAAGTTTTCAGTAGTTAAATTGAGGTCAGATTCAGGTGAGATGGACACTTCTTCCACCTCATTTGATAAGAATCCAAAAATTGTATCTATTTACAAGCAGGTGATCCTTTTTGCATTCCTTTCAAAAGAAGTTTGACCACATTTTTCTTGAGCAAATCCAGACAAACTAAGTTCAAGTGTGTGCACAGCGGTGTGGGGTAACTGTTTGCAATGGAGGCCCCTTCCTCCTCTGTGCTGCACAGCTGCCTTTAAGGATTTATTTCAAACATTGTCAAAATGCCTTTGACGCAATGTCACTTCTCACAGTGGTACACAGAGTCCATTCTGTTCTCCGGTTATCCTTTTCATTATTTCTGCTCTCTGTCATGTGACAATGTCTTAAAAAAACTTTTTTCAAATGAACTTTTGACCCTAAGCTGGATTAAAATTGATCAGTATAATTTGCCATTGGAAGGGTGGTTAACATTGAGATCCACAACACAAATCACCTAAAACCTGAAGTGTTGCAACGTGTCGGAGAAACAAACAGGACTCAGTAGTTTCTGGTTTCCGCACCAACATTACTGTCACATTCATGAGTAAACAATAGCGCAGTGTTTCCCCATCGAAACAAATTGAAGTAAATGAGAGGCACACAGAGGGATGAAGAAATAAAGAGCTAGCAGAGAGGCAGGAAGAAAGGAAACTGAAAAAGACATTTGAAGAACTCAGTGAGGGCCTCTTTTGCTCATGTGCATTTGCAGATCACAACTTCTAGATGAAGATAAAACTCCAACTTTTGCTATAAAAGTGACCTGGTTCAAAAGGAAATGTCATTTTGTTCTAAGTAAGAGTAGATTGTGAAGTTTAACAGCTTAGGGCATCAGTAGGGAGGGTATAAAATCTACAAGTTCTAGCGTTCTCTGCTGCTCGGGGGCAATCCGCGAAATATTTGAGCTTTTGGTTGAGTTGATACTGTTTTCTTTGGTGCCTCTATGAAGACAGTAAAATGATTCATCTACAGGAGTTGAAAGTTATGAAACTGGATAGCCATGTGAACAAATACTGATGTGACTAATATAAAACTGAAATTTCAAGTCTACCTACTTTTTAAATAAAGATGAAACAGACAACCAGATGCAAACGACCAGTCACGTCGAGATGCACCAAACAAACTTCAAATATTGACAAACTGAGACTTTTCTGAGTTTCAAACCAAAACTATTAAAACATGAAATACTGGCATAATCAATTAGTATGAAGTTTTTATTAAAATAATACAAAGTCATCACTTTCTTCAGTTATGTTTTAAAAACGGATGTATTCCAATAAATAGGACAAATGCGCGTTACAGTTAACAATACTTTTTTAGTAGATTACTTAGAAAATTTAAGAATTACTAAAAACATAATGAGCACAGTTTGTCCAAATAAAATGGAAACTACCCATTTCTACTCACAAATTTTATGTTTCATTTCAGCTGATTTTGGCCACAAATGTGAACATGCAGGCAAAGCTCCATTAAAAACAGTGGAAGGGGCTTCCCAATGAGTAAAAAAAAGAAGGAGAATGAAGTCAGAGCTCATGTGTTAAATATGTGTGGAAATACATGCACATACAGAAGGAAATTTAAAGCAAGAGACTACTCCCACTTTTAGAAACCAGTAACTTTTGTCTGTGTTTATTTGGGTCCATTGATTTGCTGCAGTCACAGTTAGAATAGAATCACAGAGCTCATCTATCACTTATTTATGTTCGCATGAGCCAGTTAACGTGATAAAATACATCAGTGTTATTTTTGGTTTTTTTTGCATCTGGTGGTCATAAAGTTCTCTCATTCCTTCCACTCGGCCCACAGACCGGGTGGAAAGGCTTACCGCTGAGTCACCCCAACGTATCAAGAACAACATCTGATTGTTGAGTCAAATAACTGACCGATCACTTCACCCACAACAGAACAGACTGGTATGAGTGGAGATGTAGTGACATTTTGTAGTTGAATTAATTATGTATTCTATAAATAAAGACATACAAAGAAGTGAAAGTACTTGCAATAAATAACCTTGAAGTGTATTTTTACTTCAAAGTCTGCTCTTTGTAATAATTTACAGTATTTTTCCTGAACCTGTTCCAGCTGGCATCCCTGCACGTTTACCGAGCAATAGATTTGCTTCTAACCTGAGCTGGCACACAGTGTGAAGGCTGAGCTGACTGGACCTGCAGGACAGCATCACTTCTATCGATCTATCAGCTTTAGCCCACTAACACACTCAGATGGCGCCGTATTTTCAAGTCTGAAAGTCTGCCAACACACTGCAGCACTGCAGACATGGGTGCGGCCTTCTAGCTGAGCATCTACACAAGCTGCTGCCGACAAGAACAAATCCACACAGCTTTGTTGGTAACTTATTCTGAATAAAATATTGTTGTTTGGTGCAGTGGGTACATATTACCACTGATAGGTAATTCAGTTATTTAGAAAGACTGTTACAGTAATTACTGCAGGTCAGTACACTGGTTTGTACCAGAAATATGAGTTCATGAGACAATGAACAGTAAAAAGTGATCTGAATTCTTCACACATACTGGTTTTTATTGCAGCGTAAGTGTTACTAAATATGCATGGAACAGAGCACAAGTTTTAGTGGCTGTTGGGTACAGTAAATTAAGACCAATGCTTGACAAAGTGTACATCATCTGAAATTAATGAATACAGAGCCATGAACCGTCCAACTCAAAGCAGTTTGCATGGTTGCTTCTGGATTGTCTTCTACGAAGTGAAAGAAAAAGTGATACATCAGGCTAGCTATTAAAGTTACCTGCCAGCATTCAGGCTGGTGTAATAAGAATATAGAACGCCAAGATTAGAATTTTTGGTCATACTGGCCGCCACTAACAATAATCTTATCTGCTTTGTATTAATCACACATCGCACTGACACGAGACACCTGTTATCAGCTGTAGACTAATAAATAATAATATCATCGAATGACTTCCTCAATTAACCAATCCCAGCTACTGGATACTGTACATTTAGACTACTGACCGTTTCTACAATTTCTCACATCATCCTTCACCTCATTTTGTCATTTACAGTTTTCAGGCAGCCAGTTCTTCTTGTAATCCTTGAGTACAGCTTTGAGCTATATTTCATTATGTTATCTGATATTTGTCTAGTTCAGTGCAGGTACAAGTCTTCTAAAAACAGACCAAAAAATTTGCCATATTAAAAAAAGATGTTGCTCTGAAAGTTAAAAATAAAAAAATATCTATATATACAAATATAACCTCTTTATTAGCAGCAAACAGTAGAATGGCTGTCTTTGGTTCATGGATTGCCTTTGTAAAAAAAAAAAAAAAAACCTAAATGATGACCTAGGCATAGTAAATACTGGGGCTGGGGGTTTGTAACAAAGAGATGTCAAAACAATTTTTAGAACCGTATCCGAAAGTGATGTTTCACTTTAGCCTAGTCCTTGTTAAACAAAAAGAAAAATGTCAGGTGAAGAATGAGTGAGGAAAAGTGTGAAGTGAAGTTTTGACAAACTAACAAAAATACATAAAATCCTGCTGGATTAAAAGGGAAAAGCAAATATTACCTGACTAAGAAGCATCTGCATTCAAACTGCAATGATGGTTTTAAAATAAAGAAAAGAAGGCCACAACCAAATTAAAATATTGAAGTGAAGAAGATTTAGTATATTTTCACTCCTCACCACACTTTGATGGTGGCGGAGGTCTGAGTGACCTGAGTCAATTTGCCGGCCTGTATAGGATGTGTTTGACAAGTGCTAAGTAAATGTGCTCAGCCATTAGGAAAACAGGCCTATCTTTTAGAGCAAACACTAATCTCACTCACTCCAGAAGCTTGTGTCAATATGCGATTTCTCTGTGCCAGAAAGCTCAGATAACCTGCCGCAGATTGAGAATCTGTATCCTCCTCTATTTTTGGAGAAGGTTTTGCTTAGGTTGCCTTTTTAAAAAAACAGAAACGTTTTGCCAAAATTTTTTGTCTTTCTCCGACCACAATAGGAGTTTAGTCTACTTTTTTCCAAAACTGCATAATTACACCGCTAAACGTGTCTAAATGAGATAATGGCCTTAAGCTCTGTATGTGGGTACAGCTATTGGCAACAATGAAGAAATATTTTTTCCTAAAAAACAACTGAGTTTTTGTGATTTGTGTGGCATTGTCTTCAGGTGTGTCCCATGAAAGAAGCACAGATTGAATTTATGGGGTGGTGACAGATTTCTGGGGTAGCAGAGAAACTTTAATCCACCTCCTTATATCCTGACAGTGAATATTTCAACAAACACAGATAGTTAGAGCCCCATTTACAGCGGATCAGTGGAGCACAAAGGGAAAGCGTGAGGTGTTGTCAGGCAGAGATCATACTCACCGCACCAAAAGAATAACCACAAAACAGCTAGTGTAATCTTTCTTGTCTTAACTCTCAGTTCATGCTTAAGGACACAACTTAAAAGCCCTTCTGAATGTTGCTCTCATAAAAACCTGGAGTCTTTTACAACTGAGACATCAGCAGAAAAAGAGGAAATGCAGAAGGAAACATCCTAAATCTGGCTGCCATACAGAGAACTGGAATGTAATGGTGAGGGGGAGTGAAAGGCGAGGCCATTCTGTCCTGGAAAACATGGAGTCATGTCCTAATTCGTAGCGTTATGACTTACAGAAAAAACAGAAAGTGACAATAACTTCTTAAAGTGTTTTGACTAATTACAAGTGGAAACACTTGTAAACTTAAGATTTTTTTTCTAGGTAGCACATTCCCTCCTCAAAATAACACAGGCAGTTTTTGTAACTCCAAAGTAACTCAAAGAGCGAGCTGCTGTGTCTGCTGTACTAATCCTTGGAACCCGTTCGTATTTTTTTTCTTTTTGTTTAAAAATATAAAACAACCGTTTAAAGCTAAAGCTCAGAGTTGTGATCACTCTCTGTTACTTTTCAAGTTCATTTACTTTGTCTTGCATTTCTACTGAAGGCTGAACAACAGAGGAATATGAGCATGTGTTTCCAGAGTTTCCTGCCATCATTAGCCGGCATTGAGGTCAGAGTTCACCTTTGATCAGCGAATGAGCTGAGTTTTGCAATGAATTTGCTATGTTTGATCTGCAGAAAAATGGCAATTTCAAAGTGTTTGCTGACTGTACTTTCTACATCTTTCAATGCCAGACAACAAACTGTAAAAGAGATTGAAACACTGATAACATTATGTTCTCACTTTGGTAATAATGTATTCATTAGATGAATCACCTCTCTGCTCTGATGTGATGAATGAGAAGAACATCGGACAGCTTTGATTTAAACTGATAGAAAACCCTGAACCAAAAAGACTCACTAAATGAACTTAAAATGCTTGCCTGATGGTATAACAAAGCAAAGCTTGGTTTACCCCTAATGTATTACTCATAAAATAATTGTTAGATCTAATGTTATATCTATTGAATTGTTAATAAAACTTCTCTACAAAAAAGCAGCTTGAAAATAAATGGTCTAATTCACACTATTCTCCTACTTTTATGACATTCAGTTTTCAATATAATGCTTGTACAGTTAAAGTGGTACGCACAAAAAACAAAAAATGCAGTTGTTGATGTTGATCCTCAGAAAAAATGGCAAAGGGTATTTTGCTGCCAAAAAGGAAATATCGCTATGCTTCACAAAAAAATAAATGTTTAAGAATTTAAAAGATCTGCAAATATTTTTAAACTAACATTGTAAATTTTCATGTCAGTCAACCCAGTAACATTGTACAGAAACATGAGGACAGATTAGATGAGGTTATAAAAAAACAACTGTAAGTACAGCACATTATCAAAGGAAAAAAGTAATTAAACTTTTTATTTAAAAAAATGGATCTTTAAATCTGACATTACACTAAAGCCCAGTTCTCATAAAGAAGATGTCGATTTGGGGAAAATTGGTAAATTTGAGCGCAATTCGTGCTTCCACCTCACTCATCGAGTATCTTTCGCCTCATTTTTGGGGCTTTTGCAACAGATCGCATCATTATCGCTCTGACTTACAATTTTGGCAACCATCACAGGATTTTCTGAAATCTACTCCAAGTCGGAAAGGTCATGTGATTGTCGACTGATCACATACAGATGAGCGCTACACAAACGATCAACTATCGGTCGATTTCATAACAGGTAGATAGATGGTGAATTTTATCAGAGGAACGTAGTGCAATAATCTGTAGATGTCCGGTAGGAAATGTGCCGATTTTGAGTGGTCACAGACACGTCATCATCTAGTCGGTGACGTGTCTCTCATTTCAAGTGCCTATGAAAAGTAGCTACATGCATAAAAATTCAAATTCTTCTGTGTGTAGATCTTGCCATACAGTGCTGTGCATTGCACCCTCTGCTCCAATAGCTTGGGCCATGTACGTATGTGGTTGCGTTAACAATTGTAAAAGAAAATGTGGGACAGAGAGAAAATGCATTCTCACTCCTTCGTTTATTTCCCTCTTTATTTCCCAATCCATACGCAGTCGTGACACTAACGACACCTATCGCAACCCCTTCATCGCACATGATTCCCACACACAGAAAAATTGCCGCAATTTTTGTAAATGCCGATGCATCTCTTTTTATGTGAGAGTAGCCTAAGCAATACTTACCTCTTTCATAGGTCTGGTAAACGACACACAACACCATTTAGAACAAAGTTTATTATTCTGGAACAGATTTAACTTTGGTTTTTAAAATGCTCTATACGTTGTTTAATATATATCAGGCACTTATTTTGTGTGTACTACAGTTCTGTAGATAGGTCTTCAATCAAATTGATTCAGTTTTTCATAAGCTTGCACATAAACATTGCAATAAGTTATTGTCCATACTGAACAGCTTAAATAGAAGAAACAGAGGAAGTCATTCTAACCAGAGAGATGACTAAACTCTAGATAATCTCTAACTTCAAAGGAATCTCTGCTAGCGTAGGTTATTTTCCTTTATAGAATGTGCCGGTCATCTGTCATTAACCAACGCCTGGGTCATATTAGTGAATCACTTTTACAAAGCTAACAATGCCAGAGCAAAGTCAGAACAGGTGGTCTCACAACAACACATCCTTATCAACGCCATATGTCAAGCATTAACTGGCCATCCCTAAGCTAACACTGAGCTATAGCAAGGTGAGGCAATGAAGCTAGGGGAGGTGAGTGACGTAGCACAACAGCAACACTAAGTCTGGTACTTGTGGCCAGTCGGAAAGAAGGCCAATCCAATTAGCTAGATCTGTGAGACGAAAGCATTGGGGTGTTTGTGTCTATTTCTCATTAGAGTCTCTAGCTTACATTTACAGTAAAATTTCAAGTGTAAAAAAAAAATCCCAAATCAGCATATGTTAATTCAAATGATTTTTAGGGTTATTAGAGACATTTTAACAAAATTTTCTCTTTTTGAATCTGGTCAGTCAGCAGTCTTCTTGTCTGTCTCTTTATTTATTGACTAAGTATTGTTTGCGTAGTCCTTTTTTTTTTGTTGAAGTTTTATATACTTATTTATGTTTAAGTCTCAGACTGCCCCAGATTTCCTGATAATGCATTCTGTTTTTGTTGTGTTTTGTTTCTGTGTATAGGCCAATACATACTACTGTAAAACAAACATAATTTCTATGTATCGTCTTAATAATCCATGACCTAGAGAGGATGGAATGAAGTGGTTTATCAAAAATGCTGCACAATCTCATTGGTAGGCCTCTATAAACTTAAATGTAGGGCTAAGAATTCCTTTTGGCAGCATTCAGTGAGTAAAAGTGATGTGAAACTGATTGATTTCTGCCCAATTTATAGGCTCAGGTCCACAAGAACTGAGGTAACGTCTGAGTGGTTGCAAAGCCGTGGTCAGGCCACCAGCAGTCTTTTGCAGGAAAATCAATGGGGCTAGCATGATTAATTGGTTTTCACACAAGTCAAAGTCATGAATCAGAAAACCTTGACACAATCTGATGCTTGTATTTGGATCAGAGCCAATGTACAAGTGTCCTGACACTCAGACTCAACACTGGGTTCCATGAAAAAAGCAGACGTTAACTAAGCACAACTTTTTTTTTTTTTGCCATTTGTTTTTATGCTGGTGAGATGTTTCTGTTTTGGTCCACACAATCAGTCAAAGCCTGTGAGGAAAAACTGACCACACAAGCAAACTCTCTATGGGAGGCCGCCTCGAGTAACGAGACAATGAACCCTAGCACATCATCAACATTGCTCATAAAAGACAGCTAAAACAAACCAAAAAACATAAAAAAGTTAAAGGCAATCACAGTTAAAGATGACACAAATCCAGATGATCAACAGGGTATACCTAGAAGAGATTTTAGTTTGAATCCATTTGCTTCTAATGTAATGTTAATCTGACAACCTGCTGCGGTGTTGGAGTGCAGCACACAAATTTCCCCGGTGAAGGGTTAATAGAGTGAGTAAAAAAATAAATAAATAAAAGATAATCCTTGAGATTTTTGTGAAGGCCACATTTTGTAAGTTTTTTTGGGGGTGTTTCTGCAAGATTGTATTCAAGGGTATCTGTTATGGCTGCATACCTAAAATTTCCTTTTGTGAATAAATTGAGTGTTTCTCAGAAACACCGAGACATCCAGAATCAAGAAAAAGGTGGAACTAAACCTTGAATGTCAAACAAGACCATGCCCAAGGTTCATCAATATAACCTGTCTTATATAGACGACAATGGGAATTGATCACAAAACACAATTACAATTAAATAACGCTCACAGGTAAAGGTTGTATACGCGTTACGTTAAGTTTTTTTTCTCCCTAGTTTACAATTCCTTGCCTTGACACATTTGTCAATACAAAAATGTTTTGAAGTTATACTGAATACTACTGTTGATAGGAGTTGCAAAAATAGGTAAGCAACAAGAAAAGTGATTCCAAAACTTTAATTTATTTGCATTTGTAATAAAACGTGAAAAAGAACGCAAAACTATGTTTTTTGGTTTTCTCTACTTTTGTATGAACTCATCTGAGACCAACTACCGGAAAATATACAAAGCAGCCCAACCAGATGTGATTATCTTTCCATGAGCATCCTTGCTCTTGGGTGAAAATCCCTCATGTTTTCTCCTCTATTCCAGATGTGCACTTCTCACACAGAGCTTTATTACGCCACATCTGGACATGTGGGAAGCACAAGATGATTCCAAACCTCATCCACCATATGAGAGCCTAGCAATGGAGAGGTCACCTGCAAAGAGTTATCGAACTGGTGAAAACTGGAAGGTAAGCTTTCAGCAAATAGGTAATATAACAATAAAATATGAAAAAAAAAAGAGAACAAAGATGAGATTGTCAATTAGTGTCTTTGAGTTTCCTACCCCCGTAAGTTTTAACAAATAAAATGGAAAAAAAAATCACTTTAAATATTCCTTCTTTTTTTAGAACAAATTTCATGTAGAATTATTTATTCTCTTGGCTACATACGTCATATGGTGTCAGTAGAACATGTCCTAAAATAGAGATAAGTGATTGTTGTCCGGGCATATTATTACCGTAATATTTGCAAATTTGACAGATGTCAGTGTCTACCTTGTTTGGATCCGACAGGCAGAAATAAAGAAGCTCTGTGTGCCTCTCTCTCTTTCCTACTTTCTGTCTATGTGTCAATGTGTGTTCTGTTGGCAGTTTAATTGCAGTCACAGTGATTATTTTACTTGCATAAATATAGCTTTACACTAAGTTCAATATATTTTT
This sequence comes from Neostethus bicornis, assembly GCA_902685375.1. Lineage (NCBI taxonomy): Eukaryota > Metazoa > Chordata > Actinopteri > Atheriniformes > Phallostethidae > Neostethus > Neostethus bicornis. The sequence goes on from LR738543.1 coordinate 11,720,607, forward strand.
ACATTGTTTTTTTTGTTTTTTTTTTACATTTTTAATCTGAATGAACGTTGGCTCTAAAAATTGATTATCAACCACCTCCAACTAATAAATATTAGCAATGAAAAACTCAAATTGGTCAATCTTGTGCTAAATGTTTGCTACATCAGCAAAATGCCACTAACAACCATCCAGAAACATCAAATTGTCATCTTTTTTGTGTGTTTAAGAATGCTCGTCTTCTTTAATGAGTAATAAAGCAAATTTTGGGAATTTCGTGGATTCATTTGTGTCATGCAGGGAAACCTCTAAAACAAACAGGACTCACCAATCCCTGCTTTGCAATACCAGAAAAGATAATGTATTGATCTAAAGTACTCACGAGTATATCTGCTTAAATAAATAAATGAATTACTCTATTCATCCCTCACCGGGGAAATTTGTGTGCTGCACTCCTTACACCGCAGCAGGCAGCCCATTGACGGCGCCAATGGTGGGAGAAGCAGGGGTTAGGTGTCTTCTCCAAGGACCCTAGATGTGCTTTCTGTGGGCCGCAAACCCGCAACCTTCCGGTCCGCGCGCGAACGCACTAACCACTGTGCTGCCGTCTCCCCTATTAAAAGAATACATCCGAAATCTCTTGATAGCGATTCCGCGAAGGGGGCTGAGGAGCTTCGCCCTGCCCCCTCCGTACCAATCACGGTAGAAACCCTTTATCAATTATTAATGGTCTCCAGTTGGTATTACACTAAAAATAATTCAGTTATGAAGTATGGACTGTATCAGGAATATAATTAGAAGAATGAGGTTTCTCATGCTTGTGCATTAATATCATCAACCTCTCTGATGTTCATATTAAACCTTTACAAACTTGGCATTGGCATTGCTTGGTTGTAATTTTTTCAGTTACTCATTAAAGATGTCTAAAATGTGATTATTTATTTATTTGTATAGCAGAAGAAAACAAAAAGAAACAATAGTGAAATATTTTAAGTGAAAGTGAAATCATAGGGGAAAGCTTTACTAATTAACTTAGTTTTGAACCAGAAAAAAATGATCCGCAGCAGGTTCTCTGTGGTGGCATTTGGCACTTTCACATCTTTTGGAATAAAGCCTTTTTGTGTGCTTTTTTTCTTCATGACACACAGCTGCAGGTGTCGTTCGGGCAGCTGGACAGCTGGTCATGTCTGACAGCCGGTGCTGACTGTGGCAAGTGCGTGTGTGTGTGCCTGAGTGTGTGTGTGTACGGATGCTGACGAAGCACCTGCAAACTCAACTAGAGCTCATCATAAAGACTGAGCCTGTGAAAGAATACAAACAGGCACATTGTCGGGCTGCTGCCGATGAGAAACGTGATGGCTCAAAAAGTGGAAGAAGAACTGCTTCTTTATTATCCGCCACAATCTATTGATAAGATGTAACTGCACAGATGTAGGGGTCAAAGATCCTTTTTAAAGTCTGCAGGCTCATATTCTGCTAATAACAAATTCCTTATTTCTCTCTTACACATCGCAACTCTCAGGGGGAAAAAAAAGGATTAATGACTGCAAATTATTATATTTATACTCTTTAAACTTGTAAATGTTTTATTGCTCAAGATTTTCTACTCAAATCCAAACAGCTCATTTTATTTTCTTGTAAAACATCTCGCTGAATGATTGGTTATAGCTTAACTTAAGTTATCATTACTTGAAGTTTAGACCAGACTATACAGTGTGTAAAGAGGCTAGACAAATGTGTCCAGTAGAGTCCTCTGAGACACGTCTGGCCTCGAGCCGCAGAGGCAGAAGCTGTATCTTCTTTGTACAGATGGGATGACAAAGCAGGAACAGTATGTACTCCTCTTTCCCAGCCACAGCTACCAATGCTCTTGTATACAATTTCAGAGAAAAATAAGTGCCTGGCACCCGGGTGGTGAGATAAACACAAAGTGAAAAGTAGCAGCTGGATGAATTCCTCATCTTTCTGTTGAGCTAAACACTGCTGTTACAAAGTCAGCAGCATCTGGCGATTCATCTGAAGGTCAAACAATCATTGTACTTTATTCTACAAAATATTTCCTATCAATCAAAATGTTCATTTATTCGCTTTGTGGGATAATTTTACAGTACTTCAAAAAAGTAAAACTAACAATTTTTTTTTAGAAAAAATGTTTAAGGTCAATTCCAGTGTATTTACATTGTAAACGTGTAAGCTTATTATGTTATCAATCTTGTGTTTTATAAGTGAGCCATGTGTTTGGATAATTCATGTTCTTACACTCAGTAAAATAATTCCTTATTCTAACTACTTCCCAATTAAATCCATGAATAAATAATTTTGTTATGAACCTGAGCCAAAATAATTTAGGTGGGATTATTTTACATTTGTAGTTCTTTCAACAAAAAAATTTAATACGATGAGCTTGAGACTGTTGCCGATGCGACCCGGCCCCAGATAAGCGGAAGACGACAGAACGGAGCTTGAGACTTTGAAACCAAACAGAAAACTAAGAAAATAACTTCATAGTTATTCATATTAACCCTGTTTTATTTCAAGTCTTCACCTACAAAGGTTCCAGTGGAGAAATCTATTTTTTGTTGAAAACTAACATTTTACTACTAAAAACCCGATAAAGACCTTAAAGAATGGAAAGTTTTCTTAAGGCAGCCTAAGTTTAACACTTCATCACTTATAAAGTTGTAAAAACACTATGAACAGAAGATTAGGGTTTTACAAATTAATGAGTGACTTAAACTATCTATTTAGATACTGGTAAAAATTCAGACATTCTAACCAAAAACAATGATTCTTTAATTTATTCTTAAAATAATACAATTTGGTTCAATCCGATGAATACCTGTGAAATAAGTGGGGGGCTATATGGCAGTTTCACAGGAGAGAGGCAGGGTACATCCTGGACAGGTCGTCAGTTCGTTACAGAGTACCTTAGAAGCAAGCTGGTATATTTTAAACAATCTCGAATAAACCAAGGTAGACCAGTCTAGAGCAGGAGTCTCAAAATTTGAAGTACAAGGACAAGCTTTAATACTGTAAGAAACCTGCCTCAAAGTGTAATTTTTAAAAACTAAGCATCAAGCTGATTTCTTTTCTCTGGAAGTGGGTGTATTGCAGCAGGGAAGCACCTAAAACGTGGGAAAGAAAAAAACAGTCCTTGAAATTAGACTTAAAGATTTCTGTTCTACTCTCAAATACAAAGTTTTGCTTATGATACATCCAAGAATGAGAAAAAAAAATACTTTAACCTTTTAAAGGAACAAATAGTAAAATTTGGTTCCCTTAATGGAATACACTACAAATTAAATTAGTGAAAAGTTTTAAAAAACAAATACATTATGTTTTCTTTATGATAGATCATTAAAAATATGCTTTAAAGGGCTGGAAATCTACATGATCTACATTTCCTCCAGGAAAATATGCAGGAAAACCAAAGTGGAAAAATAATAGTAATAAAAAAAACTACTTTTATGGAGTGGAAGAGGTAGTAGGATGTGTGTGTGGGAGGGCATGAGAAAGTGAACTATGTAAACTACACTGTGTGATGTATTGTAAGTGTGTAAAATCAGTTGAATAAATGGCAAAGTGAGATTGATTTTACTTGTATTTTAAACAGTATTTTTTAAATGTTTTTATTTCAATTCAAAGCACTTAGTAATGCTTTTATAGGAAAACTTTGATTTGATTAAGAATTTCAGGAATATTGCACATTGGTTACATCTGTTCCTGTAGACCAATTGTTTTGATGTATAAAACTCTTTTAAAAAACATTCTATCGAGGCTTACTCGATTTGCCGAGCGATGAATCTGTTGACTTGGGATGACTTGGATTGGTGGTGCTTGTGTTGGCCGGGAAAACAGAGGAGCACAACAGGAGCCCCAACACACACTGAGCCAACAAGTTCTAGTGAAAAACTTTCCTCAAATGACCCTGAAACAGTTGGGGTATTATCCTCTGTGCTCCTACACTTATGTCCGGTGACACGTCTCAAGACTTGCAAGCAGATACTAACGATGCACGGTCGAAGTGAGCAGCATGTGTAACCTCATATTTCCTCAGGCGAAAGCTGCTGATTTCATTTTAAACAATAACTGTGCTTACATTTAGAAAAAAAAAAACAAGAAACCTATTTCCTTTGCAGTTATGGAGCAAAGAATTCTTGCTGGAAATAGGCTTCCCATGAACTTGTGCTCTAAAGGAAGACATTCGGAAACTTCAGATTCTGCAGAAAAAATGCACATTTGTTTCTGCTATGTTCACCTATTATTAATGTTATTCACATGCATCAGACTCTGTCATAGCTACAGGTTGATGGAAGGTTACAGAAGAATTTGCCTGTCTTTTTTTTTTTTTTACAAATTTTGCAATAACAAGAAATCTTAAGCATTACTTTTCAGGAATGTTTATATGAGAGATCGACACAATTACTACACCAAACAAGGAGTAAAATTAATGTTCCTTTTACTAGAAAGAAGACTGCCTGCTACCATGGTAGCAACAAATGAGAGTCCATTAAAAGTCAGTCAGTCACTTTCTTAAACGTCTATCCCTTTCCAGGTTGCGGGGGGTGCCGGAGCCCATCCCGGCTGATTCAATGCAAGGGCTAGGGTACGCCCCGATCAGGTCGCCAGTCTGTCGCGGGTCACACACATATAACCATATACACACACTCGTTCCTAGGGGCAATTTTTGCCACCGGCCAATCAACCTAACATGCATATTTTTGGAGGGTGGGAGGAAACCGAAGTACCCGTAGGAAACCCACGCAGACACGGGGAAAACATGTAAACTCCATACAGAAAGGCCAGTGTTCCAAGCCTCGTCCCCACCCAGGACTTGAACCCGCGACCTTCATGCTGTGAGGCCACCGTGCTACCCACTGCACCACCGTCCCGCCCCAGTCCAGTAAAAGAAAAGAAAGAAATCAATAAAATTGGTTCCATCTGCATGATTTGAGATGCAAATATTTTATTAGCAGGAGCAAGAAGCTCTAAAAACATGTTGACCTCAACAAGAAGCATCTAAAGTATATTGTACAGTTATTCTTTATTTTATTATCATTAATAATTTTGTGATTAGGCTGATCAATTACCCCAGGTTCATTACGTCCATCCAAGTGGTTGATCTGTGTGACCTGGTCCTAAGCAAAGAGATGCCTTTGCTGTTGAAGCAGTTAAGGAAAATACTAGCAAAACAGTTATGTATCAAATACTGTGTAATACGAGGAAATAAAAACTACCACATTATCACATTAATTTAAAAAGCTCTATCTTTAATGAATATCTCTTCAGCACAAAAAAGGCTAAGAGATTTGGTATGTATGAAAATAAGCACTGTAATCTCTACTTTTTCACCTTGTTGCATCATGCTTTTCCTTAACCGATCATTCATTAGTGATGAGAGCTATGATACCAACAACGGGCACTTTGGTACAACTGTCTTTTAATACATAAATGCTGATTATATGTTGTTTTTTTATGTTTTACTGTTGTGGTTTGTCTTGTTTTATGTGGACTGTGAGTCTGTAATAAAATTGAATTGATACGAATAAAAATGTTTTTTAAATTACACAACAAATTAGTTTTATTTTTAATGCTTAACTAATAGTAAACACCTCTTATCTTGGTCGACATGTTTGTCCAGACATGTCGTGATAAAGACATGACCGAAGAGGATACAGCAGATAGGGTTAGATGGAAGAAATAGACTTGCTGTGGCGACCCCTGAAGGGAAATGCCGAAAGAAGAAGAAGAGTCGTGAAAAAATATGCCTAATCCGAGGGTATTGAAAATTTCATGGAAAGTCTCCAGACTAAAACAGAAACTATCTAAATAAACGGAAAATTCCTTCATACATAAGTGCTTGTGGATGTAGAGTCTATTTTGGGAATTTAATGACTTTTAATTCCTATTTAATTTGTATATCTATATTGAGTCACTTGCATTTTTCAATGATGGAATTGAAACTGATACTGTAGCTATTTTTAGCACTGTCTGTATTCAATATTACTGTAATACCACTCAAGCCTATAGCTATTTGTGACATGAGAGTAAAACCATGAGCGACAGATGGTAAATTTGCTTTGATACATAAGTGCCCACCCGTGTGTAATAATTTATCTTCAGTCTGAAAAATTAATTTCAGTTCACAGCTGCTGAAAGCGAGAGGCATAAAGACCTAGCTTTATTACCCTACAGCGACAACCTGAGACTGAAGCTTGTGAACATCTAACTGCCTTCATCTGGAATGACAACCATTTTCCAAGATACTGAAACTGCCGCTGATTATCTAATTGGCATGACATGTCCTCACAGAGACCGTTTTGAGTTTTTTTCCTCATCCCCATCTGAGTTTGATTAATTAAAACGCTGTAGTGACAGGGTCTGTCAAGATTGAAACACATGATGCCAGGTGTTGGCCGGTTTCCAGAACAAACCAGTTTGTAAGTGATATCTGCTCTTTTTAAAACCCAGTCTCTAAGTGTGTTATTACCCTTGAAGAGACAGTTAGAAGGAATACATCTGTCTGCAGGGTTTTGCTATAGAAAGGCTTGAATGGGGTCACAAAATACTTTGTGAGAAACGATCTGACCCAGTCTTTACTAAAAAAATAACAGAAGGTTTCAACAAATTTTAAATACCTTAAAAATAATGAACTAAAATTTTTCAAAAGAAGAAATGTCACCTTATTTTTAACACTGTTTTTACTGTTTCCAAGTCATTCATTGGAATCTTGCGGATATTTGATGGAACATAGTGACAATAAGATTTTGGTTTGATTTATTTTGCTCAAAAACATCTGAAAATGAGCCCAAAAACTTTGTGTTCCATCCACAACCCAAACAGGAACTTATTTTCTTCAGAAATATCTGCTTTCTATTGTTAATAAAAATGAGTGTGTTGGCGTACGTGCCTTTAAGGTTTGCTCTTGTCGAGCGGAAGAATGTGATGTTGACACACGTCTTTTAGCAAGATTATATAAGAACCTTTAACTCAATGCTCTAAAGTTTGTAGCATAAGTGAAACATATGGCTAAAAAAATTCACGTGAGTGCATTTTTTTATAATAATTTCTATGCAATAAAATGAAATACAAAATTTTGGCTTTTGTGGAGGGTCTACTCTTTGAATGCTGTTGGCAGGGGGCCTCCTCAACAGGTTGCTAATCAATCAGCAATATAAATCAAAATATCTTTTATTCATTGTAGTTAAAAAAAAAAAAAACGAGAGAGAGAGACTAATGCTGATTAACCGAAAGCGTGCGTTTCGGAATTACCTGATGAAGGTGACCAAGTGAGAGAGACCCCACCCACATGCGTGAAAAATCCCCACAGAACCCCTCCAGCCCTGAGGTTCAAATGTAAGGGACCTTCTTACTCTCAGGTGGCGATAAAAACCACCAAATCTGTCTCAAAGAAGGTCTAAAAATCTTTACTTTCATACTATTAGTAGAGAAGCATTTACTAATGATTGACTGTTTCAAGTTAGGACGTTATATAGACAAGGGGTGACGTAGTTCACAAATCTAGTGTTCCTCATTAAAACAGAGGTCAAACTTGATCTTAAAGCCTCAAGAACAAAGTCAGTAAATGCTAAAATGACTTCATCAGTGGCAGAATTGAACAATAAACACAGTTCTTTATTTTAGGCAACCTTTTCCAGTTCCTTCATTGATAAACTTTAAAGACATGAAGATAAATGACCTTTCTGAGGTCATTTTGGCTGCTGTTCATCCACTTCTTTTGGTTATCTCCCTCCACAGTAGCACAGCAGCTTTGCTCTTGGCAGCGGGCAGATATGCAATCTGACTGTGCAAACAATTACGGGCGGCTCCTCTTCACGCAGAGTTACTCACTCGTGTTGGCCCGTTGAGGATTAACACGATGTGCTTACACATTAACTCAAGAGACATGTCGATGAATAGCCTTCCTTGAAAGTGCTTTCGATATATTGAAAACGATAAACCCGGTAAGCCAGGTAATGAACTACTTTAATTCTTTGCCAGAAATGTTTTCTTTGTTATCCTTTTTAACTTGGACAACAAGGTTTTAATTGACGTTGATATTCAGAAAAAGTTGCATTTTCAGTTCATTTTAAAAACAAAATAAATGGTGTAAAATTACACATTAACTGCATGTATTTTCAATTTAGTTTTAAAGAACTTAAAAAACATGTGCATTCAGTATGCATTAAATCTTGATTGGTAAAGAGATGAAGAAAAAATCCAAAAACATGAATGGATCTCTGAGAGTCTGACATGCTCTTTGTAAGGGACTTAAGTAACGGCAGGTGATCAGGTGTGGGACTGACATTGAGTGAGTATACCTCTCAGAAAATAGTGACACTCTTGACAGTATGCAGCCTGTGTTTGTCTTTCTGACCAGCACCATTGTGCATACAGAAGAAGTGTTGCACACCTCTCAGGAATTTAGTGGGACAAATGAGAAAACAATATGCAGTTGTGAACTTGTCAATGAGTATTAACTGGTGTGTGTTACAGTGACAGGTCCCTGGAGGAGGAAAGGAATATGAGTGGAATGCCTTGAATAGTATGAAAACAAGCAGTTTCCTTCTCAACCTGTGGCTGGGCCTCTCTAGCATTTACCTTTAGACAACATTTCCAAAGTAGAGAAAAAAAGGAATGTGGAAAAGACGCAGCAGCAGACCACTCCTTCAGTTACTATTAGACCTCATCTGTGAGCAAAATAATCCTCCCACAGCTGGGAGTTTAGTATAGAATTTCCTATATGTGGGTGGGAAGGCTGTAGCTAGGTACCATTGTGTTCAAAAGCTACACAAAACTGCACTCAAAGCAGCGTTGTAGCAGCATGGTTGATTCATGGTCACAAACAATATTGAAACAACAAAATAATGAATACTACCAAAAACATCCAAGTTGTGAAGCTCAAGTTTGATTAAGAATGAAATAATTCCTTTAAGTTTAAGCCAAATTACATCTCAAAAAAAATCAAAACACCAATAAAGCTACGGCATTTCTATTTTTTTATATAAATAAAATAAATAAATGAATTACTCTATTCATCCCTCACCGGGGAAATTTGTGTGCTGCACTTCGTACACCGTAGCAGGCTGCCCTTCGACGGCGCCAATGGTGGGAGAAGCGGGGGTTAGGTGCCTTCTCCAAGGACCCTAGACGGTGGTCTCAGCGGGAATCGAACCCGCGACCTTCAGGTCTGCGGGCGAGCGCTCTACCGCTGATCCACCGTCTCCCCAACAACATATAACAAGACACTTTGAAAAGGTATACTGACAACAAGGTAAGTTATAAGTAAGGAACTCTTTCTTGATAGCCCTAAGTCTAACCCACACCTTTAACAAGCAAAATTTTGTACATTTTAAATTTCAAGCCCCAGTTTTATTAACTATACAGCTATTGCAACATTTTCAAGCAGAAAACTTGTGTTTTGGCTTGATGCCATTTCTCCATCTGTGTTTATAGTTAAACAGAAATGGATATGCAACTGAAATAACTGAATACAGCTAATTTATGCTCTGGATTTGTTTTATCAATGGCATGCATCATAACAAAAACTTGCCTTTTTGTATTTGAATTATAACTGTGCTTTCTTGGAAAAAGAAGTAGGTGAGAGGTTTCTAGTACAAACAAACTCTAAGATAATTCAGAAATATGGATGCACAAACAAGACATTAATTGATATCATTTTAAAACCTGAGTCTGTATCCTGAGAAAAGAAGTCAAGACTCAGTTTTTCTGACCAGTCAATTTCAACAGGTTAGAGATAAAAGCCAGGAATAAACACATTTTTAAAACTCAGGAGGAAAAGCACATATAGGTTTGTTATTTTTAACACATCAAAAAATAAAAAGTAGTTTACTTACTTCTAGTACAGGTCCTGCCCCCAAGATTATTTGCTCTACTCCACTAGCGAAACCCTTCTGGCTGAGAGCCGTAAGATGATGAATGAGAAAGTTTGTGCTTTGTGTCTTGCCAGAGCCACTCTCCCCTGATATGACAATGCACTGATTCCTCTGTCTCCGCAGCATGGCGTGATACGCTGCATCTGCCACTGCGTAAATATGAGGTTCTAAGTCACCTAGTGTATGGTGATCGTACATCTTCACATACTTGGGGTTGTAGATTGGCAGGAACTTGAAAGGGTTAATGACAATCAGGATGCTTCCAACATAGGTGTAAATTTTTTCCTGGTGGAACCGTGAGCGCAAGTTGTCCAGCAGCGAGCGCTCGTTGAGCTCCGCCAGGCAGCACAGATCCGCGTGGTCACCCTGAGATTCAGGCTGGGGTAGTAGTCCACGTTCAACCATGCGCCTGCGCTCCTCTGTGATCTGAAGCCACATTTGGAGACTGCCGCCGTAGTGAATGGAGCCATCCAGATTCTTCTGCCTCAGAAGGAAGCGGTAATCCTCGCCACCAGACAGTGGACGATGCTCCAGAGCCACACGAGGCCAGAGCATCATCCTCTGAACCGGACAATCGCTTGGATTCAGAATCCATTCTTCCCCACCAAATTCCTTTACCTCAGCGAGTACGTAGCACTTGGTGCGGTCAAGCTGCAGCCGGTCGATGACGCGTTCAATAGCCTCAGCAGCTGTGGTGGTCTTGCGGGCGCTGATTGGGCAATAGATGGTCCCCTCTGCCAGGGGCCCTGGGTAAATGCGAACGGTAAACTCTGAGTTCTCAAAGCGCTGCCGCCGGCCCAGGGTCCCCATGCCACCAACGCCATCACGAGCACTCATGGCGGAGGAGATCCCATTAGTGGCAGGCCCGGCACTGGGACGTCCTTTACTGGGGGGTAGGGTTCACGACCTCAAGACATCACCACTGCAATAGAAACAGAGAACACTGAATCAATCCACTGCACACATTATGAACAAAGACTGGCCAAAGACCAAGTTTCTGAATCTATGAACAGAAATCTCTGCACAGTATGACCACATTGCAAAATTTCTCAGATTACGACACAAAGACCCTTATGTGTTGTTATGTAATCTACTAACGGGCCAAATTATTTCACTGGAGCCTGATATGCATGCTCATACAGGATAAAGGATAAGTCATCTGAATCTGCAGGATTACCATTAACACACATCCCCACTGGAGCACATACATAAGCTCTGGCCGGCCCCATCCCAGCAGCTGCCATCCTCTTTACTCAATACACAATCATGCCATTCACAAGTTCCTGCTTTATTACACAGCAGAGGAACACGATGGAAAAGCGGAGGCCGCAAGAAGACAAAGAACCAGGAGAGGTGGATTAGATGACCGAGCTGTTCATTAAAAAAATAAGTAAATAAAAGGTTGAGCAATTTCACTTCACTCACATGTGTTTGTTTTTTTTTTTGTTTTTTTACTAAATGAAACTACATCAAATGAAAACAAAATTCTTCAAGCTCAAATGAGAGGAGTGGCATAGCATTAAAGTTGAGGAACTACACCGTTTAGAGTCCAAGTCTCAGCATTCTGGTTGGTTTTATGGATAACATTAAAGCATGCGCAAGCTTTTGTTCACCGACATCTAAAACCAGTGTGTCATCAGTTTAAATATTTTTGATGATTACAAGGTGATGTTTCAGATGAGTTGTGATTTATATATGTATCATACCCAGCTCTTCTTAAAGCACAGCTTTCATATTCAGATACCAATTTCAAAGGAAACCAGAACCGTTTCCTCTTGCATCTTGGAAAGTAAAACCATCCTGTATTACTTCAGATTCTTAACTACTTCTTAACTACTTCATCTACCCCAACAACTTGATTTTGTTTTTTATTTATCCCAGCTTGGTTGAGTTTTTTTCCCCTACAAATAAAGAGATAGGTTTACCCCGCAACAGACTGGCAACCTATTTGGGGTATATCCCGCCTTTTGCCTGTAACTACCCAGGGTTGGCTCTGGCACATACCCCCAAAACTGACTGTCACAAGCAAATCAGAAGATTAAAGAATAAATGAGTGAAAGTCATCCGTTCATGTTATCAAAGACAACCATATGCAACAAACTTGCTGCATCAGTAAAATATCTTTGTTTATTTCACCCTAACTCAGAAAATGGGATTTGTGAAACTACAGTATGGACATGTGTTCTTTTAACATAAAGGCAACAAAAAAATTGGAATGGATTTTTCCTCCTTTTTTTCCAAGCGATTATTGTCAGGTTGACAGTGTGGCTGCTTTGTTTGCATCTGATGACAGTTGGAAACTTTGAACCTCTAAAAAAATCACAAGTTTTACTGTCTTGTGATTGAAAACTACATCAAGCCCAAGATCAACAGTTTGTTTTTGCAAATATATTTTTTCTTCCAAACCATTTATTCCAATTTTGTTCCTTTTAAATTTATTGGGATTTGTTGAAAATGGTGATCAACCATCAAGAAAAACATTTAATATGAAAAAGAGAAAATAGCAACTAAATTTATTTTTTTTTACCCACTCTATTTATTCCACACCGGGGAAATTTGTGTGCTGCACTTCAACACCGCAGCAGGCTGCCCACAACGCCACCAATGGTCGGAGAAATGGGGGGTTAGGTGTCTTCTCCAAGGACCCCAGGCGTGCACTCAGTGGGATGCGAACCCGTGAACGCTCTAACCACTGAGCCACCGTCTCCCCCAAATTATTGGCAGTGGTGGTTTTATGTTGTGTGTGAGCATTGAAATTAAACTATACTGTATGGGTTCAGTATAAAATTAAAGCTTCATCAACTTGGTCTCAGTGATTATTTAATAGTTTTACTACAAATGATAATGCTTCCTGAGATGTTGTTCATTGATTTGAGTGCAATTGTAGCAAGACCTAAATTGGATTGCATACTTTGAGTGAACAAAAAATGCAATCCAATGTTTTGATTACAGACCCTTTTAACTTTTATCTGTCTCTCTAATTAATTACTTCATCTTCAGGAGTACATTACGCGTCCTTTTATTTCATAATCACAATCTTGAATTTAATACACTAAACAGTTGTACCTATTTATTTACCAAAGATTGGTCTCAATGAGCAGCACGACCGCAGTACAAACAAGTAAAAACAGGAAATGGAACAGGGACAGGTTTAGTCAGTATGAGTAGAAACAACTCCGGCAGAAAAATGACAAAGCTGGACGTATGTACGATCCCTTCCTGATGGCCCAAATCTAACCTGCCATGTGTTAGTTACCTCAGCAACTTTGATTCAACTCTGTGCCTCACAGACAAATAAAAGCAGGAGGGACCTCACCCCTGTTCAAGTTCAAATTCACATCACAAACACAGGAAAAGTTGTGCATTAACCTCTTCTACAAAAAAACATTGGTGCATCATTTATACACACATGGAGAAGCTCACGGGGAGATCGGCTGGCTGGAATAACTGTGTGTCTGTTTCCTTGGATGTGTGACTGGACAGTGTCAGCAGATATGTATGCGTGTCTGTGTGTGTTTCAAGCGCAGAGTTATGGCCTTCTGTCTCGAACAGATGGTCAGATCGCTGCTTAAAGGATAGCAATGGAGGGGATTTAGGGTTGTCGCAGTGCTAGAAAGCACAAAGCCATGCAGGCTATCTTCTCATACACCATCACATGTCAACCAATACACCTCAAATATCACAGAGCATCCACCAAAATCTGCACGACAAATACAATTCTGACAGATTTGCAGAACACTGTACTGAACAGATCAAAAAGACAGGAAAATCCTGGTCAAATGGGAGGTTGGGGTGATGTCATGCACAAGTTCCTGCAATAGATTATCTTGAACAATAATGGTCAATGTAGACCATTATTGCCATTTTTTCAAATGCCATTTGAAAAAGGAACAACAAAAAAACGTTCCAGTTACCAAATTTTTATAAAATATCCATTTGGAATTTTAAAACACATTGTATCGCATCAAAAATATTATTTGTCATTACCCAAATACTGTATGTGGTACAGTAAAACAGTAAAATAAAATTATGTAACTGATAAGCAAACAAATGCAGACTACTTAAAAAAGGTTAAACACTTTTTCTTAACAATGATGGTTCATGTGAGCTTTATGCTAAACAGTTTGACCCAATGATAAAAATAAAGATAAAACATGAAGACATTTGAGGGATGAAACAGGCAATTTTCTCTTACGTATGTTTTTAGCCTTTATTTTTTTATTTTTTTCATCTAATTTAGTGCATCTTTCATTCTTAAAGTCAAGCTGTGAAATAAAATGCTATCTACACCACTAGAAAAACACTGCAAAAGTATCAGCAGGTGAACTTTGCTTGAACTAAATACTAATAAAAACTCCCTTCCACACCTACACACACATTTTTACACCAAACACTGACAGCATTACTGTAGTATACACAACTATTTTACTGTAACCAGTAAAACTATGTAACACACTATGAATGTGAGGGAAAACAGCCTATGAATGGAATAGTGTCATTACACCTGTGCTGAGATAACACCACAGATCAAGTTTTACTAAGAATAACGTTTGTCCTGAAGGGAATGACGAAGCAGATGGAAGAAAGCTAACCAGATCTGCAGACATTGTTTTCACCATTGTTTTCTCAAAAAAGCAAACCAGAAGTAGACCTGATTGCATCACATTAGCAGTCAGCATTGACGCAATAGCATCAGAGTAATCAAATCTGAAGTTGGTCTCATGGCATTTCTCCAAACGACACGGTAGATAAGTGCAGATGTAATCTCAATTTAAAATTCCATAAAGAAACAATGCTGGAATACCCACACAATGAATTCTGGTTATGTTAAACACCCAAGTCATGTGCTTTTGCTATGAGTTGTTAAAGTTAAACTCTGGTCAAATGCTGCACTGAAAGTAAGGCTTGGCAAATGAAGTAGTGAAGCTTATCTTTGAACGATGGCTTTATGCAATCTCTTCCATGAGCAGAACACAAACAATGGGTGCCATTGGGTAGTAGGAATGTTTTCAAAGCTACTAAACATTTTGTGAGAAATGTCCCCTCTCTTTCACGCAGGACAGAGAGAACTTCTTACTATTATTTGTGAAGTTATATTTGGCATTAAAAAGGTTTTTTAAAAAAAACAAGATCCACTGCCAGGTAGGCCCACTTTAAATCTAGTAAAGTACTTAGTAGTACTGTAATAAAGGTAATACCATCAAAACCAAATTAAAAATATCCAACTTTGGTCCAGGTAATTAGATGTAAACATGGATTGGCAACAGTTTCAATTTACCAAAAAAAAAAAACATTGAAACCTGCAAAAACAGATTGCAGGTGTAGAGCTCTTTACCAGAAACAATGATAGTCATCTGTAATTAAAAATAGATCCCAAAAACAAAAGGATGTAAAATAGGATGTGTGTTTTTGGATATATCTGCCAAAAGTCTTGATACATTTTCAAGAGTTTTTAAAGTTTTTTGGGGCAAAATTTTGAATTTGCTTTGCTTTTTTTTTTTTTTTTTATTTTAAAAGCAGATTAATTTATGAAAATATTCCAAATAAAGAGAGAATACACACGTAAGACGTCTTGTTTCAATGTACTGATCATTGTTGAATAATTTGTATGAAAATGTCATTTTCCAATGAACAATTTTCCAGGACACAACATTAGAAAAAGAAGCATTTGCTCCATCATGTTTAAACAAAAAAGTATTTCTGTAGGTAGATCTTTTTCACAGGAAACTGAGGATAAGTTTAAGCATGTGAGACAGGCATAAAGAGTTCACATCAATGGCTGCCATTGTTGTGAAATAGTTAAGGATCAAGTTTGGTCGGCTTTCAGAAATATGAAGTCATCTTTCTGAAAAGCTGTATTAGTGGCTGTCGACGCTGATCTTGTTTACATAGGACTCGTAACATTGTAGTGTTTTTCTCACTACAACCGAAGAGGTGTATGTGTTGCGCTAGGGTGCATGAGTTGAAGGTGAATTGTGAACTTTCACATCAAGCCTTCAACTTTTCTAAGGAATTATATGTGAATGTAACAGCTTCATGATGCCAAATTTAGCCTTTATGTTTACTAGCTACATGCCACCAGATTGCACTACCAGTTTCTTCATGTTGAGAGTTTGCAATTAACTGTAGCTAAAACCAATCAAGTTTTGAGGTTTTATGTCTGGAACAAGACCCAAAAACTCAAAGACATTCTCAGACTAGATTGTCTGCATACCATAAATATATTACCATCTACCTGCAGCAGAAGGTGCTGCTAAAGGTGTTGTTGCAAAAAAAAAAAAAACAATAAGACTCTAAAAACTACACAATGAAACATAGTTCACATACTGCAAACAAGCTCATTTCTTTAATAAGAAAAAAAAAAAAACAATCTTCAAAACCTTCTACTCAAGTAACAATCAAAGGAAATTGCACAAAAAATGAAAACCAGTCATAAAAGTATCTTCAGAGAAAAAGTTATCGACAGGAGCCAACAAAATAGGGGAAATAATTCACAAGAAAAGTATGTGATACGCTTGGCAGCTTCTGGTGAAAATGTCCCACCCAGGTGAACGTTTCAAATTGGATTTTTTTTTGGGCAATCATCAACCTAAAATTATTTTGTAAATGTTTGACCTAAAGTGTGAATGGATATGCTGTATAATGTAAAGCCCATTAGGTGTTTTTAGGGATAATAATTTGGTGTGTTTCCCAAATTAAACATTTGACTTATTGTAAGAGAAATCGGATGAAATTGCTTTTTTTATACATGCAATTAAATCATTTTAATGTTTGAATTGAATTGCTAACAGTGAGTGGTATGATTAGTTGTTTTTCTCAATGCGATTCAGTAACAAACTGATGGTTTGAACAGGATGACTCTTACCCCATACCCACTAATTTATGGGAATTGAATTTGTTTAGTGAAATAGAAGAACCCATAAGACAGTAGGCTTTGCAAAAGTTAAACTGCAGAAAAAAAAGTTGATCAGCGACTCACACTATGTTTCCAAAGTTCATTCCTTTTACGTTGTCACATTTATGTCAAAACTCACCTGAGGATCCTCAAACATCCCCACAAGTTAATAAAATACCCAAAAGTTAGAAGACAAAACCAGAGAAGACTCTAGATGTCTGTTTTCATAGGATATACAAAATACACTTGCAGAATATGTATGGCGTCACATCTAAACAGATTCTTTGAAATTGAAAGTTAGGAAGCTGATCTGAGTATGACATGATCATGCCCAGTATGGGATATTTGAAAAAGCGGAATCATGTAGAGGGGGAGGTGCTGTTCAAGCATGCCCAACAAAGACATAATTGCAGGTCATCAACTCTCAAACCATTATGTATCAACTGTAACATAAGTCAACCTTACAAAAACAATGTTCCTGTGCCCAAAGACAAAGTCCTGACTAACACAGATACAGTAAATCATGAAGGTATTGCTGGATAAATTTAATCTTCTGTGGTAAACACTGTGTGTCTAGCTTGGCAAGTATAGTTTTATTTATTTATTTTTTGTATTTTATGTTACATCCTAAATGTCCTAAACAATTCTAAATAAATGGGTGATAACATGTCATTCTTTTTGGTGTATTTGGCAAAAAAACAAATGTCATGAGAACAATCCAGCCAGACAGTGAACATAACAGTCCTAATTAAAAGTAACCAAAGACCTCTCAGCGAGCATACAACAGCTGATAACTGAGTTGCGTCATTATGAATTAAGCACCAGGCGAACACCAGCTCAGTCCACATTCCTCCAGTTAAATACCAACAGGTGACATGAGCATGAAAATATGACACTGGAGGAAATGCCATGTGCGCCTGCTAAATTAAGAGCCTCCCTTCGCTGTGCCTTGTCATTGTTGTTGAAAGAAGTAGATTGCTTGAAGAAAGTGGAGGGAGAGACCAGAGGAAGGAAATTAATCTAGAGTACTGCAGAGATCCCAAGGACAACACAGGGAGAAAATAAACCATAGTTCTGAGTGCTCTGAAAGAAAGTCCTCCCAATGCTCGAGTTTTTCTACACATCGGTGTGGGTTTTTAGTTTAGTTAGACAAGTGATACGTACTCTGGATTTGGTCAAAGAACATGGTCGACGTTTACTTGGTTATAACAAACTCTCAAAAATGCAAATAATCTGAAACGGTTCTTTTAGAAAAAAAAAATCAATTAATTTAAGTTAAAAGCCAGAAAACTAATAACCTGCTCAAGATTAATAGATATATTATGGTAACACCTAAAACAAAACGGTCTTTTTAACAAATTCACCATGATGGCATCAATAGAACAACAAACACAGTGGCAGTAAATGGGACCACTCCTCTGTTGTCACCATGGAGAATTTCACTTCCTGTGCCCACACCCTGGACAAAGACAGCAACCATGAACAGGACAGGAAGTGTCGCACTGTGGGGGTTCGACAATACAGCACAATCATGTTGTTGTTAATGTTTCTTTTTCACCCTTTACAATACATGCCTGAATCATTCAACCAGGCTCTTTTGTAGTTTTAATTTTGATCATAATCATTTCAGAGATAAAAATGTTGTCCTAGTTTATTCATTCAAAATAAAAACTGGGACAAACAAGCATTAAGTGGGAAGTAATTTTCATCAAAGCCCTTTTCATGTTCAATCTGAACAAATGGATTCAAAGCAAAACACATCACACAATTTATTGATAGTAAGGCAGAAAAATGTCAATGCTGATAGAGTTAGAATGTAAAGATATCAAACCTAACGTGACTTTAAAATTCACTTTTTTACCTCTCGTGTAACCTTCGTGTTTCTAATAAATAAAAATGTCTTATTACAGATCATTTTAAGGTTCAAGTTTGTGGGGTTTTTTTTTTTTTGCATTCAGGTTACAGAAAAAGCAGATGAGCTTAACTTTTAAGCACCGGCTTCTTTTCTCGATACCTCTTTCTTTGTCCATGATGCCGGCCCAGATGAGCTCTTTAACAGGCTGCAGTCTGGCAAACAACGAAAACTAACTCATTTCCTCTGCCTGTAGGTAATGAAAGATTGAAGTAAAGTTTTCATAATTGTGACTTATTCTACAGATTTATGCTGGCTGATGTTAAAAAAGTAGATAGAAAACAGTTCAGGGATATTTGGATTCATTGCTTTGACTATGCGTTCATGAGATACATCCAGAAAGAAAGTTGTAACCGTAGTAATGTCCACCATGCATCATAAGAAATAAAGTTTTCAAATGTAATGCTTGTGAATACAGAAAAAAACATTCTGTTTTTTTCCTCTAATGTCATGAATAACAACAATTAACTAAAATTTCTTAAAAGGGGGTGGGAGGGCAATTTTAAAATGCGAAGGCCATTAAACAAGGTAAGATCTCTTTGAACTGACCTCACATTCTGGTTTTTTGTTTTGTTTTAGTGAGAAGAAAATTTTTTCCTTTCAGATTTTTCCAGCTCTGGAAATTTCAACATGACATAGCCCAGTCATTTGGGTTGTGGAGTAGGAAAAGTACACCGCCCTGCAATAAAGTCAGCCATCAAACGGAAGAAACATCACCCAACAGCAACTTGCTAAATATTAAATTGGGCTTAAAGTTCTCTGGGAGTCAAACCTAAAAATTTTAATTAGTCCCCAGTTCTGTAAATCTTTCAAATATAACTTTTAAGAAAGAGAAACCAAAACAGTAAAGGAAATCAACAGTTGCAGAGTTTTCACTCTCCACTATGTAAGCCAAAACAACTGCATGATAGGCATGTAAAAAGCAGAGTTAAATTTAAAGAATGTGACGTTATGTGAGGGAGCAGCTGTGTTGCATTTGTAGGCGGTGATGCAAACGCTCAAGTTGTTTGGCATTTCTAATTTAATGCTCTAAAAAGAAAATTCAAAAGGTTGTTAAAAAAGTTAAACTGAAAAAAATATATATATTTTTTATTTATATATTTTTTCGTGTCCCACGGAGAGCACGTCTAGGGTCCTTGGAGAAGACACCTAGCCCCCACTTCTCCCACCATTGGCGCCGTTGAAGGGCAGCCTGCTGCGGTGTAAGGAGTGCAGCAAACAAATTTCCCCGGTGAGGGATGAATAGAGTAATTCAAAATAAACAAAAATAAAAAAATTTTCTTTGCAAAGTGTCAGTTAAAGAATGCAACATTATACCGAGCAGCAGATGAAACAGGATTATTACTCAGAAAACTCTGACAAAATTAATCAAGTAACAAAGACACAGAGAGGGATTATTTGTGGGTCTCCTGCTTGTGGATTCAGTGAAAACTCAAGTAATTGTTTTATCTCAGGGATTTACCAAATAAACTCTGTCTCTGGGTGACATCACCTTTGTTTTGAGCATTTCAGAGAAAACCCTCATTAAAACGAGCAGAATGTGATCTATTCCAGATGTTAAACCAGATCTATGGAACAGTTTTCTATTTTAATTAGCTAAACATAAGAAAGCTAAAGGCAGAATTATCCAAACTTCTCCATGCTTTAATCCCATTTTAAACTGGATACCTACAGGATGACAACTGGGTTTCATGCTGAACATGATGAACAAAGACCAAACTTTAGCCTTGTTGTGCCAGCTACCACTAACGTTTTTTAAAACAACAGATGAATGTCTTCTTTTTCAATTTAAAGGCCTTTGCTGGCTTTTACTTTTACAACTAAAAACCTTTCAAAAACACATTGTAACCAAAAGATCAAGGTTCCGTTCCATCGTCTTCCGCTCATCCGGGGCCGGGTCGCGGGGGCAACAGCCTCAGACAGAAAGCCCAGGCTTCTCTCTCCCCGGCTGCATCCTCCAGATCATCCGGAAGGATCCCGAGTCGTTCCCCGGCCAGCTGTGAGACATAGTCTCTCCAGCGGGTCTGGGGTCTTCCTCTTGGTCTCCCTCCGGTGGGATGTGCCCGAAACACCTAACCAACGAGGCATCCTGACCAGATGCCCGGACCACTTCATCTGGCTCCACTTGACCTGGAGGAGGAGCGGCTTGTATCCGCGATCTCAGGTGTTCATTCTAAATGCTTTGAATGTCTTTCAGATGTTTTACATTCTCTGTGATTAACAACTTTCTAATGTATATGCCAATATGCATACATTTTAAAAGCTCACTTTTCCACAATTGAACAATTATAGGTTTCTGCCATCCAAGAAGAAAAATTATTTAAGATTTCTCCAAACACATACAGCAATTTAAGAATAAAATACAATTTATTGAACAATTTGAATTGAAATGTAACATATGTTACATACATAACTCCCTTTGCTGTCAATTGCTTTCAAATCCTAAAACTTTTTAATAATGTATCGACTCATCACAATATAAAACATCAACATAATTTTCATACTTTTCTGAGTCTTAAACCTAGGAACAACTGAGGAAACCAGTGCTTCTGTGTTACAGATTGCAAAGTGTTAGCAGAGGAAATGACAGAAGATCAGAGAATTGGATGAACAAAAAGGGAGACAGTTAGGAGATATCATTGACCCACATCATACACACTCCATTTCTCTCAAGGAAAGAAAATCAGTCAAGCCGAACAAACCCATTCAGTAGCCTTTGGCCTCAAGGGAAGCCAGTAGTGAGGAGGAGTCCCAACCTCACTGCTCTGTCCTCTAGCAACTCTGCACATAAACTGAGCAGTGGAAAGGCATTGTGTGCAAATATGTTGGGCCTCAACATGGATGGGCATGGTCAAAGAACACAATAGATGGCAGGCTTACATGGATTGAAATCTATTTAAACACAAATAGACACTCGCTAAAGCAGCCTGCAGATGCCAACAGAACTCATCTTCTGTTGAGTTCTGCCGTACACCTCCACGGCTAAGCGGAGATGAGCAATAATAACTGTAACTACTTTCAGGAGCGCAATGCCAAGGAGCCCCAAGCTCCACCATGCTGAACCCAGATGTGCACACACGTTTCTTATTCTAAATACCTGTGGCAAAGTCAAGCATGTGGGAAAACAACATTTACAGATGACATATTCATTTTGAAACTTATACAATGCCGGTGGAGGTGCAATTTCCATGGACAATTACATCTAATCAGTTGCCAGAGGTTTTCTTTTGTCAAGTGCAGTAAATTGATACAGACAAATGATTTTCCCTTGAGGGCACTCAACACCCACATTAAGAGTTATTTCAAAGACATTGTAATAAATCAAGCAATAAGTGAGTGGGCATCTATGATCAAAGGAGGCTGTTCCCATGTATCAAATTTTACATGTGAGTCTACGATTGAGGAAATGTAAGTCTCTGTGAAATGATGTAAGTGAGACTGTATGCTGTCATATTTCTGTACCAGATACTTTAACATGGAAACAGACTGTTTAGGTATCCTTGTGTAACAACTCTAATCTACTTTAAGTAAGCAGGCTAGTTGCCTGTTTCTTTTTTAATTAAATTGTAATAAACATAGTTTAAACACCAAAATCAACAACATGTTCATGTAAAGTCTAAACACAAGTTAGGTAGGGTTTTTTTTTTTTTAATGTGATGTGAACCCGATGGCAATAAACTTTTTCTTTATCTAAATCTGAACCACAGACTGTGTCCGTCTTCACCAGCTGATGATAATGACAGGTCATCAAGTCTAACTCTAGGTCTAAGCGTTAAGAATAATCCAAAGCACATCTGTTTGTCGTATTAGGGGGGGAAAAAAACATGGGTCGTAATTACAGGGCAATGTTACAGAGGCTCTCGCTGTCTTTTCTAAGGATCGGAGGGGAATTGCTGTCTACTATCTCTCTGCCTACAGCAGATTGCAGGATGTTTGAAATTTGAGCCTGGTGGTGCTGTCGGAGCTGCTGTGCGAGGATGATAAAGTTAGTTTGTGGCTGTGAGGGGATGACGAAAAACATTGGTGGATATCGGGGCACAGTCGACATGTAATGGTGTGGCCACTGCTTAAAAAGATGAAGCAAAAATATGTCTAAAAACTATCACTGTAACTATTCATGTGTTTGAAATTGTGTAGACTACCCACTGAGTCAGTAAATGCCTTCATTTCCCAGAATGCCATTTGATAGCTTCAGACCCATTCATAGTCTTGTTTTTGTTCAGCCTGGTTTGTTTTGCACATCCAGTGAGCGATAGGAATAGCAAAGCATGACCACATGAGTTAAAGAACAAGATGAGACAGGAACAGACCCGTGAACATAAAATATGATACACATTTTAAACCTTTTCTGTTGTTTCACTCAAGAAACAAACATGTCTCTTTCTTTGTGTTATGACATGAAACACAAGCCCAAAACAATGAGTCTAGACATTCTGCCATGTCTGTTGCTGTGCACAGGCGAGAAAACCTTGAGATGCCTTCACAAGTAAAACAAAAAATTGCTCATGAACTTCAAGTAGAAAACTTTGAGACAACCTCCAAAAGTTCCAATGATCGCAATCTGATCAAACATTCCCATGATGCGCTGGAACAAGTCTGATTCACAGAAGGCCCACATTGTAGCTCACAGGGCCGAAAGAATCCGGTCCTCATGTCAAGCATTACATACACAGCGTACAAAATGATCAGAATCGAATACTTCTTTTTTTTTTTTTTTTTTTTTTTTGCATTACATTAATTTGAAACAATTCAAAATAGTTAGGTCAACACAAACCTGGTTTTGGATGAATACACTACTGATAGAGTAATTGTTAGTGTAGTAAATAGTTCCAAAGACAATGAAGGCTAAATTCCATTGAAGAAATTTAATGCCAATACTCTGCTTGAGCTTGTTTCACACATGGCAAGAATTTTTACACTTGTAACTATTTCTCCATCAAAGTATTAGATAAGGCATGGCAATTTATTCGAGACATTATTTCTGCAATAATGTAAATACTTTTGTCCTTTTAAGAGTATGAAGTGGCAAAAAAAAATGCTTATCGGGAGAGAAGGTCATGTCTAAAATTAACATAAAATCCCCAAAAACTTGGCCTAACACAATATAAAGAATAAGGTAGAAATGTCATAAATTATTGGGGATTGATACAATACATTATGAAGTGTTTGTTCAATACTTTAAAAAAAATATTAGAGAAAAACATTTTCTTGAGACTTTAATAAACCTAAATTGACCAACTCTTCAGCAAAACAAAGCATTGTGAAATAAAAAAAAAAAATCTTATCTCAGCCCAGTTCTCTGAACAATACTACATTGTCTGTGTGGAGTAGGTCAGAACAGTCCAACCCTTCATGTGAACCCTGTTAAGCTGCCACTTCATCTCTATGATTGGTACTCCAACCAGCTTCCATAGCTCACCTGTTCTGTGGAGCAGCTTAACCTGCACGACACATACAGAGCACAAATATCTGCTAAGCTGCAACAGAGCGCTCTATGTGTGTGTGTGCATATGTGTGTGTAGTTAGGTTTGCTGTTATTATTTATCCAGACAAAGATCATGAAATCAAAATCAGGTTAAAGAATATTATATTTTTGGATAGAATGCATGCAGGCCTACACTAACAACTACTAGAATTTATTAATTAAACAAATTATTTTATCCATTGTAAATATAACACACATTTAAAAGCATTTAGAAACCTCACTGTTCAACCAAATTGATATATTTTCATAGAAATATTCAACAGGAAATGTTATAATAGTGTAACTCAATTCAAACACAAACCAGGTTTGTGTCTACACTTGAGTATAGGCATACCAAAAGACTACATTGAACAAGTTTAATTTAATTTATTTCCCCAACACCTTCACTTCTGACCATAATTCCACAGCTAATGGTGAGACTTGGCCATAATCTCCCAGTAGCCCATATAGCATCCGCTCATTTACCACACTGATAACTGCAGTTTAGATTAGACAGGAGAGGAATGCCTGCTATTAGTGAGCCCGTCTCAGGCTGAATTTAAAATCCACCTTATCATAGCCTGTTTGTTGTCAGTTACTCTCTGCTATCTCGGCTCTTCCTCCTCTTTTTGCCTGATTCTGACAGTGAACAGACTACTGTACACTATTTCTCACAGATAAGAGTGGCAGAGCGGTTCTAAGGCAAAAGATACCTCAAAATCCTCATCATTTAGCTGGTCTAAGAAAAAAAACCTTTCTATGAAATTTTGAACTATTGACTGAGATAACATTAAACACTTTGCAGTCGAAACCTAAACGATTATTTAGGATCGGAATGTTAATGGTATAACATTTTTGATTCTGTATTTTTAAAGTTGATAAGTAGACTTTTGACAGGTATTCCAAGATATTTTAGCAGTGGTCTGCTGTGTAAATGAGCAGTATTGTGCAGCACTGAACAACAGCACATGCCTGGGGATTAACCATGGGCCCAGTCCTGTCTGTACAGCGAAGCAGCAGGGGGCCCGTATCTATTGTCACTGATGTGTCATAGAACATAAAAATACTGTAGCTTTGGTGTCATGTGGAGCTTAATGTGACCGATCATATTCAAGAGCTTTAGACAGTTATTCTGTACGAGGTCAGATACGGCTGCTTCTGACACAGTGTTGAATCAATGTAAAAAATATGAGTAAGTTGTAGTTTTTAAAGACTATTGATAGAATTAGAAAATATGTCAAATTCCTCCATCATGAAAGAGCCTTTTGTACTTTTTAGAGTTCCTAAATACAGTATCTGCAGACAGAAATAAGCAAACTATGATTATTTGATATGAATCAAAGAGAAAAAACTATTTGAAATTGTTTCAGTTTTGTTTGAAAAAGCAAATGGTAAAATTTTCCAAAATTAAGAACTAAGTTTAAGCTGCTAATTTACTATTTACTATTTTTTTTTTAAATACTAAGTCAATTTTTTAGGGAAAAAACCCCCAAAACTGAGCACTCTTCAGCATCTCGCTGCGGCTACTGTTAGCAGCACACTGAGTTAATGAGGAGAAATGCAAAACGTGGGGAAGCTGGCCTAGTAAAGGGGCTTTGTTTGGTGCAACACAATCAGGTTCCTTTTTAATGACTTCATGTGCATGCCAATCACTTACACCATACAATACCTACATGCAGTCATCATCCTACTCCGACGTCCGAATCATTTGTGTTCAGAGCATCTGAAGTGTTCCCCGCTTAAAATATGGATAAATTAAACAGGAGCTGTTATGTGCTTGGGAGGTAGCATCTTTCAGAAAACCACAGGGTTAAATATGAGATTAAGTCACAGCAGAGAGAGGAAAGTTATTTAGCATCACAAAAAAGAACAGGACGATTTAATTACTTTAAATGGGAGGGTTCTTCTGTATTTCTAAAGCATAAAAACTCATTTTGTCAATTTCATGCATTACTATTTAATGAATTCAAACCTACTGCTGGTGCTGATTCTGATATTTTTACAAGTAGCATCATACCAATGGTTTATTGTTCATACATGTGCAAAGTGTACATGTAGTACAAAAACCTATGAAATTTGTTTTTATTAAATGCAATTTAGAAACAACTACTGGAATTCAATCTAAATGTTGGAGCTCATTTTTTTCTGCAAATGCAGATGGGTAGGGGTTTTTAAACCTATATGCAGATGATATTCCAATATTATTGTCCATTTGGCCCCTGTATTGATCACATGTTGTTGCATCAATTGTATTTCATAGAAATAATATGCATTGCCAACTGCAATTCAATTGGATACAGTCATCTTAAATACAAAACCGTTGGATAAGCACAGAACTGTTTGTGATACAAACAAGACCACAGATGTTTCACTTCAAAACTTGCTGTGTACAGATGTAACAGTGTAATTATTATAAACACTTTCTACTCTTCACAAATCAAGACAGATTCTGAAAAAAAATAGTTTTTGCACAACCTTAAATCTGTGCTCTTCAATTGAATGAACTGTTTGGTCAATTTCTCAGGTGATGTCAGCGATAACACTCAATACGCCCTGATCTACAAAACTGGGGCCGGTCCTTTAGAAATAGCAGACAGATAGCCTGTGGGGTGTCAGATGTCAACAGGGACCAGTTGCTGGAGTCTAAGTCCAGGCCTCCTCTCATGCTTAGAGCAGCTGTGTCTTCTCAGACCTCACATTCCTGTCGAACAGACCCACTCCACTCTCATCACCTGTGTAGAGCTGATGGTAGGACACACTAAAAGCTTAGCCTCACATCCCAGTTTTTATTCAGTTTATGAAATTGAACTGAAAAGACAAATGGAAATCTAATTTTGGAATTACGTAATTGCAACAGAAATAAAAGATGATCTAGCGTGCCCCATTGGAAGTTAATGGGTCAGCGCACTGAAAGAGATGTCCTCAGAGTCCAGCTGGGGACCTTTTTTTTTTTGCCTCCGGTTTTCAGTAGTTATCCTGCTTCAGTTTCCTGTCACCTCCTGAGCACACTGTCATAAAAATGCATGAAAAGTCTTCAGTAAAAAGAAAAAAACAACAACCAAAGCCCTTTTTGCTGTGCAAGTAAAAACACAAGTAACAACAAAGATTAAAATAAAATCCATTAAAGTGCATTAAATTTGCATGCCGTTCAGAACCAGGATGTCTGGTTTTGCAGAAATGTATCTGACGCCAACTCCTCTGCCCACTGAAAGACTCAGACTGACTGGACAGCCATGATTCAGCATCTTCCTCACCCTCCCAGTACAATTACAGCTGCTCTGCAGAAAGAATTGCCTTCATAAGCTTTTCTGCCTGACCTCCACTAAATAATACATGCAAACATTTATCCCACCATGCTGAGACACTAATAAAAAAAAACACTTTATCTTCATGTACAAGCAAGTGTACATTTACAAGATTATATACTTTCAGTTTTGAGACATAAATCCCATGTGTGCAGCAACTATTTGTCCGTTTTTGTGTCACCCTCCTTGTAGCCTGTAGCTAAAAAAAAAAATCCCCTTTGTGAACATATTGAATGGATTTGTTAAGTTGTGATGCTTCCAGTAGGTAAATGGGTGAATGAGTTCAGTCCAGCTTCTTATAGCTTTTAGATGCAACACTAATTTGCACTTTATCTTCTTGAACAAGCTAGTGTACCTTCACTGGACTCTATACTATATTCTATACTTCCAGTATAGATTCTATACTTCCAGCTTTGACACATAGATCCCATGTGTGCAGTGATTTTTGTCTACTTTTGTCTACTTTTGTGTCACCCTTGTTTTTCCCCTGTAGCTAAAAAATCCCCTTCATGAACATATTGAATGGATTTGTAAAGTTGTGATGTTTCCAGTAAGAAAGAGTGAAATGGGTTCAGATCAGTTTTTTGTAGCTTTAGATTCAACACTATTATTTTTAAAAGCACTTTATCTTCTAATACGAGCAAGTGTACCTTCTCTAGATTACATACTACCATCTTTGACACACAGATCTCATATATTCAGTGATTTTTTTTGGTCTGTTTTTGTGTCCCCTTCCTTGTTGCCTGCAGCTAAAAATCCCCCATGTGAACATATTGGATGGATTTGCAAAGTTGTGATGTAAGTGAGTACCTCATGTCAGTCCAGGTTCTTGTAGCTATAGATGCAACACTTTATTGTTATTATTATGATTGAAAAAGCATTTTGTCTTCATGTGCATGCAAGTGTACATATACTAGATTGTATCTGACACATAGATCCCATGTATGCAGTGATTTTTTTTGGTCTGTTTTTGTGTCACCCTCCTTGTCGCCTGTAGCTAAAAAATCCCCCTCATGAACATATTGAGTGGATTTGTAAAGTTTTGATGCTTCCAGTAAGAAAGAGTGAAATAGATTCAGATCAGCTTTTGTAGCTTTAGATGCAACGTGAGCTCGTGTGTTTGTGTGTGTGTGCGTGTGATGACAGATTAGTTTTTTTTTTTATTTTACAATGTCACGTCTAGCTAATACACATGTACATATAATACATTTAATAGTGACTCTACTATGGTTAAAAAACATTAAAATATGGAATGTGAAAGAATGCAACTAGTTTAGAGTAACTTAAAAGAAAAAATAGAGAGACTGAAAGCTAGACAGTAAATCTCTTACCTTTCAGACGTGTTCTGAAGTAAATTTAAAGATGAATTCAAACTTGCGTCTTTTATCACTTGCAGCCACAGTGATGACTTATGTCTATTAAAATTCCCACAAAAAAATGAATTTCCTTTTCTTTTCGTCAAACCTCCAAACAAACTGTAAATTTTAAATCCTCGGTGAACACTTCGGCAGTGTTTTTTCCATCTTTTCGCCGCTTTTCTGTGTAGTTTTTGTATATTTTAACGCTCTGTCCTCTTCAGGCAGCCTGCTTGCTGTCTGACTCAAAACTCTTCTTTGGCTCGTTAATCACATGGGGGCGGGGCTAAGCGGCCCACTGAGGCCAGCACTGATTCTAAAAATCACGGTTTTAATTTAACCCGTCTGTAAAATCACAAAGTGATGTAACAAAAACACCCTAAATGTGCAGAAAAATGCTTGCATTTTATCTGATATAAATGAATTGTTGAAGTATTATCTTATGGTGGTTATCTTTAAAGTTAAACTGCAGCTCTAGTTACCCGGATGAGAACAACCAAACAGAAACGAGCATGTCTTCTTTTGTCGTAAACTATTTACGTTTCTCCTTAAAAGTCAGTTTACGGCAGTTAGTGCTATGGAGACGAGCATAGTGCATTTTACAGGTAGGAACTTATAAACTACATAGATTTATATTTTTACGTAATTTATATAATTTGATGGCTCACTTTAAATTAAAATTGAGTGTTTTATGTAATGGCTTAGTCGTAACGCGATGCTCTGCAGTGGATTCATGGCCCTGAAAATTCCTTCCAATAAAAATAACACATCATAACTGAATAAAACGCATTCATGCGCCGTTTCAACACTAAACGTTACCAAATCTGGGATGGATTCGCGAAACTTTTAACGTATTTTTTCAAGGTGGGAAACATATTTTTTACACATACGTGGTTTGAAAGCATCCAGGAAATACTTGATATGTTTCTAAACTAAAGAATTATTTTAATATAATCTGTGTCTATATTTTTTTAAGATAAAGTAGAAATCAGAATGTTAAAAGCAGTAAAAAAAAAAAAAATTAAACTCGGTCATCTTCTCACTGGCAATGTCTGTCTGCTCTCGTGATCACTGTGTTTTGGTGTAATTACATTTGAATAACAGGCTAAAATATGCAATGATTATACAAACTTCATTAAAACCAGTCCAAATTTTTTTCTTAAACAATTGCCTAATTTTTAGTGGTCTTGATTTTTTGGATTATTTAATGGGATCTATGTATAGAGTAGGAAAGGTGTTGTCTTAATTTAGGGAACAGAAAAGGGGATCTCTTAAAAAAAATCCTCAAAATATCTAATAAAATAAAAAACAATATTAAAACGAGGTTTTTAACATTCGATACTAAAAATGAGGTGAAGCTCAAAGTAAAGCTGTTGCTCCTCCAGATCGAGAGAAACCAGATGGGGTGGTTTGGGCATCTGTCTAGGATGTCTCCCAAACACGTTGCTGGAGAGGTGTTTCAGGCACATTCCACCGAGAGGAGACTCAGAGGCAGATGCAGGACTCACTGGAGAGACTATGTTGCACAGCTGGCCGGTGAACACCTTGGGATTCTCCTGGGTGAGCTGAAGGACACAACTGGGCTGAGAGAATCCCGGGTTTCTCCACTAAGGCTGTTGCCCTGCTGCAACCCAGCTCAGAAGACGACTGAATGGAACAAATGACAGATTGTATTGTTTTGTGGTCAAAAATTGAAAAGTCGGTTCTCCTGAGACTTGATGTAACTTATTCCAATCCAACGTAGATTTGTTACATTTTGTTACAATCAATTTAAGTATCCATGTTTAGCTTGCTACCTTTTGATCATTTGTCACTTGATCCTTTCTTAAGTTTATCTGTTAGCTACGTTCTTAGGAAAAAACGGGATGTAATAGAATTAAGTCAAACTTAATTTTGGAGACAGAGACACAGTTGTCTTGTGTTTTTTGTGTTATCCTTTTTTTTGGTTTGGTTAAGTATGTGATGAGAATGAAATGCTAAGATGTTTCTTTGTTTTTCAGTCTGACATTCTGAGTGTTGGGTGATGGATCCTGTAGTGCTTAGCTACCAGGACAGCCTGCTGCGGCGATCCGATGTGTCCTTACTGGAAGGTCCTCACTGGCTTAATGACCGGGTCATTGGATTTGCCTTTGAGTATTTTGCAACTAAATACAGCAGAGTCCTTGGGAACACTATCATCTTCATCAGCCCAGAGGTCACTCAGTTCATCAAGTGTGCTTCGTGTCCTGATGAGCTGGCTCTCTTCCTCGAGCCACTAAATCTCACATCTCGTCACTGGATTTTCCTTGCTGTAAATGACAACTCCAATCAGGCAGCTGGAGGTACTCATTGGAGCCTTTTACTCTTCCACCATAGTTCAAACCATTTTGCCCACTATGACTCTCAAAACGGCAGCAACTCGCTGCATGCACACCGAATTGCCAACAAGTTAGAGCCTTTCCTGGGAGCAAGGAGAAAACCACTGTTTACGGAGGAGCTCTGTCCATTACAGCAAAACAGCTTTGATTGTGGGATGTATGTTATCTGCTTTGCAGAGGCCTTGTGTGAGAAGATCAAGGTGGGGGGCTCACCTCAGCTTCCTGTGCACGTCATCACCCCAGCCTACATTACTCAGAAGAGGTCCGAGTGGTGCAGACTGATAGAAAGTCTGATTTAGGAGGACCACTGCGTCTCTGTCTTTCCCAGAGCAAACATATTTCTTCCTTGTATATGCAGAGCAGCAATCAGCCAACACATATCTACTGCTGAAGAATCTGAATGCACTCTGTAAATATCCTATTTCAGCGTATAATCTATATTTCTATCCTAGTTTCCATTATACGCTCTAATAAAAAGCAGAGGAATGTCTGAGTGTGTATTGCTTCAGAAAAGAGTGCATCATGTTTATTCTGTGGAAATGCACAGCTAGATGTAAAGAACACCAGCCTGCCTACAACATATGCACGTGGACAAACGAAATGTGGCTTGAAACATAAAAAGCACTGTATTTAATTTTCTTTGTTTGGAGCGAATGTAGAAATGTTTACACAGATTATTGCTCAGGGTCATTTGAAATGAATTGACAATAAGAATGTGCAGATAAACTCTGGCTCCAGCTGTTGTGCTTGGTTTTACTTTCCTCCTAAGTTCATTTGGCATTACAGAAGAAACTGTTATGAGAGCCATACGTGCGCTGTATGTCTGTAGGGGAAAGTGCAACTTTTAATTTGTGTTATCTTCTCATAAAAAGTGATCAAACTATCTGATAATCTAATAAATATGACTGCTACCGCATAGTTTTCATATGTCTGTGTTAGTGAACTGTCTGTATCACAACCGGTTTTAGAATTCCTCTGAGCATACAGAGGGATTTCCGACGAAGAAAGAAACAAATAATTTTAAACTCCTTCCTGATAATCAACTTTTCAGATTTGCAGCTTTCGTAAACAAAGTTTAGCTGACAGGTTTTTTTTTTTTTTAATGTCTAAAAAGTTGTAGAGTTTGCTGTCACCTGCTGGCCTGTGACTGAGGATTCAATTAAACTACAGGTTTGATGCAAAAAGAATAACTGTTATTTGTAAGAAAAGTTGGTCAAATAAAATGATGACGCTTATGGAGAGGGATGGACATGTTATATAAACGTGTGAAACGGACTGCTAAGCTCTTCTGAACTATTATATGTTATTATACTAACCCAATAATAACCAGTATTGCAAACTGGGTAGTAATCTGAAATAGTAGACTATTCCTATGTTTTGAAAGTAAGTAGTTATTGGAAATACATTGAGTATGATCTTTATCCTAAAACATTCCCCAAAGGGGCTGCACGGTGTTGCAGTGGTTAGCACAAGGGCCTCACAACAAGTAGGTCAGGGTTCGAGTGCCGGGTGGGATGAGGCTTGAAACACTGGCTTTTCTGTATGGAGTTTGCATGTTCTCCCTATGTATGTATCGGTTTTCTTCAGGTACTCCGGTTTCCTCCCACCCTCCAAAAACATGCATGTTAGATTAATTGGCCACTACAAAATTGCCCCAAGGAATGAGTGTGCGTGGATGATTGTAAGTGTGGCCCCGCAGCAGACTGGTGACCTGTCCAGGATGTACCCTGCTTCTCCTCCGTCACGCCCCGCAACCCCATTGGCGAATAAGCGGTTCAGTTCGGTTTACTGGCCGAGCAGTGCTCACAATGGATGCTAGTGATTTTTTAATTGCTGCGAATTGTGCTGAAGTTCATCATATTTAGTCATTTCTTTAACTTTAATATGTTCATAAACTTTGCTTTGCTTAAAACTAAAACCCAGGATTAATTATAATCAATAAAACCTTCAAACACACAGGAGACACCACATGAACATACAAGAGAGTAAATTTATTATGACTAACTAGAATGAAAAGAGATCTTTTAACACATTCACCACAGATTATTCACCCTTAAACGATGGGGTTGTTTCCTCCTGTTCCACTAAACCCCACAGGCATATTTCACCCTTAAAACCAGTCAAACAAGCCCTCAAGGTTTACTATTGTCCTCATAAAATGCCACAAAGCTGGGTCAGTCCCCACACAGTACAGAAACAAAGCGTCTAAAGAAAAGCACACTCATTCAGACAGATCTGCCTCCAAACGCTCAATTCATCAAGTCCTCACAGGGAAACAGGACTCAGCTCTTTGTGTTGTCATCAGTTGTTCTTAAGCAGCTCACCAAGTGTTTCATTTAAAGCACACTGACCTCATCACACACTGGCTGAGCTAAACTGGGGCAGATACATTTCATTGTAACAAAATCTTCTGCTTAGATCTTTTTTTTTAAGAAAACTGCTTTTCTCATCAGCAAAGAAAGCGTCTTTGTAACCTACTTGATTCAGGTTTGGATTGTTTTTTGCACCTGGATCTCAATGGAAATTATGAGAATGATGGAAATAGCATATGCTCATTAACATAATTCAGTCTTGTGGTTATTTGCTTTTGTTAAATTTTTGTTTCTTTCATTATTGTCATTTTGGGATCAAAAACACTGTTTAAATATATGACATCCATGCACACTTCTGTATCCACATGCATTCAGTTAGAGCTGAAATTAAATCCTGACCTTTCTTCTGTTTAATCTACAAAACACACTGAAGAAAAATGGAAAACCAAAGCAGTGAATATTAAAACATCCCTGCAGACAGTCAAGCGGATCATGTTAAAAGCATAGAGTATAGAGATGATTATTTATGGGCTTTTTTCAACCAAATAGATTGTCCGCATTCTGACTGCAACGTTTAACTGAAAGAGCCAGAAGTTAAATCAACTTAAATTTCAATGCCATCTAAACTAATTAGTTCAAACTCTTTGCCACTTGCAGACTAAAACATTTAATAGAAGTTTAGTCCAATGAGATCATTTGATATTTCTCAATAACTGTTTAATATTTCAATGCACATTTAAAGTTCCGTTCCGTCATCTTCCGCTTGTTCGGGGGCCGGGGCCGGGGGCCGGGGGCAACAGCCTCAAACGGGAAGCCCGGGCTTCTCTCACCCCGGCTGCATCCTCCAGCTCACCCAGAAGGATCCCAAGTCGTTCCCCGGCCAGCTGTGAGACAGAGTCTCTCCAGCGGGTCTGGGGTCTGCCCCTCGATCTCCTACTGGTGGGACGTGCCCAAAACACCTCGCCCCTGAGGCGCTCGGGGGGCATCCTGACCAGACGCCCGTACCACCCCATCTGGCTCCCCTCGACCTGGAGGAGCGGCTCGACACCAAGCTCTTCCCGGATGTCAGAGCTCCTCACCCGATCTCTGAGTGAGAGCCCAGCCACCCTGCGGAGGAAGCTCATTTCAGCCGCTTGTATCCGCAATCTCATTCTTTCGGTCACCACCCACAGCTGGTGACCATAGGTGAGGGTAGGAACGTAAATCGAGAACTTTGCTTTTCGGCTCAGCTCTCTCTTTACCACGACGGACCGATGCAGCGTCCTGGTTATTGCTGATGCCCCACCTAAACCCTCTGATTTGTAAATCTAAAACACATTTAATAATAAAAATGACTTATGTTCTGATTTGCTCTACAGTCTTCTCTAAATGTGCACTTGAAGGTCACGTGGTCTTATCAACCACATACACATCCAAAAGGTTTGGAACTTGTTCTTTTCTTAACAGGACTTCACCTCTAAGACTTGTTTTTCCACTTTTAAAAGGAGACGCGTATGTTCATTCTGGCTGTAAACATAAATTAAAATTCGTAACAAACTGTTTTTTATTAGTTTAGTGTAATTGATGCCAACAGCTCCCTCTTCCTGCTCCAACATCTTCATCTGCTTCATATTAACCCTTCAGCCTGAGCTTCACAGGCTTGAAGCAAGTAGGTTAAAAGGACGCACATAATTGCTCTAAAAACACACACTACTCCATCACACACTACTCCATAATATGAATTGTACAGATGTAATTGATTAAATGGTTTCCATTTGAGATATTATTTTGTCTCATAGTTTACCTTTTTATACTCCAGTGTTTTGTTGTCCTCATGTGGATGCTCTACTTGGACTTGAGCAGTTATTTCTGCAGAGGTCTGACTGGTTGGAGTACTGGGGATCCCTCCTTTCAGTCATTTTGCCATCATGTGATCTGGTTCCTGGTGTCAAAGTGTTCACAAAATATTGGATCACACTAAATGTTAAAATGATTTTATACGTTTAAGAGGCAGAAGGTAAAGGTTATGAAGAAATTGTGGCTTGCAAATTAATCACTGAGAAAATGTGGGTCTAAATGCATAAAGGAGAAATTTTAAAACTACAATTTTAATGTTCATCACTTGGTCATCTATAAAAAGTTCTGACCTGATTTGATGTTTCTTACACATCTAACAGCAAGCCAACAATCTAAAACAACCATTTTAGTTGAAAAATCTTCCTTTACAATGGATTATGTGGAAATAAGTTTTCAGAAAATAAGTATTTGATAGAAAGGTCTGAACACAAACTCAGATGTTTCCTGGGAAATGCTGGTTTACTTTCCGTGGTTCTTGATCTAGCTTAGGATGTTACAGCCTGGAGTTTATTTTCAAACTGTCAGAAAATGATCAATCTCTTCTCTGCCATGGAGAACAAGTCTCCTAACGTAAAACCACACTGCAAACAAAAAGCACCATTACATATACTCCTGAATTCCTGAATCATATAGGAACGTAGAACACTTCTGTTACATGGATGACACAAATTTTAAACAACGTAGTGGTTGAACACACTCAATTGTTGAATAATCAACTTATGCCCAAATTTGGCTAAAAGATTAAAAGCAAGAAGATATAATATTAGATAGGAGTTCATGACTACACAGTTTGGTCAGAATCAAAAGAAAGAACATGACGTACAGATAAGATATCCAATGAGATATAGATTGCAATAAAGAGAATAAAATTCCATTAAAAATTTAAATAAGACACAGAATAAAACTTTATTTCAATGCCTGGTTGGATTGTTCATCCAATCACCGTGATATAAATTTAATGTGACCAAGAGGTTCACTTCAACTTGAGAAAAATAAACAGAAAACTCACTGTAAATTAAGCATCAACTCCTCTAAGCAGTTATTTTTATAAGTTTGTTGTAAGATATTGGACTGAATACTGTACAGACTTTATTCTGATCTCATGAGAATGGGTGTGAACTTGTTGCTCAATGGTGAAAGTATAAAAATAACAGGGCTGGGTTGTGTTTGCGGTCCAATTCTGCATCTGTTAAAAAAAACACACACACAGCATAGTGTGTAGCTGCATTGCAATCTGGCTGGTTAGGGTCAGAATTAGGAAATGGTTATTTTGGAGGTTTGTAAAGTGTTCAGCTTTACCTTCATTAAAAATCTCAACTTCAACCTGATTATATAAATCCATGTGTTGGCTGGTTTTACCACAACTCAGCTTGTACTTTGTAGAACATTTACTTCTTTAAAAAAAACTAAAACTTTTGGCTAAAGTCATCTGGAAAAAATACGTTCATTCTGCATATTTTTATCTCATAAAAAATGCAAACAACTATAAACAACAGCTATTTTTTAAAGTGGGTTTTATGTTGCATAAGAGACTTGCATAACTGTTTGATAAATGTAAAATACTGTCTCTTTGTCACTTCAGTGTCTATGAAAATATATGTTTTGCGTAATTGTAGCTATATTTGATCCAAAAATGTCCCCATGGGGGTAGTAAGAGATCCTCTGTCTGGCTGTGAAAACACAGCAGCTCTTCAGAAACAGATCAGCTTTAATGTACTTAAAATCTTCTCCAAGCACACATTTAGCAGGACACATGTTGAGTTGATGTGTTCCTGGAAAACAACCATGCGTGTGTGTGAAAATTTTACAGCGTGTGATAAAGACTATTAGCATGAAGTTACAGTCAGTATTCCCGCCTCACACCACAGGGGTGAAAGGTCACCCGAGGAACATTC
Organism: Neostethus bicornis; assembly: GCA_902685375.1. Taxonomy (NCBI): domain Eukaryota; kingdom Metazoa; phylum Chordata; class Actinopteri; order Atheriniformes; family Phallostethidae; genus Neostethus; species Neostethus bicornis. Next base: position 11,757,810 of record LR738543.1, read on the forward strand.
CAGAGCAGACAATATGGCTCCCCAGAGGATTGAATATGGCTGTGGTTAGTCTGGCCATCTGCTACGACCAGCCCCCATTACTACTCCGCTAAAACGCCACACACTAACACACAAAGAGTTACAGTGTTGAACCCTGACCTTTTTGCTTCTAAGGTGTTTAGCAGGCTGTAGTCCGAGTCTCAAAACGAAATGTCAGTATGAACAGTATGAATACTTTTACAGTTTATTGGAGGTTTTTAACAGAAAAAAAAGAAGATAAAAAGAAAGCATGCGGGTTTGTGTCATTTTTGACAGCAACAACAGTTTTTTAAAGATCTTTCCAGATGAGGAATTTAATTTACATGCTGTCTGAAGTCATCTGAAGACATCTGAAGTCATGCAACATCAACACAGCAGATCATACAACTGTCAAAATTGGTATCAAGCAGGCCAAGGAGAACAAAAAGATTCAGCGTGAGGCCACAAAGACCCAGAAACAGCAAAAAAGTCTGTCTGCTACTGCTCCCCCATGACTCATACCACCTATCACATTTACAGCAAGTGTCGTATGAGCTGCAGCTCCTAAATCGGCTTATTCTGTCACAGTCAACGATGCACAAACAGATAATTATTCTCTGTTAGCTGTAGACACAGAAGGATGCCAACAATACAATGCTTTTGAGGACCATAGCCTGGTGGGTTTACTTCCTTTTACAACTGGAAGTCTTAAAGAGGCTAAAAACTTAAATACTACCTCTGCTGTAGTCATTTTTTCATAAATATGAAAGCAACTTTGTTAATGAAAGCTCTTTTTGCAGTTGAATAGCAGAAAATATACTTCTATGCTTTTATTTTAGTTGAATTAAACAGCATGTGTGACTAACTGCAGCATTGTGCAAAGCTTCTTGTTACTAAAACTTAAAGTAGCTCTACCTTTTTCCAGTCTTTTCTTTAGTTGTTCCTTTTGTTAAAAATCAAAACCAGGTTTAACTTCAGCAAAGTGTCCATTTTATATGTTTAATCCATCATGAAGTGGATCGTAGCTGTTTCTTTAATAGTTGGAAACTTGAGCTCACTCTTTTTCTGACTTTAGGGGTTGTGTGACTTACAACTAGGAGGAATTTCTTGCATACATTTTATTTTTTGGATTTTTATAAGTCTTTTCTCCAGTTTAATGACATCCTCTGATAAAGTTAAATAATGGAACACTTGAGCCAATTGTAACAATGACAAGTCACAGGAATAAAAACCAATCCAATCCTCCATGTGCAGTTCATTAAGCAGCAAGGACTTCTGCCAACATTTCCCTCCAGTTTTATGATTTTGACTGTGTTATAGGAGTTAATAAAATTTACTGTGCTTCCTTTTTACAGTCATGGATGTGGCAATATGAGCCGGTACATTGCCAGTTAGTGAAAACGGTAAAAAGAAACGGTACAGACTGACTTGTGTTTGTAGTCAGTTTATTTCAGAAAAATACCACAAACTAGAACTCTTGAACAACATAAAACCTACATCTTTAAGACCAACAAACATATTTAGGAACGCTCTGAGCATCAACATGTCGTTTAAAGTGTCTGAAATGTACACTTGAAATATGTAAAAACACACAATCGCATGTGCTCTTGTCTTTTACTGAAAATTAGTGACGCAGTGAAAATATATATGCCTGTCATTAGTTCATTCAAAATAAAACCAACACCTTCTGGGGTGTTCATCTCCAGTTTGTCACATGAAACAGAGTTTCCCTCATGAATACCTTCACTTCGGTACCTTAAATAAAGCAAAAAAAAATCTTTTATGTTACAAATATTTGAAATAATCTGAACCTATGTTAAAAAGTGCATTAGTTCAGCTACTTGAACCTTTTCCTACTAAAATACATCTGGTTCAGTCCATAATATCAGGAAAAGTGTGTTAGATGAAAATAGATGGGACCTCTAATAACAACTCCAGCGAACTTGAAATATTCTAACCTTTTGAACTTATTGATAGATTGAATCATAGGTAACTATCTGCCGTTATTCATTACAACTTCTTACCATTATCAATCTCTAAAACACCAGATTAGACTTTTTTTTTGTTGTTTTCAGGTTAGCTGAATGAGAAAAAAAAAGTATGTGTGACATCATAACCTAAAGTAAAATCTACTTTATGTTCAGAAATAAACAGTTTCTTTGCATAGTCTCAAAGTGATCATGGAATAGGTTCTCATTCCTCTATTGAACATTTCATTTACTAACTGGATTCAACTTGATCCACTTTTTCCTTTCTGTTTTTTAACAGAGGCTGGTTTGGGGGAGGGTTGATCTCTTCTGGGCTCTAAGCTGGTCCCCAATCTCCACAGGAGAGCGTTTTCAACTCCAACAGTGAGGAGAGTAAAGAAGAAAATAATTGATGCGTCAAGATGGAAGAGCGGTGGTTACCTGGACAAGAAAAAGACCGGCTAGTTATTGGTATGTAATCATTGTTAATCTAAGATCAGGACATAATCAAGAATGCTAAGCATACTGTAATTTAATTAGACACCTCAAGATTGTATTTTTTAAAAATGAAAATATATAACACACTCTGACTTGTGCATTTTTCATCAGAAAATGTGTGTGACGATGTGTTACCTCTCCCTCAGAGGAAGGTTTGGGTTGCTGAGGAAAGATAACTGATGCTCCAGACTGCACACTCGAAAGGCCAAATAACATGAAGAGAGGATCAGTAGAATTATGCTGATGAAGAAGGAGGAGAAACATGTAAACTATTAGGTTTTAGGATATGTGCTGAAAAATATAATTGCAATGACTTGTAGCGAACACAGGGTGGCGACATTTGACTAAGTGTTAACAAACTAAAACCATTGCAGTTTTTTTCAGAAGACATGAAGGAATTTTTTATTTTAAAGGTAAAGAAAAACTAACAAAAAAAGGTTTAAAATGGCAAACAATTAGTCATGCAGAAATTACTGCATATTTTTTTTATTGGAGCAGCACGGTGGCCTCATAGCGAGAAGGTCAGGGTTCGAGTCCCAGAGTGAGTGTGAAGCTTGAAACACTAGCCTTTCTGTGTGGAGTTTGCATGTTCTTCCTGTGTATGTGTAGGTTTTCCCCAGGTACTTTGGTTTCCTCCCACCCTCCAAAATGTTAGGCTGGTTGGCCACTATAAAATTGTACTTCAGACTGAGTGTGTGTGTGAATGGTTGTGTGTGTGTGTGTGGCCCTGCAGCAGACTGGGAACCTGTTCAGGGTGTACCCCGCTTCTGGCCTGAAATCAGCAGGGATATGCTCCGGTACTTCCCACGACCCGATAAGGAATAAACGGTTCAGAAGATAAAAAAATTTTTTTATTGTGTTTAATTTTTAATTGCATTGCTTTTCCTATCAATGTGAGAAATCAATGTGAGTTGCTTCTGATGATAGTGGTATGCGCCTTGCATGGTAGCTTCCATTATCAGGAATGAATGTGTGTGTGTGTGTGTGTGTGAATGGTTGTATGGAGTGAATGAATAATGCATATGTGAAGCATCTTTGAGTGTCAAGAAAAGCGCTATATAAGTTCAATGCATTATTATTATTATTATTATTAATGGATTTTAACAGACCTTTCCATGAGTATTTAACATTTTTCTCCAATGTTTAATAAAAAATGTGTCCAAATAAATCATTTTTAGTCTTATCTCATCAGAAAATAATCAATTTCAGAGCAGAAACTAGTCTGTCTTTTCCTGACAAACACCGTGGTCAATGTCAGTAAAATGCCAAACATCTATCAAGTAAATGGCTACATTAATCCCTTCACGACAAAGCGGTGTCTCGTCAATTTTGATAGTTGAAGGACAAATCAACACATCAGCCAGCTTAGATTGACTATTTGTCAGGAAAAAGAAGCAAACACTGCTCAGACTGATGTATTAGAAACCATTTTACTAATTACACGTCCCGGACAGAAACTTCTCATAGAAAAAAAAAGGTTTTTACGGATTCAATCCATGTGCTGAGTCTGACACAATCACCTGCTATTTATAACTGCACTGTTCAGATTGTGTGTGTTGCGTTGTGAGTCAGCTGTTGGAGGAGGTGAAGGTGGTGCTGTCAGTGTCTGTGTGTGTCCCTTTGTATACTCACAGCAGGGTGAAGAACTTGAGCAGCTGGTACTCCATCTGGCCCAGCTCTGCCACTGGCTCTGATAAAAGACCTCTGTCTGTTTGCAGACCTCGCTCTAAAATACACACATTTTGACACAAAAACCATTAAGGATACGTACTGTGTGCCGTTTCATTACTACTGTTGACACACCTGAAACTGTGAACAAATTTCAAATTAAACACTACATTTTTATCAAAATACTTTCCCTTGATTACAGATTATTATATTTTCTTGTAGGAGGTGGTTTGAAATACACTTTTTTTGTTAAATTTCTTTTTACATAGCAAACATCATTCTTGTGGAACAAAAACTAATGTCCTATTGATGAAAACATCAATAGAGACTTTTAGTAAGACTCTCGCAGGTGATAATTAGTCATATCAAGAGCCAAAATGACAAATCACAATTGATTAAAAATCACTGAAAAAAATCCACAAGAGATGATGTTCAAATTAAACGTAATGTGCTCCCTGTGAGGTTTGTTTTTTTTAAAATCTATGTACGTACGCATTTTCTGAAATGACTGAAAAGCACGTTGCACTAATTAAACATTGCTACTTAGAATAGAAAATATCTGTGTTCATGTGGTTCATTGGATAAATAAATAATTCCATTAAGAAGAATGTGTGTTGATTTGATCATTTACAAGAAAGTCTACAGATTTTAATTACATTAGCCGAAATTCAGCCTGTAGCCATGTGATACTTGTTACTAACATTAGTGTCTTTAATATGGAAGGACATTAAATTCCTCAAAATGATTCAAACATGAATTAATCACTCAAAAAATATCTTAAACCCAAATAATTTGCTCCACACAGAGTTAGGTCTATGCAGAGTGGCTTTGAAAGATTAACAAGCTAAGCAAAATAACATATGAATAGTTCTTAAAATAATTATCTACATGCTATTAAAGAGTAACATTAGTTTATGTTAAAGATTAATATTTTATAGAGTTATGCAATATAATGTTCTGTTACGTTGTCTTCCGGACAACGTTGTATCCGGAGCTGAGTTGCGGGGCAATAGCCTCAGATGAGAAACCTAGGCTACGTACTTCCTCCAGCTCACCTGGGAGGATCCCGAGGCGTTCCAAAACCAGCTGTGAGACGCAGTCTCTCCAGCAGATCTGGGCCCTCCCTATGGATCTCCACCCAGTGGGACGTGTCCGAAACACCTCGTCAGTTTGAACCATCCCATTCAGCTTCTCACAACCTGGAGAAGCAACGGCTCTACTCCGAGTTCCACCCTGATAGCAGAGCTCTTCACTCTGTCATTGAGTGAGAGCCCAGCCATCCTGTGGAGGAAGCTAATTTTGGCTGCTTGTGTGTGTGATTTGAATGTGTTTAAAATGTTAGAAACAACTTGTTCTGAACTTAAAGAAAGAAACTTTGGCTTTCCATCACTTACATTGAGTGTAGATATTCTGGTGTTTTTGACAGAAAATATCTAGTGTACTATTGTGCTGTGCAATTATTGTCTGAAATGCATCAGTTGCTGCCTGCTCCTGTCATCTGGGTACTGCTCCAAAGAAAAACTACAAAGTATACAATTAGGAAGTGTATTGAGGAAAGAACCATTTTAACACAGGTCATGTTACATTTCAGGCCTGCCTTTAGAAAATCTTTAACATTGGCTTCAAAATTACATAATCTCAAATATTATGTAATCTTTTTTTTGTCCTATTTAGCTTTAATATAAATAGCAACATGTTTCCTTCTATCAATTTTTATTAACTGAATTGTTAGCCCAAAAAAAAAATCACAAATGATTTTTTATTAAAGATGGCAAACACTGTAAAATATTCCCTAGTTTAAAAAATAAAATACTATACTAACTATTATGCAACATGAACATATCTTGGGATTTCCTATTTATGTTCGACATTGTGATTATACAGTATTATTCCCAAACTTCAAACTTCCTGTTGGTGCTATTTATGAAATGAAGAGTAACATTTTGTTATTCCTCTGCAAATAATTGAAAGCCCGTTAGCATGTAGAAGCATTATTGTAAACGACTTGAGTGGTAGACATTGCTCAGACATAATCTCAGTTTATTCTGGATCAAATCACAGGGTTTTTTCATACAAAAAAGTGATTTAATTTCCATTTAGAGCTTGAAGCAAAGTTACGTAAGAAAAATGTTCAAAACCAGCTTGCAATTTTTTTTCCATTCCTCTGAAAGACAAATCCTAACCTGCAATAAAAATGAACCTATAAACATTTATAATCAAAACAGCTGGATTAAAACACTCTGCTTTGTCTTTTCTAGGATGGTAACATAAGAATTGAAACAAAGACTTGTATTTACTTCAGTGATAAAACTGTTAAGTTAGGAAATAGTGTAAGATTTTGTTTGTCCCCTTTTCTCACCTTCGAGGGGCTGCTCAGTCTGGAAGGGTGTGTCTGCTGCTCCCAGGCCAGGAGTGGAGTTTCCTAAGAGGTCAGGTAGCGATGAGGTGACAGACACCACAGAAGGTTTCCTTCTCCACTTTAACACTGATGGGAATTCATCCACCACAGGGAACTCATCTGGAGTTGGGAACTCATCCTTAGGCACAAGAAAAAAGAAGAGTTTGCAAATACAAGCTAAAACAAAGTCCAGATACAGTAATAAAAAAAGAAACTCAGCTGTACGTTTGCCTAGATAAGAACTGAAGACCCAATTCACCTAGCGTGAAAAGTAAAAAAAAAAAAAAAAAGATTCTATATTAAAGCGTGCTGTTGTCTTTTATTACAGCTGGACGTAATTTAAATTTTTAATTCAATTTTTTCCAAAGCTTGAAAGAAAAAGATTATCAAAACTTGCAAACTTACTACAATTTATCAAAAAGATTAAGTCAACCTTTTATTGAGAAATGGCACTTTTTTTTGGCCTTCGTTTATCTCGGGTTGGGTCGCGGGGGCAACAGCCTCAGAAGGCAAACCCAGGCTTCTCTCAACCTGACTGCCTACTCCAGCTCACCCAGGAGGATCCCGAGGCATTCCCCGGCCAGCTGTGAGACACTGTCTCCCCAGCAAGTCCGTGGTCTTCTTCTGGGTCTTTTCCCAGCGGGGCGTGTCTCAGGAAAGCATCCTAACCTGGTGCCCGAACCACCCCATCTGGCTTCTCTCGACAACTTCTCTATCTTCTTCCTCCTGAATGGCAGAGCTCTTCACTCGATCTCTGAGTGAGAGCCCAGTCACTTGAGGAGGAAGCTCATTTTGGCTGCTGTATCTGTAATCTTGTACTTTCTGTCCCCCACCCATGACTGGTGACCATATGTGAGAGTAGGAACGTAGATCGACTAGTAAATCAAGCGTTTTGCTTTTAAGCTCAGTTCTTTCAACACCCCGACAAATCGATGCAGCGTCCTGATTATTGAATAGCACAATGGCAATTATTTTTTTTAAAAATAACAAAAAGCATCTTAATTCAGTAGGTTAGTTATGTCCGGAAACACTTGACAACGATTAAGAACAAGCATACAAAAAAACCCCAATTATTCTTTGACCTGGTGTGTTTTGTCGCAGAGCAGTGTAAATGAACACAAGGTGACTTCAGAGAGCCCTTTGATAGCATCTTGCCGAGTAGGGGAATAATTCACTGCAGCTGCACCAGAGTGATCGATTGATCCTGTCTGAGTGAGGGGGTAAATCAGCTCTGTGGTTTGAAGTCAACCCTCTGCTATGTGTTTCACAAAACATAGTGAATTGCCACTCACTTTGATCTAAACAAATTTGAAGACTTTAAAGTAATTAATGAAAAGGATTTATTCTGTTACAATCATGTTTCCACTGACCAGCGACAAAGTAGGTTCTTCCATGAACTGCTTCAAGCTTAGACTCTTTCCATTGACCTGAGAAGGGCAAATGTTTCCTTGGATTAAAATGCATGCCATGCAGTGAATAGACCAAATTGTCATAATGCTTGGTGCCTGCATGTTTACCAACCTGCAGGTGTGTGCAGATCCTGCGAAGAACGTCATATACGCTGTCCCTTGACAGCAAAGATACAAATACATACTGGGGAAGGAAAAGAAAGAGACAGAAACAGGCCAAGTTTGTTACAATAACGATTTTGGTTTCTACTGCTCTTACAACACCTGGAAAAAATTTTTTTATAGAAGTGATTTCACATGAGCTCAGCTAAGATTAGACATATAAACAGCCAGAAGATCTTCTTTCCCACATCCTCAGCTACCGTAGGCAATCACAACAAAAGCACATTTTAATTTCAGGTATTATCTTTTGCATGTGACGGTATTATTTGTAATAATGATGTTTGTACACACTTATGTGCATGAAGAACACGGGTTGTTAATTCAATATAATGTAGCACACAAATTCTTTTTAGACACATGTGGAATTTGCCACATGTTTTTAAATATAATTAAAGTTCCAACCAGATTTACAACCATATTCATTCTAACGTTGTGCTCCAAAAGTTCATGAACATCATTTGAGCGAGTGAGACTTTGTTTTCAGGATCTGTTCTCTTTATTTATTAATGTACAAAATTTATATTCAAAAACTTAAGCTGTGTAGCTTAATTTGTTGTGTGACTCTCCTGAGACATCCAAGATATACAGATCATTAGAAGATGAACCATTATCAACATTCAGAATTTATGACGCTGTTATAATAATTACTAATCAGGTTGATATGTAAGCATTTTAATGTCGCTTGCCCAACTCATTTGGGTTAATTAGTTTATTTAGTTTCTGCTGGATGCATCTTTTATTCAAGATTTATTTCTGTGGATGGCATTTTTGTAATATTCAATTGACAAGTCCGTGTAGTCCTTCATACATCCAGGAGTGATCCATAGTAGAAAAAGTTTCAAAAAGGTCTCCTGGACAGTTTAATTCTTGATCGAGACGTTTCGACTTCCATCCGGAAATCATTTTCAATTCAAATATTCAATTGAGGAACCGAAAAGTTATGGAGATCATATAAAAAACAAACAAAAAAAAAGTTGCTTTTTATTCATTTAGTTTTATCTTTACACACCCTATTTCCCAAAACAATAAAACTAACAACAAAAAAAAACCATAAATCAAGGATGTTTCGTGAGTTTCTGCTTGTAGATCTTCTTCCAGTTCTTTTTTGTTAATGTCTCAAAAATGACTTTTATGGCCTGATGACAGACTGGCGACTTGTTCGGAATGTCCCCTGCCTCCTGCCTTGAATCAGCTGGATTAGGATCTCGTAACGCCGCAACCACATTATGGATAAGTGGTTCAGGAGATGAAACAAAAATGACTTTTAACAATTTGATTAAGTAGTAGTTTTTTTAAAACGGAAATGCTTATTTGTTGACTACAAACTGTATGCAAAAAAGCAAAGGATACCAACTTTAAACTTGAAATAACTACCAATTAACATTATAATGAATGCACTGTGGGCAATTTTAGTTTGATGATTTTATTTTACGCAACCACAAAAAAATCTTTAACAACATACTATCAATCTCAACAGTGCACCATGCAGATTTGGTCATTAGTTTTTGTGAACACTTATTTAAAGAAATTCTAGGTCTTGACTTTTTCAACAATCTTTTTGTATGTTTTTCCCCTCTAAACTGGACTTTCTACTGGATTGCAGAAATTCTACATTTTCTTTTGACTGTTAATGAAAAGTTTTTTCAACACCTCTCTATGGTTGCATGCTAACGAGGCAGAGGCAGAGTTTCTGCAGCTGACCTACATTTATTTCTCAGAGGAGCATGTGGATCCATTTACACTACACGTTTTATCATATTTTGAATAAAAACTCCCATTTTGTAGAAAAATTAACTTTTTGGGATTGTGAAAACTAAATATCGACCAACTCCTCATGCAACTTGATAAAAATATTGATTAGTAAAGTTAAGAAAAAACATGATCAAATGTGAGGACTCTATCTTTTAATAGAAACAACTATCACAAAGCCACAATTTATCAAGCTGAATTTTTGGACAACAATAGTACTGAGAGCATTACTTCAGATTAAAGGAATCCATTATTAATTGATAAAGATTTCTATTATTAACATAGCATGTCTGTGTGATTAAGCGTAGTGTGGGGTGATAATATTAACCTATATTTGGACACATTAGAGATGGTTATCAAATGCATATTTTTCCAACTTTAAGGCTCTTCATTTGTGAAAACAGTTGGTATACGTTATAAATAGAGAGTTAATTTTGTTCTAAGTACCAAATGTGTTTTTTTGGCTGCTGCTGCTGACTTGCCACTAAGTTGCCAGGAGGAAGGACAGCTGAGACTTAAACTGTTTTTGATAGTTTGATGTGAGGTTGGTGTGATAGAGGTGAGGCTCCTTCGAATATTGCTGTAATGATGGAACAATCTTCTCTCACCTGCCCTCCTGGAGTCTGCTCTGCTTCTATCAATAGCTTGATGTTTTTTTCCCCTCATCACACTACTCTGGAAAATGAAGCCCCGCTGCCATAATCAGGTTGAGTATTTCGATTCAAAGTGACTTTGATGGAGGTCTGTACCTTCTGGCCGGTGTCTGTTGTGATTGCCAAGCCATTGGGGACGAGGCCGGCTGTTTTGTGCTTCTTCACGAGTCTCACAGAAACGACGGGAATAGCCACCTGAGCAGTTTGAACAGAGGAAAAATTATTCATTAAAAAAAAAAAAAAAAAATCAAGATTACTGTAATAAGAGAACAACAACAAAAAAAAAAACAAGCTATAGGGATCAGTGGGTGTCACGGGTAGTTGTGCTGGGAAAAAAAAATCTTTGGTGAAAGTCAAGAAAGAACATGAAACATGTCTTGTATGAGTCAGAATGTGAGGAATGCAGTCTAAATAAGAAGCTTATTGTTACTAAGATCTTTGGAAAAGGGTTTGGTTTCAAAGGAATGAAAGAAAAGGTACAATACACAACTTCAAAGAAAGAAAACGGATAAGTTTAAAGGTTGGGGCAGTCAATTCCACTGGAAGAACTCACAAAAAAGGGATGATAAAGGAATGAATTATAGCAGAAAAACCTTGAATAAATCCATAATCCTAACTGACTTTCTGTAAAATAATTTTGTCAAGTCGATCGATCAGCTTGTCAAACTTGGGCTGGAAATCACTGAATCCAATTTCTCCCTTAGTCTGAGTTTATGAGGCTGTCCGTCAGTTACTCGTACCTTGATGTCTTTGCCAAAGAGATTGGCATAGAAACACAACCAGTTTCTGGAAATGTACAGACGGCCTTGTAGAAGGATATCTCTGAGTAGAGCACAGGAGTACACTGAGAAAAGAGACAAAAAAATAAAATAGAACAAGAAATATAAAGAGAAGAATTATTCAGGAACTTCTGGTCTACGGAGATATTTATGGTAAATTTTGTGTAAAAACTAAAAATCCATATATAGCAGGAAATGTTTGGAGTCCTAAAATCTGATGCTTTCTGAGTTTAACCAGATAACGGAGCTGAGATATAAAGAATAAGTAAAATGCCAAAACAGACATTTTCAGAGAAAACACAGAAGGAAAAGGGAAAAAAAATCTGTGAAACTCTTAAAAGTTTGATGAATGAGGCCTTTATGTACAAAAATGTTAATTAAAATTGTGCATTCTTCCTGCTTATTTATTTCCTTGTCTTACCTATAAAAATCCACCCTAAGAAAAAAAAGACTACTTTATCAGGTACATTATGTAAGAACTAAATTAGAGGATTAGAATGTGATGAAAGAAAGTAATGAATGAAAGGACTTTATTAAACTCCACAGAGAAAAGACTCCTTTTGTCTTCAAACCTGATTTAATTTTTTGCACATTTTTTTAAGATGTATAGCTTCTTTTGGGCAAATATTGTATTTATCTTGTTTAACCAATACATACTCTGATCTCTTCAGTAATCAAGCTATCTAAACTCAACTCATGTCTCAGTATCTCTGCTGTCCATTTCCCTAATCTTTTCATGACAGTGTCTTTGTATACTTTTTTCCTGCAATGACAACAGTTCTTGTTCATCGAATGAAGCAATTCATAAAATAAACTTGATTTCGTAAGAAAGCACAGCATCCCAAATGACTCAAACTGACTCAAATGATTCAATTCGACTGATAAATTACGACAATTAGAACAGTGGACCCTTGATAAAGTTACTTGACCAAATGTTTTTCTATTCTTTGTGGTATAAATAATGATTGCGATCACTTGACAGATTAAAATATAACAGCTGATGGTGTAATTGAAAAAACAAATGCTGAATTCTTCCCAAAGAAGTGAGTGAACAAGGTTTGAACACAGTGGAGTGTATTGGTTCAACACACACACATTGCTCTGTTGACATTTAGGATTTGGAGATATTTACCTCATTAAAACCTGGTAAAGTGTGTTTCTACCACAGTGTAAAGGATGAGTGTTGATTTCTGAAAAAGGAACAACATGCCAACAGGCAGTTGGCATTTTGGCACCTCACTTTTTACAGTTGTGTGTCACATTAATGGACACCGAGACTATTTCGGCTTTGATCTGATAAAAACAATACAAACTCTACAAAAGATACTTTTCATTCAGATGTTTTTCTGTGATTATAGCTGGACACAGGACGTTTTCCTGCAAGTCTTTAATCACAAAAGTTAGGTTATCGGTATGAGTAGTAGGCAACATCTGTGTTCACAGGGGTTTATAAATCAAGAGCACTCCACACACGCCTCCACACACACACACACACACACACACACACACACACACACACACACACACACACACAAACACACAAAATATGTTACAATCTATACAAGTGTGATGTAAATGTATCTTTATGGTATTCTCTCTTTCAGTGTACCCAATAAATTTAGAGTCAAATGGAAAGTAACTATTTTTTATATTTGTTGTAGGAAATTACGTTGATAATTATGTACTATCTAACACAAAAAAAAAACATGCTTAGAGAATATTTAAATATTGCTCATCAAAAAGTATGTTTTTCCCTGCTATTTTTCTCTTTAATATGATTGAATAACATTCCAAATTAAGAACCTGCAATTGAAATTGCCTTATTTCACTTTAGAAAAGTTTTCTTAACTTTTTACTGTCTTTACTTTTACCAATGTCTATATTAAGGACGGAGTTTTTTTCATGCAAATTTAATAATCTATTCAGTTTTACATAGTGTCAGACCGAGGTGCATGAGCAGAATTACACAGTACTTACACCTTAGTAGCTTACCAGCAGAGATGATAACAAAGAGGTGCAAAACGAGTTAATGTTCTCGTACCTTTCATCAGGATCTCATCCTTGGGAACGCATGGGAAGAGTTTGTGGTACTGCGAGTTGTACTTGCTGACAGTCTGTGCAGAGGGACAGGGTAGAGTCATGAGCATCTCCTTGGTGGAGCGACCTGCCTGCACAGCACCGGCCCCTCCGGCCCCTCCGCCGCCACCAGCCACTCCGCTCTGCGCAGACACCACCCTCTCTCTCAAGGGGCGCGAACTCTGCACCAGGCTCAGCACGTTGGCACCGTACTCACATACACATTCCCGCACATCCAGGGCCTGGAGCAAACTGCTGCAAGACACACACTGTTGCCCTGCCACTGGTCAGTACCTGGCTGATTGGAAGATTGGCTAAATGACTACTTCTAGTCAGCTGGTACAAAAAAAACCACACACACAATCTTGGATCTAAGGCATAAACCTACAAACACACACTAGCGACTAACAGCAGCAACACGTCTGCTTACAGCAACTGAGCTCTTTCTCTACCACAAGGTTCCTTTTCTCTATCTCAATGCACCTTCAGTGACTCAGCTGACACCCTCCCTCTTCTACTTCCTTTGCACACATGCGCTCACCATGCCCTTCATCATGCTGGAAAATAAACACACACACACACTTGTAAACTGCTCTACTCATAACTTCCTTCCTCTCCCTTCCCCTTTACCCGAAAACGCAATTTCTCTTCACATCCACAAATCTACTCGCTAACAACACCCAATTTCTTGCTTAGAGAAAAGAATGCATTTTTTACTCCTGCAATCACAAGAGATCTTGTTCATTTCCCACTTTCCTCTGCCACAGCTCACCTCCAGGTTTCTGTATCTCTGCTGTCACTCTATCTGTTCCTGTTTTCTCTGCCCAGCTCCGTCTCATCTATCACTCCTTTAACTTGAATCTGTTGTTCTGTGCCACTCCTGGTTTTGGTTTTCTATTTATATCCCCCTGCTAGAGGCAGCTCTGCTCAACAGGACTATAGTGCCTACGGAAGATTAGGATAGAGGGTTCTTTTTCCTCACAAGAGCAAAACCTTGGCTTTCTCTTAAAAAGAGGATCCTTTGCTCAATGAATTTGAGATGTATAATCTGTGCTGTAGTTGTTTTATTCTACCAAAGGAATCCAAATTCTTTCATCATTTTTTATAAGGAGCTAAGTCCCATACATCCATAGAACTTAGCTCTCTGTTTAGTTTAAAATGTCACAATTCAACCCAGTAGAGAGGGAAAGTGCCCTTTTAAAATGTCATAAATTACTTCAGTGAAGAAAAAAAAAAAACCCTCCCGGGAATCTAATCACAGAGACAAAAGACAAAGTGATAAAAGATCAACTCACCGAGCCTCTGTAACATTTCTTTACATCTTCATAAGACAAGTCTTCAATCAGCTGAAACCTGGAACACAAGAGCAAACCAGTAGAATAAAAATGGTAAAATCAAAACATCATACATCCCCAAAATGTGTTTTTTTAAATATTCATTTTTTGTATTTATTATAGGTCAGCTGTTAAGCAGATGTTCTTTACGCATGCATGCATGTGCCTGATGAGAAAATCCCAGCTGATCCACGGCCTCCATGTGACCTGTTAATCTGTATTTTGGGCCTACATACAAACTCAATGATTCTCACTGGCTTCAGAAACCAAAATGACTATGGAGTTGTTTCAATAACAACCAGCCTGAAAGTCGTTTGTTACTTCTTTAAAAACACAATCATCACATCAGTGGCATAAAATATCCTCAGGAGGCCACTGAGCTGGGAGAATTTGAAATGAATTGAAGTTTGGTTTTAATACTTAATGATAAATGCTTCACAGAAAGCTCTTTTTGACAGAGTAAGACAGATGTGTCTTTCTGGCTGTATCTCTGTGAGGGTGTCGAATGATTGGCAGCAAGATGTAAACCCGGAGGTGATGTGAAAACTCTGCTGCTGAAACACACACTGATAAAGCTGTGACTTTGCCAGATTGCAGCTTCACATCCACAGAGATGAATCATCTGGGGCGATGGAAGTGGTTTCTCAAAGTCAACATGATGAAAGGCAGAAAAGATGTTTTGGTGTTTTTGAGGAATCCCACAAAAGGCAAGATGGCAGTTGTGTTTGTGAAAACCTGTTAGGTATTTTTTATTTCTTAATTGATTCATTTTAACATTTTAGAAATGAGCAGAAAGCACTTAGAAAGATATGAGCATTAGCAGCTGCATTCAAATTAACCAGTTTATGAATCTGTCTCCTCCATGCTATTCGTATTTGGTTCCGTTCCGTTCCGTCATCTTCCGCTTGTTCCGGGGTCAAGCGGAAGGCAACAGCCTCAAGCGGGCAGCCCAGGCCTCTCTCTCCCCGGCTGCATCCTCTAGCTCACCTGAAAGAATCCCAAGTCGTTCCCCGGCCAGCGGTGAGACATAGTCTCTCCAGCGGGTCCGGGGTCTGCCCCTTGGTCTCCTCCCGGTGGGACGTGCCCGAAACACCTCGCCCGCGAGGCGCTTGGGGGGCATACTGACCAGATGCCCGAACCACCCCATCTGGCTCCTCTCGACCCGGAGGAGGTATTCGTACTTGGTCTCATAAGAAAATTTTTAAACAGAAATAATGCATTTACTTGAGAAATGATTATTTTAAAGGCCTGTCAGTAATCTCATTTTATAACTATTTCCTCTTTTTTAACTTTGATACATCATACTGATTCAGCAAACGAGAAGCAATGCCAAGAAGAGGACAGTTGTACTGCTGCAACTCAACATTTTAAATAGTGCATGCATCATGGAAAATAGTTCAAACGGAAAAAAACATGTCCAAACCAAGTAAAAACAGTGTAATATTATTCAGTTTCTTCACTAGGACAACTGATTGTCATTTTTATTGCTGTTAATTGAGACATTTACATCTACTACAATTCTACAATATTTTTATAACAAGTGTCTACAGTAAATTTAACAAAAAAAAATGCATGATGTGTTCAAGGGCACAATCTGGGATTGGTAGCAAAATGTGATACGTAGATGAAAGTACTTCAGATGTATCTCATTTTGAAGTTTTCACCTGCAAAGATGTATTGATTTTTCTTATGAAAATTGCCAAATTAAACATGTCAACAACCATTAACCCCTAATTGTATATTTACAGCATGTAATGCCTAGCCTTCTCACTGGATGTCAGCAGTTCTTTTAGACGTTAAACCCAAAGGGTTTGATGGGTTTGATGCAACACATGGGAAAATCTGCCACAGATTTAGACTTTTTTTTTTAGAAAGAAAACACAAATGAACAACTTGTAGTCATTCAGACTCTAATTATGTCTATTATGTCTCAAGTATTTACCACTCCTTTCTTTTTGAGCTCATCTTCAAAAATAATTTCTTTACAAAACAAATTGCAAGTGTGTTGGCTTTTTTTTTTTGTTGATTTAAAAATAGCGATGTTAACAGTCATATCAGCTGCATTTTTTTTTAATGGCAATCATTACAGGTATTATTTTACTCACTGTTGTTATATTTCTTGCTTTCTTCCTGTTTGTTTGAACTTTTGTCATTCACTGATATTTGCTTTCAGAGTTTATCCTGACATACTTTTTACTGCCTAAATCTTTTCACCTTTAGATTTTTCTTATACAGAACTGAGGAAGTGCAAACATTTAGACTAAAAACTACTTCTTGCAAATGCTTTGGATTAATTCTACAAAATACCCACAACTTGACAGTGTTTCTGTCTAAAGCAGAATGTAATTGGGAGTCAGGCCCGACTATTTACTGCACATAGCAGTTCAGCAAACATGTGTGATCTGATGACTGTATACGTTGGTTCAAGCTACAAGGACAAGTTTGAAAGGCACGCAAGCTGATAAGACCCTGTTTGATCAACCAGCAATAACAGATAACGGTAGACAGGGGTTAGGCAGGTAAACCTGGATAATTCAAGATACTTTATTAATCCCCTGCTGTCTGATACTACTCCGCGCAGTCGTGAGCTCCAAACAGCTGCTGAACTGCTGCTAGGTAGTGTCAAGTTGAATGAAGAGGAGATGGAACATTATGTTCAGTCGAAACAAACCAGAACACTTTTTTTCCTTTCGGCATTTCTCTTCAGAGGTCGCCACAGCAAATCAGTTTCTTCCATCTCATCCAGTCTACTGCATCTTCCTTCACTGTTTCCATGAACCTGCTCTTTGGTCTTCCTCTAGGACTCTTGCCTGGTGTTCCAACGCCAGCATATTTATGCTGATGTACTCTCTCTCGCTCCTCTGCACATGTCCCTGATTTTATCTCCAAAACCTCTAACATGTGCTGTTCCTCTAAGCCTGTGCATCCTGGTCACTTCAAAAAAGAACCTGAGCATCTTCATCTGCATGACCTACATCTCTAACAATCCAGAACAGTAAAAAACTAAATGATAATAAAAACTAAATTATTTTATACTGAATTGGGAGTGGCTGTGTGAAAGATGAGAGAATAAAGGTTACTTCAACTGATGAGATTCCGTAAATGTGAATAAAAGCGACAGTAAAAATTAATTAAAGTAATGGACACATTATTAATCTTTTTAATCTCACATCAGAAACTAAATATAAATGAACAACTTTCATTTTTAATTACTTGGCTCTAAATCACAAAAAAGTACATCAGTGCAGTTCAATGAACTTACTTTGTATAAAAAAAGATCAATATTTTTGTAAACATGCATAAATAACACATTTGAAAAAAAACAAGCTTCAAAATAGAATTGGATGGATAGATGCTATTAAGTGAATGGATTTCATCTTCCCACACAGGTCTGTGAGAGCTCATCTCTACGTTACCACGTGAGGACTTGCACAACGCAAACAGGAACAGCTCAGGCTAGAAAAAGCTCTAAGCAGGGTTTAGGTGTCAGAGAGCAGCAGGGGTTTGCTGTACATGTTTGTGTGAGGTTTTTAACAGCAAAGCAGTGCAGCTGTGACCGTAACATGCTAAATATGCGCACTCACCTATTGTTTAAAATGTAATACCTGTTGCTCTATTACTAGCAAAATTGTAATGAAACCATCTTGACTAGTGTCAGAAGACATATCTTAAACATTTGTTAGACGAAAACTTTAAACTCACATTGGACTGATTTTCTGCCAAATGCAAAACAGCCAGGATAAGATTTTGTAAATTCAGCAATGAGATTAAAGTCAGAAGAATAACTTTAAGCACTCAGAAACATAACTGTTTCATCATTTCACCAAAATTTTACAACTGTATCCTCCGAGCCTTGGTGTGTTTCTTAGGAATTTGCTGTGGTACAATTTAGATTTTTTGTGATCGGTGAATCAGATGGCCAATTCCCCAAAACCACCAATATGTTTTACAGATTAAATGAAAAAAAATTATATGACAGGATTTTTTTTTTCTCTGCCCACGGTACTTTTCCTGTAAACACCAGCAGTTTGTTGTGGCTTATCTGTCCACAAAACGTTCTTTCCACAGTTTTCTGGTTTGTCTTTTGCTTTCCAACAAACTGCCGACAAGCAGTAATGTTCCTGCCATTTACACCATTCACCACTATCCCAGGGATGGGGAGCAGGCGGGGGCTCATGAATATTGGCTATACTCAATGTGAAAGGGGCCTTTCGGCTTTCAGAGTTCCTTAGTGGTTTCGCAGGCTTTTAAAAACCTCATTCTCAGATTGTCCTTTGCACGACGACCTCTCCTGTGGAGGGTTACAATAGGTCTGAGTTTCCTCCATTTGTACACAATCAATAAGCATGCTTGAAAGGGTGTAGTCCAAACCCTTTGAGAACTTTAAGTACCATTTTCAAACCTAAAGAACATTATGTACCTATCTTCTTTGTATTATACACTATTAATCAAGTTTTTTTTTTTTTTTACATAATTGGCAATCACATTTTGAAATGTTACCAGTAAATTGGGCTGCCCAATGTTTCATCCTTTTTAGGTATATATTAAACTTTATAAATCTGAATATGTACAGATAGAGTTCCCTTTATAGTCAGACTCACCCAGAGGAATCTCTACTTTTTGCATAGCTGGCAATTATACCACATGCACAGGTGCAGAAAAAAAATCTCTTACTAAAATGCAACATTCTTATATTCAGCAGTTCTGCATCAGCCATTAATTCTAGTCCCAAAGAACCAATATCTTGAAGGTTTTAGATTTCTTTTCTCTTCCAAATATGATGGTTCACTAACAGTTTGTTGTCCCTGTTCAGTGGACGCTTGTTACATTCTGCAGCGGAGTGGACCTCACGGACATACTCATTATTTTAGATGCTACCACATTACTATATTTGCTGATGAACTATTTCTCTAAGAAAGTAAAAACGGTAATTGAGTTGGTTTGCTAAAAAGAATAAAAGCACTGGAAATGGTGTAAAATACCAGACTAAAAAACATCTTTAGTAAAACAAATGACACTATTAATTAATTCAAGAGTGAAAAATCTCTTTCTGTTTAGCATTTACAGCACTTCTCTTTGCCATGTACTGGTAGTTTAAAATCCCTTCCCTGGAAAATACACCCCTCTATCGTGTGACCATGTTATGAATAACAGGGCATGTGTGCTTCTCCTCTTGCCTATAAATAGGCTTCACAGCAGCTCTGCACTCTCAGGTGGAGAGAAGACAGTGATTATTAAAACGCGGGCGGCCCTGTGGGAGCAAACTGGCTCTGGAGATTTTTTCGCTCTTGCTCTTAATCTGTCTTTGTCTTTTGCACCAGATTCAGGTCTTAATCAATACTGCCTGAAGAGGCAACAACAACGAGCATTCAGCCAGTTGAAAATGTAGTTTTATCTAAGATTAAATCATTTTCAGGAAGTAAAAGGATTTAAAGAGTTATACGTACTATATATGGTTTATTTTTGTAAAATTTTCCACCTAATTTAAGATGAGGTTTGTAGATGCAGCCAAACTATGTTGCTTTTGTAGTGTCAGGGGGCTCAGAAGACGTAAATCAATTGGTATTTTAGGAACTTATAGAATTAAACTTAAAAAAAAAAAAAGACTAAAAGTCCTCTTTCCTTGATCCCTATTTCAGAGCCTTTTGGGTTGCCAACCAAACTAAATTTGTGAATCAGATGGTTCCCTCGTGAGCCTGCAGCAAGTATGTTTGTGTCCCACACATGCACTTTTTCTCCAAATATGGCAGTGTTCTTGGCTCTGAAGTGGAAGTAGACGGAAACTAATTACAAGCTCAAATAATCCCAAATTAAATCCCAAATTAGAACATGAACACCTCCCATCAGTGGCCAACACATGAAACGACTGGAGTCAGTGATTTAGCCTGAGAAGAAGAAAACAAGACTTAAACACTTGAAGTAGGTGGGAGATATGGGACTTTTAAAGAGGATTTGAAAGAAATTCTTTGATTTTAAGTCTTTAGAACAAAAAAAGAGAAAATTAACAGGTTGATTCTAGACGTAAGATGACCTTTAATAAAATAAATCACCTGGTGTTTCTTTTTTAAATGTTTATGCATAATCATTTTAAATTGATGTTATTTACTTAACATCTTTACTTAACAACTTTAAAAAGCTGTTTTTTTTTCTTTCTTAAGTAGAGCCACAGTAGGTATAGAAAAGTGTTTTTGAACAATAAGCAGCAGAATGAAGTTTAGAGTAAATCTCACATCTGTGAGAATGTTGCCAGATCTTCTCTGCTTGTTCTGCTGGTTTCTGGCTTTCACCATCAGGCTTGCTTGTGTTGGTGTTAGCAACATGTGCTCGGATTCCTGGCCATGTGGGGGAACATTATGTTCACCAGTGGGTCCAGATTTCGCCTCCAGCATTTGGATGGTGGGGTCAAAGTGTGGAGAAGATAGAGAGGAAGCTGTGTTGATTGCCGCGAGATAACGGCTTTGATCGAAACAGTGTGATGTTGTGTGGGTACATCTCCCTCACTGAAGAAACGAAGCTCTCAATAATTGGATGTAATCTCAATAAAGACGTGGAGGTGAAATTCCTAACGTCCCCAATACAATTTCTTATCCGCACCATCTGGGACCCAACTCTGCTTTTTGATTAGTCACCTCAGAGACCACATATCCAAACATTTGGAAGTAGATGGGATGGAATGACAAACCTGTCTACTATTGGATTCCGACCTAACTAAACACTTGTTGAGATTAGCAGCAGATGCTAGCTGAAGAGTGGGACACAATCCCATAGCATCTTAATCACCACAACGAGTTACCAGGGTAACATGGGTGTGTGAGTTTAATCACATATTCTATATACTCTCCAGGTTTTTATGTGAATAAACAATTAATAAGCTCATTTTTTTAAACCAACATGAAATTCCTATAAGATAAATTATTCATTTTGTAAATTATTTTAATGTAATGTTAGACAGAATAACACTGAACAATATGATTCACACATTTATTGGTAATGATTAATAGTTTCATCATCTAAATCTAAAAAATGACAACTAAATTTTTTTCTTATCAACGTTAATTCCTCATACAACTAAAATTCCACATATTACAGCAAATAAAAAGTATTTGGTAAATATTTTAATCAAATTATTTATTGCTTCGGTCTCACTAATCTTGTGTGTCACTGAAAATAAGCGAAAGTGTGGCGTGTCCCCTTTGACCCACTGGGGTCTGATGCAACATATACATGCTCAGAGCTTCTAATCCTGATTTAACCTGGATGTTGCATCATTCTTTTTAAGTCATGTGATGTATCCTGGTCTCTTTTATAAACATTAGAACAGAGTCAATCATTTACATTGAAAATGCCAGACTGAACTTTTGAAAGGTTTATATTTGAAGTGTCATGACAGGAACGCAAATAAAGAGTTTCTTGAAATTACCAAACTTTTTTATAGCATATGATCTAAATGGTCAAGAAGGCTGAAACAAGCCTTTCCAACTGGATAAATGAGGAGAATCCTGAAGTGAGCTGAAATATCCCCTGATGAAGAGTTACTGTAATTCCTCTCAGAGGCTGAGTTTACTATCATTGTGTTCCTTAATGCTTAATCCCATCTCTGAACAGTTTCCCAGGCCTAAGCTACTCCTCTCTAAAAGACTTGTTATATAAATCACAAAGCTGCTGTTTGCAGGCACACAAAAACGTGCACATGGATACTTGTGCAGAAACAGAAAATTGGATTTTTTTTTTTTTTAAACTTAGTTGATTTAACCACAACACAACCCTGTTTACCGACATGTACAGTAAATTTCTGGAGTCTAAGAGGGAAAAATAAAAAACATCCTTTGTAACTTCCTGTCTGTTGTGCGGTTGTGTGTGCAAATTCGACCATTGTTTGACATCAAATAAAGAACAAAATAAGCCTTATGAAAATAAATCTCCTACGGCTCCAACCCATGATCATGCACAGGATACAGATGGTGTGCAGTGGAAGAAAAAAAGCTGCTAAAACAGCAAGTGATGCAGAGCAGTGTGTGTTTGTGAGAGAGATTTGCCTGTAATGGCCGTGTGTGTCATCCTCCTTGGAGGGCTCCAGGTCCTGCGTCGAGATGAGACCTGTTTCTTCAGCCTGCTCCTGCTGCTCAGTCATGCTCCTGGCCCTGGATACACAAACACACAACTCGGAGTTCACAGCGGGCACCGCTCTGCTCGGTCCCCATGTACACTCATGCCTAAATGTTTGTTTTCTTGTCTCCAGGTTTGGCTTCAAAGATAACATTTACCGAACTAGTTTATCGGCAAACAAGTGAACGCTTGTCCTTAAATTCACTATGATACCAAAACCTGATCCTGCATATTTAGATTTATTAGAAATACATATTTAGCATTGAAGAAAAAGTGGTGATCTTGTGTTTTTGTAAATTGGGTCAGTGTGTTCTCATGCTGATGTAGACAAAGAACCACAGCACCTTAAAGGTTGTGCAGATGGCTGACCTTATGTGCTGCTGTGAGAAGATAAAAATATTTTGAAGAATACTTGGAGGTTTCAGTGCGGTGTCTCTTGAAGCTCATTTTTATAACCAAGTTCACAAAAAACACCAAAAGACAAGAAAACAACAAAGAAGTTACAGTAATTTGTACTTGAACATGCAACTTTCAAGCACATTGCTTTCCTCCTGAACAACAATATTAATCTAACACTAATTAATGACATTGGGCTCATTAAATCATTGAGTAGAAATGAAAGTGTTTCAAATCCCAGATTTAATGTTTACAGAGCTGCATTGTGTGCTGCAGGTCATCTAAGGGCTTATTGAAGTTGTTTTCCATTCGGCTCCTATTGGACGTGACCGAGTAGTTTATAGTTGGAAAGAAAACAAGCATAGATTTTCATCTGCAACCTGAAAGAGTTCTGGAAAAACAGGAGAGATGCAGGACAAATCTAATCCTTCTCATTTCTCACACCGCAAAAAACCTTATCCCTAAATAAGCTCTGAGTATTTGACTCAAAGTTCACATCTGATTTATGCAAACAAAAGTTAGAGCTTTTCCTCAAAAATGCTAATTCCTCTTAATAGGTCTAAGGACAAATCAATTCAATCAAATCTCAGTTTTGTAATTATTTTGCGAACAGAATACTAGTTAATGATCCACTGCATTCTTCTTAAATGCCTCTTTAAAACACGAAGGTAATGATTAATAACAATGACCATTTGAACTTTTTATTACTTAATTACAAATGTATCTATTTGTAATTTAAGGTATTTGATATACTCATAACAGTTTAATCATTACGTTACGTTGAGGTGATTTTAATTGTTTTATTATTACACTTCGGATAAATTAGATTAATTGTAAATTGTATAATACACTTTCAAATATTACAATTAGAAAAACATCGAGTTGTAGTTTCTCAACATAACTTTTTTTCAGACATCAGAGATTTTATTCCAAAGCTTTTGATAACCAAACTGCACCATGAGTCATATACCCAAACCACAGACAGTCAAAGCCACGAAAGACAATAAAATAATTAAACAGGAGTCATAGGGATAATGCACTTTGCAAAGAACAACAACAACAAAAAACAATAAAAAAGGGGAAATTTTTAAAGGAATTTAAGTTCAACCAACTTGCTGGCAGATCTCCCTGAGAGGACAGTTCCAGAGTTTGGGCCAAAACACTGAAATGTCTCGATTTTCTCTTAGCACAACCAGAGTTCTGTGAAGAGCAAGACAATTGCGAATGTCAAAATAATTTAAAAAATAATAGAAAAGAATGATTCCAATTTCTCGAGTCGTACCGAAGGTGAGGCACACCATTCCCATAAGAGAAATTTAATGCATACGTTTGGAGCTGTTTAAATCTCCTAAGATTTGTGTGAAAGAAAAAAAAAATCAGCAAAAGTTGTATTTTTCTCTGACTTTTAAAAATTGATTTAGAAACACACACATTTTCTTTTGTTAGATAAATAAATAGAATATGATGTCATCAGTTCACAGATTGAAATATTCCTCAAGAAATGTTTAAAATTGGCTTAAATACAGTGATCAGTCGACGGGTTGTGGTGGAATATCACAGCAATCCAGTTTGTGAGAAATAAAACACATTTCTACAAGTTTAACGTTCTGATCCAAAGAAGGTATTTTCAAACCGGTCATGCACTGCCAATTTCACAATAAATCTAATATATTTCTTCCAGTGTTCATCTATTGTGTTTTTGTAAACAATAAGATTGCATTTGCAATTTTTGAGTGTCAGTTATTTTTCATCCTAAATCACCAACTACGTACTTAAACTAAGCTCCCCCTCGTCTACAATAAATCAGTGAAAACTGGTTGAGGAACTCCTATCAAAACCATATTATTTGTGATAATGAATGAAAAATATTGATGAATTTTCGTATTGTAATCTTTCAGCAGTCTATTGTTTCATTCTATCATCTGAATATTATTGTTCTCTGGCTTTCCGCTTCTATACACAAACACATGTCTAACCTCTGTCCCACTGTCCTCGGGGGAAAAAGGGAAGTTGTTGCCACCTGCTCTGGTATAATTACAGGTGCTGATGGAAACAGGCACCTTCATGTCTTTTTCCACTGTTCTGTCTCTAATTGGCCAAACGCTTTACATCATCTGCTGACCTGTACAAACAGCAGGGACTTTCTGATGCTGCGCTTAGATCTTACATGGTGTCACTTTTCCTGTTGTTATAGATTAGAAACAGACTTGCTGAGGGCGTCTCACCTTTGAACTGATTTTCAAAGATTTAAAACAAGTATTTACTTTAGCTAAGATAGGTTTTAGATTTTTAAAATAAAATAAAAGAGGTTATCGTTGTCATATTAAATTCTAAACTATATGGAATAGTAACTGTGAAACGAAACAAATAGTTCATTTGTTTTTCTATTACATATGCCAGACTGTGTCCTTGTCTGAAGTCCCAAATACAGACTTTGACTTTTTGGTTAACTCATTCACAAACTGTTTGCTTTAAGTCAAATAAATCTCACAGGCAGATAAAAATAGCTTGCAAGAATGAGTGAGAGTTTAGCTAT
Source organism: Neostethus bicornis (assembly GCA_902685375.1). Lineage (NCBI taxonomy): Eukaryota > Metazoa > Chordata > Actinopteri > Atheriniformes > Phallostethidae > Neostethus > Neostethus bicornis. Next base: position 11,783,538 of record LR738543.1, read on the forward strand.
AGGAATGTTCCAACAACCCAAATAAGGTCTAATTTACTCTGTTTAGATTAAAAAAAAAAAACCCTATAACTGGAAAAACAAAGGTTGTGAATGAGGACGAACTCTGTGACTTACGCCAAGTTATCTGATCCCAATAGTAGACAAGCCAACATATTGACCTCAGTCTAAAAGCAAACATTCGTGCTACTTTTTGGGATAAGAAAACAATTGTCTATACAAGCAAAGGTTCTTTCTCCCCAAAATATTAAAAACAAATATCTCTATCTCTGCTTTAGAAATGACAATAGAAATAGAGTCCCATCTAAATCATGGGTAATGATCGTAAGTAAGATCTTTAAAAGTGACAAGGTTCTTGCAGATCCAAAACTATGGATGAATAACAGTAAACAAATAACTGGACATAAATTTTATTTCATTCCATTTGTCAGGTTCTTCTTTGTCTCTTGAGACAAACATTTTGCGCTGTCACAAGACATCTAGCAATCCAATAAACTATAATCTTGTTAAGTTTGTTGGTCACCGAGATTGTTGCTGAATATTGGCTGCACTCTATGTGCCCTAAAATGCTCATTTCCCTCTACTTTTATATCTACAAGTGATAGTGTGTATTCTTCTTCTCCTTTCGGCGTTCCCCTTCAGGGGTCACCACAGTAAGACAGTTTCTTCCATCTAACCTTGTTTCCTGCATCCTCTTCGGTCACACCAATTATCTTCATGTCCTCCTTCACTGTATCCATGAACCTCATCTTTGGTCTTCCTCTATCTCTCTTCCCTGGTGGTTCCAAACCCAGCATCCTTCTGCCGATGTACCCACTCTCTCCCCTGCACATGCCCAAACCATCTCAGTCTGGCCTCCCTGACTTTATCTCCAAAACCTCTAACATGTGCTGATAGCATGTGTATTGGAGGTAACATTTTCCCACATCACTTTAAGTGTCGTCGCAGTACATTTTTGCTATCTAACCAAACAAAAATTGTTGGATAAATGTGAATCAATGAGCTGGAATTTGAAATGATCTCACTGCTCTGCTTGAGTTCTCCTGAAATAACCCTGTTCATTGTATGCAACTCACAAACACCCTTTGATGAAAAAAGGAGTGTTTTAAGTCAGCATAACTTGCCAAATAATGACCTTTCAGAAGATTAGAAGGAGTACAATACATGTTTAGTTTACAGGAATTTCAAAAGAACTTTTAAAAAAAGATGTCATTTTTGTACATGTAGTTTCTAAACAATCAATAATCACTCAATTCTGAAATAGCTCGTTTTAACATATTCTGAGACATGTTTGGACTGTTAAACTTTTCACCTCCTTAGTGATTTTTTTTTAAACGAAATAAAAACCAAACTTTAACATGACATACCTACCAAAGTATGCCACCTATCTCACGCCGTACTGAGTACTTAAAACCGTATTAATAGGCTATTTTAATAATAACGACAGACTGCGCATGCTCAGTCAATTCATAATGCGCTTGCGTGAGGAGAGGTAACCTGTCTAGCTTTGACTGTGCTGTAACAATGGCCGCCTGGAATGTACCGTAATCAGCGAATCATTTTGTAGGCTTTTAAATGTATGACACAAATTGACAAAATATGAACAAAATTTCTGTATTTTTTTTATCAGTATTTTTATGTATAAAAATGATAATACGCTCGTTTTAGCTAAAATGGCATTTTCTGTTTTTTAAAATACAATAAAACCGAATGAATTGACAGGTATGAAATGAGTATCATTTCCAACTTTAAGTTTAAACCGGAAATGTTTAATTCACAACAATAAAAGCACATTGTAGAGTAAAAATAAATACTTATTCATTAATTTTTTTTTTCATTCTATCAAACTTTGGTTATTTGTTAATTAAAAGAAAAAAAAAACGCAAAGTGCAGAAAAAAAAGAGAGATGGAAGTGATAACCAGCAGCTAATTTGCATTAATAACGGTTCCACATCAACATCTTTTAATTTGACGAACGTTGATAATTTTATTTATTAAATTTGTAATAAGAATTTTCCAAGCTTTTTATTAGTTTGAAACTCTAACCGGAAGTCGCCATCTTCCATTAGTTCTCCTACCTGTTGCTTTCCCAAAGCGACTTTTTCCAAAGAGTTCTTTCTTTGTAGTTTCACCAAAACTCACTGGCTGTCGCTGCTTTTCCAAATTCCATCATTTTACCAGTTTAAATGACTTAAACCAGATTAATGTTCGGTGAATACAGAGACGAAGAGGCGAGAAAGTGTGTGAGCTGCAGCGTCTTCAGAGTCTGTCCTTCTGTGGAGAGGTGGGTTGAGCTTACCTATTAACCAAGTGTGGGCTGCCTGGGGATTAAAGCCTGCTTATTTACTTCACATGTATAATATCACACAGGAGTTAAACTATCTATAAAATATATATATTTAAATCAAAGCTCTAGTTTTAAATTTCCAAGATAACAAAAAATGCTTTCTTTATTTTTCAGTATATCTATTGAATATTAAATATTAATTAATATTCTATTAAAACAATTAATTAATTAATATTCCACTAATATTAAACAATTTGTCTTGTACACATATAAACAAAGAGAACACCGGTTTTTTCTTTTTTTTTTTTGTGGTTCTGCTAAATTGTTGTATATGATTAATTTAGGTAGATTGAGGAACACACTAAAATGTGGGGTGTTTTTTTTCCTCAACGTTTTAAAGCTTTGAGAGAAAAAAAAAAGAGCCAGATGGGGTGGTTAGGATGCTCCCCAAACGCCTCACTGGTGAGGTGTTACGGGCAGGTCACACCAGGAGGCAGATCCTCCCAGGTGAAGTGAAGGATGTTAGAGAAGCCTGGGTTTCCCGTCAGAGGGACCCGGCCCCAAAAACCTGGAAGATTTTCGCTTTATTTTCGGCCCGAAAAAAAGGCAAAATTTTTCTTCGCTTTTCCAGCTGGGCCCAGTTCACCCAGGGTGACCCTGATGAGCTGGTAGACTTTTGAGCTACCAGCTCATTATAAGCGCATCCATAAAAAAAAGTTTACGTTTTTTTCTCAAAGATTTAACGCCATTGCTCCTCCGGGTCGAGAGAAGCCAGATGGGGTGGTTCAGGCATCTGGTTAGGATGCCTCATGAGTGCCTCACTGAGGAGGTGTTTCGGGGACGTCCCACCAGGAGGAGACCCAGAGGTCGGCTTCGGATCCACTGGAGAGACTATGTCCCACAGCTGGACGGGGAACGCCTCGGGATCCTCCTGAGTGAGCTGGAGGATGCAGCCGGGGTGAGAGAAGCTTGGGTTTCCAGTCTGAGCCTTACCACGACCTGACCCCGGATAAGCAGAAGACGACAGAATGGATTTACAATGCTACCAGCCTGTCATTATTAATACATCCTCACACAAATCTTACAAGTCATACTTCATGTCAAAGATCATATTAAACATTTTCGATAATTCATCAGGTCAGCATTAAATGAAAAAGGAGGAATGGCAAACCAAATACAAAGAATATCCACAATATTTAGTAGAAAAAGTTTCAAAAAAGTCTTCTGGACAGTTTAATTCTTCAACGAGACGTTTCGACTTCCATCCGGAAATCATTTTCAATCTGAATGAAATGGACTGGAACCTGGATCCATTTATACTAACCTGAGTAACAGGTAAAAAAAGTGTAAGAAGGGCTCGACCAATGAGAATGTTCCTTAAGATGGTCGTGAATGGCTCCTATTGTAGCCACAGACCAGTAAACAAAAAAATGCTAAAAGCCTAGTGAAAAGAGAAACCTGCTAACGAGAGGCGTGAAACTGAGTCACGAGGTGTCATCTTTAGTCCATGGCTTCAAAAGGCTGCTATAGATACCGGGCAAAACGTATCTAACGCCTCCATTCCGATTCAGTGAGGGATTCTCTTTCATCACAAAAATGGCTTCTTTCACCCCTCTTTCAAACCAACCTTTCTCTCTACTTAGAATCTTCACCTCACTGTCCTCAAAAGTGTGTTTGGTGGATTTAAGATGCAGATGTACGGCAGACTGTGGACCACTAGAGGCTTCTCTTCTGTGTTGGTAAAGTCTTTTGTGGAGTGGTTGCTTTGTTTCCCCAATGTAGTTTTCTTTGCAGCTCCCTTCACTGCACCGGATCGAATAAACTACATTGCTCTGTTTTTTCGTAGGCATCTTGTCTTTAGGATGTACTAGTTTTTGACGTAATGTGTTGACCGGTTTAAAGAAAACCGGGATGTCATGTTGTCTGAAGATTCTCTGTAACTTCTCGGACAGTCCTGACACGTAGGGAATAGAGACTCCATTTTTTCTCTTCTCAGTTTCTGTTTCCCTCTTCTCATGTTTCTTGGACGCTCTCACCCTATTCAGGGCCCATTTGGGGTAGCCACAGACCGAGAGGGCTTTTCGGACATGCTGTGTCTCCTTCTCCTTAGCCTCTGTGCTCGTGGGTACCTCCTCCGCCCTGTGTTGTAAAGTTCTGATGACACCCAGTTTGTGTTGCAAAGGATGATTAGAGTCAAACTGTAGGTACTGGTCTGTGTGCGTGGGTTTCCTGTATACCTCCAGTTGCAAATTCCCGTCCTCCCCTATGATCACAGCGCAGTCTAAAAAGGCCAACCGGTTGTCCTTGGAGTCTTCACGTGTAAACTTGATGTTCGGATCCACAATGTTGATGTGTGAAGTGAAGGCTTCCAGATCTTGCTTGTTGATCTTCACAAAAGTGTCATCAACATAGCGGAACCAGTGACTGGGTGGATTTCCTGGGAATGTGCTCAGGGCTTGCTTCTCAACCTCCTCCATGTAAAGATTAGCTACTATGGGGGACACTGGAGAGCCCATCGCACAGCCGTGGATTTGTCTGTAGAAACCACCACGAAACTGAAAGTAAGTGGAGTTGAGACAAATGTCCAACAGGTTGCAGATGTGTTCCGGAGTCAGTTTGGTCCTTTCTTGCAGTGTGGTGTCCCCTTGTAGTCTTTGTCTGACTGCTGTTACAGCTTCTTTTGTAGGGATGCAGGTGAAGAGTGATACAACGTCATAAGAAACAATGATGTCATCTTTGTCTATATGTACATGTTTCACTTTCTCTACAAAATCTTGTGTGTTCTCCACGTGGTGTTCTGTGTTACCCACTAAGGGGGCCAAGATGGTTTTCAGGTATTTGGCTACGTTGTAGGTTATAGAGTCAGTGCTGCACACAATGGGTCTAAGAGGAACATCCTGTTTGTGGACTTTGGGTAAGCCGTAGATACATGGAATGGCATCACCCGGATACATTCTGAAGTACAAAGCTTTATCAATCATGTCGTCCTTTTCCAGCTTCTGTAAATAGTCAATCAACTTCTTTTTTTTTTGTAGCCACTGGAAGGGTCCCGCTTGAGTTTTTGATAAGTGGAAGTGTCTTCCAGGAGGTTGTTCATCTTGGCTTCATAATCCGTGGTGTTGAGAATCACAGTGCAACGTCCTTTGTGATTCTCAACACCACGGATTATGAAGCCAAGATGAACAACCTCCTGGAAGACACTTCCACTTATCAAAAACTCAAGCGGGACCCTTCCAGTGGCTACAAAAAGAAGTTGATTGACTATTTACAGAAGCTGGAAAAGGACGACATGATTGATAAAGCTTTGTACTTCAGAATGTATCCGGGTGATGCCATTCCATGTATCTACGGCTTACCCAAAGTCCACAAACAGGATGTTCCTCTTAGACCCATTGTGTGCAGCACTGACTCTATAACCTACAACGTAGCCAAATACCTGAAAACCATCTTGGCCCCCTTAGTGGGTAACACAGAACACCACGTGGAGAACACACAAGATTTTGTAGAGAAAGTGAAACATGTACATATAGACAAAGATGACATCATTGTTTCTTATGACGTTGTATCACTCTTCACCTGCATCCCTACAAAAGAAGCTGTAACAGCAGTCAGACAAAGACTACAAGGGGACACCACACTGCAAGAAAGGACCAAACTGACTCCGGAACACATCTGCAACCTGTTGGACATTTGTCTCAACTCCACTTACTTTCAGTTTCGTGGTGGTTTCTACAGACAAATCCACGGCTGTGCGATGGGCTCTCCAGTGTCCCCCATAGTAGCTAATCTTTACATGGAGGAGGTTGAGAAGCAAGCCCTGAGCACATTCCCAGGAAATCCACCCAGTCACTGGTTCCGCTATGTTGATGACACTTTTGTGAAGATCAACAAGCAAGATCTGGAAGCCTTCACTTCACACATCAACATTGTGGATCCGAACATCAAGTTTACACGTGAAGACTCCAAGGACAACCGGTTGGCCTTTTTAGACTGCGCTGTGATCATAGGGGAGGACGGGAATTTGCAACTGGAGGTATACAGGAAACCCACGCACACAGACCAGTACCTACAGTTTGACTCTAATCATCCTTTGCAACACAAACTGGGTGTCATCAGAACTTTACAACACAGGGCGGAGGAGGTACCCACGAGCACAGAGGCTAAGGAGAAGGAGACACAGCATGTCCGAAAAGCCCTCTCGGTCTGTGGCTACCCCAAATGGGCCCTGAATAGGGTGAGAGCGTCCAAGAAACATGAGAAGAGGGAAACAGAAACTGAGAAGAGAAAAAATGGAGTCTCTATTCCCTACGTGTCAGGACTGTCCGAGAAGTTACAGAGAATCTTCAGACAACATGACATCCCGGTTTTCTTTAAACCGGTCAACACATTACGTCAAAAACTAGTACATCCTAAAGACAAGATGCCTACGGAAAAAACAGAGCAATGTAGTTTATTCGATCCGGTGCAGTGAAGGGAGCTGCAAAGAAAACTACATTGGGGAAACAAAGCAACCACTCCACAAAAGACTTTACCAACACAGAAGAGAAGCCTCTAGTGGTCCACAGTCTGCCGTACATCTGCATCTTAAATCCACCAAACACACTTTTGAGGACAGTGAGGTGAAGATTCTAAGTAGAGAGAAAGGTTGGTTTGAAAGAGGGGTGAAAGAAGCCATTTTTGTGATGAAAGAGAATCCCTCACTGAATCGGAATGGAGGCGTTAGATACGTTTTGCCCGGTATCTATAGCAGCCTTTTGAAGCCATGGACTAAAGATGACACCTCGTGACTCAGTTTCACGCCTCTCGTTAGCAGGTTTCTCTTTTCACTAGGCTTTTAGCATTTTTTTGTTTACTGGTCTGTGGCTACAATAGGAGCCATTCACGACCATCTTAAGGAACATTCTCATTGGTCGAGCCCTTCTTACACTTTTTTTACCTGTTACTCAGGTTAGTATAAATGGATCCAGGTTCCAGTCCATTTCATTCAGATTGAAAATGATTTCCGGATGGAAGTCGAAACGTCTCGTTGAAGAATTAAACTGTCCAGAAGACTTTTTTGAAACTTTTTCTACTATGGATCACTCCTGGATGAATGAGGGACTACACGGATTTATCCACAATATTCTCCTTGTTTCGGCATTTCCCTTAAGGGGTCGCCACAGCAAGTCAGTTTCTTCCATCTAACCCTACCTGCTGTATCCTCTTCGCTCACACCAACTATCTTAAGGTCTTCCTTCACTGCGTCCATGAACCTCCTCTTTGGTCTTTCTCTAGTCCTCTATCCTGGTGGTTCCAAATCCAGCATCCTTATTCCGATGTACTCTCTCTGTCTCCTCTGCACATGTCCAAACCATCTCAGTCTGGCCTCTCAGACTTTATCCCCAAAACCTCTAACATGTGCTGTTCCTCTGATGTACAAAGTACTCATTTCTAATCCTGTCCATCCTGGTCACTCCCAGAGAGATCCTCAGTATCTTCATCTCTGCTACCTCCATCTCTGCTTCCTGTCTTTTCTTCAGTGCTACTGTTTCTAGGCCAAACAGCATGGCTGGTCTCACCACAATTTTGTACACTTTCCCTTTCATTCTAGCTGAAACTCTTCTGTCACACATCACACCTAATACTTTTCTCCACCCGTTCCAACCTGCCTGCACACAATTCTTCACCTCTCTTCCACACTCTCCATTGCTCTGGACTGTTGATCCTAGATACTTAAAATCTTTCACCTTTTTTATCTCTTCTCCCTGTAACCTCACTTTTCCATTTGGGTCCCTCTCATTCACCCACGTACTCTGACTAATCTTCATTCCTCTTCTTTCTAGTGCAAACCTCCACCTCTCCAGCTTTTCCTCCACCTCTTCCCTCCTCTCACTATAGATCACAATGTCATCTGCAAACATCATTGTCCATGGGGATTCCTGTCTGACCTCGTCTGTCAGCCTGTCCATCACCATAGCAAACAGCAAAGGACTCAGAGCAGATCCTTGGTGCAGTCCCACCCCCACACTGAACTCCTCTGTCTCACCTACAGCACACCTCACCACTGTCTTACAGCCCTCATACATGTCCTGGACCACTCTAACATACTTCTTTGTCACACCAGACTTCCTCATACAATACCATAGTTCTTCTCTAGGTACCCTGTCATACGCTTTCTCTAGATCTACGAAGACACAGTGCAGCTCCCTCTGACCTTCTCTACAGTAAATAAATGAATAATTCTAAAGAATATCTACAATATACCTTACAATATCTACAAGAATATTGTCAAATTTAAAAATGACCTACTTATAGTTAGTTAGATTTTATTCAGTCAGACACCTGACAGAAAATTTACACAAGTCAATAAAAAAAAAAAAAAACCAAAAACTTATAGACTTTGTAACTTTAACAACTTTTGTAATATTTTAACCAACATTCTTTTTTATCATGTATCAAAAATCTTTTGTATAAAATAATGTGTTAAAAGAAGAGGCAGGTAATAACTATAGTAAGTCTATGCAACTGTAAAAACAAAAATATAACGTATTATAATATATGTTTTAATATATAAACAGATATATTAAAGTCCAAACAAGAAATATTCTTCAACCAGACTTGAAATGACAATAAAATATTTTCTCAAAATTCTACTAAGACTTGACGCAGACTTGCATCAGAGTCTTTTCTTCCTTCATCTCCTGTTTATTGGAAGCTTGAAAGTTATGTTAAAGGTAGCAAAGCACAACTTTATCATGGTTCACAGATTTTTTTTTATGCAGCAGCTGGAAGAAATTTGGAATGAAAACAGTATGCAATGAACTCCTTTTTTGCAATATTCATTCTTCAATAGCTTGACTTGTGTCATATTTACATTGCGATTTTTATGCCTCTTGAGCGAGGAAGACGAGCAACCACTTTTTGGAAACTCAAGGAGATCCAAATAAATAAAGGTTTCTTTTAATGCTATAATTTTTGCTAATATTTGATTTCGCTTTAATTGATTTTCTGAGTAATATCTAAGGAAAGACACAGCAAATTACGATAAAAAAGGAACTCCAAAGCACAAAAAGCTTGGGACGAGATGGAGATTAGTGCAGGTGATAAAGTCCCTCTGTACATTTTATTGGAGGGTTTAACAAATCCAGATCTACTGAACCACTTTCTTGCATGAGTTTAGTGCTTCACAGCTTCAACAAACTTCTTTCAAGTTACTACGCCAATTTTCCAACGTTTTTTTTTTTTTTTATTTGGATCTACCAGTATTTTGTTTGGGTCAGATGTGTTGAAACAGACACTGAAGACCTCTAAGATACTTTCCTAATCAGCCTGTGATTCCTGTCCCACAGAATCACCTTCAGCAGCTGGATTTTTCCTTCCTATCAAAGACATATTTCATACAGAAAGTCTGCTGAACTTTAACTCCAGCCAGAGAAGCTGGGACACGCAGATGGCAGCAGCTGCTTGCTCACCCAGCGTGACCCACCTCTGCCGTGTCGAGTTAATCCTCTCACTTTTCATTTCTGCAAGTATTTGTTGCATCTCTAACCAATGGCACGCAGAAATAAAACCAGCAAACTTGTTTAGTATATTCTCATCCTCATTTGAAATGAAACTGACTACAAGTCATACGTGAAGGATGATAACGCTTTTGCACCTTCGGCATCCTACTTAAGACAAGTTGGAGCATCTTTAGTCTTCTTCCTGTGATGTGTTCACTGACCTGGCTCTGCAGGCAGCTATCCTCTGACTGCAGTTACCATGAGGATGGCGGTAGTGGGGAAGCTGGTAGTATCTGTCCTGGCCTGGAGCCTCGTCAGCAGGCAGGGCCTTGGGGCTGGCTGCATAGATAGTGCATCCCATGAACACCTCCTGGAAGTCACCCTCAGTGTCCCACAGCTAGCAAAACAAGTCGTCCTCCAGGTATCCTTTCTTTGTGCGGCCTGTCCTGATGCCAGCCAGATGCTCTGTGGAAAAGCCATTGGCTCAGCACATTGCTATCTTAACCCCTCCCTCTTTCTGAATCTCTCCTCCAGCCTGCCTCACTCTCGGCTCCCCCAGGGCCCTCCTCCCCTCAACAGAGCATGGAGGATAATCAGATTTCACATTTACACTCAACAAAATCATCCCCGGCGTAATCACTCCCCGTCTCTGATGTTGCATTATGCTAATGCATGGAGCAGTTCAGGGGCATTAGGGCCAGTTAAAAATATCCCAGCTGCCGGATGGAAGCGAATGCCACATCAGACACAGTAAAAGTTGTCACAGAGTGGATGTTAAGAGATTGAATCGTTGATAGCCGATTCAATGGACCAAAACAAACTGTTCAGCTTTAAAATCAACAAAAAACACATGTAGGGAAGTTTTAAAAATGGTATGAACATTACTTATTATACAGTAATTTGTAGACAGTAAATTCTGGGGTTAAACCTGAAAACACAATGATATTAACACCTCCCAGAGAGTGCACGTCAGCATTGTGTCGTGATGTAAAACTGCACACAGTGGTTATCCTGTCCTCCTCAGGTGCTCCTGTGAAGTCAGCAATAAACTCTGTGGAGCCAGATAAAACTAGAAACTTGATCCTGTGGAGACCACTGCCTCTTTAAAGACACTGCACTCCTGTGGCCACATGCTAGTACAACCTACAGAATTGGAAGTAGAGGGGAAAAAAAGACTGCAAAAATAAACTGGGATGCTTGAAGATACAGTTATTAAACACAATCCACAATCGATTCCCAACTTCATCATCAATCAGTTCTCGGCACAAGTTGTCTCATAAAAAGATTTATTTTTTTTCCAGCCCAAATTTACAAAGGCAAGTTACAGAGTATTGTATAAAAAAGAACCATGGTAATGTACACTTTACACAAACTCCTGAAGGGGAAGAGAACAGAGGAAGAGGGAGAAGAGTTCTGAATTTTATCACACAGAAAAAAAGAAGCCATTTGTAAACATCCTTGCAAGCACCAGTGATGGTACTCTGGAGGGTTAGGGGGAGCACAGAGGGTAGTGAGGGTGGCAGGGGTGTGTGGGTTAAAGAGGACAGGGGAGGGATAGGAGGTGTGTGTCAGGAGGTGGGATAGGAAAGGACAAACGAGCGAGTGTGTCTCTGCGTTTTCACAGAAGAATGTTCGACTAGGCACCAAATTGAGACAACTGCTGGCCAATAAATATAACTCTTCACCATGAAACAAATACAGTCCTGTGAAATACAAGAGCCAAGCACTTTCCAATATGTTGATAGCAAACATTACTTTTCTGGCTTTTCATACACTTTTTAGAATAAATGATTTTCACTGGGCTTTGTTTACTACTGAGATAACATTACTACTCTCAGAGAGAGAACAAATGCACTTGTCACAACCATTGTCTGATAAAACTATATGTACTGTATGCAGTCTGCTGGTACTAAAACCCACTGACTTTAATGACAACATCACAGCTGCCTAGATTACCCTTACAGAATTAATTACAAGTCACACACCACCACATTCAGCTTATTCTTGTCAGCCATTCTTCTTTAAAATGCGCACAAAAAAGTTAAAATATATGCCATCTGGCGAACTTTCAGGGGATGGAGAAACCAGCAGCTTGTTCACTTGAAATGTCTGAGAGCCTCAAAATGAAGAGCTGCAGTTTTCTATGGAGGAAAATTGTCTTGTGGACAGTGTAAGTCCAACTTCAGAGGGATTTCACATGATTTCTACTGGTGGTGGAGGGACTGCATGACAAAAATAATAAAAAAAAAGACCAAGAATGGGAACATTTAAAAGTGTTTATAAAATCAAACAATGGAAGAAAAAAAATGACATGATTGGTGATTTACTGTTATTTCATTAAGACTGATTACAACCCACAATGGTGCCTTTTTCCTGAATAAATCTCAACATGTCCAGTCGGAAGCAGAACAGACTTTTTATCCTTTATCTCCACAAAAAAGTAAAACTTCCAAAATGATTGGAACACCAAAGGCGGGACAATTCACTTTCAACTCCTGAGGTATGAAAAACTTGTAATTTAACGCCAAGGTGGTAAAACAAACCATGCCGACAGTTTTGTGTTTTTAATTTAATTACAATGAACTACTGAATTTACATAGATGGACCACCTGTCTGAGACGCAGAAGGAAGCCTGGAGCGATGGGCCGTGTTTTCAGCTCAGTGAGCAACTTTAAGGCTTCCTGCTTTCAGTCATGTGTGCACGATCGAGGCCCCATTTCACTCGATTTACCACGCTCACGTTGTTTCGTGTTACAATTTAACTGGCTCGCACTTCCTTTCAATTTAGATTCAGCAGTCTGCGTCCGACTGGTTCATATTTGTTTTATGCAGGAGCAACAGCTGGCTCATCACATGCACGTATGACTGATTTAATGTGCACATCAGCTGATGTCGCTCTACAGGCAACATCAATTAGAAAGGAAAGAAACCGACGTCCACTAATGGACGGATCTAAATTTGATCTCTCTTTTTAAAAGAAAACAAACATGCTAAGTTGTCGGAGGTGAAGCCACATGAGCAATCGAACCGCGAAGAGAATCTGAAGTACTGTCGGTGAACGCTTGAATAAAAAAAAATAAAAAAACGAAAAAAAAACCCACACACACCGATTCATCACGCTGTCGTCACTCCGGCAGCTCTCAGGCTGTAATCCAGAGGTGGAGAGCCAGTCTGACTGCACGCGGCATGTTGTAATGGATGGAGATGTCAAACCAAGCTTGTGATCAAGTAAACCAGAAGAAAACCAAAGCAAGAAATTTGAAGCAAGACAAGCAAAACCTAAAGGAGTGACGTCCTGGACTGCAGCAATGATCTGAGCACATCATGATAAATGCTGGAAAGGCTGAAAGCTATTTAACAGTTTTTCAAACAGTTGCATGCTGGGTAAATATAAACATTTATGCACATAAAGGTAAGATAAAAGTCTATATTACAGCAGAAAAATACATGAGTGAAATTTCACATTGTTTACAGGAAACAATCAGAAGTGAAAGAAGCACAATCAGAGTGAAACAGCAAAAAGAGCCTTCCAGACACGCGGGCGGACGCACTCACACACAGACTCACACAAACACACACACTCTGCTGGATGCAACAATGGCGGTGCCCCATGAACCCATCGTTTGCTGATGTGGCTTCACTGTTTGACCTTAAAGACAAATGTGACCGTGAAACAAACAAACAAAAAAAAAGAAGAGAACCAAATCAACTTCCAACACATTCAGAGATGTACAGGGTGATATGAAAAAAAGATTTGTGTTTTAATTGAGGGGGTAAAAAAAACAAAACATGAATAGTGTTTATTCTCCTTTGAGGTGAATGCGGTCCCTTCGCAGAACACAACATCATCCCTGAAACGTGAAGGTTCAAAGAAGGTGGGAAGTGATGACGATGGAAGATGAAAAACTTCAGTCTCAGGCTCTTAAGTCTCTGAAGAAAGCAGCTGTTGCTATATTCCCTCTCCCCACGAAATACAGCCAAACGTTTGTCAAGTTAAGGATATTCTGTTGTCTCACAGCGTACAGTGAGACAGTCTTTAGTTGACTCCTCTTCCCCCATCAGCCACCTGGCTTCTCCACATACCCCTGCCAATTTCTTTCTGCGTGACCCCACAAAAAAAAAAAAAAAAAAAAACCCAACAACAATGCAGTAAGAAAAAAAAAACACATCAGAAGCTGTTCTGGCAGTTCCATAGTCTCTTTTTGCATTGTATTTGTCGACAGTGCAAAGACTAGATGAAAACGGGTTGGTGTTTCCTCTGCATGATGGGGCAGAGAGATGGCTTTGAACCTGGTTACTATCAGTCCATGTAAAAGTCCACAGATGGAGAATTTGGGAAATTTTACGAGGGGAAGAAAAAGAGAAAAAACAAACAACAACAACAGTCTGCCTTGCCTTGGGACAGAGAAAACTAAAAGATAAAGATAGAAACACCATTCAACTGATGTCTAAAAAGGTAACAACCAGGAGATCTTCTTTCACATGTGATCCAGTCACATGAATCTTTGCAGGGTTGAGGTGTGACGGTCAGGTTTTCCTAGAAGAAGAAAAAGGACATATTTCACAAAAAACTCCCAAAAGACCAATACAACTTACTTTAAATTGGCCAATTTCTCCTAAAGCATTGAACATTAATCAGAAAAAGCGGGACTTATCCAGGACTGCTCGGTTGTGACTGAAATTCTAAAGCATTTTCCATTTAAGCTGCTAACTCATGGATCAACCACTGGATGTCACTGCAGGCTGCAGAGGGCTTTGTAACTTGGCAACCCCTTTCAATACCTCTATTATCAACCCTGTGATCCACTTGTCCTCAGAAGACCTACTTAGGATGGATGAGCTGAGGAGCTAAAGGCTGTGTTGCATATTGTGTGAGTCTGCAGTGTGATTGGAGGGTTTAAGCCAGACAAGATTTTTTATTTCGTCACAGGACTGCCTCTCAGTCTGCAACATGAATGTAATGAAAGAGTACAACAAGGTTCGCTTTGTGCTTTCCCTCCAAAAAGACCAGGATAAACAAACACACAGTTATATTTTTACATGACGTGTGTTTGTGTAGGAGAATAAAACTGCCAGTAGCCTCTTTTTTAGCTGGCTGCACAGTTTGAGCTTTGACTTCATTAAACATGTCAATTGTCTTAGTCTGATTTGGTCTTAAGTCATCGTGAGGAGAGATGGTGCAACTGACCTGTTGCGTAGGACAGGTCGTATTGGCCTGAGAGCAGGGGGTATGCCAGGTGGTGGTGAGAGGGCATGATGCGCTGGGAGGGCGAGGAGCGCGGTCGGTCCATTTCTCTTTCTCTGTCCCTCTCGCGCTCCCTTTCCCGCTCTCTCTCTCCAGCTCCTCGATCCTGCTCCCGTTCCCTGTCGTGGGGCGGTTTGTCCCCCACTGTGGGTGACTTGCTCTTGTACTGGCTGGCGTGCTGATGCAGAATATCCAGGGCTTTGGAGTCCGTTGCCGTCTTAGTGACGGTAGGGCTAGCGCGAGATTTCTCGCTGCCTTCTTCGCCCCCAGCTATTTTACTCCCGTATGGGGAAAAAGGATAACCTCCAGGTAAATAGGAACCTGTCAGAGAGAAAAATTCAATTTGCATGCAACTTTCTTTTCTAAAACATTCTTCAAGACTGGTTAAAATATACCAGACAACCTAAAAGTATTGTTTTTTCCTTGAAGTCAACTAGCACCTATGAGAAAATGCAAGTCCTATGGAGAAGGACTGGTGTCTGATATTTTATGAAGGCTTTCTCTTGAGTCATTGATTCAAATTTGACCAAAACTAAATCTGCCATGTGATTGAATTGTATAAAGTTTATATTTCCATTCACAATCAACCAGAAGACAAATTTTTGTTTTTGTATTTGCAAATTGCAAAAAAACAAAGCAAATCTCTTCAATTGGCCTGTAACTAAACAAACCATTTTACCACTCCAATATACCTTAAACTTTGCTTGATTATAATATCAAAATAATTTTTCCAGGAAAAACAAACTAACTGCACATCCAACACATAGCCTAAAAGAAATTGCAATAATTTTATCCTGAACAAGTTTAGATGTTTTGAAATTGCTCTTAGGCACGGTCATGGTCCTACCTGGGTAGTTCTGCATCATGACGGAAGGCATGCTCCTATATCCAGGGTGGTTGGGGTCATAGGTTTGTCCGTAGGGGTAGCCATGCATGTAGGGCATGTAGCCTTGGTGCTGTGCTAGTGGTGAAGTGAACTGCATGTGGGGATTGGAACGAGAGTCTTTGCTCATGGCTCGATGGTCCTCTGAAGTGATTCTGGGATCAAGTCCATCTTTGCCATCCTCCTTGGGTCCACTTTGACTTTCCTTTGGCCTGGGTCTTTCTTCTTTTATTTTGCGGTCTCTGTCCCTTTCATCTTTTCTTCGAAGCTGCTGTTGCTGGTGTTCATCTTCAGCTTGGAGCTTTGCGCTGTCAGGATACTGCAGAAAAGACAGAAACATTTCAGTTAAAAACCCAAACATGTTCAAATAATAAAGTTATTGTTAAAAGTTTAAACATTGTTAACTGTTACCTGTCTGTACCACATGGCTTGCTCCAGCCCAGCCTGACCTCTGGACTCCAGTCCTTGCATAGAGTCTTCCTTTCCATGATGGCCCCCTTCAGTCAGTTTCATCTTTAGTCCTTCAGCTTGCTGGGACTTCAAATCCTCCCCCTTTATGCTTCCAATAGACTTGGAAGAGGCTTCAGGAGGCGAGTCCCTGGATTTACTTGCTGGCTGCTGCATCTTTCCAAGGTCTGACTGACTTGGAGCTTTGGAGAGACTTGGCGGCATTGGACTCTTTTGCTTCCATTCTTCCTTCATAGAAGCTTCTCTTTCTTTCATGACTATGTCTGATTTCTTCTCAGCAGCTCGATGTTGCTCAGCCATTTGTCTCTGCCGCTCTTCATACTGCTGCCGGTACGCTGGGTTGGTGTTCATCAAGTGGTTGTGGTAGGCTTGATCTGGGCTGTATGTGTATGGAGGTACGTAAGCGTACTGGTTGTAGTACAGAGGCTGCATATAGACGTTCGATCGCTGTTGGATAACTGAAGGTTGTTGTGGTTGCTGACCAGAAGCACTGCTCTCTGCTTTACGATCTTCATGAACTTCCATCTTCACTTTTTCTTCACCCTGGTCAGGTTCATCGTCCCTTTTAATCTTTGTTTGACCTTCAGTCACTGGTGCACCAGGGTTTGGCCCACCAGGACTGGGGTTTACATAATTAGGAGAGTAGTAACTCTCATAGCCGGAATAATAGGGGGAATCCTTGTTGGGTGTCTGATTAGGAAAAAGTGCTTTTTTGACACTTTCCCTGATGGCTTGGTCCTCGGTTCTGACTTTGACACCTTCTAGTTTCCCTTCGCCATCCTCACCAGCATCTGAAATGTCTGAATATGCTGGGCTGTTGGTTTTCACTGAAGAGTTATCTGCCCCATTCTGGTTTACCACATGAAGGGGTGTGAGTGGTTGGGGCATCCCACTGCCATCTATCCGACTTGCAACGCCAATAGATGGACTTGGGGCGTTGTCGGAAAAGCTGTAAATCTTGTCAGCCTCAGCTTTAATACTCGCCAACCGACTCTGATGAGGATCTGATGAACCATTGAGGAGGCCATCGCCCTTGTTTCCTTGATCACAAGGTTCAGGGTATGGCGGTTTACCTTCCTCTGGTTTTCCTCCCTTTCCTGGTGGCTTAGGACTGTCCGCATCCTTCCCACCATCTTTTTTCTTTTTATCTTTCTTCTTTTTGTCTTTGGAGCCACTTGAAGCAGGATCTCCAATGGAAGCGGGCTTAGGCTGAGTGCCTTTCATTTGGGGACTTTTGGGGATTCCTTGGATCATTGGGGTAAGTCCAGGAGAAGAATTCGGGTTCCCAGGAGGAAAAGAATACATCTGTTGGGACGAGGTTGGGCCAGGACCAATGGGACGTGGTGACTTCAAGTTTTTCTGGCTTATTTTATCTGTCTTTGCACCAGAGCTGGCCTTTTTAGATTTATCTGACCCTCTCTTGTCATCTAAGCCATCATTACTGGCCTCATCAGTAAGGCATGGACCATCCTCACAACCATCCATTGCTGTTCCTCCCGCTTCAGGATCTGTTTCTGCCATTTTCTTTTTACTTTGCTTTGACCCAAACTTGCCAGGAGATGGGGAGGGACTCTGTGCATCAAAGTTCCTGCCTTTTGGGGTAATTGAACGTGCTGGAGATAAGCACCCTTTCTGGGAAATTGATGCCCCATTACAACTTCCAGGTTCAGGGTGTAGCGTAGAGTCCTCTCCATATTCACTGTCTCCATCCAATTCCAGCTTAATATCATCATCATTGTGGGCCCGGGCTTGGTGGTATTTTAGACCATTGATGTGCTTGTACTTTTTGTTGCAGTTCGGGTGCGGACAGTCAATTAGAACTGGGGAGGGACAGCCACGGTCAAGCGGAGGTGGAAGAGGCTCAGTCTTTACTGAGGGAATGGGGAGACCTGTTGGTCCCATACCTCCACTGTTGGAGTTTGTCCGCATTCGTTTGTTCCCTTTGGTGTCCTCTGAGCTGGAATTAGGCTCCATGTCTGACGCTGGTTTTGCCTTGCGTTTTCCAGTTGAAGAGGGACTGGCCTTGATGTCTTCCGTGTTACTATTTGGAGGAGTACGGCGCTCTGATGGCGTCTGACTACCTCTACGGCCCTTGCTGTTGGACGCAGCACGCGTCTTGTTGTTAGTGGTGCCCTTGTTGTCAGATGAGTTGCTATTCTCATTGATGGGAGTGTTACTGTTTGGTCTCATCCGCTTACCACGACCACGGCCATTTCTCATTTCCAGATCACTTGTTGGGGAGTCACAAAACCTGCAGTAGTGTGAAGAAACATGCTAATTAGCTAAGTAACAATACAAATGGTTCATTTTAATGATAAGGGTAGTTAAAAAAATACACAAAGTAAGACTTTTTATTTTATTATTTCAAAGCAATACCTTATTGCAAATATGTCTTTTCTTATTGTAATAATTAGTAATTTTGCACATTGCAACTGCTTGATTTTTTTTACGTTAATGCTTTAACAGGGTAATCAAAACCGCTTCATTCTCTCCTCAAGGTTTATTTTTCGGAATCAAAACTCAACAACGAAGGAATTAAAACTACTTTGAAAGTTGCATTATTCTTGGAGTGATTAAGTCTAGGATTTTAAAATAAAAATACAATTTTTTTAAAGTTTGTGCCCAACTTTTACGACAACTCCAAGCAGTCCTATTTTTTTTAAAAATCGGGATCATATCGTAATTTGGTGAAGTGTGTTAAATTTCACATCATGTGCCAGTATAACTCAGCATGTTCAGTAACTATTTCACAGCAAGTATAACTGCCAAGTTTTGGTATTTGGATTTTCACACCATTACAAACAACTGCACTTAGAACTATTTTTGTTGTTTGATAAAAAATTAAATGCTTTACTTGTCAGACAAAACAAGCAGCTTGTTGCTTGTAGAAATTACTCTAAATGACAGCTATGTACATTAGTTTCTAGCTCTTCATCAAAACGTGCAATTATTCAAATGCTTGAAATATCAGTTTGCTTTTATCACTCGGCAACAGTGAGGTAATTATCTCTCTCTACAGCGATGAAGGTTAGCAGTCTGTGACAAAGTCAGATACAAGGTATCTATGACTCAAAACTTCCTGTGCAAGTCTCTCCAAACAATTTCCACCCCATTAGTCGATGTAAATACAGCCATAGTTTGACATAGTACGGAATTTAAACTCATTTCAAGCCCAAGTTTATATTCAGTGTGATAAAATATTTCTGAATAATTCATACTGTGTCCATGATGTAGACATGCTGTAAATCTAGACCACCTTACAACAAAAAGAAAAAGAAAGCTTGCATACTGGTTAATACTTTACAGCATCATCTTGTTTCCTAGTAGCAGTGTCTAAATCCTAATATTTTTTAACAATTCCAGTAATTGCAACTCAAACAAAGACAATTTAATTTAGATTCATTGCAGAGGTTGAAAATCAAAGTGAGTGCTTACCAGTGTGTAACCCATTTTTAATATTTAGGTGAATAAACAAAACCACTTCATCTTTTCACTGAGACTGATCTCAGAAATGGCTGCCTATGAGATGGAGGATGTTATCCAGTGTTGAGGAAAAAAGCTCTTAGTCCAATAATTGGATTCCACAATCTGGCCTGTTAGAGTAGCTTTCTATTTCCACTGTTGCCTCCTGGGACATCAGCTGCTTGCCAATGAATCCTGTTTCTCCAGGCTCAACATAAAGACTAACATGCACTCAGTGGTCGTGTGGCACGCAGGCAAGTCAGCGCATTAGAAAGTGTTTGTGTGAGCTGATGCTGCTGCAGCAGATTCATATCGCACAGTATATGAAAAGGTTAAGAGTGTGTTTACTGAGACGATGTGCGCCGGGCATGCATCAGTGATTTTTCGGCAATTGTGAACTCTTTTACCCTGACATTTACAGCTTCCGTGCATGGTGGCAAATTTAATAACAAGCTTAGCCGCAATTCTGAATATAAAATGAGCATAGCAAATAGCAAAGTGATGATTCTTACCTGGGGGGAGCCCAGTCATGCCGTGTACAGTCCAACAAGGTGCCTACATAGGTCTTGTTCCTCCAGGTAACATTGACCACCAGCATGCCTGAGAAAAAGAAAATGCTGAGTCAGATTGTTGTTCATATTATAAAGTACAAAACTGAAAATAATTAAAAAATACACATGCTTTACATAACAAATAGAAACATTTAACTACCATGCCACTCCTGGGTATGTGCAGGGGTGGCAGTGGGAAAAAAACACAATTGAGGTTGGTGTATGAGTAATCTTTGTAAGATATACAAGGCAAATCCTGTTTTTAATCTTTTACACAGAGTAAACATGAATGACCAAAATCATCTGATACCCCTTAAATGAATTCCTCAACGACAAACAAGTCCAGTACAGCCTGAATAATACGCTGACTGGCAGAGGGAATTTGCACACGTGAATGCAAGAAACGGTGAAATAAGCCTTTCTATTTAAATAAGTCATCTTAAGGCACAAAAGAGTTCCCTGGTGGAGATTTAAATGGAGGAATACATTTCTCTGCAACCTTCTTTTCCACCTAGCACCAAAGAATACACTGCCATGGGGGAGGGGTGGATCGACAACCACTGCTTCACAAAAATAGGCAACAAGCTCCAGGGTTTCACCAATTCTACATGAATGGTTCAGCTTGACAGACTGTAAATGAGTGTGGAAGAAAAAGCCTCTCGACTTCAGTCGCATTGCTGCAATCTGTCACATTTAGAAGCTGCTGTGTGGCTATTTGGTGTTGAGCCGCATTTTGTAATAACGGTGCATTTTGTAATAATTTCCAAAATGTAATAACTTTTTCATTTTATTTTGTAATAAAGCCGCATTTTGTTATAAACTGCCGCATTTTGTAATAAACTGCCCCAACGCATTTTGTAATAAATTTTGCCGCATTATGTAATAAGTTATTACATTTTGAGCAGATTATTACAAAATGCACTTGCAACTTTTTTATTTTCTAGGAAATGTAATAACATGGTGCATTATGTAATAATACCTAATATTGTTGTTTGTTAAACAATGAATTTCTACAAGAGTGACTTTTGTTGTTTTTTATGCAATTTTATGCAATTTCCCAAATCTATGTATGACAGAATACTCCAAATATAACTTTAGTTGCCTATTTGAAATTTGGAATTATATAGGCCAATAACTTGTGGCCAAATTCAAAGCTCTACATGGTCTGTCACTCAGCCAGGGAGGGGAGGGCGGGCTGTAATCTGATTGGCTGCTGATCATGCGCTGCTTGCATGCTTAATTGAGACAGCCAACAGAGTTCAACATGATGCCAGGTATGAAAAAACTGTGCCAAATATTATCTGTGTAATTGAATATATGGAAGTATAAAGACATTTTGCAGTTGATCTAAAGTTATGTAGATGTTTTGCCCTTGATAAGAAATTATATGACTGAATTTAAACCTGCATTGTCCAAGTTATGCTCACTGCATTAAAAACAGTTTGTAAAGTAAAACTGAAATCTATGCCTCTAAGTACATATTAAAAGTTAATAACTTAAAGCAGGACACATTTGAAGGAAAACTGTGCATGTGCAAAAAAAACTACACACACACACACACACACACACACACACACACACACACACACACACACACACAATAGTACACTGCTCAAAAAATAAAGTGAACATTTAAACAACACATCCCAGATCACAATGAATGAGGCATTCTGGTTAATAATGTATATTATTTACATAGTGGAATGAGTTGGAAACAAAATACTATGTGCATCAGAAGGAAGGGCTCACTGCACCAGCATATGGTCTTACACTGGGTGGAACCCTTCATTTTTTTATTATTTTGAGTAGACTAGTGTACATTATAGGGTTTTTTAACAGAAGGAATGAAAAGTTATGAACCGTCTATATTTTAAATGCCAATAAAACTTTGGGATTGAACTTTTTTTGTCGTTGTAAGAACATAAACTGTACTTTGCAGATCTTAATTAATTTGGATAACAAATAACTTGCTGTTTTGCTCTAAAATGGTTTAAGATGAATGCCAAACTTTACAGTTCCAAGCTGTTTCAAAGCTTGCCTCTCTGTTCACCCCTCTCATGTGTTATTCCGTGGGTAGATCTTCATTGTGAACAACAGCTTTGATAGTTGTGCTTCACCCTTCACTGTAAGTCTAATTACATAGTTTAACTTACTAATTCACTTCTTCCTAGTTTAGCCATATGGAGAATGTTGGATAAGAGAGCATTACCTTCCCTGTGTGAAGTCACTGAAAACCATTGGCTGAATGAGTGAAGCTGAATACCTAACATTCCATGCAATGAATTAACACAGTCATAAATAGTAAGCATCGAAATAGCTATTAAAAGGCTAAAAATGTTATAACAGGTGTGACAAACAATACATTTGTTAAAACCTTGTTTTTCAGTATTCCTACAAAAGCAGCGTCCTCTTTAATGATAGCATCCTTTACTGAGACAAATCTAGGGCTATAACAGAAGATCAACATTCATAAAGCAATTTGAATTATGGTACTGTGATGCCGCAGGTGGTGGTGGGTTATCAAAATTGTAATAATTAAAATACCTTCTTAAATATTAATTCAAGATAAAATATTTTAGTACTTGAAATGAAATTCCACAAATAAAATAAAAGTTTAAAAAAAAAGGCACAAAATGCAGTTTAGTTTTGGGAGTTAAACATTTTCCCTCTTTTGTCACCCTTGTAGGTCTGCTAATTATAACCCTGACCTGCACCCTGCTGGGGCTCATTGTAGGCCATGGACTAAAGCAAGCAATGACCGAGGAAATGTACAATGTCATAGTTTGCAAGTTGAGAGGAGAGTTTCATGTTCCAGTTGCTGAACGCACAAGAATTCAAAAAAATGCCTTGGTGCGTCTCTGGAGAAATCAAGGGGTCTATTCTCTCAGTGAGGATGGGCAGACACTGCTGTGTGCCGGCAAGCCAGTCATGCTACAGTCTAATGTTGATTGTGTTGTTAAAAAGGGTCTAGATGATACTAAGGGTTCTGGAGCAAGAAAGTTGAGCAAACGACTGAAAATGCATCATAGTGGCATAAGTGAAAGAAAGGTGCAGGAAATCTTGAACAAAACTGAGTGGTACCAACTTCAAAATGCAAAGTTTCTGAATAAGCCCCCTTTGATGACCATTCAAGCCAAAGAAGTGCAAGATCGACACCAAATTGACCTATTGGACATGGGAAAAATGAAAATTAGTTATGGTCAGGGTTTATACCGTTACATTCTCACACTGATGGATGTGTTCAGTCGTTACATGTGGCTGAAACCATTGAAAAGAAAAAGTAGTGTTGAAATTGCCAAACACCTTACCAAGATTTATCGTGAACATGGACCACCCAAAGTATTACAACATGACAAAGGGACTGAGTTTAAAGGGGCGGTGAAAATTCTAATGACATCTCTGCAAGTGAAAATAATTGAAAGTTCAGCATATCATCCACAAAGCCAAGGAAAGGTTGAGAGGACACATAGGTGGCTAAGAAAGAAGATCATGTATGATCTGGTGAAATTTCAAAGGAACGGAGTTAACTGGGTCAAGCACCTACCTGTATATTCAAGAGTGCTAAATGAGGATCTTAAAGAAGTTTTAGGCTGGAGGTCTCCATTTGAAGTATACTATGGAAGAAAAAGCAACAGCATAAGGCATCCTTTATGCGGTTCTCCATCTTCTGTTCGTAAGGAGTCTGTGAGGAATCAACATTCAACTTTACCATCCTTGAGACATCGAGCAAAATTTGATACTAAACGAAAAAGGGTGAGAAGAATGGCACGGAAGGCCTCTGAGCACTGTGCTAAACTAATGATCAAGCGTGCATTCAAACAAAACCTATCACAACACTACAATGTTAAGGACGCTGTTTTGGTCAGAATGAGGGATGGTGCCCATCGAGTCTCCAAAAAGTATCACGTAAGGCGTGGTACAATTGTGAAAAAAAATCGAAAGCTCTCAAAATACAAAGTGAGTTTTAGGGACCCAAAGACCCTCCGACAAACACAAAAATGGTTCTTCGTGTCGGATATAACTAGTGCGACCCGGCTGCGAAAAAAGACACACTCTAAAAAACCAAAGACAGCACCATCAAAGAGAGGCCTTAACCCACTTTTGTTTCAGTACACACACACAGACAGACTAGAGGAATTTATGTCCATGGAGTTAAGCATTCGCTATGACCCTGACCCAGATGGAA
Organism: Neostethus bicornis; assembly: GCA_902685375.1. Classification (NCBI taxonomy): domain Eukaryota; kingdom Metazoa; phylum Chordata; class Actinopteri; order Atheriniformes; family Phallostethidae; genus Neostethus; species Neostethus bicornis. Next base: position 11,808,098 of record LR738543.1, read on the forward strand.
ATTGTCAGTTTGCAGCCATGGCTGACCAGCTATCCACCCTTGGAATATTTAGATCACCAGAAAGCTTAAGAGATGAAATTGTCCAAGACCTCAGGAATTATCCATACAATGGAAATGGAACACTCTTGTTCAACTTTGTCGAGGGCAATGACTGGGATGGATACTTGGAAAGAATGGCCCAAACTGGAACCTATGGTGACCACATTACATTGCAAAGAGCATCTGAAATTTTCCAGGTCCAGTTTCTTGTAATTTCCTCTCTGGGAATCAATGCCTCAACTATTGTATCAGAGTCAAACATATATTGTCACAACAATCCAGTGCTAGTACTTGGTCATGTGGCAGAGGGGCATGGAGAACATTATCTGAGTTTGGAGGGACCAGTCACACCATTTATAGAGCATGTTTTGGATGCTCAAGCAGGACAGTTATATGACAACAACACACTTTCACCACTGCAGCCTGCCTCACCAGATGAGACTGACCCACCTATCCAGCCTGCCTCACCAGATGAGTCTGACCCACCTATCCAGCCTGCCTCACCAGATGAGTCTGACCCACCTATCCAGCCTGCCTCACCAGATGAGACTGACCCACCTATCCAGCCTGCCTCACCAGATGAGTCTGACCCACCTATCCAGCCTGATGAGCCTGAGGACCCTGTTCTGACTACACCCCCTGTTCAGCCTGTCCTACCAACTGAAATCTTTCAGTCTATTATCAAAATGACCCTTGAGGATGACATGTCAATGCTTGGGACATTTAACAGAGTGTCTCAACATTTTAAAGACATTGCAGATCGATTCCATCCATCAATCTATCTAAGGGAAACATTAAGCCGAAGCCTTGGGTTGGACGTCGTTGGAAAGCACACAATTAGTGTACAAAGGTTGTACAAAGCAGCAGGGCGCTTTGGTGGTGTGGCATTAAAACTCAAGGAGCTGTTTGGGAAACATTCCAAGTGGTTTATGGCTTGGCTGGTAATTAGACATATTAGACATGGACAATTTGAAATTATGGATATATTTTGGAAATAGAAATTTTGTTGTTTGTTTAGCCTTTTGAGGCAATTTCATATTTCTTTAAAATTAATCTTAGTGGAGAAATTTGCTGGTCACAGCAGCTCTCTAAACAAGCAGAAGACACTTACGTTGTTTAAGGTAGAACTTATATTCATTGGTTCATTATTATTTTAAATTGGCCGCAAGCCTGCATGTGTTGGTTGCATTTATTGTTGTTGAAAGGTTCTATAAATGCATAAATAAAGCTGTTCTTTACCTATTCATCAGCGTTTCTATTTTGTATGTGCATATGTTAATGTTTACGAATGGATTAAATTTTGATACCCAGAGTTTTGTTCTGTATTACAAGAAGCATAATAAGGTTTGTTGGATCTTTATAACTATTCTTGATGTGGTTTTGGTATCCAATAAAAAAAATCTGGAATTTACATAATATTCTCTGTTAATGCAACCTTTGAATAGTGTACTGATAGTAATTGCTAAGTACTGCTACTAGGCTAATACAGTGATACTAATAATAGGCCTAGCTTTTACAAATACTTTAAAGTAAAATAAAATACAATTAACAAACAAATAAACTATGCTTTAGAATTGTTATTACATAATGCACCATGTTATTACATTTCCTAGAAAATAAAAAAGTTGCAAGTGCATTTTGTAATAATCTGCTCAAAATGTAATAACTTATTACATAATGCGGCAAAATTTATTACAAAATGCGTTGGGGCAGTTTATTACAAAATGCGGCAGTTTATAACAAAATGCGGCTTTATTACAAAATAAAATGAAAAAGTTATTACATTTTGGACATTTATTACAAAATGCACCGTTATTACAAAATGCGGCTCAACATTGGCCAGTGTGAATTTTGTAGCTCTCAGTGTGAACCACACAATCTGTCTTGTGTGATACCCAATCTTAAAATTAAAATATAAAATTGGTCACACATCAGGTACATTTATTCTTTTGCTGATAGCTCAACAGTTGTATTAAATCATGCAAACATTTACCAAATTATTAGCTAAAATTCTCACCTCTAGACATTTAAAGGCAATAGTCTACCAGGTAGAAATTGTATTTTGCAGGCTGAGTGATTATTTCTAGATTTGTACTTGAATCATCGACTAAACAGCTTCAGAGGTTTAGCAGCAACGACCGTGCACAAAAAACATTGGAAATTTATTGCCCACTCCCCACCCCCTTCGCTCCCTGGTGGTGACCTCAGCTTGCCACTTCAGCACTGCAGAGAAACTGGAGGCTGCAGTGAACTAACTTATCTAATGGCACAGGAATGCTGGCTGGCAGCTTCCATTCTCTCGAGCATTTTATTAGCTTAGGAAACCTCTCTAGCTCACCCCATTTTCCCTCTCTCCTTCACCTTCACCTTCATTTCCTCTTTTCAATGGTATAACCATCCCTGAGTTGCAATCTTTTTTTTCACTCCCACACACACACGCCACAGTTTAGCCCTCATTTTTCTCTTTCTCGCTGCCTCCGGCATGAAACGGGGAGCATATAAGACATTTATATATGTTTACAGGAACTGCCTGACACTTTGCTGAATGTTACTTCCTTCAATCTATGACCACATCGCTCGGTCAAGGCGAGATTAAACTGCATATGTCGCTTGTGTGTATGCAAGGTAGTGGAGAGGTCCTCCAGTTCGGATTTCTGTCACATTAAAAGAACCCAGACCTTTTCTAAATGCCTTCAACAGCCCGCCCCCTAAGCTCTCCAAACACTCCAACACAAAATGGCTCTGGCAGCTGGTTGAGGCAGGATGTAAATCAAGGCAGGGCAAATGAATGGCTGGCCTTTCATGATGTGCAGGATACAGCCTTCGCTGTGTTCCCCACACAGGGGGGCCAAATTATACCATAATTTGTTGAGCCTTATAATGATTTCAAATTAGCTGAGGAGGAGCAGAATGAAGATTTAAACTTCATTGAGATTTTTCTGGAGTTTTATAGATCGTTTTATACCCATAGTTTTTGTCAATGCTGATTTTGTATATTGACTGATATACAAACTGATCTTGGGACTACTTGTTTTTTTTTAAAACTATATCAAGGAACGTCTATTAAACATCTTCTCAAGAAAACATTCACTTTTCTTTTCGGAGACAATCCAATGCTGTATTTGTGTATTAGGGATCACTGCCCAGCTGGAATACATCTCTCCACAATGAGACACTACATGAGCTTCATGTTGGGTTTTCCAGAGGAATTTCCCAACACATCCCTCAACTGTAATTCACTGTTTGCAACTGTAAAGTAGCAACAGTGTTGAATTTCACACTTAACTTCAGAAAAACAAAGAGAATGATTGCTGGTAACAAGGTGTGCCGATCAAGCTTACTTTCCCGCTCTGCATGAGTTAGAGATTTAAGTAAGGTGCTGTCAAAAGGTACAGAAACAACCAAGCAACCATTAAAAGATTAAACAAGAACTCTACAAGCAAATGATTGAAGCAACATTCATCTTTCCTAAGTGTTTTTTTTATACTGGCCATCTTTGCGTCCCAAAGCCAAGAAACTGTAATCCTGCTTCTGACTCATTTAAAACCTTTGGCTTCAGGACTCTTCATGACAATAATATGGTTCCTTTAAGATATGGGACACCTCAAGGACATTTGGACACTTCTAAGCCCAAATAACCTTCATGTTAATTAACTATTCTTTTAAGAAGTGAGAAGAATTTAATTTGTTTTTAAAAAATGAGAAGTACTATTTTAGTAACAACTATAAAATGTAGGGTTCCCGTTCAACAACTATGTTTAATTCTTTTGTCCATACTGTCTGTTCATTAATGAAGCCAATTTAAATTAACACAATTATTTTTTCTTGTATTTTAAGGAAATGCTTCACATGTGTCCTGCTTTCAATTGCACCTATTGCACTTTTCATAGATGTTTTATGACGTTATAAAGCAACCATTAACAAGTCAACACCTTAATAAAGTATAAACATTAAAAAAGCCCGTCTGTGAGCAAAAAGGAAAGTAGTCATTCACAGATGATGCAATACTTGAAGAAAATGATGTTGAAAAAAAGTCTACTTTTCCAAATAAATCAATAAGTAATCAAATGTACATTTACAAAATAAAAAGGCAGTTCGATTGGTGATAACTAATTGGTTTGTAAAGTATCTTATTTATTTGAGTATAAGAGGTGGAGAAATGTGTTTATTCTGGCAAAAGATATGAAAGATTTATTCAAGAGTAAACACAGTTGCCTAACAAACAGCAAATTACAGAAAAATGAATGCAATCATTGCTATATCTTGTTTGATGCATGGAAACACTTGAAATACCAATGATGGAGTCTTCTAAAACATTTTGTTTTCCATCGAATGGCCAATTTACAGGCTCATGACTGACCGGATTAGTCATGATCACCTACATATTAAGTAATGAACTTCTTTAAACATCATTGTAATCACTCAGACGTAATAGGGGCAAGTAATATTTGTGTAAAAAAATGACAGTTGTATGCAGTTATATGAACTCCAATAATAGCAGGCAGCATTCTTTTTGCCTTCGGTCCTTTTCTAAGTGAGAAGATTCATCTCTGAATGTTACAAAGACATATATGGAGTAGACATTTAATGATTATTTTCAAATGTACCTTTTAATGGGCAGCAGTTGAGAATTTAAAATAACGGTAAAAAACTTTGTTTCGATCAAAGTCATGTTGTTTCCAAATAAATTGTCTAAATTATTCAGTGTTTTGCGATGCAAGCATAATTTTACTAAATGTAAAAGACAAAACTATTTTACATACTACATATATCTATATATTTTTAAAGTTACACAAGCAGGTCATAGTCCCTCTCTTGACTGACTGCTTACGTCGGAAAAAGAAACAGACTGAGGTTCAAAGATCAAAAAATAAAACTTGTTCAGTGGAGCAGCAGTTCACTTGGGATTTGTTTGCGAGGGGGTGGTTGCAGTGGGTTGAGAGTGAAGGGTCAGAGTGATTTGAAGCAAACCTGCTTCTCTGGATTCTGCCCAATCATTCTCCCCCCATCTTTTGTCATCCTAAATAGGGTCACTTGGGATGGCTGAGTGGAGCTCACATTCACAAGAAGAGCCAGCCTGTAATTTTCTTTGGTCTCATTTCATTTGGTTTACGTTGACCAACAAATGATGGTCCTGCTAAGACTCGGAACTGTCTCACACTTGTTTATGAGATTAGTTTTACAAGAAAATAATGAAAGGAAAAAAAAAAAAAATAAAGTCATAAGTGCAGGTTGTATGTTTGCCACATGGGTGGCTGCCATTCCCTGCCCTGCCCTGCCTGAAGCCTCCCCTTCCTCCACACTTAACAAATTTCATCAGGTTGCACAAGGACCAAACAAAATATCAGGTCCTCTGGTGCGGGTAAAATCCATGAGGGCCATGAGTTCACAGGCTGACCTCTGTTCTGCTCCAACTCAAAAGGAATTCAAAGGGTTAATGGCATTTTCACTAACTGACCTTGTCAAAATGCCTCTGTTATCTTTAAAAAAGGGAGCTTACTTGTATTAATTAGCTGAGACACTGTGTGACTTGCAAAATATCACATTAGTGGTTTCTATTTGTCTATTTTTTTATGTGAGAAGGATTTCTGAAAGCTTGAAGCAAAAAAAAAAAACCACACACACTAGTGTGAACAATTACCAGCCCTAGCAATTATCACCTTTTGTACACCGTCAGATACTAATGTAATTATTGACAGACTCTCTACCTACGCTGCTAAAAACAGCTCTTTTTTTAATTATTCCTTGTTTCTGGGCTATGAAAGCAACACAGGGAAAAGAAAGCGAGGACAATAAGAATAAACGGTTTTTGTATTTGTTACAAATGACAAAACATAGCAGGGCGCTGCCCTGAACAATAACCGTAAGTTTGACGAATGAAAAGTTTCAGCACCAGAGGGTTGAGCAGGTTTCCATTGAAACCGTTTTTCTAAACTTGTGGAGCATAAAATGAAGTCAAGCTTGTCCGGATAAGTCATTGTCAAAATACAAAGTCCTCAGACTGACTTTATTTTGCGTCGACAGTAATTTAGCAAACGGTATGAGTCACAACATGCCGTTTGCTCTAAGGTTACTCAGAGTAAAGTAGTATTGGCAACATTTAAAAAAACACATAGGGTGTAGTACGCTCATTTAAAAAAAATCATAGTGTGTAGATGTGTTTTGTGTGATGTGATGATTTTACAAGAACAAGGAAGGCCCATAAAAACATCTTTTACACTTTTTCATGTGAAAATAAGTCCTACTTGTTCAAAATATTTGGCTGACACAAGTGGATGTTTTTGGAGACGGTGGCCGCGTGGTTAGCGCGTTCGCCCGCGGACCGGAAGGTCGCGGGTTCGCGTCCCACGCAGAGCACGTCTAGGGTCCTTGGAGAAGACACCTAGCCCCCACTTCTCCCACCATTGGCGCCGTTGAAGGGCAGCCTGCTGCGGTGTAAGGAGTGCAGCAAACAAATTTCCCCAGTGAGGGATGAATAGAGTAATTCAAAATAAACAAAAATAAAAATATAGTGTTTAACATTCATTTATTTCAGGCTGAAATGATGTTTTTTAAACCTAAAAATGACTTTAGTAAATGTCTTATCACAAGTAATGCTTTAATGATTGTTCTACTCTTCCTTTTTTTTAAATTGGTTTCTAAAAGGTCATCTTTGCACTCTAGCTAACTTTATTGTAGCAACTTTTCCTTTTATTTTGCAGAGCTAGTTTTTCCCGTGGCATGAGATGTGTTCCTTATTTGCTTTGCTTACATGTGAAAATATCCACACTAGAGTTACACACCCAAACAGACCCACTATTGTTTACACAAAGCATGAAAAAGTCATTGCAATGATGATGTGTGCTCAAGACGCATCACATGTTTGGATGGAAGAAATCCTTTTGACATGCAGAAAATTGGGTGACTCTCTGATTTAACAAACACTGGCGTGAGTGTATTTATATTTTTGCAGTCCCAATTTTATTTTGTTTGTTAAAATACTTCTTCTGAAATGTCAAAGGATTATTTAATCAAATAACAAGCAGATGTTTTTGTCTTTTAAAGCTCCTTCAATAGCTGGAATGTAACGTTCAGGACTGAGTTAGGCCAAAGAGACAAGATTGAAACAACATGATAGTCAATCTTTTAGAATTACATTCTTCTTCTTCTTTCGGCATTTCCCTTTAGGGGTCGCCACAGCAAGTCAGTTTCTTCCATCTAATACCATCTGCTGTTTCCTCTTTGGTCACACCAACTATCTTCATGTCTTCCTTCACTGCGTCCATGAACCTCTTTGGCCTTCCTCTAGTCCTCTTTCCTGGTGATTCCAAATCCAGTATCCTTCTTCCTATGTACTCTCTCTCCTCTGTACGTGCCCAAACCATCTCAGTCTTGCCTCTCGAATCTTTTAGAATTACATTATGTTGAGGAAAAGTTTAACCAATTTCCAATTTGTAAATGGCCACTATAATATTGACCCTAGGAATGAGTGTGTGTATGTGGCCCCGCAACAGCCTAGTGACCTGTTCAGGGTGTAGCCTGCGTCTCGCCTGAAATCAGCCGGGATAGCTACGGCACCCCCCACGGCCTCATCAGAAGACGAAATGATTCATGTTCATAAAGCAACCTCCTTTTTAATGTTTTTTTTTTTTTTTTTTGTTAATGTGCTATTCCTGCGGTCCCAGGGACGGCTTGGGCCCAATGGGAATTGAACCAGGTCATCCCGGTCGCAAGGGGGAAACTTTACTACTGAGGCAAAGCCTCCTGTGACCAAGCAACTTCTTTTTGATTGAGCTTTAACCTGAGTACTTCTAGCAATAAAACCATGGTTTGTAATTCGGGGTGCACATACATTTTTTAACTGTGGTAGTACTCAGGAGAGTAGCAAGTATTAGTATAAAGCAGGTCAAGGAGGTTAAAGATGAATCAAAAAATACATTTTGAATGAATGATTCATCCCTCAATGGGGAAATTTGTGTGCTGCATTACACTGCAGCAGGCTGCCGCGACAACGCCAATGGTGTGAGAAATAGGGGATTAGGTGTCTTCCCCAAGGACACCTAGACATGAGCTCAGTAGGATTTGATCCCGCAAACTTGCGCAAAACTTTTAGTCCAAGGGCTAATGTTCTACCACTGAGCTTTCGCCTCCCTCAGGCTTTTAGTGATAAAACAGTGCCTTTCTCACTTTTTCTGTGCTAACGTGCCATTTCAAAGACAAAATTTCACTGATTTGGCTGCAAAAGCACTTCAACACTATTGATGAACAGAGCAGAATGCATTTTGACCATTTGTGACAGTTACAACTGTCACGAATTTTGACAGTTATGTGCACCTCTGATAATGGAGCTACATGCTACTTGCTAACAGTGTTTAAATAATTTTTCTAAACATTATTTGATCGGATGAGAATCAGATAGAATTCTAAAGTTAAGTTGTCATGTCACAAAGTGACGTATACTATTGACAGAAAGGTCAGATAAGTAACTGAGTTTTGCTGTTACACTCTGTGGACCTGAAAGCTCCCATTTTACCAAATCATTAACAAAAAGAATAGATGATCAATCTTAAAGTACAACTTTAATGCATAGCGCCTCAAACCCCTACAACATAGATAAAAAAAATATATACATAGATATTTAAATTAAGAAGTGTGGTGTGAAGTTACCCTCAAAGACAAGCCATAGCCAGTGAGAAGGTCAATTTTCTCGCACCACTGAGGCAAAGAGCATTAGTATGCTTTCCACACTATCCAGCATTATCAGCTGCATGCAGCAGTTTCTTCACACAAATCTGTTCACGCTCACTTTTACAGAAGAAGTATAATAATAATAAAAAAAAAAAAATGTCTCCTGTCATTCTGGTTGTGACCAAAAAAAAAATCACATTTGGCATTTCCACAAAGTTTACATGTAGTCATTTCTGTAAATAATTTGCACTGAGGCAGGGAGCAATTTCCTTAAATGTCATCTGGGTAAATCTACAATCGCTTGTTAAAACAAGCCCTCTGGTGTTTTTCCTTAAAGGAGATGGTGCTGAGATTAAGGAACAGCTCTGCCAAAGGGGCATTACTCAAACTCCCGTTGACGTGTATATGGAAAATATGATATCTTGTGACAACCGCTGGCAAAGTCTACCGTTCCTTCAGTCATATGATTTATATTTTAAGATTGTTTAAGTACTTAGAAAAAAAAAGTGATTATTACTCAGGAAGAATGGGACTCACTGTCTGTTTTATGGGATTTCAGCTCAGACGCCATCTTGCTAGCACAACCCTGGCACTGAACGTGTGACAAACAAACCCAGCCTTTTCCCTGGGGAACAATGATCCTTCATTATCTAAACATCATAGGTTGTCATTTCAGCTGCATTTATGAACCCAACATGGGAGTAGAAGTCAATTACATAAATGGTTAAATCACTCTTAAATAAAAGTCAACAATGTGATGATTGGAAAGAAAAAAAAATGAAATCACTTTTGTCTTTTTTTTTTTAACAGTTAGTAGAAATTGGTCTCTTGTGATTGATTTCTTCACACTGTCTTCTCCTTGCTCAACATCCCAGCCGACAGTTACAGGCCTCCTGACAATGCTCACTTTAATTTCAAGGACGGTTTCTACAGCGAGTTCATGGAGAGCAGTCATCGCAGACCTCTGTAAAAACATTTCAATGAGGCCACTGACAGGTGGTCTTCGGAGCAAGGAAGCATAGCTAGCAAGTGACTTCCAGAGCCAAGTGCTCCTTTCACACAGTATTGCTCTTCTCAATTCCCTGACAGGGTTGAAGAAACAGAGAAGGGGGGGAAAAATAAAAAAGACAACTCAAATGTTTATACAGGAATATCCGTTTCACACTGACCTCTCCTCTATGCAGACGACAAACAGCGTTTAACTCACGAGCTCGTGCGAGCAGCGTTCTGTGTTGCATAAACAATCTATGAGACAAACATTTATCATAAACAGCTCGTTTTATTTATCTATTAGAGAGCTTAAGAAGCAGTGGGACCTTCTTGGGGAATAGCCCGCTGTGAACTGGAGGGTGTGTGTGCGTGTCACTGGCATGAAGCTGTGTTTGGCTAAAGGGGCCCCCTCTGTGTTCCCTCTGCCCCGGAGCAGGAGCCAAGGCGTTCTGGGCTGCGTTTCAAGAGTAATAAACTTCTCTTGCATTTCAGAGATGGCATTTGGAGGTATCAGCATGCTAAGCCTGGGAGGGGTTGGCCCATCGCTCTGCCGACAACCCTGGGAGCTGCCACCGCCTCGTCTGTGTAAAGGGGATTTGTGTCAGTGCCGGGCCTTAAAATACCACAGATCTAACCCCCACCCCCCCCACCTCCTCCTCTCTATGCTTCACTTACGCCCTGATTGACAGCGTGACACTTTTTCTCCTACACAGGTCTAAATGCATCACATAATACATTTTTAACAAGATGTGTGGGTTATTTTGTTCGTTCTCCGAGTTCATGATTCATGTGTGCTTCTATTTAAATCTTGTCGCTATCCAGATCTGGCAACATCTGCACTCAAAGCCACAAATTGCTCAGGATGAAATATTTATTTATCCTCATCAGCCAAGATTGTCGTCAGCTCTGACCAGAGATGCAGCAGCTTCTGCAATCAGTTTTTCTTTTTTTTGCGATGTGTTACTTGTTTCTTCCTCATCTGTTTTCCTCCATGGCACTCAGCAAGTCGGGTGAGGCGCAGACAATTACTGGGAGCCTGTTGTTCATTTACTCCCACAAGGCCGAAAGGCGGAGGTGATGAAGCAGCTGTTGGCTGGCACGCTAAATGATACGCACACACACAGCATTTAAACGCCTAAACAGCACTGTATGAGACATGTCATGAAGAGAGGTGGGGGACTGCTTAACTTCAGTGCTAATCAGGGAGACTGCGATATCTTTGGGGCCTCGGTTTGTTGTGCTTCCCTGGTCGTCTAAGTGGATTTACTCGAGTTGGTTCTCATTTGTTCAGTTGCCACTCAGTGCCTGATTTCTACATTTATAAAACCTCTGAGGGGACAGCAGCTGAGTGGTGGTAGTGTGTGATGCAAACAGCGATGAGATCTCTTTGAGAAAGAAAAAGCCAGTGGCTTTTTAGGACCTCATTCCATGAAAATTATGTGAAAGAAAAACAGTGTACATCTTTGTGCTGGTAAATGTAGTGTGCGAAATGTAATACAGTGGAAGGTTTGAGAAATGGATGTTTGTAATAACTCATCCTCATGCACTGCTGTTCCTGAAAACACTGACATTACTGTTTATATGACACCTTAAACTGGAGATTAAATACCTTGTAAAAATTTCAGAGCTGGCACAACAGATTTACTCTTAATAAAAAGATGTGTCAGCAGCCAACAAGCTGCAGTGTAATCATCATGAACTGCTTTCATTTCTAAGTCTTCATTTCATTCTTTTTTGTCTTTATTGTTTTAATGTTAAGGTTAAGCTGGTGCATGAATTTTACTGTGGTGCCGTCAGGAAGGTCATCTTAAAAGATTAGCTTTGTTTAACCCAAAGTCAAGACCAAGTTGTCACTACCAGGAGAACTATTTTTTAACAATAAAAGTAAGTTTGATTAGAAACATGTCAATGCATGTTGACAACTCAGTGTAAGTGAAAAATGTCATTAATCGTAGCGCCTGAAAGACAGCAGTTGGAACAAATACAAATTTAAGGCAAAATAATATTTTGATAAAAACTTTTTCTTTTTTAAAGAAAATACAAAAGTTCTCATTTTTAATATAGTAAATACAATGTTCCACATTATGTTTTGATCATTCAACAAATTAAGCTGAGAACTCCTGGCTTATATAATACTCATTCTATACAAAATTGAGAGACATTTGCCTGATGGGTAAATACTTTTCATTCCAGCGGTGTAGTCTGACGATTATGAGGCGCACCTTCAATGGATGCCTATTTTAAAACTTCTTTCATGTTTAGAATGCAGTGCATTTTTAAGCTCATAGGGTAAGAGCAGAGCAGCAGCCAGAAGATTCAACATTAATGAATCAATGGTACGGAAATAAACGAAGAGACAAAATTAATGTGCCAAGTAAAGAAGACTAAACAAGAGTTTGTTTTGTCACTGCGACATGCAAGTAAAGTTTCAATGACAAAACCATTTAAGTTGTTGTGAATACTATCTATTTGCATGTGCAGGTTCTATCACGTTAATTCTCCATCCACCATAAGACTTGTGACCTGTCCAGGGTGTCCCCTGCCCTCACGCTTAGTAGTGGGAAGGGTATGCTACAACACTGTCTGTAATTCAGTGTATAAGCGGTTTTGTTGATAAATAGATGGAATATCACAGATGTTAGCTTAAATATAAGTACACATTGATGTGTAAAACTCACAAGCCGCCTCACACGAGTAGAGTGTTTATATTTTGGTCAATGTCCTACCCATTGATTTGCATGGACATAATAAAGCAACTTTGCCTGCACAGACACCGGTCAAAGCCCCTTTTGTAGGCTTGATTTGTGTATATTTTTTCTTGTAGGACCAGTTTACCTAGTAAAGTTTGTTATAAACTTCCTTTTTTTTTAATACGAAATGTGTTTTATACAGAATCTTTACATGCACGAGAGGTGTTTGACCTTCTCTTATTTGTCTCTGTTAATATTTGCTGTTTGCATGTAAAGTCGAGGCGTGAGGTCATCTTTATTTTCCGCTTGTCGAACAACTATGCTAAAGCAAATGCAACACATTACTTGCATATGCTAATTAAAACTAGGTAACGAAAAAAACAACAGTCAAGACACACAAAAAAGGATTTAAGCAAAGAAAAAAAAATTCCTGACATAACTATAAAGGTTCTATCCTATCAGCTGTTTAGTTTCTGCATGTTTATTTTTCACCATAAGCTAAATCCTAATTCAGACGCCTATTTTGAGCTTTTTTCTGTCACCTCACACTGTGTTTCAAAAAAGGTATGAAAACATTGAAGTAAACAACTTACGTCTCTGTCTGACAAGTTTTTTTGAGACATAAAAAAAAACCCTGAGCGGGCTTCAAAGTGAGTGCAGTTGTAATCTTACCCTACTGGTCTCTAAAGGTCTGACAGCCATAACAACCTGTGTGTTACACCTGCAGAGTGCCCCCCCCCACCCTCCCCTTACTCTACTTGCAAACACCCCCACCTTTTTTCTCCGCTTCACCACTTATAAAACCACTCTGAAGCTCCGACTAGCCCACTCTCCCTCCTTCCCACTGAGCAGAATCAGAAGAAAACCCTGTTTCACCAGACTAAACCACTACCTCTTACAGCCAAAATAACCAGCTCAGAGAGAGCGCGCAAGCAGAGGACAGACTTGGTTGAGGGGAATGTGTGGTGTTGGGGGCAGGGCAAGAGGGAAGCTCAATCACTCTGTGGGAGGTAGAGAATGAGGGAGCACAACATAGTACTGGTGTTGGCTCTCAGCCATGTTTGTGTCACTAACAGAAGTGGCCTTGTCTCCCACAAGCAGAACCTCCCACCCCCTGCCTCTCCCCCCTCACTCTCTCCCAGTTTGCCTAGAAACAGAGTCAAGGGGTGACTGACTGGATGCTTGGTAACAGAAAAGAGCTGCAATACTGAGAAGAAGAGGAAGAATCAGACAGCTCAGAGCAAAAATCAAAATAAAGGACAGCAAAGGAGGAGGAAAAAAAACTACTCATTGGCAGGGACTGGGCCTCACGAATGTTGATGAGGCAGGGATTTTTTTCCCCCCGTTTGGTTCTTCAAAATGAACCAAAAAGCAGCAGTGTGGATGTGTGGGCGATTTGTACTCAGCATGCCCGTGGAGCGACCGAGCACGAGCTGCTTTGAAGATTCAGCATTTGCATTATTTCATGTTCACAACAGATAAAAATTAGATGTTTTTTTATATATATTCCACATAAACTGATAATGATAAATCTTTCAAATTAAATAAGTCACTTCAATCAAATGGAGGAAAAGCAAGTGCCTGAGATTTCACTCGGACTGCATTGCAGGAGATGAGCCAACTCCAATCCCAGCTGACAGATTAGCAAAAAGAAGTGCTTTGTTATGAGCCGTGATGTTGTTGAGCAGATTTCTCTGTGCAACAAACTCCCAAGTGACAACTCCCCAGCAAAAAATAATAGAAAAAAACCCTCCAAAAAACAAACAAAACAAATCAAGTCCACCTAAGAACTCACTGCCAACTGCTTTTCTTCTTGGCGATATTATGCAGCATGTGTGCTGTTAAAGCACAAATTGGTACCACTAACATTTCCTGAGGCAATCTGAGCACATCCAATTATATTTTCGCTTGCAAAATATGCATGGTAATGAAGGCAAGATGATAATTTTTTTAAACGACAGAGGCTTAAATAAAAACCTTGCAAAAGCAACACTTTGATGTCTTAACCACACAGCCGCAACTGCATATCTACATAGAAGAACATCCCCATCTGCACCGCATGTTTTCTCATTTCTTGCACATTTCACATAGAAAAGATTTTCTTAACAGAATTGTTATTGTTTTACCATCTTCGGTTTCTTGCCAAACAATGCCTTCGAGGTTGACACTGGTGCCTGGCTCGCAGGGTCCCAGGCACTCAGGTTCGGTCGCCAGGGCCACATCCGTTGTGTTGACGCCAACGCTGCGTGTGCGCACCATGATCTGCTCACACGGTGAGGCAATTTCACTGTTGCCCACAGCGGCCAGGAGGTGGAGGGGGGGAGGAGCTGGCGTTGAGACCGGAGATTCAATCTGTGAAGGAAGAAGAAGAAAGGAATGAAACACACGAGACACTTGTGAACCTCTTCACAAACATGACCCGAGTCAAAGCGGAGACACAGCCAGCAGATGCCACCGTTGGGGGAGGCGAACAAAAGAGCAAACAAGAGACTTTCTGGTATTTTAGTGGCCCCTGAAATCTTCCCTCAACAGAAAGGCCAATGCAGCGGTTTGTGCTGCAGTGTACAATTTAGTCTTTCATCAACCTTTCTCTGCAACCTTAGAGGTGGCTCGCAGGCAGGGAGGGAATGTGAACTACCTTGACAGGCTTCTGTGGAAGGACAGAATTAGATATGTAGGGTCGGCTAAACAATCTCTCACGCTTTTTTCCCCCTTCTTTTTCTCTAGCACACAGCCGGTGAGAGATCTCTGACACTAAATCATCTCATTGGCTTATCACTCATTTATTCCCTCAATTAAAGAGCTAGTTGTGGTAAGGGAGCAGGCCACAGAGGGTCAGTAATTGATTTCACCTGTTCTGACACAATGTGACAGCAATGAGACTATGTGGAAAATAAAAAAGGACAGCGAGGGATGTGAGCAATTGGAGTGGGGGGAGGGGCAGCAAAAAGAGAACGGGAAAAAAAGTATGTAGGTGGAAGAGACAAGGAGAGAAGCACTGATGGTGATTTAAGGTCTGTAGTGACACCAGGCTCGGTGCTCTTTATTCAACTGGGTCGACATTAAAGCGCTCCCAATCATTAGCGCTGAACTGCAGGAGGAATGCCACGTCGCCGCCAACAACGCACATTTATTAATTGGGCATAAACCGCTCGGTGTTCTGGACTACACTGCCAACGCCGGATCCAATTAGGCTTAGAAGACAAAACAACTACTGACACATTGGATTATAAGCTTCTACAGCTTTTAAATAATTGTTTTAATCTACTTACTACTCCAAACTGTTTATGATGTGATGAACTAAAAACACTTATTGCTGCAAAACACAGGCGCCAGTACCATTTCGAGCACTTTGGTGGGAAATCAAACATTCAAATTTGTTAAATAAACTTGATCAGTGCTAATCCCTCAAATGGCAGAGTCACAATCACTGTCTGAAGCATACACACCACCATGTAACCGCTATAGAAATACAGTGCATTATTATTATTTCTGTGTTATGGATCAGGGGAGGAAGGACATCCAGATGCAGGTTAATGATCATGAAAATACGAATTTATTAAATAACTCAAGGTGTCCACATGGAAGTGGGAAAACAAACATCAAATAACAAAAGGTGTCCACATGGAAGTGGAGATGAATCAGGTAGGACTGGATGAACTCAGGAGTACTGAAGCTGAAGGGTTCTAGAAAATAACAGGCACTAGTTAGTTGGAATAGTGACAATATTACCTCAAAGATTATCGCTGAAGAACTGACAAAGTCTTTGAGCCGAGCCTTGGTCTTATATACTAAAGTGGCAAGTGGATAGCCTCATCAGGCCAGTCCTCCAATCAGCAGCTACCAAGGTCCAGCAGCTAAGACTAATTAAAAAAACTAAAAAACAGAGGGAGTCACACTACACTATGTAACTAGTAGAAATGAAAATTGGTTATAACCCAATGACCTTGTGGGCTTTTTTTCAATGCAAAAGTTGGAAAGCCTTAAACAAAATACACATCTTATTGTCATGAGTGTGGATTGTACATTTCCATTCCCAACGTCTTTTGGTACAGGCCAACGGAAATCCCGATGTGACTGTTATGTTGATGGCAACTGACGAGTAAATTAGAGGGATTAGTTTGGTCAATTGTATGATGCTCGCTCTGTGTTTAATTTTTTTTTTGGTTATTTGTTTAACCTCACTAGGAAATCTTGTAATTTACAGAAAGGCATGGCTGCAAGGCAAGAAAGATTATGTTAGCTTGTTTACTGTAACCATAGCAATATGCCGTAATCCTCCTCTACCTCTTCCTCATATTTTGAGACAATAAGAGAAAAGTAAGGTTGTATTTCACATACCAAAAAAAACATGCAAGTTTTAGGGCTGACATTCTGCACAACATTAAAGTAAAGTTTCCGTTGTATTGTGGGTAAAATCTTTTTAAAGACACAGGCTTCTTTTTTAAATTGAGAGGCCAAGCAATTCAACATGATATAACAGGACTAGTTACCCAAAACTTTTAATCACGCAAAAAATAGTTTTCAATACGACATGCTTACACAGAATAATGGCTTTCAATTATATAATAAAATAATTTGAATTCAACCATTTTACCATTGAAATGCTGATATTTACATATAATGCATTTGACGTATACAATATTTTCTGTGTAAATATATATACAGTAAATATACTGTCTATATTTTTTAAATTGTCGGAAACTCTTTTCAAGTTTAGTATAAATAAGAATTGAGAAAGAGGATAAATATTCATTCATTGATCTTCTGAACTGCTTATCCATAATGGGATCGCGGGGGTGCCAGAGCCTATCCCTCTCTCAGGGTACACCCAAACAGGTCGCCAATCTTTTGTGGCGCTATACACACGGACAACCATTCATACACACACACACTTCATTTACATTTATGACATAAAATACACAGTTTTTATGCACTTATTTTGAATATTTGACAAACTAAGCACAAAAACTGACTCAGACCTCGAACAGCCTCTCTTGGTCCTTGTGTCATCATAGAATCTGTAATTTACGATGGTCTGATACCAGTGAGGTCGGCCCATTCCTTCCACTACACAGTGAAAGAGCAAATTAATGTGTCACGGGCAAGAGAGTCAGGGCAAACAACGCTGTAATCAGTGTGTGTGTCAGTTTCCAATGCATGACGTGGCTTACACCACAGCCTGACTGAGCGAATGAGATGGGACAGGTAACCACCTGGGCCATCACCGCACTGTTCTTGGGCCACAAACAAAAAACCACAAAAAAACATTTTCTTTAGAAAAGACAGTGTAGAGAGAGATAGTGAACACTTTACTTATAGTCTCCTCTAAACACGCTCGACAACTCCAAAAACAATTCAAGATGACAATTTAGATATCTTTTACCGACCGAAACGGACCAACATAATTACAGCCTGAAACTAATCTTGTTTTAAAAAGATCAGATTTCTCCTTAAGCCATCCACTTCAGACGCCAACAACCTCACATTTGTCTTCTCTCTAGACAAACTGAGTTGGTCTGGTTTGTCTGTATGCTTAGAACACAAGGGATTATTCTTGGAATGTCACAATCTTCCATTTCCAGGTAGAATATTGGCAACAAAAAAAAATGTGCTTACAGTATAAATGCACAATAATATATTGTTCATGTAGTCCTATTTGTTTCTATTTTTCAGTTAAAATACCCAGCTGTACTTTCTCTGCTTTGTAAACAAATCTTAATTATTGATATTGAATGTCTCTCTCAGAAAACACAGAAAAGGCAAAAAAAATCTTTCGGACTCAGAGAAACTCCCTCCAGAAAACTCCTTTCTTTCGGCATTTCCCTTCAGGGGTCGCCACAGTAAGTCAGTTTCTTCCATCTAACCCTATCTGCTGCATCTTCTTCAATCAGCCAACTACCTTCATGTCTTCCTTCACTGTATCCATGAACCTCCTCTTTGGTCTTCTGCTAGGCCTCTTGCCTGGTAGTTCCAAACCCAGCATCCTCTTCCGATGTACTCTCTCTCTCCTCTGTACATGTCCAAACCATCTCAATCTGGCCTCTTTGACGTTATCTCCAAAACCTCTAACATGTGTGAACTCTGATATACTAATTTCTAATCCTATCCATCCCAGTCACTCACAGAGAGAGAGGGAAACTTCCTTCAGGAAACTACACCTTAAAAATGTTTTGATTATTTTTTTCCATCTTAAAAGATCATTTAGAAGCACAACTTAACATTAGGTTGTTTTTTCACTCGAATCCCATGTTTTACCTCATTTTTAACAAAGCAACAAAGACAAGGCATTGGCTCAGTGGTAGAATGTCCCTTTGGGTGGGAGAAGCCGGTTCGATTCCCATTGGGCCATGCCTAAGAATCCCTGGGGAAGACACCTAAACCCTAGTTTCTCCCACCATTGACGATGTCGTGCCTGCATGTTGCGGTGCAATGCAGCACAGTCATTTTCCCATTTTATGGAACAATGCAGTACGTAAAAAAAAAAAAAAAAAGCAGCGACAGTGTGCTAACATGTTGCAACTTTGTCGCTATCTTTTGCTAAAGTTGCACTGTTTTGTTGTTCAGAAATCCTTTTGTATGATGTAATAATGCTGAGGGGTGTCACCAATAAATTATATGTGAAATAAACTGTAATAATTGTTCACTAAATTAATCATAACACATTTTTTTATTTTGCTAAATGAATTTATTGGCCAAATTGTTTTAGTCAAGATTTGAAAAAAGCGGCCAATGTTAAAAGCTGATGATTAATTAGTGAAAATGAAGATTAAAATGAAAAAAAAAAAAAACAGTACAAGGATTGGCCTAGTTTCTGAGTAGAGTTTTGATAGAAGAAGCTTTTAAACGACTGAAGCACTTAAATTCTTTCAATTATCGACACTGAATAACAATGATCCAAGAAGCAACGACTTTCACAACACTTAAGATTAATTATTTCAATTAATGAGCTAAATTTCACTATATCTGTCATTTTTAATTGAACTATAACATTGGTGCGATCATTCCGCTGGATGTGAGAAGTCAGCCTGATAAATAAATCCACCAGCTAATAAAGACACGGTTCAAATAAATTAGTACAAGAAGAAAAACAGGACCAGTTTACATTACGTATGAATGACCTGGTATTTTAGTGAACAAAAGGACTTTCATTCTGAGGCTGACTGGTGAACACACACACAGACACACACACACACCGTAAAATGCTTGACGTCTTGTTTGGGGTTTCAGAAAACCACAAGCAACTCAACTACAGAACTTGTCAGATTACAAGACTTTACCCCAATGCTCAGTTGATGCCAAATTCCAAGATTTCTTCCCTACTTGCAAGACTTTACAGAAGGGTTTTGAAAACCACATTCTCTCAATGTCACGCAATCTCTTTTTTTCCCGATGAAATCCCAGACTAGCTCCTTGTGAAAGCCACACAGAGGAAAAAATAATGTTTAACTGCGAAAAAGCCTTAAAATCTTGGCCTGGTGTTGTATATAACTAAAATGCTAACAGAGGAAAGACATGGCCTGGATTATCTGTGATCACATAATAGCCTAGCAGCAGCAGATGGATGTGTGTTGTACTTTTAACTGGACACGTCAACATCGGCTTTAACTTGTTTATTAGACTTGGGATTAAGAAATTGAGCGCTGAGCTCAGATGCGGATTACAAATAAGGATTGCACCAAAGTGTCATGGTGAAACACTTGTCTCAGTTGTGTTCGTGTGGCAGGTGAACAACCGTGAAAACCTGTTGTATTGTTCAAAGTCTGTAATCACCATTTCTAAACAAAACCGTAAACTCCTTAACAAGAACTAAAAGAGTAAATTTGATGAAAGCATGGCTTGGTTAGACCATGAGTTGACAAAAACTATCAAAAGCCCATATTGAGAGGATTAGAAGATAACACAGATAGACGAGGAAGATAAAACAACAGGAAGGATTGAGAAATCCAACTGTAGCTTTTTATCTGGATTAGCAAAACGTCGCACATTAAATTACAATGATTATCTAGTTTATTTTTAAATACAAGTAAATTATACTTAATAAGTTATTACAATCTCTTTATTTTGCAGCCAGTTTACCTAAACTAAGAATGTTCCAGTAGTTCCGAAATATAATTCCAATCAATCTCATGTTGTTTGGTGTTAAAAAAATTGGAAGTTTAGTCTATTAATTTTCTTTAGTAAAAATGACTACCATCTGATTTACAGATGAGCAGGGCAGACCTGTGAGAGTTTATTGTTGTTGCTTGTTTACAGTAACCATAACAACCTGGTTAGATTCAATTTGGATTTAATTTCTTACTTAAAAAAAAAAATCTTTATACTCAAGCAGAATGACATTGAGATAACAATAAAATGTGTAATGTTTTCGGCACATGGACTGTTTATATGTTAATATTTTTTTATTTCCAGTATATCTTTATAATTTGGTAACGCAGATTTACACTGTGGTCTCACAGACTAAGGGAAATAAAAAAACTGAATGATACGTACATGTCTGGCAAGAAACAATGTTCACTGCATGTAGTTTTAGGCTTCACCTTATTTAAAAAACCCAGAAACTAAGTATGATTTTGTCCCCACCCACTTTAGTAAACTGCTGTACAATGAATTAAGTTTGATGCAATCCTGACACATGGATTCTGTTTTTAAAATGGTTATGAGTCATCCGTAACAGACTGAAAGCTGGAATCATTCTTGCACACAAACCTCATGTTTAACATGGGATTATATTAAATCTTCTGGTCACGGTTTACCCGCTGATACGAGACTGCTGCTGCAGGTCACAGAGAATCATGTCTGCTGCAGCAGTTCAATGCGCATCACTGCTAAAGCATGCAATCACATTTTTTCTGGAGCTTTTTCTTATGTTGGTGTCAGCGATAAAAAGTAGGCGCAACCTGCATATGATAGCTTGTTTTTTTTTTTTTCCCCACAACCAGCTATAGCTGACCACAATGAAAAGAAATGTGATGTACCATCAGATAATGACAATAAGGCCAGTGACATATTTAAAAATGTGGGTTACCAAACCATGCCATCATCTAATTCAATAATAAACATCAGAGAAAAGCACTTGTATGGATCCTTGGGATTAAACCAACAAGTCTGTGGAATCTAAATAATTCACATCAACAACAAGGTACAAATGTCACATTATGCTAACAGGGTAAAGGTTGCTTTAGGGCACTGGAGCATGTTGTGAACCCAACCTGTCTGTTAGCATGCTTCTGTTGATTGCTGAAGAGATAATGGACGTAAAATCCCCTGAGACAAACCTTCCCCCTTAGCATTTGTAACAGTACAAACACTAAAAATGATCTAGCTACTGCAGCTACATGTTAAATCATTGTTGTAGGAGTTGCCATGCAGCTTTTGGGGCATTTTATTGCAAACTATGAGTCATTCTCTCTGCACCTCTAGCTATACGATGCCATAGTGGAGAGACTTTATACTGCTGACAGAGGTAGAAACTGCATGCAGAATATGGTTCGGTTTCACCTCTTCAAATTAAAGGCTGTCTAGTCAAATGATAGCAAATTCATTTGTCATGCAATCTGAAAATGAAACAGTTTAGATTCAACAAAACTGAGAAAAGCATAAAAACAATAAAACAAAGAAAGAATCCTCTGTGAGGACACTGGTTCTTGATTCTATTACGTAATTCTGTTTCAGTCCACAGCTTATATTTCTGGTGAGCTGCTGAGGTTAAATGTCAGTGGAGATACTATTCTTACATTTCTCTTCCTGTTGCTTATCAAGAATACTTTCAACACAGCTGTGGAAGGAATGTTTGACATCGAATGAATCCCACTATCACACAACAGGGGATCAATGAGATCACTTTGAAAAGAAATTTACTCAAATTCTAACCAGATTTTTCACAGATGGCATTAAGTTTGCATTCAAAATTTGCTTAAATTGTATTGAATCCATTTAATTCTACACCTGAAGTGTTTGCTGTGGCACTGGCTGCAGTACAACCCCAAAACATGATTGATTCCCCTGTGCTTAGCACATGTTTCTTTCTCACTATCTTACCAACTGCTCTGTCAAATATATTTCTTGGTTTTCCAGATCTTGTTTTAACTCCTGTTGTGCCTGATTAATGTCATTTCTTAATCACATTCTGAAAACTCGTATGTTTAAAATGTGTAATTTCCTATTAAACTAACTAAAATTTTAATGACCAACAACATTATTATTGATCGCTATTGATAATTTTCACATGTATTCAAGCTTAGCACTAAGGTAGCATATCTCAGTGCACTAGTTTGGCATTAACAAATAATCTATGGATATAAACAACACAGCTGTAGCGCTATAAGGCTAATGTAATGGATATATAGCATCAAAATCACGGCGGAACATTTGCAAAACTATCAATTTAATCAGTGGCCATAAAACAGCTCACCTATACCAATACGCTGAATACAACCTCTTTGATTTCCAACTAAGTGCCTGAATTAAAATACAAACAGTGGGGGTTAAATAACTGAATAGAAATACAACGGAATTTACCACGACGCTTTCTATTACTAAAACTCCAGCTTCCATTCAGCCAGTGTCACGCTAGTAAATCTACAATGTTTAGATGCAACCTGTTAATGCACTTGTGTGGAACGTGGAAAAAAAGTATTAAAAACCAATTTTCTAAAAAAAAAAAACGCATTGTCTTGAGCTGTAAATTCAACTGTACTTCTTATCAACTTCTCTTACTTTGTGAGCATCTATCGTTTTTAGTTTAAAAAATTGTTTAAAAACCATATGAAGCTGATTGTTGGAGAATAGTCAGGTTCAGTTTGATGCCTTTATAATATTTTCCATCTTTCCTGGTTCCTTTATGCAGATTGATTGTAATTTTTAGCTTGTATGTTTGATCACCACTCTATAGACAGTTACACAAATTAAAGACACAATGACTGTCTCCTCTTTCACGTTATAAACACGAGGCAATTGTTTTCCATCTCCACACACTTCCTCTTCTGAAACCACACTGTTACTTTCTTTGAAGCTCAGTGATCACAGACATAAAAAGAAAATACAAGCAGACACCTGACATCTACAGCAGACCATCAGGTGCCAAAAAACCTCTCCGTTTCTAAGCAACTCCTTTCAGTTTTGGCTGCTAATTGTAATTTCAGAAAAGCATAAGTACACATCAATAACATAGAGGATTAAATCAGTCACCCATAACCTAACATTTATTTTGTTCCATTTTGGGGTGAAATAAAGAGAACTGAGCAAACTTAACGAAGCAAACGAAAAGCTCCATTTTCAGTATGAATAAAAACAGATTTTATATAATGAACCAAATCCTAATAATGCACATTTTTAGTTAAAGCGAGCTTTTAAAATGTAGCTTGTAAATGGTTGAAGCCTACATTTGAAACACTTCCCAGCCAATTTTAATGTTGTGTTGAGTAGTAAAACCATTAATGATGTCTGTCAAACTAATGGCTTTACAGATAGAAAACGTCTGTCTCACAGCTCTGGAACGCTTTGCGAATTACAACCCAGCTGTTAGAAAAACACGCAATGTTTTTACACTTATGTAAATTTTAGCATTTCAGCAGTGATAAAAATTTGATCAGAGTGACACATTATAGCTCCAAGCTGCGAATCAGAGCTGCTACTTCATAAATGCTTCTGATTGCTCTGAAGTAAAAACGAGTTACAAAGCTTTGGCGAAAAGAAATCTGTTATGAGAGAATGGAGCTTTACCTGTAGAGACCTGCTGATGAAAGGACAGCATGCATTAGTCAGGAGACGGTTCCTACAGCTACATGATGGGAAGTAAAAGTGATATAAAAAGACACAAGGCACAGGGGACTGCAGGGTAGAGAACAGAGCCAAGATAAGTAGAGCTTACCAATTTGCTCACTTGTGAAGCCGTGGCCTAATTTGCGCAGTAAAGAAACAAAAAGGGAGAGCTCATTTTATTTGATATAATTTGATCAAATTGCAGTTGTGAAATGAAGCATCTGGCATTGCTGTAGTTTGTTTGCAATTGTGCATACTAAACAGTCTCAAGAGAAAACATTCAGTGTTTTCCACTGTTTTTAGTGATACATTTCAAATAATTTTAGGACCTATTAACAGATCTCCTTTCACTTATCAAGTAATTTCAAATAATTAATTTGAATATTTCAACATTTTTGCTTTCTAAATTTAAAAAGGAAGAATTTTTTTTGTCTTGAAATCAATGGCAGTTAATTTTATAGTTGTGTACGATCAGTTAAACTGAGAAAGCCAGTACTGATGGTTAACTGACATTATTTCCATGCCTTGTCATTGGCCAACGTAAGAGCTTGTTTACCCTGTCAACTGCAGCTGAATATATGGTTTTTGGGAACTTTTTCTGTCTCTTAACTGTAACTGTAGCTTACACATCCTTACGTCCTCCTTGTCAAGCCATTTCCTTTAGCTATGTTTCAACTGTTCAAATATTAAAGTGCATAAGGGAAAACTTAACCTTTAAATGCTCAATGAAAACACTTTTTAAGAGATTACACAAAATATACTATAGAAGTTAGTTTCAGAAATACAGAATAATGGATCAACTGATATATTCCAAATCTTCTTTGTTCTAAACCTCAAAATTGCACCAATAGATTTAGATACCAAAACACTCCATTATTTTTCTATTCTACAAATTTGTTTTTGTCTCCCACAGCTACAGTGACATTTCTGCAATAGTGAAACTTAAAAAAAAAAAAAAAAACTGTAATAGGAAAGAAAAAAACAAAACAAAAAAACTGCAGCGTTTTATTTTACCACACAGCTCACCGCTTTTAACATCTGCACAAATAAAAGAGATAGGTCGTTTAACTGCGGTGTTTGATGTAGTCTGAGCTAATCCATTCACCTTTCATCATTACGCCTACCTCGGCTCACAAGCAGATGGAGAAAACTACATTATCATTACAGCAGAAGGCTATTCCAATAAACGCAGAGGAGAGTAAATTCCTTTTTTGAAATGTTGCTAAGCCATTTGGCAGGCTGGCAGGGAGCGAGTTTGGTTCAGTGGTTAACATGCAGCAGGTGAAGTGGTACACTTTCCTCTTGTCTCGGTTCAGCTTGACCTTGTCAACCCGATTCCTTCCTCTCTTCTCTGGCCTCAGCTAACTGCTTTGAGACCAGACCGTGCTATTGTTTGCTAGCAGAGGGAATGGGGGTGGGGTGGAAAGTGTGCTGAGAGAGGCTGTTTGCCACCATGAGCAGTGAAAGCAGAGGAAATGCAATGTGAACAGCTTTAAATACTGCCTGCAGACTAAGTAGATATGCGTATATTAAGGACAGCCAAAGCAGTATATTTCTGTTGTAAAGCCACAATTAGAGGAGAAAAAAAAGTCTTTGAATCATTAAGTGTTTAATCTCAACCACCAGGTCCTGTGAAGGTCTTCAATCCATACTGAAACGTATTAGATTAGATCGTTTTTCTACTTGTTAAAATGATAAAAACTCATTCTGATAAATTAGTGGTCAAAACAAATAGAATTGATTGGAGCAAAAACGGCTTCAACTGATAATTAAGCTCTTAATTTAGCCTCTTTTTCTTTGTTTTATGTCTAAATGTCAGAAACTGACCTAGAATTGATTTTTTAAACTAATGAATGCAGCTGTACTTACAAGATAGCTCCTTGTACATATGTTACACCGGTCTAACCCTATCAGTTATTCATTTTGGCTTAATCCTATCTACAAGTTGATTCGGGGTTCTCACATTCCTCATCCTCTAGCTCTCACCGCAGGTCAGTTGACAACAACAGTATCTATTACAACAATAAGCCACATTCTTGTCAAGGTCACCCACTTGCGTCCAACAGGGAGGGAAGCTGTGCTGGGAGCAGAAATCCAGATAAGCTAAGCTGAGCCCGCCAGGATTTCTCTCTCGCCAGGCCTCTCCATAGTCATAAATCTTATCTCACAGTAAAGGGAAACCTGACAACAAACTGAGAGGTTGCCATCAACAGTTCAGCCACCTAGATTTCCACCCAAAGACCAACTATTCAGACTTCTTACACGTTTAAATGATGTAGCCAAGTCCAGCCAGGAAAGACCTCACACTATGAGTGATTTCCTTACTTCGTGAAGTATTCTGTGGCTGACACCAGAAATCCAATTTCACAAACTCACCTTTCTGTATTTTCAAGTTGCCTGTAGCATTTTAAATTAGGTTGGACAATAGGTGCTTTTAGATGTACAAACCAGAAACCTTATCAGCAAAGTAACAAAAGATATTTTATGAGTTGCACAGAACATACAAGGAAAACAAGTTGTTATTCAGGCTGTGAGATTTCCCCAGAGCCCTCAACCTCAAACTATTTTTAGATGTTCTGTTAGTCTGTTTCCCTCGTGTTAACACTATGCCGTGGGTGGTGCCTTCTCCAAACATTAGAAAGACAATCCTGGGCCCACACATCAATGCTCAGTTTTCTTGAAAACTGTTTATAGCAAATTACTCTGTATTGTCTAATTTACTCTCACTGGCACATTATTTTTTTAGCATTCTGCCAGCACATCATTAAATGCTATGCTTTACAAAAATGATGCTAATCAAATTGTACTGGTATTTTAAATGCAGCTTGTAACTATCTAAAGATAACCTTTAGGAACCCTGGATTTAATGGAGGCTTAAGTTGCTCGGGTAGAAAAGTGAATGATAAATGATCCAGGACGAAGGCCGTGGCTGTAGGAGGAGAGATATATGTCTGTACATATGGAGGAGTGTACAGAGCTTTGTTCTACAAATGGCCCTTGAGCTGCATTCGCTCTTCTGTCCCTAAAGCTGATTCTTTAACCAGGGCTTGCTACTCTGATTGACCCCTAGTGCCGGCTGTCTCATTGAACCATGTCGATCTAAATGGCCGGCGATGTGCGCTGTTACTAAGTGCCTGTACCTTCTGCACTACAACCTCCAAAATCCTATAAGTTTACACCTTAATGCACCTTGGGGTGGTGAATGCTGCAGCTCCTACCACATGGCATTTAAACACTTAGTGGTGAAAAGTAAAAGCATTTTAAAAAGCAGGTCGATACTTAGGTAGAGAAAGGTAAGTCACCACCAGTTTTTTCCTCACTCATAAGATGGTGGTGGTGATTAAACAGTTTGGTATGTGCACTCACTCACTATATCTGGATTTCTGGCTGTAAATAATGAACTTAATTTAACTTGATTGAACATGAACATGTTTTTTGCGAGACATCCGATAGTCGTTATCACATCTATTCATCTCTGTATCTAATCGATCAACCCATTCCATTGATATCTTCATTTTGTAGCACATTCAGCTTTTATGAAATCACGTACAGCTAAATCACACTGTTCACATCTCGTAAACCAACCATTTGAGATTCTTTATCTACTACCAGTAAGTTAAGACCTCAAATGATCATAGATGGATACATATTGTCCCACTTATAAAATCATAATGTATTTGACATGTTTGTGTGTTGATTCAGTTCAAACCCGCTCTGAACGATTCATTTTGACCCATGACTGTAGTGAAGGGCAGCTCTTCCTGTTAAATGTGCTGAATAAATCGATTAGTTGATGCCTGCTTTAAAATGCTGCTGGCGTCTCTTTCTACTTAGTTGGAAAATATAGTTTGAGCCTCATAAAAACAATGCACAACACTCAATGTACCATTGTTTGTATTTCCTGTTTGTATTTCCTCTGCCATAAATTACTGTAGATCTGACACATTTTCAGATCTAAAATTAATTCCCTTCTCTGATTAAACCGTTTCGTCACAACATGAAGGAATAGAATTCTTTTCACTTAGATATTTTAATATCTTTTAATATCCTTTTGTATTTATTTTGATTACTAGTTTCATTGACTATGTTCATACTTACTTACAAAGCTCAGTGGTAAAGTGACTGTCTTTGAACCAAAGAGTTGCTGGTTTGATTCCTGATGAGGTCATGCCTAAATGTCTCTGGTTGAGACACCTAACCCCAGTTACTCTCATTATTTGGCACCATTGTGGCTGCCTGCTACAGTGAAATGCAGCAAAAGTAATGTCCCCAAAGAGGGATCAATAAGGTATACAATTATTATTATTACTTCTAATCAGACAAGAGCTTTACACAATTGAATGTAAAAATCAATACATTTGGTTTTCAAAAAAGCCTTGGAGTAACTGAAAGTTGTTTTTACTTTTCAATTGTGTCCACTCCAACACAGTCATACATTTGAAATTCACAGTAAGATCTTCATATTAGATTTAAAAAAGAACCATCATTTCTCAGTAAGTTTTAGATGTGATCCTATTTAATCTATTTTCAAGTCTGTTTTCTTCATTTTAAGTGGTGATAATGGGTAAATTGTTGAAGCATGAACACATGCATAGAAAAGCAATTATGTCTGTCTACAACCTCGCTCAAAATAGCCCACTTCTTACCAAAATGATATTTCCCCCACAAGTTGTCAACTTGATAGAGCCTTTCCAAATACAAAAATCCCAAGGGCTTTTTATAAAAATCTTGAAGTTGCTACTTATGCCTGTACACACACAACCTTGTTTATACTCCACAAGTAGAGCAAAAACTCTGGCTTGTAGTAGAGCTACTTGAGCACATATCGAATCAAAAGAAAATCTGAGGGCTAATGTTTAAAGGTGCTCAGTGGATGCACTTAGACAGAACCACATAAGCAGGTTGAGATCAACTGATGTTTCTAAGACACTTACACAACAAGATAGCATGTCAGCAAAATACAGGAAAGCCTTGAAACTAAATCCTTTGGCTGGGAAATCTTGAACAAATAATATTACTCTACGCTAGATCATTGAAAGCAGTAATAAAGTCAGACTGCAGTGATGTCCGGGGAGCAGGAGAAAGGTGAAACCTACTTTATCACACCAAATCTCTCCTTTTGGAGAGGCGCTTAGCACAGTTCTGCTGCTCTCAGCCATCAGAGTTTGATGACCTTGTTAGTTTGAGAGCCTAATCGGCTAATGCCCTGATAAAAATAAACAATCAGTGCAGTCATTGTAGTTCCCCATCCTCCCCCCGATCTCTGTCTGCAGCTGCTGCCATAAACACAGATGATACCTCCATCTTTATTTATCTTGAGGACTTACTGTCAAACAGTCTGAAAAGCCTGAGGGGGTTCAGCTTTATTTATTGGCGGCTCAAATATTGATAAATCACTTTTAAAACTGTTTGACTACTGTTTTTTTGTATTCTTGTCAATGTGGGACACTTTTCTGATGCAATTGGGCAGCAGCTTGTATCTCTACAAATGTTTCAAATGGATCACAATCATAAACAGACCTTAAAAAAAAAAAAAAGAGTATTGTTCTTGTACTCTTTAGGTTTCACAAGTTTTTGAACATACATTTAGAAGTACTTTGAATCTTTGATGCTTAATTATTCATACTAACGCTTGGATTGCAGACTGTGGAGTAAATAATTAATCACTAAGTATATCCTATAAATACCGCAAACTACAAAACTTAAAGTGTTTTCCAGAAAGAAAAAAAACAAATGGAGACGGTGGCCGCGTGGTTAGCGCGTTCGCCCGCGGACCGGAAGGTCGCGGGTTCGCGTCCCACGGAGAGCACGTCTAGGGTCCTTGGAGAAGACACCTAACCCCCGCTTCTCCCACCATTGGCGCCGTCGAAGGGCAGCCTGCTGCGGTGTAAGGAGTGCAGCAAACAAATTTCCCCGGTGAGGGATGAATAGAGTAATTCAAAATAACAAAATAAAAAAAAAAATATATAAGAGAGTACATTTCTAATGTTTAAATCAATGCGCCTAAAAGCTAACAATATATTAATGATATTGAACAACAAAAGCCCATAATTTTAAGTCCCACATTTTTTTTTTTTGGTAAGATAACACTCAATATCATTCTTCAAGAGACACACAAACCCAATAGAAGTGATTAAATATCATCCAGATCTTTAGTGGACAAAGAAGCCCCTCTAATATAACTTATTAGAATGTGCGAGTTCAGCTTATTGTCAAGGACAAACATCTCTGCCACCCCCAACGCAAACAGCAGCTCATTTCAATATAAACGTTACCTTTATTGATCCCTTCATGCACACCATTTTTTTATTGGGGGTATTCACATGTACTCATGAAAGACGTTCATATAGTACTTACATTTTTTTCTTGTCTTAAAAATCATCTGTTGGCTTGCCACTAATGTATCTTTAAAAGCAATCATCGGGGAAAAGCACCTTGCGCTTTAAAAAAAAAGGTGTGAATGAAAGAAATTGTTCTAGGTCTCGATTCGGTGTTTTCTACTTCAAAGGTTTCAAACATTTAAAGTTCAAAAACAGCCCATTTTATGAGTTTTGCTTTCAATTTGATCCTAATCATTTGTTTTTTGGAATCTAACAATCTAGTTGTTAAAGAGGTCAGTCACACGTTGCTAGAAATCCTGCAAATAATTATCACTTAAATCTACTGTGTTAAGTTTTTTTGAAAATGTGCCACTCATCCCCCCGCTCCCCACAAAATACTCAAAGAATGGGCTTCGCCCAATTGAGCAACACTTCTTAGATAAATAAAGGTGTAAAGTTAACATGACTTAACATCTGTTTATCTAAAAGATTTCCTGTGTGACAGATGACGTACTCTGAACCTCATACCCTGGATTAGTAATGGGTTAGCTACATGCATTGCTATGACTCATCGATCTCATAATGTGGAGCATGAGTTGGTTGACACCCATTGTGGTTTGTAATGACTGTATGTGACTGGTTAAAAGACAATGAAGGTTTACATAATGAGTAATCTTAAACAGAGGTCTGTTCTGAAGCTGTTAAAATATCACATTTGTATGACATGAGTCTAGTGATTTAAAAAATTCACAACTTAATGTTGATGTAATTAGATTAAAAACATCCCGGAGAAATCTAACTAATCTATCTCAGCTTTAAGTAGAAAGCAGTTACATCGTCTTCTAAAAAAAAATGAGTTGGTGATTAGTGACTTTCTCCTGTTCATTGCTGTTTTCGGTTTTGTTCATCACTGGAAATGGTTCCTTTATTACTTTTAAAAAATGGTTGTTGGTTTGTTGAGATTTAAATTTCTAACAGTCAGTAATGCCCCACTCCCACTTTGGCTTTCCGGCAAAGTCTCTGCTTCACACTTCACTTATATTTAGTAATGTAAGTTCATTCTACAGAGAGATATGAGAATTTAAAATCTCATTTAAAAAACCTACCTGAATGGAGGTCATAAGCTGCCTGTGAAACAGCCATATTATAGGAAATTGAAAAATTATGTGAACAGCTAAAAAAAAATGTGAGCCAATTTGACCTTTTTTTCTGACTGGGGATTTTTTGTAAGATGCTGGCAATACAATCAGAAGTGTGAAATATATGCTTAAATAAATGCCTTCTTTTACATATTGTGGCTATCACACGTTTCAATTGCCATTTTGACACGTAACTAGGGACGTCCACACAAACTAAACGACGTCCATGGACACGAACATGTTCAGATAGTTGTATTGGGGTACTGAGATACCAGGACTTACCACGAGGTCAGAGGTAAATACCACGAGCAATTGTTGTGGAGATCACATCTTGACATTTTTAAGATTTTATTCTTCCTAGAATGTTGACATCTAGTAATTACAAGATGACTTCAAAAGTTGTAACCAACAGATTACCTTTCGGTGATGTCACAGTCCAAATCCTGTGGCAATGACCTAACTATCAAATGTTTTATGGTTTTCAAAGTCAATTCTTAAAGACTATCATGCCCTGGGGACTTATCCTTGCGTCAACACAGAAGTTGATCCAACAGCAACAAAAATTGTAATAACTACTCATTTACATCCATCATATCTGTTTGAAGCAGCGGGGTATTGAAAAGCTGCATGATTTTGGTTCTCATGGAAAGGAGCTAGACAGCCCTGGCAAACAGGAATAATGTACCAGTCCTTGAGGTCGAGCTTGCATATTCTCCTTCAGTCTATGTGGGTTCCTTCCATTTGCTTCTAGTTTCCTCACAGTCAGACTTTTACTTATGTGTATTGGGGACAAAAAAAAACACCTTCTGGTATGAGAGAAAATGTTGACCACAGAAAGAGTAACGACTTCTGTGGAGTCGTTCCGTGGCGATTCTCGTACAACATGTTATTCACCTGGATTCTTAAACGCGCTCCATTTCACGGTCACGGTCACTTAAATTGTTCCAGTTGTGCTGCACATATCAGAAGCTTGTCTGCAGCTTTGCAAAATAAGAGAACTAACAATAATGCTGACCAAATGAGTTTGCAACTAAGATGGCAGGAAAGAAAATGGCACGGCCAGGGACTCTTTTTACTAACGGGTAATGCAATGATTCTGCATTCAAGGACACTGAAAGAGTCTCCAGTGAGCATATCAGCATTCATAAGAGGACTGGGCTGTGGCAGAGGTGACTTTGATGCATGTGGTACTCTTGTTTAAGGAAAAGAAGCAGCATGAGAAAATCAAGCTCTCATACTCTAGAGGCTATAAAAGTCATTGGCACACAGCCAGCTTTCAGAGAGGCATAAGCATGAGACAACCTACATTTATCAGATGTGACTTTTAAGTTTCTTGATACACTAAATCACCTAGACAGAAATAATGACTAGGACATAGAGTTCAAAAATATGGAATGAGATGAGTTTAGAGGACTTGAGTTTATGGAGAAAGAAGTGGAATATATTGCTAGTGGAGGGGAAAAAAAGACAATTTCTAACGTTGAGTCACATTCAAGATTTTTAACATTTAGTCCATAAAACTTTAATATAGTTCTCCGTTCAATTTATTTTACACTTGGGTCTGGTATTAAGTTAAACTCCTCTACTATATTTTATATGGCATTAAATATATCCCAATCTGGAAATACTCTGTAAAGCGTTCAGAGAGCATTTGTTTTTTTTAGGGTTTATTGATGATGACTTAATTGAGATTTCGTTTTATTCAATCTTTCTCCTCCATCGACCATGAGTACCTGTGGTCAAAAAGTCTTTGCTAACAACAACTAAAGTAATAGATTGGTGTGCAGGAGTCTTTAAAGACCAACTATTGGTTGTCCCATTTGTGAAACTTAGTAGCACAGCAGCTTGTAAGTAATGGCTAAGAAAGAGAAACAATGTATTTTCAGAAAATTTGATGTATCTATGTATGTTATTTCTCTTGAAAAGTGTTTGACTGGTTTAAAGATTTAACAGACTTAGAGGCGATGAACCACAAGGTAACAGAGCCATGAGTCCTTTATTCAATAACGTTTCTTTTTACATATGTAATAACTCAATAATAATAAGTATTAGGCTTGTTAAATTAACATTAATTAGAGCACAAAAACATAAAAAAAAACAATGCAATGTCATTAAATAGCAAATAATATGAAATGTCCTATTTGTTTTGGGCTACCCTATGCACAATCTGTTGACTAGGTCCACAGAATCTAATTTACACTTTGTGCAGAGATGTCTATCACACAGATAAAAGAGAGTTTTGAGTGTTGAAAGGGTTGCTATGATGTATTAAAAAACAGGCATGGAAGTTAGAAGAGGCTTAATTTGGTGAAAACATGAGAGACAGAAGCAAAGGCGCTGGCGAAGATCCTGGGCAAAGACGTTTTTAAGTGTTTTTGTACTAAACAAGCCTTTGTCGCTGCCTTCCGATGTTTGCATTCTTCTCTTTTCGCACCAGTCCCAAGATAGAAACATAATCAGTATGCACACTCACACACAGAATTCTTCGGCAACTGCCCACAATCATCACATATGGGCTCAATTGAACATCATAGGGTAACCGAACGAGGTACTTAACAGGGCAAGGTTTGGTTGGACCAATTTAGACATTTTCAATCTCACATTCAGCTCTTCATGAATATGGTTTGAACCAAGGGCTGCAGTGTGTGTTTAAAAAGCCTTTTCAAACATCTCATTAGTGGTTGAATGCTTAAGTTAACTCTTTTGTCCAGGAAATGTCATTTATACCAAACTATCCATATTGTTGTTAATGTTCAAATCAAAATAGTTAAAATGGCATTGCTAACTGGTAATTTTTTATATCTTATTTGCTAAAAAATATTTTGCAATGCCTGCAAAATACCTTTTTGTATGAAAATGTAATCAAACTTTGCATCAGTTGCGGACAAAAAAGAAATAACACTACTAAATGCAAACTTGCTGCAACTGCTTTGTATTGTGAAGTAATATGAAAATTCATAAATATTTGAAATTGGTCCCCAAGGACGGACATGTTCTCCCCTTAATTTCTATCAGCAGCGTAATCCCCTTTTGAAACCCTTTTTAGGGTGAATTAGAAAGGCCCAGTATTCAAAGAGACGAGTGGAGAGAAGGAGGCGGGAATAATCACTAGGGCCTTGCTGTCTATGTGGATTAGAATGGCAAAGAAAATCCTTTCATCTCAGATCGGTACTGCCGAGCTTGAAAGCGCACACATACATATGCACAAACCTCAGATGAGCACAAGAAAATTGAAGACCGCATTATTGTTTAACTATTTTGAACATTCAAGAGAGCTAGTCACTTAAAATGTAAACAGATGAAATTGAACTGAGCTCTAAAAGGGAAAAACAGTTCTTGCATTTGAGAGATGCTTGTTTGGAAGGCTTTGCTCTCGAGGCTGACCTCTTAGTTTAGCAAAGCGAAGCCCAGGAGGGCTCGTGCATGAGCTCTCTTTTTTTTCCATTCCTTCTCACGCTGAAATGTTGACTGCTGTGCTATTTTAGGCAGACAGCTTGTTGACATCCTACAAAATGTAATGAGATGTATAAAGGCAGAGAACCTCCTCAGCCAGAAAACAACTAACACCCACAAACAACACCATCTGACAGATAAGGGAATGGATTAGCCATTATGTGTGTTTGCTCAGTTGTCTACCCCTATCAAGGCTAAATGACAAGCCTAGTTATGTGGAACAAGAAGACACAGTAAAACACCAGGCATTTATAAAATAGATAAAACA
This sequence comes from Neostethus bicornis, assembly GCA_902685375.1. NCBI lineage: Eukaryota > Metazoa > Chordata > Actinopteri > Atheriniformes > Phallostethidae > Neostethus > Neostethus bicornis. The sequence continues at coordinate 11,843,427 of LR738543.1, forward strand.
TGCTGGGATGATAGACTAATTTGGCTTTTGGGCCAAAATATTTTGACAGGAATTGTGCTTTTTTAATTCAGTTTAATAAAGACACAATTTTTTAAAACAGTATGTAACCCAGAAGTTAAAATACCAACATGCAATTTTAACAAAAGCCAATTTTTTGCACTCAAAAATGCTCAAAATTTGTTTTTCTTCACTTGGATATCTTTTTTACATTCTAATAAACATTTTGAGCACTCAGGACTAAGACAGTAAAAACATGCCACCCACAAATGTTTATGCTCATTTTCCCATCAGGTTTTGCAACTAGTTGAGTGGTATTTTCGGGTAATTATAGATAAGAACATGGTGGGAGTGGGTATGCTGAACGGTACTATAAATCCACCTCATACACACAAGAAAGCTTTACAACATTGGGCCTCATCAGGCAGAAAAAAAAACAATTTTTCATCAAGCATATGATGAAGAACAGGCTTAAATTTTTATCATCAGGCAGTTCCTTTTAACGAGCAAAAAATTATATATCTGTAAATCACAATTAAAGGAAACATGTAAGAGGACCAAATTAATATCACGTGAAACACAATTTGTTCTTTTTAATTTTTTATTACAAACTCCATATAAAATAAAACTGAATTTAATGTCTTAGGCATGTAATTTTTCCCTCTAATAAAAGTATGGCGTGTTGTTATACCAACGTAACAAATGCAAAAGCTATTTGTTTTCCTTTTAAAGTGAACAAAACCATTCATTTGAAGTTTCCTCATATTTCTGTGAAACACTTCCATGTGCAAAAGATAACAGGGATGGTGCTACGAGATATAAGCAGAAGTGTGAATGAGTCTGTAAACTTCTTACACTGAACAAACTGGCTGCGAACAATCCCTTTAGAGGACTATTAAAGGGGGGAGGGCAGAAGTGAGTAATCCTCTCTATATCACTCTTGTTCAAACACTACTCTGCAGTTAGCTTCCTTTTTGTTAAATCAGAAGACTTCAGCAAGCTAAGCTCTTGTGTTGCTCTGATTTACTCACTGTTTCTGTGCCAGTGATCATTTTAACTTTCAACAGCACGCATTTGAAATTTAGGCCAGAACTACCATGGCCAACGAATTAAAGGGAAGATTCTTTTCACATGAACAAAACAATAGAGGTCATGCAGAGACAAAGCCCCAAGAAACAAGTGAGAAATCCCCAAACATAGCCTGAAAACTCTTTTACAACCGTAGCAAGTCAGTACAAAGTTTCAGCCTCTTCTTTCTTCACTGGGAGAAAATTCCAGTTAAAGGGGGGAGAAGAAAAAAAAAGCCACGTCTGCTCCTCCCCACTGTGTGGGTTTTGTTCTGCTAATCAGACCACATGCCTCAAGGATTCAGGAATCCAAGAGCTCTCAGCCAGCTCCTCTCATTCCACATACAGCCGCAGCAGCCTGTGACAAACTATTCAGTGTGTTGTGGGGGTTAAAGACTCTATCCATTCATAACACTGTTCAAATCCTTCCTCCCCCCTTCCTCTCCTAATCTTAGGCACCTCTTTACGCCTTTCCCTCCTCATTTTACCCCTCATGTGCCCTCTTTCCCCATACTTACCACACTAGAGCCTTTTTTATTCGATCTGTCTACATACTGCAAACTAGAGCTGAACAATTTCACAATGTATAATTAGACCGTGGTCCAACCACACACACCACATTTTTAAATAGAAAAACTGGGGAAGAGAACTTTAACTTAATGTTTTAAATAAAAGAAAATTGTTATCTTTTTTGCTTGTTTTTCCCTCATTATGTCACTCTGTTTCCTCTCCGTTCGCCCCTCTTCAGTTCTCTTGCTACTCATGCATTAAGAAGCGAAATGAGGCACGTTGGAAATTTGCAGGCTGACAATGGAAGACAGCTGCTCTTGCTGCATAAGTCTTTCATGAGCTGAATTAGTTGTACAAGCCTCGGCTCCCTTCCCCCAACATGCCTGCCTCCCTAGCAAGCAGATCCAGACAGAGTACAGCTCACCTCCTGGAAAGCTTAGCCCAGAGAGAAAGACAGGGAGAAAAAGACAAAGCGTGACAAGGCCTTTTGTTTGACAGATCTCTGATTGCTTTTTGAAAAAGTGGTCCACTATATTTTTTGTTTTCCTCCAGCAAACCTTTGTGTTTATCCTTGATGAGGTTTTCAGGATAATTGTGCAGCGCTGGCATCACACTAGTTTTTAGCATATGCGAAATTGCAAAAATCAGCACATTTATTTAAACGAGATAATACGGACATACAAAAATAGTTAATCTTTAAATGGACAATGTGAAAAATTATATTTAAAAAAGTGATGAAATATGGGTGAAAAGTAGAATTTTATCTTGAGGAACCAGTTATTCTAGTTATCGTTTTACACCAGAATAAGTTCCTCAATTTAATTTGGAGGGAATTTTAAACCTAAAATAACCACATTAAGTATTTAATATTTTATTCTATCATCATTTTCAGCTGTCCTCAAGCCTATATGTGTTTACACAGCATTTGGAGAATGTGGAGTTAAACCACGCTTTTTTTGTTCTGGAAGTTTAATAGACATTCCCTTGTATAAATATTCCTGTTGGCATGGTTACATTTGGCATATGTCGAAAATTGCCTAAATTACCAGCTATATCCCTTAAGCACTAGAGTATTTTCTATGCTGGGCCAAGACTAAACATGATTTAAAATCCTTGACTGGTTTTGAAATTTGACCATTTCAAGATGAGATGTGTTGAAAATAAAGACACCACACTAGTGTAGTGTATGTGATCCTATCATACAAAGCAATTGGGCTTCCAATAATGAAAGGGAAAAGGTTTCAAGGACTTGAATGAGTTTGGGAAAGAGGTCGGCTTAAGGCGCTAGGCAAAAAATGGGAGGCGAGATTGCCGGTTTTATTTGAAATCAACAAAACAAAGCCGATGTTTGTATTTTTGCTTTTCATTGACTGCTCCTTTGTGTAGACATTCCAGAGTATCACATGTGCAAGACATTAACAGAATAACCATCATGAGTTTGCAGGCAGTTTGTAGGTATAAAATTTAATCTAAAAACTTCCTAACTTACCAAACAACCTAAGCCAAACATCAACTCTGCTGAAAGACTCAGACTACAACAGTTCTCTAAAATTCAGCAAGGGCAAATCTGTTTAAAGTGATCAGAAACTCTTGTAATTTGCACCCACCATTAGCTGGCAATAAAGGTTAACATATAAAACTTATTCTTGTCGGTCAGTAATAGAGTGAGGCGCTCTGCCATCTGAGAGGAACTCTGAGTAGAGCTATTGCTCCTCTGGGTTGAGAGAAGCCAGATGGGGTGATTTGGGCATCTGGTTAGGATGCCTCCCGAACACCTTGCTGGTGAGGTGTTTTGGGCACATTCAAAGTGGAGGAGACAGTTAGGCAGACCCAGGACCCAGCTGGCCAGGGAACACCTCGGGATCTCTCGATTGAGTTTGAGGATACCGCGGGAGTGAGAGAAGCCTGGGTTTTCCGTCTAAGGCTGTTGCCCCCGCAACCCGGCACCGGATGAGCCAAAGACAACAGATCAAAAATATGTAATTTGGTTTAAAAAAAAAAAAAAAAACATTAAAAACGGCCGCTAAACTGTCAGTGAATTTTAGTAAAAAAAAAAAAAATGCCGAGCAACTTAGCTTCCTGTTTCATAGCAATTGAGGTAAATAAGTTTGGGAAACTCTACATGATTTTTTTTGTGTTTTGGAAACAGTTTAACAACTTATGAAGCATATTCAAGTTTAATAAAGTAAATGTGAAAGAGAGGGAAAACAATTCTTCCTCTTCTCACTGGGTACTGTTAAAACCTAGACAGGAAGTGTATATGTGAAAGTGTTCTCAAGGTCACGTCCTGCTTATGCTGTGTTCATACTATAGAGATTGGCTATAATTCGAGTGGTTTTATTGGGATTTCTTATGTAACCTCGTAGTATAGTTTGGCATATCATCATGGGTAAAAAGACTCCTTCAAAGTCACCACATTCTCTGGAAAAGTATTTCTACAAAAAAAAATGTTTAATGATTCTACACTTATTACTTTAATAGTAAAAAGAGAACATTCGTCTAATGAAATGAAAAAAAAAAAAATGAATTACTCTATTCATCCCTCACCGGGGAAATTTGTTTGCTGCACTCCTTACACCGCAGCAGGCTGCCCTTCAACGGCGCCAATGGTGGGAGAAGCGGGGGTTAGGTGTCTTCTCCAAGGACCCTAGACGTGCTCTACGTGGGACGCAAACCCGCGACCTTCCGGTCCGCGGGCGAACGCTCTAACCACGCGGCCACCGTCTCCAATAGAAGGTGGAAGAGCATTGGTAATGTTAAATTATACATAAGTTTAGAACAAGATAAGCATCGCACATCAAGGTGCCATTTTCTGTTTTAACAGCTGCCACACCAAGACACCCAAGTGTTTTTGTGTCCTCATCCTCAAATATCTTGTAAACGTTGTGTCTAAAACATATTCTGAAATAACCAATTTTAAGCGGGTTCAGAAACACTTAACTGGTAACTACACTACTTCCTGGTTGGGTCACATTGCTGCTGCCTCCTGACCCGGCAACAAAAAAGCTAATTGGCCAGCAAAAAACAACCTGACAAATCAGGTGGCTGCTTGGAGTCACACGAAAACTTGACGCGAGAGAGGCATGTCAAATAGGAGAGACAAATCACAAATAAAAAGAGAACCAAGGCTCCTTGTGACCAGCTAATCACAGGTGTTGTTATTGTGATATTGATTCAAAATAGATATATTGTGCAACCCTACAAAAATCTATTCTAAGCTCAAATTGGACTACTTTCCAAATTACAAAGGACGATAAAAAGGTTAATTTCCCACCAGAAGAGCCAGAATTTAAATACCCTGGAGCTTTGGGAAGTAAAATTAGCCCAATGGAATGAATGAGGCAAATTAGGTTGATTAATCTATAAAACTCTCTCTTCACTGACCATATTCTAACATTTAACCAGGTGGTGCACTGTAGTTCTCGCACACTCTCTCAACCTAAAACTACTGAAGTTGCAAAAGAGACCCATTCTGCCTGTAAGCTATCAGAGTCAGATTATTTTTATTTTACTGCTCATTTGTTCTGATCAATGTTTCTTAAGTTTGGTCTACTACAGCAGCTGCTGGGCCACGTGAGTCTCGGATGAATGAATATATGAAACAATGCGAGTTTAAATGTTTTTTACAAACCGTGTTAACCACTCTTATGATTCAATTTGGAGTTAACATATTTCACGAGCTATGTTGGAGACAAAACCTGAAAAAACCAAACATTGATGCAAGGACGACCTGACCACTTACAAATGCTCAAGAATTTAAAACGAAGAAAATGACATAGAAACATTAGTTTAGGGTTTTTTCTCTGACAATTTCTTGTTTTCGACTTGTGTTATACTTTATGATGAATAACTGTATTCAACATTGACATAATAAGAAAGATATTACCGTAATGATACAAAGTTGAGATGACTTAAACTAAAACACTAGAATGGAACTGACAACAGTTGTGCTCATTCAACAGTCTTAGGGTGTTTTTCCAGGATATTTGATATTCAAGAGTATTACATTGTATTGTTCAAATGATCGTTTGACACAAAGTCAATTCCTTTGGGAATTTGAGACATTTTTTATTCACAAAGCAGAGGGGGAAGAATAAAAATGCAGGTTAATTCAGGTTCTGCGAGCAGAATCTGAAGCTGTGTTGTATGTTTTATACCAGGACTGAAGAAAGCAGTGAATGCAAAAATGTGAAGGACAATTGCACACTCAATCCTCAAATGTCTGGTTAAAAAAAAGCCGTCTCTTTGTGTGCATGTGCAAGACCTTGTGTAACAAATCCTTACTGGCCAAAGTTCCCAGGTCTATTTACACTCACAGAGCAAACTTTGCATTGCAAAAATGTTGCATTTGGAAAGCATTCTAATTTTTTTTGTTTTTTCCACTCAAAATGTTGAATTCATTAAAACATTTTCTTGTATTACTGGGTTACATAGTTAATAGGTTAGAGGTAGGGACACTCTGTACAAGTCCTTAGTCTGACACAACGCCAGACAAACCAATCATTAATGTTCATGTCTTTGAGCAATATGAACCAACCAATAAGCCTATTATGAATGTTTTTAAAGGTGGAACAAACAAAGTACCAGAAGAAAACCCATGCAAACACAGAAAAACTTGTTTTTGCACTTTGTAAACATTGAAATAATGTTCATCATGTTGGTCATCTGAAGAAAACCTTAGTTGTTGGATCCAATAAATCCCTCCAAAGCTACCAAAAGTGTACGGCACAAGTAGGTTATGGCATAAAAAACATTTTGTGTTAGATTTAGAAGCATAGATTTTGGTTTAGCAGTATGTAACCTTTTTGTAAATAACTTTGAACCCAAATAACACGTGTACTCAAAGAATAAATGTTCAGTTTCTTTGTCTTACTTAAATCAATTTAAAATTATTTCAAACCAAAACATATATTTGATATGTTTTTCAGTTAGTATATCTGTTTAAAAACTTTGGCAAAACACTAATGTTGTTTTATAGCATTGTCACTTTTCCTATTAAAATTTTTTCTGTTTAGTAAGGTTTCTAAGAGCTTTTAATTCACTATTCACTACCTTTTTTATTAGGTCCTCGTGTTAAACTAGCATTTCACTCTTCATTTCAGGGACGTAACGCTAAAAAAGCAGTGGCAAAGCCAACAATCCATTAATAAGATTTAAATCCAAGAAAAGTATGGACTACCACGGAAAAATTAAAATGGAAGAAGCTAAATGTTGCTAAAACTACACCTCATTGAGAGTGACAGCCAGAGTTGCAAGTTAGTACCAGATGCTAAACATAACCTCCTAGGCTAGGTCATGCCTACTCCTAGTTTGTGGATGTCTTATGTAAGAAAAGGCACCAAAAAATGTCAAAAGATTAATAAATTACTTGCCGACTAGTTTGACAGCCAACTAATCTTGGCAGCCTCACTAGAGTATCATAAGTAATCATCAGAATTTATAGCCAACTTGACAGAGATGTTAAAATTCCTTAGTTACATGTAGAGGTGTAGAAGTATCAACACAATTTTTCAGGGGAGCTTCTTTTACCAGAAAACAAACTGCTTAGTTGACAGCCTCACTTTGATGTGAGCTTGTTGGAGTTTGCACCCCTCTCTAAAGTAGTCTCTTCTCTGGTCTCCAGCCTTTAAAATCCCTGGCACTACTTTAAAGGAATGAGTTGTAACATAATAACAGTCAGGCACAGGCTAAGAAAGAGAACTCAAGCTAGCTCTCGTGAGATCCCTCCACTTTCCAAACTGGTCATCAATGCCAACAGAGAGACAGCAGTGTTTGTTTTTTTATTCAAGTGCTATCTTTCCTTTTCCCTTCTCTTCTTTGAAAGTAACACTCCCAATGTAATTTTCCATAACAGCCGCTCCATTTACGAAAGCCACTGGCACACTGAAGAAGCTGACAAAAGCCTCACTCCTCTAGATTTGTATAATGAGAGGTGGGAGAGTGAGCCACGCTCAGAAGAGGTTAGCACTTGTATTAAGGAAGTAGAAATGATTTATTCAGCATTTGAGAGCAAAAGCTTTGGGGAGCTTTAACTTGGGACACAGACAATGTAGTCATGGCTAACACGACTATCACAGAGAACAAGATTACAGATGAGACATGTAGTGATGAGGCAATAAAAGTTCCCTGGGGACGAAAAATGTGCAACTTAGCCATTTCCATGCCCAAATTTTGTTTATATTTGATGACCTGATAATACGCAAACTCTATTATAAAGTCAAACCAATTTCATATCATTTTCTAATGACTTGCTTAACATTGTTTTGAATGAAAAATCAAATAAAAACGATAAAGGTTAATATAGAAGTTGAAATACAGAACACAAACATTTTCCCCATGCTTTTGACAGAGGATTGATTCACTACAGCTAAGAAAAATGAATTCTGTAGTTGTATTATAAGGGTAACATTTTAGTACAATGAACCCACAGCACCATGTGATATTCTAAAGCAGCACTTTAAATAAATATATATTTGTAATTAAACTGCAACATCTAGTGCAAAATTGGACCCTACAAAACTGGAGTGTGTTAAACAACACATTCTTCTTTTCTAAAAACTCAAGGGTTCTCATTGTTACCAGATTTAAAGCTTTTCTTTCCTCTCTGACATTTCAAACAGACTCAAGATTGAAAAGGCTAATTAGTGACCTCTAAATTTATATCTGTACTCTTTTAAAAGACTTTATCTCACTGCCTACAGCAGAGGTTAAGTGAGAGGACAGCACCGTCAGAAAGTCTGAATGGAGGGGGGATCGAGGCTAAAAGGTTGAACAGAGTGCACTTTCAAGGTTTCCATGTTTCAATGCCTTTTAGCTGGAAACAGAAAACAAAAGAAGAGTAAACTAGAACCAGACAAGCTGAACACTGAAGGAGACTGTACAAAATGTGCTCTGGGTAATTGTTTTGATTACCATGCCACATATTCAGAAAAAGACTACCGGCTTAATGCTTTAAACACTTTCATTTTGTATCACTATATGACATGGAATTATCCAAGTTGGATTGTTATTTTCAAATGCTGCAACTTGCTGAGGTTGATGGTTATTTCACAACCTAACATTCAGGGTGTTTTCACTGATACAAAAAACCCATGGAACATTGTTACCATTAACAACTAGTACAGTCCACTTTCTATCACTACACATGTTGCTCATGGGTTCCATAGAGACATCAAAATATCTTTTTCTTCTTTGGGCATTTTCCTTCTGGGGTCGCCCTGAAATTTTGATGGGCATTTTTCATGTCATTTATGAAAAAATGGTCACTCACTTCATAATTTGGGACATTTTTACAGTTGTCATAAAATGGTGTGGGCATTTTTCAAGAAAAATGCTGTTTTAAAAACTAAAGAAAGAAAGACTGCACAAAGGAGGATAAAGTTGATACATTTTTGGCTTATGTACAAAGACCGGTTTGTTAAATAATAACTCAGTTTGACATAAGCAATTTCTTTGAAATTACTCATTAAAAAGAAAAACACAAACTCTGTTACCGTTAAAATTAGTGGCATTAATTTGTAGCACTAATACAAATTGCGGTAACACAAATGTTATCAGATATGATGTCACAAACCACCACAATCAGCGTTCGTCTATTTCAGGGACTGATTTTTCTTTGAAAAGGACTTGATATGCACCGTTGAGTGTACCAGTCACGTCATAAACTACAACTCTTTTTTACCAGGTCACTATGCTAGCTTTGGTTATTAATCTAACTTTTATTTAGGTATATTTACACGTTTACATTCACTTGTTCTTTATTAGGCTCCAACAGTTTTTAGTCATTCTATTCCACAAAAAAAGCTGTTCTACCTCTATTCCAATAAGCTGTTGTTCCACCAAGCGGCTGTTCCAATTCCACCCCACTTAATTTGGTACTACATAGCATCTGTTCTGAAGCTCTCTCTTGGACTACGGAGCGCTACCAGACACACAAATTTCCCCATAGCGGGTTAATAAAGTATCTATCCATCCATCCATCTATCTATATCTATCCATCCATCTATCTGTGATCACTTTACATTCATGTTGTAATACCCGGAAGTTGTTATTGGGTTTGACAACTCCCTCATTAAAAGTTTACATAACAAAATGAAGATGGAGAGTAGTATATAATCTCTCTAGTTATTCTGTCCTCTCTGTGCTATTCTTCCTCCTCTCCTGCCCCCTCTCACAAGCTATGAGCAAGTAGCTGAAAATAAGTGAGTACGGGATATGAAACAAAGCAAATCTGATGTGCAAATATTCACGGCTCAGGTACTGCAGAAGCACAACCTAATGTATTTCAACGGTCTGAAACAGAAACTCATTGTACCACTTAAAAGAAAATAAAACTAGGTTTGCAAAATTGCAGAGGCTGCAAGTTTTAATCTAAAGCAAGCTGTATCAATTAATGTGCTTTTTGAACATTTGAAAATATCATCTCAGAACACAGAGTTGATTAGAAAACTGTTTTTTAGCTCTAAAATACACACAAAAAGATTGCATTTTGATCTTAAAACCCCGTGGTTGCATCATGTGTCTGAGGGGTTGATTATCAATCTTCATGCTTTCAGTTCATCTTTATAATTTAATATAGTTGTCTTGGCTGTGACCTGTTTTCTCTTGACAATCCAGTTTGTCAATGTTGAAGCGGACATGACGAATGGCCTTAGAAAAGATAAGCGCTCACAGTTTCTTCTTACACCTTAATTTACTGCAGTACTGATACAGAAAACCTCCCCTTTAAACTGGAAATGATTAATTTAGCATTTTGATAGGGATATATTTACGGATAGAAAGCCGTTTAACAGCTTTTGTAACCTCTTGTCTTTCATTCATTGGTGCCTGTCAAACAATTCCCACAGTTCTCCCTAAAAAGCCTTTTGATTCTAAATACATTGTGATTACAAAGACTTTCTATGAAATTCCTTTCATAGCACTCAGCCAAAGGAGGCTCTGCAGCTTGTGTTCATGACTGGGTGTCCTGGATTTAAGGAATCAAAGAGGCTTCCTCACAGCCCCATCCCCCACACCACTTTCAGAGCAGCAGGAAAAAAGCGAGGAAGGCGTGCTGAGCACCAGCTCCCTCCCCCACACACTGCTCCACCAGGCATCGCTGGGGCTTGTGGGATTAAGAATGGAACACGATAACAGACAAAAACAGTCCTCAGCACCTCCCTGCTCTGCTGTCTTTTATACTGCAAGAGCATGAAAAGGCTGCTATGATGTGTACAATAGACACAGTGATAGATAAACTGAGTGAACAAGATAAGTGTGAGTGAATGCATAGATCTTTGTAAAAATCTTTTGTGACAATGCAAGCATTGAAATGGTATTTAAAATAGTACGTGATTTGACATTTGCTTTACTTCCCAGGCTTAAAGTCTACATCAGTATGTGCCTGACATGTTCTATTTTACTCAAGTCAGCTAATAGTGCCTTTCGTTTAATTCCAAGTAGTAATACGTTATAATTGCAAAAAAATAGAAAGCACTTAACATGATGTAAAATGAATAAAATACAGGGTGATTGTGCATCTTTGTAAAATGAATAGTCTTGTGTCGAGAAAAGAACATCTCTACTCAGTGGGCTATTTCCTGTAGTTGGGATCAGCATTGGGCTCGCCAAGGGTGCCCTTGTTCATTCTATGGTTATAAAAGAGAAAACAGCAGTAGGTCTTTTTATGCATCACATGTTCGATTGCTTTAGGGTGTGCAGTGCATCTCTTTGCCTGAAGTTGGCAACAGGCTGTCACAAGCACAATGTCAAGAAGCCTAAAGCATTAGGTCAGACTGAATTCAATTAAAATTGATAAGAGCCAGTTCTGTTTTTCAGACTCGGCTCACAAGTTTCTGAAACAGAAACTAGTAACTGAAGAAAGCTTGTTTTGTTGCTACTAAATTTTTAAAAAAATGTGCTCTCCAAAACAGTCATCAGGGCACAATACGGGAGTATCTGGGATGAGCATCAGTAAGATTAGTCATGAATACAGATGAGTTACTTTCCTCTTTTTGCCAAAGATACCAATAGACATTCTGTGCTTCAAGATGCATCTGTTTACAGTTGTATCATCTTATAAGTCATTCTTAAAAAGGGGAAACTAGGACACACTCAGGACTTTAGCTGGTTTCTAAATGAACTCCTCATGAAAGGCTAATCCAGATTCAATCTTGCATTTTATTTATGGTGCAAAGTTACTCAAACACCATATAATTTTAGTTTGTAATCTGTTGCATATTGTTCATTTCTTACAAATCCCAATTTAATCCCCTCCTGCATTCCTTGTGTAAACAATCACAGACAGACTCTTAACCAAAAGACTATTTTCTGATTTAACAAATAAAGCCAAACTCAGCTGAAAAGATCACACACTATTCTAAAAAATAAAGTTGTACAGTGCAGTTAATGATATAGTGCAGTGCTTCTCAATTATTTTCTGTCACTACCCACCTCGGGAGAAGAAAACATCTCACACTCCCCCACGTAACTATAAATAGAGTCATTTGTCTATAAAATTGTTATAAGTACATCACGACAGTGCATAAGACTGTATCTTATTGACGTATAAGAGTATAAAAAAGAAAGAAATATAGATTGATTTACAACAAGAATAGCTTAATTAACTGTGACACCTAGTGAATGCTCCCTCTGCACTCTGCCAATGAGAGCACCACTGCCCCTTAATGCAGTGGAGTGGTATTGCACTTTATTCGAGGAGTAAAAAAAATCAAAATACAAAAAAAAAAAAAAACATGTCCCACAAGGTCAAACGCACCCCCTTGACGGAGCTCTGTTCCACTATTTGAGAACCACTGCTATAGTGACACTGACCTGAAGCACCTTCTTGAGTTTCAACGTATAGATGTCAATAGAAAAAAAACCACTAGAGACTGCATTTTACAACCTTTTGCCTCTGACATGTATGTGAAATGCAGCTAAATTAGTCCTATGGTCATCAGATTAAGTTTGGTTTAAAGTTTTCAGACAATAAATGCTAAGCTAACCACAATTCAGATGGATGATTTACAACTCTACCAAAGGAAAAATATCCCTTTCCTCGGCTGGGTGGTTGAGACATATTTGGAATAGGACCAGCAGGCTCTGGACCATTTTCCTCCATGTAACAAACCTAAAGCATGATTTAATAAATTCTTTTTACAAAAAAACTAATTACACAAAGTCATCCAACCATAAAAAAGAGCAAAGAAGAGGCTTACCTTTTCATTTTTAACTTTCTTCAACGTCTTGCACTCGTTATTAACATTTTCCACCTCCTCCGGTTCGGCTTTCGTAGTCAACGTTGATACTATCCCCACCGATTCAAGTGCAATATTCCCCATTTGATTGGCATCTGCCAAGTCTGTTGATTGTGTGTTCTCAAAGGATGTGTTACGACTATTCCCCAAAGCCACTTGGGCTTGAGATACATCCTTCTCTGTGACACCAATGGCCACAACTGGGGCGCCATCTGTTTTGTCTTTCTTACTTTTCCCACCGGCCCCTTCTTTCTCTTTTTTACCACCCATAACTCCCCTGGAGGCTTTGCCCCCTTTTTCCATGTTCTTCCCAGAGGTGGAATTGTTGCTAACAGCTACTGCGCTTGTTGCTGCACCCGTTGGCTCCCCTTGAGTCCGTCCGGTAGTTTCTTTTTTACCCACATCTCCAGCTGAAGTTTTGCTACTATTGTCTTTAGAGTTCTTACTCCGCTTGTATTTGGATTTGCTCTCCTTGCCTTGAGAGCCAGACACTGGACTAACAAACCTTATGTTCTCGGGCAACGTAGCCACTGCGCTTGGTGGTGCCGCCATGCCGTCCTTGGTGCCAGACATCTCAAGTTTGTCCTTCTCTAAGTCAGCGTCAAGATCGATAATCAGATTTCCAACACCAATATCCCACTCATCCCCGCTGTCGTAAGTGTCCACCGCATTAGAGTCCACACCTTTCCCGCCTGCAGTGCCACCACTTAGGGACATTTTAGTGCCAACGGCCCAGGATTGCCTCAGTGAGGTCCGACACCCTCTCAGATGGTTGGGACTCAAGGGCAAGGGTTAGAGAATCTTCACGGTCTTTTCGTTCCTGTCCCATTTAACCACATTTTGCCCTGGAAGAAAATGATCAGAGAAAAGACTTATTAATTCAATAACTCATTCAAATAACAGTACTCCATCTCTATCCTGACAGAACATGAAGACAGTGTTTCATTGTAGGCCTTACAGAAAAAAAAGAGAAAAGAAAAAAAAAATCTTTTGATCGTAAGCCAGTAATACTCAGATGATCACTGTGCAAACCACTATGGTAATACCCACTGGTGTGACAGCACTGCTCCGAAACCCTCTCTTTATAATCACTTCCCACAGTTGTCATGGCAACCCTGGGAAATGTAGCCTAAATCCTGCTTTGACAGCCAAGGTGGCCCCACTGTTCTGAATGACTGGTTCTCTTTTCGCGAGGCACCGCTGATAGTGTCACTGCTGATAAATAAAGAGAAGCCGGCCTTTCAAACCCCCACATGCTTTAGGAGCTGTGCCTTTTCAACTCAAGAGCATCAACAGTAATCTTGCGTTAACAGAGGGACTTTAAAAAAACGACCAGGCTGTCTCTGAGAGAAAGCGAGGTTGGTGCGTTTGCTTTAACATTGTACTATGACTTTGGGATTATATCATATGATTGAGATCATATTGAGATGAGATTGCATTTATAAGTAATTACATGTTTATATGCATGTAATTTTTAACACACTGAATAATATGTTTTATATACTTTACAGATTAGTTTGTCTTGGATTCATAAATAAATAGAAAGGTACCCAAGTTTGATGTTTTAATAAATCGAGACTAGATCAGATCAAGAAGGCATGTAAATCCAATCTTCAAAGTTGTGCATTTACAGGGGTTTAGAGTACCACAAAGGCTTTTTGTTTTATCTAAATATCTGTGAGTCTTGCAATGTAGGATATTTAACAATAGGCAGTAAAGAAACTGCAAACATAAGCTTTTATCAGTTCGTTTAACATCTGTAATGGTTGTTTAGATATTAGCTCAATGCTGCATTACAAAGATCCAAATTGGGGGTGAGGAGGATTAAAGATATATCTATAACTAACAAGTGCTTTCCTGCAATACAAAGTGCAGCAATGCCAATCTATTCATAATTGTTCTTAGATTTATATGTCCTTTGATTTTATATCGCACTTTAATCAGTCATTGACTTTAATTAGTGCAAGTTTCGTGACCATTTTCTAATTGTTTCAAAAATGTAATTCATAAGACAGAGAGGTGATTTGAATATCTTTTCATCAAAATAACATTTTAACCTTGGATAAATGCCAGTCTATTCTTTGTACATCTGGCTTTATTTTTAAATTATAAGTTATAACTCAAATGACTATAGAACATAATGCGATACCATACAGTATTAAACACAGGTTCGCATGGAATCGTAACTCAGGCATAAGTAACTGATCATATTTCTCAATTGTATTTAAACATATTTGAATGAAAAACAACTAACAACTTTATCTAAGGCTTTAATATGTTGCAGAGCAAAAATAATTGCTTATAAATATACAAAGCGACATAAAACCAAGGAGATGAATATCAGTTATAATTCTCTGGACTATCTGTAAAAGCTGTATTTATGCCATTTTTTTGTTAACATCAGCAGACAAGCAAATTATCTGAAATATCTTAATTGCTTTTATGAATTTTGATTAAGTCAATTTATCACATTAAATTGTGATTCTTCCTCATTAACATTGACAAGCCTTTCTGGGAAAAGCAACGAGTCAGCACACTTTGGTTCTGTTGTGTTTGTAAAAAGAATTTAGTTACGCTCTATAAAGAAAGAACAAAAAAAAAGGATTTATTAGGGAAGGGTATTTCCCAAACAATTCAGAAAGTACAAACAAGGTTGATTTGTGCAGCCAGTTTTTTCTTTGTTGATAGCTCTTTTTTTGATTACCAAGTCATTAGTATAAACAGTAAGTGAACCACAGATTGCAAAGGGCTTATTCAACAATTTGCATCAGCCCTTATTAGCAACAGAGGTAAAACTACCAAATAATCATTTTGATCATTGTGTCTGCTTATTCCTCACAGATGGTTCCCTCAAGGAACAACAGTCAGCGACAGGTTTTAGAGGGCGGAGAGATGCAGCTGTCCCTGTATGACTGAGTAAACAGTTGTGAGGTCTAATTTGTCCAACACCTCCACAATGGAGAGGTTGTAACTCCATCAGCAGTTGACCCACTGTACTGCCCTTAGCTCAAACTGTAAAGCAAGTCTCTTTTGAAAAGGGTACATTGAGGAAATATCCCAGCAAGAGCCCCATTGAGCAAAAGGCATGCATGCAGGCTGTCCAACTCCCAGAGTGCTTGTCGTTTTTTCACAGTTCCTGTTTCACTCTGTTATCTGTTAGAGGCCATGTAGAGGTGACTGGCTTGACAGCACGGAATAAAATACAAGGGGAAGACCGTTTGTGGTTGATTTGGCACAGCTCATGACTAAATTAGATATACTTTAATAAAGTTTTCTTCATGTGACAGCAGGATGTGCCATGAACTTATAAAAGAACAATTAAACAACCAAATGTCTATCAGTAGTGTTTTGAGGACACAAAGGGTAAAAAAAAAAAGACTTTCCCCCCAATTTGCTTAGACAATCCTTTAATATGCTGTTAAAATGTGAGTGTTGTAGATCCAAATGAGACGAGGAGAAAGTGGAAATATAGTCTGAGACAAAGTACATGGTGTGACCTCTACTATTAACTCACTGGTCTTGTAAAGACAGAAATCGAAACAATCTTCCATCAGAATCAGAATATGTTTCCATACAAACATTATAAATTTAACACAATTTGCAGTTTTTTCTTCTGTTTCTGATAGCACACATTTCAAATCACAGATAATTATTAACTTGTACGGCTAGTAAAATAACTCCTCATCTCAGGCGTAACTGAGACATGCCCTTAAAGCAGACATGTGTCAACATGAAATCTTACAGCATGATTAACTCAGCCGTGAGGGTTAACGTATGCCACACTTACCTGTAAAAAATATTTTTCTAGGTTACTCATTTGGCAGAGCTAACAAAGTATAGACTATAACAAAGACTTGGATTGTACCACAGTGGTTCGGTTTGAAATAATCAAGCATTTTGTGAGTTGCTTTTTTTTTTTTCTCGGTTCTAGAGTTACAAGTAAGTAGTTCTTGGGATTACCCAGAAAGAACAATATGATGATAACTTAGCATTAAAAGCAGTAAATGAAAGTAAAAACCAAGTGTGGTTTCAAAACAGGGTGAGTGGAAAGTCCACACACTGTTTGTAGCATGTTAGGTATTCTGAAGAAAAAAAAAAAAAAACATGGTAGGAAATAATGCTCTAAATCTTAAAAACCTAGAAAACTTTCAGCCACGTAAAGTTTTTATCTACACGTATGAAGAACAACTATGATTTACAATGCATCATAAAATATTTTACCTTCACTTCTATCTCCCATAAATGCCTCACACAACCGTGGCTCTGTCTCAAGCAAGTACAGACTGGTTGAACAATGAAGAACATCCAGAAGCACTGAGGCTTTGCCAACATCCCACACATAACTGAAACAATAAACCAAAGAGCAACATTGAAGAGTTTATCTTCTGTTAATTTGATATTGTATCAAAATAAGAAATTTGCGCTGAGAATTGTTGCGATCAAGAAAAATAAAGGTTCTTTGTAACCTATTGTGAAACTCTGTAGCGGACTATGGATTTGACTAAAAAAAAAAAATATATATATTTCAATTTACCATGTTATTAATAGCCAGCCATCAACACACTGATATACTGCATTTAAAGAATATTTTCCAAACCACATGGAAAGTAGAAATAGATTTTTTTTTTTATTTTAATAGGTAAAAACTAAGAATTGGCCCATTTATTTAAAGGTCCATTTCATGCCAGATGAACTTGATAAGCAACTGTGGACCAATAAGGGAATGTTGTTGTTCCAAATACGTTGCCATGCTTATTGATTAACATCTTTCCTTTATCAATAAATGCAATAAGGAAGCCAAAATGTTCCCGTAAAAGCAATTTAAATTACAGACAGGCGTTTAAGATTCTCTGTTTCTCCGCTCGTCATGACCACGTTGTGTTTGAACTGAACGTACAAATGACTTCTCTTCTCCCTAGTTCCCTCCACCGATCATGTGCAACTCAAACTGAAAACGTCAATCTGAACACATGACGGACCAACAATGATTTGTTGCACTACCACTATTCAGAGTTGAATACTTTGAGTGACATCATAATATCATAATTATGCTTTGATATGACTGAAAAATAGCTCAACATGGTCTTTTAAATCTCATTCCCACTTCATACAAAACCAGCAGGTTTGGTTTTGTGCCATATTTAAACATACAAGGCAACACTTCATAAACGATCTTAACAGCTTTATCTCATAACTGTGGACACATTGCGTATAACTCAGTTGGCCTAAGTCGATGAATCACATGACAAACTATAAACACAAAGTCCTCTCTGCTATGCAAAGTCAACAGCCTCTTCTATTCTTGGCCAGTTATTCAGGCTGTCTTTGTTCCTAAAAGCTACACATATGAGGACAGCTTTTTATTTTTGTGACACAGCTTGCAATTACTATAGAAAAATAGCAAAATGATTTAATTTCTAAACTGACAAAGTACAAATTGATTCAATTACACTGCATTCTAAGAATAAAGCTACAGCCTACATATCCGCTTTCTTTAGATTTTTGTCATTTAAACATTTAACAGTCAAACTGTGACTTCTGCATTCAAAGGCCAAAACTCTTCTCCAATTAGGCCATGTATACTCAACATTGTTTCTTCAAAGTTGGATTCACACAACTCTACACTGAAAGCTATCTTCCTGATTGTTTCAAAGCATTCAGAGGAGTTTGACAAAAAATGGCAATTTCAAAAAATTTTTTTTTTTTTTTTTTAATACTTTCTTAATCCCTCACGGGAAATTACTGTGCTGCATTTCACCGCAGCAGGCTGCCACCTATGACGGCGCCAATGGTGGGAGAAACGAGGGGTTAGGGTCTTCTCCAAGGACCCTAGATGTGCACTCAGTGGGATTCGAACCTGCGAACTTCTGGTTTGCGGGTGAGTGCTCTATCCACTGAGCCATCATCTCCCCCATTTTATATGGTCTCAAAATTGAATTTCATGATCATATGTAACCTTTTGAAGTATAGCATCAAAAACATTTCCCACGTTAAGAATTTGTCATCACACAATACAAAAAATTCTATTGCTGATTTATTCAATTGTGCAAAAAAATATTTGAAAAATACTGACTTAAATGGTCGGCAACACATACCATGCGGTACAGTGCTTATTCTGAAATGGGACTCAGTTATCTTGGGATTCTTTTGATTTTGGCAATAGATTTACAGTGAAAACAAAAATTGGGCTTAAAAGATTTCTTTATAAGTCAATCCTAACTCAGGTACAAAAGGGTTGCTGAGACAACGATACTGGACTGTGTTTGATTAAAATTCTCAAACACCAAACTTAAGCAGTCTTTAAGGTCAGAATTGGCGTGAATTAATAAATGCTTTTTGAACAGTAAATTGAGGAGGCTATTTTGAAGGTGGAGTAGATATGGGGATCTGTGCTAGTGAGCAGTTTGCACCAACAATTTTATACAGCATGTCGTCACAATCTATTGCGGGACTAAAAGCAAAACAAAAGCGGCGAAGGCACTATTGATGCAAACTGTTATTATTTTTTTTTTAAATTGTAATAAATACCAGAAAATTATTAGGATAATTTTAACCCATATCACCCACCTCCATAGACTAATTACATAGACTAATTTGTTTAAAGTTTAAACAAATGATGTTCTAATGCTCATAAACTGAACCGATTATCCATACCAAACCTAAAATTTTATTTCTGGATTCTCAAAGCTAGTACTGATCATTTTCAAACATGTTTGTGCTTGAATACAGTGATAAATCATACACACATGCATTCTTTCAAAAAAAGTTTTTCAATCAGTCAGCAAGAGCAGTCATTAAAAACTAGTGAAAACAAAGACGAGACCAAAAACTGGATGATTCATACACTGGTCTACAGTGTACATCTTACATTTCTACCACACAGCAGTTTGATGGAGGTGGATAAGATTACATCAGTCTTGGGTTCAGAGAATACATATCAGATTTTTCAGAAAGTTCTTCTATAAAAAAACAACTTAAAAATGTCTTACCATTCAAACATGTCCATTGTTCTTGTATAGTTTGAGTTTGTTAACTTTCTATATTTGATCCTTTTGATGCTAACGGAAACTGCTTCTTTGGATCCAATCAAAGTTGGTTGTATAACAACTACACAAACAAAGCAGACTTTCTGAGCAGTGCAACTAAAATTTGAATGAAAAAGTCTGGTGTGAATATTCTTGCGGAGAACTCATAGATGACTCGTTTGATATGTGGCTATTAACCACTCCAGCATTGTGGGTGTGGTAGTTCGGTGGGGTGTAGTGAGCCTTAGTAAACATTTTCTTTGTGGTTTTGACTTAGAACATTTGGAACAACTAATTTAGCAATTGTAAGACATGTATCCACATAGCCACCAAAATACTTTGAAAACAAAAACATGCTGCATTGCCTTGGTTGTGCAAAGTAGCATGCTATGGCCCAAAACTTACACTTCTACCCCCTAGTTTACACAAAGGCAAATAGTTGTGATATGTAGGTACCAATGTGAGAACAGGGATTAAGACTGTAGATTTCCTTTTTCACTTGATAGCCCTGCAACACAGCTGAAACTACTTTTATCTGTAGGACATGCAAACTACTCTTATGCAAATTCCAAATAGAAAGGCCAGCGATTCAAGCCTCGCCGCACCCGAGGCTCGAACCCGCAACCTTTTTGATGTGAGGCCACTATTCTAAACACTGTGCCATCGTGTAGCCCAGGTTTGACATTCGTTTGTGAAAACATCAACTAGAAAATTATTTTGTTTGGCTGGGACGGGGTAGTTAGTGGTGGGCGGTATAACCAAAATCCTAAATTGGAGTATTTTCAAAATTATAATGTTTCACACTCTCCGACTTTTTTATCCTCATGCGCAAATATTTAGTGCACATCAGACCTTAAAAATTGGAAGTATCTTGAGCCATCGGACACGCCTACTTCTTAGGGCAAAAATGTTTCTCGGTCATCATTGGTTACATTTACTTGTGGTTGAGGCAAGAGTCCGGGGGAATACCCGATTCTTATTGGCTACAACAGGAACATTATTTTCAGATAATGTACACCTCTGAAAAATGTTCAGATTAAATAACCTCAGTTTTTAATGACGTGCCTGCCCAAATGCCGCAAGTAACTATAACAACATAAAACAAAAACCTGAGTGGTTCTTTTTAATTACATTAAAACTGTACGATATCTCTTGCAATAAAAACTATCTTAAAAAATACCTGCACCAACAAATAGTATGCCATTGCTTTTTGTGAAAGGAAATTCTGATTGAAATATTTAAGACAAAATAAAGTACTTATAATCAATTTAGTATGTCTTTCTCTCTTAATTGACAATGGAATGAGAATAAGCAGGCATTACCATTTTAAGGTAAACATTACCCGTTATTAATAGACAATGCGGAGGTGTGAAAAGGCAGACATGTACACCTTGTTGGGTGTTGATCCTGTACAAACAAAGTCTGTTTTCGCAGACTCAACTCCACAAAAATTAATGCCCTGTCCCAAGCATGTTTAGCAACGGAATTTACAAATAATTATGCCCTGGACCTTTAGGAAATTTAAACTTGTGCTGCTGGTATGTCAAAAATATATACCAAGAAATATATAACAACCAGTGTTCGGTAGGAAAACTGGCACACCATCCAGCACCAGGTGTAATAGATTAAAAATTCTACAGAGTGGTACTATTGGAACCAAAGACTGAACACTCTGAGCAATCATGAATTGTCTACTGAAAGGCAAACAAATTGCATTTCTGCAGGACAGTCAAAGGCAAGTTCCCCATCCGGAAGGCTCCGCTGTAACCTCCATGTAATTGGATTGTGTGCTCGAGCTGATTACCAAAATAGAAATGCACTCAGCCAATCCAGGTGATGGGAGTCAGAAGTCTGTAGGTCAGCTAGTATCTTTATCAGTTAATGTGTCAATAACACAAACCCAGTGTTGCCAGAGAAAATTAGCTTGCAGGAGCTCATAAGACGTATAAGTTTGGCATGCAGTTAGATTTATTCAGTTAGAAGTCTTGTACATTTTATGTATGCATGCATATTTTAACTTTGATTAGAAATTTTACACTCAACTAAAATAAAATTTTTAGATGTATGATGGGGAAAAAAACAGCACAGAAGTGAAAAATATTAAGAGAATAGCAAAGTTTGATTAAAATAATACAAAAGAAATGTTGTTTTTTAACAGTATTTGATTAAAAAAACACATACTGTATATGTGGGTTACTTTCATAATCTTTTCACTCCTTTTTTGTGCTTAAAATCTTAAACATAAACATATGTTTATAAACTATAAACATATGCATATAGTTTATAATTAACTTGCGCACTGAGTGGGAAAAACACACAAAAATAAGTAGAATCAAGAAAAGCTATCTTTACCAAATTATGCAAATTACAGAACCAAGATTTATATCTAACATGTTTGACAAGACTGGATCACGAGTAAAAAAAAACAAGGCTTGTCATAGTTATAAAAAAAGGAAACAGAGCAAACTATTGTTGTCTTAAAACTTCCCTGATGATGACAAATCAAATCCTGTCGAAACCTGTTGTGTTCTTTGAACAATAAATACCAAGAAAGAAAACTAGAGCAAAAAATGCAAGTCTATACAAATACAGATGTCTTGGGTTTTAACTTTGCTGGTAATTAATTTGTGCAAGAGATGCCGCATAAATACACGGGTATAATAATTTGGTACCAACAATTGAGTTAGTTAAATGGACTTGGTTTGAACACAGTGCCAGCTCAGAGTGAATATCGTGTACTTAAGGCAAGCCAAGTTTGGCCAAGATGGTTCAAATGCACTAAAATCACAAACTATAGAATTAACATAAAAACGATATAAATCCTCAGTCAAATACACGATCAAACAGAACTGTTTTCATCCTAGTTTCAAACATCGTCACAGTCGAGGGGTCTCACAGCCTCAGAAAGTTTTTTCTCCATGTTTAGTCCTGACTCTAGACACCACCAGGAGGTCGGTCCCAGAGGTCCTCAAAGTTCTGTACGGTTCAGAAGACACTAACATTTCACAAATGTACTTTGGTGCTAGGCCATGGAGAGACTTGAACACAAGCAGAGCAGCTTTAAAGTCTATTCTCTGAGCCACAGGAAGCCAGTGCTGAGTCCTGAGAACAAGACTAATGTGATAATCTTTTCTGGTTTTTGTTAGGAATCGAGCAGCAGAACTTTGAATGAACTGCGGTATCACGTATTACTCATACACCATTTTAAGCAAAAACAAAGCAACAAATGCCAACAAAATCCCACAATGGTAAATGGACTCTACTTATATAGTGCTTTTATGTGTTGGTACCTAAAGCGCTTTACAGTGTAGCTCACATTCACCCATTTATACCTGATGATGGGAGCTGCCATGCAAGACGCATACCACTATCATCAGGAGCAATTGGGGGTTTGGTGTCTTGCTCAAGGACACTTTGGCATTAGCTCTGAGCATGGGGATTGAACCGGTTACAGGACGGTCGCCCTACCAATGGGTAGGGCAACATTTCGGGTATACAATGTATTAGTGTTTAGTCGAAAAGTCATTCTGTTTGTATTAAATGCATTCTCACTCAATTAAAATCAGTTTTCTCTCATAAACTGAAAGCAGATTAAGTGTGTTCAACCATCTTTTCAAAATTCATTTCAAAAAGCCCAAGCTTCAAAATCAGGCTCTCCTTCATTTTTTGTCAATACTAATCAAAACAAAACAAAAGCTGGGTCAAAATTTAATTTTATCAAGCTTGACAATGGGCTGAGCAGTCTAAATGACAAATTTGATTCACCAGAGTATGAATAAATAATCTGATGGTTGCTTATCTGTGGCAACTACTGATGCAGGAGATGAAAAGAGCACTCAGATACTGGCCAAAGGATAAAGAAGCTGCAATCTTAAATCACTGACTAGATTCACTGATTGATTTTTTTCCTGAGCTCAAAGAGCCCTCAAGTTAAAAAAAAAAAAAAGAAAGAAGACAGAAGCAGTTTTAATAACACGCTGAACCATTCTCTTTGTTCGTGATTCCTAAATTACAAAAGTCAGTGTCTAAGATTCTCAAAGCATTTCTAATTATCTCTGCTTCAGTCAATAATTGATCTTTCTTTCCCAGTACAAATGTATAGTAACTGAGGCAGCATGTATCACTCTACATGCTTGTTTCTTTTGTGGAGTGATAGCATAAGGTCCAGACACTAAAGCTAGATTTGACAATTAATTGGTTAATATCTCTTAATAAAATCAGACGAGTCAGCTAAAGTTCAACAAACACAAATCCATTTATACATTTTGCAGGGCATCCTTTTGTTATCTGCATAGAATAAATAAATTATCACCATCTTAATTTGTGGTTGGATGAAAATCAGGATACAATTATTAGTGTTAATTCTAGTTTAAGAAGTGGCTGAACAAATTTAAATAGACTATTTTTTCACAGTGTTTTAAACATTGACAAAATGTTTTTCTACACAATCCGAAGATGGTCATATCTGCAAATTTGAAAAACTCAGACTACAAAACCGAGTTGAAAAATAAAAGAAAGAGAACAGGTTAAGCATTCTATTTCAGCATACTTCTAAACGAAGGCCACCATTTCAGAGCATCATGAGCTGGGATGTAGATACATTTTCCTGTGCCAAAAAATAATTGTTTTAGAAAGCTGACTGTCCTTTGAAAACAAAACAACACTTTACATATTAACTACTGAATAAACTAATTCAACAGCAAAACACTGCTTAAAAAAAAGCTGCTTTGTTTTGACATTTTTTTTGTGAAGCACCGTCATCTTCACAAATTTGTATTTGTTGTTGGTAGATTTAAAACCTCAGGCTGTATTCTCAAACAGGCTGTGCTGTGTTCTATGCCTGATAATCTCAATGGCTCTTTTTGTTTGCTGTTAATGTGAAATATATCACAACTAGTACTTTAGCTGTTTTGACAAATGCAATAAATTGTACAATTTGTAAAGTATCAACTTTGTGTTCTTTCTGACTAAATACAGCCTGGAGTTCATTTACCAGTTGTTTGCATGACCTTTGTGCAGATTAAAGAAATACAGCTTTAAAACAGACTAATTATTTTAATCCTTTTAAATTCATCTGTCCAAATATTTTTTTACATCATGTTGCAGTATCCAGGTGTGAAAAGAGTTGCGTTGTAAAAATGATTTCTGTTTATTGTTAAACTCTTATTGTCAATCATTTTCATTGTAGTTATTCGTGTTGAGTAAGAAACGATGTAAGCTGTCAATGATTTGTCTACACTGTGTACAGACCAAGCAATCAAAACTGTGTGCGGCAATAAAGTTTAAAATTTAAATATCTATCCACTCACTGAGTCGTTAAAAGGTAATATATTCTACTAAGTGCATGTGCACACGCACACACATCTTTTCACCTGTGCTTTATCACTCCAACGTGAAGGGCTGGTAATTTTTCTTTGATGGGAATTTCCTCTCCATAACCACATTGATGGTTTCCGGGGATGATCAGCCAGCAAGCTGTTTAAAATAAACAACCAACTTGGCTCATTTTACAAGGAATTTTGATTTTATCAACTGAATGACCCAGCAGGGGCGGGCCAAGGGTTTTCAGTGGCCAGTAAACAACACAGGTTCAAAGTCTTCTTCAAATGAGAAAAGTGTGGTTCCCATACCTGACAGCATCGCTACTAAGACTCTCGTTTGGCGTCATGACCGTTATGTAGAGATGAGATGGTAAAGCAACCAGAAACCCATCCCAAAATTATCAGATCAAGTGCGAGCATTGTACTATTTTGTATTGTCTGTACAAGTTACTTTAGATAGCCGACGCAGACGGTTAGCAATGTAGCCTCACAGCGAGGTCAGGGTTCTATCGCATAGTGGTTTGTGGCATGCCAGTTTCTATCAAAAACATGCCATCATATTTTAGGTTATAAAAGTTTCAGTTACGGTTCAAGTGACCTAAACATCCGAGATGACCACATTGGTAAATTTCACCTCAGGAACGCTTTTCGTTGAACCGCATTGCGTTGTTTAACACACATGGAGCAGAACACAGGTCAAATAAAGTTATTGAGAATAATGCAAAAAAACAGCGGAAGTACTGAAGTAAGGATAATACCTGGCAAGGTTTAAGTTATCCAAAACTAATTGATGATGGGAAGATGTAAACAATCTGACACAAAGCGGTTTATGCGGTTGCTTTAGCGTTCTTCCACAGAGTGAAAGAAATGTAAACAATGAAGAATTTGTAAAGTTGCTATCAAGATGTGGAGCATTTAACAGCAGTTAAGCTCTTATTATGATTCACTGGAGCTATCAAACATTGTTGCCACAGTAACCAACATTCCAACAGCGCAAAGCCAACTGTTGAGAGTTTGACCGATGGCTGTTCTACCTCTGTTCCACCAAGCGGCTGTTCCAGCCTCAACTCACCCAACTCAGCACCACCTACAGCTGTTCTGAAGCTGTTATGGAGCTTTCTCTTGAACTTCCAACCGCTATTAGACACACACTCCCATAGAGGATCAATAAAGTATCAATATCTGTAAATAGTATGATGTATCAGTTCAGTTGTCCAGGTAGCCTGCTGGTGTCCTGTTGAGTTGTGAGGCTTCGTCGAGATGAGAAGCTTGGCGCTTCTGCGCATGCCCAACTCCTATGATGCAACCAAACTCCACCCAACACTTGTATGCGATCTTCTCCATTTCACTGACATAATATCTACACCCAACTTTGTGATTACTCTAACCTAAACCACTACCCTTATTTATGTCTTAACCCGACCTCCATCCTAAATAGAAGCTCAGTTCAATAGGAATTGTGTCATGAAGGCGGAGTTTGAATGCGCCATGGGCATGAGCAGAAGTGCCTGAGCCTCTCATCTCAACAGAACACCAGCATTTAGGCTGGTGCAAAAATATAGAGCATAGAATGTAAAAATGTAAATAAAAAAAATTTAAAAAGTCAAATACTGTAAAACTGTTAAAATTTTGAAAAATACTGTAGTATTTAATTTTGGTCATACCGCCCAGCACCATAATCACGGTCTCAACTTTCACAAAATATTGTCCGAACATGAGATATTCCTTTTTAACCACAATCTACATACAAATTCCCGCATGAATAGAATAGCTACATGGTCAGAATATGATTATCAACAGGTTCTTTCAGAAATATGACAACATCATTAAGACCGTCTGCACTGAAAGCCTGCTTGTCGTGGTTTCACACCGCAAGTAATCCATGTTTTTTCCTTCCAACTGAAAAGGTGTCTACACCAGACAAACATGATTAAATCTTTCCATGTTGTCATCAGTATCAAATTACACCGAGTACAAAAAGAGCAACAAAAACACAAAGCTGAATTATGTCTGGTACTAAAATACGTAACCTAAGAGGCAACATAAAAAGATGTACTTTGCTTGGCTGTGGTGGACAACTGGTTTTAATTAAAGAAAAATCTCATTGGAATAAAACACGTTTATTACTTAAGGGTTTCAAGATCAAGGTTTATTGTTCCATATACCGAGCAGTTAAGAGTTTTTATATGCCAAAATGTGTTATTATTATTATTATGAACATAATGTTCCAATTATCATAAAAGGAAAATGAATAAAAATGTGTGTAAGCAATTAATTTTGTTTGAAAGAAAATCTAGTTGAACTTACTTGTAATTTGAATCAGAATGTCAGACAAGAAAATTATCTACGGTTTTTATTTTCGCTCAAAAACATTCCTGGCATTGCCTTTCTATTGTTACCTCGGAACAGATTATCATTTGAAGTGGCTTCTTTCATTTTAAGTTTATTTTAAACTCAAAATGAATGTACATATGCTAATCTCTAAAACATGTGCACGTCAAAAAGAGATTTTTATCCACTGTAATAACTATTTCAGAACAATAAAAATTATATGTAGGTTATGTATTAGAAGCATAGATCAACATAACATTTACCCTTTACAGGGCAGAGTGAACGAAAGCAGCCGCACTACTCATCGGGCAAAACATCCGAAAGCATCCGTGGCAACTCACATTTGAAAACCAGATCCTTTTCCTGTTAGTTCGAAAGCGTGTGTGCCTGTTCAGGGTATGAACAGTCAAATTTTGCCATTAAAGTATTAAGGAAACTACATGCAATTTTAGAAATAAAAATGCAGATAGGGATCATGCATCTCCAATGACAAAAAAAGTAATGGTTTAAAAATCTATGTATCAGTTGATTGATTTACACGACATGTCCTTAATGTTATTGGAAAATTTGTCCAGAGTGAAAGGCTGAAAAAGAAATCATGAGGAATGTGAATTCTGAGCAATGCTTTTTCTTTTCAAAGGCAAAGGTTCTACTTTTTACTGCATTTTATTTTGAGGCAATCCAGTTCTAAGAATTTTTGTTCCTCTCTACCTCAAATGCAAAAGAGAAGATAATAATAATAATAATAAAAAATAATAATCTGGTAATAACATGCTTTTTTACTATTGAATAAATAGAAAGATTTTTTAAATGAAAAAGCCTCCAGCAAAAGAGAAGTCAACAAATGCTGGTTTGAGTGTTTTCACACTGAACAGAAAGAGATAAAGGCACTATTTTTTTTTCCCCTTTACGCTCTACTGTGGACCATTTATAACACGCATTCCTGCACAGGCAGCTTGCCAGGCAGGATTTCAACAAATTCCTTCGGAAAACTGAAATAACCATCTGCAGTGCAGTGCACTCAGTCAAACTAATGGCATCCACTCAGAAAATTCTCCAGACATTTCTAAGTGTTAAACATGATAAATCCTTATGGAATCTTACATTAATTGACTGCACAGCCGAAGTCTGTAATAAAGCAACAGAAGCTTTACAGGGAACACTGGTACAAATGCTACTGCAGAGTCAGGAATCTACACGACACCAGGACAGCCCTAAATGACTAATATACAGCACTACTGTTTGTTCCGCAGGCAGCTGTGGTGTTGCAAATGTGAATGTCTAACTAGAGAAAGGGCACGAACAACCATTAACCTCAAATAGCTGCCTGCTTCTCTTGCAGCAGCTGCACAACAGAGACCGAGTCAACAAGCAGGGCTTCAAACGGCACCATCGCTGGCACAGTAGCTTTTCTAGGATCAATGCTTCATCTTATTCAGAGAGGCACAACTGTCACATCCCAAAATTGACAAGTAGCAGAAGTAAGCAATATTTCCCACTTTATTCAAAGCTGGCCGCAAAACTACTTTTGACAGTATACTGAATTTCTCCACATCACGGCTTATTAATGGAGCTGAAATATGGCCTATTCAAAAAGCCCACATAGGTAGCAACACCTGACAGTACAGTCTGCTTCACACCAGGAAGGTGGCATGTTTTTCATTTTGGTTCCCATGAGAACAGATTAGAGCATCCACACCAACAGCGTGACTTGTTACCTTCAAGTTTAATCCGCACGAGTAGCCAGGAATCGGCAGTAGCTTCGGAATAGGCTATTGTTAATGTTGGCAAAAGTTTCCAAACATTGTTCCAAGCAATATGCATGGCTGAAATCTGCTTTGCTAATCATGCACAACAAATATTGGCGACATTTTGTCGGATAGCTTAGCTTCTTTGACTGACCATGTGTTAAAA
Organism: Neostethus bicornis; assembly: GCA_902685375.1. Taxonomy (NCBI): domain Eukaryota; kingdom Metazoa; phylum Chordata; class Actinopteri; order Atheriniformes; family Phallostethidae; genus Neostethus; species Neostethus bicornis. The sequence continues at coordinate 11,872,829 of LR738543.1, forward strand.
GAAACTATTGCATGAAACTACCAAAAGCAAAACTATCAAAAAAGCACAGCTGGTTGTGATGAAACAAAAGTGTTTTTAGTGTGAAAATAAACATATAGTAGCTTTGTAGTAGAGTGACAAAGCTCATGATACGCACACAATGCTCCCACAACAAAACTGTTTAAAAAGCTGCCGTGTCCATTTTAAGCACATGATCTAGTTTGTAAAAATGGCATATTCAGGAGGCTAAAAAAAGAAAACTACATTTTACTAAGATTAGAACTATTTCTCTTAACTGAACATTTGTTTTTGCGTCAAAAGAAGCTTCCAATTTGTTTTCTACTATATACACAGATTAAGAAAATATGAAAGACTAAACTGGTGTAAACAAAGATAATGTGCGGCACTCAACGGAAACACAAAACATGAAGAAGGTAAAACAAATAATTGCAGGGACTTGGCCACTTATAGGTCCACCCAGTTTTGTTTTGATAACACTTGTGAATAAACGCATGGGGCGGAGGAGTTTAATCAAGGTAGAGTGCAGAGAAAGGTAGGCAGCAGGTGCTAAGATGCAACAAATATGTCTGATGTAATAAATATTTCAGACATTTGCACAAACTAAAGAATCTCTTCATTGGGAATCACATTTCTCTATGAATCTCAACAGGTTTCAGACAAGAAAATACAACCTTTCAAAATTCAAACAAGGGATCAATTTGGGATTTGTTCACCATCCGGCTTAAGTCAAGACATAAATTGAGTTCCAAATTATTATACACATAAAATGTTTCCTGCATTTTGATATCAGCGGCACTTTCTGTTATCTGCTTTGTAATGTCATTATAGCAGCTGCGGTCATAACCTGGTATATTTGTCCCGCAGAATTCTTCCTCATTATAATTTTATCCATTGACACAGCATAGTGTGAGGTCCAAATCAGACACAAATCTTTTTAAACGCTTACATTGTGTGAAAAATCGAATGAAAATTTTCTTTTCTCTTTCCCAAATTGCAGAAAATATCGATCTGCTTAATAATCTGGGACAGATTTTAAGAGTTTGGCTGCAGTGTAGCAAGCATTGCTACTGATGCCATTAAGTCAGCACCAAAATAAATGCTGTAAAACAAACTGTACATGAGTAAATCATCACCCAAAATGTAATAAAACTGTCTAATAAACCAATAAGAAAAAAATATACAAACACACAAACTATTTAACTGGTAAAACACATCCCAAAGAAGCAAAAGAAATGTTTTCCAGCTGGAATACGTGCCGGTGAGAAAAGGTGTGTTTTTATAAAGCAACTTTACAAGGTTTAGTCAAGTGATTCCACACCTACCCAAACGTACCAGACGTTCTAAACAAACAAAGCTGAACAAAGAAGCCAAAGTACTTCTACACCCTACCTTTAAAAACATGGCGTAGTGTCTGTAATACATGTTTAACCATCTTGTTGTCTTTACGAACTACACAAGGTGTTAAAAATACATTTTTTAGCTCTTCTTTTCTTCAAAACTTTGTCTTTCATAAATAAATCTGCCATCGGCCCATCAATTTAGTCATCCATGTATAATAATTATTAATTTTTTTTATTACCATGGAGCCAATTTATTATCTGTATTCGGACTAAAATTATTGTGCATTTTAACCAAGATTAAATTTGTGGAACATTATTTTACTACCAAATAAAGAAGAACCAACATTATTATACATCACAATTTTATAATGATGTTTTATATCTATATCGATATTGGTGCAAAAAAACATTTGTGTATGTATCCATTGAATAATACAGACAATTAAATTCTCATTTCTAAAAGCCATCATCACCTAAATTTACACTAATAAACCCCATTAGCTGTGAAGCAGTCACAGACTAAAAGCACCCTGAAATGAAGGGGTGGGAAAAATTAAATGTTAGTTTAAATTTATCTCTCTTATGCAGACGTTTGACAGCCCTGTTTACACCACAACCACTCGGTCATCAAATTTGCAAGTAAGCTATGCCGCAGTTCAAACGCCCATGACCCAGAAAACTAAAAGAGCACAGGTTTTGCTTGTGCTGTCCTCAAACTGTCACTAAAACAAATAAACACCTTTTCCTCGGTTTGTCATGCACATCGCTTCTCCTAAAAGCCTGTCTGCTTTCCTTTCCTCAAACATCTTCAATCTTCTTTTTTGTGGTGGCTGTCAATTTACAATGAAAGGCAGAGAGATAACCTCTACACATGTTCTTTTATCTCATCGTTCAGTCTGTTTTTTTTTTTTACAACGCTGTAGAAACCCAAGCTTGAACAACCATTCACCGTCGCCCTAAAATGTAGCCAGTAGCACATGTGCATTTTATAGCAGCACTACATTAACTTTGATGTATTACCACATTGGTGTATCTCAAAGTTTCATTTTACTACTAGTAACTTAAAGCTATACGTATGCTTCTCTAGTGAGTTGTTTCTACTGTTGAGAATGCTGAAAATCCGGGACCGATCAATGACTGTTGCAATGATTACTCAATGATTGTGTGTGCAAAGCACAATACAATAATTAAAAGGACAGTCCACACTAACATTTGTCATCTTCATCCTCAAAAATACTGTCAACAATTGGGTAAATGTTTTAAAGACCAGTAAACAAGCACAACTGCATAATTACAGTTTTAATTTCCTTTACTGTGCAAAGAAATGCCACAAAGATCCCAATAAAAGGCACAAATCCCCCTCAGGATGCTGTTTAGAACACAAAGTCAAATTCCTTTTTAAACCAGTCAGAACAGTCCAAACTAGTTATGCTCAAGTCTCATGACTATTACTCTGGCGGACAAATGTCCAATGCAAATGTTTTTTTTTCATGGGAAATAAGCGTCATCACTGTGGCAGTGATGTCAGTGGAAACCGACATTCACTCCCTCCAGTCACACAGCGTGATCTGTCCAAAGACATTACTGATATTTTTTTTTTTGTGTTGCTTTATTGGTTCTATCGGGTCTTCACTCCTGAGATTCGCTTTTTTTTCTTCCAATTGATTTTTCTCAGTTGTGAAATTGCGTAACGCTCTTTATCAATGTTTGACATGCATTTCTTAGTGAAATAAAGGATTTTGTTCCATCACCTTGTCAGATTAATGAGGAAATGAACGGGGACTGATAATAACTTCCTGCAGCCTGATTAAATCTGAAATTTGTCATGCATGTCTGATTTGATCAGAAGACCCAATTGGTGAGGTAAGCCTGAAAATGTTTCATAAACATCGGTAGAGACGATTAAATTCTCAATTTGTTTTCAGGGACAGTCAGACTATTTTCTAATAACAATAGCTTTATTTACATTTTTAAATGCAGGGCTGTATGGCTGGGTTTGGTAACATGTTTTAATTTATTTTTTTATTTTAACGTCCGGTATTCATCCTTCAATGGGGAAATTTTTGTGCTGCATTACACCGCAGCAGGCTGCCAAGACAGCACCAATGGTGGAAGAAACAGGGGATTAGGTATCTCCCTACAAGACATCCAGACATTACCTCAGTGGGATTCAAACAGTCTTCTCCCGGTCTAAGTGCGAACATTCTACCACTGAGTTATTGCCTCCTCCATATTCAGATATTCACATATTCAGCGTTCTTCATTTAAAACTATTTGGCCTATTTGTTGTTACAGTAGCGTAGAGTTAGAATTAATCTGATAGTAAAGGCGCTCTGACTGCTTCTTATGATTAACTGACTAATTATGATGTAAAATTTACAAAATTACCAAGAGCCACGCACACAGAAAGAAACAAGCAAACATGGCTAAGAAAACTCAGTTTTCCGTTAAATTGGCCGACTATTTTGTGTTATTAATTATTAATGTTGTTCCTTTTTTGTTTAAATATAATTATTTTCTTCCATTAAAAGACCGTGTCTTAAGAAGATTACTTGATGCATCATGTCAAACTAATCTGTTGCCTAATCAGTGATCAACATTCTGAGCTTGTCCATATCTGAAGCTGAACATCATTTTCCAAACAACGCTCTGTAGACAAAACTTACTGCAATTCAAACTTGAAAACAACTCCACAGAGGAACGGGGATCATTAAGACTTACCAGAATACCACTCTTCTTATTGATAATGTTTTTCAATTGGTCAGAATACTATTGGTACTCCTATCGATATTCTGTATGCATGCAGGGAAAGACATATTTTAGAAATGTTTAAACAAGCTTTAAATTTAATATCAGGTGACACGATGTGACTACTTGCTGTTGATAGAGTTTGTGTCTCTAACGTGTTAGAGAACAGAACATTTTTTTAAATAAATTACTTTGTTGTCAAATGTATTCAAGATACCAGAAAAATAACAGACTTTGTTGCACAATGTTGTATGTTAGCTAGTTTTAGATTGTATGTTGGATAATTTATTATTATTGAGGCATGGCAGTTGTTTCTTTTTTACAAGGCTCATAGCTGTATTAATTTATCCACGAATTTCCTAAATGTCATCTACCGCTTATCAGAGGCCAGGTAAATGGCCTCAGATGAAACGCCCAGACTTTTCTTACCCCGGCCACGTCCGCTATTGTAGTAGATAAACCAGGAGGATTGTAGAGTGTTTCCGGGCCAACTGTGAGACATAGTCCTTGCTGCAGATCCTGGGTCTACCACAGGGTCTCTTCCCAGTGGGACACACACAGAACACCTCAACAGTGAGGCATCTGGAAGCATCCTAACTAGGTTTTCGAACCCCACCATCTGGCTTGTTTCAACCAAAGGCTCTTCGTTTAGGCCCTCAGTCTATCTGTGGGAGAGGGCCCAGTCACCCTGCAGAGTCAAAAGCCTAGTCAAAAGCAGATCTTGGCCACTTGAATCCAGGATCTTGTTCTTTCATTCTCCACCCACAGCTGGTGACCATAAGTGAGAGTAGGAACATAGATTGACTGGTAAATCGAGAGCGTAATTCATCGGCTCAGCTCTCTCTTCCCCATGGACCGATGAAGCATCCTAATTATTGCAGATGCCGCAAGAATCCATCTATTGATCTCCCAGAACATTCCTCTCTGTCTTGTGATACTTAAAACTCCACACGTAGTTTTTTAAAAACAACAATTTAGTTACAAGTTCCGGATGTGTACGCCAGCATGCATACCGCCAGCACGCATACCGCTTAATCCAAAAGCACCAATATGCGTCGTACAAAGACAGTCAACCTTTTGCTTCAATGTCGTGTGTTTTAAGGGATTTGGACAAGTTTCAGGTGTTACTGTCCTTGCAAGCTATGCTTTTTAGTACATTTGAGACCCCATGTGCTCTCTCCATCTGCTTTCAAAAAATACTCATAGTTGCTAGTTCATCGTCATGAATTAGTTTTTACTTGTCAGTAGAAGAATAAATGCGGCTCGGAAAAAGAGCGTGAGCAGCCCCTCCTTTTTGCACTGAAGCACGACAGGAAAAGCAAAGAGGGAGCGTCAACCTGTAGTGTATGCTGTGTCTGCACTGTTGCCGCAGCATTATGCTGGTTCCATTAACAATACCATAAAGTCTAAAACTTTTTGATCTTGTGAAAATTGATGACATGACATCGGGGATAAAAACAGTGGGTTTTGATAACTCATCTTAAATTCTACATCAGAAAAATAGACTAAAAATGTACTAGAGGTTTTAACAATTTAGACAGTTCCTATCCGGAACCGTAAGCTAACAGTGTAGCATTGTCAGGGCATAGTGAATGTCCCTCGGCTTTATTTTAAACCTAATTTACTGGAACATCCACCATCAATGACCAATGAATCCTGTTCATGGATGTAGATGACAATGAGAGTATGTTTAACATAATATACGTACTCACATTATCCATGATTCCCAATAAAATATTTTGAAAATATACTCAAATTATGCACTAAATGTCTAAAACAACAAATACCTGCAATGCTTGTACATGGAAGTGAGTTAATACATCCTCAACTGGCCCCAAGTGAATGCTGTGAGTAGGGCGATCTTTTAACAATATCTCAAGAATTCCAATACATTATAATGTGAAAAGTGCACATTAAATAAATGTACCTGGCTTGTTGTAACTGGCATGTTGATGGTAAATGACTTGTTCCTTTTTGTATTTCTGTGGTACGAGAGCAATTTTTACATCAGTTGAATCATTTTCTACCCAAAATCATCTTAAGTTCTCTTTAACACTCATTCACAAATCACCTGTCTGGAAATTTTCTGCCACAAAGAATTATTAAAAGCCAAGAAATTCTCTTCAAAGTTACTTGGCAACTACATCACAACAACCGTTGATCATGTTAGGTTGTCTATGATTTGGAACTGGTGGGCAGAGTCCAGTGTCAGGTCAAATATTAAGCTTGGAGATCAAGAAATTAAGATGGAGACATCTCCAGTGGCCAGAATGTTCTTTTATTCAGCTCAGGATGATTCAGAGGAAGCTTCTAAGGGCAACTAGCATGCATTACTGGTAATCTTTAAAGTCCAAATTCCATAATTTCAAATTACGTGCCAAGAAAAACTTGCGAGTAACTTTGTCACACAACTTGTTTTTTCATCTGAAATAAATACAAATATAATAGTGATAAAAATAGATGACACACTTATTTACACTTTATTTCTCAAAAGTAACAGATTCTCAAAAGTATTCTTGGCTCAGAACTCATACAGACAAATAAACACTATAAGAAACCAAACAGCCTTGGGTTTCAATCCGCCGAAAGAAGCTTAATGTGATCATCATAAGCATATAACAATAACCTTTAAGAAGTCTGAAAATGACCAATGTTTTAATGGTAATAAGGGTCTAATTAAACCTCTGTTAAATTACAGTACGTCTGCTTCCACATGTCTTTTCAACGTGATAAAACAATGTGTATTTCAGCTAACTACAACAAAGTAAGAAAATTAAAAACAACATATTTTTTTTCTTTAAAGCACTGGCACTTTTAGTTGATCATCTCTTTCCTTTTTTAAGCTGCAGCAATTGTGTAATTTGCGGGTGTTCTCTCATTTACTCATCAATTTAACGAGCGAAGCTGGTGTCATCTGAGAAGCACAGGCTTCTCTTTGATTTCACAGATGAGAGTGGATTCTGTGCTATGATTAGGGCAACAGGGACAGATCCTCCCACACACTGCCACCATGTTGGAGTATTGATGTGCTCTGAAGAATTCCCGCACATCACTACATCAAAGAGCTTTCCTTGTCTACACAAAGCTCAACTATAAAATGTGTGTCTTTATACATGGCCATGACATTCCTACAGCTACAGAAGGGATATCTGAAGCTGTAGGCTTAGCTGCCTGCTATTCAAGAAATCCACACACTTCTTCCGAGTGTCGAAACCAAAGCATCAATCTTCTTTATGTTGGCATGTAAATCATTTAATTGTAGAGGGGAAATTGCCATGTGTAAGTTGTAGTGCAAAGATCACCAGTGTCAGGAACAACTGAAGCGCAATTGACTAATGAGGTCATATCACTTATGAGTGGATGAATGAAGACAGGACTGAAAGCAATAGTGTGTTAAATATACTAATGCAATTTGACAAGGATTCATTAATGCAACAACAACAAAAAAGACTCTGCTTGAATTGGCCAATAATTGTTGGTTCCCGTCTTTCTTTCTTAGCACACATAGGGAGACATTTTAAACCAAAGCAAATGAGACAGCTTTTTTTAAGTACCCCAGACTGTTGTGTACCACAAAAGCTGACAACGTCTTTACAGCTTGTGTTGAGAAGAGGGGGGGTTGAGTATAAGCTGGGCTCGTGGCCCAGGAAAAGATAGATCACCAATTTATAGCAAAGCAATGGCGCAACAAACATTCAGTGTTCTTTTCTTTGCTCTTACTTGCCAGTGAGAATTTTAATCTAATCAATGCCATAAAACTAGTACAGAACTGCAAATTTCTGGGCCAGAAACACAACCTCTCAGCTCGTAGCAACTGTCATATCCTGTACACTCAAAGTTTCCCACAAACGGTAGCTCCAGGAAACAAAGAACACATCCTCACATTACAGTTCTTAAATTTAAATCATTTATTTTAGTTGCTGTCCAGACACTACTCTCACTGCTCAATCCTGAATATAATTGTTTTTAAAAGCTAAAAATCCATCTGATCAGTGATACTTCTGAACATCAGGTTTAAAAAATATTTCACTGGGAAGAAAAAAAGATTATTTAGCCGCTATGGAAAAAAAAAAAATTACAGGAGGTTACAAACTACTAACCAGCAGGGGATCTATTATTATATTTTAAACAAGAAAACTCCTGATTGTAAAAATTTTAAATATTTGCCAACTCCACACAGAAAGGCCAGCGGTCCAAGCCTCGTTCCATCAGGGACTCCAACACCGACTTTCTTGCTGTGAGGCCACACTCTTTGAAAACATGCTTGTTAATTTAATTGGCCACTATCAAAATTGCCCGTAGGTATGAGTGTATGTGGCCCCGCAACAGACTGGCAACCTTTTTGGGGTGTCCCTTGCCTCATAGGCTCCAGCAACCCCTCAGCCCCGTTAAGGATGACCAATTCAGAAGATGAAATTAAACAGATTTTTAAAAGTAATTTCATTAAGCTACAAGCAATCTACCAGGATTTTAATCTTGTTGTAAAGGTGATGATGTATTGTGTGCTATTGACTTAAACCACACTATATTAACATTTAAAACTAGAACATTTACCAAGATTCTTTTCGGGGTGCTAAGAACGAAGTCAACCATTTACATTACTGGTTTAAGCATACAATCACTGGGGATGATCTGAAAGTCAGAGGACACTCCAGTATTGGATGATAGAGCTTTATCTCAAGTGATCAAACATGCCCAACCCCCCTCAGTCAATATCACTACTAATAAATCTCAACCTCATGGAAACACTGTTTGTTTTTTCAACTACAAAGATGCTCAACCTGTTTAGTAACGCTAACTGAATCATGAGGCTTAAATTGTGCACACAAAGAATCAGCGATTGCATGTGCTTTCCATTTCACAGGCATTTTAATTCTTTGCGAGAAAAAGAAAGAAAGCAAGGGCATAGTTCCCTTTGAGTAGGTACATACACTCTTAAGTAAACAGCTTCACCCAGGTGACTTTATCATGCCTGGAAGTCTTTAGAAGTGTACCTACCTTGAAGTACACAGGCAAAATCCTCTCTTAGCTAGCTCTCAGCTGGTGAGCAAGCGGCCATGAGCAAAGCTAACATAATCCCCTTGTCCTGGACTAATCTAATGCCTTGGACCTATAAACAAACACTGTTAAAACGCTTCTCTCCCACAATGTTTCTTTGATACTCAATCTGACCCGGAACAAAATTTAAAATGTGAAACACCGGTCAATGTTATTCCATAACACAATGAGGCTTTTATTGGCTTCTGTAAGCTGCTGGATTTCAAGATAAGATTGAAATCGCTTGTGAGGTTTACAAATACTGAGCCATAAAACTTACTGCCAAAGCTCCACGCCTGTACCTTGTTGATCCCAATCAAACTTCTAAATAAAAATTTAAATTTCCTCATGTGGCACTGTTGCAATAATCAGAGCAGTCTTAAATTTTATTTCACAAGAAGACCAATTGTGCAAAAACAACAAATCTCTCAACATACTCGTAAGGTTTATAAAACATCACGGCGATACAAAAGACAAGAAATCTATTCATGCGACTCGGTCTCTACTTTAAAAAGGTAGTTGAAAGGAAACAAGTATATTAAATCAATAAATGCTGAATCTTCCCCTCTGAAAGAAATGGAAAAACAGTAATGGAAGCACTGAACCTTCTTTAGAGAGGAATTCAATTTTGTAGAAAATACTTCAGAGCAGACATTGTTGTATTACCATCTTTTGTATTGATTTTAAGATGACAAGTGCATGAAAAGAAAGAGCAATAAATCTGAAGATAAAATACCCTTACAATGAGTAAAAATCAATAAAATGCAAGTCTGTAAAGACTGCATACAGATAAACCACTCTTGAAAATTTAAAGGTGTGGTACTAGAGACAAATCACAAATACTAATGCTACAAAAGTTTATTTGTCCCAAAAAAACAAACTGATAATGGCGACAATTCGATTTGATTCATTTACATTTCCAGGCTGCAGCTAATAAACATTTCAGTAATCGATTAATCTATCAAGTATTTCGTTTGAATAATTAATTCAACAAATACTTCAAAAACTTTTCATACTATATTTGAAAAGAGATTGTATTTGAGAAAAAAAAACTAAAAAAAAAACAGTGATCAACTTAATAGAAAATGAACATCTAAAAACATGTAAAATGAAGGTTCTAAAAGTGGGTTTTAAATCTAAAAAAAAGAAATAACACAGACTTTAAATACATTTAAAACCATTGCTTTTGCACTATTATCAGTTTTATCTTCCCTAAAAATTTTAATAAGTAAATCTCAGACTCAGCTCTACAAGAACGAATAAAAGTTTCAACTATTTTTTACAGCCCTGAAATCAAACTTCTGCTTGCTGAGTCAAATGTGCCGGGATTAATCTCAGGGTGTTCATGTGCGACTAAGACATGCTCACATAAAATAAAACAAATCAAGAAAAGTTTCATTTGCACTGTCAGAGATCAAAACTACAATCTCATGTTACTTGTGCAAGTATTAAACTGTATTAGATACAAATAAAACTGCAATTACAGCTAGGCCCTGTCCACACGTAGCCGGGTATCTGGTAAAACTAATTTATTTTTATCTGTTTTGGCCTGTCATCCACACGAACTTGTCATTTTTTTTCACTACAAACTGTCGTTTTTAAAAACTCAGACAAAAGTGAAGATTTTGGAAAACTCCGGTTTTGCGTCTGCGTGTGGACATGTATAACCGGCGTTTTGCGTTTTTAATTGTCACTACCTGCGACAATTAATGCATTAACTTCTTTTGTGTGCGTCCTTGTTTTTAATATCAGACAGTGGACAGCATGGATCCTCTGAAAAAACACTGCCGACTACTGGCCTAGCATGCTCATAATCGCATTCAGAAGCGCATTTATATGTGTTTGTGTGGCTGCGCTTCTTTTGAAAACGGTCATGTGCATATGCAAGAGTTCTTCAAAAACGGAGGACAGCTGATATGCGTTTTCAAAAATACCCGGCAATGTGTGGACATGGTCCTAATGTCCAGACTACGACAAACCCATGAACATGTCTATTTGAGCAGACTATTTGTCAAAAAAAAACAAAAAAAACTTTGGTAAGAATTCTATTAAATAACTTCAAACTTATTTTTAATGTACTGTTAAAACAGCAGGCAGCCACGATGGCATTCACTTGCATTTAAACTTGTAGGAAAAGGTGATGGTAGTTTTGCGATTATCACGGATCTCTTGTTAAGTCAAATGTACTCAAGTCGAGCTTTTTTCCATTTGGTTTTCAGAATCAGAATATACTTTAATGATCCCACACATGGGAAATTTGTGTGTCACAGCAACAACTTCCTATCTGCTAAGTGAGTCGTTGTAGAGTCCGATCACGTACGGAAAGAAAGACCTCCGGTAACGAGATGTTCTCGAGCGGAGCTGTCTGAGCCTCTTGGAGAAGGAGCTCCGCTGTTCGTCCAGGAGTGGGTAGAGAGGATGGTCATGATTGTCCATGATGGACAAAAGTTTGTTCAGTGACCTCCTCTCTACCACTGCCTCAAGTGAGTCCTGTTTGCTGCCAATGACAGAGCCAGCCAGTCTGATTAGTTTATTCAGACTGTTGGCGTCGCTGGCTGCGATGCTGCTCCCCCAGCAGATGACAGAGAAGAACAAGGAGTTGGCCTCCACAGACTGGTAGAAGGTCTCCAGGATGAAGATCCAAAGATCAAAAGGGAGGCAAGATTGACTTACCGCTTAGTCTTTTGTGTGTTGTCTTCACAACAAAACGATAACGCACGCATCCCACTGTGTGCTCTACAGTTTTTAATTTAAAATGGTCCCATACTCTGGGTTTGTAACCCAACAATGGGTTTTTAAAATTAAAAATTTCTCATGCACATGACTGAAGGAAAGCTGAAATTTGTAACCAAAGAAAGATGTTGTGGTACGTTTCCTACTTTTCTTGTTTAGTTATGAAATCCTGTTGTTTGTTTGTTTTACATCAGGCCAATTAGTTTAACAGCTAAAAAAAATCCTACTCAGACTCTTAGCAAAGCTGCTACCAATGATTGCAAAAGTTCCCCTATCATGTCGATGCTATGAATTCCTTACGTAAGCTTTATGGAGTAATTGTGCAGTTTTTTATTCATGGATTGTTTATTAATGTTAAACTGGCGTACTAAGGCTAGCATGCTGCTGAGCAATAAGACACGTTAGGGAATAAGTGAACACTGTCATAAACTATATATGTTTTATATTTATTATACTATATTAAACCCTCATGGGGAAATTCCTGTGGTGCATTGCACCGTAGCAGGCAGACAGCCAATAAAGGCACCAATGGTGTGAGCAACTAGGGGGTTAGGTGTCTGCTTCAGGAACACCTTGGCATGAGCTCAGCAGGATTTGAACTGACAACTCTTCAGTCCAAAATTGGCATTTTTACCACTGAGCCATGCCTCCCCCTAAAAATAAGGCTTTTGGTAAAAGTCTGCCAAAAATACTGACAACTCTTCCACGTCACTGTCAATGGAAGTCTTTAGTAAAAGGGGAAAGACTTGTACGAGCTGAATAGAAACCAGAGTGAATTGTGTGTTTGTTTATTAAAGAATACCTCACTGTTAAGGCAGAATACAATTACATACATAAAGTTGTGTGCAACGTACAGTAGCTGTGCAATTCATATGAAAGCCTGTGTCCGCACCCCCTTCTGTAGAGGACTACTGTAACAGCAATATGTGGCTATACATTTTTTTTATTGTTTTAATAGTAGTAGCGGAAAATAATCCATGTTTTGGTGTGTTTATAGTGTGTTAAAGGGTGGTTTGGTTTGCCTCACAATTATGTTTTTTTTTGGTCCCTCTTTTGCTTGCATGTTAACCCTAAAGTTAAAACAATAACATATTAAACTTGTTCTGATCTTTTAATGCTTTTGAGTGCAGTGGGGATAAAAAAATGGATTAAACTTGGAAATTGAGTTTCATGTAAAAAAACAACCCAAAAACACAGATATTTTATTTTTAAGCCATATCGGCCAGGACTTTTTATGTTTTGTTTGTTTCTTGAACAGCCTTGCGACAATTTAATTTAAAAATCTGCTATAAACATGCGAACTAGTGCAGTGTGCTATTTACAGCGGTCATTTGTAAACATGCTCTAGAAGCGGTAAAGATTCTAATGAAAATATTTGGATTTTTTTTTTTAAAAAGCCATAAAGCACACACAGAAAAAAAACCTATATATATATATTCAAACTACTTGATTCAACAAAATAATTTCACCCCAATACGTTTGTTTTAAGATTTGGACACGTTTGGGCTTCCCAAAAAAGAATGTCATGCTAATTAAATGGAGTCGTCTATACAATCTGCATACCAAACCCTGATTACAACAGATCTTGATATAAATGTTTACTGACAAAATACACAAAACAACTAAACCACAGCTCAGTCGCACACTGACTCCACAACTGCCGCTGGGTTACTAAACATTAGTTCAATCTTTGATATATGATTGTGGTATTTTACTCTAAAATGAGCGTCTTTTGCAGTTGTAAGTATGTAATTTAAGAGCTTTAAAAACATATTTGTATGATTGCTTCTCCCACACAAATAAACAGCTCACTGTGTAAGGATAGAGTCTGCACTTAAAAGCAATAACGATCTCTAAGAAACATTCAAATTTCTTCATGCCAGATAATCACGGTCAATATGGCAACTTGTGCATTTAGGTAAACATGTGGCATAGCAGGAAACAGTGTGCGACAAACACGTTACATAAACACTCATTTCAAATGAATGGCATTGATTGCTTCTTTTTTTCACCTACCTTGGTTACCTATAAAACCCAAAATTGTCACCGTAAATCATTTTTGTTTATATTTACACTATATAAACAGCAAATTTGCATGTTGACTTATGAAAACCAAAGAGAAACAATAACAGCTTGACAATGCATACCACTGTTGAGAAACCATTAATACCATTTTGGACAGCTAATGATAGACGTAATAACAAAAAATATAGATTGTGACATCATGTCGCAAAGCATCGTGGGTGCAAATGTTGTACAGCCGTAGTCACCGCAAAGAGTATGTTTCTTTTAAACATTTTTTTTTTAAGGTTGTACCACTTTGCACCATCTATTTTTATCACCATTTATTTTTATTGCAGCAAATTCCCGAACTTTCTTGACTGCCTCATAGTAATACTATTAATACTTTGAAGCATTCTATACTTCTCATGAGTTCTAACAAGCGATGATTACATGGGTTGCTAAATAGCAAAGTTCCCAATATGTCCTTTGTCCATCAAAACAATTGCCTCCATTTTTAAGCAATAGACTATATCGCCTTGCTGCTTCACACCCATTTTGGCCCTATGGTATTTGGGCTTAGAGACTGAGACTTTTAACCAAACACATTCCGGTTTGTGTTTGATTTGCCCCCAGCTGAACTTAAGCACCAAGGTAGTGACACCGTTTGAAAAACGAGCTATTCGTCCTCCACTTTGAATAAAAAATTAGCACAGAAACAAGCAAAAAAAAAAAAAAGAAATCAACATAAGAATAACTTCTTCACTGCATAGAAAACCTGATCTTCCCTCCACCATTGTTGTTAATATTCCCTGGATACGAACGTATGATGCACTTAAATACACCATCATTGGATGTTTCGCTGGCATTTTCACTAAGGTATGAAACATTTATACAGCATGAAATGTTCTAGACAATATATTGTCTATCTCTGTTGATGAGTTTACCATTTCTGCATTTTACAATCTTATAATACCTAGCATGCGAAGAAGACAAGATTGTAACATTTCCAGCTCTGTGTTTTCACAGGGATCATGGTTACACGGAAAACAGTTTTGGAACCAGCAACTTTAGTTCAACTTTCCTACAACGAATGCATTCACAACAAAGTCTTCATTTGGAAAAATCCATTCTTATAAAGGTAGAATGTTTGTGTTGAACATTTTTATTCATTAACTTTCCAAACCACTTAATCCGTCACTGAGTTGTGGGGCAGCTGCAGTCTGTTTCATAAGCAGTCAGAAAGAAGAATACACCCCAGACAGGTCTACACTGTTACAGTACCATGCAAGAACAGACAAGCAACAAATGCCATCTCTTCTACTTAAAAAATAATTAAAATGTTTTATTACAATACCAAAGTAAATCCATTTAAATTTGCAATGGAATTGCCTAATAAACTATAATTCCCTCTTTTTTTAAGAAATTGAATTACGTTTTAAAACTCAATTAGATATTGCAGGATTGTCTCTTATCACATTATCACCTGATAAGTATGAACAAGCAGACTGACCGGTGTCAACTTGCTTTACATGTGTAGGAATCCATTTTTCATTACAAGATGTTTTGCTCGTTGATAGTGGCAAGCACGTTGCATGGCAACTTCCACAATCTGGTATGAGTGTGTGAATGGTTGAATGTTAGCAACACTGCAAAGCGCCTGCCACGTGCCACCGCAGGTAGAAAAGTGCCATATAAGCAGAGTTCATTTACCATTACAGAAATATGCTTACATAGACACCAAGAAAGATTTCACTGCCTCCTCCATTTAGGTTATACTATACCATTCTAATTGTCACGATAGGAGATAGCAACCATTTTCATTTTTTAAACAAATAGACATATAGTTAAATAGACTAAAAAAAAACAACAATTCCAGAAGACAGATGTTACAACCAATCAAAAATAACAATGAAGCATAATTACAGTAAAAAAAAAAAAAAACAACTTTTTTTTATAACTGTATCATATTTATCCTTCAATGGAAAAATTATTTTAGCTGCATTACATCGAAGCGGGTAGCCACTATGGCGCCAATGGTGGAAGCAACTCTACTCCAGGGACTTGTAGGCATGGGCCCAGTGGGCATCAAACCATCTTCTCCTGGTCCAAGTACAGGCATTCTACCACTAAAAAATGTTTTGAGAGTTTTTGCAGTTGAACACCATCAATTTTCTACATTGTGGAAATTCAAACTTACTTGCAAACTTTCTTAATTCAATGACATTTTGTAGAAGTTCAATCCAAACGATGAAAGAAAACTATTAAAGCACTGCAAAGTGGTTTAAATACAAATGGAAAAGTGCCGTATATGTCAAATCCATTTACCCTTACTAGGTACGTACATTCTTATGTACACACCATATTAAATCATTGAAAGTATTTCATGGCTCCTCCAATGAGGTTACAATTTCAAGGTTTGCAATTTCCCCACATTGTGGGATTAATAAAGGTTTTCTTCGTTCTTGACACTATGCCATAATTATTGTCAAGACAGCAGATAGCAACAGTTACTATTTTTTAAAAAACAAATTGACAGTTAAATACACTAAAATACACAACAATTACAAAAGATAGAAGATCTTATAACCAATCAAAAATGATTTAAAAAAACACAATTACATAAACATCATACAAAACCAGATGTTTTGAGGACTTTTGCAGTTGAATACAATACATTTTCTGAAAGCATATTTTCTTAAATTCAATGAAAGAAAAATTGTGAATTCCTCATGAGGTTCACATTTTGTAATAAAAGCGGACAACTTTCCAAAGCATTAAAATACCACAACATTGGACAGTGGGATTTCCCCATGGGTCTACAAAAGTTGTGTAATGTAGAATTCATGAAAGGAAGATCTCTCATCATGTAAATACATTTGTACCGTTCTGGATAGTTTCCCTTCTGGATCTAGATGTATAGTTGCGTAATGTATAATTAATTAATGGAAGATCTCTCATCAAGTTTGTACCATTCTAGATTTTTGGTTTCCGATCCAGATCTAGATGTATAGTTGCATAATGGATAATTCATTACAGGAAGAACTCATTTCATGTACATACATTTTTACCATTCTAGATCTATAGTTCCCCCAACCATATCTAGATGTATAGTTGTGTAAAGGAAGATCTCTCCAAGTAAATAAGTTTTTAGCCTTCTAGATCTATGGTTCACCATCCAGATCTAGGTGTATATTTGTGTAATGTATAATTAATTAAAGAAAGATCTTCAAGTAAATAAGTTTGTACCATTCTCAAGCAACAATCAAGGAATCAAGATCTATGTTCTACCATTCTAAATATATAGTTTTACAAAAAATATAGCCCATCATTTTGTGTAAACCAGCTAAGAATGTATAGAGTTTAGAGTTATAAAGTTATATTAATAATAGAAAGTAGTCATGTGTCCCCAGCTACAGTTTGAAACGTTTCATTTCGAATACACCTCCTCCCCCAAGGGATCAAACCTGTGAAACACTGTCTTAGTAGATGCTCAGATTATACAAACATGATCAGACACATAAAGAAAGAAAAGAACCTAATGTAGATGTTAGACAGGCATGTGTTTTCCACAGTTATTATGTGTCATTGTCCCCCTCCCTCGAGGCTAAGGCTAACTATCATGTCTCCACGGTGAAACGATAGGAACTACTAGTTATTTCAATCTTAGCTTGGAAGGCTCTGTTTTCTTTTGGATGATAAAATGTAGAAGCTAACAGAGCTAATGTGAGGTTAGCTGGTGAAACAATGAGCTCACATCGCAGTCAGTGAGTGAGTGAGTGAGTGAGCTCCTGCTGCTGCTGCATGCTGGAGAGCTAGCCTGTCTGCTTTACACGCAAAGCTAATGTTAAATGGCTAACTGTTAACAATGAGAGAAAATAAACCAACTTACCGACTTAACTAAACACTCCTAATCCAAACCGTGCTTTGTCCATGGCGGTGTGCGCTCCATTCAAATGATTAATTTAGCGTCAACTAGAATAAAAACAGTAAAACCACAAGAAACCAGTGGTAACGCTCTCCCCAAGACATCCAAGACAAGAGAGAGGAGGGAGGCCAGCGTTTCACTGGACTTCTGCCATCACACTTCCACACACCGTCCGCAAGGAAAACAGCGCATTTTTAATCGCTGTGCTCTCGAACGCCAGCCACCAGTCCGCTGTTCCCCCCGCGACCCTAATGCGATTAATCCAACCGTTCGTAGCTTTCCATCCAAGTTAAGTCCTCCGTGTTCACCGTTTTCAGTCGAGCACCGTGCTAGGTCTTCGTGTGGGAACTGATACAATGTAGTCAGCCAGCAGCAGAGGAGAGGAGACTGAAAGTCCAGGAACGGAGTTTACATCTGATGGAGCGGATCTGTACGGTACAGAATACCGCGCAAAACATGAAACTGGACTATTTAGGTCCAATGGAGCGGGATTTAAAAATGTCTTCCCATACCCGTCAAGTTATACGGTCCCCCCGCTTTTTAATACAAATAATTACAATTTGAGAAAATACGGGCGTACGGTCATTTCTATATGACCAAAGAAAATAAATTGTTACAAAAAAAAATGTCAATGCATAACATACGCCTACAAAACACCTACAAAATCAATCGTTTTAAAACCAATTGTGGTACATTTCATGCATCTATTGTCACAGCGCAGTCAGAGCTAGACTAGATACATCATAAATTGACTGCGCATGTGCAATTTTTTTCAGAAGCCATTCTTACGCTTAGCGTAGCACTATTATATACTATGTAAGCCACTTTCCCTGCAGCACATTGTTCAAACACCCATGTTTGAACTCATTCCTCTAACTGTAGCCACAGAGCTTATACCCGTGATTGTCTTTTTTGTTTGTTTGTTTGTTTTCTTCATTCCAGTTAGAGTAAACTCTGCTTTTCTCCAGTGCCTTACAAGTTTATCACTCACTAAAAACTGTTTTTCTGCTGCTTACTTACCGTTTTCAGCTGCATTTACTTTTTTTTTTTACTATTTTCAGTTTGTAATCGGCAGAAAGGAATTTTCTTTTCAGTCCCATTTGTGTTCTTCCTCTTTAGTTGTTTTTACGTTGCTGGCAATGTGAAACTAGAGCGCCATATCGCGGTAAAGTGTGAAGATGACGTGCGTTATGTGAAATAATGCATTGATAATAATAATAATGCATTGAACTCATACACTGCGTTCCAAATTATTATGCAAATTGTATTTAAGTGTCATAAAGATTAAATTTAGTGTTTTTCAGTTAAACTCATGGATGGTATTGTGTCTCAGGGCTCTGTGGATCACTGAAATCAATTACATACACCCATGATATTTAGTTGGCGAGGTGAGTCCAATTAAGGGAAAAACTGCTTAAGAAGGATGTTCCACATT
This sequence comes from Neostethus bicornis, assembly GCA_902685375.1. NCBI lineage: Eukaryota > Metazoa > Chordata > Actinopteri > Atheriniformes > Phallostethidae > Neostethus > Neostethus bicornis. Next base: position 11,892,051 of record LR738543.1, read on the forward strand.
ATTAAGCAGACCACCATTTTCAAGCAATATGGGAAAGAAAAAGGATCTCTCTGCTGCTGAAAAGCGTGAAATAGTTGAATGCCTTGGACAAGGTATGAGAACTTTAGATATTTCACGAAAACTTAAGCGTGATCATCGTACCATTAAGAGATTTGTGGCTGATTCAAAGCACACACGGGTTCGTGCAGATAAAGGCAAAATGAGGAAGGTTTCTGCTAGACAAACACATCGGTTACAGAGAGCAGCTGCTAAAGTGTCATTACAAAGCAGCAAACAGGTATTTAAAGTTGCTGATGTCCCTGGAGTCCCACGAACATCAAGGTGTAGAATCCTCCAGAGGCTTGCAGTTATGCATAAACCTTCTATTCGACCACCCCTAAACAATGCTCCAAGCAGAAACGGCTGCAGTGGGCCCAGAAATACATGAAGACCGATTTTCACACAGTCTTGTTCACTGATGAGTGCCGTGCAAGTCTGGATGGTCCAGATAGATGGAGTAGTGGATGGCCACCATGTCCCAACAAGGCTGCGACGTCAGCAAGGAGGTGGCGGAGTCATGTTTTGGGCCGGAATCCTAGGGAAAGATCTGCTTGGTCCCTTTAGGGTCCCTGACGGTGTGAAAATGACTTCTGCAAAGTATGTTGAGTTTCTGACTGACCACTTCCTTCCGTGGTACAAAAAGAAGAATCCTGCTTCCCGAAACAAAATTATCTTTATGCACGACAATGCACCATCTCATGCTGCATTCATTGGCTGCTTCATTGGCTGCTATGGGCATAAAAGGGGAGAAACTCATGGTGTGGTCCCCATCCTGCCCTGACCTCAACCCTATTGAGAATCTCTGGAGCATCATCAAGCAAAAGATCTATGCAGGTGGGAGGCAGTTCACATCCAAACAGCAACTTTGGGAGGCTGTTCTGACATCCTGCAAAGACATTCAAGCAGAAACTCTCCATAAACTCACAAGTTCTATGGATGCAAGAATTGTGAAGCTGCTATCAAACAAGGGGTCCTATGTTAACATGTAACTTGACCTGTTAAGATGTTTTGGATTGAAATGGCTTTTTATTTCAGTGAATATGACCTCATATTGCTGTAAATTCAACAAATTACTATTTTCAGTTCTTTATAAACTAGAAAAAGTCTTGAAACTATGTTATGCATAATAATTTGGAACAGTGCATTTTAAGTTTTTCATTTATTTTTTAAATACTGTTTTCATTAGGAGGTTTGTTCAATAATATTTGAAATACAATTTGACAGCTAATGACTTGAAAATGATGCTGATCGTCATTTGCATCAAGTACTTTGGAAAATCAAACAAAAACATCATTTGCATAATAATTTGGAACGCAGTGTATAGCGCTTTTCTAGACACTCAAAGACGCTTTTACATTTATATATACAGTATATGCATTATTCATTCACTCCATACAATCATTCACACACACAACATTCATTCCTGATGATGGGAGCTACCATGCAAGGCGCAGACCACTATCATCAGAAGCAACTGGGGGTTCGGTGTCTTGCTCAAGGACACCTCGGCATGGACTCTGGGCGGGGGATCGAACCTGCGACCTTCCGGTTACGGAGCGGTCGCCCTACCCACCGAGCCATCCTTCCCCCCGATGATGGTAACATGTGTGAATAATTCCTCATATAAGTCGCTCCAGTCATACACCCGACCAAACTATGAAAAAGACGTAGACTTATATACCAAAAAAATACTGTGTATGTGCATATATATTCCTTTTTACATGCATGTCTGCACTGAACAGCGATTAGCTCCCATCTCATTTTATATGCATATCATGCAGATAGTACATGTGTATTGTGACAATAAAGGCATTCTGTTCTATTCTACATAGTTGTAATACTGAATTTTGGCAAACTGAACATTTGAGTTCTACACCCTTTCTTAAACCCTCCATCAGGTGAATAAAAATATCTAACAAAAAGCAAAAGAAACTTCATCAAATCTGTATGAATTTAAATTAGATATTCTCTTAAAATTGTTATCAAGGTAAAGTACCAAGGACTGTTAATAATAATAAAAAAACTACTTTCATTCTAACTGCAGGTTTGAAGTATCAAGCAGATGCTTTTGTTTTGTTTTGAAGTAAAAATCCATTATAGTTGAATTGAGCAACTGCTACTACTCAGTCCTGGTGACATTAGTATGGCTGGTGCAAAGGAACAGGATCGTAATGAGGATTTCAGAAAAGCTGGGTTAATGCGTTCATACACATTACTCAAAATTTCTTGATTATTTGTCAAGCATATTGTGAAACTGAAATGCTGTGACCAAGTCATTTTTCTTGAGTGTCGTTGAGGTTTGTCTGAGGCTCAGTTTATTTGACCACAGTATATTATTTTTATTTTAGGAGTTCATGTATCTTCATTGTGAAGTTGTTAAAATGAATACTACATAATAATTTGTTATCAAAATATATATTCATGTGGTTCTGTAAATCCCTCCATCATTACAGATTTCATTTCTCAAGCGTAATAATGTCAAATAAACTTCATTTTCAAAATGAGCTTGTTTGTATGAGAGCATCAGTTCCCATGCTTACTTTTTATTCAGAGCTTAGCCAAATAGATTTTTTTGCTTCTAAAATGTTCAACTTGTTTTTCTTGGTGGTTTTAAATGACTAATCTATGGGATGGATAAAACCATTGATTGACTTTTAAAGTAATACATCACATAAACTACACTTACCGTTGATACATTTCTGTGGATTCTTGGTTAAGACGCTGGAATCCTTTTGTTTATTTCATTACTGATCTTTTTCAGAAATCAAGTGGGGGAATAGTTTTTGAAGCATGCTAACCCATGACCTGCAGAGCTTATCTAAAATGATAAAGTGACTGAGTGACCTATTGTAAGAGGTTAAACGTTTGTCAGAGGTGATTTTTCATAACTTGACAAGACCATTATTGGCAAGGATAAAAACAATACATAATTTGATGGTATCACCTAGTAATACAACAGTAAACGTGTTATCTCGTTTTATTGGACAGGGTTTTTTTAAATAATGAAAACACATACCCATGTTTGGTTCAGGGTAAATAAACTGAATTGTGGCTATTTGTTGAAACTGCAAACATTTTTGCTTTGGCTTACTGGACAAATTGGACACCCCATCTTTATATCTAACAATGTTCTTATTTTAATGAAGATCCATCAAAAATAAGTAAAGAAAAATCTTAGAAAACATCAATCCTTTAACAAATATTCCAATAATAAGACCCTTTTAGATATGTCATAGTCTCAACTCGCTGCTTCCCAGATAACCTTTTATGTTTACCAGCTTCAAACGATGTGAAGGCTTTAAGTCGGTGTCTCACTCCAGCACTGGTTTCCCAGGCAACAAGAATATGATAATGTTGCCTTTGACATGACAGAAGGAATCATCTCGCTAACAAACAGAGACAACAGGCACAGGGAGGGCTTGTGGAGAGGCAGGGGAGGGGGTTGAATTAATGGACTCATTTTCACACAGAGGGAAACACAGCAGCAGTGGTTACTCACCATCCTCCATCTTCCTCTCTTGCCTCCGATGCATTCCTGCTGGCAGGCACACTCTTGCTTTCCCCAGGGAACAGCCAACCTCCATTGGAAAGCTAAATAACAGTCAGCGGCCAGAGGGGACCAGAGGGGACAGAAATCTGATGATGGCTGCCCTTCAAGGCTGTGGCTTGAAACCAAGTATGAGCTTCACACCATCTTAAACCTGAAATGAACAAGCTGTGTGGACGCCATGTGTTTTCCATCAGAGAAAAAAAGGGCTAATCAGCCAGCCATGTGGAATCTCAGAGGGCCTGGCTCAATTCATGTGATCATCTTTCCATTACTCCATAAAAGAAACTGTAAAACCTTGAAGCCTGTCAAAAAAGAGACTTAATCTGTCGCACTTTTCAAAATGTGTCAAGTAACACCCTTGTAGCACATTTATAAATGGCAGGAAAATGGTCGTTCCACAGACTGCTGCAGCCTACTGAAATAGTGGCAAGGTACCAGTTTGTCTTCTCATTTTACTCACCACCGAGGTCCAGACTGAAAATGTTCCGCCATGAAATTTCATTTTAACATTTATAATCCCCAGGGGATAAATCCATTCCCTTCGCTTTACTGAGAGTTTAATTTGCTTGTTTGAGGTGCAGCCCAGTCTCCCCAGAGTAAAATGTTGTCAGTTTCTGGAAACACTAACTGCTTATAACGCCAATATTTCTCAACGAAAACTCAAAAAGATACAAAAACCTTTCTTTGCTCCATATATTCAATTTAATTTAATTTATCTAGAAAAGTGTCAAAACAAAGTTGTCTCAAGGGGCTTCATGTAAGAAAACAAGTGCTCCTATTTGGTAGGTAATAGGGTGGTGATGGAAGAAATAAGCCTGACTGGTTGTTTGTCTTCGAGAAAAACAAAACTTATGACACATTTTTTTTATGTAAGACTATTTTATGAAACTTTGTTTGTATAAAAAATTAGTACTAGACCTAGACTTAAAGAGACTTGAAGACTAAAACCTCACTAACTAGAGCTGCTTAACAATCCCCGAGCTTTATTAATGTTGGACACTATCATGGACTGGCAGAGCTTTTTCTTTCCACACTGCTTTCCCTTGCCTATGCTGCATTAAAATCTAATTGAATGGATTTCTAACCTTTTTGGGGGGGATTGTGGTTATGAATTGGGTCTAAAAACTTTATGAAACATATTAAAATGATGTTACGTATTGGCAGCAAACTTATAGAAATTAATTAAATAGAATTTGTGACTTTGGTCTCTGGCAACTCCCAGGCAACCCCTAAAGGGATCAGTGGTTCAGAAGATGAATGAATGGATAATCTAACTACTGCCATGCTCAGGTTAAATTTAGATAATGCAGATTATGCATTTTGGCTAATCACGAGGGAGTTGAAGGTGATGGCTACAAAAATGAACCTCTCGCACAACTATAAACCAAAGAGTGATGTCTGTAGTGGGTACACAGTTTATGAAGTCTTGGTTTCACAATGGTTGGCATTTTAGATTGAGACTTGTAAACTCAGCATCTTGGTCTCGGTTGAGGAACTCATCAATCTTCAGAAAAGGCAAATTTAAACTTTGCTGGAAACAGCTAAACAGTAATAACTCGATTATTTCAAAGTGATGATTTTATTTATTTTATTTTTTTTTATCCAGAAATGATGTTTATCCTTGGTCAACAAATAAAGTTTAATCCTCCTCGGTTCCTTTATGTCTTCACTACTGTTTGGTTAGCAAATGTAATAAACTTTGTAATGAGTGTTTGTGGATTTTTGGATCATTTTAAAACCTTGTGTTTGCCATTTTACTGGCATATATCGAGTTGTTTACAGTGATCCAAACATAAAGAACATCATTTGAATTTACAATGCATGACAAAATGTCCAAATTAAATCTAAATGACTGAATTCTAAGATCCACTTTTCCCCGGATGGAAAAGATTAGCTGTAGCAGGACACACTTTTTTTTTCTCCCTCCCTTTTTGTTGCAAGCTGTAAATCTGTTTATTCCAGTCATAAAGCAAACCATTTGAACATGGAGGTCTTTAGAGATTGACTCGCTTTATGAGCCAGCTTTAAGTTCCTCATTCGAAGAAAACAGCAGCTTTCTGGCACTTCCTTGTTGGCTTCTTTTTTTAGCTCTGGAAGTTGCCACTTGGGTAAACAGTACATTTGGAAAACATCAGCAAGTTTGCATTGAGCATTTCAGTAAACACAGAAAGAGTCGCTTGACAGTAGACACTCGGTGTGAAATTGCTCGTTACTTACCACACAGTGCAATATATTTACCCCATATCAGTTTAAATGAGTTTCAGTGTAGGAATTTTGACAGTGAAAGAAATATAGTAGTTGATGCTCTGGTGCAACACTGGAGGGTAAAAATATTTTAAATTGGTTTAAAAATTACAGCTGGGTACCTGTACAGCTCTAAAACTGATGCAACATGGGGTTGTAATTTATGGCTCACTGTTGCATAAAATGTTAAGCTTATTTTATAGAGAATAGTGAAGAGTTGGAGCTGCATATACCAGTTACCTGAGAGACATACAAAGCGAATTAACTATAGACATTAACAAAACTAAGATAAGCAATTTAGAATTTAAATGTTATATCAGAAAAAAATTAGTTTGTAGTGTAACTTTACAGTTGGTCCAAACTGGGCTGAAAAGAAGATGTTTAAATTTTGAATAATAATAATATTAAGATCTGAAATGATCCTTTAACACATGCCCACATCTTTAAAGAAAATTGGATCAACCATAAAAGCTGTGACATCTTTTATTTCATGCTCTAAATTCATCTGAAACATCCTATTTGGGACAAACTTGGGTTTTGACCCAATTAACCAAATAGCAATCAGACTAGTTATAAAACTTTTGCAAAAGTATATGAATGTATTCCATTTCAGTTTAAAAAATTATAATACAGTGAGATAACATGTTTGCAGGGACTTATTTAGAGTTGTTTCTCCAAAGTTTGTCGCAAATCTGCATTAAATTGAAACATAATGTGAACATATCTGTAAGCCAGTGCGGAAATCAAGTTTGCATTTACTGCCTTTCACATGGCAGAATGCAAATAGCTAATCCTGGGTAATCACGTTGTGTATCTGCCTGCTGCAGAGAAAGCAGAAGCCTGGAAGGGAGTATTTTACATATTCAAAGCTTGACAAAACACTACATTCAGATATTTACACTTACTGACAGATGAGACCTTGAAGACAGACTGTGAAGAAGCTGTGAAACATTCATGGTGTGTGGAAAGTGGAGGAGGGGAAGCCATTCCACCCAGGAGTGTCTTTAGTAATTTTACTGCCTGTTTCTGTTGTATTCTGTGAAAAATTGATGGGGCCATTCGTCTAAACGTCCATTTACAAACATTTGTGTGGTTATAGATATGGTCTCATTCACCGAGTCGAAAGGTCACGCGGCTGTATTGATTCCTTATCAGTGGATCTTTAGAAATGCCATCAAATGAAAGCCATTTGAGATGGGAAATCCATTTTTAATTGAATTTATGCATCTGCTCTCAATTTGAGGACTCATAAGGGTTTTTGCTTGAATACTGTGTTTGGTCTTTATTTTGAAAATATTTCTGCAGACAGCAGTCATTTGTGGAATTTATAAATGTGATAATAAGATTTAGTCAAGGGTAAAAACAGGTCAAAGCTTTCTGTGAACTAAAACCCTATCATTGACATATTGGATCTTTTTGTGGAAAAGCTCCATGAGATTCATGAATCACATTTTTTAACTTGCTGTATTCATCCCTCAAATGGAAAAATTTCTCTACTGCATTGCAGTGTAGCAGGCAACCACGATGGTACCAATAATGGGAAGAACAGGAGGTTATGTGTCTTGCCCAGAGGAAATCAATTTGGCTTCTACCACCAAGCCAACGACGCCTGTTTTAACCTTTCTAGAATTACTGTTTTTTGCTAAATTAAAAAAGAAATAAACGAATGGGAATTCCGCTCAGTTATACCCACTTCTGTCATTCAGGGTTATTCAAAAGTGATAAATTCCCTTTGAAACTTAAATTTCATTAGTCAATGTCCAAACTTGCAGCTAAAGAAGCTTTTTGGACAATACTCAGAAGCAGAGATGATATTAGTTTTTAGAAGTGGTTTTATTGTCTCAGATTTCACCGGGGATCTGTCTCCTGTGAGCAAATACTGACTGCATCTTCCCAAAAATATTTTCCTTGTGCAGCCAGGCCGGCTCGACAGGCCTCGCTCTGTGACGGATTACGAGATGGATGAGCCATAAGCTGTTCCCAGGTTGTATTGTTCCCCAGCCTGCCACCACCTCATCTAAAGTGCTCCAAAGCTTAATTCCTCTTCCAGGCTTGTGAGTATGGGGGGAAGGGACCCTGTGCCCTCAGACCAATCAGTCTCCCAGCAAGCACACAAAGGTCCTGCTGCTTGTACAACTGGAAACTTGGCGTGGTGGTGAAGAGGACATAATGTTGGACCACAGTCAAATCCATTTACTTTCAATCACTTTTAACTGGGCATTTTCTTCTATTAAAATAACTTTTTCTTTTAATGTCCAATTGAATTTAAAATCTTAGTAAACTGGATAAATGTTTGAAGGTGACAGGAGTTTCAGCAGGAGGGGAGTTTATTCAGAAACAGGTGGTGCTCAAATTTGGATGAAGCCATGCTTGTTTTATTGTTTCATCTACTAGGATTAGCTCCTCTGCTCGCTTTACTAGCTTCATTAGCTGACTGCGAGGCACACCAGAAACCTGACGTGGTACCTGGGAAGTCTCAGTTGGGAACAATGTCACACCCCAGTTGACCCTGTTCCAGTTCCAAGCTGAAAAACCAGTAGGATTTGCTCATTGTTGTGCGTTCTCACCAGGCTAACTCCTGTTAGTAATACAAGCTCATAACAAAGCATCAGGCTGTATTTTGTGCAAACAAACACTGTAGGGGTGTATTTGCTGACAGAGCAAACACATCCCTAATAGTTGTGTTTTCCATGAGAGAAACACAGTGTGGTGTGCGGCTAATTTAATGCGACACAAACTGACAGACACGCTAATAAGCAGATAATTCTGCATCCATCACAACTTTCTGTGCGAGGAGAAACCATGTTTGATTTTCAGCTGGGCAAGATTCTCTGAATTTCTTAATGAAAAGTCAACAATATTATGTATAAAATAAACACAGATTGTTGAACTGTCCATCTTGATGCTCCACTCGGTCACAATTAGCTTCAACCTACAGTGTGTGTATCAGCTGTTTGGTTTAGAAGAGGGAGCATCCTGCTTTCTTATTTTATAGCATATATAGAGACATATTGTAGCTTTGTTTGTTGCTCAGAAATGCTATTTTTGTAGAAAGATGTTTATTTAGTTTCACTTCTGTATTTGACCCTAAAGTCCCCCCTTCTTTCACTTCCTCTGGGCACATGGACAACACAGCGTAAATCTCATTTGAGGCCGCAAAGAAGGTGTGAAGGTCATCTATTTAGCAAAGCTTGCACATATTCGTTAATTGGCTAATTTAGATGCATTTTCCAAAAAACATGACACTCCTTATTGTGCAGGGACCAAGCCTGAGCAGAGCATGTGCTCATGCTAGAATGCGGGTGTGACAGAGGAGAAAATCTGTGGCCAAGAACAAGTATTCGAATACTATTTAAACACCATGTTGTTATCAAATTGCTAAAAAGCGGATGAATGAAATAGAAAACCAAATTATATTTTTGAATTAGGTTCAAACAACCAAGAAACCTCACCCCCAAAAAAGTGATACTGCATTCCACCTCTTTAACTATTTCTTCAGATATCATTCACCCGTAATCTCTAACTAATATTTATCTTGGCCTAAATATGGTGGCGCAGTGGGTAGCACAGTGGCCTCACAGCAAGAAGGTCATGGGTTCAAGTCCCATGTGAGGCTTGGAACACTGACCATTCTGTGTGGAGTTTGCATATTCTCCCCATATATGTGTGGGTTTTCTCCAGGTACTCCAGTTTCTTCTCACCCTCCAAAAGCATGCATGTCAGGTTAATTGGCCACTACATAATTGCGCCTAGGAATGGGTGTGAATGGTTGTGTGTGTGGCCCTGTGACAGACTGGCAACCTGTTTGGGGTGTGCCCTGCCCCTCACCTCCGGCAACCCCCTTGGTGACAACCTCGAAAGGGATAGACAGTGTAGAAAGTGACTTAATGACCAGCTAAAATACTTTTTTCTTTTTTTAAATATGAATGAATAGAAATGATGGCAGCTAGAAATATTTTTTGATAATGACTTGTGAATGTGCAGAGATCATGAAAACTTTAAAAACTGAAGCTTTTAACACTGTTGACATCATTAGCTTTTAACCAATAATGTGATTGAGTAATTGTTATACAAGCCTTGTAGAAAAATCTTGACAAATCTACATTGCAGCGCAGTGGTTAGTACGGTGGCGTCACAGCAAGAAGGTCTGGGTTTGAGTTTTGGGTTGGATAAGGCTTGGAACACCGGCCTTTCAATGTGGAGTTTACACGTTCTCCCATGTATGTGTGGGTTTCCTCCCATCCTTCAAAAACATGCATGATAGATCGATTAGGCGGTATGAAATTGCCCTTAAGAATGAGTGTGTGTGTGTATGGTGGTCTGTGTACGTGGTACCTCAGCAGACTGGTGACCTGTTCGGGGTGTGCCCTGCTTCTCGATTTAAATCAGCCGAGATAGGCTCCGGCACTCCCTATGACCCTGTTACGGATGAAAGGTTCAGAAGAGGAAACGAAATCAGCATTGCTTTAATAAAAATTGGAAAGTGATCAAACCAAGAAAATATTTAATGATTCTATCTTCATTTGATCTTGATGAGATGTTCATGAGATTTAAACCTGCCAAATGTTATCTCTGTGGAACAGCTGTGAATTACAGACAGCCCACCACCCTGATGAGCCAGTCAATGCTGACACATGCACTATTGACGTCATCTCCATGAAATAATCAAAGCATTCCTTATAAAAGACTTCATTTGTCCCAAAAACACATTCACGTAGCTCTCACAGATGTGAACACCAGGCAAAGGTTTGAAACTATTTACTGGTGACAACTTTATATTATCTGGCTGTGCTGCCCTTTTCACCACAACAGAGCAGCGGTTTGGTTTGGTTGGTTGTAAACACAAATAGTCTTTGAATTGTCTGAATCAAGATGTAACTAATTAACTTCAAACAGAACAAAACGGAAAAACTTGCAGAGTGGTCGAGTCATAATTGTTAACAACATAACTAATCCTTATCCTTCCATCATAATAGGATTTTTTTCCCATAACCAATGTCTCTTTGACTATTAAGATAATAAAATGGAAACAATTCAACTTAACCCCATTTATTTTTGACATGAAACACTTCAAAACACTCTGATTAAAAAAATGACTTTCCTAACATCAGTGTTTTTCAGTGGCTCATTTGAATGTGAAAATAAATGTCAGTACTTTCTGTGTCTAATCCCAGCCATAAAAAAAAAGTACAAAGTTGTCTGGCAGCAATGATTACGGCACATTTGGCTTAAAATAACCACAAGAAGCCTCTAAACTTTCTTGAATACTTCATGTTGCACTAAAATGTTTGGTCTAACAGTTTCGTGATGGCTTCCAGGTTAGAACTTTAATGGAGTTGATCTCATATTGTGTTACAGCTAAAGGAAAATCTAAATATAAAAAATCCATCAATTATTTGAATTAATGACATAGTTAATAGAAAATAATAATGTAACCAAATAACAAAAAAAAACAAACATTGCACGTAATTAAAATGATCTGAATATCAAAGTTTTGTTTTGTCTTCTGAACCACTTATCCCTAATGGTATTGCGAAGGGTGCCGGAGCCTATCCCGGCAGATTTTAGGCAGGAAGCAGGGGATACCCCAAACAGGTCACAGTCTGTTGCGGGGTTACAAACAACCATCCACCCACACACTGATCTTAGAGGCGATTTCATAGCAGTCATGGTTTTGATAACATGCATAGTTTTGGAGGGTGGAAGGAAAACAGAGTACCTGGAGAAAACCCACACATACATGGGGACAACATGTAAACTCCACACAGAAGGACCAGTGTGCCAAGCCTCGAGCCACCCGGGACTCGAACCCCGATCTTGCTGTGAGGCTACTGTACTGAATACCAAAGTGTTGGTTGAATTATGGTGGGGATTTTTTTAGAGACATGGCAAATATACTGTGGATAAAATTCAGTTGGGCTTTTATAACAGATTACAAAATGCAATGGGGCGGGGGGTAATATTGTGCCTAGAAGATTTTTAATATAAAACAGATCCAAAAAAATGTTTATTTGATTGCAAATCAGAATTTAAGGCTACCTGTTAGTTGATGCGACCTGAATATGGAAAATAGGAAGAAAAAAAAAGAATAAAGAATAAATGTTAAAAAATTCAACAAAAAAGACTGAATGGTTTATTCTTGTGTGAGAGAGGCTGCCAGACACCCAACAGAGACTCTTGGAAGTCACAACTAACAGCCAAGAGCTACTTTGGCAAATAAACCTTCATATAAAAAAAAAAAGCAAATTACCACTTTAACACCTTCTTTTTTTCCTTTACAATTTTTTATTCTGCATCACCTGAAAAAGTGAAAAAGCCTGCAAATGTTCTGCTGTGTTCATGGCAGCTCACAAAATTTCCCCCTTTCACGGTTTAAAAGAGTTCCTTTCTCTCACACAAGTACATCACATCATCTTTTGTGCATGCAAAACCAACAGCACATGATCTCATGGTGTTTATCTAAAGAGTCCTGGTAAAAAGTGCATGTGCTTAATTGTTCAGAGTATCAGCAAACAGCCTTGTTTATGTGAACTTGTATGCCTGTTCCAATCCAGAGAAATGCCCTCAATCTGGAAGACAGAAGAAAAGGCCACCCACAGGACAAGTAGCTGTCATCGCTGATTCACTAGAGGCTCGGTTCAGTTGATTCTTAGGCAACCACTCTGGAAAAAAAACCTCTATTGAGGATCTTTACAAAAGAGACCTTACATTCACTGGCTGAGAGATTACCGGGAGGTCTGGTGCAATTATGCATTCACGTGTTGAATGGAGTGGAGCAGAGTTGTGTCTAATCTGCAACTCAAACAAGAGTAAATCTAAGCTAATCAACAGTGAATTACAAAGCTGGGCAAAAACATAACAACTCAGGATGTGTGTGTATGTGTGTTTGTCACGGTATGCATTTTCAATCCATGGTGGAACGCCCTGAGGCTTAAAAGAGTTTAGTCAAAGAAGCCTTCAACACATTTTGAAGGAATAAACACAACAAAGAGAGAATAAAGAATGTGTTGAAACACAAAAATACACTACACGAGAGACGTTAGAAAAAATATGTCACAATAAAACTGAAACACAAAAATGTCAGACTTTGTGTGTATTTTAAACTAAATGCTAAAATGATAGAACATTATAGACCTTCAGAATTCTTTTATGTATTGCTTTTTTTTTTAAAGGAGAAATTCATTTGTACATCAGGATTCCGTCACAAAAGTATTCAATGTCTTACAGAAAAATACATGTTAAGAGTCAAAGCAGAATAACAAATAAGAATGTTTGAACTTTGCCAGAGGAGGTTTTTCTCACCTGGTTCTCTCCACGTACACCGGTTTCCTTCCACCCTCCAAAAACATGCATGTTTGGTTGATTGGCTGCTATGAAATTGCCCCCAGCAAGGAGTCTGTGGATGGTCGAGAGAGTGTGGCTCCACAACAGACTGGCGAACTGTTAGGGGTGTGTGTAACCTGCCTCTCGCCTGAAATCAACTGGAATAGAATCCAGCACCAATAAACGGCTCAGAAGACGAAACGAAGGATTTGATTACAAAATGAATCAATGTTTCACAGAAAAAGACAAGTTAAAAGTACAACTAACAATACCAAATGAGAATGTTTGACTCACCTTGTGGTGTAAGGAGTGCAGCAAACAAATTTCCCCGGTGAGGGATGAATAGAGTAATTCAAAAAAAAAAAAAAAAAAAAAAAAAAAAAAAAAAAAAACAAGTCTGTCTGCCTTAGCTATGACAGATGTACAGTATGATGTTACACTTTTTTTCTTTTTTATGGGGACTAAATCGTTGTTAATAAATAAGGTGTCCATAAGCGTTCCAGAGTTTGCGGATGTTACTCTTATAAATGCTAATCTTTTCTGAGGTGTACCACAAGGCTATATTCAAGGGCCAGAACAAGTTGTGTCAAGTTTACACTATTTTAAGAAGATGATACTAAGCAATGCTGATCACTCATCAATGATCAATAATTAACAATGATCAACATTACTTGTGCTGTCTGGTGTCATTACTATTTCATTTTTTTAAATGTACTGTATTGATCCCTCAAACGAGAAATTTTCTGTGCTGCATTGCACCACAGCAGTCAGCCATGACAGCACCAATGGTGGGAGAAAAGGGGGGAATAGGTGTCTTATCCAAGGACAAATAGGCATGGGCTGAGTGGGAATGGAACTGGCTTTTTCCAGTTCTTTGAAAGGGATTTCAAAGAACCACCCACTGTAGTCGGTGGCGTCTCAATGTTCTCTTTGTTATTTTTCAATGAATGAAATAAATAGAATCATGTAAAACTGCATCCTATGTTTTTTTTTTTTAAATGAAGTGGAGCTTCCTCCACCACTGATCTAAGCCGGGAACTTCCCTCTTTACTTGCCTGACAAGTCCTGACACAAAACTTTGTTTCACCAACATTAAAAAATTTGTTTCAATGCAAATAATTTTTTCTAGGTTTATTATAAAATAATTTAAAGTAGCAATAAATTTTACAACCAAATTTTTTTATTTCAAAAATTAGATTTAAACATATAAGAAAAATATGTTTGAAATACAAGTGGAAGAATAAATTTGGAGAAATTTTTTTCCAAAAGGAATGAAAATACCAAGATCAGAAGTCATCAAGCAAATAAATAAATTAGTTAAAGGAATTTCAATTTGACTAAACAAGTTTGCCATGTTGTCGTGGTGGAGAGGAAGGACACACCCAATGCTGTTTAGACTGAAAATATCCCAGCATCTAGCTGAAGGCATGTTACTGCATGTTCAGGGAGAAAATTCCACGAGGTGACTTCAAGTCTGAAGGCTTAACAGACAGTATTTACGACCTGAAGAAAAGAGTTCACACCTCTGGAAAAATGATCGTTGCTGCTGTAATGTTGGTTGACTGCATGACAATGTCACGATTAGAACAATAGAACAATATGCATGTAAACCAGTAAATGAAGACTTGCCTGGTGAGGTTGGGTTGTTTCGTTGAGCCAAGGTCAACAATTCTAGCATAGCTCCTTTTTTTTATATAGATCTTGTCCTCCGCCTTGTTCTTCCTGCTGTTATAATGAAATGGTCTCATGGAAACTAATGACAAGGCTCAGTCTTTAGTTTCCCATTCACACCTCCTGCTATTGTTGGTATAAATGTGTCTTTTAGTGTGCGAAGGCTAATGACAGGGTTGCTTCTAAAGAGGAAAGCTAAAGAGATTCTCTTGTGGTTGTTAAGTTTGAGATTCAGCTGAATTTATTTCCCTTTAGCATCTTATTAAAAACAAGCAGACAAATCAAGTGTGTGCACAAAAGAAAAAGCAGTTTATTTTATTTGTGGAGTCAATTAAAAAACTTAGCGTGGAGATTTGTCTAAATGATTATAAACATTATATATCTTTATAATGAGAATTGAAACCACTGTTTAAAATGGAAAAAAAAGCAAATGCAAAGTGATTAAAGCAAACAGCAAGCCAACGCTTGTAATAGAATCCGGTACAAATTGAGATAATTTTCTCTGAAAGGATAATTTGCCACGTTTCTCCTGAGCTTCACTCTGCAGCTGATGGAACCAGCCCCTTCTTGGCACCCTGGTGGTAGTGACTCTCCAGCTTCCCTGTGAGACAAGAAGTAGAGGAAGAGAACAGAAGAGAAGGGTGGGAGGAGAGAGAGAAGAGGAAGGGATGAATCAAAACACCATCAAAGGGACAGAATGACCTTTCTGAGAGCTCAAGGCCTGCTGATTACAGGCGGCCTTGGGTTGATGCACAGAGACAGAGAGATGATGAAGTAAAAGACCAATGAGACCTTTTATCCCACAGCAAAGGCAGATTAGGCTGTGCCTTTTGTTAGCAATAAAAAAAGGTGTCTAAATTTATCACACACAGATTCAGAACAATCCAATGCCAACAAAGACCTTGTACAGATACTTATGACACCAGTCTACAGATATAAAAAGCCAGCATTAAATGATGCTTTTTGGAATGAATAACATGTTTTTTTCTTTACAACAAGACAGTTTAATCATCAGAGTTTTCCTCTCTTCACACATATGCTAATTAAACCCATCACAGAGGACAAAAATGAAGTGGCATCATGTTTTCTTTCAAGGGTGTTGACATATGCGTACATGTGTCGGTAACCAGCTAAAGATAAGCAGTGTGTTTTGGGGTCAAACAAAACTAGCTTTCAACAGCAAAGTGGAATTTAACTGTATTTGACAGAGCTTCAATTTTTAGTAAATATGGAAGATTGTAATAACTTAAAAGTGGTTTAGGAATTAATTAGTTACCATATCATTACCAGTATGTAGATCCATACTGGTTGGATCTACAGCATGTTTATAAGTTGGTGTTCTAAAGAGAAAATGTATATTATTGAACAGCTGACTTTGTGGGATGTTGACAACCTCAGTCAATGATTTTTGTGAGTAAAAATCATTGGCCAAGAGCATATCAACCACTCCAACGTTCTGTTTTTGGTGACGTAGAAGTATTTCTATTGATTTCAAACCCATAAGAACCCAGAACAGACCAAGCAGGGTGTTAAAGCTTGCCCAATATTCGCAAAATGATTTTCCACATTGTCTTTGAATTGTGATTTGGTGATAGATGTGCCTTATAAGTGCAAAATAAAAAATGCCTAAGAGTACCCAACGCTACTCCATTAGCACATACCAGAGGCGGATAAGTGATGCATCAGCGAGAGCTAACACAAGTTGCTATCACTTAATCAGCTACAAAGTACTTAACAACAACTTTGTTGGTTAGAGTGTCATATTTCTCAAACACTTGGTGTTTTGCCTCAGTTCCTTTCATTGCTTTTGGCTCACAGACGTATCGGTTTCAGAGCCACTTCAAACCCTTCTCTGCCAATGTTCTATCAGATTTACAACAAGAGAGCATCCTACACTTAAAAAAAACAGCTTTTTTAGTAGCTAAGCAAAAACAACAGAATATTCGGGGGAAATTGTGTCGTTCGATATTGTCGGGGGTAAAAATGGTTATCAGTTATTGTCATTGGTTTAAAAAAATATATATATATTTTCATATTTTAGAAGAAACTATTAACATGTTCAATAACATCTCAAGTTGTGTTGTTCTGGATGAAAATGGCAAAACCAGTTAACATATAGACATCCTAACTTGATATCCGAAACACCCCATCTGGCTTCTCTCGACTAAGAGGAGCAATGGCTCTACTCCAAACTCCGCCCGGATGGCAGAGCTCCTCACTCTATCTCTAAGTGAGAGCTCAGCCACGCTGCAGAGGAGGCTAATTTCAGCCACTTCTATCCGCAGTCTTGTTCTTGGGTGTTGACCATAGCTGAGGGTAGGATCGTAGATCAACTGGTAAATTGAGAGCTTTGCTTTTCGGCTCAGCTCTTTCTTCACAATGGCCCGAGACTTATCAGCCTTATTTTTAATTTTTTTACACATAGTATTTTCAGAAATTTATTAGGCAACTATGTATGTGACCTATATTTAAGTAAATGAATTGAGGTGTTATTTACGTTTGTGTGTTAATTCATCCTTTTGTTCATCCATTCAGTCATTTCAGAACCGCTATTCTAACACAAAGTTTCAAGTACGGGAGCCTACGCGAGTCAGTATGAGACGGGTTGGTAGAACACCCTCAGCAGGTGTGCAGTTTATCACAGTATGAAAAAATACTTTAGATCTGATTTTTTCTGTCACTTCGATATTTTATTGACCTGTACAAGTTCAGGCTCCCATGACCAGAAGACAGTTCTGAAAGTGATACATAACTGTAGAGTTTACAGATGTAAGGTGATAAATGTTGTTCTAATTGACATGATGTCAAACTTTGTCCGCCAGGTCCAACCGTAGACAATTCACAGCAGCATCATGGCTAATGGTCCATCTTTTTCATAGTTACCAACCAGTTTTCGAGAGCATAAATATACATGTTTTTTCTTTCTAAATCCAAACTTTGATCAATCATGTATAGACTGTATGTGCGTACCACTATGACCTAAATAAGTCTGTGGTGAAGGTTTTTAGCTCATTTTATTTGTAGCATTTTCAGCACTTTCTCTACTGATGTAAACAAAGACTTACGATGTGAACGTCTGGATGTCTGCTGCTGAGAATTATTCAGTGATGGATTCTGTTATGAATTTGTTTGCATCGTGTAGCTGAACCCGCTAACAGCACCTGCCCAGACTTGCTGATTAGCAGCCTGTCATTTTCTGGTGGTAAAGAGCTTCTCTTTGTGATCATTTCTCTGCATGCACAAATTGATGCTTGCAAATTCATGCAAACCTCGAATGAGAACTTTTCCAGAAATGAAACAGCTGAGAATCTTAAGGAGGGATTTCAGCGAGTCGCTATTTATACACATAGTTGTGGCTGCGGCGTGTAAACAAAACCTCTGCAGCCCCTGGCTGACGCTGACCTCTTAATCTACAGTAACTACTACATATCTCTGCCAAAACTGCTTCCTCCCCGGTATTAATCACATTTCTCCATTAGAGCTTGTCCTCACAAGCTAAGCTCTGGTGCTCTGTCCTTTTCTCCTGAACAACCTCTGGTGGGGTTTCGATAACCTGTGTCGACCTTGCCCTTAACTGCAAAGCAAGTGTCTCACACTCACACACAAGCTCGGTGTTTCCCAACCCAAAGTATTAGCTAGCTGCTTTCTCAATGGCTAAGATGGGGGATGGGGAGATGACACCAGTGTGACAGGCTGGTTGTCACTTTTTTTTTATGTTGTCATGTTATGGCTGCAGTGGGGGAGTAGCAGTATAAACAAGGTGTTTAGTTGAAGTGATGTTTGCTCACCATTTCCAAGCTTGTCTGAATGGCTGTCAGTGTGTCTGTTCTGCCGGGAGCTGCTTCTGAAATAGTTCTCTTTTTTTTGTGGCAAATGCTGCCAAAGTTTATCTAGATTACTTTAAGGATCGGGTCAACCTAACTGGATTGCATGATGTATTTAAAAGAGTTTTTTAAAACATTCAGCAGACAAGGTCATTGGAGTAGATGTGCGGTGGCGTGTGCTGTGGAGAAAAATAAATATTGAATGGTAAGAGTCAAATAACTATATCATAAAAATCCAGAGATGGCAGCTTTCCTCAAGAGAGCTCAGGAGTTGGAGTGTTGTTCTGCCAGCATAAGCAGACTTTTTCTTTAGGGAAGCATGCTAGCCCTCAAGCCCTTCAGCAGCTTCTGTCCTTTTGTGCTGGGTTGTCGGATATTGTGCTGGAAGTAAAAGCTAGAATCAATACTGTGGAAAATTTGCTGTGTTATTTTTTTTTCTTTTCTTTTTTTTTGTTTTATCATGACCCGGTGACATTTCTGCATCGTTCTGTGCATCAGCATACATGAAAACAAACTGATTATCAGAGTCAAAACAAGCTCTTGGGGAATGAGCACTTACTCAGTGTCAGCACACTTATCCACTCATGAATACCTATCATAGCGGAAATATTCTCCAACTTCAAGGACGACAAATGGCTCTGAAATCTAAACACAGAGTGCATAAAGTTGTGAAGAAAAAGATATATTTGAATATTTTGTGTGATATTAGAGGTTGAAGGTAAATTATACCCAAGACTTAATGACCTCTCCAATAAATCTTGATCTTGTTGGAGATCAAATATGTCCTTCAATGACACACTCCAAAAGTTCTTGGTTAGTCTAATGTTTTTCGACTGTGGAGGGCATTTGAGTTCTGCTCAAATAGTCAATTTGGAATGATTAATTTTTTTCTAACATGGAGATTTTTCCAGCTAAAAATACCAGTAGTCAAACTAAAATGAACAATGGGATTTGATGATGTGCGCTTGTTTATATGGATCTTAAAAGCGTGCCCAAAAAATCAGATAATTACACTAATAAGACAAATCTAATAATCCTGTAAAGAGATAATATTCTCACACTTCTTCATTTCTATTATCTAACAGCTGATCCCTTTTCAAGTTTTCCTATTTTAGCCATCCGAAAGAAAAACTGGAGTTGGTTAAATGTGAAAATCTCACTTAACTAGCAATCAGTAAAATACCCAAACTGGCCTTTGAAAACCTGTTTTCTTCATTTGCTTCAAACTTAAACTTCAAATTCATTGAGCTGCAGCCATTCTGATTGGTTGATCATCTTGGTGGTGACAAACAGTTCAAGAGAATCAGCTTATGCAGGGTGTGTACTCTAAGTAAATTATTTCTTTTCAGAGAATTATTTCTTTCTTGCTGAGAATAGATGAGTTGGGTATATCAGTGTTTTTATGGTGGAGGTTCGTACAAGTATGTCGAGCTTGCACCTAGTAACATTAGAATTTATTAAGTCATCGCCACCTGGTGAATTTGACTTTTGTGTTTAATCTTTTTTTTTGATTATTTTGAATTACTCTATTCATCCCTCACCGGGGAAATTTGTTTGCTGCACTCCTTACACCGCAGCAGGCTGCCCTTCAACGGCGCCAATGGTGGGAGAAGCGGGGGTTAGGTGTCTTCTCCAAGGACCCTAGACGTGCTCTCCGTGGGACGCGAACCCGCGACCTTCCGGTCCGCGGGCGAACGCGCTAACCACGCGGCCACCGTCTCCACCAATCTTACAACTACGACAACTTTTTGTGCATATGGTACCAACAAGTGATTTTTATTCAAGCATAGATTTGCAGCTGAAGGGTGGAAACTCTTCAAATTTGGAATCAAAATTGGAAAACCTCATCAAACCAACAATTCGCACTTTTGAAACATGCCTTGCAAAAATCCCAGTATGAATACCGGCATGTGTGCATCTGCAACTCCCCAATTAGCTTGCACGCACACACCCACATATATGATTACTACATAAAATACTTAAGCTGCTAAAGTCCTTGTCTTTATCAATGATCATTTTTTTACCACTTGGTTGTACGAATCCACCCTAACTGACCTCACTCACTTTTGATGCCAAGCGCTTTTCTTTCCTGCTTTCTCCAGAGGACGGAAACCATTTCACAAATTCTGAAGGCTCAGCTCAACTTAGACAGCGTGTGAGACACCACACTGAAAAAAAAACTAGGCAAACATCTGCTAGCACCACTAACAGGAGAAGAAGCTGGGATCACAGTGGAAATCTGCTATTAGCTCCTGACTTCATGCTGTAGTTCATTCTAACCACAAACAAGCTATTAGTTTTTCTAGATGTTGCAATTCTCTGGACAGTTCTCTATAACCAATCACCTTTTAGTATTGTCTCAGCTTGCTTAAAACCTCAACCAAGGTGATGCTAAAAATAACATAGCAGGTGCTATCAACAAAGCAAAGCCAAAACACCGGTGAGTCAAGCTGTAGCAGTGAGGGGAAATCTTCCTTAACTGTGACAAAGAGCTCAGCTTTTGAACACAAAGCATGTCTGAAACTGTAGAAAAACAGCTAACCAAAATACTAAAAGGCAAAACAATATACAAAATTAAACCTTTACTATGGGCATAGCGCCCAAAAGAGCACTAGCAAAACGGCCGAAAGTGTCCATAGGAACTAACGTTAGCTAGTTAGTTGTATGAACTAACTAGCTAACGTTAGTCCATTTCTTGTTAGTCAAGAAATGACTTGTTAGTCATTTCTTGACTAACAAGATTATTCAAGAAATGAACTGGAAGTTCAAAAGTGTGTGTGCCTGTCCAGACTAAGAAAGGTCAAACACTTGTGCCCGTTAAATGATTAAAAACATTTTAAAGAATCATCAAGATGAAAATTCTGTAGATAATTTCAAACTATGAAGCCTCACTTTCATTTAGACTTAGCTCCACTGTTACTATTTATAGGACTAATGTCTCCCAGCGGTAAGGGATAAATTGGCAAACATTTGAAGAATGCTGGACTGGTTACAACGAACGTAGACAGACACATAATTTCATAGCCTATTACTCATGCTGCTATCTAAAAACACACTGCTATGACTCAGTGTGAAAAGTTACATATGAGCACGGCAAATTAATGAAGAATACATCATGAACTCTATGTGAAAATGCTGTTGAGCACATATGAAGCTTTGAAGTCATTTTTTGTCCTTTGCCTCCCGAATTGAAAAGCAACAGTTTGCAAAGTGTCCTCTAGGCAATTATCTGAACTTATTAGAGTACATCGCGGAGCAACGAATGACAAAATAATGAGGTTTTGTGCCTCTGGGCTCCTAACAACCGAGGACAACATTACATAGCACCGAGGCCGGGTATTAACAACAAGTCAGACTCGTCCTAATCACCACCAGAGTCAATCCAGCAATGTTAAATATTCCATGTGTGAAAGCGACTTTTGGTAATGGCTCTGTAGCTGCTGAGCTGTCGCATTCACAAATAGGTTCTGTGGAGTAGAGAGCTGCAGGGAATGCAAGTGGAAAAGGAGAGAAAGAATGGTGACGGTGAGAGGTTGGTGGAAAAAACTCGGAGACAGCAAAAATGAGACACAGGGGATAAGGAGAAGTGAGATGAGAGTAGGAGAGAAGAGGACAACGGTAGAGGTGGAGAGAGAGAAACAAAAAGGATGGACTATCGATTGGCTGAGATAATTTCCCATTGATTGCTGCACTGTTTGGAGATTGCTAGAGAGAGGTTTATTGCCCGCACGCTGCAGCTGGGGAAGAATGCTATAAAATAAGCACAGGTTGTCTGCAAAGGACTGGCTCTATCATCAAGCCCATAAAACACATACACACAGTGAGCCGCACAGACATCAACACATTCACTCAGCTTGGAAAGCCTACCTTCCATTTTAACAAATATGACTGCATGCATACTATTCCCATTACACATAATGGTGGAGCACAGCTCACTGCTAATGGAAAGCGCTTGCACATGATCCCATGAAAATCCAGGGCAGCCATATACAGAGTATTTATTAGAAAGAAATAGAAGTCCACAGAAATCCTCCCTGACATCAATAACATGCAGGTCCACCAGCGTCTTTGCAATAATCATCACAGGAGTAATTGGCTAGTTGCTGTTTCTGTGAAAGCCGCCTACGCATTGAGAAGAAAAAAAAAAAAAAAAAGTGGATGAGCTCAGTATTCTTATTGCATCCTTTTTTATTACAGGCCTTTACTCAGAGCACCTGAATAATAAACCTGGAACAGCTCTGCATACAGCTCAGGCTTTAACCACATGTTGACACGACCGAAGACACACTTTGAGATGAGGAAATTACTTCTTGGCTACGAATGATGGCAAAGAAGGAGAAGGATAAAACGGAGCACCGCCAGCTCTTTGATTGACTGCAGAAACCTGAACAGTCCCTGTTTTCCTAATACCCAACGGGCATTATCAATGACTAACTATAATCAATTGTGGACAAACCGCCCGGAGACCGAGAGGTTCAGAGTGAAAAGCCTTAATGACACGGCAGGATGTACTGTTAGAAGTAAGAGCTTGTGCAAATGAACAAACAGGATTTTTTTTTTACTGCCTCTTTCTACAACCCAGGGGAAAACTAGCTTTTCAGGATGAAAAATCCTTTGCAAAGACTAACAACCTTGTGCTTGAATGATTAAACTAGGCTTATCATTAGAGATTGAATAATATGAGATTTGCAGAGCAGATAGTCATTATTACTAATTAGAAATAAGTAATAACCAATATCTAGGGCTAATATTTATTTGTGGTTGAGATGTAAAACTGATGTAAAATTATATTTGTACTGAGCTTAGTATAAATATATATTACTGTGTATTGGCCAATCGGATTAGAAAAAAATAGTCAAATATTGCAACAATTTTGTAACAGTGTTCCGCGGCACACTAGTGGCTGTGACAGATCGTCAGGTGTTTCATAGGAAATGATCCTATTTCACCTCATATGGTGATCTCGATTAACCGGTAGCTGCCAAAGATGGTTTTATGTTTACGAAAAAAATGGATTAAAGTGAATTTAAGATTAAGGATACTTTTATTTGTCCCACAATGGGGAAATTTATTTTCGTTCATCATTATGAAATCTTATCATTTTATTCAGAGACAAGTTGGACTGCCCTGTAACCATAGCAACCCTCTCTTCTTTTCTACTTTTTTGTTGCATCCTGTTGTTCATCCCTCCTAAAAACTACCCCAGTTAGTGAATCGTATTTTCTATATGTTTTTGAGACATGACGAGAAAATGTAGGTTGCGTTTTAAAGCAGAAAAATTGTGGATTCTAATGAAACCTCACATTTTCTGAAAGATATTAAAGAGAAAAACGTTCCTCTTGCATTTTGAGTAAATCCTCTGAAAGGCTCGTTGTCTGAAACTAAATATATATATTGTTACATATATAGAATTGAATATACTTTATTAATCCCCAAAGGGAAATTTGAGTGCTGCAGAGCAAACACCAGGTGTTTAACACATAGATGCCCCTTTACCCCAATCCACCGGCGTCCCAGTCCGGTTGCACTGTGTCCAACCTGGCAATCCAAAAGCTTAAGTCCGGAATGGGTCACAAAGCCTGGTTACAATGAAGAACACTAAACTGGTCTCTCTGTATTTCACTGGGTCCCAGTGTGCGCCTCCAGTTTCTAAAGCGGCCAACCGGATGTTTCCATGAAAACCGCAAAAACACCGGACCCAAAGCTCCGGAACTGAACCAACTCCTCCAGCTACACACGGATGTGCCTCCAAGAGCCAGCAGCTGGTCGCGCACGTCAACGGCAGGATGACTCTATAACCAGCTAGCCGTTGGTAACTAGCCGTTGGGAGCTAGCCAGCCATTTCTGAGAAATCAGCTGTCTGACACAAACAAAGTCCAAAATGACGTCTAAAGTGCACTCAAAATGAAATCTTCAAAAGGAGACAAAACAAAGCCAGAAGAAGGGACAGAAACTTGGCGATTAAACGCTAAAGTAACAGGGAGCACTGCAGCAGGAAGCTGCCCAGGGCAGCGCCATGGCTGTATTGTAATGTCATGTTGTAAATATAGGCTATAGAGAATCATTTTTAACACTTAAGGTTGGAGGTGTGCCTCAAGATTTTTGGTTGATGCAAAAATGTACCCTGGCATAAAAAAGTTTGAAAAACACTGAGATACTGTATCAGTGCCAAAAATTGGTCTGACTGATCAACCCATCCTTTTGTAATACCACTCGAAGCAAAAGTTATTTTCCTGAATGATAGTTTTGGTGTACTATTCTCATTTTGCTGAGAGCAGATATTCCTCTTTACCCTATACAGACTCACCACCGTGTGTAATTTTCAGGGTTTTTTTTTTTTTCTTCGGGGTCAAAAGTAAAGCATCATGGATGTAGCCAGCTGTTTGAAATCAAACAAACCACACAGTGTTTATGTATCTTGATTTTTTTTTTTTTTTGTCCTTGCCTGCTTTATGGCAAAACCATGCACGTCCCAGCAAATGCATACATGACAACATCCATTTCCTGCTGCTCAGCCGAACGTAAAACTGTTTTCATTCTGTGAAAACCCCTGCTGTCAATCAGCTGGAGAAAGACTCTGTCTTTGGTATGAACTGTTTCTGAAGAGGAAAGCGGCGTCTCCTGCTCACAACTACCTCTAAAGAGCACTGCCTCTGATGTTTAATGTGAGCTCCTGTTAACACTCAAACTGCCAAAGCATGTTTACAATTAATTTTTCAAGGGTAGATTTTTACCAGTTCCACCATCTCGCCTTTTAGAGATTCATAACATCTAAAAGTGCATGTTGTCGTGTTTAATTATTTAAGATTCACTTCGCATTTCCATTAAATAGTCAACTCATGCAAGGTTAAAACTTACAATGACTCATTTCAAAACAATTTTGGACTAATTTAGCATCTATTGTGTTCCGATTTGACTGATTGTGCTGCACACCTATGCAGTCTTCCATTGAGCTTCTTTACTTAAGCTAAATCTTTTCTTGTTTCAATCTTACCGGTGAGGCTTCATACTCATGCTTTCATTGGTTAGAAATTGAGAGACATGTTCTTCAAAATAAAGATGCCGTATTTTTTTTAAAGTCATATGCATATATCTTTATCAGCAATACAACAGATTTAGGTAAGATATGAAAAAGTCATGGGAAGAACAAAGAAAGTCAAAAAGCAGAAAAAAAAATTGTAAATGGATGTAAATGTAATTTCCAGTATGTGAGTGGTAATGAAATTCCAAATGTCAAACTTGGTTAGTTTTTTTTAAGTGAAACAGACCATATGAGTGCAGTTGAAAAGGTAACACAGTAGTTCAGACCCTTGTGCTGTTTTCAGCTGAGTAAATGGAATAGCTGTGATGTAATGGTGAGCACTTGTGGCAACATGTTTGTGACAGTGAACTAATAAGCACTGATTTATTGACTGAAGTAAGTTTGACTCTGCTGTGTCAGGTAGCAAGATTCTCCTTTCTGGACATATCTGACTATTCCTTGGGGGCCTTTAATTGCGTAACAAAACAATAAAGAATTAATTAAGTGAACAAAAAAATAGGAGCATTTTAACCAGATGGACATTTTTATGTTCTTCACATCTTTCATGTGTTCCAACAGCAGTGGCAATGGTTCCTGCCTTAAAACTCTTCACGATGACGTACTTTAATGAATCATAAGCAAGTCATACTACTATCTCAGGAAGATATGAAGCACTTTGAATTAATTTACAATCACTATATTTAAATGGTGGTGAGATAAATGATAATCTTTATCTTTGTATTAAAAAACTGTCCTTCTAACTTCTCTGTTGGGATCAGACTATCAAGTGCTGATAAAAGGAATGTGTGTTCATGGCTCAAAAGACCTGGGACAGTCCTTTGAGTGTCCAATCCTAAACAATCAGCCAGTGCTTGCTGGTTGGTCATTACACCCAAAATGTTTAAGGGAAATCACATGAAGCAGTAGTATTTCCCATATTTCATTCAGCTGACAAGCATCCAATGATCTTGAAGATAGAGTGAAGAGACAACCGGTTCATGACAGATCCAATTCCTTTTCTCTTAAGACTCCATTTGGACTTCAGCCCAGCCACACCACCCCTTTATCTTCCTTTTCTTATCTGGCTTCGCTCATATACCTCCAGCTGAAGTCATTCTGTATGTGAAACTGAACTGACAGCCTTGGGCACTGCAGGAAAGTGGATGTGTACAAAACCCCCAGTAGCTGGCGGAGAGAAGCAAAAGGGGAGGGAAAAAAAGCCAGGATTTCCATCCTGCTGTTAGTCACACCTAATTTACATTCCCTTCCTGTGCTGCCAAGCTAGTGAATTTACAAGTGGATAGAGAAGGTGCTGTTTGAGACTTGTGCTGGCATGCTGTTTGCAAGGGGTTAGGGAGACGCATCGAGCGTACTTCCCACTGCAGTGAAAACAGTCCATCTCTAGGTCTGTCCAAACCTTCCTGCCAGAAGCTGTTTTCACAGACATTGAGGGGCTGTAATGGTTGAGTGATTCCTCCTACCAAGAGTGTACTGTTGAGCTGGTTTTGTCACGCACATGACAGTTCGTCACAACTCGCCAGAGAGTCAGTGCGTGACAAGTCGAGGACAGTGAAGGTGGATTATGACTAAATTGGACCAGTGAGGTTATCTGCAGGAATGTAAATGGAAATATGTGTTTACAGTTAAAAATGGTTAGGACATTAACTGTGTGAAATGACAAAAATTCCAGTTTAATTGAACATAGAAGTTCAACCTTTTTGGTTTCAAGTAACTACTGTGTTGCCACTGCAACAAATGTAAGTAACAATGACCTTGAGCAATACTTCAGGTATACTTCTTTAGTCATAGTTAAAACTTCTGAAAAGCATATGCCAAAACTGTACAAAAATAAGACCTGTTTAACACATGGCAAAGTGTGCTATAAATAACTAATATGGACAGACAGTAACTATTACAAAAGGTTCATTTTATTGCTTGTTAATGGCTTTGTACTTGGTTTAGTCATCTGCATAGGGGATCATTAGTATGTCTAAAATCTTGCCATGGTAAAAGAAAATCAACGTAGTGGCAGCAGTGTTTAAGTATTTTAAATCTTCTTAAGAAAACGTTACCATGTCAAGACACTTTTATACTTTTTTAAAGCTCATTATATTAATGAGAAGTGTACAAGGTGTTGAAAATGACTTTTCCCTTCTGCATTTCCTGTGAGCATAAAGGCTTCTGTATTCCCTTAAGTGTCTCCACTTCCTGCTTGTTTAAACTATAGCCCTCTTAAAACAGATTGAAAAAATTGCAAACATCTGGCTTTCGAGAGCAGTGAGTAAGTGTTTAATCAGCATTTAGTCTCGTGTCAAAACATCTTCCCAGTACCAGTGGGTATTTGTTGGCCCATGTCGACATTATTGGTGAGTCAGGAAATTTAATGCTCAATGGGGTTGCCGCACTCTAGGCTCGGAATGGCACAGCTCACTATTTGGTACACTGTGCAAGACGGAAAGTGATTTTCAGGGAGATTTTTGTCATTAAAAGGTTGACAACAATAATTGTTTTTGCCTGTACACCCAGTTCAGGTTATTTAGTACTTGAGGTATTTATTGGGATGTCTTAGCAAATTATTCAGGACATCAACAATGGACACTTGTTTCAATACTGAACACCAACAGTGAGAAATGGTACTTCTTTCCCTCCCTGGAATAAGTATTTTGATATGTTTGACAATCCCTTTGTTTGCCAGAGAATTTGTGACCAGACAAATGTCTTGAATAACCTTATTATCTCAGAAAGTTGTTCTGCACAGCTGTGGGACACTGTTTAATAGCCTTTCCATATGTTCATCCTCTGGGACGAAGTGTTTAGCGGATGCAATTCTATTTTTTTTTTTCATTTGATAACCTTCAGAGTACAGATGGTAAAAATACCATTGCTACAAATTGAAATAGTCTAATTGGCTTTTGTAACGAGTTCTCCTTTGTTTACCATCAGAGTACTAAAATCCTTACTAGAAATCTAAAAATAATAAGGCACAGTGTGTTTTTTTAGATGACTTTCCTTGGCAGTTTACATCTGATTTCTCTTCAACCTTTTTTCACCTCTAAGCACTACTTCTGACTGAAAGCAAAGCAGCAGCTGCCGCTGATCACCAGTTTACATTGCAGCAAAATCAGTGATGTGAAAATAAATTTGGAAGAAGACTTCAGTTTGATGCTGTTCCTGTTTGACTACACATTGATGGCTAGCTGGTGTTGACAGCCAGCATGACTTCGAGGTCATGTTTCTTTACAAATTACACAGTTGAGTGGTGAGGACTACCTCTAAAAAGCTAAAAGACAGACTCTTATAAAAGACTTTTAGTATTAAGAATAGTAATGAAAATAACACTCAAATAAAAGGAAAAGTCAACTTAGTCATTATGTTAGAAAAAATGTGTTTAAATATTTGAAAATGGGCACATGGAATGTAATAAAAGAGGTTTCTTCCAGCACTGAGCTTAACAAAACACACATTGTGATTATTTGGAGGAAAATAGGCCTGTTAGCAGTAATCAGTCTAAAGTGAGTTATACAGCAGTGTCACCCAGCGTACCTACTGATTGGAAGCTGGAGGCCCTTTGGTGTGTCAAAATAAATACATCCGCCTAAACTTAATGGGATGGTGGTCAAGTTCAAACTACGGGGCCTAAACACTCTGTCTAATCTTAGTCCCAATATAGTTACAAGCACAATGTGGTGTAGTTTACTACAAAAATAAATCTTGTTTTTCCTCCAATCAGATGGTTTCACTAATTACTTTTGCTTCTCCCTTGACTCACATTTACACTGCAAACATGAGACTTCAGATTATGTTCAAACAGTTCAAAGTCTTTCAACCAAACATTGAGTTTGAACGGACTGTCAAAATGAGACATGAAAACCGAAAGTTCAGTGCATCTACTCAGTCTGCCGGAAATGAGCAATGAATGTTTCAAAAACTGCTCCGAGCTCAACTCTGTCAGGTTGAGAAATTAATGTGAACTGAACTTTTGTTTTTAAGCTTTTACAAATATTTCTCTGCCGTCTCATCTCTATAAATTCCTGAGGTGATATTAAAGCAATAAAAATGTATTATTTAAATATTTAAACCTTTGTAGCTGCCTGAATCTTTAGTCTTAGACTCTTCACAGACTAAAAGTGGTTTACAAGTATGTACCTTTGGAAGATGAAGGGGTGTTTTTACTTTGGTGAAAACAAAAGCTGTAATTTATGACTGTTGGAAAATGGTCTCATTCACTTCACCATGATTGAACGTACCAGCATTAACATAAGAAAAGATTTATACTGTATCACTTCCTTTTAACTGACATTCGTCCTTAGAAGCTAAATGTTTTTTTTAACTAAATGCTAGAATTAATTATCTTTTGAAAAGAGTTGCAGCAATTTTTCAGTCATCTCAAAGCAAAACGTAGATCACCTTGGACTTTAAGGTAAAATGTTTATAAAGCATGGATCTAAAGAAATTCAAATGCCAGGGAAAAGAAAAAAGGAGAGATTTACACATCTCGCCATAGGTCTACACAAATGGCTGATGCTACATTTGTATAAATTTATGTGAGATGAAAACTCTTCCAGCTTTTAACTAATGATGAAGCATTATGGGATAAAAAAAAAAACCCTGCCAAAACGTATAAGACCAAACACTTGGTCTTTTACGGAGTTGTGAAGATGCTGATGTTTTTCTCAGATATTTAGCAGATGCAAGGTGGTACAGGTCAGCAGTACAGGTCAGCAATCTAATTCCAATTGTCATTAGAAGTTGGAGTTGTCCTGTTTTGTTCGTGTGGACACAACCAGCAGCAAGCTCTCAGAACCAGATCCACCGTGGCTGGAAGAGTCAGTGAGTCCCGACAGAACTGAGAAGAAGACTATCTGAAAGGTGCTTTGAGACCAGTGTCCCTGCGGTTGTCATGAGTAACATTTGGTCACTCGCTGGCAAGATGGAGAAGCTGGGGACGCTTGTTCTGACCCAGCAGGAATGTGGAGGGGCCACTTTGGTGTGCTTCATTGAAGCTCGACTTATGGACTCATTACGGACTGTTTTTTCAACTGTTAAGATGCCAGCTTTTACACCATGTAAGCGGACCGGGAAGGCATCGAGGTGTTGCACTGCAGCATCAAATCTCCCTTCTGGGATTAATAAAGTATTTTCAATTCATTCAATTATGGTGACAGAATCAAGAATATGATAGTAATATATAATATTTAGGTTTTGTTCTCCACTGGTAGACAAACTGTGAAGATGAAGGGTGCTCTCTATGACAAACGTGCTAATTTGCTTCATTACACGCAGCCTGACAGCCTAGTAATATGACTTTTTGGTCTTTGTTCTACTTTTGCTCTTATTTTTATTATGTAGGGGCGGCATGGTGGCGCAGTGGCTAACACTTTGGCCTCACAGCAAGAAAGTCGTGGGTGGGGACGAGGCTTGGAACACTGGTCTTTCTGTGTGGAGTTTGCATGTCCTCCCCGGTTTCCTCCTACTCTCCAAAAACATGCATGTTAGGTTGATTGGCTAGGGACAAATTGTGTGTATGTATGGTTACAAAGTGTTGGTATGGTTGTATGTGTGTGGCGCCGCGACAGACTGGCAACCTGTTTGGGGTGTACACTGCCCCACCACGCCTTGAATCAGCCAGAATAGGCTCCGGCACCCCCCGCAACTCGTAAGGGATAGACGTTTAAGAAGGTGACTGGTAGTAGGTATTTATTGCCTGTGTCAAATCTCTAAAACCAAGAATATGACTGAGGAAAAAAACAG
The DNA here is from genome assembly GCA_902685375.1 of Neostethus bicornis. Taxonomy (NCBI): domain Eukaryota; kingdom Metazoa; phylum Chordata; class Actinopteri; order Atheriniformes; family Phallostethidae; genus Neostethus; species Neostethus bicornis. The sequence goes on from LR738543.1 coordinate 11,923,474, forward strand.
AAAACATTCAGATTGATGTTTTATTGTGACTTAAAAGACAATTTATAATTATGATAATACTTTAAAACTTTTAAAGATTTTTTTTTTTTAATTGCCCTCATAAGACATTGCAAATCCACACTGAAACTAATGTACACACCCAGCTGTGCAACAACACTTACAACTACAGTAGATGCCAATGAACAAGTTGTTCTTCTGTTCAAACACGACCAAATTCCGAGAAACACTGTTCAAAAGCAGTTACTGGGAAACCACTAGAAGGAAGTTTATCAGTAACTGGGAGCTGGCTGCATTGGTCTGTGACCATGACCGTTTCTGAAAAACACCATCAGAACATCACAAATAATTCATCTAAAGTCCTGTGCACATTTAGAATAAAGCTACATCAGAAACGTTTGTCGCATGAGGAGTAGATAGATGATTGTAGAAACGCTTGGTAAATTACCCATCTATTGTGCCATATTTCCTCTAATCATCAGCAGATATCTAAAAAATGCAGCTCAGAACTGCACAATAATGTCCTCTTTTGAGCAATCCCATTTGGACTTTTCATCACTTCATGTTACCCTTTGGCAAAAAAATTTGTAGAAGCTTTATGTGGTTTGAATAGAAGCACATGGTTTTATTATGTATCCTTTCAAGTGTATTTTCTCATAAAGCCTGCCGGGTTTGGATTTTCATTCACAGAAAAGTCAGCTGAAGACAACACAAGCGACACAGATGAAAATAAAATATGTTGTGCAATCCGTTGCATGCTGTTTAAAGCACAAACATGCATGGAGATCAAAAGCAAAAAGTTTCTATATTTATGACTCTTTTTAAGCTATTGAAGTAGAAGATATGCAGAAGCACGAAGATTCTCACAAAAATCAAGAACTTAAGTCTCAAGTAAATAAAAAAAAATCTCAACCACCTAACAGAGCAAACTCTGGAATTTTAGGCCTTTCTAAGTTCCAATGGGCATGCCGCTTTTCCTCCTCCAACTTAAATTTTTCAGAATTGATTTAAATGATCTAAAGAAGGCTTTTAAAAAAACACACAAAACAACATTTACTATTTGTCAAAACAAAGAAATTTTTTTAAAAAATTTGGATACAAAACTCAAAAGCAATTTACTTTTATATTCAACCAATTCTTTAATCAATGAAAGGACTGCCATTGGCTTAAGAGGTAATCTTCACAAGTGGCCTCATGTAATAATGAACTCATGGATGGACTCTAAGAAGATAATGGCCCTCTGTTTTGCATTTCCATTTCCTTTTCCATTTTCCACCTCTCCTATATCACCATTCTCCATTATCTATTAACCATGAAAGACCACAAAAAGGAACTCAGAAGTCACTCGGCTAAAATTAAACGCTAGTTTCAGCTAAGCTGAACGGATCATTTCCACAGCTTATTGATTATTTGGAAGTTTTGTTTGATATTCAATTTATTTGATATAAAGAGATAAAAATTGATCAGCAAAGTCAATTTGATCAGAGTCAGATTGGCCGCATGTAATAATGAACTCATGAATGAAATCTGATCAGAGTCAGATTGACTTTGCTGGTCACAAACCTCTAGAAACACAAGACGGAGGGTTACAATAATATAGGACAATGACTATTTATCACTCTGGAAGGCATGCAAAAAAGCATTCCAAAAACTCAGAAATAAAGCCAAAATTTTCCAAACCTATTAGGTTAATTTCAATGGGCAGCAAAGAGGAAATTTGTGTGAAAAGAAGCACAAAAATATATGTGGCATGTGATCTTGTATTATGTCTGACTTTTGTGATATATGAAGACGGTAGAATAACTAGCTCTAAGTTTGGTCAAAAAGTCAAATGACTGTGTTCCTTGTGTTGGTGCGGTGTTTCTAGATTTGACAAAACCATAAACTCCTACTGTCTAAATCTACTTAAACTTTACCACGTATTTGAAATACTAAGACATACTGAAACAGTCAGTATTAAGCAATGTCCCTGTTGGTGTACCTCAGGGGTGAATATCTGGGCCTTTCTTATTTTCTATGTAAAATAATAAATGACCAAACTCATGTCTAAATGTTGAACGCAAAATAATGCAGATGATGCTGTTATCTTTACTGGTGTGAATAACATCCAAGAAGCAGCCTTTGTTCTCACCTCAAATACATTTTCTGTAAAAGCGAGTGTATTTTTAGTTGTTTTTAATTTTGCCTAATGTCAAATACAGCTAAAACCTTTTGAATGATGTTCACAAAGCAACTACTCAACATCAACCATTCAAGTATATTTTTGGAAGGACAAGAAACTAGACAGAGAGTTAGACTGAGAATTTAAGTGTCTCAGTCTGACACTTGATTCCACTTAAGGCTTCAAGAGCCACATTAAATTTTAATTTGAGCAATTTTAAACAAATATGACCTTTCTTAACACTCACAGCTGACAGACTGTTCTTGCACTCAATATCAAACATTGAGTACTGCATCACGTATTGATCCTCTGCCAGTATAAATACAACCAAAATTGTGAAATCACTTAATTTAAAAAAAAATCACATAAGATCTCTCACAAGAAACCTTTTTTTTTTTTTTAGATTTGTAAAATTTCGAAGTAGTACATGCTTTGTTAGGCTTTGAAAATGTTAAATACATCAAATTTGTTTGCTTAACATGAAAATTATTACATGAACTAACCCCGCTTACGATGCCTGACTTGTTCAGTTTAAAAAAAAGAAAAGAAAAAAAGAGCAAACAGTGGCCTTTCAATTAGAACTTACTCAACAACGCTAGAGAGGATGATGATATACACTGGTTGGCTGGTTGAAGGAAGAGCAAAATCAAAATGGTCTTTAGGTTTTTCTCACCAATAAACAATATTTTAATCTCATCATTTAAAATCCACCAAAATTGGAGCAATTACTTCAACTGACAATGAAAAAATATTTTCCTTTGAAGTACAGTTTATTATTGTGTTGTTTTCAGAATTTATGAGAAGTTGAGATAATTGCTCAACTCTGTCTTCCTAAAGCTAGGAAAATATAAAACAGCATAACAACAGAAGCTATTTGAGGTCTGGGATGGCAACAATAAATCAAGGACATGCTGCAAAAAACAACTCGCCACGCACACATATTTGGATATAATTTAGAGCTCATTTCTCATTTCCCCTCTCATGGCTGTACCACATTGTTTCTTTTATTTTTTTTTAGGAGTGTTTTGGTTTTAAAGACAACTATTTAGTTTAAATTAAAACCACCAAGACCATGCTATATCGCAAATCTTCAACTTGCACTTTTCTGCCAAGTTTACTAGTTTTGAATTGGCTGGTCCTCATGTTCACTTTGGGTTTTTGGGACAACTCTAAAGATACAGTTTAATTCAACCAAGTCCTCGTTACGTTGAAACCAGGTAAGAGATCAATGTTTGTTTCATTGTTTCAATGATTTTTTCATTTTTATGCCTCACCTGGTTTATCTTGTTTAGAATTTTAGATGGACACCTCTTCATTATTAAACACCAACAACATTCCAATTAAATCAGATTCAACCAAGTCCAAATTAGATTACGTAATCATCACTGTGGTCAAAAGATTAAATTAATAAAATACTGCAAGGAAAAGAAAACTGTGTTGCATTAGATCTATTGAAACTGTCATGTGTAACCCCAAATTTATGTGTTGAAAAAAACGAGCAAGGCTCATTTGAACTACAATAGCGGAAAAAATTTGCAAATCATTCAGGCGGCACATCTCTGTGTGGGAAAATTTGTACAAGTGCCAATGAAAGCAGCCATCCACATTAGTTTCTATCACTCTAAGCAATGTTTTGTCATCAAAACAAAGGTATTTTAACACTACCAGTCCAGTTAAAACTTGTTATTTAAGTAATTATCAGGTCTAAACTAAATATGAAAGGTTTGAAAAGAACCAATTATAATTCTATGTGTAATTATACCAACATAGTAACAATTACTTTTCTTTAAAAAGCCCAAACAAGAAGCTTGGCTATCTTTTAAAGCAGAAATTCTCATTAATACTGTAAACAGCAACCTTTATGTTGGCTATGAATATGTGCCTTAAAAATGAACCAAACATGGACCTTTAACAGGTGTTAAATATGTTACTCGGAGCTTTAATAATATTAATATGAAGATACCCACTAAAGGTACAAGGAGAGAAAGTTAACAGTAAAATATTAAAGTTAAAAGGGATGAAAATTCTACAGAGACTACATCTAAAAGTCCTTTATGCCTAATTATAGACAAATTGAGTGTGTAGTGTTAGCATTTCATTCCTGCTTTGCCACCACATCTCCATTTCTTCATTTATAATTCAGCCTCTAGAGACTTAAAAACCTCTTGTCAGGCTTCACACACTCTGCTGCAGAGGGCTTTAAAAACCTACTCAAATTCTCAGTAGCCACAATGTCAAAGGGACAAAATATAAAGAATAGCCTACTTTTCTACAGCCGCGATGGGACTCCGCAAAGGTGAATACAGCCATGTTATTAAAGAGGGTCCTTATAGCCTAAAGCGGCCTTGGCCACATCTAATTAGAATGTAAATGTAGTGTGGGCTGGGAATGGATCACACAGGATAGACATTGGCATTTAGATTATGCTGAGACTAGATTACTGATGACACTGTGTGTTGGTGAGATAGCCTTTTGGAGAGCAGCTTGGCAACTGACTAATTGTGTTTCACGACTTGCAATATAAGCCAATGACGTTCTATTGCTGGTAATTAACTAAAGAGGAGTAGATTGGTGTGTATGCACAAAGAAGGAATTTTGGACAACACTAATAGTAAAAGACACATTCATTGTAAGTAAATACACAGTGTCAAGGAATCTTTCACCTTATGTATGTTGTACAAGATAGAAAGAATTATGAGCTTCTTCGTGCTAAGCTTAGCCTTCAAGCTGCTCAGACGAAATCCTCTCACCTCCCGATGATTCCTCATCCAGGGCACATGCCATGAACAGAGCTAAGACCAAACGGAAGAAAAAAAAACAAAGGCAGAGTGGAAGACAGCCGAAAGAGAAATAGAGGGGAAGAGCAGCAAGAACAGAGAAGAAGGGAGGGAGGGTGAGTAGATGGAGAGGGAGAGAGCAGAATGGAATAAATTGAAGCTGATCTGGTGCTCTGCATTCTGAGGAGGCTGGATTTGCATATCTGTGCAGCGGTGCAGAGGGAGAAATGTGTCGGTGCTGACAGCAAGCTGAATATCTTAAACCTCCGCTGACACCCCTGCGAGCACTTTCTCCCCGTGTACTCTGCAACATGGTCTCACAAAAGCATGTACGTGCACCTGCATATACACTGCAGGACTGGTGCGCGCGTGTGTACGCTCATACAAAGATATGCAGACTGTAGATTTAAGGTCAGGAGATGGGGAGCTTTGTGCATTGCTTTGTTCCTGTACTGTGATGTACTGTGGTGCTTGTTGTTTAACAGTCAGCTCAAGTACAAGAGTCATCTCAGGGGGAAGGATCCAGTGAGGCAGACTATCCACTCCTGCCACTCACAAGCAGAACTGTTCATCCCTCTCTGTGACTGTGTATGCTGGTGTTATTATTATTATGTCGATGCATGAGTGATTTCAAAAGCAACTATCTCATAGAATCACAAATGAACAAAACTGGCTTCTTCTTTTATGATTTTTCTGAAATTTTCACAACTTTGGCATTTTTTTTTTTACAAACAATTTTGGATTTACACAAAAAAAAAAAACATGAAGTTAGAAGCCTTTCTATGGTTGATACCTTTTTGTTGACCATCTGCCATCAGTCATGGGTACAAAGAATAACTAAAAAATATCATTTTTGTCAAAGTTGTACAGGTGCTTTGTTCTCAATACAATAAAGTTTAAATAATTGGCCGAAAATTCCATGAAATGAAAACTCTGCATTGGAAAGCATTAAGTTGAATGCTATTAAAAAAACATATTAAAACATGGTTTATGAAAAGCTGTGTAAGCTGAATCCTGAAAGGCAGATTCTTCTTTTATTGATTCCACACCTGCTTTATCTTATTAAGGTTAAGTATGTACTTAGGCTAAGAAACTGAGCTAAGGCTAAAAAGGAAAGATAGTCTTGGGTTTTAAAGGTGGTATGAAAGATATTTTACAGTTTTCTTTTTTTTGCAATATGACTTTTAAATAGTTAGACACATAGTGTACGGAAACTATTAATATGTATTCATTCATCTTCAGAACCACTCATCCCAGTGGGATGACGGGGCTTCGGAGCTTATCCAATCTGATTCCAGGCGAGAGGCACGGTACACCCCCAACAGGTCACATGTAAATGTGCGTATTAAAAAATAGATCGTGAGCAAAACTGAGTTTGGTTGTACTTTATTTAAGTAGTATAAACAAGCACATTACCGGTAATAGTCTTTATTCAACTCCGTCATCCTCTGTTTTGGAATCGAACAGCTGCGCAAAATCCAACAGAGCAGGTCCACTTCGCTCTTCGCTCTTCGCTGTCAAAGTCACTGTCTGTACTGTGCGGCTCCTCAGAAAGGATACCAGCTTTTGCGAAAGCTCGGATAACAGTACCAGCAGACACGTTGGTCCAAGCATCTACAATTCATTGGCAAACTGTAGCGTAACTCGCCCGGCGCTGCCTTCCATCCTTCGTGAAACTGTGGTCTCCTTCGGTCATCCATCGCTCCCACACCGCTCACACTTCACTCTTTAAACGTTCTCATGCCTTTTCTTTCAGGTCCGCCTCGCGGGCACCGCATTTTCTTTTAGGTTCGCCTTTTCTCACTGGCACCGCGTTTTCTTTTAGGTCCGCCTTTTCTCACACACAAGGCGCAACGCACGAAAGAGCGCACCGCTCATTTTGAAGAAAATCTAAGACTTTTATATGCGCCTTATAGCCGTGAAATTACGGTAACATAAAGTCACACACGAAACTAAAAGTTGCTGGAATCTAAGCAGTGAATCACACCACTTTTCACAGCTATACAATAACCATTTGAGCTTTCAATCTTATACTTTAGTTTTTCTTACCGTTTCCTACTGTGGTTGCATGTTAGACTCATGATTGACTCCAGGACCTCACTGAGCCCATTTGCAAGAGTTCCTAGAAATAATGTTTTAATTACTGAGCCTTTGAGCTAGAAGTGGAACAGGGGTGGCTTATTTCCCTTGCAAATTTTTATACAAACTGAATATAAATTCTGTTTTTTGCAAAATGACCAATAACCACATTTATAACTAAATCTCTCCAAAAATGACATATTTTGATCACAGCATAGCCTCAAAACAACAATACATTTTTTTTCCCCAGAGCAGAAGAAAAAATGCTTAGCGTCTGTTTAAATGTCCTAGTTAAAGCCACTGTTTTGGACAGTCGTATTTATAAAATGAACAAATGTCGAACATTTTTACCAGTACTTTATTTCAAAGCGCAGACAGAATGTACTCACATGACAAGTGTAACAGACTTGCTTCGATTTTTCTACTTAACGTTTTGTATCCGCAGGATCCTCTTCATAGGATTACAAGAGATCTACATAAAACTAACTCAGAATTCAGCAGCGTGTATCCCATATTTTATATATTTTAAAATCCTCTCTAAGTGAGACAGATGTAGAGTGGAAAATTTCTTTTTCTGACAGTCACATCTAAAGACTTTACCAGGCTATCTTCATGCTTTTGATCATAAAAGTCCAAAGAAAATTTAATTTGGCAAGCTGTGTTTATCCACTTCCATCAATAAGAGTGAAGGTAGGAGGGAGAGCAATTTATTTGTCTGACATTGTCCGACACCATCATTTCTGGTTAATTTGCAAGAGGATTTATTTGTTTGGGTACTTCATGTTGTGCTGTGTCGCTCAATCGGGAAAGAAGCGTACAAACCTGAATTACAGCTTCAACTCCCATCGCACATAATTCTTTATGGTTACGACTAAAAGCCTTTGCCAAAGGATATGTGATATTTCAGAGAGAGAAGTGAGGTTTGCACAGAACTAACACCAATTTGAATTTTCAGGGTGACCCAACCTCTCAAATGTGTCTATTTGCAGCTGCATTTAAACCAAATTTGTGCTCAATTGAAGGTTCTTTACTCGAATGTTTGAGCACCCACAGCAAAAAATTATGAGCAGCAAATGCGAGGAATCCCTTGGGTCCAGTTAAGCAGATCATTTAGCTCAAGGGTGTGTTAGCTCAAGGTTATGGCTAGGTCTCTTCATGATGGAAAAAAAAAAAAAAAAACACTGGTAGCTCTGTAAAATAAATGTCCCAAGGTGTCCCTCTCTACCAAAAAAAACCAACAAAAAAAAAAACGTGTGAATTGGTCAGAAACAGTGTAAGAATGACAAAGTGTAAGTATGTGCCTATGTGTGTGTGTGTGTGTGTAGGGGGAGGTGCTGAGTAAGAACAACATCACTGAGAATGGCTTCTTGGCATGCTTGAGGCATAATGACATTGATCCAGCAGACCTCCCTTTATCAAGCCTCACTGACAAAGGTAACTACATTGTTCATAAAAATGGAAATTGAGCCATGTTATTCTCACACATTCAGGATGACACTCACATGAATCCAGTTGAAAACACATTTACCCACACATTGGTGTGATAAGTAGACAAGACGCTTGTGGATAAATAAGATTCATTAATGTAATGCTCAGATCACATGCTGACAATTCCAGGAAAGCTGCAGTGTTATTTGAACGTTAATGTTCGTACACAAACATTTCCTCTAGCACTGCGTTCGGTTAAAGGAACACTTCAAACACATGCAGAGCAAATAAACAAAGGCAGCCATGGGAGGGGGACGCAGGGTGAAGGAAGTAAAGCCCCTTCCTGATAAACAGTTTTGCTGTCATGAATGTTGCGTTTGGCCGTGAAGATGTGTTAGACTAGCAGTAATACCAAAAGATACTGGGGGTCACTTTTGACAAAGACGGGGGAGGAAGTACGAACTGGGCTGACCTTACAGGGAAAGTCAGACAGAGACTAGGATTCTGGGGACTTAGAGGACTGACAATAGAAGGTAAGGTTTTAATCATCAAGGCAGTGATTTTACCTTTGCTTTTATTAGTCAGTTCTGTTTTTATGCCGCCACGGAGGGTAATTTTAGACCTGGAAAGAGCCATTTTTAACTTCATCTGGTCGTCCAAGTGGGAACGACTGAGGAGACAGGAACTGAAAAAGACTAAAGATAAAGGAGGTAAAGGAGTTCCTGATCTCCTCTTGTTTTTAGGAAGTAGGTACGTGGCTCTTAGTTTTAATCAGATAACGGACCCATCCAGAAACCCAAAGTCAGCAGCCTTTACAAGGTTCTGGATGGGCTCCTTTTTAAGAAAGAAGAAGCTGTTTAAAACTGATCTTAGAGTTCCAGTGTCTTTTAATCTGCCCCCGTCTTACGCTTTTATAGAGAAGTTTTTAAAAGATTTTAAACTTGAGGAAGAAGGATTGCATGTTTTTACTAATCATCGTTTTATGATTTCTGTTGTGCAGGAGCGGGAACCGGTGAGTCGAGTGCGCGGGCTCACACTAGGTGAGTCCGCAACCGTTTGGCACAACGTGAACCACTCCGTTCTTCCAAACAGACTCCGGGACCTGTCGTGGATGGTGGCTCATGGGATCCTCTCGGTCAGGGACGTCATGCACTCCCGGGGCATGTCGGCGATCTCAACGTGCCCCCGACCTGGTTGTGGCGCACCCGAGTCGGTGAGGCACCTGCTCTGGGAGTGCAGCGCTGCCGTCGACCTGTGGGCATTGGCCGGCTCCCAGAAATTCCCGAACTTGCCAGCAAGGGGGGTCCTATCAGCACAGCTGGTGCTGTACGGGGTGGGCCACAATCTAAGTAAGGAAGAGTTTGGGAGGCAGTGGCTCGCCCTGGCTGCCATTAAAGACGCCATGTGGACCTCCAGAGACTTGCTGGTAAGGAGGTACAGGCAGATCCCCCCCGCAGCTGTGCTCCGAATGGCCGCAGACAACATGAATACCATCATCTCTGCCGGCAGCAGGCCTAGGACACAGCTGCAAAGAAGAATCGTCTGTACCTCGTCGGACGTGGGAGCCGGTGTTACACGAGAAAGGTCGAGGCAGCGGCGACCTGGCTCTCCGGGTGCGGACGGTGGGAAGGAGCAAGAAGGAGGGGATCCCCTCTGAACACCGGACGGGTTCCCGAGAGACCGAATGCTTGGAGGAGCGGAGAGGTTCATCTTTAGAGGACACGCCCTCCCGATCCTGCAGAAACTGTTCTTCATTTTACTTGATTTTAAAGACTGTAATCCTTCTTTTTTTTAGTACATGTAGGTTTTTTTAAATAGTATTACCTGTTTTTAAACATTCTGTTTTTGTAGGTTTTTTACTTGTATTTCCGTTTTTACAAACATAGAAATGGTTTTACAGTAAATTTAAAAAGATTTTAGTACAAGAGCAATGTTTTTAAAGGTGATGCTATTTATGCTGTAAAAAGAACCAATAAACATGTTTAAAAAAAAAAAAAAAAAAAAAAAAAGCAGTAATACTAAATGTGACAAAACACTGCTCACTAATATAAAAAAATCATCAAAATTTTACTGTTTTGTGTCACATGGCGACAAGAAAAAAAAAACCCAATGCAGTCATGTGACAAACGCATTGCACAAGAACTGATATATCAAATGGTCTTATTCACTTAAAAATTTAATCAAGTCATACCAAAAGATAACAGCTACCTCTGTGTTAATGGCCACATTCAATGCATTAGTTCTGTTTTACTGTCTCATCAATGTGGGCAAACTCGGAACTCATTGTCCCTAAAAATAGACGGGAAGTGAATCAATTTAGCTCCCCCCTTGTTTGTCTCCCTCAGCAGTACAGCATGCTTAGCTGTGAGAGAGCAGATGCTATTGATTTTGTGGGGGAGGGCAGACTTGGGTAGAGAAACAGCTTATGATAGAAATTTTCTAAATGACTCGATGCTTTTAGGGGCAGTTGCAGTAATGGGAGGCTTCGGTGGGATGAATTATATAGTTAAGGTGGACAAAGTCTGACCTTCAAAGAGGAAAAAGCAGCAAGGAAACAAAACACCAGAAATACAAGCTAGTTAACATCTGACTCTGGTCTTGCGTCTGTTATTGTCACTTACATTCACAACCTGAAACAGATGAACTTTTGCTTTTTCTTTTAGTTAATGTCTCTATGTTGATGTGGTTTAAGAAGACGACCCAGTTAGTTTTTGTTTATTACTTGGAAGGAAGTCAATGAGGCAACCAGGAACACCAGGTTAGTTCTTGCAGAGCTATTCAAATGCCAGCGTATAGTATTTGTAGGATGTCTCTATCTGCCAATTGCTGTAAGCATAAAATGTGCTTTGGTCAGCTAAGAGGCATTGGGGATGTGGCTTTTGCCTTTTTGTCACAGAACAGTATCATTGAATCTGCATCCTTCACAACATACATTGACGCTACTAACTTTAATACCTCATATCATTTAGTTTAATTTCACATACATACATTACAAAAGATATGTTCGAAAGCTAGCTCAGATACAGATATTTTTTTTTAAATTTCTCAGTCAACATATTAAAAAAACAAACAATACGCAATAATTACTATTCACATAAATGTGATAGTAACAACTGAATGCTCGTGTGTATTGTTGCACAATTTGCTCAACCTAAATAACAAAAACTGTACCAGTAGTGTGCAAACAATCAATTTAAGATAACGTAGTCCACTAAGTGTGACACAAACATCGCAGCTAAAATATATTTGAATTAGAAACAAAACCAAATAGAAGACCTTGCGATATTATACGCACCGATGCAAAAAATGTGAACACTCAATACAGTTGATAAACAGAGCCAAATACAGTTTAAAAAATTGTTTTAACTTGTGCTTGAATGTTCTTTTATCTATACCAATTCCCAAATACATATCCAATTCTTTAAAAGAATTAAGTTAGTTTTACATAATGGATGAAGACAATTTTCTGATGAGTTTCATCTCATGTTGCTGATTGAAGCATGTGTAATTGACTCAGCTTGAGTGGTAAAGTCACTCTGACTGATAGTATGTGATTAGAACATATAAAAAGATGATCAGAAAAACTGTAATTTAAGTCAGAACCAAAAAAATCTATCGATTGTAGCTTTTGTTTTGTTGGAAGAGTGTCTTCTAATGTGCTGATTCTGTATAAAAACACACATTTGCACATTGTGCATACTTTCCCCAGTTGTGTAACAGCAATAGACGTGCACAAAGATCTGCTTCTGTTGTAAACAACTCTGCTGGAGGGAGGTAATAAACCTCTTCTAGTTTGTCAATCTGCAGGTTAGCTGTCTGATATATAAACAGTGTTGCAGGTTTCTCTGGAAAAGTGGAAAAAAGAAAAGTCTCAGCAATGTTTATAGCCTACAGGTCTGCATGCAAAGTGGGTTAACACTGCTCCTGGAGAGCTTAACAAGCTGTGAGAGGAATAAGGCAGCACACTTGATAATTAGCAAGGAGAGGAAGGCACATTTGAAGAAATGGTGGCGCAGAAAGAGCTGCAGCACAGATGAGAGGACGAGTGAGTGTGAGGTTGGACTATTCAGACACAACCAGAGGAATTAAAAAAAAAATCAAATCAGTCTCACTCATCTGTTTTTCTTTGCAGTATTGCTGATGCATGCAATGTGTTTTAGCAGCTTTTAGTATTTTATAGCTTCAAATGTGTCAAGATGGCAGCCAAAACAAGGAGTACGATGGAATATTTTTCATTCGAGCTATAAACTTTCTCCCAATTTTTAGTAAACTGAGGTCTTTGTCTGTAAAAGTTCAGTTTACCCCATCACTTTTGGCTCGTGGTCACAGAATTTCCGACGCCACGAGAAATGCCTGCAGCGAAAACAAGATCTGAATGATAATAATTAGAGCTTTATTCTGGTTGTGCGATAATGGCTGCTTGTGGCAGAATTACACCCCAAATAATAGAAGTGACTGTTGTTGCAGGAGTGGCCCATGCCTCACAGCTGAATGGAAACATGTCAGCTAACACAATGCCGCTTGTTACTCATTTGTGAATGAGAGAAAGGTCAGAAACATTACGCAAACTGACCTTCTTTTTATTATTTTAAAATCCTAGTTTTGGAAGATCCAGCCCAAGCCATTAATAATCAAACTATTACTACAGTTGAGAAAGAAAGGGGGTGAAAGACACAGCAGGAGAGGGTGTGTGTGTCCATTTTCTTCATTCTTTTTTGTCTATTTGTGTAAATGTGCCCTTTCCTGAAAGCTCTTGTGCTTCCATGCCAAGTATGCGGAGGGTTATGTGAGGCCAGCAGAAAAGGAGAGATAAAGACTTAAGAGCTCATACAGAGAAAAGCTGCAGAGCGAGATGAGGCAAGAGAGAAAAGTCACTGTTACGTCTATCTTTAAGCAGAAGACACCCCAATGCTTCTGTTTCTTCGGGGATTCACAAAATCCATCTTTTTCTTTCTTGTCTTTGCTGTAGTTTCTATTCTTTTTACACACAGTACAAAACTAATTTATCTGCTTTGCTTTTCTTGGACTTACATTGTAATAACTTCATGCAAGAAAATTTCATTATGATTTATATTTTCTGACACTTTTACCATCCAAAGCCAATCAAGAGGAAATTAAATTGTTTGAAGAGTTGCTAGTAAGAAGGCAAATTCAGTCACATAACTGTAGGTCATGACTTCATTTTTTCTTCTTTTTTCAAAGAATTATTAATAAATGTTTTCTCCCTTCATTTTTCTGTTCACTCAGACTGATGTGGAAAACAATACAGTATAATTAGCAAGCAAACTCAGGAAGAAAAAAGGAAATGTATTATGTAGCATGTGAAACATAAGAAACACTATTGAAACTAGAAAAATGATCGGCCATTATTTTCAATGGATTAACAAAAATGATACAAATGTCTTTAAAAATTGGTCTTATAGAAATAGATAAAAAATATATGTTTGACAGTTGGATGACTTCCTAAGCTCAGTTAATGACTGCGACCTGAGGGTCAGACAGATTATCTGAGTTAAATCAGTTGAGCATTGAATTGTGAGTGGCCAAAGCTGCCTTTGACCTTCACAGTCTAGAATGCTTTTGGTGGGCTTTTGCGATTGCATCCTAAAATTGTCTGCAAAAACCATTGACACAAAGCATTTGTCAGGTACCCTATGAGGACCTCAGTTCAGCTACACTGTGAACCAAATATACATTTTTTTCTAGTTAAGTATCAAAAACTCACTATGAGCCTTCACCTGCAAGTCTGTTAGCATGTTCCATTAGACATTTTTTTGTTTCACGGAAACCATCTGATTTCTCATGATTGGGGTTTGTTTGCTCCAAAGTGAATGTGTACTTTTTTATTTTAACCACTTCCTGCTTTCTGGTTGGGATGGGACCGGATATGATGTGTGCAAACTTGCCCGAATAGTCAGTGTAGACCGGAAAGAAAGATACCCATGAGTCAACTCATGAGTACCAACTATTGTTGCCATTTTTGGCAACAATAGTTGGGACATTTCAGCCTCGGAGATTTCAGCCACGGACATTTGGGCCAAAAAACTGCAACCTAGGATATTTGAGCCATGTGCGCCACGAATTTAGGACATTTCAGCCTCGGACATTTCAGCCACAAACATTTGGGCCAAAAACCTATTTTATGTAGAAAATTGTGATATTTTATGTAAAACATTGTGATATTTTGTAAATAGCCTCGCTTGCAGTTTCTTGGCCCAAATGTCTGTGGCTGACATGACCGTTCACCCAGTAGGACAGTTATGTAACCCTTTGTGTTACGTGTGAAGTAGATATATTCTGAGCGTATCTCAATATGTGGTATTCACACCTAACACAAAAGGGCATGAAGAAATTCTGATATTTTTAAAAAATTCTGATATTTTATGTAAAAATTTTATCGTAAATAAACAGTTGCACTACAGAAAATAATTTTATCCCATGGCTTTTAGTCATTTTTATCCCATGGCTCAAATAAAAAATTCTGATATTTTTTAAAAATTCTGATATTTTACAAATAAAAAATTCTGATGTTTTTAATAAATTCTGATAAAATTCTGATATTTTTAAAAAATTCTGATATTTTATGTAAAAATTTTATCGTAAATAAACATTTTTATCGCATGGCTCAAATAGCTGAGTCACCGTGGCTCAAGTAGCCTAGGTTGCAGTTTTTTGGCTCAAATGTCCGTGGCTGAAATCTCCGTGGCTGAAAAGACCGTTCACCTTTTTGGCAACACCATTTACACTAAGTTTACACCATTTTTGTGGTGTAAACTTATGAAATAAAAGTTGATTATCAAATTCTAGGTGAAATCTGACAATTCTAAACTTTGGGAATTGTTACTAACACAGACCATATTGCTTAGTTTAACTCCGTGCTTAGATGCTGAACTAAAAACAGACTCGTCTGGATAAGTGTGTTTGATGTCACGGCATCATCTCTACTTAGTGATTGACTTACCGTAAGTTTTTTTTCTGTGTTTCACAGACAATCCTGTGATTTGTTGGTACTCAAACTACTAACTGAAGTGAAATTAAATTGAGTGAAGGGACAAGATGACGCCAGCTAAGAATCATTAGAGGTTCTGAAAATTGTGAAGTTTGTCAAAAAAGACTTGGTTGTGGTTATCCCATTTTATGTAGGTGCCACATGGGGAGTCAAGAAACTGCAAATAACCTAAATTTTTAAAACAAATGCTAACTTTTGTGAGGGTTTATAAAGTAAGAAAATACCAAATCTTTAGGTAACCCAATGTACAAAATACAGGATATATATGTATATATATATATGATAAGTTAAGAAAAGAAACTGAGGCTACAGTAAAAAAATGGGGGAAAATGTTAGGAATTTGCTCAGTCAGTAACTTCCCCCCTAGATAAGTAAGACCGGCCAAGAATCAGTCTGGTCAGTAAATGCATCTTTAAACCAACTATGTAACAGTCTATTTATCTGTATTACATTTTATTTTAAACTGTCACAGTTACCCACAATCCCAAGGATTAAATTGGTTATTTTATTTCACAAATCTGTGAGATGCTATCACGTCAAAAGAAAAAAAATCTCTGAGGAATGTTTCCAGCACCTAGCTGGATCCATGTCATAAATAATTGAGGCAGTTCTGAGGGCAAAATGGGTTCAAACCAGTGCTAGTGAGGTATGCAGAGTGGCTGGGGATTATTCAAACACTTTCCCAGATTCTTATGTAAATTTACACCTTAAAGCATGTCTGAAAGCCACATTAAAGACATAAGACGAAGGTTTAAACAATTCTATAAAAAGTTCTTAATGCAGTAATTACTTTTACATTGTGTCTGAGGTGCGGCGAAAAGTAGACTTCTTAAGACAACTGCTAATGATTTTTACAGAAAAGAACACTCTTAAATGGGATAAAACACATAGACAAGGGTTTAAGTAGTATGGCACAGTTAAGAACTATAGTGAAATTCAGTGATAAAAAAACCCCATAACTACAGCTGAAATTCATATTGTTTTCTAATCAAAACTATTTAATTTTTTATTGATTCCCTCTGTTTTATTGTATTACGTGAACATTTTAAATAAAAACTATCACAAGTTGAGGTAAAATTTATATTTGATAGAAAGAAATTATTATGCATTTAAATGTCAAATTTAACCTTTTAATTTATAACTTTTTTATTTAATAATGGAAGTGACAGTGTCAAATCTGCAGATAATAATGATATTCACGCGAATATGCTGGTAGCATTCACAATCGCAGAAGCAACAGAGCACAACCATTCTAGAAAAAAACTATACAAACAACTTCACTGTTTGCTTTACAATAAAAAAGACTGACACCATGTCAAGTACAAATTAGAAATATATTGTATTATTTGTAATCACTCTATTAGGAATCACTAAACTGTCCATGATGTCATTCAGAAAAACATACATATCAAAGCAGACCACTAACATTCACATCGAGATTTATAGTATGATATTAGCCTGATATTTTCTCTTTAAATTGATTTGTCTGCTCACCAGCTGGCCATTCTTTGCCACCTCCCATAACCTTGTGTTGGACAAAGAATTTATATTAAAGAATAAAAAAAATAATTTAGGGGTAAATGCTTCCTCTAACTGCTTAAAGACTCAATCACTCAAAGTGCCTGCTTGTCAAAATACTACATTTACTTCCTTTGAGAGGAGCACTTAAAAAGCTTAGGGCATGCTATAGAAAAATGGGCTGACTTAGAAGTGGATCAGCAGAAGTGAATGAGGTGAAATAAGGTTACAAAAAAAAAAATCAAACTATGTTCTTAAAATACACAAAGAAAATGCGGCAATAATAGTTAGTGTTAAACAAACTACTGAAACTATTCTCTTTCATGTCTTACTCAGTCTTTTCACTATTCTGTGCAGAAATATTCTTGAGCACAAGCCAAAGAGAAATTATGACTTGCAGCGATTGAAAAAGAAAAACTCTTCGCACAGTTCTGCATTCTTAGTCATTTCTCTACCTTCAAGAAAAACCAAAGCATAATCCTATAATCTACATTTCTCATCTGATGTTGTCTTGTGTTGTTTACATAGAGTTTCAAGACATTGTGCTTGGTTAACTTCACCATTTAAAGCTTGTAGCTTTTACAAAAACAACATCCCTGATGGGCAACGCTAACAGCAGCCATGTTATCTTCCCAACGGGAAGCTAAACTCTACATAAAGTTTACCTTTTTACTCCTAAAGAGTTGGGGGTTTACAGCTACATTACAGGCTGTCTTTGCTGCTAGATAAAAATAATTTAGCAAACATAGACAGAAAGCCGCAGTAAAATACCACTAGAGATTTGTTGTCAGAGTGTGTTGCTCCTCTCAGTTTACTGGGCTTTAAAGTGGGTTACATCTCATTGTTTATCTATGCAGTGAGCATTTTTATTTGGGCTCGTTCTTGCTACTCACGCAGGCTTTCAACAGGGGGGAAAAAAAGGTTTTAGAGCTACTGTATCCCTCGTGTTTGGCACGGAATAGCCGATAAACAGATTTAGTGACAGGCTGGTGAGCAGAGTGGAGAAGCTCAACACAAAACAGAGAAAAAATTTCCCCTGGGAGCTGGTGAAGAGCTAAAATAAAGGAGGCTTACAGTTTCCAGGTGAAAGAGGATCTCATCTCTATATTAATGACTGTGCTTTTTGATTCATGCTCCAGGTGTATAGGCACAGCTTGAAGCTGTTTTTCTTCATTTTAAGTTGCCTTTTTATAGCAAATAATAAACGAAGCCCATAAACAAACACCAAGAGTCAGGCTACTGGAGCAATGAAGACTCATTTATTAAATCTACAATATTCTGTTGTGGAAAATAGACCAAAAAAATATTCAATCAAACCATTAAACTCAAATCAAATAAGTTAATTTAGATATGCCTAAACAAACAGTGAGCTTAATCCTTCAAATGCATGCAATTGAAATAGAAATGTCATAATCCAATATCTACTAGTACAACAAACATGTAATCCATGCTCTCTCTTTTCAATTTCTCTTTGTCATTCTCCTCCCTCCATGAATGTTATAACTGCTCCAACAAATGTCCAGTTTACTCTATTTTTTTTTTGTTTTAATCCCCAGACAACAATAAAAAAAAAGAAAAATAGAGAGATAAGAGACTGTCTGGTCAGATGAAAAAAAAAAAAAGAAAGATTTCTTGTTGTGGGAGCGCAATGCTTGATTGTTTCATTTGATAATCTTAACAAAATTAAAACAGATTTAGAAACACAAAACACCAGCTAAGCAAAGTTCTGAATATATTGGGACGTAATAAAACACAGGGGATCTCTTAGCAGATGGATGTAAAAAGGTCTTCAGAGATTCTAAGAAAGTCGGGCTGTAATTGGACACTGGAGAAAACTCTTCAACTTTAATAAAAGAAGAAAAAAGAAGCAGCTAATTTTACATAAAGTGGCAAATTGACTTGTTTTGTTTAATCATGTGAAATATATTATCAAGTTTAGAAGAAGAGAAGTGTTTGTTCTGATCAGATCCGACAACTTATTTATTTCCCATACCTACATATTGATGAGCTCTGAGGTGTCAGCAAATCCCAACAGACTACTGGGATTCATATATACACACATACAAACTGTTGTGTAGGAGAGGGAATGAGGAGGATCCAAATGCAGGTTTAACAGTTTATTAAGTGTTGAACAAAGGAATCCACAGCAGAGAGATAACGGCTTCAGGCAGTGCTGGATGGCCAAGAGGAAGGGCTGAAGGTTCCACTAGAATCGTTGAAGACCTGACAGAGACTGTGGGTGACACCAGGTCTTTTATAGCCACCGGTAAGTCTGTGCAGCTGGGAGCAATCAGCCAATCCTCCCGTTAGAAGCCATCCAGCACCTGTGAGTTTTGGGGGAGAAAAAAAAAACAAACAAGCAGGCCTAAAAGGCCTCACACCACAGTACCCCACCCTCTACGGACGCCACCTGGCGGACCACCAGGCCTGTCCGGAAAGCGGCGGTGAAAGTCCCGGACCAAGCCAGGGTCCAGGATCGCTGAACGGGGCACCCAGCACCGTTCCTCCGGGCCATAACCCTCCCAGTCCACGAGGTACTGTAGACCCCGACCTCGGCGACGAACATCCAAAAGACGGTTGATTGTGTACGCATCCGAGCCGTCGACAAGGCGAGGAGGTGGAGGGGGAGCAGAAGGAGGCTGGAGGGGACTGGTAGAAACCGGTTTGATCTGAGAGACGTGGAACACAGGATGTACCTTCATGGAAGAGGGCAGGGCGAGCTTTACCGAGACCGGGTTGACCAGCCGCAGGATCCGGAAAGGGCCAATGAAGCGGGGTGAAAGCTTGCGAGACTCTGCCCTGAGGGGAATGTTCCTGGTAGACAGAAGGACAGACTGACCAACCTGATATGCTGGGGCTGGCTGACGGTGGCGATTAGCTTGGCGCCGAGCCCGGCCGCAGGCCTGTTGGAGGGCCCTCCTAGTTTTCCTCCAGATCCGACGACACCGTCTGATATGGAGCTGCACCGAAGGGACGGCCAGCTCCTGTTCCTGATCCGGGAACAATGGGGGTTGGTAACCCAGAGAAGCCTCGAACGGGGACAATCCTGTGGAGGAACTAACTTGGGAATTATGGGCATACTCAATCCACGGGAGATGAGACGACCACGTGGACTGGGCAGAGGCCAACACGCACCGTAATGTGGATTCCAGGTGTTGGTTAGCCCGCTCCGACTGGCCGTTGGATTGGGGGTGGAAGCCAGATGACAAGCTGACGGAAGCCCCCAGCGCCTTACAGAAGGACTTCCAAACAGCTGATGTGAATTGCGGACCCCGGTCAGAGACTATGTCCAGAGGGATACCATGCAGACGGAACACATGGGTCACCATGAGCTGGGCAGTCTCCAAGGCTGAAGGGAGTTTAGGAAGAGGCACCAGATGTACAGCTTTGGAGAATCGGTCCACAATCGTGACCACAACAGTGTTACCTTCTGAGGGAGGGAGTCCGGTCACAAAGTCCAGTGCGATATGGGACCAGGGACGACTGGGAACCGGTAGGGGATGGAGCAGCCCCGCAGGAGGACGATGAGGGACCTTGCCCCGGGAACAGGCAGAACAGGCAGCGACAAAATTCCTAGTGTCTGCCTCCATCGTTGGCCACCAGAACCGCCGCTGAAGAAGCGCCATTGTACGGCGAATCCCAGGGTGACAGGACCACCGGGATGCATGTGCCCATAGGAGAACCTGGGAGCGGGCAGAGGATGGCACATACGAACGGTTAGCTGGGCCAGTACCTGGGTCCGGATCATGCTGTAGACCATCCCTTATTGCAGTCTCGATCTCCCAAGTGATTGCCCCAATGACGCAGGAGGGGGGTAGAATGGGCTCCGATCTGGACTGATGACCATCATGCAGGCGGGAGAGGGCGTCAGGTTTGGTATTGCGGTAAAGCGTGTAAAGAACAGCTGCCACTGGGCCTGTCGAGAGTTGAGTCTCTTAGCTGCTTGGATGTAAGCGAGGTTTTTGTGGTCTGTCCAGACCACGAATGGGTGTTCTGCGCCCTCGAGCCAGTGCCTCCATTCCTCGAGTGCCAGTTTGACTGCGAGCAGTTCTCTATTCCCCACATCGTAGTTTTGTTCAGCTGCAGAGAGACGCTTAGAGAAAAAGGCACAGGGATGGAGTTTGCCATCCTCCTGATGGTATTGGGACAGCACAGCACCCACCCCTGAATCCGAGGCGTCCACCTCCACAATAAACTGCCTCAAGGGGTCGGGCTGGACCAGAATGGGGGCCGAGGTAAACCTCTTTTTAAGCTCAGTGAATGCACCCTCTGCTTGGGGAGACCAAACGAACAGTCTGGCTGTGGAAGTAAGCTGGGTAAGGGGAAGAGCTACCTGACTGTAATTGCGAATGAAACGCCTGTAAAAATTTGCGAAACCCAGAAATTGTTGTAGTTTGCGACGGGTGTTGGGTCGAGGCCACTCAGCCACCGCGCTAACTTTTTCGGGGTCCGGGCAAACCTGCCCAGCGTGTACAATAAAACCAAGGAAGTTGACGGACTGACAACAGAAGACCTGACAGAGACTGTGGGTGACACCAGGTCTTTTATAGCCACCGGTAAGTCTGTGCAGCTGGGAGCAATCAGCCAATCCTCCCGTTAGAAGCCATCCAGCACCTGTGAGTTTTGGGGGAGAAAAAAAAACAAACAAGCAGGCCTAAAAGGCCTCACACCACACAAACTGCGTCCTAGAAATTTCAATTGTCCTAGAAATTTTTATTTCTAGGACAATTACATCCAAAATAAGTTACCACTTTAAAACTTAAAAAAAAACTGATAAAGAAGGTAAAATTTCTAATGGGAATAAATCTGTACCCACAAGACCTGATTCTCCAGAAACAAGATGCTACAAAGGCTGTTGATAGTTGTAGAAGGTCAATCTCAAGGTAAAATATTCTTATTTTGGTATATTTTTACAACCATTTGTCACATGTGAAAGAAGCTTGGAATATTAATGTATTAAAATAATGATAAGAAAATATTCTCTGTTTAAAAAAGGCGAAATCGGTAAATATATTTTTGAGGAAACTATTGACGGTTCTTTCCAGCACTGTTTAATGGACTCTACTGAACATTTTGGGACTAGTTAAATGTAATAGTCTTGAAACAAAAATTTACAGACTGGATAAATGCTTGTCGAGATGTCCATTCTTTGGTTATTGATCTTTGGCCATTCTCAAAGGAGCAACCAGTCTGACATTTTCACTGGCTGATTCATTTTTAAGATCATTTGTTTTCCCAGCTACTCCAGTTTCCTTCTTCACCAAAAACATAGACCTTAGGCTGGTCAGTTCCAACTGCTCATGAGAACAAGTGTAGGCCTAATTGATTGTCTCTCCGTTTGGTCTTATGATAGACTGGACACCTGTACTTTGTTACACCATTTCTTGCCTGGGGATGGGGGAGTATTATCTTTGGCTATTCAACTTAAGAAGAAAAAAAAACAACAATTATAGCTTTTTTTTTTTTCTATTTCACATTCAAAACTGTATTTGTCACATAAAATGGCCATATCCTCTCTGCAATACGGGGGCACAAAATTAAAAATGGAACTATAAATGTCTTAGTTTGATGAGAAATTCTGCTGTGTAAAATAAAACACCCTGTTTAGTAGAGAATCTTTTTTAGAAAGGTAAAGAAATATAAAACAGTGACAAAGACTTTTGTAGGGCATCCATACCAAGTTAAAGTGTTTTTTTTTTTTTTTTACATATTCTAGCAATCAAGTGGAAGTGTGGTTAGACAACATTCTTTTTGTGTTGGTTGGTTTTTATAATGTCATAAAGCATGAAATATTGTCACACAACAACACAAATTTCTGTTTAATCAGATAAGAAAAAAAAATGGCATGTCATCTTTAAAGTCAACAAGCATTTTTGTTGCAGACCGAACAACAAATCAGTCATTACAGAGCAATGTTTTACCAATAGTTTTGGTTCAAATCTTCTGTTTTCTACTTCTCTGTACTAGTCTGAATAGAATTAGAACCATATTATAAACCAGAGCAATAGTTCATAGTAATATCCAAATGTTCTTTTGTGTTAATGGTGTTCACACAAATAACTAATCCAAAGACCAACAGCAAACATAAGTATAAATCCCCCTAACTAAAACTACTTCTGTGTAGCAACACAATAAATCACTATTGTACTCCTCTGAGAACTGGAACAAACAGTACACTCCTATTGTTAGTTTTTTGTGTCTGGCAAGAGAGAGCACACAGAGCCAGCTCTGTGGAGCGAGCCACTTACAGTTGGTCAATAATCCATTTACTTGCATTTGCTATTGCCGTGACTGTAATTTCAATCACACAGACAGGAGGGAGATAAGGGGAGCGTGCTACTTAAAGCTGCCCAGTGTGACATGGCTAGAAAGCGAGTAATGGCTCCTTGCTTGCTGCCTCAGTCATGAATCATCTGGTCAAAGATGATGATGAGAGTACAGCGAAGGTATAATTCTCACTCTGCATTTCTTTTCAGATGGGAAGAGCTTTTGGTGAAATAGAAAACTCATACATTCCCTTTGGGATGATTGATGCTTTTTTCCAGCCTCTTTAAAATCCTTTAATGCTCAGATAAGAGTAGAAGTTCTAGTACAGACTCCCTCACAATAAAAAGGAAGAATGTACTTCTTCATTTCTGGCAAATGTTATGAGTTTTTTCGTTCTATTGAGAAGTCGATAGTTATAGCTTAGTTTATGATGTGCTGGCATTTCATTATGTCGTCAGTTTGGTTTTTATTACATACTGTTGCATTTGTGGAACAGAAAAAAAAGCAATAGGCTTCTACAATTATTTCTACATTATCAAAAAATGATTACTTCAGTAGTACTAACTTAGGTGGTCTTTTTTTAAGTGTATTTGATTGCACACATAAGATCCAGTAAAATTTGCATAATGACAATGTCGTCTCCAGGAGAATTGTCCATGTACTGTGGTGACTCATATTACCATATCCTCATCTTTTCAGCCAGCTTCTTTCCCCCTGCAAACCATCTCATGCTGCCTTGCCTCATTAGCATTGCAAATAACACCTCAAGCAAGAGCAGCAATGGCAGCAGCAGAGGAAATAGGACAGAATTAACAAATTATGCAAGAAGCGTGGAAAGGACGGAAGGAGCAGTGTAGCAACAAGGAGGAGGGTGATGAGGAGGTGGTGGGAGCAAATTACAAATTTGATTACATCTTTAAGTTGACAGTCTTAGATGACATCTATTTCTATTCATGCCACGCCATACTGTTGATAAGATTAGATACAATCTGTGCTGAGTTAATTTCTTTTCTACAAAAGATGTTCAAGTGTTTCCAGTTACATAACACAAATTCAGAAATAAATCTTCTATTTGATCATTGTACAGTCAGCAACAATCATACAGGTTAACAGATTTATCCATGGTACAATCTTCTATGATACTAGCTTAAACTATTAATGCACAAAGAAATTTGTATACATAATTAAAGAATGCAGACTGAACAAAAAATCTAAGACTAAAGCCATACTTATTTCTTCAACCATGTCTTTAAATAATTAATCTAATGTATCTCTGAGCTTTCTACACATTAGCTTTTACTAAAGCATGGAGATCCTGCCTCACTTATTTGTCTTCTCTGTTGTCTACCACTTATCCAGGGTTAGGTTATGGGGGCAAGAGCTTAAGGGTGGGAACACAGATTCTTCTGGTCATTCAGGGGATCCCAAGACATTCCTATGTCAGCCGAGGAGATAATACTTTCACTAAGTTCTGGATCTTTCTTGGAAAACCTTTCCAGGAGGCATTCTATTCAGATAACTGAGTCATCTTATCTGGCTTCTCAGAGGAACAGCAGCTCTACTCTGAGCCTCTCCCAGATGACCACCCAATAAACCCTATCTCCGAGGGAGAGCCTGGCTACTCTATGAAGGAAACTTGTTTAGTAGCTTGTGTTGGCAATCATGTTCTTTCTATGATAGTTCACAGCCAATGAACATTTGTGATGGCAGGAGCTTTTAATTGGTGAATTGTAAGCTTGCCTTTTTGCTCAGCTTCACTCTAACAGGTCAAGGCATAGACTGCACCAGTCTGCTTGTCAATCTCCTTGTCATCCCTTTCTTAATTGTGAACAATAGTGCAAGATACTTGAACTCCTTCAGTTGGGTCACACTAAAGCGAATTCCCTCTACCCCATATAAGAACTTTGGGCATGTATTCAGAGATGCCGATTGTTTTTTTTTTAAAAAAATATATTATTTCTGTTATACCAGGTATGTTAGACTTGACTGAAAATTTCTCTGGTGAAAATTTGGTAGCCAGCAGAATCACAGCATCTGCAAAAAGCACAGATTTGCTGTTTTTAGAAGAGGGTTTTATGTACAATTTGGTTATAAGCCACAGTGCTCTACCACTATCATAGGTTTGACTTAATGATGGATTCTCTTCCTAGGTCATTGCTTCACTAAACTATGTGTAAATAATGCACAAGATAGTCTTAGTAAACACTTTTGCAGCTTTGAGGTTAATGCAGTGCATATTATAAGTTTAAAACGCGTTTCTTTATTTCACAAGGCAAACCATTAAGAAAAAAAATTCTTATTTACAATGTTGACCTAAAAATGCTGAAATCACCTAAGATGTATACATGTACATCAGTATTACCAAGCAACTAAACGTAACTTTAGAGAAAGAAATCTTTCAGTGTTTTCTCTAGGTGAACAGATTCTGTGTAGGATTCCTTTTTGCATACTGAAAAAATACAACCAAGTTAATTAGCCTAGCATAACAATGTTTGGTGGAGCAAAGTGACCTGTATTTAAATAAGTTACAAGTACAACACAGAAGTAGGTTTCAAACTGGTTTTTGAATATAATGGAATATTTCTTCATTTTAACTCGTTATTCCCTCAATCATAAAATTGAGATTAAAGAGAAATCTTTCAAGTAATTGCATCATTTTTGGCTCACAGACATAAAAAGGTATTCTCGGGCTTGATAACTTTGCATGTAACTTTCTCATCTACAAAACCTTACAAATTTTCTTTTCAAGCACATAACAACAAACAGACTGTCAACAATTATGGGCAGATTTATCTGTTTCTCAGAACTTCAAAGGCAAATTTAATGATCTGGGGTACGCCGAACCCATATAAATTATGTATGAAAACCTGCCTATTTCAGAGAGTTAAATTAAACGATTCATCCATCCATTTTCTGAAATACTTATCAAACACAAAGCTGTGAGGAGTGCCAGAACCCGACTCATGTAGTATCAAATAAAAGGCAGGGCAAACCTTGGACAAGTTTCCAATATGCCACATGATGAATATAATAAAACACCTTTTAAAATGTTAAAATAAATTAT
This sequence comes from Neostethus bicornis, assembly GCA_902685375.1. NCBI lineage: Eukaryota > Metazoa > Chordata > Actinopteri > Atheriniformes > Phallostethidae > Neostethus > Neostethus bicornis. The sequence goes on from LR738543.1 coordinate 11,949,774, forward strand.
TATTTAAAAAGGCCAGAAACAAACAAAAAGATCGACTAAAAAATGACTGAAAAAGCTAACATTTAAGTGGCTCGTGATGAATTTGAAAAAGTAGTGTACTGAAAACCACAACATGCCTATTTGGCTAATATAAGCTGTCGGGTCAATTGTCTATGCACCACAAGTTGTCATAATAAAACTATATCAATTTCTCATGTGTATAGCAGAAAACATCACTGTCACGTCTGAAGGAAGCTGAGAGAAACATTATCAGGAAAGTGACCTCTGTGTGATTGACAAGAATCTGTGGCTGTCAGATTGGCAAAACCAAAAATTTATAGTCATCCCTGTCAGACATCTCAGTTTACTGAGAAGTTTGTGTAAAGTCCATATATTTTTATGATTTATGTTGTGACATTGTAAAATAATTTACTCTATTAAAAAAATGAACTTTTGCTGTGTGTTTTTTTTGTTTTGAATCAGTTAATTCATCTGAAAGCACTAAGAGTTACACTTATGAATAATTAAAGAAATACTACAGAGGAATCATGTTGGTAAGACTGAAATGAGAGCATGTCTCAGCGGGTAATGGACTCTGGGAAATACTGAAGTGCTGGAGAATGAGGCCAAAAGAAGGTTGTGATCTAAGTGCCTTTGCTCATTATGTGGCAGAGTGAAGGTCACAACCTCGTGGGGTCCCACAATTTTGCTATTTGGTTTTCCAGAGTTTCAACTGATGTGAGGAACAGATTGAGTCACATTCTCCGATTGCTATTTATTCTAATGACCTTTTTCAGAAAGATTTGATTTAACCCCGAGCTATTTCAAACTAAAATAATTGGCACCAAATGAATGCTAGCATAATTAAAAATGGTCTGTGTGTTTTTCTGGTAATTTGTCCCATAATAAAAAAAAGAGAGTCATTTAAACAACTTCATTACAGATTTAAAGCCAAAGAAAAACACAATGGTCTGAAATGCCAGCAGTATTGTTCCATTTTGTGGCCGCACTTATTATAATTGCTTGTGACATATAATGACGCAGGGCTCTCCCTGAATAAGTCTGCCCATTATGTGGCGTGAAAGCTGGTCTGGTTTGTGTGGCTGAGTGTGGACGCCTCTTTCACAGTGGGGGCAGGCTCTGCTTGGATGCTTCAGTGCTGTGGCTGCAGCTTTGCTTAGAGCACAGTGGGGGCAGCACAAGGAACCCTATAGTGCGGTAATGCAATATTCATGGTGGGGTGTGAGCAGAGCAGTTAAACACAGCAGAGTTGTGAGAGGACCATGCAGTTCCTCTATATGAGAGCAGCTGCACCTTGCTTCCCTCTCAAAAAGCTTATCCTCACATTTGAGCATTGTCTCTTTCTTTCTTTCTTTGCTCAGTCTTGTTCCTTCTTTTCTGCCTCTCACTCAAACATTAATTTTTAATCACAGCTTAAATGGCTGCCTCGACTGCATGGCTGTGGAAGCAGTGAGTCAAGAGCTCTTACCTCTGGTCACAAAGTAGAAAATACATTTTAAGAGATCAAGCTAAACACACAGAAAGGAAGAAGGCTGACGATGGAAAATTGTGCAGGGGGAAGAAAAATATCAACTTGCCACTGTCATTATAGCTTAGTTAGAATTTAAACTCTTTTATCTTGGGCTTTCCGTTGCCACTGCAACAGGAAATTGAGATCAAATTAAGATAGAGATGTTTTTTTCAAAAAAAGGTTTTCAGAGGCAATGAGAAAATATATACTGATTAAAAGATTGGATTTTTATTGAACGACACATTTAGAGTTGTTAAAAGGCAGACATGGCAATTTAGATAAATAATATATGTACATTAAATGTATATACTGTATGTATTCACATATACACACCATGCACTATTGCTGTTTTTGGATACATGTATACATGTATACATATATACAGAAACAGGTATATGCTGTAATATATGCACATATACATAAATGTGTATATGTGTTAAAAACTAATTCATTAACATAAAATAAAGCACGATTATTAGTTAGCTAGGACAACAAGAAGTCAATTGATTGCAAACAATATTAGTGCTCAATAGTCCCAACTCTAAGAGCAAAAGCATCCTTCTGTACTAGTGTATAAATGATTGATTCACCTCTTCACGAAGGACAAGGCTGTGTGGATGTTGTCAGTAAGGTGACAGCACTAAGGTTTTCCCCTGCATTATTTATTTTCCGTATTGGGGTGGTCTGACCCACTCTTGTAATGAGAGCTGGAGTCACGGTCTGTTTGGAGTCCCGGGGCAACACCGTGCGACCGTGTCCCTGGATCACTGCTCAACCACACAGAGCTCTACACAGCCACTGTTTGCTTAGACTTCACTTGGACAGTAAAAGTCAAGCCTTGTTGACACATCTGTGCTGTCTCTCCCTGAGGCTAATGGCTATTACATCTGTCTGCTTCTTTTCAGAGAGAGAGAAAAAAGAAGCTAAAATCAAATGCTGTGAAAACACTGACAGCTGACGAAAAGCCGACGAACTGCCTCAGAGGGGAATTAGTGCTGCTGATCCTTCACACAAGTGTAGTAAGATGATTATGTTGGTTAAGTTGTTTTTGGAAAGAAATGTTGATGGTCTTATGGTAGCAGAGTGTCAGATTTCATACTAATGTAAGCATGCTCTTTATAGACAGCTCTTTTTAATTATTACTATGATACATAGTGAGAAAGAATTTGCAAAAACAAACAAATCACAAAATTCTTGGCCGACAAAAGCCAACATTCAGTCACATTTCAAATGGCAGCTTTCACCAGCAACATGGTGGTTTTGACACTGAAATACAAGACAATCAAACAATAAACACTGATTAATTCATTTATTTTACCTGCCTGCTTTGTTTTTGTTACAATGTAAAGGTGGTGTGGGAGGTCTGTAGTGAAATAATAATCCATTTGCCTAATTATCTGAGAAATGTCATGCCGGTGAAAAACTGCAGTTCAGCACAGCCTGCGGGGATGTCATTGCTTAGTGTTGCCGTAGTTACAGACTTGTTCTCCAGGGTGTGAAACAGTAGTTACACTGGTTTTGATCACATAATGTTACTGAAAAACAGAAGGTAAGCAAAGCACTAGTAATGGGGGAAAAAACTATTTGACCCACTTAGATCAAATATATACAAAAAGCCAAGTTACCTTTTGTGAGATTTGACGAACAAACTAAATAAAAAAAAAAAAACTAATCTTTATACGCAATGGATTATCCAAGATGGGTCATCCATCTATTTTTGTTTGTTTTTTTTTACACGAGCCATAACATAACTGTAGTGTTTTCTATTTTATAAAATCTGAATGTCATTTACTTATTCAACACCTTTGCAATTACAAAAAAGTTGCCACCTCTTTCATCATACTGCAACAAAGGTGTAAATGAAGATTATTTTTATTTTTTTTAATCATACTGTATTAATCCCTCATGGGGAAATGTCTGTGTAGTATTGCACCACAGCAGGCAGCAAAAGATGGCACCAATAGTGGGAGCAACTGGGGCATAGGTGTCTTTCCAGTGACACCTAGGCATGAGCTCAGCAGGATTCGAGCAGGCAACTCTTCCGTCTAAAGATACAATTTTATCACTGAGCTATGCTTCCCAAACAAAATATTAAAAGTAAATATGTTAGTGCTATTGACGTTATTGGCACATTAACCAATATCTTGTACAAAGTAGATTAGCTTGTTGGTAAACTTGGTTTTCTAAAAATAATACATAAAGAAAAGAACAGCTGGGATAATTTTTTCCAGACATAATTAAAAGCAGATTTGGAAGTTATTCAGCACTCATAGTGAATAGTATGCCAAGCGTGGCCTTTTCTGTTTAGTTTTTTTTCCTGCACCACAAGTATATCGTCTACACTGGCATCTGCTCAGACCATCTTGAACTTATCACTTAATCTGTTAGACTTTCCAACATTCTATATTTACCACTATAAATGTACCTTTTTTAGATAAAAAAAGTAGCAACACAAATTACAGTACATTTTTTGTGTGCATGTTGGTATAGTAATACATACAGTGGTGGTCAAAAGTTTACATACACTTGTAAAGAACATAATGTCATGGCTGTCTTGAGTTTCCAGTTATTTCAACAACTCTGATTTTTCTCTGATATAGTGATTGGAACAGATCCTTCTTTGTCACAAAAAACATTCATGAAGTTTGATTCTTTTATGACTTTATTATGGGTAAACTGAAAATGTGACGAAATCAGCTGGGTCAAAAATATACATACAGCAATGCTAATATTTGGTTACATGTCCTTTGGCCATTTTTACTTCAATTAGGTGCTTTTGGTAGCCATCCACAAGCTTCTGGCAAGTTTCTGGTTGAATCTTTGACCACTCCTCTTGACAGAATTGGTGCAGTTCAGTTAAATTTGTTGGCTTTCTGACATGGACTTGTTTCTTCAGCATTATCCACATGTTCTCAATGGGATTTAAGTCAGGACTTTGGGAAGGCCATTCTAAAACCTTAATTCTAGCCTGATTTAGCCATTCCATTACCACTTTTGATGTGTGTTTGGGGTCATTGTCCTGTTGGAACACCCAACTGCGCCCAAGACCCAACCTTCGGGCTGATGACTTCAGGTTTTCTTGAAGAATTTGAAGGTAATCCTCCTTCTTCATTGTCCCATTGACTCTCTGTAAAGCACCAGTTCCATTGGCAGCAAAACAGGCCCACAGCATAATACTACCACCACCGTGTTTGATGGTAGGCATGGTGTTCTTGGGGTTAAAGGCCTCTCCTTTTCTCCTCCAAACATATTGCTGGGCATTGTGGCCAAACAGCTCAATTTTTGTTTCATCTGACCACAGAACTTTGTCCATGTGATCAGCAGCAAACTTTAGTCGAGCCTTAAGGTGCCGCTTTTGGAGCAAGGGCTTCCTTCTTGCACGGCAACCTCTCAGTCCATGGCGATGCAAAACACGCTTGACTGTGGACACTGACACCTGTGTTCCAGCAGCTTCTAATTCTTGGCAGATCTGCTTTTTGGTGCTCCTGGGTTGACTCTTCACCCTCCTGACCAGTTTTCTCTCAGCAGCAGGTGACAGCTTGCGTTTTCTTCCTGATCGTGGCAGTGACAAAACAGTGCCATGCACTTTATACTTACAAACAATTGTTTGCACTGTTGCTCTTGGAACCTGCAGCTGCTTTGAAATGGCTCCAAGTGACTTTCCTGACTTGTTCAAGTCAATGATTCTCTTTTTCAAATCTGTGCTGAGCTCCTTTGACTTTCCCATTGTAGCGTTTGTGGGTGTTTTTATCCAATGAGCCCTTTTTAAATGGCCTCAGAGAAGTCACCAGCTGTAGTCACTCATAATCACTCACAAGAAGTTAAGAGGTCATGCTATGAAGCTCATGTCATTGACACAACTTTCTAAGTCTCCAAAATTGCTCATTCATGTTGCTGTATGTATATTTTTGACCCAGCTGATTTCGTCACATTTTCAGTTTACCCATAATAAAGTCATAAAAGAATCAAACTTCATGAATGTTTTTTTGTGACAAAGAAGGATCTGTTCCAATCACTATATCAGAGAAAAATCAGAGTTGTTGAAATAACTGGAAACTCAAGACAGCCATGACATTATGTTCTTTACAAGTGTATGTAAACTTTTGACCACCACTGTATATTCAAAATGCTAAAATTGGGAAGTCACAGTTAAAGCCAAGCTATGGGGTAATTTTTTTACTGGCCCCACAAAGTCCACAGTAACCATGTCCACAAATACCAAATATACCATGTATATTTTTTTATTTTTAGTTCATTGATTAATAAACATGGGCCTATTCAGAAGAGGCAGTTTTGAGCTTGATTGCAAAAAAAAAAATTTATAAGATTTTCTATCCCAGTCCCAAGGAAAACATTGTATCACAGGTAGTGATCATTTCTTTTTCAATTTTGGGATGAAAATGAGCTGATGTTATTCAGTACAACTAAGGATAATTAAAAAGGCATTCCCGTAACTGTTTTGATGCTCTATAATTACCAAACCATTTCCAAGAAAATTTTAAAAATGACTACAAATTCTTTGTTTATTGGTACTACATTACAAAAGAAATTGTGGAAAAAGAATGTGGCAAGCATTAAGCGCTGTTTATAAATTTTTTCTTGAGGAAACTTGAAAAGTTTTTAAGTTTTATGGGTCATTTAATCTTATTGTGGTAAAGCTGGCCTGACTGTTTATTAAATTACTTTTATGAAAACCATTTTGCTGAGACAAAATAGTTATTGAGAAGTTTAACCAACTGCAACTTATCTCATTCAAACCAAATGTAACATGTTCAATTTAAAATGATAAAGTTTTTATTGTGGCATAGATAATGGAGGACAAAGGCAAATTACCAGCCCGAGGAATAATTACAATAATTTACAAGCATGGAGCCAAGTCACGAAAGCAACAAAATGACAAGATTCCAGTTTTCAATAGATATTTATGAAGAAACCCTTTCATTCACAAATCTATTTATTATTAAAAATTTTCTGCGGTATATTCTATTGACATAAAAAAAAAAAGATTTGGTCAATTACAGAAACACCTCACTTTTTTGTGACATTTGAGACTCAAGTGTAAAAATCCACTTGGCATTTCAGTGGGACACTAAAAATAGCATGAAGTGACTCCGAGGGCAGGTTCTACTTTAACACTTTCCTCTTAATCAGCTATATTTACTAACACAAATAATTTACCTATTGGTGCAAATATCTTGACTAACTACATTCATGCAAATCAGGAGTTCTTGTCCAATAGGTTGCCAAAATGCATATAATATATATATACATAAATGTGAATGGACGTGTAAGATAAGTTATTCTGCCTAATCAAGCACATTGATCACCCTGCAAAGTGCATCACTCTGGACACCCCACCCTTCCCCCTAAGACAGAGATTGATTACTGAAACATAAGGAGCAAGACTTAGAAAGAAAAAAAGATATCAGAAACAATAGTAGGAAATGTAATAAAATCTAAAAAATTTGGGGTGTATAAAAAAATGCATCAAATAAAGCGTAACCAGATGTTTTAGCATCTGTTTTTGATACATAACCTTCTATTTGCACATAAGATGTGTAAGATAGGTACATTTATGTGGTACCTCAAAAAACCAAAGGGGAATCTACATTCTATGTGATACTAAAGGCATCTTGAGTCAAAGGATGACACTCACTGCAGAAGTTCTGCAAATTCAGAAGGGACATCATTTTTATTTTAACGTACTGTATTTATCTCTCATGGGAAATTACTTTTGCTACTTTGCACCACAGCAGGCAGCCATGACGGCGCCAATGGTGGGAGTAACTGGGGCTTACTGGAGGTTCTACCACTTAGCCAACTCTTCCTCCATAAGTGTGTGTACAATTTTTTTTCAGTAAATGTAACAACTGAAACAAAAATTAAACAAGTGTGCTGACTTTATTGAGCAAGTAGTTTTTGTGGTAAAAGAAAAAAGTGCAATATGCCATACAAATTTTGTGACAATCACTATTTAAGACAATAATGCATGTTTAGGGTGGGGGAAAATGCTTGTTCAAACTACATTTCAAATCTATTCCCTTACGAAGATGTTTCAGTTTTTAGCGAGGCATAGTACTTAGATGTTTCATTACCAGTGGTAGCTGATATAACTCAAGAGCAATCAATTGCTACAACCCTGCCAGGCAAATCATAACTCTCTCCTGATTAAACTATCCTGGAAATGTTATTTTGGGAGAGGTGGCAATTAACCAATGGAAATGTTCTTAAATTATAATGCTAATAACCACCAAATTAATCAAGAAGTTTCATAAGGAGAAATTCATGAAGAACAAAAAAAAAAAAATCTAAATATACCAAGCCTATTCAACCTAAAGTCAGTGTACCTGATAAATATTAGTTTCCAGTGAGTCAGCCATTACGGCTGTTACCAGAGATAAATTTGAAGGAACATCCATTTTTAGTTTCTATTTATTCCTTCCCCTTGGCTTATCTGGGGTCAGGTCGTTGGGTGAATAACTTAAGTGGAAGCTTAGACCGCTCTCTTAAAAACTTCTTCCAGCTAATTCCATGGGGATCTTGTAGTTTTCCAATGCAAACAGAGACACAATCTTTCCAGCTTGTTGTAGGTCAATCCTGGAGTCCACTCCTACTGGGACATACACACTAAACCTCACATGAAAGTGGTTCAAATGACATTCCCCAATGCAAGTAAACTACAGCATAGATAAACTTAGCTATATATTTCTGAAGATATTTCTGTTTATTTGAACATCAAGTGAACCATTCGGCTGGTTTACAAGAGCAAATTAAAAAGAATTAAACATTATTACCTACACTACTGGTAATAAGAAAAGGTCCAGAGAAACATGTTGCATACATGTTCAACATATTTTCCTCTAAACAAGTAGACGAGGCAAGTGAGACCTCCGATACGGGTGAGAAAACCAACAAACCAGCTTTCCTAATTAAGACATGTATGTTTTTTTCTGCTGGTACAAATTAGCAATTCTACTATCATGACTTAAAACAGCCAATGGGTAGAAAATATGTTTCTGCACAAAACATAAAACCAATGTGCAAAAAACAAAGGGGGAATATACAAAAATAATGGCTGAGGATGACTTCTGGTAAATAGAAAGTTTTATTCTATTCAATCGGCCTGAATTTGTAAAACTTTTTTAAAACACCTGCATTCAGTCAGTTATGCAATAACTGAAGTAATTTAAAAGACCTAAAATTGAAATACGTTGTTTCTGTTTTGTGGCCATTTTCATAATATTTTTGCAATGAGCAAATAAAAACAGGTCTGGAAACTAATCAATAAAAATGATTATATTAAAAGCCATTACAGATTAAATATCTTTTTTATTGTGAGTTTGCAAAGATTGCAGAGTGACTTCCTGCTTTGTGTTGGTCTTTGTTTATAAGAGAAGAAACAATGTATTTCTTTTTTTAATCCAGTTGCTAAATTAGCAGGAGTGCTGTTACAGATGCTGTGAGCACAAGCAGATCTATGAGGGTGAAGTTTATTGCTTGAGGCTCTTTTGCTGGCTCCCATGCCTGTGTGCTTTGGTCTTTGCTCAACAGCTAAGCTCTCTCCTCTCTCTTCTCCTCTCCCCATTAACCGGCTGACAGATCAGTAATAAACACAGCCTGTCACCTTCAAGGCCTGCCTCTCATTTACTAGAGAACACATGAAACCCCACTCTCTCACTCCCTCCCCATCTCGCTCTCTCCTTTTCCTTTATCCGCTGGGCTCATTGGAGCCGAAACCTGATTTTTTTTTCCCGCTTTTTTTGCCTTTGCCGACTTCGAGCCAGCAAATTCTCAGCTGAACCCAGATAGTCCTGAAAAAAGCATGAATATTAAATGAAAAATCCATGAATAAATAACCAAAAAGGACTTCCGTTGCTCTAACCTCTTTCTGTCTCTTTGCACGATGAGTGAAAAGCACGGGGGAGAAAAATAGTGGGTGTTGGGGGGCATCACTACCTTTGGAGAAAAGGTGGACATTTGTTGGATAATTGGCTTTCTCTATTTGCTATTCTGTGGTGGGGTTGATTTTGCACATAAAACAAATAGGTAATCACAAGGTAACAGTGCAGTTGATGGTTAGTGGAGCAAAATTTGGCGGCAATATTTTCACAGGGAATACATTGCTTTGGATCCATATGCAGTGAAACCTGAGGGATAAAAAGCATGCATATTGCAACAGCTCAATAATGCACGTGTGGGAAATGCAAATTGTGCTCTGCACAGCTGGAAGTGGTTTGTGTACAAAGCGTATGATGTTGAATGCCGAACATACAAATAAAGAAAGCTATCTATTTGGGATGTACACACACATTCACACACAAAGTGCCTGGATCCATAGCTTTTAAACAGGAACAAATAAATAAAGATCGGGCTGCTTTATACAATTACCCAAGTGAGGGGAAAATAGAAGAGAGTATAGGTTAATGTGAAATACGTTGAACTGTGTTATTTTGACTAATCTAACATAACAAATAGCTTATTGTATGGATGAGAAATTAATATAAATTCATTCCTTTCATATGTGTGGTACCCAGAAGCAGAACAACAATCAATAAACACACTATTTTCCAGGGGCTTGAAATTCTTGTCGCAGACATTTTCTGAAAAAATAACCTAAATGTAGGTGCAGAAAAACACTTTGTTAACCTTGAGCTTTTTATACAACCTCAGTTTACCAGACTATGTAGTGATGTTGAGATACGACTAACACTAAAGATAAAAGAAAAAAACCTTTTGTAACTGGTTGCCGGAGCTGAATTTCTCATGATAGTAATTACATCCATGAGTTCTTCCATGCTGTCAGACACCTCCGCAAAAGCACTTCTGTAGCTGCTGAAAAGCGATCGGTGTGACTAATCTTAACAGGGAAAGATAAGGCAGTGAAGCACAAAGCACTCACTGAGTTCACATGTTTACAAGAGACATAAATTAAGCTTTAAACTAAATGAAGGCTTACAATTCACTCTTTGTCCTTTAGCAGCTGGTATAAAAAACAAAACTTTGTTATGTTTTACTTACACTTTTTGGAAGGACTTTGTGTATTGAGATACCACAAGTAAGAAAAGTCATTCCTTAGTATGTAGGAGTGGTATTAATGCACATTCTTACCCATGAAAGAAACACAAATGACAGAAATGATGGCGTAAATCAAGGCATCATTTTTAGTTAAAATCAACCAGCACTTCTTTGGTGCAAACAAAAAGTAACAAAAGAATTTCCTGGCTTCAGATGGGCTTGACTCTAAAGTCTGTGAACTGATTGCAGTCTACTGTTGCAATTTTTTTTATAAGTCACTGAGTTTGTATAGCAAATACAGGAGTGAGGAGTGGTTCTATGATTTTTCTAGCCAGTTGAGCACATTAAAGCTGAAAGCCATCTGATTCACATGTGGAAAATTATGCAGCCTATACACTCTTCACGCTTGATAGCAATAGGATTTTAATTCTTTAGAGGCAGCATAAAAAAAGAAGGTCAAACATAATTCTCACTTCTTTGCTCTTTGAAAACATTAAGCAGCTCCAGGCTTAATACCAGTCCCCACATAATGTCTATATCTGTCAATGGGAATGAATCTGCACTTATAAAACCCCATTAAACTCCAGCTTGGCTAAGCATTTGGCAATGTGTTTTACTGTTTTTACAGTCTGTACTAAAATCTCCACCAGACCATGGGAGATTTTGTCCACATCTCACTGAAGTTGGAAATTTAATTGTGCAAGTTAGCCGTGACTGCACAGGATAAAGGATTCCTAAGAGCAACCCAATAGAAAAGAATGAGCCGTCAAACTGAGGATAATATACATTGTTCAGACTGAGGTGTTCTATACCAATACAGTTAGTGAGGACTGGATTTTTAAATGCCTCACGTGCACTGTTATACATTTTTTTATGTCCCTTTTTAGTCGAGTGTGCAAAGCCACTTCACACAGACAATATCAAGCTGTTAAAACACGTGGGAAGTGAAGCAATAAGGAACAGTAAAAAAGAACCAATTAGCTTTCAGCACCCAGCCTGACCTTCAGCTTCTACAGAAGCACACACACATGCAAATATTCACACAGTGTGGCTATAAAACCATAACGCAAGTGCCCTCGTACAGGAGTGAGTGTTGGCTGTGTGATATTTTAAATGTCAGAGACTCCATCACAGGGTAATGACTGATCAATCTAAGTTTGTGTCTAACAGTGCTGTGAATTTATCTATAAAGTCAACTGGCGAGAACAAGAGTGTCAAATTATTCTGCTTGTGCTAGCTTTTGTCTTTACCATCAAGATTTCAGCAGTTTTGGAATCTCATTCGCTCCAAGCAACACAAAGCATGTCAGGCTCTTCCTCACAGAAAAATTGGTACAATGGAAAATTCCAAGAGTTTGGTTGGTTTAATAAAAAACAAAACTAATGTTTTCTTTTTCTTCTTCTCCTTTTGGCATTTCCCTTCAGGGGTCGCCACAACAAGTCCATTACTTTTTTTAAAAATGCCAATTTAAATGCAAGCTAATTTTTTATTGTGGTTCCAAATCACATTCCCTACAGCATGACTGCACAATTCACTCGATACAACAAATTGTCTCAGTAGAAGCACTGCGTAATTTCACAAATTATATAATGCACCAACACATTAAAGTTTCACACTGTAGTGCCGAAAAATTTCAAAACAATTGTCACACCAATGACTTTGTGAGAAGGAATGTAAGAAGCGCCGAGCTGTTCATCTTTTTTCTTGCACCATACAGTGATGAAGCGTGAGATGGTTGGTAATGCCACAGACAAGTGGATCTTGTCAACGTAAGCTGCTGGAGGAGCAAAAAATACTAGTGCTAAGCCCCCTGAGTTAGATGAGCGGCAATGCCCTGACCCGTAAGATGCAGTGGGAATTGAGGTGGAAGAGAGGGCGAGAAAGCAAACGAGTAAGATAGTGAAAAGCTAGCTGGTAACACAAGAGTACGACAGACTGGACTGTGCAGGTCTGTGTAGGTCAGGAAAGCAAATCCAAAACCCAAGCTGCACCACTGAGACTGTCATGATCAAAGCCTAGTTTGTAACAAGAGAATATACAGTACATTTAAAACTGTTCACAGGCATAGAAATTACTTACAGAAGGCAGGTCATGGTTTAAATGCCACGTGGTCAAATTTTATGAACATCAGTTGTGGGAAGTAACAGAGTGGAAATCATTTTCTTACTGGCTCATGCATGCTGAAATTGTTTTTTGTGCGATCTAATCGGTTTCCTTGGTTGAGCAATAACTTTTTATTAATTAGGTTGAATGACTTTGGAGATGTTAAGTTAGATGAACGGAAAATCATTTTAACTGGATCACTGTAAAATTATTTAAATTGAACAGGTTTGAATTTCAGACAAAATTTTCAACAGCAATCAACAATGCAACAAAAAGTCAGAAAGACGCACAAAATGTTCAATGTTGCTACAAAACTTAAAGAAACTTTTGTGTTGCAATGAGAAGATATCCTCCAGAAGCTTCTAAAATACTAATAAAAAATGTGCAAAACTGGGTTTTTAGAACATTTGCACTGAACTCTCCACATTTAAAAACTTCTTAAAATTAATCTTTTTAAAAATTTCTTTAATGTTTAAATATTTTAATTATTGTATAGTTTGCTAATTTCTTTCTGCTGTTTTATATTTTGATGATGTTTTGTTTTTAATTATGTAAGCGCCTTTGAGTGTCTTTAAAAGCGCTATATAAATAAAATGTATTACTATTATTATTTCTGCTTTGCAGTTTTATATGCATCGAGTAAAAATAATCATAAAAATCAAAAAGCAAGCACAGCATCATTTATCTTACAGTTTAGTCCAAAGTAACCAGTCCAACTTGAAAGCTGCAAATTTCCAGGATCTACATGACAGACAAGAGAAGACTTCAATTGCATGTTAGCCTTAAATGAAAATGAGCTAGTAGACTTTAGGTCTGGTTTGTGAACTCTTTAAGGGCTTTTCTGTTCATTTTTACCCAAAGATATCTGTTTTTAATTAAACTGCAATCTGATGTTTGTAATTTTGTTCTAAAATGTACCTGATAAGGTATTTTATATAGCAGCTGCTAAAACTAAACCTGACCAATGACTGATCTGCAATTATTGCCAGAGGATTATACATTTTAGCAAAAAATTCACAAGACCACAAAATAAAACTACCAGAACCATATTTGAGATTTAACAAGGGAATTTAAATCATAACACATCAAAATTGGTATGGTTTACCAAACTCTTACTTATGACTAAATATATACCTTATTAAAGTGGTTTTCACTCCAAACAAGATGACTGACCTAATTTACTCTCCAAAAACTCTAAATTCTTGGAGCAAAACAAACAAAAAATTTGCTTTAAAAAAAATCATCCCAAATAAACTTTTTGGTATATTTTAAGTTTTATTATTGAATTATAACATTTCCATGAGCCCTACAAACTAATCAAACTAATATGTTCTGCAATTTTTGGGCTCTCCAAATGATGACAGCACACCTCTAAAAAAAACAAAAAGAAAAAATCCAGTTGCACTCCATTAAATTTTATCTTTTTAAATGTTCATTATGAAAACAAAGCCATTCACAAATTATATCTTGAAATCAAACATTTCTGTACATTTTAGCTGTCTAGTGTATTTGCAGCCTGTAAGAACAGTCCCAACAAATTACAGACTACTCATGGCTCACAAACACTCTCTAATGTCACTTGGCCCCCTGTGTACACAAAGATGGAGAAAATTTAGCAGTAATGGGATGCGAGGATGGTTATTATCTGGAATTAGGGTTGATTTGACCGCAACAAGAAGCCAATAAATGGAAAATCCACTTATCTACTTTCTATAACTGTCTGTGCCAATGCAAGGTCATGGAGGCTGGAGCCAATCCTGGCAATTACCAGGTAAGAGGAAGAATGCATTCCAGATAGGAAACAGGATTAGCATGTGATCCCTGGCAAATTAGTGAGAATGTTTTTTTGTTTTTTTGCAAAAGCACAAATACACAGATGATTTTTGTTAAATAATAGAGAAGTATGTGCAGCAGTAGACAGAAAGTAGCGCTCAAACCAGTGTGTTTGGCAAAAACAAGCTCCCTGGCAGAGATGAAAAGCTAATTTATGCTAGCAATTGACCAAAAAAGATGGATGAAAATAGTTTAAATTCCAGAGGCATTGCAGTCTTTTGATAAGAGGAGACGATGATTGCATATCTAGTCTGGTAAAACAGGAAAACAAAGTGCTACAAATCTCAAATGAAGCAGAGTCTCTGCTCTGTTTACTTTTTTTTATCAAAGTGAAGAAAACTCAGACTGTAGAAAAACTCAATGACACTGAGGCACTGATGAGTATCAAGTCATCAAAGGACTCACTCTGATATCTGAGAGCAAACTTAAATGTCAAATAGTGTCTGGACAAGATCGACTTATTGGATTAAACCAAACCATGTTTTCTACACAAGTGTTTGCTCATTTAGATTTTCAGCATATGATTTTGGAACATTTTGTAATCATCTGTAAATGTAACAGGAAATTGGTTAAATTTCTGATCAGGATTTATTGGTCATTAATGGTTGGTGTTCTAGCAAATTGTTTTTTAATTTATGCAAAATTAAGAATGACAATGTTAGCTTCAACGTTAGCTGACCGCTCCAGCTAGCGACTGTCAGATAATAAAAACTGGCGTCAAGTTTGTGTTGTGGTTATATGTTTTGTTGAAAACTTGTCTAAGAGGAACGGTGGTGAGCTCCAGAAACTGAAAAGCTCCAAATGTTTATGTAAATATCGATCGCTGATTGGTTAAGAGATTAGTTTGATTGACGGGTGGCATCTGGTCAATGACAAGAAACTAAAGATTAAAATATTTATTAAAATCCATCACTGATAATTTGTAATATTTGCGTCCTCATCTGTCAGTTCATGAAGTATTGTTTAGTTGTCATTTTGAACCCATATTTACGGTATTTCTCTTATGTATAATGTCTGTGGTAGTGAGTTAGAGATCCGGCAGGAATTTTTATTTTTGCATTAGTACCAACTTCAAGTAGATCACATCACCCATCAGCATAATGATAATCTTACAATGCTTTAAAAAAAAAACAACTTTCATTCATTAAGAATGTTAATGTTTCAGGTTGTGATTGGACAATAAAAATAAAATACCAACACATGTAGTCTGATCACTTACTCCACATGGAGTTTAGCTGGAAGGCTTGATTTAAGGACTAAAGGAAATTAGAATAACAATTTTGATAGTAGTCGAATACTTTAAGAGTCATTCCGGTAAGAGCATTTCTAGATCTTGCTGAAAGAACATTTACCGTAAACCTTTTAAAACCATTAAATCCTTTCCCAACTGTTTGTAATATTTAAAGAAAAGAAGACAAGGTCATTATACCCGGCTTAGTCCAGTGCCTGTTACATTTTACCTTGAGCCACTAAAAAGCATTTTTTTTTCATCGATCTGAAAAGATTTGAAAGAGGAACAGCTGCATAAACAATCCTCCCAAGTCTTTGGAGGGTTTTGAAATATTAACAAAAGAGCTTGCAGGTACATCATTTTGCAGTAGCAGCTATGGCAGCAGAGGGAAAATGTGTTTGAGTTCTCCTATAAATCACACAATACAGCAACAACATTGCACATCCCAGACTGGCTTGTCCCCCAGGCAACCTGACAGCAAAATCCTGTCTTTACAGATGGTGCTTGGAGACATTCTGCATGAGTGTGTTTGTGTGTGAAAATGGGTTGATTTGATGACAAATGCTCCTAACTCCACACGTAAAAGAGACAAATGTTTCCAAATTATTTTATAATCTTTTTTTTTTACAACAAAAACCAAAGATTTAGAAAGGCATGTGGATTTAGAAAATGGAAATACTTTTTAAACCCAATGCACTAGTCAAAAAATGGTAAGTGATTTTTTTTTTTGCCCCTTCAAACATACGTTTATACTTAGTTTCACACGTATAAACACTGCATTATTGATTTAAAATTTTCAGAGGAATATTGATATGCATTTATATGCATCTTTAAAAGAAGGTTAATTTAAAATAATTGACAGGATAATTTTCAAAATAAGCTTTAGGATTAGTGAAGGGATGTGATCCCTTTCATTAGCTTAGGCTTATATGACAGTTATATGTGACATGTAGGCTAATGCTGAGGGGGTTCAGCGGTGGGTAGGGGGGTTCACATTGTAAAAGGAATATTGGAAAACTAATGTCAACTTTTTTTTTTTTTTTTTTTGAAAACTTTATTTAAAGATTTTTCATTTTTTATACAGACACACACAAAAAAAAAAGAACATGTCAACCAGTAGTATCTATCTGAGACTTGTAAAATATTTGGATCAGACATGAAACAAAAACAAACAAACCCAAAACAAACAAATCACAAACATAAGCTGCAGCTTTCTCCATAAGTACTGGTAAATGACGCATAAAACCTTCTCCCCTATGTAAATGGCAGACCCTCAATGTATGTAATGAAAGGTGCCCATGTTTTATAATAGTTTTCTATTGAGCCCCGTTTACTATACCTTAGGTATTCAATTTGAAGACACATCATAGCTTCTCTGACCCACTGAACAAAAGAAGGAGGCTGTTTGTCCTTCCACTTCACTAAGATCAGTCTCCGCGCAAGGAGAGACAGAAAAGCCACTGCACTCTCCTGATGCGAGTTAAGGCCCTGTCTGCTCGGGAGAACTCCAAACACTGTAGTGAATGGATTGGGATCTATCAACTAATGTCAACTTTTTTCATTGTGTTTGCATTGTCTGTAGACCAAATGTTTTGTGTCCAAAATAACTAAAGCCTGTTGATTAAAAATGTGTTTGGTTTCACATGCCTATTCATTTATGTGTTCGAGAATGATTAAACCCTTAGTTTACATCTGTTCAGCGTATTTCTCATGATGAGAACAAAGGAACACTTACAGATCTTGTGCTTCCCCTTCATGGGAAATTTCACCAGCAGCTCTTGGGGATTAGTGCAGATGAAGACGAATGGAGAAGCAGACTCTTCACAGATATCAGGGAACTGTAAGGATAAATGATAAAACGATCAGTTTAGCCTCACCTTACACACAACTAGCATGTACCCAGAAAATATGTTGAAGCCCAGAACGGTGCCATGGTTATGAATCATTCAGTGAGTGTCTGTTTATACGCCTACATCTTGCTGGATGTCTTTCATGCCTGATGTAATACTACATGCCTGACAGCAACTGATAGTTATGAGTCTCGCTGGGTCTTGTGCTTTATAATTGCACAAGTAATGATGTAGTTGCTAATGAGGGCAGCTGCAGCACTTGTGAGCTGAAAAAAGATGGCACAAAATACACAACTGACTGCTTCAAATCTTACACGACTGATTCAGTATCACATGTGGGCAAACTGTCTAACAAATAGCATGTAGACTTCTGATCTGAATCAATACATCCGGTTAGTTTATTCACATGATATTTGTGTCAATTTATTACATGCAAAACTCTCTACTTAAAAGACATCTGAATCTATATGAAGCATGCCAAAGATCTGGCAGAAGCACAACGTAAGCGTAACACATATTTATGCACACCATATAACATCCCATTCAGCATTCCTGCGAACGAGAGGGTGTTTTACAGCTCATAATTGACAGCAACCCACAGAATACAAAGGTCTAGAGACAAGAGAAAACCTCTCTATACTTGTGTTATTGATTGGTCTCTCAGGTGAGAGTAGGGAATTGACTGACATAGTGACAAAGGAGTCATCTTTCCCATCACTGGCAGCCAGCGGCTCTCAGCTCATCCAATTTCCTCCAGTGCTATCAGATAGTGCCCATGATTGCATCTAGCCAGCCAGGAAGCAGCTCTTTTTATGACAGCATGCTTTCCCCTCACCCCCTGCTATCCCTACCTCTTATTCACAGACACTTTATCTGCTTCAAAAGGAGATTCGAAGGTTGTAACAAATTTTGAGCTTTTAGAACAAAATCAACATTCAGTAATCCATCTGTACACTCTGACAAACTGAGAAATGATGAAAGAGATGCTTATTTCTGATTAAAATCCACATTGACTTTAGTATTGTCTTGCAAGTGAGTGGTGAAGTACAGAAATCCTTACAAAGTCATTGGATATTTATTGTCGGTAGTGAATATGAAACCTTTCTGACTCCTTGAATGAAAGATGAAGAATCCAAGCTTCATATTATCACAGTATAGACTAATTATGATATTAATATTAAGACAAACTATCAACAATTCTTTTTACCCACATCACGCCAACTTGGCAAAAACTAATTATGACTTTTGCAAAGAAATTATGTTACAAGTGATCATTAGAAAAGTTTGATAATCACCAGCATGTTCTTCTTGTTCTGTAATTGCTACTTAACTCAATTTCATTTAGAAAATTAATTCGTTTTTTGACCTTTAAAATCATCAGCTACATTTAGTTAAAGAGGAAAATTCCACAAGATGACATGTCGCTGAGAGACAAAACGCGACAAAATAAGGCTTTAATTGATGTAACTGTCATGTTGAACAATTAGTTCCTCTTCACATGTCAGTCACACATCTGTCTACACAAAGCAGCTTTTATTTTGAGGTGTCGCTTGGTTTTCTAAAGGTCTTGGTCTTTCTTTGCCGTCACCATTTAGTAATTCTTTTAGACAAGATTTTATTTGTTGTTTTTCAAATTCTTTTTCAGCGACCGATTTGTCAAGACATTTTTTCTAACCTTGAATCCTTAAAATAAACATCAAGTTTCATTAGTTGACCTTGTGTTATTCTACTATTATTATCTACTGTCCTCACTACTATTTTTTTTTTTTTTTTAGTTCGTTGCTACTCAAACAGAAGACTGGTGGTTTTTAGACATGTAGGGATGTCAAATAGATGGACAGCTCTTCCCTTTCTCTTGTCACTTTTCTGAATGTTGGAACATCCAAATGTGAGACCTCTGGGACATTAAGTCTGAAGATTTTTTTCTGGAGTGGGATTGTGAAACACCTGGAGTGTTTTTGCTCCACTATTCTCACATGCAGTTGTCCACTTCATGGTTGACATGATATAATTAAATAAAAAGAAGATAAAACATTGATTTCAGAATAAATCTAATCTTAATATAATAGTGTACAATGAATAAAATCCTTGTTGAGGGGGCAGATTGTTTTGATGAAGCGACAGTGAAATTTAGTCCTTTATTATACATAAACTGGATGTAGCTGAAAATATTCTTGACATTTTTCAGGCTCTTTATTTATGAGTTATTCAGTAGCAAACGTAATTCAAAGATTTAATTTATTAAATGAAACATTAATCCTTCAGGGGAGATTAATCAGACAAATTTATATCCTATTTAATCTATGCTTTATAGCCCCATACTGAAATTTGACACCACAGCAGACAATCTAAAGTATTTAGTCATTCAAAGGAGAACAGATCTGTGACAATAAAGATGTGGAAAAGGGTTATTATGAACAACTAATTTAGGTGACTCAAAATCTTCTTGGTACTTTCCAGAGGATTCCAAAATGCTAAGGGTTTTTTAATTAATTTAATTTGATCTAATTTATGGATTGCCCCTTGAGATCAAACTGGGTTATCTTTTGTGTTACTGACACATACAAGGTATCTTGATATATTTATTGAATGGTACCTTTACATTTTAAACAAGTAATTTTATAGTTAAACTGCCTTAAATGCTGGTACTGCTTAAAAATAGTTCTTGTCATTTTTAGCAAATTGCAGAGCAATGCGTCTTTCCTTCAATACCTCAAAAAATATATATACTGTATGTATTTCTTTTTCAATGGTATTGTTCAGGCTAAATGTCAAAAGCATTAAGTTTACTTGACTGCTTTATGAGTATTATTTATAGTTGGACAACCTATTTAGACTTTTTTTGGTCCAGTATTCTTGGGGAGAACATGCAAACTTTGCAAAGAAAGGCAAAGAAAGGCAGGGGGAGACGGCAGCACAGTGGTTAGCGCGTTCACGTGCGAACTGGAAGGTCGCAGGTTTGCGGCCCACAGAGAGCATGTCTAGGGTCCTTGGAGAAGACACCTAACCCCCACTTCTCCCACCATTGGCGCCGTTGAAGGGCAGCCTGTTGCGGTGTAAGGAGTGCAGCACACAAATTTTCCCGGTTAGGGATGAATAGAGTAATGCATTCATTTATTTATTTTTACTTAAATGATTTAAGTATCGCCTCACTCCAGGACTCAAACCCCAATCGTCTCACTATGAGGCTACCCTGGAGCCACAATTCAAAGTGCTTTACAAAAAATATTAACTGCATTATGAGGGGGAAAAACACGAGACAGAATTTTAAAAAGACTTTAAGAATCTAGGCAACAAATGTTTAAAATGAACACAATAGTTATTAGATAAAATGACTCAAGCCAACGCTTAGCAGCAGTTAAATTAAACAAAACGGCCAATCTTGATGTTTTGACTTTTAGTAACAAATAGCGCAATATGTGCATTTCTGATATTTTCAAAAAGTATGTCTTTTAGATTGTCTTCAGAAATTTTTGTCTAGACTCTTTAGGAATTCCTCTGAGCTCTGTGTTTGACTGGCTTTTGCTCTGTTTATTGTCCAAATGTTCAGAACAATATTGTGATCAGATATCTGGGTGGGGATACATCACTCCCTGGAGTTCTGATCTCACCACCTCAACCTTTTATCTCCTCTCCTTTTCTTACAAATGACCTCATGACAGCCATCTTTCCTCAGAGACCATGTCTGATGAGGCTTCAATACACATTAGATGGATTGGCTGGATTATCGAAGGTCCAGATGTGTATCTCCAGTTTTGTTTCATCTACTGTATTTGATAGATTTCTTAACAACACCCTCTTTAGATATCACTTATCTGTTAAAGATACTTTTGGTTTTGCTGTTGTTGTTGAGTTTTTTTTTTTGCTTCTTTACTTCTAATTATAAATAATTTATTTGAGGACATTAAAAAAATCATAAAGTGTAATAAGATTTTAGGTAAACAGAGTTTTTAATATTAAAAAAAAAAAACAGCTTAATTGAACAGTTTGATGTTAAATTTTACAGGTTGATAAAAGAAAAAAATCAAACACATGATGCCGGAGCCTATCCAGGCCGATTGTAGGCAAGAGGCAGGGTACACTACTAATAGGTCACCAGTCTGTTACGGGGCTACACACAGACAGCCATCCATTCCTAGGGGCAATTTCATAGTGCCAATCAACCTAACATGCATGTTTTTGGAGAGCTAGAGGAAACCAGAATACCTGGAGAAAACCCATGCAAACACGAAAAGAACATGCAAACTCCATACAGAGAGACCAGAGTTTCAAGCATCATCCTACCCAGCATTTGAACTTCGACTTCTTGCTGCGAGGTCACTCTACTAACTACTGCGCCACCGTGCCGCCTCCACTGCATTACATCAACAGAAAACTAATTGTCAATCTGACAATTTAGAACAAAATTATGAAAAAAAAAAAAAAATCAAGACAAGACTTTTCACAGAGAACTGAAAAAAACTGTTGAACAAAACAAGAGCACATTTCAAAACTTACCATCGTTTCACACCAGGATATAAATTTTTTTTTTTTAAATTTCCCATTTCAAAATGTTTAGAGAACAGATTGCTTACATACACACACTCTCTACATATACTCATATTTGATTCATGTTTTCATAAATATCAAGCAAGCATATTATGTGCCACATTAAGAATTGAACACAAGCCCTAATTCCATGTCTTCCAACTCGGCATGCATGCGTACTCGTCTGGCAGATGGAAGCGAGCTCGCGTTGCACTCAAAATAAGTTTTAAAATTCATTAACTCCAAAGGGAACACAGAAAAAAATCCTTTTGGTTGCTATTACAATATTTCACTACACAAATCAATTTCAAAGACACAGTTTGGATGAGAAATATTACATAAACTTGCTGATAGGTGTAAATGTCCGTTTCACATAAATCATTTCTTCATCATTTCTTGAGCGAGTGAATGCTGCTGCAGGGTGTGTGTGCGCTTTAAAGTGCATTAAAGAGATTTCTTCATCCACTTTGCGAACACTTCTGTGGCATATGCAGAACTAAACTGAGTGTTTTGAAAATTGGATCTCCTCATCCATTGCAAATATGTCACAACTGGATGGGAAATAGTATTTAAACAACTCAGCAAGAGGTCATCTGAGGTGATCACTGAAAAAGAGTCTCATTACTACACAAGATGGCTGTATTGTCAGTCGTACTCAAGGAAACAAAATGGTGGTGGTCCTGCTGAATTCACACGAAACAGGCATAGCTGAAACCAGAGCCTGAGTGTGTTCATGTGAGACCCTGCTAGTAGTCTGCTCTTTCATCCGCCATTAGCTAATTAGCATTTAAAGCTGTTGAATGTGCTGCTTTGCCTCACTACCTCCCCTCACCTAATTGTTTCCATTCCCTGTTAATCAAAAGGCCACAAAACATTGTGGTTGTGTGACAAAGAGGTTTTCTAAAGCCCTCCATATTCATTTGCAAGGATCTAATATAGTCAGAGTAGATGGGTTTACAAAATGCAATTGAAATGAAGCGTGTTCCTGAAAAACAGGTGTTGAAACGAGAAATTGTTTCATTAATTTATGTATAAACACAAAAGGTGACAATCTTTGTTAGGTGACTTCAAAAAGTGGACCCTGGTGAATGAAACAAATAAATAGCAATTTATTTGTTGCATTCATTTTAGTCCTGGCATGGGTTTCAGACTGGAAGAGAAAAAAGAAACAGGAAAGATTTGTAGTGCATGTTACTTGAGCCTAATTTACTATGCAACAGAAGTCAGGCGATGGTAAAACAAAAACTTTCTACTACCACATAGACATTTTTCACATTTGGCTCATGTTCAGAGCATTAAATGTATGTCTGCTGCGTGGCTGGCATCCAAACTGCTTTCAGAGAGTAGATACGAATACCCTTAACCTTGCCAGCGTGCCAGCTGATGATAAATGCCGTCATCAGTCATGCATTTTAACAGAAGTGTATTCTCACATTTGTTTTCGTTTGACATTTTGGAAAAGCTACTCATTAGCTTTCTTGCCAAAAGGCAGATAAAAAAAAGTAATACCTCTACCACATCTGCTAGGTAGATCTGAAACTACTGACAGGAACAAATTAGTTTTGCTTAAAAAAATGGAACCAGAGAGGAATTGGTCCCTCTGGTTTATCTAAAGGGCAATTCATAGACCCTGTATAGCTGGCAGGTTTGTGTTTGCTTACAAAATGTCTACAAGGCACTGAAATATACTGCAAACTATATGCACAAATATCTGAAGGGCAAAAAAAAAAAAAAAAGACAGAAAATACTAAACCGTTGATTAATGCTGACCGAGTCAAGACGGAAATAAACATGTTTAGAAGAGATTTACAAAACAGGATAGTGCATCTAGAAATGTTGCCACACACAGAAGCGTGTGACAGAAGTATGTGATTGAGATTTTATGGGTTATCTAAACTGTAAAAAAAATGTTTTGTGAAATGCATTTTTCTTTGAAAACAACTTATCAGTTTCTTTCATCCACTAAAAAGTCAATGGATATTTTATCTGATGTCAAAACATGAGTTTGATTTGCTGAGGTTGCAAACGTTTAAACATTTACACATAAGTGGAATGTGTAGGAGTACGGCAGGTGAGGCGCTGGATAAAAGCACTGTAAACATTTAACAAGAGCCGAGCTGACTAAAAACAGAGTAGTAAAGCATTCATAACTGCAAAAAAGAATAAATTCATACAGCAACACAACCTCTTCAAAGAACACCAATTCAATAAAATAACCTCAGTTTAATTTGTTGGAATTCAGCCAGATGAAACTTGCAATAACAAACCATAATAATACAAAAGCTATTAGTTTATTAGAGGAAGAAAAAAGGAGCAACAGTGTAGTTTGCGACTGTCTATAAAAATGACAGAACAAAAGATGTTAAACACTTGTCTAAAAACGTGTTTCATAAAATGCACAGTAAAAGAAATAAATATTGTACCCGAATGGAGTCAAATTGGTGGTTTATTTTGTTCTATTTTTGATCATTTTTTCAGGATTAGCAAACACAAGACTGTGTCTTAACAACACTAACGGATCTAGAGTGTGGGCCAGAATGTTTCCAAGAGCAGATTTATGAACATTAATCCCACTTCGCTGTCACCATGTCTCCCTCGGGGTGAGTGAACCCTCCCAGTTTGAGAAGCACTAGCTTGGTGTGCAGTGAGGGGGAAAAGTGACCTGGCCTTTTAACAATGATGAAATGTGAACTGAGGTATTTCTTTGTCAGCTTTGTTTCCTCAGCACATCATCTGTGTTAAATATACAGTGGGACAAAAAAGATATTTACTCAGCCACCTATTGTGCAAGATGAGGAATACAGGCATAAATTCCAGGCATCTCTTATCTTTTTAAGTAGGAGAACTTGCATGATCGATGGCTGACTAAATACTTTTTTGCCCCACGGAAACATGTCATCCATACATGCGGGGATAAGCTTACATACAATCAGATAAAATTTTTTGATCACACTGCTTTCCATAAAATCATCAAAACCAGATGGAAGAATTACTAGCAACTTTGCAACCTTTTAGTCCCAGCTTGTCAACTAACACGACAATAAACCAGCAGTTTTTCTCTTTTTTAAATTCACAATCTCTCTCTCCCTCGCTTTCTGGGGCTTTTTTCTGCTACTGTCGGCAATTAAGGGCAGCAGAGACAAGTAATCTCCTTCTGGGCGACAGGGCCAGACCAGAACATGCATGCGAAGTGGGATGTGCAGTCAGGAGGGGGGTTGGGGCAATGTGAGACTGGCCCCAACCTCAGCTCCATTGCTAGGCCCTGCTTGGCTGCACTCAATCTCAGCCCAATAAAAAGCCCTTCATTGGCAGAGTGCAACTGAGCCAGACGGGCTGGGAGCATGTGGCTTTTAAAAATGAGAAGAGTGGAATAAAAGGGTGGGGGAAGGCACACAGAAAGAGCCAGGGATGGGGTGAACCACAGATTAAAATTGAGGAATACAATTCTGCAAGAAAGATGGATTTAACAAGTCAAAGGTGAGGGAAGGGTGAGTGAAGGGACAGAGATTGTGACAGATAGGGAACTAAATAAAACCATCTCTGTCGTTCCATAGGAGACACTTCAGAAATGCTGGCTGCCCAGATTTGTCAAGCCCGATTTCACCCTGGGAATGCAGAAACAGATGTGTTGTCTATGAGCTACGAGCTAGGCAGATGAAGGTGAAATGGTGCTGTTAGGAAATCTATGCAACAGCAATAGTTTGCCAATTATTCTTTAATTTACTATGTTCTATTCCCCAAAAAACCCAAACTTGTTTCTGGCATTCATTAACGTGGAAAGAAACATTGATGCCCAGAGGAAAGTTGAGCTGTAACTGATCTCGGTAACATTTGTTTTTTATGCCCTGTGTGGGAAGCACGTGCAAAGAAAGAAAACAAGTTAATTTTTTTTTTTTAACATGGCTATCATTTGTACTTGCACGCGATTCCCACGTAATAAGTATCATTCTTGGACTTTTGTGATTCCAAAATTACATTTCAACTTACTAACTTTGTTTGATTGCTTTTATTGTGAAAAAATATATTTTAAATACATTGTTGTTAATTTACTTTTGAAAAAGAAGCAGCTATATTTCTTCAGTTTTTAGCCAGAGTCATAAAAACAAAACTGTTTGGCAAACAAAAAAAAAAAAAGAAAAAGAAAAATACAATCCCAGACATGGGGATTTGTTTAAGATTAAATTCTTGGTGCAAATTATGAGAGGAAGTTTTCAAGGAAAATTTTACAGCTGTGGCAAATTTGCACGGAATAATAATCACAATGATTATTGCAAATTACCAAAAAATTCTAGGTGAAACTAAGCCAGAGCATAAAAGGTTTTACATCAGTGATTCTGTAGTTTGTCAGTGTTTACACAAATTACAGCGAGGTTTGCTAGAAAATTTATTCATCAAATTATTTTTCATATGCATTTGCAGCAAAACCCCAGTAAGATTAGTTTAAAGTATAAATGGATACATAAACTTTTGAAAGAGAAGTATTAACCAATTCAGACCGATTCAACTTTTTAAAATATATTTTTTAAAAAAGGCTTGATGTCTGTGACAACATCAAGCTCATTATCCTTCAGATTCAACCTTAGTTTTTGCTTTAGGATGTCAATCACTTACACAGCAGAGAGGTGTTACTTTTATAATCTGGTCCCACTGCTGCCATTTCCCCAAACCTTCCACTGAAGCATGACAGACGTGCTCTATATCGTCACCAATAAATCTCTCACTCTTATCAGTGATGGCTTCTTTACAAGCCTCTGGCAGGGGTCTTCAGAATAAATGTGAGGAATCATAGTCAGCCAGATTAGGCTGTGCCATTGACAGAGTTCCCCTTTTTTTTTCAACATCGCAGCTGCAGGAACAGGTGGAGTGATATATACCAATTGTTTTATTAAGTGGTTTTGCTTTGTCTTTCAAGGTTGCAAGGTTGTAGTTTAAGTCAAAATAAAACTTATTTTCCTTAGATTATTGTTCTGATTTTCTACCAATTTGTGCTAATCTACATCTGTCTAACTTTGATAAATATTCAGTGTTTTTTTTTAAATGATAAACAATGTTGCACATACAGGAAAGTGTAAAAGTAAACATGCAATGAGAAAAGAAAGAACAATTAGAGTACTTTGGAAAAGCCCAAAGTTTGCAATAGAGACTATGTTTTCTATTCGCTATTTGATTTTCTGGATCCAGGTTTATCTTGTGTCTATGAGTTGGCTGCTTTCATCTCATTGTTGTCATGTATTCTGTTTTTTTTTGTGGGGTCTTTCTCTTTGTGCTCAGTTTTCTTTAGATCCAGTTTTTGTCATTTGCCTGCTAATTTTCACACGTGCTTGTCATTTGTAAATTAGATCGTAAAAATTTAGGCCCTGAGTTCTTCTTTGTGTTTAACCAATTCCACACAACTATTTCAAACAGTATGCTTTGTATTTTAATGAGTTAGGTTTTTTTTTTTTTAAATATATACGTATATATTTCAATGTAATAAAATCGTCTGCAATAGACTGGTGACCTGTTCAGCATGTACCCTGCCTCTGGGCTGATACAATTACTAAACTTCTATGCAGTGGCGGGCGGTCAGAGCCAGCAGAGCCTTCTCTGCTTGCCTAACTTAACCAGACATCATTATCATAATTATAATAAAAGTCAATTTCATTTTAAATGTATTTTTCCTAAAGAAATATATAATATATTCTCCATATTCTGTTTTCTTCATGTCATATTATATCCATTTGGTTATACAGCTTTCAGTGTTGTAACGTTAGGTTAAAGTTTTTATCCAATCAGTATTCAGCTCGCTGGTGTCGCTAGGCTGTATGAAATCTGCCTCCAGGCCTTCAGACCAAGCAGTGCGGGCCCTGCGTACTGCATAGTAAACGGGCACCTGTAGTTTCTGACAGCCAATCAGATCATGCGTTGTTGATGTTTACGCCTTCACGAAGGTCCTGAACGTGACATGTATGCGTGACTTGTACGCGTCTTGTGATTGGATACTCACTTGACGTAAGCGGAAGCAACCCTCAGCATGTCAACAAAACTTACACTAGTGCCAGACCCAGAACCGTTAACAGAAAAATCTGATATATATCAATGGCAGAAGGGTTTCAGAATGGCAGAATCGATTTCAAGACCACAAAAAATGACTGTTTCTGCACCTTCTCGACTCTCAGCACTTTTAGACATACCGGAGAAAATTTTTGCAAACAGCCTTTTCCATTGGCCTCCACATGTAGATAGAAAAGGATTTATTGTTCAAACTGAAACGCTCAGACAAACTGTACAACCGAGTCATTCACATCTTCTTGAGGAAAGAAAGGAGAATGGATTTTGTGTTGAAATAAGTGTTTTGGGGGACAGCCGTTTTTGGTGAGTCCAAGCATTTTATTTATTTTTATGTTTTACATGCGGGTTTATTGATGTTCGAATGCTCTTGAAAATTGCCTGTGTTGTACACCAGTGGTCCCCAACCACTGGGCCGCGGACTGGTACAGGGCCGCGGGTCATGTGGTACCGGGCCGCACAGAACTGTTATTTTTATTCACTTTTTGTGATGTCTTTTATTTTGAAGGTACACGTTTACCGTTACCATGGCAACAAGAGTGCGTTCGAGCAGAGAGAATGTTTCCACGTTATAAAGACGCTGCTTATAAATTTTCTCGTGAAGACAAAGTGCATTTAAGTTTATTATTATTGATTTTGAAAAGCCATTTTTTTTCAGTCTGGTCTCATCATCTTAAGACCAGTCCGTGAAAATATTGTCAGACACTAAACCGGTCTGTGGCGCAGAAATGGTTGAGGACCCCTGTTGTACACAATTAAGGTGATGCAATGCCCAGTAGTGTCTACGTCTGCTTCTGTATATAATTTCTCCAGCCGTGGTGTCATTAATGATGATATTTGAGGGGTATTTATTCAAGTCGGACAAAGTAGCACATCACCGAAGGCCTAGGTGTGAAAAGCACGGACCGCCACTGCTTCTATGTAACACAATTGTATTGTTGAACAGAACTTATTCTTCTTTGGTGTTCTCGTTTTGTTTTGTCTTCTGAACCGCTTAATCCCCTTCAGGGTTGTTGGGAGTGCCAGAGCTTAACCCGGCTAATTTCAAGCAGGAGGAATGGTACACCTCGAGAAGGTCACACCTCAAGCAGGTCACCGCTCTTTCTTTGATATTTATTTGTTGATTTATTTCAAATTAATCTTTTGATTTACCCACACAATATGTGATAATTATTTTTAACTTTAGAGATGATATAAAAAGGATGTTTAACAAACTCCAGCATCTTAATAACCACAATTATTTTGCACATTATAGTTAGAAACCACCTATTTTCTAATCTACCGGTACTCGAATCTGACAACTATTAGCGCAAATTCCCCATACGCGATAAATCTGTCAGCAAAGTTTAGCAAAGCTGTGCAGATCACACTGAATATGTTGGAGAGATAGAACCACATTTTTTTTAGAAAATTAAAACAAGCCAATTACCAGATGTGTACAAAAAAACATCAATAGCAAACATGCAAGTCTGTCCGATTCCACACATCACAATACAAAACAAAACATGGAGTAGGTTCACATGTAAAACTGCTCTTTCTTTTTCCCACAGTACGAGAGGTTGTACTAGTGGGGCGTCTTCGTTGGTATAGATCACTGAGGAAAGTGTGAGACTTACGACCGTTTGTTTTTTTGTCTCTAAGGCAACGACTTACAAGTAAATACAGCAAAATCCCTGTGGACCTTATAAATTAATTTGGTGTCTTAAAATGTTGTCTGAACACTCACACATGTAATGCTTTTAAGTTTTAATTTACAACCGCATAACAAATGACAGACAAAAATGAGAAAGTAGCAACATTTTTGAGGGAAATTGGCTAAAAATAATTTCTGTTAAGAATACAGAAAAGAAAACAACTTCTTTCCAAAAAAAAAAAAAAACATGAAAAAGACACATTTACTCAAAATGTATTTAAATATTTTTTTGCAGCCTTTTTTGCAGCCTTTTTCCTAGTTTTGCATGGTGAGAATAATGAAACACTTTCATTTGACAAGAAAAAAAATCAAATAAGAAGCATTAACAATGTGTAATATATTATAGAATGAACAAAATGCTCTGTAGAGTTATGTTAACTGTTTTCTGATTGAATTGTTCACTTGTGCCACCAGAGACTGTTTATAATTGGTCAAAATTGTTCCAGTCAAAATTACCGTAATACAAAGGCATAAATTCTGCATTTATCTCACTATTTCTGTTAATGCATAAATTATTTTTGATATGTTAAACGATACATAGGCCAAGATCAAAACCCTGAATACCCTGAACTTGCATGGGTAGGACCATGCGTTTACACAGAAACCAAAACCGGTAATAACCTTTCTATGTGAGGCAGGCAGCTAATCCAACTCACTTTGTTCCTTTCAAAGGCGCTCAGACACAGAGCTGCATGGCGATGATTAAAAATTTAACACTCTCCTTCACCTACAGAATCAACTGGTGTCAAGTTGGAGAGTGAACATTAATTATCCAGGAGTGTCCAACACCGGCTCCTGAATTTTTTACATTATTAATATCCTCAACACAACAAGAGACATGTCTCATTATAAGAAGCTTGGTACCAAGGCTGCAATTTTTCAATTAATAACAGTGTGTCAGTCTGCCTGACTGCAAAAACATATTTTCTTTGCTTTTAAATAGCTCTATTTCAGAAAAACGGGAAAGTCATTTGGTGGATTTTGTGCTACCAGAAGATAAGAACAAATGTATCTCTATCCTTGAAAATAAATTGGAGTGAAAATCCACCATTGTGATCAAACTGTTACTGTGCAATCATATTGAGCAAAGAAGTGAGGAATGTAGGCAGGTTGTACAACAATAACTTGGACTCTGTGCGTGGTTGGACTGAGAAATTCAGCAAAAGAATGGATCTGTAAGTTTGTGACCAATGAATCATTACTGTCTTCATACAAAATGGCTTCAAGCTGTCAGCAGCCGAGTGTTTCTCTATTCAAATGCTGGACGGGAGTTTTGGACATATCACATTTTAGATTTCACCTCTTTTGCTACATAAACATAGGAATTCAGCTTTGCAAAAGCAACATTGGTAAAGAACAGGGCAAACATGGTCCTGTGTGCATGCTGACAGGTGTAATGAAGTCATGTGTTTTTGCTGGAGAATTTACACAGACTTCCTCACTTAGGCTAGTTCCACTTTCCCAGCCATGTTTATGACTTCACCTCCTGCGGTGGCCCTCTGGCTAGAGGAAAACAAGACTACCTCACAACAGTCAAAGCTTTTTAGACTCAACAAACCATGTGTTGGAACTTTCCAAGGAAAATGCCATTTTTAATGTGGCAGAAAATGATGTTTTGAGAAACAGACTATTTTTATGAGACATCAAGTGTATTTAGAGTGACTACTGAATTAAGAGTTGTTCCTGCAAAAATAACAAACACGATGAAAAAAGATTGTCAAACTACTGTGTAGCAAACCACTCTACTTCACAGTTTCCTTCACAACTCACGCACATATGCAAAGAGCAGGAACCCCCTGGAGACAATTACCATGTCTGCCTTCAAAACCTTGACTTCAAAGAAATATTTCAAGGTATCTAAGGCATTAAAACCTCTTATTTTCCACTGCGATCGCTTTTATCGCTGCCACAAATCCAGCTCTCCTTAACACAAGTGCTGTCAGCAAAGAGGCTGGAGTCTTAAGCACGGTAACAAACCCTCCACAGAGGGCATTTGATTTCATAAAGTGGAAATTGAGAAAGACGGGAAAATTTATGAAGATGTCCATTTCTTAAGGTGAATATTTGCTTTGAAATTCTGGCATTGGGGTGCAGCCCTCCCATATGTATTCACTCAGTCTCTGTGGGAAATAACTGTCTCGCCCTGTGGAGGAGAGTAACCCGCACAGTTTGAATGAGAGGCACACAGGGGAATGCTGTTCCCTCAACTTTTATCAAAGGAAAGTTTCAGGTTTCAATAAGTCCAGGGGCTAGTACAACAGCCCATAATAGACAGAGTAATCTGTGAGACATGTTCTAAGGAATAACTGAGTTAATTATTGAAGTGGGTGTGGTGTAAATTCTCCTTTCAAGCCTAATAAAAATCAAACCATTTTTTCCAATTATTTTAATTTCATCTGAAATTGATACTGTAGCCAAAATATTGAGTATGAATTATATGTGCACAAGTAAATTATTGTCAGTGCATCTAGATCTATAAATACGAAGAGTTGATCAGTTGGCTTTTGATACATAAAATACATTTAAAACTGATATTAGTGTTTTAAAGACAAAGAAGAACACTTTAGTCAACATTGATCGTGCAATAAGAAGACTATTTTTAATACATTATCAGCATTTTTTTAAAAACTTGTTTAACATTGTCATTAAAAAAAAAATCTGAAAAACAAATGATTGAATCCATTTTGAAATAAGACATCATATGTAAAATGTAGAACTAGTGAAGCGCTGAGAATACTTTACAGATGCACAGTAAATCTAACCTTCCGTTAGCTTAGAAATACAATAACTGCCTAAAAAGTAAATGAATATATTTATTCTCTTTCACTTCCATTTCTGGAAGCGCAAGTTCTCCCTTTTCTTCCACTGCTAATTCCCGTGTATAACACAGCTTAAATTTTGGTTGAGGCTACAAGTAAAGTGTGAGGCGCATTAAGTTAGCAAAACTAATGCATATTCTTACTTTGGTGCTACTATCTATAAATCACTGTTGTACTGCAGCTGCAAAAACTTTTCGTGCCTACATTAAAATTTAATTCTAAAATTTCAATTATATTTAAAATTCACTCAAATTTTCCTTCGAGGACAAATAAATTATATTCAATTCAATGCAATTAAAATGTGGGCATCTTAGTGAACAAACTTGGTAGCAAAGAACAACCTGGTGTTTAAATAGTCTTAGAATACTGGATGAGAGAGTTTGCAAATTGCTCAAACATGCATGAATGAAAAAGAAAAAACACTTTGGATATATATTTTAAAAGTGGGATTGATGTCCTATGTAGATAACCTATTGTTGCTTTTTTTTGGTCAAGTATTCCTTCTTTTTGTTGTTATTTTGAGATCATTGTATCAGTTTGGTGAAATAATTGTAATATGTAAAAATGTTATTGACACCAGAAAGAGTCGCTGTACATAGGTACAGCTAATGAAGATCAACATGAAAAGGAAATTAAATGACATTCAAATATGGTAAAATTCTCAAAAAAGTTTTTTTTTAAAGTGACATTGTAGCAATAACCATTCTCTGTCCTTTTAGATAAAGTAAGGGTATTTTGATAAAGTAGTTATCTTAATCAAGCACATTGATTCCGGATACTCAGGATATGTGCTATGATTATAAATGATTTACAACTAAGTTTCCATTTGGTGGCCCTCACGGGGCCCAGCAGGATGAGGTTTAGCTCATAGGGTAAATATGAGGTTAGAGGAAAGACACTCTCTGGCTACGTTCAACTCCAGCAGCTGGATCCATTTAAATCTTCATCTAAACTATGATATCAAATAACAATATTACTTCACATTTGAAGACTAAAACATTCACTTTCCATGCATGTGTGCAGCTAAACTGTTGTTAAAAATGCTTGTTTGTATTCACACCATCTGCTGCAGGGCTATCATGTTTAAATAATGCATGTACAGCCTTTATGGTGAAATTTACTCTTATCTAACTACTTGTACAAACCAGAAAATAGTCTTTTTTTTTTCATCAATCATCATCAGAATTTTTTCTCTTTGTGACATGTTAGATACACTTTAAAATTACAGTATGAAGTATTAATGTTCCTGATGTACGTGTGAACTACTCATGCTATTAGTGTGGATCCTCTCATAAAAACTATCTCATGATCCACACAGCTCGGTCCAAGTCAAGTTAATAACGACAAATAAAAGTTACCTGAAAAGTGTGGATATGTTGTTACGCCTAACCCTAATGCTAGATCCAGTTCTTACATTAACAGATTGTGCAACTGGCTTGTTTTAAGGGGCACTCTGACTTTTATTATGAACATTCCTGTCGCTGTTGCTTCCTTGCAGCTTCCAAGGGCTGGAAAACTGCGTTTTTCAATGTTTTTCTTTACAGGGCTCCATAAAATACTTGTAATTTTGAACATGGGCCATGACCAATTCAGAAAAGAGACCAAGGGAGAAAAAAAACCAATAGACAGGGGAAGAAGACACCAGACTTGGACAGGGAGAAAATAGTTCTAAGAAGAGACAGGATACAAGAAAGATGCAGAAAAGATTGCTGAAGTTGAGTGAAGCGAAATTATAGAAAGTCAAATTTCCTAAGCAAAACATCAAAGTAGAGTAACTAAACCTTTAATAAAGTTTCCTCTCAAGCAAGCCAATTATTTACAGACAAAAAAGCAAAATACTTCCAATTTTAAGCTTTACTTGACAATGATGGAACTGAGAAAATAGAAGTGTTTAACAATACAAATGAGAGGATAGTGTGAGTGGAAGAGTACACAATTAGTAAGGGAAGAAAATCTCATCTGAAAAACCGCCAGGCCAAAAGTAATAAAACGAAATGTTTTCAGAATTCTTCAGCTGGAAAAAGTCTACAAATGGCTCAACTACAGAAAATAAATTGGTGTGTTCTCTATTTGTGACTGATTAAAACAAATTGAACTAAATTAGTAAATGAAAAAATGTGAAGTCTAATTTTTTAATCTTAGTAGAAGGTTAAGTAGTAATTATTCTATTTGAATAAATAATCAGTCCTGTACTTATTTTTCTTGTGTTGCAACAACAAAATAATTACATTGCTGGTCTACATCGAGCTTCAAATGATTGCAGCCACATGGCAATTCACCCTTTATCCAAGATGGTCTATAATTTTTCTTAGAATAACATTATATCTATTTTTATTTTTTAATTAATTGTTTTTTTACTTAAATAAGAGTAGGACACTTAGAGATTAAAAGGAGTGTGCTTTACTTCGCTATGTGCTCCCAACCCATTGGAAAACTTTGTAATATGTCTACTTAAAAAGACATTGCCTGTATAATCAAGTTAAAAGAAAAGTGTTTTGCTGCTTTTGGGAATTTCCAACGTTAGTACAGTGATAGCTGGACTCAAAAGGGCTAATGAAATTGCCTGGACAAAAAATGCTATTAATTTTGATAAAAATGTATGTATTTTTTCCATGGTGATAACATGCATGTGTTTTCAAATACAAAGAAATAAAGTGTAGTAAAACTCACTTCTGCAGCACTGACCACCAGAAGCTTCACAGGTAAGAGAATGCTGCAGCATGTAAATCAATACTCTTCACACACTAAGCCTGCAAAAGCAATTCATGTGATATTTGCTCAGTGAAGCATGTCAGAGGGTTGCTGTGCACTGGGGCAGCAAATATTGTGTCAAAATACAGCAAGACTAAAGTAGTTGAAGCTGACAGTGTTGAGAGGAACATTTCAATTTTTGATATTTTGTTTCAAAGATTAAGGCTCAATGTTGTATTTTTCAAAAAAATATTTTATCTATTTATAAATGAACCCATTAGGTCCCCGGGCAAATAAATTTGGGTAACTAATTTGCATTTTTGTAAAAAAAAAAAAAAAAATTGTACTAACTACAATTAGTGGTTTGCCTGACAAAGACATATATGGGGGGACTTATGGGGGAAGGGTGGCTCGGTGGGTAGGGCGACCGCTCCGTAACCGGAAGGTCGCAGGTTCGATCCCCCGCCCAGAGCCCATGCCGAGGTGTCCTTGAGCAAGACACCGAACCCCCAGTTGCTTCTGATGATAGTGGTATGCGCCTTGCATGGTAGCTCCCATCATCAGGAATGAATGTTGTGTGTGTGTGAATGATTGTATGGAGTGAATGAATAATGCATGTATATATGTAAAGCGTCTTTGAGTGTCTAGAAAAGCGCTATATAAGTTCAATGCATTATTATTATTATATACATTATATTATTATTGTATAACTGCAGGTAAAAAAGACACATTATAAGAGCAGGTTTGACTTGTTGCTCTACTTCCTAAAGTCATGTCATTAAGCTTTTTTTCTAACACTGTTGCTGTGTGGTGTAGAATTAAATTAATTTTCTGATTTGAAAGTTAGTAGTATCCCATACTCATGACTTAACATTCTGTAAAATTTTCAAAATACATAATGAAAATATACACTTAGTCCTCTTTTCTTTTGTTGTTGTTGTTATCCCTGTTCTGTATGGTGCTATGACGAGCTGAATAGTGATTTGTGTATTTGTTATTGTTGGACAGATTTGCTCTACAATCTGCCAACCTAGGCATTATTTTGTTTATTTAAGCCCAATTTCCATGGGAGGGGCTACACCAGTACAATAAAAAAAATAACCTTGTAACGTCTATGTTTGTATTGGCTGATAAAAACACATAAAAAAATAACTTCATGCAGTTTTTAGCAAACATGCTACAACATTTACAAAGGTTTTTAAAACAATGTTGAACGATGTATCAACTTGAGTATTTTGCTGCAAAGGTTTCTGATAACAATCATAATTTTTAATAATTTCAAACTCAATTTCTGCTGTCATTTATTTGAGGGATAAATGAATCCTAATTTGTTCAATGAGTATCACATTCATCTTCAGTAGGCTGTAAAACAGGCCAATTAAAAAGCCAGAGGATGAAAGCTGAAATTGGCAACAACTGACTAAATTGCGAAGAAATATCAATTAATTGAAAGGTGGCTAAGAAATTAAATCAGGTGAATAAATGTCAATGACCTTCACTTGGCAACAGCAGTCTTTATTTAGCTCACTGAAAAAAATCAGTTGACATCACTTAGCGATGCTACCATCTAAGAAGGTCAGAACTAACCAGTTAACAACCGTTTTAAATGTTTAAACCCATTTAAATGGAAAGCAACACTAGTTCCCATGCTTAAAATGTGTGTTAAATTTAAAAGGTTAAACAGCAAACATGCAAATTGTTTTGTTTATGAGTCCCCATCACCCTGTAAAACTCCTTAAGACTACCTCCTGAACACATTAGTCCAAAGTGATTCCAAACCCCAGAAATCCTGAACAGCTTAGGCATCTGGAAGATGCTAGGGAAACAACTAACAGAGTCGTCTCAATGCAGCTAACAGACCTGGAGGAGCTCAGACGTGCCAATTCTAATGAACATGCACTGGTGGTCCAGCATACTTACTTCAATCTGATGTGGGAGAACAACAAGGAGGTCATTGACAGTATGCAGGTGGCTTTAATGTTGTAGTCAATCAAAACAACAAACTGATGGTATATAGGGTCAGCATGCTGTTAATATGTGCAAACAAACAATCAACTAAATGGATCCTCTGTATCATTAGTTATGTCCTTTATGTTATGTGCCAAAAGGCATATCTAATAAGTCACGGAACCTCTGCGACATATTAAAGAAAACTATATGTCATACGAAGACGAGATCTCTGTAGACATTCGGTGTAAATCAAGAGGCACTTTTTGTAGTTTCACCTTCCCACCCGCCAGCTCTGGGTGAGTCAAGCATGAAAGCATATCATATTTGACATAAATTCTGCTTGATCACACACAGAGGTAACTACTGGTATATGGGCCAGACAGTTTACTCCCT
Source organism: Neostethus bicornis (assembly GCA_902685375.1). Lineage (NCBI taxonomy): Eukaryota > Metazoa > Chordata > Actinopteri > Atheriniformes > Phallostethidae > Neostethus > Neostethus bicornis. The sequence goes on from LR738543.1 coordinate 11,987,437, forward strand.
ATTTCCCCCAGCATGTCGTATATCCACTGGAGTCTCACTAAAAATAATCAGAACACTATTTCTCTCATTTGTTCACCACCTATTAAATCACAAATCCCTCTGTTCTGAAAGGAAGGCATGAAATGAGTTACGCAACAGATCTACCTACCAAACACCATATACACAATAATCAAAAAAGTCTTCAAAATGAAATGCAAAACAATATGGTACAGCAAATGATAAAATATTTTGTTTGAATTACTTCCCCAGTGTGATATTAACTGTGTCAGGATAAATCCAACTCTGAAGAAAAAAAAAACATTGGCCACATTTGATTTATTTGAATTTTAATTTTGCAGACTATTTTTATCATCAACGGTAAAAAACAAAAAAAAAAACATTCATCTGCACAATGGCACTTTGGGTTGTTGTGAAAGTTTTACACCCTTTAGAAAAAAAATTGGAATGGATACTTTATTTCCTGAGAAAACAGCTGTAATGCTTTCCAAAAAGTCCACATTCATGTTCACCTTTTCCTCCATTACATGTGGGCAAGCTCCGACATGCAGTGTGTACTGTGAAACTATTAAACCACAGCTATTCCCACTTTTTTTTTTTCTGTTACAACTCTATACATCCTTCAACAAAAATGAAGCTGGTATTAGAAAAAAAAGCATGACTCGTAACTCAAAGAGGTGATTAATGATAACAAAAAAATTGGACAACTGACTCTCAACATTGCCTTTGGCACAAACTTACAAGAATTTTTTCTCAATTTTTTACATTAAAAAGGTACTTGTCTTTTCTTTTTTATTTAACTTTAAACACAAATTAAACAATTAGCTTAAAAAATTCAGCGCACAAATCATTGTGTTTTAACCTTTGAAGGTTATTCAAATGGAAAAAAAAGTTATTTAAAGTTTTATATTTTAGGGGGCGGCTAAAGCGGCAATTTCTTTATTAGGACTCTGATTAATAAAATGTTGCCTGCAAAAATCTTGCCACCTCTAAAAAGACCGGATACAAATAATACATATTACGTTAAGCATATGCAATAATCCTAAAATGAACCAGTGCTGCCTGTCATGTGACCTGTGCACATGTGCCATAAACACAATGTAAAGTAAAAGTCCAATAAGACTTGTGTCTTGTAGGGATGAACTTGATTCTCATGGATAAACTCCTGACCACAACCCAGTGGAGACCAAGAGCCAAACCGTCTTGTCCAACATCAGTGAGTGACTTCACAAAAGCACTTCTGGAATAATGGTCAAAATTTTCCCTTAACACACGGCTAAACCACGTGGACAGCCTTCCTGGAAGAGTTGAAGCTGTAACAGCTGCAAAGGGTGGACAGATGTCATACTAAACTCTGTAACATAGGAATGGGATTCAAGTTCAAATGCGAGTCAAGACAGGTGAGCAAATACTTTTGGTAATATGGGGTATCTCCAAGGTTTCACAAAACCCACCGATAGAACTCAGATCAATTCTCAATGGCAGGATCAAACCCATGCAGACTGAAATCATGGTAGATAATATTGAGGTCATAAAGGTAAAACTTTTTTTTTGTTTCCACTCTGACACTTTCGCCCAACAGATAAGAGGAAGCTATGTTTTTGTGCATGCAATGAGAGAATGATTAATGACATTAGAGAAATGGATGTCCCTCCTCACTTCCCTCTCTCTTCATACTTTCCTCTCTCTTTTGTCGTCACTGGCAGGAAGTTGCTGAGCAGACACGTCACCCAGTAGAGTACAATTGAGTTTGTAATCTCTGACCTGCAATGGCAGAGTCTCTCGCTCTCTGTCTCTCCAGTTCTCCCTCTTGAGAAAAGATTGTTGTGGTAAAACCGCTGCTGGGCCAAGGCTCGGTTGGATAAACATTCCTCTAGTATGAACACACGCAGGCATAAATGACAAAGCAACAGCATAGACTTGCTTTGGGACTGTTGCCAAAACCACTCAGAAACAGCTAGATGTTATGAGAGGTAATTTCTGCTTTCACATTTTGATGAAAACAGAAACATCGCAGGAAAACATGACTGCCTGCTGACTTTGTTAAAAGTATTTACTGACTATGCCACACACCCTTCATTCATTTCCTTATTCCAAAACAGAAAACTGGCTCTGACACTGGCCTCATGAGGAGCAATTTCAGGGCATCATCAACAAGTACCAAATGTGAAGACCGGAGATAAATGTCAAACATATTGATTCTTTGCTTCATTAAAGCTTATTGGAGGTAAGGGGGGAAATGAAGAGAATTCGCCTGTGGCAAAGCATTAAATAGTTAACGACATTAATGTCTAAAGAGATTTTGTTTTATGTAAATATTGTTCAACACAGTTGGAGCTTCATTTCACAGAGAACACAAACTGAGAGTGTTTCATGAAGCAACAACAAAAAAGCTGCTTCAGTCCCAGCTGGGAATGAAATATTTTCTACTTCAACTACTAAAGCAGATGGGACACAGCAATCACTAATTTTTTCTGTTCATTTGAGGTGTTTATACTAGATAATTTGGGTCTTTCATCACCAGAAAAGCTCATATTATAATGTCATTTTACTCATTTAACTTCTATTTATTAATATCACCACAATTTAACTTATATTTTATCAGTAAATTAGAGCAGATGTCTAAATTTATTTAAACTGCGTGAGAAACAGTCATTTTTTGTTTAGAAGACCACAAGAGGATTCAGAGAATGTCTGTCTTGGTTGGTTTAATTTATAGTTGATGAAAAGTGTTTTTCATAATGATGTGGGGATTATGCAACATTTTCATTTTTATATACTCAGACCATGGGTATGTTCACAGAGCAGTGTCAAAACTCTATTGAGTCTCAAATCAGTGACATATCCATCTATCTATCTATCTATCTATCTATCTATCTATCTATCTATCTATCTATCTATCTATCTAGATCTATCTACATTTGTCTAGATAGATAGATCTATCTATATTATATAGATAGATAGATATACAGTAGATATACAGTATATCACATTAAATGGGGGTTAAAAAATATGCATACATACAGAATGTACAATATCTAAATATAGATAGATCTACATATAGATATATAGTTGTGTTTGTGTTTATATAGACCGTTAAGTTTTTACTTTCTAAACTCACAATTGCAGAAAAATTAGAACAAATTAGGAAAATTGTGAAACCACATCAAATGAGGGGGGACAAAAATGCTACAATCCCACTGGCTGCTGGTGAAATTATTTAACATATGAAGATCAAAAGATTCTAGTCTGCCAAATAAAGGAGAAGAACAAAGACACATGAAACCAAAGACTGTTCCAGTTACTTTGTAAATATACTATAACATGTGTGGCTAAAAATTTACTTTGCTGCCATCCAAAAATTTGAGTGTGATGTTTATTGAGAGACATTTTACAATATAAAGGAAATCATGGGAAAGTGTAGAGGATTGGGGTGCATATTTTATTCTATTGCAAATTGGGTTCAGGCACTCAACTCTAATTATACAGCAACTACAATTTTAGAATTTAATTATCCTAAAAAAAAAAAATCAATTAAATTTCTCCCAGAACTACAACTTAATGATGAGTTTTGTCCTCGCTTACCATTTTGATGGAGCTTTAACTTTGCTTGCAATACAAAAAAAGGGAAACTAGCTTCCACACAGTTTCATATCTTATCCATTCATTCCTGCCACATTTAATAACCATAGTCAGATAATGTGGTTCGGGCTTTCCTGTTTATATTCCCAAGTACTGCACTAGAGTAAAGAATACATAATGACAATAACCTCAGGAGTATTTTCTCCACTCTGAAAAGAGACACAAGACAGTATTGCAGCTTAGAAAATGTCAAGAAGGCGTTTGATTCAGCAGAGCAAAAACACATCACTTCATGTTTCAGGAGAAGAGTCTGAACCTGTTTAGCATTCAGTCCGACACTTCACGCAGATTGGTATGCAGTTACCTCACTTTGATTCTGACTTATTTTCATCAAGTGAACCATCTTTCACACCATCAAAGAAAACTGTGTGAAATGTGTCTTGTGTTGTTCTTTTTCATTACTCCAATTTTTATGTGATCAGCATACAAAAAGAAGCCCTATTAAAATAGCAAAGAAAATTAGTAAAAGGTACGAGAGAAGAAAAGAGGCTTGAGTGTTAGCTTCTCCAACAGTAGACACTGTGTGACATTCAATGAAGTGGTCTGTGGACAGCAGTAGCAGGCCATTTCAAGTCTGGCAGATGGTTCTATGTATTTTTCATGCTGTGGAAAACCTGCGACTGAGGTTGGGTTGGTTGTCGTCCAGAGCCTGGGGGCCCTGAGCTGAATGCATTCTACACACCACTGCAGAATCACATGATGTCTGACCTCTCTGCCATGGCAAACTGCCCAGCAAGGAAGAGGGGAGGGGGACGGGGGGGTGTCAGTGTGTTGGTGTGTGACTGAGGTTGTGCAGAGAAAGAGAAATGGTGGGAGAGAGAGAGAGGAATATGCCTGATATGTGTGCATGTCTGTTCACTGAACATAAACCAAATTCTCTGTAACACTGTGCAATTTTACAGCACCGACCTGAAAAACATAATGTTAGAAAGAAAGAGGGGAAAATAAGAGGATGAAATAGTGAAAGAGAGCAGAGAGAAGAGGCAGCCACTGCTGAGGATTCACACAATGTTTTAGAGAGAAAAAAAAATAGCACTGCCTGACTTCCCTTCCTTTGGAATGCATCCAATATATCCAGTGTAAGGGAGTTTGTGTCTTTGAGTGTGTGTGTGTATGTGTGTGTGTGGTGTACTGGCAGGAAGGCTTTCAGCATATAAATATCACATTACCACACAAGGAAACTCAGGCATCAGTTGGAACTTCAAGCCAGCCTAACAAGAACAGGAGCTCCACTCTGGAGGTCAGGAGAAGTGCTCACATGATCGGAATTCCAGAGGAACCAGTTCTTCTGTTAAGATATAAGTGGTTCTGGGATTGGAGCTATACCGGGACATGTTATCTGCCCAATCAAGCGATTAAAGTTATCCTGTATGTATCAATAAATAGACCATCTTGTGTGTGTGTGTATGTGTGCGTGTGTACGTACATACATACTTACACATACATACACATACATAAACACACATATATAAAAGTAAAATACACATCAGTGATACTGCAATGAATAATCTAGAGAAAAAAATGGCACATTGTTTTTATAGCTTACTTTTATTTTACAGTATGTAACTTATATTTCCTAGAGTTTTGAATCTGTTGATAATTACTTAAAAACAGCTATTTCTAACTATCACAGGCTGAGTCAATCTTTGTTGACAAACAGAACAAGAAGCCCTGAAGCAGATGGTCTGGACCCAAACAAACCCCGAATGCCATCAACACTGAGTCAATCTAGGATTACATGACGAAACGGAAGACAATGAACCTAAATCCATAGGATGAAGCATACCCTCCACAACCTCTTGGAAAAAAATGGTCGCACCTAATACCAATTTGAGTTGTCTTTATGTTTTCTGCACTCTGTTTGACCTTTCAAAAATTATCTCTGATTGTGTATGCACTTATGTTATAACTGCTACTTGCAGTTGAGTAAAATAAGATTGAGAAGGCATCTATTTAGCCAAAATTACTATAAGCTGAATTATTGGGTTGTCACTTCCCTTTTTTTTACTGGCAAAGACATCCACAAATTGGTGGCTTTACCATTTCAATCTCAAATGAGAAAATGCCATATTGCTACGTGCTCTAAAAGAAGATAAACCACACTGTTTATGTATATTTTTCAAAAATGACTTGTGTTTATTTAATAATCACAATGGATTAAAGAAAAAACAACAGATTTTATATTTCAACATACAAAAGTGGACTACGTTCATTATCATAAAATGCCACAATAACAAGAGCAACAAAAGCAGAGTCAGTCTGTTAATAACATGAGAAGTTTAATTCCACTTGTAAATAACAACTATACATATTTTAAAAGAATGGTAAAGAACAACATTATGTTTCTTCTAGATATTTTGGAATTTATACTTAAGATTAAGTTCAAGACACTACAGTGGTTTTAAATGTAGAAAACAGTTTGTTACATTTCCACAAGACACACTTGGTGATGAACTGCAATACTACTGAGTCAATCTAGGATTACATGACGAAACGGAAGACAATGAACCTAAATCCATAGGATGAAGCATACCCTCCACAACCTCTTGAAAAAAAATGGTTGCACCTAATACCAATTTGAGTTGTCTTTATGTTTTCTGCACTCTGTTTGACCTTTCAAAAATTATCTCTGATTGTGTATGCACTTATGTTATAACTCCTACTTGCAGTTGAGTTAAATAAGATTGAGAAGGCATCTATTTAGCCATTTCTCACTGGTTATTTAGGGCAAGGTTCAAAAGTTTTACTCATAATTATCAGTAGTTCAAAAAAAGATTCTGTAATCTGCATTAATACTAGATGGGTTAGTAGATGATCCAGATTAACAACAAGTCATGGCATGTGTTAGGGTTTCTATTTTTCTGAATGAAAAAAACAATATTGTTGAAGTTGGACAAAGCTCGCCAGATTCAATTAATTATTTTTTTTCTCCAACGTATACATCAATACAATGTGTGTTTCAAATTTATTTACATTGATTGTGATACAGTAGTATTTTTTTGTGTCACGTTTCAATATCACTTTTTTAAAATCACTATTAAAATTAGCTTGAAAGTTAGAAATAGATTTGTCAGGCAAATAACAAAATCGGCAAGCATCTTTAGTGAGTGAAAAAGCAAACAACAACCTTCATTAATCTGTCAAGTGACAAATATCAATTCCTAGACACCAGTCATTGATCGATGTGGTAAAAGTGACAACATTCTCCCTCCTGGTTTCATAAAGTATCTTTTCTTTTTAAAATGTCACTCACTACTCAGCACATTTTTCCAGTTCAGATCCACCCAAACAGTAAATTAATGGGTTGCGAGGCTCACATGTACTTTGTACCACACACTACATAGAGATAATAAAGTAGTATATACTTATAAATCCACATGCTATTCTATAATAAATTAACTGATGTTAACAAGCAAAATTCTAAGCTTGCAACTAACAAGATATTTTTAAGGCTGATGGAAGAAAAAAACAATTGAATTTGAAAAGCTTTTATCTTGTTTTAAGTGGTATACTAAAATCTTTATTGTAAAGGTTGTCAAGGCTTCCCATAAATGATCACTTCTCAAATTTATCCAAAATCCAGACATCCAGATTTTAATCCAGACATATTTATGCAACACTTTAATGCAAGTAATTCCAATGCAGTTAAACTATTATGAGTTTTCGCTGGTTTCTTGATTCAATCATACGAATAGTCATTAAACAACTTTTGACGAGTAAATTTAGCTCTTTTTCGACTTGTTAAACTTCTTTTAATTAATTATCAAATATGGATCAACGAGGGCAAATAATCCCTGTATCTATCATTGTCCTGTCACAACAAAGAATGCCTGAACATCTTCACTTTCAAATGGACTTTGGATTTTCATCATGTTCAGTTTCATAGAAGCAACAGAGAGACTCCTCAAGATAAGACACAAACACATTCTGATAGAATCTAAGTAATCAAAAGTGGTGAATGTGTTTTCAAAGGGTTTATATTAAGTGCTTTGTTGAAGGGCTTCCAGCGTGCCTCAACAGAGAGATAATTAGTCAGCATTTTGAAAACAAGACTGTGACTAAAGCAGTTTAATCTAATGCAGTCATCATTCATGATTATCTAAACAGGAGCTTAACCTGCTGAGACACTACATTTTTTTCTCTTTGCAGATTTGTTGGCTTTCCCCCCTTTTTCTCAATGCCTTTGACCTAAGAAATACAACTGGCCTTGGTTCAGCCCACGTGTGCTAAAGTGATGAAGGAAAAATGTGAAACTTGAGCCCACACCAGTTGGAACCCACAGCTATAAACTATCTAGTACAAGTCATGTCTCAAATATGTGTCCATCTGATATACATCAGTTCTTAAGGACCTGCTATATGTCAGACTTCAACACAGCTAAGCCACATAACATGCACTTATCTATAAAACATTACATACCACTCTGTATTTTACTATCAGAAACATGAGTAAATGATGTAACTTTCAATGGCAACATTTCATTATTTGGACTTTCTTGGCTTTGCGATCAGATAATGGAAAAACCTGTCACACACAAAATAATCCCCATGTTGTTTCTTTAACATTGCAATCACTCAGCTTCAATTGATGCAGTGTAAAACAGTAACTATTTTATTTGTAGCAAAGCAGTGTCAAAAACTCCCTGGACTTACATTTATAAAAATATTCAGCCCTGCAGTTGATCATGATGATTTTGGAATGCGGTAAGAAATCCGACCCAAAGAGACTGTGGACTGACCCAATCAATGTTTTCACTGCAGGGGTAAGATGATGGTTTAATTCAAGCTTTGTATGGGGTGTGATGTGCCTTTGCTGAATGTGTGAACCTATTTAAAGAGAAGTAACATGTTGGTGTACGTGTAAACAAGTGTTACACTCACATGAATAGAATAGATGAGCTGCTTGACATATAGCGCAAAAAGTAAGTGGTCGCAGCATTTTCACTTTATGCTTCAGTTTGACCTTTTGCTTATTATCCTTGTAAACAAGTTTAAAGACGTCCTCGTTTCACTGTGTATTATAAGAATCTTTCCAATCTCAGCCATAAAACAGACAGGTCAGATCACCACCCACTGCTGAGCACTGGGGGGGCCTTAGGCGACATAGAGAACAGATCATAATGGCTGGCCAATTATCAGTGGTAACAGTTAGTGGGGGTTGGGAAGTTGGAAAGACTGAGAGATTATGTGAAGAATGGATCAATACATCAGTGAGTTTCTAATGAGGGAAAGAATTGGTCCAAGTCAAGCAGATGAAAATCCTGCTCTGCCTTAGGTGGTCTTCTGCACCGTCTGCCAGCATGGTCATCAAATCTGTGGTGCTAATTTGTACAACAGCGCCCCAACAGGAAATAAACTGCTACGACTTTAGATCAATGGTACTGAAGTAGTTACAACATTTACTACATTTTTTGTGACTTTGTCTCATAAGAGTTTCTCTCGTGTGTGTTTTTTTTTTTTTATCTATCCACATTTCACTTTCTCTGAATATTTTCATATATCACTCAGGACAGATTTAAAAGAGCCTGAAGAATAATGTCCCCCTGTCCTTCACCATCCCACTTTTAACCACCCACAGCTGCCAGCACAGGACAGTAAATCCTACACCTCACCCAATTCGCCCTGCCCAGCAGCACAGTTATGTGCTACTATGCAGTAACAACATGTCGCCCTCTGATATGAAAGGAAGCTATATGAGAAGCCTAAACATCTAACAGTCTTTGCTCTCTTTCTAGAACTGTGACAGAAATGGGTGCTAACCAACTGTTCAGCACAACCATCAGGCATTTAGCACCGTTATTCCCGCCTGGTTGCTTCACTATTTTCTACATCTGCCTTGCTTTCTTTCTTTTTTTTTTCTGAGGGGCCTCGTGTGGGGTGAGGGGTCTTATTTATGGCTGCTCTGTCTCTCTCTCTCTCTCTCTTTTTCACACACACACTCTTTCAGAGGATGAAAGGGCAGTCACATAGCCTGCAAACATGATTTTACAGCCTTGGGTGGAATGAGTGGTGGAGGAGAGAATGAGGACAGAGTACAAAAGGGGGAAAGCCCTTAAATTTACAGGTCCCTGCAGACAGAATGCAACCATGTAGCAGCACATTTTCTGAAAGAAAAAAACTAGATGCACTAAAAAATATGTGCAAGAAACACTGTGAAGATGCATAAAAACACAAACGTAATGTCTCAAAAGAGAAAAACTGGTTTTTATTATGCGTGCGTCTGTTTTTCAATTACAAACAGAAGAGAGTGTGAAATTCTATATGCGATGTGGTTCACTAGAGGTGGGAAACATGCATTAGCACGAATCTATAGCAGCACTTGCAGCTTAGCCGGGCACAGGCATGTTTGTGCAATATGTAGAGATTAGCATAATTCCCCCGCTTTACTACATAATAGTAGACTGAGCTACATAGAAGTGTGTGTGTTGGGAAACAATGTGTCAGACATTACACCTGATTCTTACTACTTTAATTTTGTGTCCACAACTTTACGAGAAAAATTGTTTTGATATCAAATGCAAACTAACTAATGTGTTAATATTATGCAACATCTCACTTACAATCCCATTTAACAGCATTTTTTTATAGAACAATAATGACTTTGAATATATTCTGGGTATAAACAATACATGAAGGACGAGAAGTACCCAACACATAAAATATTCATATAAAGTTAAAATAATTTGGCTTTCCATCACATCAAACAGGTTCAATCTTAAAAGAGGAGATAATCTTTTTGAAAGTTTCTGCCATGTTTAACATTATTCACACAAATAAATTATAAATCAACTAGCTTTCTATATTAATTCATGGATGTTATTCACGAACTGTCCCATCCACTATTTGGCTACTGTTCAAATCCCCAGTTGTTCTTGGCCATGGATTTTGCTCTCTTTCCCACTCAAATTCTAACATAAGCAAGAAGTGTAATTACGTACATTAGCAGGGCATGCGAACTGTTAACCTCAGGCATTCTTCTCTGTTCCCTCAGTTTTATGTAGATAAATGAACCAAATTAAGAATATGCATTGGCTTTGTTAAATTGATGTGCTGTTCTGTATGATGCATTATGTACAGTATAATATGGTATTTATGGACTAAATGTATGCTGTGTCGCGCACGCCCATATGGGATAGTAGTAAACGGTAGGTGACACCCACATTCCCAGAGTTAAAAATGGAAATAAAACTGCATAAAAGTATTCATAAGCTTCTTTTTTTGTTGCAAAAATTACAATTCTGAGTGAAGAAAAGGAGTTATGTTCAACAGTTAAACTGTATGAACTAATCAATTTCTGACCAAATTAAACTAAAAAGGTTTTGTCATTGGGTTATTACACATGTCTCCAAGGTACTTTCAATGCATCTGCAGCTTGCAAAAGCAAAGAGCTTTTGGGGAGTGAAACTAACATCTGAAAAGTACCTTCCAACCTGACAAACCTCACCTGTTTTTAGGGCTTTTTTTAAAAGGCAGACTAGACCGTATTGAATAATCTTTTGATACAAGTGTTCAAATGAGTTTCTCCGTGTTTACATGCCAGTGGAAGAAATAGTCAAAATAGCCCTGGTTTTAACCTCAAGCCCGACTTTTTTTTTTTTCCTGTTTGAATGCAAATTTACGTATGTCGAATGAATGATGGAATTTGACACAAAGTTTTTTATGTTTGGACATTTTATGCATGTGTTCATCAAGGTACGACACATTTGATGTTTTTGTCAAAAAAAAATGGGGAAAAAATTGTTTAATGTGAAGATTATCTGCTTAATCTAATGTATTTGATTAATTTGTATTAACTACGAGGTAAGATGAGACTATATCACAGTTTCTGTTGTTGTAAAGATTATGAATTATTTTTTTAATGCGTTCCGAGGAATATGTTTATTCAGTTTCAGGTATCAAAGACATGTGAGTTTATGAGAATCTTCTTCTTTTGGCATTTCCCTTCAGGGGTCGCCACAGTGAGTCATCTTCTTCGATCATGCCAACTATCTTCATGTGTTCCTTCACTGTATCCATATAAGTTTATGAGAATGAGTTTATGATGATGTTTTAGTTGTTATAAATATTTGGAATGTTTTTCTTTAAATTGGTCCTCAAGAAGAATAGTCACAGTTTACTGCAACTAATGAGGCTCCATAATATAAATAAATAAAAAATACAATTCTTTGGATAAGAAAAATAAAAGAAGAAGACACTAGTTTACCGGTATTTCTAGTTTCTCCTTGGAGGGACTATAAACCTAAATCATTGTTTTTCTCTCTTGTTAAGTTTTGCCATAAACTGTTGACTTCCCAAGATGTCTGAATCTTTTCACGGGGATACAATCCAGCTAACTGAGGTGCTTTTGAAAAAGATGGTCTAAAAACAGTTGGAATCAGATTGCATTGTGGAGTACATTAAATAAAACCCTCAAGTGATCAGTGAGCCAGCACTCATTAACTCAATAATAGCACCCTGTATTGGCTTTGAGTACACCTCAGTTACATTTAAGTTTCTTTATATCGATTTTTAAAACTCTTATTTGGCTCAGGGATTTCTAGAAAACTACTGAACTGCTACAAACATCAAGTGTTTAAACAAAGACTTGCTATTTTTTACTAGTTTTTTTGCAAGTGGCCCTAAGGGTGACTGCTAAAGTTTTTCAAACAAAACTCTAAGTTTATTTTAATTTTTAATTAAATGTTTTTCTCAATAGATTTCATCTAATGTGTTTTTTCTTAATCATTCGGCTGTTAAACATTTAGTTTTAGTAAAAGACTATTATTTTTAAGCTCCTATTTTTCTCATTTATAAATTTGGTAAATTTTAATTTTTTTTTAATTAATTCTAAAAATAAAAAGTTAAAGTTTATAAAAACAAAATTTCTGTATGATAGAGAAGACTTTTTCATGACCACTTGTTTTTAGACAGTATAATCTATAATGTTATTATATTTACTACAGTGAATGTTTGTGAGTTGGCCCTCCTATTGTTTCCACTTTGTTTTCATTTAAAGTTGGCATCTAACTCCCCTTTGTGAGTATGTGTGTCTATTTGTGTGCTTCCACATTTGCAGGTTTTTACTGATTCAAACATGTAAAGCACTTTGTAATGCACTGTAGTGTTTATGTAAGTGTTTAATTGATTGTTGGTGCAGTTTAATTATCTGCCTCGTGCTTACAGTGAGTGTACAAAAGCCTTAAAGTAAAGCCAAATTTATCATCTATCAAACAGATCTGAAATTTAAAACATTTTCATGGTGCTTGAGAATGACCAATCTTTATAGTTTTATCTAAAAAAGAAGAAAAAAAACCAACAGTTTGTTCAGGGAACTTCATACCATTCTTGATGAATGAAGCCCCACATTGACTCACATGTAATGACATGCACATCAAGGCAAGCTGGCAAGCACAGCATTGGAAAAAAAACGCACTCTGGATTATAGAACAAATGCACATAAATGGAAAAATACAGTAGTGTCTTGTAAAAGAAAAGGCAAATAGTTGTTCTTGCATTGTTACACAACTACTGTACAGTGAAAATAAAAAACCCAGCATTACTTGCTTGTTGACAAGCAACGAACTTTGACCATTTCCAATCCACAAAATGCCCATTGAAATTAAAACAAAACTTAAAATTAGTTGTTTCTTTAAAAAAAATGTTTAGATATTAACTTTCTTATTATTGAGCCAGTTGATTCAGAGAGGGTTGCAAGGTAGCACAGCGATTAGTACAGTGGCCTTTTGGCTAGAAGGTCGTGGTTTGAGTCGCCGAGTGGAGGTGGCCTTTATATGTAGAGTTTGCATGTTCTCCCCGTATATGAAGAGGGTTTTCTCCAATTTCCTCCTACTCTCCAAAAACATGAATGTTAGGTTGATTGGCCACTATAAAGTTGCCCCTGTGATGTGTGAAATTGTGTGGATGCATGACATCCATGTGTGGATGGTTGTCTGTGTGACCCTGCAACAGACTGGCGACCTGTTCAGGTGTACCTTGCCTCTCGCCTGACATCAACCGGGATAGGCTCCGGGATAGGCTCCGGGATAGGCTCCGGGATAGGCTCCGGCACACACTGCGACCCCATTAAAGATAAGCAGTTCAGAAGACAAAACTAAATGGTTGATTCAGGTTGAGAAAGCTATGAGCGACGCAAGAAAAAAATAGTTGCAACCAAACAGGCTTTTCCAAAGGCTAAGACCAGCAAGCCAAACGAGGATGGCAATGTAAAACTAACAACAAATGGGAGAGAAAATCTGCATCCAAATAATGATTTCATTGAGAGAGGTTTGTTTTCCAGTTTATACCCTCTGAAAGTGCAATTAATTCGACCAAATAGATGTAAAAAGCTCAAGTTAAAAGTTTACTAGACCTAAAAGGAGACTTATTGCCAACAGAACTGAACGATCTTTGCCAACATTCACAGCCAGGGTGGGTTTCACATGGAACAGATTTCTTTCTAAAGAAAAAAAAGCTGTATCAGAAGTTTATTAGTGCAATAGTAATTTGTCTGTTTCTGCATGTGTAGCTGTGGCATACAGTGCCTCTAGTGGGCTGGCCTTGCTAGTATAAGACAGGGGTTTGCTGGTTTTAAGGTGCACTCTGTCCTCTGCTGGTGAGCATTTACACCGCATCATGTTCAGAGAAAACTGATGTCTATACACACAACTTTTCTGTTTTCAACAAACAGATCAAACTAAGTCAAAATGTTAAACTCACATTTCAGAAGTGAGAAAAAAAAGATATAGCATAACAGACTTTAAATGATTTCTGGTTTATATCTTATAACACTTAATGTTCCCTGATGACATTTCAGACTAAAAATATAAAACAATATAAAAACTTGCTATGCGAGATACTACACACTGCTAATAAAAAACTTAGATTAATATCTTATATACTCACGAGGTTCAGACAAATCTCAATGAAGAAATAGTCAGTAAAATCTAATTAAAGAATCAGCTCCAAAATAGGAAAAAATAATCAGTGTAAACCTCACATTTATTTCAAAGTATAACTTACTTGTTCTCGAAACTGCTCCTGAGACAAACAATCAGACACGTTGACACAACCCAACAGACAGCCGGTGGGGTAGTCCTTGGGAAATCTGGGTTCTGCCGGGATGACAAGAAAAACAGCTGATCTGGGCACCAGCATTTGATCACAGTGCTGCAATGCCGATTGTTAAAAAAAATTGACATGTCAGCTATATAAAAAGTGCAAAGTGTTGTTTAATCACTGAGCAAAACACAGCGTAAAATGCTACTTCTGTACCAAAGGAAAGTAATAAAAAAATGAATACTTTTGTTTTAAATCTTTAAATAGCAGCATCTGAGGCACAGTTTGTAACTTTTATTACCTCAATATGAATTAAATAGCATGTTATTTGTATTGTTTATGCACTAGGACATTTCCAGATTTTGAATATTTTCACCAGTTTGGTTTAAAACAAACCCCACAACAAAGCAAGATCTTACACCATTCGATCGTACACTAATGTGCTTCATTCTACACCTTAGTTCAATTTAAAGAAAAACATTCCAAATATTTATAACAACTAGTTCTTAGTTCTCAAGATTAGATATACAGGCCAAAGAAGATAGATGACTCATTGGTCAGAAAAAGAGTGCAACAAAGTTAAAATTCTTTAAAGTTAACCAATTCTAAAATTGCTGACAAAAAAATTCCTAAGAGTTTCAGGTAATCTATTTGTCATTCTAATCAAAACAAAAGTTTATTTTTACAGACTGTTTATACCTTTACGATAGATGTGGCGGTACATGGCCTCCACCTCTGCCACCTCCTGCGGTGTGGGTTTCTTAGCTGCAGCGGCAATCCAAAGTCTACCGCGATGTGACGTGTACCATGTCCGTCCTTCAACTCTACACACACAAAACACATAGATTAATTACTTTTAAAAGAGGAACAGAAAACAACTGCATGAGTAATTTTAGAAGCCAATTGTTTCGAAGTTTTAACCTCTTGATGCCTCTAACCAGCAGGGTCGCCCACGGTTGGTGCATGCTAAGGCACCAGCCTCCATCAGACATTTCTTGCAGCTCTTTATCCTGCAGACGCAACCTGTTACGTTCCTCTCCTCCCTTTTTCTTCGTCGAGGGTCGCTCTTGCGCCGAGGTTTTTTTGTTGCCTTCTGTGTTTCCAACACTCACCCACTAGATATTTTTGGAAGTTTATACTTTTGTTAGGTGAAACTATAGGAATGTTGAAAATAAGATTTTTAAAATTTTTTTTAGATGACTTACTTCTGGTGCAGCATGCCTGATATTTGGGTTAACCAGCTCTCTGATTGGCTGCCTTCCAGCTTTCCGTTCAGAAAATTCAGCTGACTGTGAGGGAGAATCAACGCTCATTGCTCTGAGAGCCTCATCCAATCTAAAAAAAAAAAATGGCAACATTTCATATTTTGCTCAATCCATCCACACACAATCTTAATTCCACCTGCTTTATCCAGATTTTTCATTGACTTCTGTTAATTAAAAAAAAAAAAAACAGTAACTTTAATAAAGATAATAGATTGAAAGATAATAAAGATAATAGATTGAAAGAAAAAAAAAAACTATAAAAGAACAAAGGTACCAACCAACCATTAAAATAATGGCAACACTCTCCCTCACACTTGTTTCCCCCAGTTTCCCTGTTTTTCTGTTCTTTAGCAGTTCTTTTGGAAATGTTGCCATTTCACAATAAATAATGCACCGACATGAAAAGGCAAACAGCAGTGGTGTTAAAAGCAAAGCGAGTAATTCAGTAAATTTTTATAGAATATAGATATACTGTATAAGTGTATCTATGTAAATATATAAGTATAAATATTGGTTTTAGTATATACAGTAAGATACTGAAACCATCCCATATGCCTTCTCTTAACCCGGAGGAGTTCTAAGCCGAGCTCTTCCTGGATGGCAGAGCTCGTCACTCCATTTCTGAGCGAAAACCTAGCCACCCTGCGGAGGAAGCTTATTTTGTCTGCTTGTATAAAGGATCTTCTTCTTTTGGTCAGCACCCACGGCTGATAATCACAGGTGAGGGTAGACTTAATATTTTGTATTCAGTACGAAATATTTTGTTTCTTAAGTGAATTGAGGAGCTCTATGCTGGGATTTCTTTTTGAAAATTTTGGGATTGGTGAGTTTTAGTAAGAGAGACCAAATTGTTTCCCTTATTTAAAGAAGGGGAGTCTCAATCAAAATCAACTTTTTGGAGGTTTCCATCATGATTGAACGTTATTATTCTACATTAAAAACATACATGCTTTGTTGTTCCCTAAATTCATTTATGCTCTTTTGAGCAAATTGCAAGCTCTCCCGTCCAGTATTTGGAAGCTATTTGAATGTCAAATTGTTCTTGGTCACAGATTTTGTTCTGGTTGTGCCCAAATTATGACAGCAGGAAGTGTTTTTACAGCATGCAATTGCTCTGCTCACGTTCAGTCCTTTCACTCTGTTGCAATTATTTGCTGCCTCAAACAAGGTGTATGCTGTGTTGTGCACGCACCCCTGGGCAGAAGTAAGCAGAGAGGGCGCAGTTCAGTCTTAAAAATGGAAGTTAAACTGAATAAATATTTTTTGGCAAATATTGCATTTCTGAGCTAACAAAAGATCTCATAAGCATCTATATACTATATGCTTTAAGAATTTTTAACCCACAAAAACACATTACACCCACAAAGTGAAAAAAAAAAAAAAAACACGGTCAGAAATTTGACAGCATAGAGAGGATTGACGTTAAGAATATCTTATAACGTTCTGGCTGCTGAAATCAGAAATGCTTACTTTTTATAGTACTCTTTTAAGTTGTTTTCTTCCTCAACCACTTGTCTTCCAGCAAAGTCCAGAGTGATCTTTCTATCTTTGCGAGATGCATGACGAAGTTCTCTCAGCTCTTCTTCTTTCTTTCTCAACTTTTCTCTCTCGCCTGGGGACAACCACTGATTGGAATCAGTGGCAAAGTAATCCGATTCATCATCCAGAACCTGCGTTCTCCTGACACTGTAGTTGAAGAAGACATTAAATTTGGGCAATAAGTAATTACAATATGTCACAAACTACCTCCCAGAGTAATTGAAATATACAACCACTAAACCTAACTCTTCTTTGACTGAAATTCATTTCTTGACACTCTGTTTTATGATACCTGTTTCTGTCGTACTCTAGCAGTTTGTCTTTGTGCTGTATCGCTTTCTCCAGTCCAGCCTTCATCTGGGCCTCTTGGTGAGGAAGAAGGTCTCTGTCACTGTGATCTATCACCAAAATCAATATAAACTAATATTACATCCATAAATTTCTGAAAAAGGGTGCCAAAAAATATAGAAATAAAGTAGATCCAATCATTTATAAAATAAAACTCCTGATGTTGAAACTAAGACATTTTTATATCTGAAATTTGGTGCAAAGATTTTTGCCTTTAATTTTACTTTTCATAATATGACACTTCTTTTAGTAGTTAAGGTTTTATGACACACCACATCTTGTTTTACTTTTTTTTTTGTCCAAATAGAAGTTTTTCAAACTCTCACCTCCCAAAAGTTTTTTTCTGAGTTTTTGGCTTTTGTTTGAGTCCCTTTGTAGAATCTCCTGCTCTTCTTTTGTGCAAACCTGTATCAGAAAAGGATATGTACATGACACAATTCTTCATTCAACAAATATCAGCAGTAAAAAATGCATTTATTTATTAACTTTTATCTATCCCATAATATGTCCCAGAGAGATTAAAAATCTATTTTACAATGGAGTTTTGACCAAGAGGCAGCATAAGTTACAGTAACATGTTAAAAAGTCAAAAAATAAAAACAACCTTTCAAAATAAATGGATAAAAAGTTTTTACCAATCTCCCGCAGAAGAGGCACGGTCCAGATCCTTCCTGCTCACACACAATCCGACCACAGCTGATGCAGTTGTTTATCAGTTGGTGTCTTTGAGCAAGGCACTCACAAGCATGTCGACCTGGGAGTAGAACAGTCAACTTGTCCTGCCCCTCTTTTGCATAGAGATTGACAAACTTGTTTTTTTTCTTTGCTGAAGAACTGTTACTGCTTTCCTGGGCCTTAAATGATAGGCAATAATGATTAAAATAATTACATAAAAAAAAAAAAAAAAAAAAGAAATACACTTCTCCATCTATTAATGTAGATGAGACAGTAATAAAGAGTGTGTGCTCACCCTCATCAGGTCGATTGGCGTTTTTACTGCCTCAGGTTCAGGTTCTGCTACACTCACGCTCATCACCTCCTGCTTGTTACGACCCTTACGTTTAGACTTCTTTTGGGTATCTTTGGTCATGTCTTGAAAATCTGTTATAACAAAGTAATGAACTGAATTAATTAAATTGTAATATTTTAGTGTATTTTCTTTTGCATTTCAGAAGGGTGTAATAATTTAGTCAGAATGTTGTTACAGAATAAAATTTTGAATATAAGTTGAAGAGACTCATACCAGTTGATGGTGATGAAGAATTTTTTAGCACAAAGAGATCTGTTGTATCCGTGGTCTGTGTTTGAGTCTTCGTCCATAACCTGATGAGCTCATCTATAAACAACCCCTTTTTACCGTCAGTGCCTTGAAGCAGGTCAGCCGCATAGTCCTGCATTTCTTCAGCGTTTTCAATGGACAACATGTACCTTTATAGCAGGAAGATACACAAACAACAAGGAGGCAATTTTAAGAGCCTTTCGTTTTCCAAACTGCTTATTTCCTAACGGGGTCATGAGGGGTGCCAGAGCCTATCCCAGCTGAGTTAAGGCAAGGCAGGGTACATCCCGAACAGGTCATTTTAACAGCCTTTGCCATTCAATTACATTTGTATAACCCAATATCACAAAACAATTGTCTTAATGAGCTTCACGTAGTATATTGAAAAAAAAAGTACAAAACCAAACAAAAAAGAGAAAAAAGTAGATATACAAATACACAGCTAAAAGCTAAATAACCAAAAGCAAGCTGAAGAATTTCTCCTCCCTTTAGACCTTTGATCACGGTGAAGAAAATAAAAACCCAGAAGAAACCTCATGGAGCCTCACACAAAAGAGAGATCCCTCCCCTTGGACGAGCACCCAATGTGTCTAAGATTGTTAATTAAATATTAGCTTATTCTACTCTATGGCTTTATAACTGAGGAAACAGGATGGTAGATTAAACAGAGGTCTCCTCAGTCTGGCGACGCTTGGGACACCAGGTTTCATTACTCATTTAATCTTGTCTAAACTTGTCTGGAAAGTTTGGATTGACCTAGCGGATAAAAACTGTAACTATTCTTAGGTCTGTCATTTGCCAACACAGTCATTCATATTTTAGATAATTCAATTTTTTTTTTTCAAATCATAACCCCCGCAGCCCCATAAGGGATAGACGGTTAAGAAGGTGGGTGACTGACTGACTGATAACTAGTGCAATTGAGACTGTGGTGTATTAAATCACTTTTTTTGGGGATCACTTTGCTCTTTAAAATATTTCCTTTTTCTTCATTTGTGAGTTACATTGATTTGTTGTATAGTTGTGCAACAAATCACCTATAAATCTGTTGTCGAGAACGTTCCTTTCACATTCTATATTTATAGAACAATAATAATAATAATAATGCATTGTATTTATATAGCGCTTTTCAGAACTCTCAAAGACGCTTTACATACAGTATGTATTATTCATTCCCTCCATACCAGGTGATGGCAAGCTTCTGTTGTAGCCACAGCTGCACTTGGGCAATCTGACAGAAACGAGGCTGCCCTTTTGTGCTATCGGCCCTTCTGACCATCACCAACCAATCACACACACACCATTCAGACTAGGCAATGTGGGTGAAAAGTCTTGCCCAGGGACACAACAGCAATTTAATCTTAACGGCCGTCCCACCGTGGCACCTAGGGTTCTGGCGGTCCATCCAAGTACAGCCCAGGCCCAGCTTGCTTAGCTTCTGAGGTCTGACAGGATCAGGCATTGACAGGTATTTGCCTGTATTTAACAGGCCTATATTTAAAATATATTTATTTTAAATTGACATACTGTGGCTTTTATGATGCTGAGTGTGAATGATATGTTTTGGAAGAATGTTAGAGAAGAGGTTAGTTTCCATGGTAATTTGAGTAATGTGATTAGATAAACAAAAGAGAGTTTATATTGATTTTTTTTTTTTTTTTTACGTTTTTTACGTTTTTTTTACGTTTTTTTTTTTTACGTTTTAAATCTCTTAATATACAGCTAATTGTGTTGATTTTGAGTGAAAAGTGGTCTATTTAAAAAAAAAAGTTTGATTTGATTATGAGGGGTCAGGTTGTGTACTATATATATCTACTATAATATAAAATATATATAATATATATATATATATATAAAATGTATAATATAATATACATATTGTATTTCATATTAGGGTGGAGACGGTGGCCGCGTGGTTAGCGCGTTCGCCCGCGGACCGGAAGGTCGCGGGTTTGCGTCCCACGGAGAGCACGTCTAGGGTCCTTGGAGAAGACACCTAACCCCCACTTCTCCCACCATTGGCGCCGTTGAAGGGCAGCCTGCTGCGGTGTAAGGAGTGCAGCAAACAAATTTCCCCGGTGAGGGATGAATAGAGTAATTCAAAATAATCAAAATAATCAAAAAAATATTATACACCATCAGAGATATGTATATCATAGTATACATTCGGTTACATCTTATTTCTTAATACTCATATACCTTAGGAGTGTTATAAAGAAATGAGGTAAAATGATCTCATAACGTAGGCTTTTGTCTAAAGGAAAACCATTATTCAAAATATTACATGCAGAAACTTTATTTTCTACATTTTCAACCTACATATTTCTGCATATTGTGCAGATGTGATACTCAGATCTATCTGTCACTGACAGCTGGACATGAATCAGTGGATTCACTCTGTCACTGTATTAAAAAAAAAATCAATGTCTGGATGCAAAACAACTTTCACCAGCTATAAACTCAGACAAGAATGAAATATTTGTCTTCGGCTCACAGAAACAGTTCTGTAGCATCACGTTGTTTTTGGTCTGATTTGCCACATTAAAAACTTTGACACTTCAAATGAGTATAACATTGAATGATTTAAACATTTTGAGGAGAAGGTGTCGAAAAAAGATGTGTCAGCCTTGCCAATCTGTCAACAACATTAAATAAAGCAATGTCACACTGTCCGTTGGTTAAAACAAACTATTTTTATACAACCAAATGATGTCGTTAGCTTTACAACACATTACAGTCGCATAACGCTAACAAGCTAACTCTCACTCAACGTGTAAAATCTCCTTTTACTTACTTTACAATGTCGTCGTATGCTTCCAAGCCAAACTTGTTGCGTAGCTCCCTCACACACCACTCAAATAAGGCGTCTGACATTGTATTTTATTAAATAAGTTGGCACTGTCAGCTCAGAAACACCAGTGAGTCGTGTCAAACTCCAATCTGTTTAACAAACTTGTTTCCAGTCGGTGGATAAACAATGAAGCACAATGTAACGCTAATTGTCTCCCTGAAGAAACACAGGTGTTAGAGAATGGTTCCTAGCAATAGTTGGTTTGTTAAGACAAAAGAAAGACAGAATATCAGTCCAACATAATATCAGAATCCGAATGCTTTTATTGCCATGTCAATGAAAAATATCAGAGACTAGGAACTTGCTGTGATACAGGTGTGCAAAAATAAAAATAATAAAAAATAAAAGAAATAATAATTTTAACAAAACTAAGAGTGCTCAGAAGAAAAAGAAAAGTAGTGCAATGTCATAGAAAATAATAAAGATAGTAAAGTGACAAGAGGGAAGTGACTAAGAGATGTGGGGATCCAGGTTATAAAGCATTCATTAGTCCAACGGCAGAAGGGAAGAAGCTGTTTTTGTGGTGGGACGTTCTGGTCCAAATGGACTGCAGCCTCCTGGTCGAGGGGAGTCGCTCAAAAAGTCCATGTCCAGGGTGGGAAGGGTCAGCTACTATCCGACCCTCACGCCCCCGAGTCCTGGAGACGTACAGGTCTTCGAGAGATGGAAAGCTGCAGCCGATCACCTTCTATGCGGAGCGCACAATGCGCTGCAGTCTGTGTTTGTCCCTGGCTGTGGCTCCAGCGTACCACACGGTGATGAAGGAGGTGAGGATGGACTCGATGATGGCTGTGTAAAACTGCAGCAATATCTGGGCGGGCAGCTTGGCTTTCTTCAACTGCCGCAGAAAGTACATCCTCTGCTGGGCCTTTTTGATCAGGGAGCTGATGGATGGCTCCCACTTTAGGCTCTTTGTGATGGTAGAGCTGAGGAAGCGGAAAGAGTCTACAGTGGTGATGGAGGAGTCTGTCAGTGCAAGGGGGGTAATGGGAGCTGTGACTTTCCTAAAGTGCACGATTATCTCCACGGTCTTCTGAGCGTTGAGCTCCAGGTTGTTGCTGCTGCACTGGGACACCAGCCAGTCTACCTCCATCCTGTAGGCCGACTCATCACCATCAGATATAAGCCCAATGAAGGTGGTGTCATCCGCAAACTTGATCAGTTTGACAGAGTCATGGCTGGAGGTGCAGCAGTTGGTGTACAGGGAGAAAAGCAGGGGAGAGAGGACACTGTGGAGATCCTGTGCTGATAGTCCGAGAGGTGGAGACATTCTTCCACAGCCGCACGCACTGCCTCCGGTCTGTTAGGAAGTCAGTAATCCACCTGCAGGTGGAGTCAGGCACGTTGAGCTGAAAGAGCTTGTCCTGAAGCAGGGTAGGGAGGATGGTGTTGAATGCAGAGCTGAAGTCCACAAACAGGATCCTTGCATAGGTTCCCGGGGAGTCCAGGTGCTGCAGGGGGAAGTGGAGGGCCAGGTTGATGGCGTCGTCTACAGACCTGTTGGCTCTGTAGGCAAACTGCAGAGGGTCCAGAGAGGGAGAGGTGACGAACTGGAGATGAGGGAGGACCAGGCGTTCGAATGACTTCATGACTAGAGACGTAAGCGCCACAGGCCTGTAGTCATTAAGTCCAGAGATACGGGGCTTCTTGGGGACAGGAACAATGGTCGACAGCTTGAAGCAGGCTGGAACGTGGCAGGTCTTCAGCGAGGTGTTAAAAATGTCTGTGAAAACAGGAGACAGTTCCTCAGCACAGTGTTTCAGAGTGGCGGGGGAGACACCATCTTGGCCCGTAGCTTACCGAGGGTTTTGCTTGCGGAAGAGCTTGAGCACATCCTGTTTTGTCACCAAGAAAGCAGTAGAGGGGGAGGGCTGGTCAGTTGGAGTGACCTCTGTTGTTAATTGGGTGGGGGATGGGAGTGGCTTCAAAGTGACTGAAGGTTCTTGATCAGTGAGAGGGGAGGAGAGTGAGACATCAAACCTGGCATAAAAGGTGTTGAGTTTCTCTGCCAGTTGTAAGTCATCAGCAGCATGTGGGGCTTTCGGCTTTAATTGGTAATTTGCCGAAGTGATCTCCAAACAGAGGCGGTGTCATTGACAGAGAATTGCTCCTTCAGACGTTTATTGTACCTGGATCTCGCCTGCTGTACCTCTCTCGAGAACCGGTACTTAGTGCCTTTTTGTAGCTCTCTCTGTCATTGGCTCTGTGAGCTGCTTCCTTTTCCCTCCTGATCTGTCTTGGTCTGGGTGTGAACCAGGGTTTGTCATTGTTATATATCACTCTGGTTTTTGATGGAATGATGTTGTCCTCACAGAATCGTATGTATGACGTCACTGTGTCTGTGTAGTCATCCAGACTATTTGTGGCAGCTCTAAACACACCCCAGTCTGTTGTGTCCAGACACATACGAAGCTCGTCCACTATTTCGCTGGTCCACTTCTTGGAAGTCCTCACTGCAGGTTTAGAAAGCTCCAACTTCTGTCTGTATGCCGGGATAAGGTGAACCATGTCATGATCAGAGAAGCCCAGAGCAGCTCGAAAAACAGGCCTGTAGACTTTACTGGCTGTAGTGTAGCAATTCGTTAAGCGGTATCGATAAGAGGACTAGTATTAATAAATCCTTATCGATACCCATCCCTAGTGACTGCTGACACTAAAATAATCAGGAATAATAACTTATTTGCTGTACCTCTTGTGTTCTATCACTGGAGGGCACTATTGTAATGCGAATTTAAACTGATTTCACAAGGTTTGAACTAGAAACGTAGTTATTTTAGCAAATATGTACTGTATATACAAACCTAAAAAAAAAAAAAAAAAAAAAAAAGATTTTTTACATGTGGAACTTCCGCTTCCCAAGTTCTACCTAAGCCCAGACAGCTTGAGGGTATCATATGGAAATATATTGCTTTTCAGTGTCGGAGGTACATTTGAAATCACAATTAGATGAAATATATTATTGGAATAAGTTCGAAACAGAATAATACGTGTGAAATACACTTTGCAAAACAGTTCCCATGCATTCTTTCACCTATCAATCTATCCATCTCTATGACATACTTGTACAGGCATTCCTACTGCCTCCTGTAAATGCACAGTGAACTAGAGTGACGTAAGAGGAAGTAACCAGTCTAGCTCTGACTGCGCTGTAACATTGGCCGCCTGGATTGTACCTTTATCAGCTTGAAAGCGAGTCATTTTGTAGGTGTTCTCATGTATGACACACATCGACAAAACACTTTGTCTTTTTTTTTTTTTTTGTCGTCTAGTAATGACAATGCCCTCATATTTGCTAAAATTATATTTTTCCCGTATTGATATATGGACCACCATCCATCTCTGATTTATTTATCTAGCAAACCTTTTCATTTTTTTCTATGTTAAAGAAATAAATCCATGTCACATGCCCTAAACTTTAAGCAAAACAAAAAAGAAGTTATAATGAAATGCTAGTGTCACTTTTGGAGTCATATTATTATAGAATGCTCTATTTGATACACTAAAAGTTTGCTGGGAAATTATACCCATTACGTCACATGCAGCTGTCAAAAACAATGATACAAAGTAGAAGGAATTCATTGGCTCTTTGAATAAAGAATGTGTTTGCAGATGGGAAGACTCAATGAACAAAGAAATGTTTTTTGAGTCTTTTAATTATGTTTAATTCCCCTTCTCAAGCAAATTGTTGTTTCGGTCTACTGATCTGAGATAACAATGGTACAGTAGTTTGGTCTTCAGCTGTTATGACTCATCTGTTTTTAAAGCAACCTATCTGCTAAACACAGTTTAGCATGTTGTGTGTTTGCAATGATTTCCCACATATTATAGTTGTGTTCCTCTAATCTACAACTACTCTGCCTACTTTAAAATGACTATAAGCTGAATTATTGGGTTGTCACTTCCCTTTTTTTACTGGCAAAGACATCCACAAATTGGTGGCTTTACCATTTCAATCTCAAATGAGAAAATGCCATGTTGCTACGTGCTCTAAAAGAAGATAAACCACACTGTTTATGTATATTTTTCAAAAATGACTTGTGTTTATTTAATAATCACAATGGATTAAAGAAAAAACAACAGATTTTATATTTCAACATACAAAAGTGGACTACGTTCATTATCATAAAATGCCACAATAACAAGAGCAACAAAAGCAGAGTCAGTCTGTTAATAACATGAGAAGTTTAATTCCACTTGTAAATAACAACTATACATATTTTAAAAGAATGGTAAAGAACAACATTATGTTTCTTCTAGATATTTTGGAATTTATACTTAAGATTAAGTTCAAGACACTGCAGTGGTTTTAAATGTAGAAAACAGTTTGTTACATTTCCACAAGGACACACTTGGTGATGAACTGCAATTCACAACAAATCACATATAAAGCCTATATATTGTACCAAAATACATTGATTAAACAAAGTATAATCAGATTACTTGTGATGAGATTCACGGCTAACTTTAGGTAAATACTGACTGATATGTGAGCTTTAGAAAAGCATACTCAACTGCATCCAAATGAAAGAATTATGACTGCACAGTCGTTACTTTTTGAGAAAAGGGATTGCTTTCAGGTTTTTATCATTATTGATGAAAACCTCAAGTGAAAAAGTCTTTGGAAATGGCTTCTACAAAATTGGGTGCTGACATCAGGATCCCGATGGTGCAGAGGATGGTAAAGAGAGAGAACGCCATGAGACAAAGCCTGTCAATGACAGATGCAGCAAACTTCCACTCATTGCACACAGTCTCATCCTCGTCTTGGTCACGAAAGCGTTTGGCAATAAAACGGACCTCATCGAGGATCTTGGCGAGCTCCACTTCCATGTTTCCCACAGAGGAGCTCTGACTTGATGGGAGGAGCAGTTCTTCGTCGCCTCCTCGTCCAAGCAGCCGCCCACAGAGGACGCCAGAGTCAGGGGAAGTGGCAGCTGTGGAACTGTGGATGCTCTCCAGGCCACGGACTCCAACGTAGAGCATATTTCCATTGTTGGACTGAGAGGCTGATGTGCTAGCATTTAGTTCCATGCTGGTCAGACTGCTTCTTCGCGTCTTGTTGTGACAAGCTGAGCGCACTCGATCCTCACCTGGACGTTTCATTCGCAGGAACCAGGCGCACCAGTTTAGCAGGATCACACGAGTCTTTAAACAGAAAGTATAAAATGTGAGATTTTGCAATTGACCTTATAAGAACCAAAGTGGCAAAAAAAAAAAATTGTACAGGCCGTATTTCAAGAAGATGAGCAAAGACCTTTCAACAACTTAAACCTCTAGATTACAAACATTTTGATCAACTTTGTTGTAGAAGTTTGGGTCAGTGGCTATACATTCGCTATGATCATACATAGGGATCTTTTTAACTTGAATACATTTATACAGGACATACACAGTATATAAATATATTTATTTTTACGTGCATTTGTCACTATTTATTTATGCATTTTTAACCCCTTTCATGCTACAAGTTTCATCTTTTAATATCAAAATTAAAAAAATATCAAAATAAAAAAAAAATTAGACAACTTAAGATTGAACTTCAGGTAAAACATTTTCCAATTTACTTGGCTTCAACAAGTTCTAATTTTAAAGAGGTGCTCAACTTGTCCAATGACCATAATAAAAAGCTGAAAAAGTTATCTAATTAGTCCCTAGGTATACATCATATTCTGGAAAGTCTCTCTTGAATATTGCTTGTACAGGTAAAAAGGTATAAAAACGTCTTGGTTCAGCAATTTATTGACTTCTAGTGACAACTCCATTTTGCCTTGTTGCATTAATTGCCTTTTTTTATTATTTTATACCACCAGAACACCTCAGCATACAGCAATCACTAACTTCTGCAGTTAATCAAAACGTCCTTCAAATTTGTGAATAAGGCTTACCAAAAAAGTTAGGAGAGAATTAACACCAAGGTAAAAGTTACAAGTAATAGTGTATTAAGAATTCTCACTCACCCACTTAGGCATCTTTCCTCCATCAGGGTCATGGTGGTGGTACTGCAGGACGAGTACAGTAGCGATTACTGATAAACCAACAATAACCATGGTGGTGGCAAAGTATTCAGCTGTGTAGAAAGATAGAATACGGAGAAAAGTTTTTAGGTGAAATCAGGATTTTTCTTTCATTTGAGACAGGGTGAAGACCTTGCATTCCCTGTCTATGCTGAATAACCATGGTATTTTTTTTCCTCATTAAACATAGAGTTTGGTCCACTGCCATCAGAGTTATGATGGATTTTGAAATCTCTAAATTACCACTGGTTGTAACTGGTAATTGGTCTGCTTTCTCTGAAAAACCTTCAAGGTTAAAATGATTTTATGTTTTGTTTATTATTAAATTATTTATTTTTCAATTTATCAAAATAAATGTGCTTACTCTTTTACTTTTTATCAGGTGCACCATTCCCAATTAGTCGGGATGAATGGTTAACATTCCTAACTATATTCAAAAGGTTTTTACTTGCAAAAGGCTTAATTTGATATGCTTTTTTAAATTAGTTTAAAAATCTATGCTTTATTTAAACACAGCTTTTACTTTACCAACTGAGCAAATGAAGTTTGGTTTCAACTGGGTTTTATTTGCACCCGTCTGATAGAAGTGAACCGCATGGTTAAACATCTTTCACTTTCAATGATCTCAGAAATTTCTTTCATGGAACAATAATAATTTTGAAAGAAAACCTTTTTGAGCTCAAAATGACATGATTTAAAAGTAACAAGTGCAAACTGCAAAGTTTGTAAGCAGCTTAAAAACAGGCCACAAGAAAATTTTGAAGATCGGTATGGTTTCTTAATCCAAGTATAAATTTGTGACATTTTAAAAATAGCATGCTTGGGATTAATTTACTCCTTTGATCCAGATATATTCTTCAGTATTAAAGACTTTTTAGGCAAAATGTGATACTGTGAACATAGAGTATTTCATTTATTTCAGGTGAGATCGTATTTATAGAGTTTACAACCCACCTCACAACAAAATACCTTTATACCAAAAAACATCTCTCCCAGTAATTACAGAGCAACTCAAATGAGCTGAGATCCCGCAATAAAAATGTTTTATCCTTAAAGCAGTTTAAATCTGCCAACAATGGTTTATTGTAGAACCAGTGAAGAGAAATGATAACCACAATTTTCCCCTCTTCTTTCCCAGCGATGATGTTAGACACATGGAGCCTGCTTTAGAACTGCATTTAGGCTTACCAATTAAAGGCACAGAGTCTGATGTGGGAGGCATTATCTCTGCAACCAGCAACATGAACACAGTGAGAGACAGCAAGACGGTAATTCCTGTGAAAAACACAAAAGTTCAGTTAGAGCAATATAAATATCTGGATTACAGTTACTAAAGACGCAAGTTTGATGTAGTTACATGTAAATTAATCCAGTTTGGCTTACGCAATTCTCTTGTTCTGATTTTCCCAGACTTTCTATCCAGTATTTCTTACTTAGATTTTGAAAAAGCCAAGGAAATTGAGTTAAACTTATTTTTTAAGTGTCAAGATTGTCTTAAAATTTTGCATAAACTATTAAGAAAATAAAAAAACACTTCTATGAGCCAATATTTTATTGACCAAAAAACGTGTGAGCTACATTTCAATAAAGACTTTTTAAAATACCTTTTGTGCAGTTTGTGTCGGGTAAAT
Source organism: Neostethus bicornis (assembly GCA_902685375.1). Lineage (NCBI taxonomy): Eukaryota > Metazoa > Chordata > Actinopteri > Atheriniformes > Phallostethidae > Neostethus > Neostethus bicornis. The sequence goes on from LR738543.1 coordinate 12,017,036, forward strand.
AATCTACAACTAAACATGATGTTTCATCCTTTGACTGCACTTCTGACGCAAAGGGGTTATTTGAAAAAAAATATATATATAAAAAGTGTTCAAACAACTTGAGCAACTTGTGCTCAAGTAAGTTGCTCAGTTTATTTGATAATGTAATATTCTCACATTATTATGTTAAATTCCAATAATTACCATAGATAATATTCAAGACATTTAACAAGATGCATACAACTGACCTGAAATAAAAAATGTATAAATTTAGTAAGTGGAGAGAAACTCATTTATTTCAACAAATTCTCATCAAATTAATGTGCAACAAATAAGGAAAGTAAGGAAAAGCCCTAAAAAATATCTAATACCATATAGAAATCTGTAATTACTCCTACCAATATGCCTGCTGCGGTGCAATGCAGCACACTAATGTCATCCTTGTAGGACTAATAAAGGAATTCTTCTTCTAATATCTTTGTTTCCAAGTCTACAACAGTGATTTTATTTTGCATACATTTTTAAGCTTTGTAATGTTGTGACATTCCTTTAGCTGTTCTGTTTAGCCATCCCCTGTTTTAATACCAATGCTGGATTTTCTGTTATTTATTTTCACATAAAAAAGTAGAATTATGCCCTTCTAATAAAATGTAGGCAGGGAGATTTTTTTTAATTGGAAACAATTATTTAAATGGGATTTTCCAGCAGAACAATTACCTTCATCTGCATCCCCATAGTGAACACTAGCAGCAAAGTATTTATCATGTACAAAAACAGCATCTCTGACTGAATTTATTAGCATTTTGTTCCCTTAAAATTAGAAAAAAATCTTGCTTGTTCCAATTAAAGTAAGCAAGAATTACATTTGAGTATTTTTTCAAAACGACTGCTTATAATAAGGTCACACAACTTTTCTCAGATAATCCTTTAAACATCTGCAAAATTACAATATGTCACCATGTAAAGAATTGAGATCGAAATGTTCACAAGCAGGAATGTAAAATACAGTTTTAGATAGTGGTTTTGAACCTTTTTTGAATGAACTTCTGGTTCTTTAGACAAAGTCATTTAAGTTAAATCTGAACGAGTGCATTAGCATGATTTTTAACGAGTATGCATCATTAAATATACATTTGTTAACATAAAAGACAATGTTTGTAAATGCATGTGCCCACAGTTTAAGAATCAAACAATAACTCATCATTTGTCTCTAATTTGTGTCATTATCTAAAAGCTTTTTATTTCAAATAAGCCACCTGCTTAACAAGGGCATTTTTTTATGTAACGTCACCTCCAATCATCAATTAATCATCATCACATCCGTGCATATACACACGTACGCAAAAACATGTCAGCCTAAATATCTCACTTTCCATCTGAGTTGATGAAGAAATCCAGTTGCAACACATTTGGGGAAAACCCAAGCTGCATAAATCAATGTCTTCAACTCCCACATGCAGCACACACAACCCACCCTCAATACTGTTGTCATAGAGGCTTCATAATTTATGCATTACACAATTGAAGTAGAGTGTGACATCTGAGATAAGATTAAAGACTTTTTCTGATCCTCTGACAATTAGGTTAGTCAGTTGGCATTGATAATATGCTTTGTTCACACTGCAATGGAGGATGTAAACTTTTAAAAACCAGTGTTTTTCATTGAATGGTTAATTGCCCAGGAGATAAGTGAAATAGGATTTTGTGTTAATGTAGACAGAAAAAACTCTTAGATAATAAGAATGATGGTATGGGAGTCTAAACCACTTGGGGTAAAGGCTATTTCTACCACACAACAGCGTGAAAGAATGATCACATGTGTAATCTAGACACTAATTATTATTCCATTCCGTCATCTTCCGCTTGTTCCGGTCGGGTCGTGGGGGCAACAGCCTCAAACGGGTAGCCCAGGCCTCTCTCACCCCAGCTGCATCCTCCAGCTCACCCGGAGGGATCCCAAGTCGTTCACCGGCCAGCTGTGAGACATACTGTAGTCTCTCCAGCGGGTCCGGGGTCTGCCCCTTGGTCTCCTCCTGGTAAGATGTGCCTGAAACTGCTCACCCGCAAGGTGCTCGGGGGGCATGATGCCCGAATCAGATGCCCGAACCACCCCATCTGGCTCCTCTCGACCTGGAGGAGGAGCAGCTCGACACCGAGCTCCTCCCGGATGGCAGAGCTCCTCACCCGATCTCTGAGTGAGAGCCCAGCCACCCTTTGGAGGATGCTCATTTTGGCCGCTTGCACCCGCGATCTCATTCTTTCGGTCACCACTCACAGCTGGTGACCATAGGTGAGGGTTGGAACGTAGATCGACTTGTAAATCGAGAGCTTTGCTTTTCAGCTCAGCTCTCTCTTTACCACGACGGACCGATGCAGCGTCCTAGTTATTGCTGATGCCGCACCGATCCGCCTGTCGATCTCCTGCTCCATCCTTCCCCCACTCGTGAACAAGACCCCGAGATACTTAGTCTTGGATTTGGAGGCGCTAATTCCCATCCTAATTATTATACTAAAGTTTAAACCTTTCATAAAATGTTTTACGTTATGTATACATATTCACCTAAGGAATTGAAAGTTGATGACATAAAGGGTGATATGATCCATAAGACTATGTTTTTCTTTATAACAAATATCACCTCAGCAATAAGCACGTCTCTAGACAGGGGAGTTAAATATTTGTATTCATAACGGCTAAGACCATAAATTCCAACAAATGAATGCAGTCTGAGATTTTTCCACGAGGCAAACAGGGCTTTCAGCTAAATTCCTTGTTGCTTATTCAACAATAGGAAGATATGAAGAAAATAATTTTGCACCATGAAAACAAAACGTTTCCTCACAAATTTTTCAATTAACCTTTTTACTCATTTAATTACGCATTTATTTATTCTTGACTAAAAATATTTAGCCATTTCTCATAAAAAAGAACATCTACGGAAGCACATCTACATTCACAGAAAACAATGAGTAGAAAACAATTTTCCAATTTCTTGCATGTTCGTAAACTTTTTGAACACCGTGTTCTTAGACTATCCTGTTAATACAGCCAGTTCAAGCATCCCCGCATACCAGTGGAATGACTTGTGGAACAAGAAAAAGAACAGCTACAACAGGTGTTTAAATCAGATAAGTTCAAATCCTTAGCTTTTCCTTAAGCTAAGCTACTTCAGACTTTTATGCAGTTGTAGCAGAAAGGTAGTGCGGGAGATACAACTCAGGAAATCCCATAATCTCAGTGCCATTCTAACTGAGACTTGGTTCTTCTAGAGTCAGTCTGTATTGACAGAACACAAGACAATGAAAAAGGAAAATGTCTCAAATTAATTTAAGTAAGCTTCTAATATAGAAGATTTAGACTAAATGAGCAATAAAAGTTGAAAACACAAGAATATTACAAAAATAAGAACATTCCATACTGGAAAGTTTTTCCAAGTTTGTATAGTGTGTGTGTTTGATCGAGTTTTTCAGACCTAGAGAAATCTTTTCTCCAGAGTCAGCAGGAAGAAGGAAGACCAGCAGTGCCAGAGTGGAGATCAGGACACATGGAATGAGCAGGTTAAGGCCGTAATAAAGGGTTCGTCTGCGCATCACCACAGTGAAAGTTATATCAGGATAAGGCTCCTCACAACACTCATAAATGTGCTCGTTCTTTTGCCCTGGAACCTCTGCAAAAAAAAAAAAAGTATCATCCGTAAGAAATTATGCAAGCTTGGATAAAAATCCATTTTACAAGTCATCAGTTCTCTTTTACCAACGAGATCCCACTCTCCATTAGCAACGTAGCTGCTGATGTCTGCGTCCATCATCTTTAAGTTTATAGAATAGCCTCCGTAAGTCCAGGAGCCAAACTTCAAATCACACCTTTGGACATCAAAAGGGAACCAGCGCACATCAATGTGGCAAGTGCTTTTGAAGATTCCTGTATTAAAAAACATGAGAGAATGAGTGAGAAGATCGAGTACAACTTTAAAAACACTGATTTTCAATTGATCACTTCACAGTCTTTTAGAACCGTGAGGCTTGGATGTACATTTCATGCTCTGATGAAAAACCAATTTGACTAAACTGCAAGCCGAGGAAGATTGATAAAGCACGCATTTATGCCAGAAGACTGGAGATTTTATTCAGAAGAAATATAGATTCATAGTGCCATCCATCCCATTAAAAGCAAAAAATCCAATATGACAATGAGATGAAAGTGGAAAGCAATTCCTCAACAGAGGCAGCGCCAAAATAATTTTCACCCATATTTAAGATAGATAAGAGGTGTAAGCAGTAAACAAGGTCTCCCCTCTCCTATATTGCCATGAAAATGACAAAGATGAAGACGAAATGAATGAAGATAGGGAGCAAACAAATAGAACTACTTTTATTTACTGCCTCAAAACATGAAGACAATGACAAACGTCGGGAAATTCAAATGATTTTTCCATCCAGGTCACATCTGCATACATTTTGCTTATTTAATGCGATGGCCTTGAGCTAATGTGGCCTATGACAGCTTTGCGCCAATATGGCTTTCTATGAGGGTTAATTTGGAGCAAGTTGAGAGGTAATTTGCTTGTGACAGAAGCAATCCATCCAAAAGAAATTCCGTGATGGAGCTATTTATGTTTGTATTGATTAATGCAATAAGAAAGCAAGCAGGAGGTTTTCGCACAGTAAGGGATAAAAGCGGAAGAGGAGCCTGCCAAGGGAAGCTAGTATCACTTGCCATGTTAAAAAAGACTTTCCACCTCAGGCATGCACATATTGTCCTGTGCAAAATCATTTTGTGTTTTATTATGTATTCTACATTGCCAGGGAACTAAGACAAAATGAGTGTTACAAAAATGTTGTGACAGCATTGGAACTCTTAATCGTTCTTTCATTTTCACTCATTTATCTTCTGAACTGCTTATCCCTGCCAGGGTCGTCAGGGATGCAAGAGCCTATCCTGGCTAATTCAAGACAAGAGGCAGGGTACAGCCCGAAAAGGCTGCCAGTCTGACGCAGGGCCACACACCACAACCACCCCCCCACACAATCATTCCTAGGGACAATTTCATAGCAACCAATTAACCCAACATGCATGTTTTTTATAGATTGTGTGTGTGTGCATGTGCATGTGTGAGGGGGAGGGTGGAGGGGCTGAGAACCCGGAGGAAACCCATGCATACATGCGGAGAAGGTGCAAAATCCCCACAGAAAGATCAGGGTTCTGAGCCTTGTCATCAATCAGGATTCGAACCCCAACCTTCTTACTGTGCGGCCATTCTTAATTATATGTTAAAAATGGTTAATTATTACAAATAAACAAAAATGATAGGATTCAGAATTCTTAAAACTTAAGCTAAAGTTGTATTTCAAGGCTGAAAAGTGGGTCCAAAGTGAGCTTAAACTAGATTGACTACCCACAGACTGACTATACAGTACTCTTGACTATAAAGCATTGTCTCAGTCCTTTGAGGACAAAGATTGAAAGAAACATTTTTCAAATATTGAGTAAAAAATTGTATATGACGTAAAAAAAAAAACAACAACTTTTCAACAGTGTATTGCAAAGGTTTTAGAGTTGTGATCGTAACTGAAGTGTTTAGTGTAATCAAAAGATTATACCCTCACTTCTTTGTAACTGAGGGACAAAGCCACACGGCCTTCACTGAATGCTAATGATCATCGAGTCCTTGGATGTCTCTGAGTCAAAATAATTTTAATTGTAGCTATTTTGTTATTTTTTGTTCTTGACTTGAAAAACTTGACATGATCAACATTGTACGTAGCTGCATTGTCTAGTTTCTATCGGTTTTCGTTCCGTGATCTTCCGCTTTTGTCAAAAAGAGCACTTAAGTTATCAAGACTTAATGTTATTATTAGACTTTATTTTCATATTTTATTCGACTCTGGTAACCCATGCTTCGCATTCCCGAGCAAAAACTTCATATGTCTTTACATCAACCCTCCACAATAAATGATAAAATGTATAAAAATCAAAATATAAGAAAAAATCATTTCAAAGCTGCAATAAAAAGAAAGCATGTCTATTTTCTGTAGTCTTGATCTTAAATAATTGTAACGTTCTGCCACATTAAAAATAATACAGTTTAGATAAAAAATAAATATATTTTGTTGAACAGACGGCCGGATCTCATTGTGTGGATTTTACTTTTACTTCATCTCAAAATCCTCCTCAAATGTCCCATTGTATCCTAGCAACTACAAAAAATGGTTCAGGTCTTTTACAAAATGTGAAAAATGTATTTAAAAAATTATTATTTCTGGGTTGTAAACAATGTATTTATGAACATTTCTTCAATATAAATATGCAAAGAAACTTATATCGGCTGATTTTGATCAAAAATGAGCTGAAGCGTCAGTAAAAGGATAACGTTTGTTTTCTTTCACCTGCAGAAATGTAAAAAAAAAAAAAACCTGATGATGGAACCAATTATCCTGCCAACGCACCTCGTTGTAATCCAGAGAAAGTGCCTTTTAAAGACAAGCAATTTCTGTCAAACTCCTATTTTGAAGGAAGCACCGACTGATGAAAGGCTGTAAAGAACTACAGGAGTCTGATTTGATCTGAAGTTAGAGTCTTGAAATTCAGGATACTCAAGATGGACTACTTTCTAACATCTACTCCTTCCCTGAACCAATACAGAGAGGCAAGGTACCAGCACTTAGAAACTGCCCGCAGATGACCCACCTTACACAAGAGGCAGAAACCTTGAAAATCTGTCACAATTTGAAGAAGAACAAAAAGGGAACAGCATTTATTGCCATGCTTGCAGGGATCAAGGAGAAGCAGCAAGATGAAGGGGTCTAAGACCATAATCGAGGAACTGCAGTGGAACCCCAAAGAAATTGAAAGTGACTGTGACGAAGAAACACCTTCACTGCAGATGGTAGATGTCATGACAGCCTAATTACAACAAGACAAGAAAACTTGCATACATAAATGTGTAGTTGAAGAACACAACTGCTAGGAATTGCCATCAAATGTCTCATCAATTACCAGAACCAGACAATCCATGAGTAGTAGAAGCAAAATCCAAGCTACCTCAAGAAAATCAAAATGCTTTTAAGGCTCAGGTTTGAGAAACGCATGCAGAAATCAGTTTCGCAGTATACAAGCCATTAAGCATATTGAACCTCAAATATTCTGGGATTCTAAAGCTAAAAATAATCTACTCATCAATAGTCTGAAACCTCAGTCCCACAAACAGAATTGACTTCAAAGATAAGAAGGTGCACGAGATGCATAAGAGGCTCAACACCGCCCCTTGGAAAATCAAAAACCTTGTTCTCAAACATCCCTTGAAACACCTCAAATACCACAACATTATGGCCAATGTTCAAGAAAATCAAACATATCTGAAAAATCTTTCAGCCGAGAACTAATTTATATAAAGGTGGACACACAATTAGATACAAATAGACACAAACTAATTTTTACTCTTCCACGTGGGATTCAATATCCGCTGAATGAAGTAGAAAAGTCTGTCCAAACTTTATACTGGCAGCAGTTTGTTAAATTAAATATAAGGCTTTAATAAAATAATTTAATTAAAAAAACATTTAAAACCCCATTTAATATTGTACACTCCCTTAATCATTCTAGATTTAGATTACCAAAATTTTACATTTGGTTGTTTGTCTATTTAAAAAGTAGGTTAGGAATAAAGTTTGCAAAGATCAATGTTTTAAAATGTAACATGAAGCCTTAATTGAAGCCAAGGACTCATAAAAAAGAGCATTGTCTAGATGTGCACAACTTTTTAATAATTTTTAATACATATCCTACCTGGAGGGATGTAGGAACAGGTGCCAGAACTGTTGACCACAATGTTGGTGCGGAATGTTGCATCAAACCTTTCATCTGCACTAAAAACAACATGGTGAAGAATAATGGTTATTTTTTGTATATCACCAATTATTAAACAGTTTGCAGCAATAAAAAGTAACCCAGACATACAAAATAAGGTGGTATGTTACAAACAAGAAGGATGGTTCAGTGGGTGGAACGACCGTCCTTTGACCAGAGCATTAACAGTTTGATCCCTCACCCAGAGTTCATGCCGAGTCGTCCCCGAGCGAGACACTGAAACCCCACTTGCTCCTGATTGTGGTTTGCACTTTGCATGACAGCTTCCACCACCAGGTATGAATGAGTGAATGTGAGCTACAGTATAAACCGCTTTGAACACCAACACAGGTAGAAAAGCACTTTATAATAAAAGTTCATTTACCATCTGTTGCAGCACCTTCAAGGTTATTTAATGTCTCTGTTAATTGTATTGTTTTTCTACAGTAATATCCCATTCCTATAAAAAGGGAGAAGCAGAGTTCAACGTAATGAAAACAAGGCTATTTGATTCAGAATCTGAAAGCAAAAAATGTCAAGCAGAACAGTAACAAATCAAGTAAAAAGCCATTTCTCTCATTAGTAAATGGCAGAGTGGTGTGCTATCAATGTCGCTTGTTCAAAACCTTTAACGATTAATTATTGTTGATCTCTATGGTGCCCTCCATTAGGGACATGTAATAAAGATCCTTTCTCATGTTGTTTTTCTAAAAGTTCATTTATTTAACAAGTGATGTATTGCTTCGAGACCGTATTTAACAATGAAATCATGGCTAACCTTGAAGAACAGTGCCCTTCTTGAAAAACAGCTTATTTAAAAACATGGTTCATTTAGCTAAGAAAATTAGTCAATTTATGACATCTCTGATTAATTTTTCAATTCAATTCAATTTTATTTGTATAGCCCAAAATCACAGAATGTCCGTCTCAATGGGCTTCACAAGAAAAAGAGGAATGTATTAACACAAATACACAACAAGAAAAATAACTAACAAATGCTAACTAAACAAGACTAGCACATTAATGCACTTAGACTCTCCTTCTCGGTGAGGAAAAACTCCTAAAAAACCCATCAGTGGGGAAAAAATAAGAAACCTCATGGGGATCCACGTGAAAGAGAGATCCCTCCCCCGGGACGAGCAAACAATGTGTCACAGATTATTGTTTAAATATTAGCTTATTCTAATCTACAGCTAAATATCTAAAGAAGTCAATAAATGTTCTTCATCCTGATGGAAACACGGGGGACTCCTCAGCCTGGAGATGTCAAGTACGGGGATGAGCAGATGTTCTTCATCCTGATGGAGACACGGGAGACTCCTCAGCCCAGCGATGCCCACGGCGGGGATGAGTAGATGGATTTCGTCCTGATGGAGTGGGGATGAAGAAGCGCGGAGGTCTCCTCGGTGTGGCCATGCCCAGGACAGGAACGCAGAGTCCTGGATGGGGCTCTCTCCCAGAGAGGAGGGAGAGAGGTGGACAACATGTGAATTGTATTGTACCAACTAGCAGTGTAATTCTAAATAAACAGACAATTTAGAACAATGAATGAGATAGCAAGCCAGGGGTTTAGGGTAGAGGGTTGGAGTAGGGGGTACGGGGAAAGAGCCAAGACAGTCTGGCAGAGAATAGTAGATAGAATTAGAGGACAGAACCCCAATGTACCATACTTTCCCCAGCTTTTACTATCTAGCAGCCAACTATTAATTATATCAGCTAATTGAATCTGTTTCTATCTGGCCTGTTGATAAGCTTGTTCAAACAGGAATGCTTTAAGCCTCCCTTTAAATGTAGGAACACTGTCTGCCTCTCTCACTTGAGCTGGGAGCTTATTCCATAAAACTGGAGCTTGGTAGCTAAAGGCTCTACCTCCAACTGTACTTTTAGAAATCCTAGGAACCACCAACAGCCCTGCATTTTGTGAGCGGAGTGTTCTGCTTGGTTGATAAGGTACTATAAGTTCACTAATGTAAGATGGAGCCATGCCGTTTAGGGCCTTGTAGGTTAGTAAGATGATTTTAAACTTGATCCTAAACTCAATAGGAAGCCAATGGAGAGACGCTAGCACGGGAGTAATATGATCTCTTCTATGAGTTCCTGCTAATAGTCTTGCTGCTGCATTTTGAACCAGCTGAAGACTTTTTAGGGAAGACTTAGGGCATGCTACGAGCAAAGCGTTACAATAATCCAATCTTGATGTAACAAATGCATGGATGAGTTTTTCAGCATCACTTTTACATAAGATATTTCGGATTCTAGAAATGTTGCGAAGGTGAAAGAATGCAGTTTTACAAGTCTGAGCTATGTGAGCTTTAAATGATAAATCTGGATCAAATAAAACTCCTAGGTTTCTAACGGTGAGGTCAGAGGCCACAGTTACTTCGTCGAAGAAGACTGCTTGGTCAGTAAAAACATCTCTCAGATTTTTAGGACCTACTACAATAACTTCAGTCTTATCTGAGTTTAAAAGGAGATAATTTATTGTCATCCAAGTCTTTATGTCCCTGATACAGGTATTAAGTTTTTCTATATGGTCACTCTGGTCAGGTTTGACTGATAAGTACAATTGTGTATCATCTGCGTAACAGTGAAAATTAATACTGTGTTTTCTGATTATGTTTCCCAGAGGCAGCATGTAGAGCATGAACAGAATAGGTCCAAGAACTGAGCCCTGAGGCACACCAAAACTAACTTTGGTAGAAGTAGAGGACTGATCATTTACATGAACAAACTGGTATCTATCAGATAAATAAGATTTAAACCATTGAAGAGCTGCTCCTCTGATCCCTAAGTCATATTCTAATCTTTGAAGTAAAATGCTGTGGTCAATTGTGTCAAAGGCTGCACTAAGGTCCAAGAGAACTACAATTGAAACCAGTCCCTTTTCTTTGGCTAATAAAAGGTCATTTGTCACTCTAACTAGCGCAGTTTCTGTGCTGTGGTGTGATCTAAACCCTGATTGAAATTCTTCAAAAAAACTATTTTCCTGCAGGTGACGGTTCAGCTGCTTAACTACAACTCTTTCTAGAATTTTGGACATAAAAGGTAAATTTGATATTGGTCTATAGTTGGCCAGAATGCTGGGATCTAAATTGGTCTTTTTTAGAAGCGGTTTAATAACTGCATGCTTAACTAACTGTGGTACATATCCTGTTTCTAGGGATGAATTTATTATAGTTAAAATAGGTTTGTTAATTACAGGTAGCGTTTCTTTGAAAAGCTTGGTTGGAATTGGATCTAAAAGACAGGTTGATGTTTTGGAGCATGTAATAACATCTGTTAGCTCAGTTTGGTCTATAGCAGTGAAACAATCTAATGTTACAGAAGTTTTTAGAGAAGCTTTCATTTCTGCAGCTTCAGCCTGCTCTGGACTAATTGTAGGAATAAGTTCATTCAGTTTATGCCTTATGTTTGAGATTTTATCATTAAAAAATGTAAGAAAATCCTCACAGCTTAGAGTAACTGGGATAGAAGGCTCTACTGTGTTGTTACTGCTGGTCAGCCTAGCTATAGTGCTAAAAAGAAATCTAGGATTATTTTCATTCTCCGCTATTAAAGTTGAATAGTACTGGTTTCTAGCTTTACGCAAAGATTTTTTATAATCTAGGAGGCTACGTTTCCAGGCGTTCCGAGATTGCTCTGATCCAGAACGCCGCCATTCTTTTTCTAGCTTACGGGTTTCTTGTTTAAGAGAGCGTGTATCAGAGTTAAACCAAGGTGGCACTCGGTCCCGTCTAATAACTTTGGAATTTAAAGGCGCGACAGAATCTAGTGAGTCCCTAAGACTTTGGAAAGCACTATCGACATACTGGTCATGAATACTGCGACTAGTGCTGCAAGAGGTATTGTCAGTAAATTCATTTAATATGGTACTAAGTATTGGCTGAATTTGACATTTAAACTCAGACACAGATCGCTCAGATAACGTTCTTCTAAGTTGTGTTTTTTTCATTGGGGCAGACACATTTTTTAATAAAAACTGAAACGTAATTAGAAAATGGTCTGAAAGTACAGGGTTATGAGGAAAGACGCTAAGCTGACTAATCTCTACACCATAGGTTAGAACTAGGTCCAATGTGTGTTTGTGACAGTGAGTAGGTTCATTTAACTACTCGCTGTTAACAAACAAAACCCATCCAGAATGAGAAAGTGCTTACACCTGCTGTACTGGAAGGTCATTAAATGTTAATCCCAATAAGAATGATGGTTAATTCCAGGCACAAGAAAGGGTTTTGGCTCCTTCATCAGACTGTTTCTAAGGTGAGGAAAGGAGGAAAACAATGCCACAAGCATTTTCGTTAGTATACTAAAACAGAAATAAAAAGCCTCAGCTCATTTCTTAAAGGAAAGACCTTACTGAGATTTCTTGTGAAAATCAAATTGATATTTTCCAAAATTCTTCAGTGCAAATACCTGGTTTTATATACATATTATATCAATGTATACAATATTTTAATGAGGGGAGGTATAGCTCATTAAAATCACTGTCTTTAAAGCGAAGAGATGCTGGTTTGATTCCCAATGAACTCATGGGTAAGCCTTTCCCAATTTCTGAATTTTTTTTGTTAATGTTACACATACAGTTATGGTTAGCTGATAAAGATTTAAGGCTCAAAAGAGAAAGCAGAGGTCTGAATTTGCATTGATCTTCTCAAAAGAGAACAGACACAAACTCTTCTCTCAAAAGGGAAATTTTTTTCCTGGAACAACAAAACACACTGTAAGTCAAAACAATATAGATGTCGAGGAGAGAAGCACTTAAAACAATGTCCACTCAGGATTTATTTTTCATTTTTGTTCTTGTTTATGAATTCATTGATCTTTCAAACAAGAGAAAGTGCTCGAGTCGTTCAGTGTAGAAGTCCATCAAGCTTTAATCTGCGCATTAACATTCCGTTCGCATGTAAGCAAAAGATAAAAATTTTCTTATGTTTCCTATGCATGCCATTTGTGAATAAATATTTTAGTGCTGTTATTCTGGCCCAAAACAAAAGAGTAGAGAGAAGAATTCTTTTTCTTTTACAAAAAAAAGTATTTTTCTGTAGCGGAGTGTAGCTCAGTCAGCAGTGGTTACTGTCACAATTTATGTTTGCAGCACAAAAATACAAAAACAACGCATCCCTTCTAAGATACCACAGTTACATTGGCAGTCTGGCACCATGCATATCCAATTACAGAGCAGTGGCTGGCAGATCTGCCCTCACAATGCCTACCTGTTGTAAAGCAGAATGTCTGGTTTCCAAATAATATGGTCAGGAAACCTCACATCAGTCACTCCTGGATAATCTGATGAATTCCACCGCAGGTAGTGGTCATCCCAGATCTGTGAGGTATAAAAAATATTACACACGTTTCATGATATATAACGACTAATTTAAAAATCAGTGCAAAGAGTTCCTAAAAGGAAAGTAAAAAAGAGTATTTATAGATGACATTGTACGTAGTGCACACTGAGAGGAGAGGTGTGGGAAAAAAAGAGGGATGATGGTAAGTCGTAGAAAGACGGAGCATATATATAAATGAGAGAGGCCCAAGTGGAAGAGTAAGGTTAAAGTGAGAAGAGATATAAAAAATTGGGTATTTAGGTGCTTAGGTTCAACAATGGAGAGTGTGGAAAAGATAAGACATGTATGTTGGCAGGCCAGTACAGGTGGTGTCAAGTGTGATGTCTGATGGAAGAGTTTCAACCACAAGAAAGCGAAATATTACACTGAGGAACTCAGTAGCACTGAGGATAAAACAGGGGACAAAGTTGTTGGTAGCAGAGATGAAGATGCTGGGGTTCCATTTTGCAGGGATCAAGATGAACAGGACATGCTGGAGGTTTTGGAGGTAAAGTTAAACAGTTCAGAATGAAGTAATTCGGAAATGTTCAGAGGACAGAGAGGACAAAGACAAACTGATCCTATCCTGACTCAACTGTTATGATAAAAGTAAAAGTAACAAAATAGAAGTAGTAAACTTTTTTTTACAGTGTTACTATTTTCTGTAATAAAAATCAAAATATGAAATTCCTCTTTCTGATGTAAAGGCTGTACAGTAGTTACAGTTGTTAGCACTGCAGCCTCACAGCGAGGTCAGGGATTCAAGTCCCGGGTGGGATTAGGTTTGAATTACGGACCTTTCTGTACAGAGTTTGCATGTTCTCCCCTTGTACGCATGGGTTTTCTCCAGGTACTTTGGTTTCCTCGAACTCTCCAAAAATATGTATGTTAGGTCGATTGGCCACTATGAAATTGCTACGAGGAATAAGTGTGTGTGAATTATTGTCTCTCTGTGTGTGGCTCCAGGACAGGCTGGCGACTTGTTCAGGGTGCATCCTGCCTCTTGCCAGAACTCAGCCGGGATTGGTGAGCCCCCATGACTGAGGTTAGGCAGTTCAAAAGATGAATGAATCTTTCAGATGTAAAAATATTATATTTTTGCAGACCATTACCTAACATATAATTAGACATTTTTTTTTAGGATAAACAAAAGTTTCGTATTTTTTCAGACTGTAATATGCTCCGGCAAGGAAGTTCCCTTCAGTGAATGTAGTTCAAATCGCAGAATATACTTAGTGTTTGCATAAAAGAAGAGATACCGTGTTCTGTTGGGACTAAGTAGTGGCTGAGATTGAAGCAGCTTTATATGTCAGAGCCAGAAGTTATCCCCAATGCGTTTCTCTTCTGTGACCCAAATTCAGTGAGTCGTTTATTTTAAAGATGGATATACTGTTAGTATATCCAGAAACTGTCTTGATTTGTCTGGGGGAAAAGGGATAGAAAACCACATAGCCCACGTCTTGATGATGAAAAGTAAATATTGCTGCAGGCTTGAGTTAACCAGTCGGTGCAGCTGAACACACAAAAATGTCCAATGACAGAAAACAAAGGAATAGTTGAATCGGACATCAGTTTTTCATACAGTTAAAATACAAAGCAATCTGATATTTGAGAAGTGTTCAGTATAACCAGACACATGAAGCTTCTTTGTATGAGTTGCACTCAATGTAAATCCCACAGGGTAATGTTTACCAGCCCAAGTTGAGTGTTATTTTTTTCTTTTCTAATTATCTCTAAAAAAAAAATTCCTAAGTTTTTATTGCCTAGATTCAATTTTCCAATTTATATTAGATTAAAAAAATAAAAAAACCTTCCATTTTTGGAATTTTTATGAGTTGCAAGTTTTAAATTCTGATAGCATATGTATTTTAGTGTAATTTGGATGGCATCATCTCATGAACCATAATAAATATTTATTAGAATATTTGCAAGATGTGAGTGAGTCTTGCCAAATTGTTGCAAATCTTGCTATTCAGTGACAAAATGTTCCTACACCCAATTATTATTTTTTTCTTCAAAATCAAAGTGCATGATACACACATTGTGCATTTTATTGCACGCTTTACACAGTTTGAGTTCAGCCTATATAGACGGACTTATCAATAAGAGCAACAGATTTGCTGTTCTCTTGACAATGTAGAGACCTCTGAGCTACAGAACCTGAGGAAGCTTAGGGGCATAAATAAATTCACCCGACTTCAACAAAGAAAAAAGTCCAGATAAAAAATAAATGCAAAAATCAAAACAATGCAAAATTGTTGATACATGCCTTCACAGTGTGTGTTTCTTTAAGCTGTTTTACAGCGTATCGTTTATTTTTATAAAAGGTAATGAACTCCTTCCATCAGTTTGGTAAAAGGAAACAAAAGGGATTACAAACCAAACCATATTTCAAGCAAAACTGCCCCAATGAGACGGTGAAAATGTGGTCACACATCTGAAAACAGTTGAGAAGCCATTCTCAAAAGGATCGTCTGTTCAGCCAAGCAAATCACTGAGAAAATAATTGGACACAGGCTTTATCACTTCTACAAGTCTAATTTGAAAAGCCAAAAAGAAAACATTCTGATAGCAACAATTTGCTGTTTTTGTAGCTTGCGACCCACAAGCCAATTTGTCTAAACAGTCCAATTCATCCAGAATTTTATTTACCCACAAATCTGATAACTGCTGTCGACCTATAAAGAAAAAGTGAACAATAAACCCTCTGACAAAAAACCATTGAGTTTTCTGGGAAAAGAAAAAGTAGTTCCTCGATGTCCAATAAGACGCTCATGAATTCCTCACATGCCCAAGAAGCAAAGGACACAACAAGGACAAAACAGCACTTGGTGCCACTTTTAGTTGTCATGGGGGATTATGCATGCTGAAATTAATGCATTTTTTTACTCTTTAAAAAAGACAAAGTTTGACTTGATGTGGTCATAAGGCCTTGCTATTTTTTGTGAAAGCCCCTGACCTTTTAACGTTTTTTTTTTTTTACTTTTACCCCAGTCAGTTTTAATCAACTTTATCTGGAATTTTTGAACTTTTATAAACCTGTTTTTGTCCTTCTTTTGACTGCGTTTTATTTTTGTCTTTTTTTTGCTGTTTGCTCTCACTTCTGCTGGATAAAAACCTTTATGCAACCTTTTCTATTCAAGTCAGCATTTTGAGTTTTGCTTTTCATTGGACTCTTGACATATCGCAGCATGAGATGTTGTTCCTTGGACCTTTGTTGTTAGAATACAGTTTTCCACATGGTGAGCAATTTTTCACAAGTCAAACTACCTGTAAATCTAAAAAAGATGGAAAGCTTACTATCTCAATCTTATGCTTTTAACAAAAGGTTTTCATAATGATGCATTTACAATATTTCAAATGAACAAAAATAATTATGGTAAAAAGTACATAAAAAGATAAAGTAAAATCACACACAGAGCTACATTAGTAGATGAAAGAAAAATAACTCTTTCGCCCAAAACCCATAAATAAATTACTTACATGTCCACGTGTAGATTTAGTTTCAACAAAACCCCACCAAAAAGGCTTTTTTGTTTGTGCAATCAAACAGTAAACTCTTGATGTTCAAAGCGGAACCTAGGACGGTGAAGTGTTTGTTAAATAACCTCAAGCCTGTGAGCATTTATAACTGACTTATCCACTCAGTATTTTGCGACAACTTTTTGATGATGTGAGCTTGAAAAAAAAGAATCCTATAGCAGCGACTGAGTGGATTTATTTAGTTATTTAAACACACTCCTGCACTAATCCAGCGAATGCTTGCTCAATTCTAACAGATGGTGAACCTTGCGGATTGCTTGTCTGTGTGCCTTTATGTGTAAAGCTAGGGCTGCGATTTCACAGGGTGATTTAAAACAGGCCAAACAGCCTTGGTAGAGCTTGCTGACTATGCGGCAGCACAGAACTACTGTCACAAAATGGACAAGCCATAATATAGCATCTGTCTTCAAACAGTCCATCTTCCTGCATGAAGGAGAAAATGTGCAATACCCTTGAGGGGAAAAAAAGTTGGGAAACTACAACTTAGTACACATAAATAGTAGGCACATATAAATGCACAAACATATATGTGAAAATTTATTTGTGTGTGTGTATGTATGTGCATGCTTGGCATAGTTGTCAGCTGGCATACTTTGAAGCAAATTAAGTTAATTTCCATTAAATAAACAATCCCGCTCAGAATCCCAGTAAATGGAGTAGAATATCTGTCAGTGTCTGTGTCTACGTCTGTCTGTGACCATGAACATACTAAAATATAGAGAAAATGAAGAATTCATGATTAATGTGCATGTGGGTTTAAGTGAGTTTAACCGTACTGTCAGGCAAATTATCTTTTCAATGACTTTACATAAATTATAGGAGAAATTGACTTACCATCCGTAGCCAAATGTTGGTTGTTAAAACCTGGTTTTTCTCATCCTGTTTAGAAAGAAAAAAATATATTTGTCTTATTATTCATGTCTCATGCTCTTTTCAAATCTCATTACCAGAAACACATCAACTAGGGTTTTACATGTCAAGAATATGATAATGGGAATAGCGGAAACAGTTATTTATAAAGGCTTTCCATTTCTTTCAGAGTTTGGCTTTCAAATCCTCGCGGCTATTTTGTACAAAAAACAAACAAACAAAAAACAAACAATTGATAAAAAGAAAATGCAATTATGTGCAATGAAAATAGAAGAGAGCAGTTGATGATGGCATTGCCCTTCAACTAAATCTATATTTCTCCACAATTGAAGCAGAAATTCAGTGATAACATTTTAAGACAACCTATCAGTTACGCACCACATCCATTATCTGCATGAGACTGAGGCTGAAGTGGACTGTAAGACTCTCTGAGTCATTGAAGACAGGTCTCTCCAGTGGATTGTAAGATGCCATCAGGTCTCTGTAAAGTCTGCGCTGGTTTGGTCCTTGATGAGAAACTACACAGACGCATTTCACAATGAGTCATTAGGAGAAAACATGTCAAAGCACAAATTACTTCCCAATTAGTCTTTAGCATTCATGTTCCTGATTGCTCATTTAAGAACACAATTACAGTTGTAGAAAGTTACGAAGAAAGTCAGGAATATAATTCTGACCACTCCTCACGTTCAACTTGTTACAGCAAATCAGTTACTGTAAAAAAAAAAAAAAAAAAGAACAAATAGTGTATATGAATTGAATGAAATGGTGTGCAACTCATTGTAGTTAGGACACTAGATTTGTCTAATTTTTAGAGAGCTGAGCCAAAAAGTAAAGTGCTGGATTTACCAGTCGATCTATATTTCGACTTTTACCTGTGGTCATGAACAGTGGGTGGTGACCTAAAAGTGGAAGATTAAAATTATCACAAATACGACTAGCCAAATTGAGCGTCTGCCACAGGACATATATCCAAAAATAGCTTGGGAAGTGGCGCTGATGCTCCTTCATGTCCAGAGAAGCCAGATGGGGTGGTTTGAACACCTGATTAGGAGGCTCCTAAGACCCCTGGTGGTAAGTTGTCCGGACTTTTCCACAGGACTCAATGGAGAGACCATGTCTCACATCTCATTCGGTAACGCCTCGAGATCTTTGTGGATGTGCTGGAAAATGTGGCTGGGATGTGGAAATTCCGGGCTTCTCTGCTTTTGACACTACACCGTACACTAAAACCAGTTCAGTGTAGAAAAATGTTCTTTAAATTCCAAAAAGAAAATGTTGTAGCTCATCTTCATTTTCTCAATAAAGAAAACTAAAACTATCATTAAAAAAAAAAACTATGCCCCAATCTACACGATTATTTATGCTAGCAGGAAGGAAATGCATCTCCCACTCATGCTGAGAATCCGACTAAATTTATGAGTGAACCTACTTTCTTGTTTTTGAAAGTGTTGTGTAGAAAATGTGAAAAGTTGTCTATTTCATGATGCAGCCTGCACGGCATGCTTCTTTAATGCTCTTAGTCTGACTTCAATAGCCTCTCTGCAGGATAAATCCCAAGTGGTAAAGGCATCGCTCCATTTCATTATGCTCCCAAGTTTCTTATTTAAAGAGTTTATTCACATATAGTAAACAAAAAAAGGCAATGAGCAAATTTATTACTTCTGACAAGAATTAAAGTCAAACTTCAAGATATAAAAAAAGAAAGAAAAACTGGAACCTTTTAATTAAGTGACTTATGAGATAACGAACCCAAAAAAGATATGTTGGGTGGACTGTTTTAAAAAAGGAACCAAAAATAGGTTCCCCAAAAAGAACAACAATCTAATAAACATACACAAAAAAACAAAAAGACTGTAGATATATTTTGAATTGTCCAAAACCTGTATTTTTTTGTGTGTAATACGACGGAAATTGTTGTAGTGTTTTCCAAACACTGCCATCCTTTTTTCACCTTACCCTGCAGACAGAAAACTCTGGTGAATAACCAAATAGAATTAACTTTATTGTTCAGAATAAAATTATGTGATTCTTGTTCTGTTTTTCTTCACCGCTGATGTAGATTTTCAAAATTTTTTCCGATTTAAGCAAATAAATAAAGTAGTCTCACATAATAATCCAGAGCTTCTACACTTTGTATGTGAAATTTTTGGACATGTTTTTCACCTCCTCTTCAGACATATCTTTAAAAGTACTAAACTTTATTATCTTTTATAGGGCTTTCGCTATAGATGGGGTTTATTTACAATGACCAATTGGCTTAACCTCCATGCCTTGGTTCAGTGGGACGAATATCCAGAAAAGCACTTGCTTGTAAAAGCAAGACTTGTCCTAAAGTAGAGGATCAGTGATCTTTGGGTGAAGTGCTGTATGTATAAATTAAACATTTAAATTCATTGTAATACCTCTTTTTTAAAATCTGGGCAAGATAATAAAAATATTGACTTAATTAAGAATGCATAATCCTAAATGTTTGCATCACCTCTAACTGAATTCAAAATAACCCAAAAGATTTAGATTAATATTTGTTGCATCTAGGAGAGACTGGGGATTTGTCTGTTGTGTACCCTGCCTTTTACCTGCCAACTATACAAATGGGGACTCAGTTTAATTGAAGGATGCAAGATTTTTCAAGACTAAGACTACCGGTACTCTCTTTACAAACTCACATGAATTAAAGCTTTAGAATTCACCTAACATACTAGACATTAGACATAACAGACATTATTTGGCTTCTTAAGTGCCACAAATGTAAAAACCTTAAAAAAAAGTATTTCTCAACATCATCAGTTTCAGGATGTCTTTAATTTAAATTGATACAATGAATGTGTTGAGATGATCAACTAACGGAGATCAATCTGTTAGTGTGTCCCTAAAGACCAATTTATTCAACACCATCTAAAGTGGCTAAACAGCTCTGAGTAGCCATTAATTCAAATACAAAACCTAAATCTCATTCCACCTACAGTGCAAACTCAAACCAGACCTGATCCTCATTTAAACACATTCTGGCTTCCACAATTGAGTTATGGAGTGGTTTTGGCAGCATCCATTCACTTCACTAATGGCCATGGCCCAACTGTCCAGAACCACCTATGAGAAGCGCATTATCCTGATGATTTGGCACAGACCCTGCTACCTTGTAGGAACACCCCTGTTTCCCTGTTCTCTGTTCTTCTTTCATTAGAAAAGATTAGCTGAAAGCTTTTCTTTGTCCATGATTGAAAGCTCCATGAATCTCTTCCCTCCTGATCTTGCTATAATCAAATTTCACCACTGGGGTTCAGACAGATGACATTATTGTGTGCCATTGTCCAAAGATGTTTTCTGTAATCCAACCCAGAACATTTTCAGCCAATAGACTACACAGGATACATTTCTGACTTGTTGCCAGAAGTCTGCAGCATGTTTCTGGAAATCTTCTTGGAGCTGTAAAATAAAGAAGCAAAGTCTTTCAACCCCTTAATCTAATTCCGTATCCTTAGCAGTCAGAGATAGGAGGCTTTAATTACCTCTAGATAGATCCAGACATTTATGTGCATCCTTACAATATCTCTTTACATCTGCCTTGCTACACTCCAGTTTGATCAAATCCTGAATTAAGCAGTAGCAGTAAAGAGCAGAATAAAGATCTGAGTGATTAGCATTAAAGAAATAAATTGCCTCAATGAAAACCTCTGAAATCCAAAGTGGATCTGCTAGAGCAATCTGAGGCTCCATCTACTATGTTTTCTCAAGAGCTTTTTTGCTATTCACAGGCAAGGGCTAAAGAATTTGGGGGTATTTGAATAAGCTGTCCCTCCAGACTGAGAAAGAAAGATATATTGTCCACAGATGTTGCAACACAGTGTGCAAGTCATATGAAGAACATTGTTAATCTGGCTTACTTTCCTGTTGTTGCGCAACGAGGGTCTCTGCATGCAGAACTATGCATTCAAGTTGTACACACAGTCTGTTTACATCAATCTCTCTGACAACCACAATATACTGCCCTTCCTAAGAAACGCTGTGCTGTGATTTTACAGTTTCCTCATTAGTATACTTGTCTGCAAGTCTGCGCTTAAATCAAAGTCACAGAGCCTGAAGTTGCATGAAGTACAGTACTGACACAGATCAAGCGCATGCTACAAAGATTTCACCAAGCAAACTTTTCATTTATAATTCCTTTAATCAATTGTGGTGTAAAGTGTTTAAAAAGATTTTTTAATTTTATTTTAGTTTCTGAAAAGACACTTTTATTTCATTTTCAAAAACATGGTTTACAAAGAAATTCCGTATTGTTCAGAGTCTCTGTAGGAACAGGCTTTGTTTTAGTCCTATTCCTTTGGGTTTGTAGCTGAAATTTTTCAAGGGAATATCCCATCAATCCTTTCTTTGATCCATTTTCTCAATCTTTTGTTTAAACTTTAGGGTTTTCTGGAACCTTTGTTTCGTCTTCTGAACCACTTATTTCTAATAGGGTGCTGGGGTGTTCTGGAGTCCACTGGTTGAATTCCAGTAAGCGGCAGGGTACACCCCAAACAGGTCTCCAGTCTGCTGCTGGGCCAAACACAGAGACAACAAACCACACGCACACTCATTCATAGGGGCAATCTCGTACCTATTCTGGCTAAAAATCAGATGAAAGGCAGGGTACACCCTAAACAGCTCACCCCTCCAGAGCAAATGAATGCATTCCCCCAGTCTTTTGAAGCCAATTAGTCTTTAAGTTGCAAAACTTGAAGTTTTTTTTATAGTATGGGAAAACACAGGTGTAATATGCCTATATTTACAACTTTGGATTCAACTAATGTGTTGACAAGTGTGTAAATATCCTAAATCAATTTAAAAGGTCTTAATATCATCATTTCTGTCAACTCTTAATTGGTAAGTACAGCAGGGATTTTCTGATGAAAGTTAATACAAGGAGTTTGGCACAGCAGCAGGTATGCTTTAAAAAATCCTAATTAATTCCAAAGAGATTATTAAAACTCCTGAATAAACTCATTAAAGAGCGACCCCTTAACTCCTACTAAAATACAAAAACATTTTCCCCTCATCTGCTCTTCTTAGAGTTCATTAGGATCAGAGCACAGACTGCCTACCTTTCAGTGTGCACAAAGTGATCGCAGCAAAGAGCAGAAAATGATGCCAGTCCATGTTGAACCAGGAGCATGCAGAGCGATCCCGCTGATAATTGCTGGACCTGGAGGGATGCAGGAGTGATGATGAGGATGGTGGGCTATACCGGGGATGCAGCAGTGTTAAATAACCCCTCCTCCAAATGAATAGCAGATGCTTGGCAGGAACTCGATAAGAGTTGTTGTATGCAAACTGTAGGAGTCCACCTCGGTGCTGACCACTCACCTTCTGCACAATCCACATGCAACACTGTATTCACAATGAAGAAAATTAAAAAAACAAAAGGAAAACTTGAATCATTAAAAAAGTTTTCAAAGCTTTTTTTTAGTTTGAAAAACACGAGAAATATATAAATAAAAAAACAGTTAGTTTATGGAAGATGGAACATTTTTTTCCTCATGCGTGAAATTTAAATAATTGCTAGGAAATAAAATATTTTGCATAGTTTTTAAACACTGATCTAGTAAATTATGTTGATGGTGCTACAAAAAGTTGAACAAGATCTTGATTCACAATAACACCTTTGCAGAACAGGAGACCTCTGCTGGTAAAAGAGTGTTACAACAGATCTGGTAAAACTACTGCCATCCATTCATCACCCATTCATTACCCATCCATCTATCTATCCATCCATTTCTCCATTCATTCATCATCCATCAAATTTAAGAAATTGTTGCATGAGCGGAATTCCTTATCGTCTTTTATGTGGGTATTTACACTTGAAAATTGCACTTTTCAAGACATTAATACAGTAACAACTATCCATTGGGATAAATAATCCGTCTATGCATGGTTTAGAAATTGCTTTTAACCTGGTCAATTACATCCTTTGCACAATGTGTGTTTTTTCTGTTGGTTTATGTTGGTTTTTCTGATTTTTCCAGAGATTACTGCTGAAAGCAATATGACTTTATTTACCAGGATTTCTACTCAAATTAAAGAAAGCTATGTCTAGGATAGAAAGCAAAGCTTAATTTGATCATCAAAGGAGATGTCATTAGCTTTTTACAAATATATTTATGAAAAATAATATAACAAATCAGACTCTATCATGTTTTGAAGTGTTGTTAAATAGGATGAGCATACAAGTTCACAATACCTGTTAGCTTAAAGCCAAGATCAGTCATAATCTTTTTGTTGTCAACTCATATCAGAGAGTATAGGTGTGCAGTATAAATATTTAATCTCTTGCAAAAAAAAGTGGATTAATGTGGGAAGCAAATTCAGCAAGAAATGCAAGTTATCTTTTATTCACAACCATTAGTGAATAATGTTCAGTTATGAGAAGCCTGTGGGATGCAGCTTTACTACTGAAACAGAAACTGATACCAAATATACTAGAAACAAATTCCTGTGTTTTGTTCATCACATTTACAACAGTTATGCTTTTATCTATATAAAAAGACAGCATCCTCATAATTTTATTTTGCAAAATGCAGTGAAATGAAAGTTAGAAAAGCAATAACAATTTCACCCATCAATTTCCGCAAAATTATAGTTCAGTTTCATTATACCCCAAGTTTCCTTATTCATGCATTTAAGTGATGCTTGGCAGAGTTTTACCAAAAATTTGCTCATGTACGTATTTATAGCTGAGAATGAGAAAACTCTTCAATCATTTTGAATTTCAGAACTCTTTACTTATCAGTTACACAAAAATGCACATGCATGAGTTGGAGGATTTATGAGCTTCATGCTCTCTGTTTACAAATTTTTCTTCTGTAAATACCATTTCTGAGTTAGAGAAAGATTAAACACACATTCTTTAACACAAATGTATTTTTTGGGGAACTTGGTTGCTGGTTTGTGTCAGTGTGGTGAAGAGTGCTTTTACAGGGGTCACATCCCATGAGTGCGAGCCTATAAAAGGAGATGTTTTTTTCAGTTAGCATGTTGAATTCCCACTGACATTCCAAGAAACCATGGTATAGTTACTTTAACACCGTGTGGCCATCTGGAATAAGTTTTACTCCCTTTTGATTCCTTGTTTTTCACCCGTAGTTGCCTAATTCAAGCGCGACTTAAACTGGTTGTAATTCAGAGAGTTTTTGAATTATTAATTATATATACCGATGTGTGGATGTGTAGTGGATTTAGAATGTAGACCTATCTGAGCTAAAAAAAAAAAAAGCGGGGGATTAGAAAAAAAGAACTTTTCGTATCATAAATCATTTGAGACAATTAATTCTCTCAGTCCATTGAAAGTAACCCAAAACCTACATCTGAGACCTTTTCTTAACCTAAATAGGACATTTTCTACAAAATAATTCCGTTGATAATTCCCACAACAGTAGCCGGTCATTGGAGTTTTTGATCATTTTATATTTATCAATTTTTGTTTTGTTTTTTTTTTCATAAAATGCTCGCTGCATCAAAAAAAAAAAATTGAAGTGGAAGTTGAATATTTTTCTAAAATGCTTTTTTAGCTTTGGGATGTTTGAGAATATTTTTCCAAATCAGCCACTCAGGATTTTAGTGGTGCAACAAATGGAAAAGAAAAATCCTTGGGCTACTTTTGCAAAACAAGCATTAAGATTTGAGAAAGTGTCCTTGCCCTACCACCTGGCCTCTAAAACAAGAATTACTTCATAACATACGGCAAAAAGAGAGAAGATGCTTTTCTTTTTAATAAACAGCTTTTAGAAAGGACCTCAACACACACAAAAAAATTGAAATTCAAATGGATTTTTGACTCAATCCATCCATAAGTCTATCATCTAACAGACATCGAAAAGCTGTTTAAGTGAATCACAAGCAGCAATGAGAAATGTCATTTCTCTACAACCTCCCATATAAAGACTTGATTGTTACAGTACTGCACCACTATTTCTCTCATCTCCAACAAAGAACTCTGAATCCCATTCATGACTGTTAACATGTCTCCATCTTGACAAAGAGAATCTTTGTCAAGCAGGAAATTGTCTGACATACTGGAGCAAGTACCAGCTTTTGCTCTGGTATGGGAACTATTGCTGAACCCAAACTTCCCAACCCAAACCCAAGCTTCTTATGTTATATAAAGATGAAGGTTGTCGCTCCTCATGGGTGTTTAAAATGCTTAAGGAAGTTGCTTGTAACCTTCTTTCTGGTTTTGACACCAAGTTGTCAAGATGAAGGTTTTTTTTGACAGGTATTTCAACATTTATGTTTCAGAAATGTGATGGAAAGCTTGGGTGAAAAGCAGCTCAATAGCAATTACTTTGGGCAAAACTGAATTAGGAACAACATTATTTCTTGTTTTGATAATATACTGGATATTTGAAATATTGAAATTAAACTTTATTGAAGTAGATGCGTACACTAAGATGGTATTGAAAGAAAGTAATTTTGGATCACTTTGTAACTCATGTGAATGCTTCACACTAAAAATGAGGTGAAAATGAAATTTGTGCCGATGCTTCACTTTTTCAAAAAGTTTATTTTTCAAGTGGAAAATGTGCTTAAGTGTTTACTTCCCTGCAAAGAAGTTTAACAGCCGTTGACTGAAATCCTGAAAATGCAGGTTGGTGCTGACTAGAAATAGATGCAGGTTTGTTGCTTTTCTTTCTCTCCTCTCAAACCAATTGTTTTAAAGATTCTCAAAACTTGAAGAAAAAAGAGAAAGAAAGTGGTGCCGTTATCATTTTTGTGCATAAAAAATAGGCTAATTTTACCTCTGAAAATCCGGGCTTTTTGAAACTCATTGTGCATGAACAGAAGATTCTACAGGCAGTTTGGCCTGAGGCTGGAACAAATCTACCTCCTGCAGGCTGCAGTTTCTAGACCAAAGGAGGTCAATTCTGGCACGTTTTTCTCTTAAAGCTTTGCATTGCAGCTTCACAACTTACTTTGTAATAGTATCACATCTTTAATCCTGCATTCCAGAGTTATATTAAAAGTATGGATTTTGTTTTGCATACTTCAAACTTATTTTTTAGAAATACATATGGTACACATAAACATATTCACCTTTTAAATGATTTATGATTGTAAGGATTTTAGGAAACTGGAAGACATAAGTGTCATTTTAATAAGTTCAAAGCAAGAAGAATGCAATCTTTTTAATCAAAACACTGCTTTATTTTGCCTTCAAGTCTTAAAACGGGGTTTATATATCGTTTTAGTTTATGCCTGCATGGTCGACTCAGGGAAATACTGCCCAAGTTACAAACTACTGTCGTGTGATTGGTGGATAAGCCTCGTGGGCGGGAATAACATGAAAACAAGGAAGTGAAATTGATCATAGAGCATGTTTTTCCCGTTAGTTTCTTATCCTGTTTTACCCTAATTGACTAAAACTTCACATGGAATCAGCCATGCACGAAGTACGTAAAAGGCGAAGCAAAATAATGCCCAGGTTTGTACTTAAAACTATTCAAAACGAGACATTTGAGTAGCTATTATGTTTTTGGTAAAACTTCAGAAAGCTAAAACTAGTTGAAATTCAAGCTAGAAAGAGTTTTTTTACAAGTATGTAATTTATTGTTGTTAATTTCCACGGAGTAATTTCAGAATCATTACTTGAAACTCACAGTAGGACATCATTTAAAGCTCTGCAGTCAGTAGTTAAGCTTTAGGCTGCTGTTAACGTGACTGATTTACCACATCCTCAAATTATAACTGAGTAGTCTTCTTTAAAACTTTTATCAAGCGTTAACTACCCCAGCTTGACACCATCCACTAGGAGGTCAATATTAATTTTAATTAAACCATAATAACATATCAAAAAGTCAGTCTGCCACTGCTCCTCCATGACTCATACCATCTATCACATTTGCAGCAAGTGTGGTAGGAGCTGCAGCTCCCGCATCGGCTTATTCAGCCACAGTCAACGCTGCACAAACAAATAGGTAACTAGGTTCAGACTCCATTGTATCTAGAGACAGAATGATGCCACCAATTTGAAACAGATTAGTGGGAAAAGGTAGCACTATTGTGCAGAGAATAAATAACCTTTTTTCACATACTGCTGTTTTATCATTTCTTCTGAAGCAATCAAAACAACTGTGACGAAGTATGCCAAAAATGTCAAATCGTGCTTTCATACACTTGCAGAAAGTGTTTGCTCATCCACCTCAACTTGCATGTGAACTTAAGTAACAATACTTATTATTGGTGTCGTGCCAGCTTGAACTCTTGAAAGGTTGTGAACAGTGTTTAGGAGTGTGTTTGTGGGAATTTGTGAAGTACACACCACTATTGAATGAGAAGATCTGCCTCTTTCTGTTGTCATTCATCCTAACTGTGCTATATCATGTTGAGATCGGGTCTGTGTATTCTAATCAACTCAATCTACACCAGATTCTATCATTCTTAGTTTTTGGATTCTTTTGTACACTGCAGTGGACTCCTGCTTGAATAGAATCGGATGGACAAGAACTCTGTCTCAAAATTGGAAGCAATTTTTGAAAATGTCTTGATAAACTAAAGTATGCAAAGCTTATTTCACTGGAAATAAGGGACAGAGTCCAGGTTCTGACATTTTTTTGAGATTTAAATACTTTATTTCAAGCCTGCACATTTATATGTAATGTAACTGTACAGTAAATGCATGGTTTGAAAAGAGGATACACAAAGTAAACGCTTTTACTAATTCAAAGCCCCCTTCCACCCACTCGTCACAACACATTAAACCATGTAATAACGTAAATACAATATAAACATAACAATGACAAACAATTCTTTCACTCGGTCATCCTCACATAAAACCGGACAATCAACAATCCCCACACACTATAGTCCCTCCTCTATCCAAGTTCTATCCTCCTTTCCACCAAAGCCAGAAGTGTCCAAACGAACAGCAGACCAGAGAACAACTCTACAAATCTTGATTACAGTTATGGTGTGTATTCCACCTCTGAATTTGATGCTTTTATCACACAGTGATTTAAGATTAGCAAGCATTACATTACCAAGCAAACCCACCCAATCTGAAATGTTCTTGACTGAATCTGAACGCTATGTGAAGTTCAAAGGTCTGAAATGGTGGAATTAGTGATGTTATAGCTGATTGTTACTATTTCTTGTGCTCACATTAAGACCTCTGATATCAACTCAAGGTAGCTTGGGGTACAGGTATAAAACTGCTGAAATTTTTTTTTTTTAACAAATAAATGAGAAAAAAGCACTAGCTGTACTAATTTGAAACTTAAAATGAAAGAATCACAAGAGATTGCTGTCATAAACTAAGTCTATTTTTTAATGGTTAATTTGTTGCTTCATATAAACTTGTATTTGGTTAATGCCCATACTTTCACTGCAGTTCGGTTAGTTAAGCTTGTTATACACTGTTGTGTTCATTCAGACAGATTTATATACTGTTCATCCCACAAATTTGAAGCATGCAATTATGCATTTTTTAAGATTTTGGTAATTAACTCTTGATGCGATGACTTTGAAAATGCATTTTGAAATATTATTGTTTTAGTTACCCATTATCAATAAGTTTTTTATTTTTAATCTCTTCTTTGTATTTTTAGATGCTGTTTTGTCTTGTGTTTAAATATTGACAGTGTGCTTTGAGCTCTTTGCAGCTAGTTCTTTTCAATGTACCATTTATACTGCAAATTCCAAATAAACCGAACTCTATGCTAAACATTTGTCATATTTTGTTAAATGACTTTTCTCTAGGGCTGCATGGTGACACAGTAACACACTGGCCTCACAGGAAGAAGGTCGGGGTTTGTGTGAGGGTGAAGCTTGATACACTGGCCTTTCTGTGTGGAGTGTGCATGTTCGCCCCTTGTATGTGTGGGTTTTCTCCGAGTATTCCGGTTTCCTCCCACCCTCCAAAACATGCATTTTAGGTTAATTGGCCGTGATGAAATTGCCCCTAGGAATGAGTGTGTGAGCGTGCAAGCGTGCGTGAGTGTGAGGATGGTTGTGTGTGGCCACGCAACAGACTGGCGATCTATTAGGAGTGTACCCTCCCTCTCTCCTAAAAGCAGCTGGGATAGGGTCCAGCATCCCCCGCAACTCCATTAAAGATAGGCAGTTCAGAAGATAAAACAAAAGAACTTTTTTCTAACATTCTGATAACACAAATCAGAACCATTCCAGGAGCATATAAGAAATGAACAGAAAACAAAACAGAAGAGCAGAAACCTTTCAAGGTAAATGCTCAAAAATTATCCCAGTAAACTTCCAAGACTCCTCAAGAGTAAATAGAAGACATGTTGGTTTTGCTACAAGAAAGTTATGGAAGATAAATTGTATTGCATGTGATTTATATTTCTTATGTCTTAACATCCCAAAAACAACAAACGTGTCAAGATGTCTTAGTGGCAGAGTATTTCTAACATGGCTGAAGGCTGGCAGTTCTACCAGCAGTCTATTTGTGTCTTGCTGGTGTTAACAAGCTGCCTATAATCCTTTTTTGTAAGCTTGACAAGGAGAGTTGAAAGGTTCTGGGTGAATTTAACAGCACTCATCTAGTGCATGCTGTCAGTGCATAGGCATAATAACAGAATGTTGGATCAGCATTTAACAAGAGTTTTTTTCACAATGCACAGAAAATTGACCCGAGTCAGCAATTCCACAACAATTTACATCAGTGTTTAACTGTAGTTTCACTGTAAGTAAAAATATATATAACTGATGAAAGTTTAACTGATCCACACATGATAGCAGATACATTTGCTGCTACTAATTTTCCCCCTGACAAACTGGTGATACACAAATGTAATTTTTCTGGTAGATAGCTATAAAATCCCTACCACTTCTAGAGAAGTTGCTTCTATTGAAAGCAGCAGTAAAATGTACTTGTAAAAAGCAGTTACAGCAACAGGCATTCCCACCGGAATTTACAGGCATAATAAACACTCCCTTACACTGTACATTAATGCAGCTTCGCCAGCTTGTCTATAAAATACTCAACCCTTGTCCTACTTCATTTCAATGACTTAGCATCACTGTACATGTGTTTTGACAGCACTCCTGATGGTACAAAGGAATGTGTGTTACGGAGAACAAAGCAGCATTTCCACTTTGACTTGTGGTTTTTGCTGACCATGCAGAATTGGATACTGGACTTTGGAAGGCCAATAGTTATGGTAAAGAGGCACAGTGACTTTAAGACACATACTGTATATTATTCTGTGTATTCTTCCCCAGTTCATCCATCTATAATATGTTTTCTTGTATCTTTCACATTAGATCATCTTGCCTCTGGAGTGGTTCCCGCTAAACAAACCGAGTGCTGGAGACTATTTTCACATGGCCTACAATGTCTTGACACCATTTCTAATGCTGAAGGTAAATATCTTAAAAAAAAAAAAAAAAAAGGCCTTATATTACGTGTATTACGTGTATTATGCGCATAGTCATTCAACAACCTTTTTCACCATTTGAAAACACATCAGTATTTTTATGATCATTTTAAAAAAGAAAGAAGAATACCTTTATTAGTCCCACAATGAGGAAATTACTTTGCTGCATTGCACTGCAGCAGGCAGCCACGAAAGCACAATTGGTGGGAGCAGCTAGGGGGTTGGGTCTCTGCTTCAGGGTCACCTGGGTGGCTGAGTGGGATTCGAATCAGTTTCTCCCGGTCCAAGGACAAACACTCTACCACTGCGCCAATGCCTCCTTCAACGTAGGCTGGTTACCTATGGTCACCTGCTGTGGGTGGTGACTGAAAGAATGAGATTGTGAATACAAGCGGCTGAAATTAGCTTCCTCCACAGGTTGGCTGGGCTCTCACTCAAAGATAGAGTGAGGAGCTCTGCCATCCAGGAGGAGCTTGGAGTAGAACTGTTGGTCTTCTGGTTTGAGAGAAGCCAGATGAGGTGGTTCGGGCATCTGGTTAGGATGCCTCCTGAACGCCTTGCTGGTGAGGTGTTTCGGGCATGTCCCAGAGGTAGGTCCCGGACTCGCTGGAGAGACTATGTCTCACTGCTGGCCAGGGAACGCTTAGGGATCCTCCCGGGTGAGAGAAGCCTCAGTTTTCCATCTGAGGCTGTTGCTCCTGCAACCCCGCCCCAGATAAGTGAATGACAAAGGAATTGAAAAGTTACACACTACACATAACTTCACACATAAGTTGTGGAGAGGAGTGTATCTGACCTTTACATGGGGACAAACTTGAAGATGTTCCTGTAAGAGCTTCAAGATATGCACGGCAATGTAACTTCTCATTAAAAGAAACCAATAACACACTGGAAAATGTCCAAGCAAACAAGCAGTCAGGCATCCAGAGGCATTTCAAACAACCTGTTCAACCGTTGATAACTTCATCCATCCGAATACACGCTCCATTCTTTAGCAGAATAATAAGTTGCTTTAGGGTAAACAATAGAATGTGACACCCTCTGATGGATAAACTTTATAAAGCATTCTTTCTACAGTGCGCCGAAGCTTGAGGCGCATATAAAGTTTTCTCTCTCATCAGGATAATGCTGACATGTCTGCAATAGGCCAAAAGTTGTAGAGCAAGTCAGCCATTCAATTAAACTTCTAGTTTGTGCCGTTTAGTAGTATCTTTTTCAAAATCTTAAAATAGTAAGTTTGCTTTATTGTGCAGTTCATCTCTCTATTTACCTTTCAGTGCATGTATCTGTAATGTGATCAAATAAAAAAAGTCAAGAATAATCTATTTTGTAAAACGCAACTTTTAGATTGACATTTTACTTGTGGTAAAATTGTTAAGTTAAAAAAAAAAGAAGAAAATTGCAAGTAGTTTAAGTTTCTTTTGCCTGATTCTTGAATTAAAACACTAATATTTCAAGGTGGATATCCTTTTTGTTTTCAAACGAACTCGGCTACCATCTGAAAACCAGCTGAACAAAGAGAAACAAACACAACAGAAACAATCATAAATTATTTTAAAGAAAGACAGTTTTCTTTGCAGGATTGAACTGTGTAAGTGTTACACTGAACTGAAAACAACCCACTGCGATGCATTATTCATTCCAATTACAGCAGATACTTGTTTGGAACACTGGGAACTTTGGCAGCTGACAAGAGAAATCACATGAGGTTGGATGACAAAACTAGAATTCTGTCATTAGGGAAGTGAAGAAAAATTTATATGCAAAAGAACTATCAGCAACATTTTGGATTATAAACTCGGTCAGTTAGGCCTTGCTTCTTGGTCATCTGATGCATCCAGTACATACGGTATATGTTTCTTTACATAAAGCTGGTATCGTGATTGTGTTGCTGATCTATTCAGTTGATAGAGCGCAGTCCTCGAGCTGTGTCTGGCACAGCTGTCTATCTCTGCATCATCACATTTGTCATGGGAGCCAGCATCCACCTGGTGGGAGACTCGATCAACCACCGGCTCATCCTGAGTGGCTACCAGCTCCATCTGTCTGTCAGAGACAACCCCATCATCAAAGATCTGAAACCAGCCTCACTGGTGAGTCTTCATGTTTCCTTCATGTGGCACACTGAGAACACATTGAGGTTATTGTCAAAGTTCAGTCTTCAGCGAGACATGATGGGAACGGGTGAGAATCTGTTGATCAGACGTGGAAATGAAACATGTCACAAAACTGTTTTTCTTACTTGTGACTCTTCAGAAATATTTCCAAAGAGTTTTTTTTGTCTGCTAGACAACATGCAGCACAAAAACAAACCCGGATTGACAGAGTTGTTTGATCCAGCCAAATATATCCTGCTATGCCAGAGTAGCTACTGATATATCTTTTCTGTTATCGAAATGCAGAGCATCACTTGTTTGTCAGTAACTAGGATTT
Source organism: Neostethus bicornis (assembly GCA_902685375.1). Classification (NCBI taxonomy): domain Eukaryota; kingdom Metazoa; phylum Chordata; class Actinopteri; order Atheriniformes; family Phallostethidae; genus Neostethus; species Neostethus bicornis. The sequence continues at coordinate 12,050,395 of LR738543.1, forward strand.
TCTTTTAATGCGTGTTCCATCTTTTCAGTCAGCATTTTATCTCTGATCGAATTCTGTTTTTTTTTTTTTTCCCCATTACACGGCTTTACCTTATCTATCTCACCATAAGAGTTGGATCAGAGACTTAATGTTATGCTTGGATTTTTTAAAAAAAAGTTTCATCTAGACTCTTAGCTTTACTCAATCTTTACTTCTTTTTACTCAAGTATACTGTTAAATAGATTTTTTTTTTTTTTTTACCATTGCTCTTGTTAGGTTGATCTGCTGCTGTTTTTGAGCTGTAAAATCCAGACTTTAGACAGCTGCTTCCTGTAAATTTAATTATTTGTTACTGTTTTTGTCCAAGGAAAAGGTACAGTGTTTATTTTAAAGCTGCTATGAAATAAGCATTATTTCCCCACAAAAGCACAATACCCCACTTAAACTTAAAAGCGATAATAGAATAATGTGTGGCTGTTTATAATGTTTCATTGTTACATAACCAACCTTCCTAGACACAAAAACAGATTTTCAAGATCAAACCAAGACCTTTTCATGTATCAAACTGTCTATCACTTCGATTTTTCTAAATCCCATTGACTTATAAGAAGACAGCGAATGTCTGCATGTCAGCTGGCCTGGATGCTTTTAACTTGGCTACAGGGCCAGAGAGGTGGAGCAGGATTTCAGAAAACGGTGGGAGGTAAGTCCTCTTAATACTGCTGTAAGGCATCATTAATCAGCCTCCCCCTATATCTCAGCAGAAAGCTCAGATCCTGGACAGCCTTTCCTTGGACAAAAGCCAGGCTCTATATCACCATTAGAAACTGTTTGCAAGAGCCTGTGCAGTTCACAGGCTGGTCATAAACGGACCACACACTGTGCTTATCCAAGGCTGAAGAAACGTGTCCTTCATCAGCAGGTGGACTTTTACAAACTTATTGTGTGAGGGTTTGTAGAAAACCTTGCAAGCGGAATTGCAACAACTATGTCTTGTTCATTAGCGGTATCAAGCAAAAACGTTATTTTATTAGTGACCAAATGCCCCTCCCTCCCAAAGGTGTAGTGTAATAATGTGTAATTATGTCTTTTTAACAGTTACTCTAATAAGTGTTCTTATATTTTCATAATTACTTTCATACACACTGTCATGACTGAATATACAATATTATGCTAATCTTTTCACAGATCAACTATGGAATCTTAAAGGAGGATAATGAGATTGATAAATAATTTAATACTAACTCGGAAGATTTACCTCAACTTGTGAAACCAAGAATAGCCGATTTGAATATTTCACAGACTAATTTTCCTGCAAATCTGCCCTTATTTTTTTAAGTCATTTTCAAAAGCTGAGTCCATCTTTCCATTAAAAATATTAGAAAATTTATTTTACCAGATGGAAAAGTACGGCATTATGAAACAATTAATCTTTGAAAATAACCATTGTGAGGCGATTTAAAATTCATTGTAAAGTTTTTATGAGGAGTTGAAAAGATTTTTGTCCAAAACATTGTAATAATAGTTTGTTTTTTGTGATTTGCGTAGTTAAATTCTATATGTGCGTGTATTTTATATCTAGATCTTTATAACCAACTAATGAATACAGTGTAAATGTTGGTCAACTCAACAATAGGTGGTGCTGTTGCACAGTGTTCTGGACAAACTAAACCATGCTTAAAAGCAAACTTTTAAATGTTGAGATCTTTGTTGTTACTGAGCCTTGTCCTTTCTTCACAGATTGACTCCTTTGAGCTGCTGTATTATTATGACGAACAGCTGGGACATTTAATGTGGTATGTAGGATGATTGCATAAATAAACTATCTGAGTAGTTTGAGATCAACTTGGTACTTTATCAAGTTTTCTCCTTTTTTTTTAACCTTGAACTGTTTTATTGTTCAGTTAGAAGTGATGGACCTTTCAGAATTTCTCAAGACATAATAATATTAAAAAGACAAAAGTAATCAAATCACATCTGCAGGTAGTTGTATTTATTCAGACAACTTTGACAAGGTTATTTGGTGTCTGTGGTGATGATTTACAAAAGCTGGAAATGGTGCATTATTCAACTTCTGAAAAAAAATAACGGAGTGTGTTTGAGTTTACACGCCTCTCTTTTTTTAATTTGAAAAAAGTATCCATATGGCTTTTTTTTAATTACATACAGTCTCTTGCACTCTCAAGTTTGGTGTCTTATGACAATAGATAAAAGATCAATTTTTTTAGAAAGAAAAGCACATTCTTCTGTTGGCTGCTAACTCAAATAACTTTACAACTGAATGCTCATTACTTGCCCAAAAAACTGAACAGTGATGTTTTTGTTTTAAGCTACCCTCAGAAAAGTGAACCAACTTCTGAAGATACTGTCTGTGAAGCAGCTTCTGCCCAGTAGGAGTCGAGTTCAAATTATCAGTTAATTGGTGTTTGGAATTAAAAAAGATGCTTTAAAATTAACTTCTTTTACTTTGATGAATTTTTTGAAAACTCTGCTTCAGCATGAGAAAAGGTCTTGTTAACAGGGTTCTTTTAGTGTTTCATGTAGAGCAACCCACAATGGGGTTTTGACATAATTTTAGATTTGCACCACAACAAATTAGTGTTAATTAATTAGTCAAAAATTAAGATTTGGAATAGATTCCTTTCCTATTTTACAAATTAATCGACAGACGTATCGGTGCAGTGTCCACAATAAGCAGGACGCTGTATCGGGCCGTCATAGTGACGAAAGAGCAGAGCTGAAAAGCAAAGCTCTTGATTTACCAGTTGATCTCCATTCCCACCTTTACCTGTGGTCACTAGCTGTGGTGACCAAAAGAATGTGATTGCAGATACAAGCTGTGGAAATGAGCTTAGGGAGTGAGGAGCTCTACCATCCAGGAGGAGCTTGGAGTAGAACTATTGCTCATCTGGGTCAAGTGAAGCCAGATGGGGTGGTTCAGGCATCTGTTTTGGATGCCTCCCGAGCACCTCACTGGTCAGGTGTTTCGGGGATGTCCCACCAGAAGGAGATCCAGAGGCAGACCCTTGACTATGTGAGACATAGTCTGGGTCAGGCTATGTCTCACATAGTCTAGGGTCATCCAGTAAATCATCCATATGTACAAAACAATTATGTATACTAGAGTTGAATCCTCTTTTCCTAATGTACACAGAATGGAGGATGTTTAGTTTACACACCCTGATCACATATGGTGACTGCTGAATTCACCGTCCTTGCCGAACAGCAATGTGAATGTGTTTATGCTGGAGGATTGAACTGAAATGTTCTTAGATTATAGGCTCTGCATAGTAAGTAGAAGTATTTAATTTTGTCTGAGGACGATTTAAAATGTACACATTAAAAGTTTTAGGCAGGTTGACATTGAAAGGTTTGAATAGCTGGTTTGATAGGACCATTTTTTCTTGACCTCTACAGCATTGGAGTTAACAGGAAGAGCATCTTGGCAAATATTTGTCACAGATGAAGTGACAAATATTTTAACAATACATTTATGTAAATGGGGAAAAAACTGAATTTCAGTGACTTCAGGCAGTTTTAATTGTATCATCTCAGGAGGAATAATTATAGAAGTTGATGTAAGCAGGGAAAATATTTGGAGGTTAAACCATTGTTTACATCCCCTGAAAGGCCTCCGTCTTGAATATATCAATTTATAAAATAGAAAAACAGACTAAATATTCTTCCCTGTTGAGATAAACAGATCTTTTATTCTCCAACTAAAGATAAAACTTCTATAGCTTTCATCTGCTTTTGTTGTGCTGTAAGCAAACTTGTGAGTAATGTGATCGGTAACTGTAGAAGACTTTCCTATTCTTTGACTTGTCTTGGAACACTGTCTCCTGCGGAATTGACTTTGCAGCCATCAGAACCAATGTCCTCTTGTCTAACTACTGGACCATTCAGACACACAGTCAGGGAGCCAGAAAATATTAGTGGTTAACGCCAAGATGGATGTGTGAATATTTTGAAGGTGGCGTTTACGCCTGCAGAGGAAATTCAGGGTTAAGTCAACTAAATGAATGTCTATCCATGTGTTAAGTACAAAATATTAAATGATAAACAGTGTATATCTGAAACTGTTTGCAGACAGAAAGATAAAATTAAAAAAAATTTATATCAATGTGAATTTTTAGCCCAAAGGCTTCTACAGTATGTGTACAACTTTAGATTTTTCTTTTTAATAAACTAAAACAAATGCAAATTTTGCATTTGCTTTCTAAATGTAGATATTTTAATAGCGAATTGGATTAAAATGTTTATATGTCTTTACAGGCCATGTGGCGAATTGAACACACAGCTCACTGATACTTTCTGCCAACTTCTAATTTTATTTAATTTATCAAAAACGAAAAGTGATACGAACTGCAAAAAAACTATCAGAATTTATTGTGCTGCAAGAGAAATATCTTTGAAGTTGTTGTACAGTTCAATTTAATATTGATAAGTCAAATACTTAAAAGTACTTCTGTTTCTGTGCATTCCAGCTTAATTATTCAGTATTAAGTCTTTCACAGATTTTCTTCTAAATAAAAAGATACCTCAGGCTTTTTGTAACAGAAGACAATGCTTGGCAAGTTTTACCACCTACATTTTTCTTTGCCTTTTTATTTCAAGAAATATATCAAATGGACTTTAAAAGCAGTTTTTTTTTTATTTATAGAAACTATTGTTGGTTTGTTATACATTTAAAAACTGGTTTTGCCCTGCAGTGTTATTCGGAGTTTCAGTTCTTTATGATGTTTTGCGTTTTTTTTTTTTTTTTTTAAGATGCAAAGCGTTGCGTTTGTGGGAACAAAAGGTTACACAAAATGAAAGAAATAAATATAAAAAAATATGTGATTGCTGTTTGAATCCAGTTGAATTTATAATGTTTCCTTTTTCCAGGTATATTCCCTTCTTCATCATTTTGTTCATATACTTTAGTGGCTGTTTCTCCAAAGAACAAAGCAGGGTTCCTCTCTCCGGTTGGCTGTTGTTGGGACCCAGTTCTCTCTACTATTGGTTGGTCAATTAATATTTCTTCACTTATATTCCTAAATATTGTTTTTGATGGTTTTATACTAATTATTACAATGTAATACAATCATATTTGTCACTTTAAAACGTGGATGCAGGAAGCCAAAATTAGCTTCCTTCGCAGGGTGGCTGGGCTCTCGTTCAGAGAGAGAGGGAGGAGCTCTGCTAACTGGGAGAAGCTCGTAGTAGAGTCGTTGCTCCTCCGTTTTGAGAGAAGCCAGATGGGGGGGTCCGGGCATCTGGTTAGGATGCCTGCCGAATGCCTCGCTAGTTAGGTGTTTCGGGCACGTCCCTCCAGGAGGAGACCCAAGGTCAGACCCTGGACTTTCCATGTAGGGTGAGACTATCCTCCCGGGTGAGTTGGAGGATTCAGTCGGGATGAGAGAGGCTTGGGCTTCCGTTGTAGGCTGTCACCCTCTCAACCTCACCACAGATAAGCAGAAGACAACAAAACGGAACTTAAAACTTGGAGATTTGGAGGTATCTTTAAATATCTCCATTTAATATTGGATTTAATACTTAATCTAATTTTAGACCTAGGTTAAGATGGATTTGTAACTTATTGCTGTTTCAAAATGTTGATTTGGGTTTTATTTTATGAATTAAATTTTTTTTTGTTCAAAAGAGCAGAAATCTGACCAAGAAAAAGTTTAAATGAGGTGTTAAATTGCAAGCAAATATAAATGTTTAATTGGAAGATATAATAATTCATTCACATGCTCTTAAACACACAGAACTAAACTGCTGTAACTTACAAATTTCCCACACGTCAGATCAATAAAGTAATTCTGAAGTGAAAAATATTGTGAGGAATTGATGTTAAGCGGATAAAGGCAAGAATTAGCTTTTTTTTTCTATCCCAGGCTCCCTAACAACATGAGGAACCCAAAGGTGCTCGTAAACAGATGTCTGAACTGAAGCATAAATCTATCCTGAATATTAATGGCATGATGGGAGTTTTTCATCTTAAATTTCTGAATATTTCATGCACACAGCCATCTTTTACCTCTTGATTTTATTTTATTCTTCTAAGACCTTGAAAATGATCTTCTAACAGTAGCATTTCTCTTCAGAAATCATTTGCTACATTTTATTTGTAGCTGAAAGTTGTGTAGATTTGTCTTTAATTACAGTGGTTACACAATATTGGAAAAAAATTAGGTTTTTTATATATGTTCTCACGTTCAAAATAATCTGTTATTTAAAAAAGAAAAATTTTATCTTATTCCAATATGTGCAAAACTTTGTTTTCTGCACCAACAGGTTGCGTTACAAGTTCTGATTTGTATTATTTACAAGTTATTCCTCTTCTCACTTCCTGCAGAAAATATTTTGATCATCTTATTTTTTTTTTGTATGTTTTAACATTTTTTAAAAGGCTAGCAGTAATAAATAGCTAAAAGTCAAAAGCATTTTGTGTTTAGTTTCTAATAATTTCTCTACTTTGTCTTCTAGGTATTTGGTAACTGAAGGACAAATCACTGAACTTTTTCTGCTTGCGTTCTTCTCTATGGTTGCCGTGATGATAATAAAGCACAGAAAAGGTCTAGAGCCAGACACCAACGGGCTCTTTCTTCTGTACAGTTTTGGCGTTACGCTGCTGCTGGTGGTTTTGTGGGTGGTCTTTTTGTGGAATGACCCGATACTACGAGCCAAATATCCCGGATTACTATACGTTCCTGAACCCTGGTCATATTACACCTTACATGTCAAGAAAAGCAAAGGAATTTAACACTGAATTTGTTTGTGCAATGACTTAAAAAAAAATCTGTGAACTTTCTGAAAATCATGTTACTGAGATAAGGGGTTAGTCTGATCATTTGGAAATTATGCTGGTCCCTTTGGTTACGAGAAATTGTTTCATTTAATAAAATTTGTGTGATTTTCTTAACCAGTTATGTGACTTTGGACTCTTTTGAGACCAGACCTTTAAAATGAAGCTGCAAGAGGCCCATAGTTTTTTTTTTTAAATGCTGGAGGGTGAAAAGGTCAATTCTGTGTTTTTTGGGGTTTTTTTTATTATCTAAAACGTTTGCGTACTAATGGTTCTTAGTGTGTTTTTATTCTGTGCTTCTTTGTAAGTGTCGTATAAGGATACAAAACTACTGAATTTCAAATTTGAACTTATCAGAATTAATAGAAATTTGCTTAAATTGTAAATGGACCCATTCTCACTCACACACACACACACACACACGCACACGATGCTGGAAGCTACCATGCAGGGAATGGTAGCTTCCAGATTCCGTCCACCATCAGGAGCAATTGGGGGTTCGGTGTCTTGCTCAGTGACGCCTCGAGAAGAACTCTGGACAGGAGATTGAACAGTCAAACCTATGGTTACAGGACACTTATCTTACCCACTGAGCCATCCTTCCCAAAAGAAAAGAAGGCTGTGCTTCTTTTGCACATAAAGAAGCAAACATGGCCCTAGATATTTAAAATCCATGTAAAGTTGAGGGATTGTGCAAAAATCAACTTTTTGGAAATTTCTATCATGTTTGAATTTTTTTCTGACTTTTAAGGGTTATTTGGGGGGCACAAATCACATTTTGAGCTAAGTAAAGGTACAAGTACTATATAAATATACAAATGCTGTGAGTTAAAAACCTTTTTATCCAACAAAAGGGAACAATCGCTCCTCCAAGTTACATCATTAAGAAAAATAATGTGTAAGTAAATATGCATGTAGAAGTTAGATGAATACTGCTTCATCAAAAAAAGATCTGATTAGTTTATGAACGCATTTCTTTCCTAATAAATGTGCATAGAAATACTGTATTTTCATTGCTACATTGTTTTCAGGAGTTGTAATTTTTTTTTAAAAGAAAAAAAACATTGAGTTTTTTGAGTATTGTTGGGAAAAACAAGCTTTTAGATTATAACATTTGTTTTAAATGTGGGCTGGTTAAAGTGCATCTTTAGAAAAACTACTCAAATGTTCTCAATCACATAATTGCATATATTTTTTGTGTTGCAGGGTTTTCCAACTGAGTTTACCCTGAAATTCAGTTTGTCTAAATCTTATTATGTCCCTTTTGGATTTTTCTCTTTTTTCTCTCCACAAAACTGTCTGATTCAATCTTTCATACAATTCAACATTGCTATTTTTCACGTGGACAAAAGCTAAATACACTCTTTTAATTGGATGTCTTTTTTGGTTGTCTAAAATAAAATCACTTTAAGCGAGATACCGTCTTTTGTTTTTACAGCTCTTCGAGTGACAGTAGTTCTTTCTGAATCATTTTAATTAAATATGCAGAAAGTTGAATGCTAACAAGTTCAGTGACCCGAGAGTTTTAGAAACTGCCACTGTATCTTTATTGAAGCCCTCAGTGACTTTTTCAGCCTCTTTCACTGCAAAATTAGACTTAGATTAGGGTATTTTATTTGTAGCTCAGAACTTTGTATTTCTCATGGGAACAGCTATTATAAATGGCTGGTTTTTTAATGCATATAACTGTAGATTAATATTTTGAGTCAGGTTTTTGGGAAAGTCGCAAAGTTGTATTTGCAAGCAATTGATTACCTAATTATTGCTATTTTTATAAATGTGAAATTGCTGCAAAAAAATCAAATTAATGTAACATCAATGCCAACTGTAAAACTCTACATTTTTACAAATGCACAGGAAGCTTTTGTTACACAACATTTCTAAGAACCACAATGGTGTAAATGCATTGAGGAAAAGGTTTGAGCTCAGCACACAATCGACTATCAAGACAGTAAAATGGAACTGTACAGTATGGCCTTAAAAACATTTTCTGACTCATTCAGATAGCAAGTTGATATTACCTGCATAACTGGAGGTGCTATCTGCCAGAGATGAACAAACACTATCTCACAAATAAAATCAACTTTCATTGTAGTACAGATGAATTTTAGCAGGTCATTTGTCACAATGTCCACAAAGAGAAATACCCTGAAAGTGAAAAGAAAGAACTAAAATATTGTCTGTTACAGATTAGATGCATGATGAATGCAAAAACCCCTCTGATGTACAGTAGATATGAAAGGTGGATTCCTGCTGAATACACAAACAACAAAACCATGTCTTAAATACCATTACATACTGAAGAGTGAAACCAATGCTACTAATAAAACTCTTATTTGCAGAAGAGGACAAACAGCCGTGCTGGAAACATCACCTCAGATTTCCCATAAAAAAAATATGTTGAAATTCATTACTTCAAGCCGGAGGCTGACTTCCTCAATCTTTTCCAATGAAACAATGGCTCCAGTTTTGAAAGGGTTACTTCTTAGCCACTTCACAGTTGGTAGGGAACAAGTCAAGTTCAAAATGCTCGAAGCGTCGTGGATTTCCCTCTGGTTAGAGAGGAGTTTGTCTTCAGTGGGAAACTCATAAATATGTCAAGATCCCTCAGTAGTGGTGGCATTTTTGAAGACACTACTTCAGTTGTAATGAAGGATTAGAGGAGCAGAGCTATTGCTTATCTAAATAAAAGGAAATTCACCCAAGCAAATCAGGAATCTGATAAGAGCGATGTCTGATCACCTGGATTTGGAGGAGGTCCAAGCAAAAATCAACCCTAAGGCTGCTGCATACTGAGACACACTGGATGGATTATATGTCTCTTTTAGCCTTGAAACATCAGAGGCTGAAAAGCATTGCAATGAGCAGTGGTTTTAGGCTCATTCAATGTCATATTGACTTTTTTTAAAAAAACTGCCATTAAAGTCTTTTTATATCAAACTAAAATATAAAACTATTTTAAAAATGTATTCTCTCATAATAAAATTGCCAAAAGTAGGTTTCAATTTAGTAATGTGTTATTTTTCTAATGTGACTTTATTTCTTTTTACAATATCTTGTAGTTGTTTTGGCTCTGAATTGTCTGAAGGCAGAGTAAAAAAGAAAACTTTACTTTCCAAGCCTCATACACATTTTCTTTACAGAGTGAGTGAATTAAATAGAAAATATTCCCAATAAAACAGGAAGGATTTCTATATTTTAGTCGGGATTGCAGTAATGGGTGTACTGTGGAATGCTGACTTTTGGGGTTTCTTGTTTAAGAGGATAAGGTTGTTTTTCTGATTTATTTTCTCATTTCCTGGGGCTGTAGCACCTCTGGGATGATCATACACAGTATACTGTACATATGTATATGAACTACGAGAGCTCACAGGTTTACCTTTGGTGTTAACTTTCTGTAATCCCCTCCACGGTGGATCCACGAGCTTTGGTGACTAGCTTCTTCTCGGCAGGTTAGCTGTGGTTTCAGATTCCGTCCATTTAATTATTAAGACCTATAGGGTGACAACCCCATCTCATTTCTGTCTTGATTTGAGAGCAGTTTTCTCACCATGCTCTTGGTTGTGTGTTGGATCTTGCTTTTTGGTGTTGTGACATCTTTTTAAGAATAGATGAACATACACACCAGTGTTGCCAGGTGGGAGATTGGATTATCGTACAAAATACGTAACATTATCGTGTTTTATCCAAAATGATCGTATACCCGTTAAAAAACACGCCTATTGACGAGGTATACACTCTTTTATGTTAAATAACACGCTTTGAATCCACTCGCAAGGCCGTGGGAGTGAAACAAGAGTTTAAGAAACTTAGAAAGAAATTGGTACGGGCGGGACTTAGGAGACAGACAGGAAGTGAGAATGTATAATACAGTAAAAAAAAAAGGAAGAAACTAGCGGCACGTTAAGAATACATCTAAGACTTTAATTTTCACTAATTTTTGTTGATTACCTTCATACTTAATCCCCGAAGGACAATTTGAGTGCTGCTGTGTAAACATCTTGATGCCCCCTGGCCGCTATCCACTGGCCGGTCGCACTGTGTCCAACCTGGCAACCCAAAAGCTGGAGACCGTAATGGGTCCACAAAGGGAGAACGAGAAATAAAACAAAATATTAAAGTCCAAAAGTGCGCGCAAAATAAAATCTCCACAACGAAACAAAACATAGCCAAATAAAGGGACAGATACTCAGCGGAAGTAGACGATTAAAGGCTAAAAAACAAACAAACAAAAAAACAAACAAGGAACACTACTGCAGTCCGGCGCAGCAGGCGGCAGCGTTCGAGGGCAGCAGGTGGCAGTCGTCCGGTGCAGTAGGCGGCAGCTTTCCTGGGCAGCAGGCGGCAGCGCCTTTATAAGGCTAACTTAGACAAAATACTGCGCGATTACAAACTTCTGTGTAAATTGAATGATCAAATGTGAACTATGTGAGGCAACATATGAAGATACCCAACGAAAATTATATGATTAGAAATTAAAGTTAGAGGCTTGGATTGATTCTTGGTGTGCCGCTAGTTTCTTCCAATTTTTTTTTGTCACTGTATAGTTCGACCATTCCTTTTTATTTCACTGAGAGATCCAGTGTTTGAAACTCAAAGTTGCTGCGATGACCGCCTCCCATCTTTCTGTTTTTCACTTGTTGGAAATGCTACCAGAGGCGGATCCCGAATTTTCTAAAGGGGGCATAGGGTGCGCACTTGGGTGCCCTGAATCCGCCCCTGCTATGGGCCGTTGACTCGTTTGTTCTCGCCAAGTCTTGCGATAACATTGCCAAAAGACATAATCTTTTTGTTTCAATGAAAAACACAAGTCCGGTCATTAGGGGTGGATCCAGAGGGAGGAGGGGGGCAATGGGAGATACATGTCCCACCCCCATTTTGGTCTCCTTGCGGGGCCAGCGAATGGGCCACCAAAATGCAGGAAAATGACTTTTTCTTTCAAACTGTTTTCTGGGGGCGGGGGATACCCCCAGTCTCCCCTGTGACCTATGTCAATGACCTTACCCCCCTTTTAGAAAATGCTGGATCCGACCCTGTATATATACACACATATCAGTTTTTTCGAATGGTAACATACACGGTTTGGTAACATATACAGTAGGGCTGCAACTAACGATTATTTTGGTAATCGATTAATCTGTCGATTATTGGGTCGATTACTCGATTAATCGGATAACAATGACAATTTAATAAATATGACTTTTCCGGCATATTATAGAATGTAATTGTGTAAAACACAACTCATAACCACATAAACAACACGTTGGGTTTATTACAGTAAGAGCAAATGTTTATCTTTCTGTCAAATAAAGAGGTAGAATATTATCATTTCTAGAAAACAATAAATCTACTTACTGTATAGAATAAAAATAAATCAAAAGCACCCATAAAATGTGCTTTAGTAGTACTGGCTAATAAAACATCAAATGTAAACTGTTGGATCACATTTGAAAACAAGAAACCTTTAACACTTCTGGATTCGAAAATGTAACGTTGTTCAGAAGTATCGTACAAAAAAGGCCCCAGATTAACATGAGTAAAAAAATACAAAAACATTTAAGTTGTGTAGTTTTAGTGCAAAAAAAACCCAACAAAAAAACATCATCTCTATTGTAAAAATAGTAACTTTAATAAATAAAATGACCATCTTTACCACTTATATTATTACAAACACAGATCTACTAATCGGTAAAGGGGTGCAAAACTAACAGAACTCTTTTTTTTTTTTTTTAAATGTCCATTGCGGTGTAGAGGAGGGGGTCTTGTACCTTGGATTGAATTTAGCGATCTTTTTTTTAAACCCCTCGTCTTCCTACTGACAGCGGCCTCATATCGGACAATCATTTTCCAAAATAAGAGTCCCTGAGAGAAGCGCTCTGCTGCGGAGTGCAACCGTTTTCCACAGAATATAGTTCTGTTGTTTCGTTGTTTTTTTGCAGACAATAAAAAGTGTATTTAGCGACCTGTAAAATTGCTTTTATTAGAAATAACATCGCGTATCGCTCCGGTTTGCCGGCTTCCGCTTCGACATGTTTTTTTTTTTTTTTTTTCAGATGTTCGTGCAGCGTCGTTATGCTTCCGTGCCAAAACGTGTCCGTTTCTCACATTTTGCATATTAACGCGAGTCTTTTTCAAATTTAGCGGAAAATGATCCAAAGTTTGGAAGATTTTGTATGTGTTTTTGTTTCCGCCATCTTGTTGAATCTGCCTGATCACGTGAGGCCGGGTTGAAATGAAGGCCAATGATTGGCTGCTATGTTCTTCTCCTACTATTTTGGTAGCTCGCATCGTCAATTTGCTCTCTACTGCCCCACATGGAGACCAATGTAAGTGCAGTTGGCACCAAAAACTTTTTACACGATTAATCGATGACCAAATTAATCGACAACTATTTTGATAATCGATTATAATCGATTAAATCGATTAACTGTTTCAGCCCTAATATACAGTATATGTTACCATACTCTATATGGTAACGTGTCGAATATATGGTATGGTGTCGAATGGTAACATATACAGTATACAAATCTAAGTGATGTGTCGTTACCTCAGTCAGTCTTTATAAACTGATGAACAGCATTTGGAATGCTTTTAAGCTCAAACAGTCGCGGCAGAATAAAACAACTAACACAGTTACACAGACAAGAAATCAGAATCAGAATCAGAATCAGAATATACTTTATTGATCCCACACAGGGGAAATTTGTGTGTCACAGCAACAACTTCCTATCTGCTAAGTGAGTCGTTGTAGAGCCCGATCACGTACGGAAAGAAAGACCTCCGGTAACGAAATGTTCAAATTATCGTATTTTGAGCCTTTTTTACTGTTATTGATCGTACATCATACAGAGGAAACGATATTGTACATTTCATTCCAGAAGAGTCCAGTCCTAGGATCAGTGAGAATGCATAAAACCTCCAAGGTTCCATCCAGGCGCTTGTACGGGGCCCAACCTTGAAAAGTGGGTTAATAACACAAAGATTAGAGTTTATTGAGAAATGAACTAAGCCTAACTAAGAGCAGCTTCTTTTTTTTAGCATTAAAAATGTATGTGTAACACTTTTGCAATCAGATCAGCAATATTTTTCATTATCTAAACATTTCATAAAGTTAACTCTTTATATTTTTGTTGTAAATTTTAAAAAGTCATGGCACTATCAAGAGTCTCTTTTTTAAGGTTTCAGACAGTTCTTGTAGCAACCAGCAATAACCTATGCTTTCAGGTGAGAAACACTTTGATGTGTGACAGTAGCAGCGTTAGTGTGGCATTGCAATTTAATGGAAAAATGGGGCAGTTTGATGTATTTCACACTTGTTTTTGCTGTGACAAAGAAGAGACGTGGGGAAAGGAACCAAACATGAGACAACTGGCTGGAGAAATGGGGGCAGTTTTATCAAAGGGTTTATAAGAAACTATAGGTGCTGTAATGGGAGAAAAAAAAACATGGTGCTTGAACCAAATTAATCAAAAACAGCTAATTAAAAGAAACCATTTGTACAAACCTAAATGAACTGAGGGAACTATTGGCTTGATAAGAAGAAAGGGTAATTATTGACAAAGAAGGAGTGAAACAAAAGAGCAGAAGGGACAGAACATGAAGAGAGATCCACAGGAAGCAAAACTAACAATGTCTGCAACAGAATAAGAAAGAAAACCAAAAGGCATTGACAGGAATCAAAGAAGTTTCATAAACCACGTAAACGTCTGCCTTTTCCATTCAAATTTTAACTACCTATTTTCATGCAACAATCTGAAGAACTTATACCTAATTTTGCCCATTCTGTCAACAAAAGTGGTCAAATTCTCTCATTGTAAAGAACTTTGCCGTCATACGTTCATAGAACGGATCTTTTACCTATAGTAGCCAGCAGAAAAATTCTAATATATTAACCGTTTTCTGTCAGGGCATACTTCCAGACATGCTTGCTAGAGTAAACCATTACTGTGATTTAACCAAGTGGAATTAATTGACAATAGTGCCAAATAAAACAGAAACAACAAAAAAATCGATACTTAGCAGTTGCTTTTTTTGTATTTATGTCAGTTGTGAACATATCAGTATCATCTAGTCTTCAAACATAAAGAGATGAGATGGCATCTTTCGTTTGTCACATCAAACTCCACGAGGGGAGAGCCGGTCCTGGAAAAGAAGGATACCACTTTCCATTGACTATTGTAACTTCTGTGAGGGACCAAAAGTCTGGTGCTATTGTAGGGCCAGATTTGGAGTGAAAAAATGTTCCAGAAGACAAAAAGATTATTTTGAGAAGGTATGTTCTTCTCAAAATAGAACATTTTGGGTGTAAGACTTTTTTTAGTAATATAATTGGACAAATCTACAGTCTGGAAAAATCCTCTACTTTTATTTGCATGTTTTTGTCTTTCTCTATATGTGGTCCTGCAACAGACAATAAACCTGTTCAGAATGTAGCCCGCCTCCTGCCTGCAACCAGCCAGGAAGATGACTCACTGATGACTAACTAAAAGAATGCCTGTCTAAAGTTATTCTTGTATACTTCTATGTAAAAAAAAACACTTCTTGTCTTTTTGCAAAAACAAATAATTTTTCACTGAATGCTCATTTAAAGTCCAACCTTCTTATTAAATATTCTCTGTTTGTTTCTTTGAACATATTTTTATGTTAAGACTGAGCCATATGTCAGCTGTATTGGGCCATAATGTGTTAATAGATCTTGTATAAGGAGTGGTTTAAGACAGGACGGTGCAGCATGGCAGGTCTGGTATCAGTGTCTCCATGGCAACGCATATTAAATTGCACTACACCCTCAGAGTGGCGGACTTTGGACAGTAAGAGAGAAAGGTGACGCATAATCTCCTTCCTGGAACGACACGCAACAGTTTTAACAATGGTAAGGTGAAAAAACTGTTTCTTACACTTTAATTTACATTTTATTTAACAGTTTAAAGTCTTGTCTGCTTAAAATGTCTTACTTTTTTTGCTTTGATCTTGCAGGCTAAATTCTTCACTCCAGTTCAGATAAATGGTGAGAGCAGACGAAAGCCAAAATATTTTTTCTGTCTGTTCTGTTCCTTGGTGTTTACCTGTCACATTAGAAGAAAATTCACTCTAAATGATGTTTCTGAGCATTAAAGTTAGTAAAAATACAACTGCTGTTGTAATTGAGGTTTTTGTCTGTCTTTTCAGAGTTTAAAGAGTGCTTTTCCTTGTATGACAAGAAGCAAAAGGGCAAAATCGATTCCAAAGATCTGATCACAGTCATGCGCTGTCTTGGTACAAGCCCAACATTTGGAGAAATTGAAAGACATCTACAAGTTCATAAAATTGGTATGAGCAATGTAATCATCAAGTTCCATCTCAATATAACAGATATTCATATAAAACTAGTATTTCAAAGATTCTGCTGTAGACATTGCTGTATCATAGAGACCAAGAAATTGGAATGGTGGCAAAATCTTTCCTTACCAGTTCTAAATATTAAAGTAAAACTAGTAAAAGTTCCAAAAAGACTCCCTTGTTTGAGATTAAAAAATCCATACAATAAGAGAAGTCTCATTATGAAATTTGCAAGTAAAGATTCCAAAGTTTTTTGCCCCATTATAGTAATTAAAAACTAACAACTTGCAAATATTTTGTATTTAGAAAAAAACGGTGAGCTGGACTTCTCTACATTTTTGATGATGATGCACAGACAGATGCAGCAAGAGGACCCCAAGACAGAAATTCTTGAGGCATTTCGGATGACTGACAAGCAGAAGAAAGGCTACATTCAGGCATCGGAGCTGCGAGCAAAACTCACAAAGTTGGGAGAGAAACTCACAAACAAAGAAGGTACGGTAATAGCAATTACAGTATGCTTTTTAATCCCTTGAGGAATTCCCTCAAAGAAGTTAAAAAAAAAATCTGTCTTCCATCCATATTTCCATGATCCATCTCCCCAAAAATAATTCTAATTCCACCTTTGAAGAAAACTCTGCATGAGGATGTCAGACTTTTTTTAGTAATATAATTGGACAAATCTACAGTCTGGATTTTAATTCTAATGGGACAATGTTTAATCGAAGCAACATATATTTGGCATCCTGATAAGCGTGCTGTCATAATGACAAGAAACATCTATTTTTATGTGGCTTCTTCTCTACCTCTCTTGACAATTCACTGTAATTATTTTCTCCTTTCATCTGTCACTCATGGCACATCCGCAGTTAGTACGTTTAATCTGGCTTCAAAGCTAAGCTTGGAAACTTGTCGACAATTACAAGCCGCTTCCCCAAATCTGCTGAAATTTGCCAACCTTGTCTCCGCACAGCCGTCCTACAACATGCCCTTGTGTAATAGCGCTTCATCTTGTATTAACTCTGTGTCCTAACTGCCTTCTCCCTCCATCTGCAAGTAGGCATGTACTCTCTGAAGCCACCATTTTATTGGTTTTTCTGTAGAGTGTTTTGTTTGAAATAACTGGGTCTTAATATAAATACAGCTTTTTGTTATTCTTGTTTGCCTGGTGGGTCAAACAGGGCTCCAAGAGCTGAAAGATACTGTATGCTATAGAAATTCAAAAATGAGCATGTTCATATGCTGTCTGATTGGAAATAGTTTTCTAAATTTTTAGAGGTTCACCTCTACTGAACCGCTTATCCCTAAAACGGGTTGCAGGGCGTGCTGGAATTTATCCTGGCTGATTTCAGGCAAGAGGCAGTACACACCCTGAACAAGTTACCAGTCTGTCGCAGGGCCACACACACACACAACCATCCACACACAGTGATTCCTAGGGGCAATTGCTTTATATAGTACGTTTAGAAATGGACCTGAAACTGGGTTGCCACTGCCCTGTTTTGAATTGAGTTATATAAACTAGTTAGAGAAATGCCATCGACAAACAAGGTTAGTTTTCTAGATTTTCTCACCTGAAATTGAGTTTAAAAAAAAAAAAAATCTCTCGCAAAGCCTTAGGATGAAAACGAACAGCCTTGATGTGACATGCTATTCCAGTAGCAAAACACAAAATATGAATCTCAAGCAGAGTTGTGGTAAATGGATTCCCACAGGGATGTTGGTATCCAGTTAAAATCCTCTCATTGCACTTGATTTTGAGTCTTTGAAAGCTACGATTCACACACTTAATGGTTTCAAGTAGTTCTAAGCACTCCCATGGGTGGGTGTCAGTGGGTGGGCACCGTGCACAGTAAGCAGTTTTTAGTTGAAAAGCACCACTGCTTCTTTGTGTGAAAACATCCATCAAGTTGGTGCATTTAAATGACTGAATAGCAATCCAACTCCAGTGAAGGAGTGAGAAACAGTGCTTGGTAGTTGATCTGTTTATTGATAGAAATGTTGTTGGTGGTAAAATATTCATGTTTGAGCCATAATGCATTTCAATTATTCCTCAGTGTCGTAATAAACAACTTTATTGTGATTAGAAATGGGTGGATTCACAGGATGTGGCCCGTCTCCTAACAGCATTTCTGACTTTTTGAGACAAGGTTAAATTAGATTAAGTGGAGTTGTTTTGAACATAACATTGATAGATGTGTTCAGAAGCTAAATAGACAAGCTCCTATTCATTCACAAATTTGTATGAATAATCTTTCTACTTTCTGTCATATATGAGACACAAATGACTTTTTAATGTTACACTTTCAATGAGGCATCGGCTTTGATAGAAAATTCCCCATAATTACATTTAAATTCAGTTTCATTGTGTGATTCCAGTCCAAGAGAAATTTGCCTAAAATTCTGTAAAAAAGAAAAATCCCAGATGGCACAGTGGTGCAGTGGTTATTACAGTGGCCAAAATAGCAAGAAAGTTGGGGTTTGAGTCTCGGAGTGGGGTGGAGGCTTGAAACACTGGCCTTTCTGTGCAGTGTCTGCATGTTCTCCCATGTATGCCTGAGCTTTCTCTGGGCACTTTGTTTTCTTCCCCACCCTTCAAAAACATATGTGAGAGGTTAATTGGCTGCTACAAAATCACCCCTTAGAAGTGCGGGTGTGAGGATGGTTGCCTGTGTGTGTGGCCCTGCAACAGACTGTCGACCTGTACCATTAAGTACCATTAAGCTAAGTCTTTCAAAAAACAAACATAAAACAAATACATTGTTAAATTTGTGAAGTTCAAGTTAATAATTCTCATTTTTAACGTATGAAAAATAATTCACTTGATAATCACAATTCCACTTGCTTTTCCAGAATACTACAGTTTATTGCACTATTTAAATAGATGCACCTATTTAATATAATTAATCCACTTTAATGGCTGATGGTTGCAAAGTTTTTGGCTCTGTGACATGCTGGTGTCTGGTGAGTAGACGAGATAAGCACTGGCAACCTTGTGACCTGGAAACAAATTCCTATGAAAAATTCAAACAAAAGTGTTTATTTTTTGGGTGTGAAAATGAAGAAGTTAAGTTTTTTTCTCTCTAAAATAATTAAAAAACTCACAACAATGCTGACAGGTAGAGCTCAAAGATGAACAGTAACCATTACCTGCTAATCAGAATATCCTTCAATAAACCCCTCCAGCGTGCTGCTGAGTCTCAAACTGTGTTTGAGAGCTGTTCTAATGAGATTCTGGTTGATTGTGGTGAAAAAGTGTTTAATTCCAAGGTCAATTTTTGGGGGGTTAGTTTCTAATGCCGTTTACTGTTTTCTCTCCCTTTTCTGTAGTGGATGAGCTCTTCAAAGAGGCCAACGTCAAGTCAAATGGGACCATTAATTATGAGCAGTTCACGCAGATGGTGACGCTGCCACCAGTGGATTACTGATTCACCAAGAACGAATAAAAAAAGAGATTAGCTAGTCATGCAACAGATGTGGCTCAAAATACAAACAAATTGCGAAGTTGAAAACACATTGTAAATAATGTTCCCAAAGTTTGTTTTGCTGTTTTTCGGAATAATTTCGGTGATATTGATTAAACATAAATGTTTTATTTCACCCCAGGTCGTTTTCTTTATTGACAGAACACACAAAGTCAACTTCTAGTTTGACAAAACACTTTTTCTCCCTCTCGTCTTTTGACTTTCTTTTCTATTTCAAAGAAACTTACTTTTTTATTTTTTTAAAGTTTCTGGTATCAAGCAGCGTACAAGGTTATTAAAAGAAAAAAGGTAGGATTTCATACATTTTTTTCAATTCATCATCCTTCGCTTATCTGAGGACAACAGCCTCTGCGGGAGCCCTTACCTACCTTTTTCTCTTCCAGCTCATCCAGGGGGGTCCCGAGGCAATCCTAGGCTGGCTGTGAGACATGCTCCCTGCAGGGTGGTCAGGTTCTTCCCCATGGCTATCCTCTTGGAGAAACGTGCCTAGAACACCTAATAAGAGAAGCAGGAAAGGAGGCCTCCTAAATAGGCGCTCAAGGCACTTCATCTATCTCTTCTTAATGGGGAAAAGAGGCGGTTTCTTCACTGAGCCTGTCCTGAGTGCCCACGCTTCCTCCACTCTCACTCTCAGCCAGCCAACCCTGAGAAAACTAATTTTGACAGTTTGTTAGCTAGATTTTATTTCTCTGGTCATTGCTCTTGACCTAGTTGAGAAAGAAGCAGAGATCAACTGGTTAATTGAGAACATCATCCTTAAAACATTGCTTTTCTTTCATCATGATGGCTCAATTCAGAGTCCCGATCATAGTGGATGACCAAATAACATTCATGATGTGTGACTGGAGGTGTAAGGTAGAACTCAAAAGCATGGCCATGTTCAACCTATTTATTGAAGAGTCATTGAAGTGACTGACAGGAACCATCTGGTAGCCATTCAGAGTAGGATGGAATCCTGGGCAGGCTTAGCAAAACCAGATGTGGGAGGACCTGGATGTAGACAACACAACAGACGACCTGACAAAGAAGCGGTGGGCACCTAGGTTGAAATAAGTGGAAAACAACACACAGGCTCATATAAAACATTAGGGAGAAGCAATGGGAACCAGGTCTAAGGAATTAGGGCAGACGACAGAACATGAGGAAATGAAAAAGGGCATGAACGGAGAGAATTATAATCATAATTAGAAAAGGTTATAAAAGACCATTTTACTAAAATGAGATATTATTTGATATAATGAATAACAGGATGTTTACTGACTAAATAAGTGAGACATTTCGGAAATCTGTTTAAAATGACAAACACAAAAATAACTCATCTCCAGATGCTTTTGTGCCAAGGTTGTTGATTTAATCTCGGTTTATGTTGAAGGTTCAAACACTTGTTTATGCAGTTTTCATTGTAGAAACATCTCATATAAAGGTCAAACAACCTGTTAGCTTTGCAAAGTACAATATAGACACTGGGGAGAAATGTTTACCTTGTTTATTTTCATTCTTTATTTGTTTTTGCCTTTTAACGAGGTCATTATGTTATACTTCTTTGGTTCTCTCGGTCATCACTTTAACTCAAAATATTCAATACCAAAGTTTTCAGAATTTTTGTTAAACACCATCTATTGACATGCAACATCAGTCTTCCTGCGGTTTTACTCATGTTGGCATTTTCCTCGAGCAAAAACATGTTTCTCTAATTCTAAATGAACTAGTCAACATTTACATTTAATGAGCATTTTCTTTTTTTCTCTTCATCGGAAATTTGTTCAGGGCTTTGAAAGTATTCAAATGAAATATCTTACCTCAGGCGTGTGTTTTATCTTCCTGAGCAGAGAACATCTGAATGACTTAAGAAGAAAAAATAAAACAGAAGACACAACGTGCTTCTGGACAACAGCTTAGTGAGAATGTAGAGACTTCCCCAACAGGGTGTAAGACTGAACTGGTGTGATCAAATCACCAAGGATAAGCAGTGCTGAGGTGAAAAGTCAGCGGGTTTAACTGGGACATTGTGTGAAATGTGTGAGCAGGCAGAAAGCTGGAAACAAAATCTCACAGAACCAGTGATCAGATTAATGTGAAGGGTCACGTTTTAATCCTAAAACTCTCGTCTTATACTTAAACAGTGGAAATAATATGCACATAAGCATTTTACATCCTATCTTATGCTAAAACATGTTGACTGGGCATAAACACTTAGCAATGCAAATAAACTACACATTCTGGAGTGTCCGCATGATGCTATCTAATGAATACCAAAGCAGCAAGAAATGTCAATAAACTAAAGGCTGTTGTGTTTGATTAATTTAACAGAAAAAAAATGTTTTTCAGAATGTAAACATAATTACTGTACATCCCAATGTGTGACATAAATTTATATTTTGTTGCATATCTCTTGACAACCCCTCCTTCAGTTATATTTGTGGACACCGAGTGGTACATGAAGATAACATAAATCTTAAAATGGCTTCTTTGTAACTGAAGTGCTTCTGTTAACAATTACATGTGAAAAAGAGGCATGATTGGCCTGGTGCATCAATCATAAAGTTCTCAGAATGGCAAACATAATGAATGTACAGGTATTTGTTTTGGGTGCCATTGTTCCGCTTTAAAAAAATTAGAGTGATACTTTTAATTCAATTATAATTATCATTATTTGTTTCAGCATCTGAACCGCTTGTTCACAACAGGATGACGGGTGGTGCTGGAACCTATCCTGGCTGATTTCAGGCGAGAGACAGGGTACACCCCGAACAGGTCGTCCGTCAGTCTGCCACTGGGCCAATCACAGACAACCATCTACAGATATACTTATTCTAAGGGACAATTTCATAGTGGCCAATGAACCTAACATGCTCATTTTTGGAGGGTGGGAGGAAACCAGAGTACCTGGAGAAAACCCGGGCATACACGGTGCAAACATGCAAACCCCACACAGAAAGAACAGTGTTACAAGCCTCGTCCCACCTGGGGCTCAAACCCAGACCTTCTTGCTGTGAGGCCACTGTGCTTACTGCCCCACTGTACTGCCCCCATCCTAAATTTTGATTGTACTGTAAATATAAATTTCAATTAGCAGGAATAAACTTCCAAAGAAACATAACTTATGTACTTTGTTTTAAAATGAAAACATGCCTTTCTTTTCCACCCTTTTTCTTTGCAAGAACCAATTTCCCCTTTAGTATGTTTCTGTTTTCTCTTTGCGAGTCACTGAAACCGTTTCTGTAATTGAAAGAAAAACAATTTTTTAATACTTGCAATTTACGGGGACCAAAGCAGCGCATAAAGGTTTTATTGGGGTCACTAAAACAGTAAATTTATTTTAGTAGACTGGAAGAAAAATTTACATCTATTTTTTCTTGTGCTTTATCTTGAGCGCACAGCAGTAAATTACATGCTGGAGTAGCTTTTTTGTTTTGGTTTTTTACATAAAAGACTATCATATAGAAACAGTCCATGTTTATGTGAGCTTAGCAATGTTTTTAATGCAGAATGTTCTAAAAAAAAAAAAAAAGCCTTAATATAGAGCTTTTATTTTAATATTATGACTTCATGACACAACACATAAAATTATGCTTTCCTCAATTTTAAGTTAAGTTTTTCGGTTTATGTACAAATGATAAAATATTAATCTTTTTTTCCCTTTTGATAACATTGATTTCATGCAATGTTACAACATATCTTTTTTTTAAACTGTGTCCTATCGAATGTTATATCAAGCAGAATGATAAACTGTGTGTCAAGCTTTGCTGGACTACACAGTGGTGCAGTGGTTAGTACAGTGGCCTTACAGCAAGGTCAGGGTTCAAATCCTACAGTAGGATGAGCCTTGAAATACTAAGCGTGTGATGTTTGCATGTTCTCCTTGTGCATGAATGGGTTTTCTCTGGGTACTCCGGTTTCCTCTAACTCCTTAAAAACATGCATGCTAGGTTGATTAGCTGCTACAAAATTGCCTCTAGGAATGAGTATGTGTGGATGGTTGTCTGTTTGAGTAGCTCCACAATGATAGACAACTTTCATTTGCAGTTCTTTGGTTATACAAGTAATCTTATGAATGATTCACATTTGGGAAAGTAAGGTGGTTCTGGTTGTGATGAGAAATTAAAATAATCAAATAATGCCATAAGAATTTCATCACCTTTTATTGTAAATTTGTCTTTGTACTTGTTATTGAAAAGGAAAAAAAAACCTATTAATATGCAGCATCGTTCTTGGAAGGTTAAAGCACAAAGACTTAATTCCAGACCAGAGTAGAGCGAATGTGCAGATTAGTTAGATTGGTTCTGAATGAACAGACATCAGATGCACAGAGAAAGAAAGGACAAATTAAAAGTGGTGTTGCTGCTTGTAAAGACATTTCACTTACTCCAGTTACAAACTCCATTAGTCACTTTTTAAAAGACCCAATGATAGCAAGAGTGAAAAGAAAGGATTGAAGAATAAGTAGATGATAGCAAATGAGGACAAAATAAAGGATTCAACAAGTTTATAAAACAAAATGTCCTGTACTCGGTAATGATCCTGATGTAATTTCATGCAGAAAGTTAATATACATCCCTTGTTTGAACAATTTTACAGTTTTTATGCCAACTAAGTTGAAAACAGTGCAGAACTGAACATTTATTTAATAACATCAAAGAACCATTACTCAAGTAAATAAGGCACAGGGTCCTGCTACTCCTAATACCACAACATATGCAGCCTGCATGGCCTTTAGCACCAAGGTTTTCCTGTAGTTTGTTTTTGTAAAAGGTGTGCTAATAAAAATGTGACAGTACGGTGAAGCTTTGTTTAAAGCTGCCTGACCGTTCCCTACAGCCCTCCCCTAAACAGAAACTGTGACATGTGCTGCGTTCACAAAGGCATAAAAATATTGATCCAACCCCTGAACTCATTAAATGAAAGCTCCAGAGACGAAACAAGTAGAAATCCGACAATTTTCTCAACTCTATTCGATGAAACTTGTTTGGACAAGCAGAACAGTCGATATTCACTGATTAAGGGACGGTGAATTTAGAACATCTTCAGGCCAGCTTGGCTTTTAGTGCACTTCTATGTAAATAACAAAATGTCTTACATTTCAAAAAGATAAAAAAAAAACAATGATACAAAAATACTAATCAAGTTCAATGTTTCATCACTTGCTGTAGTAGCTTTTAGGACTTGATATATAGAAATATGGAAATCATGGAGGTGCTTAGAGAAGCATTTACTAAACCTGTAAAAAATCTTTCATTCTGTTCTGATTTTCTGCTTTTTTTTAAACAATAGCCACCCGAAAGCTCTATCTTGCGGAATCTATTAGGGATTCCCATCTGTGGCAACCAGATGCACTAACAGAAGCGCATTAGGTTCAAATGAACCAGAATTCACCTTCAGGAAAAAAAAAAAAAGGTTCACTTCAAAGGATCCTGAGTCCCTCTTACATCAATCAAGGGATGTGTGGAACACTAATGTTTTTTGTCCTTCAAAATTTGGCCCACACTTTATGTCAATTCACTGTGAAAAATAACCTTGTGCTTGTTAAGTTTCTGCAGGTGTTGAAAACATAAAAGAAGAAGCTATTATAAGGTTAATGTGTGTTATAAACAGGCAACATTAAGAAGCATCTGCTTATTTTACCTCCTTTCTGCTAAACAGAAATGGTCATTTTATGTTTTATACATTCTCATCATACGTCTGGAACGTTATCAAAACAAAAACACGTCTTAGACCAGAGACTGATTTGTAATTAGTCTGCACCCCACCAGAAGCCTCGAATTGTTGAATCTGCTCTATAATTTGTAATTCATTACCCTGCGGTGTAATTCATGTTCCTGTTGATGAAGTAGAACAGGAGGAGTTTGTTGGTGTCTCCTCAGTGATAAGA
Organism: Neostethus bicornis; assembly: GCA_902685375.1. Lineage (NCBI taxonomy): Eukaryota > Metazoa > Chordata > Actinopteri > Atheriniformes > Phallostethidae > Neostethus > Neostethus bicornis. The sequence continues at coordinate 12,075,839 of LR738543.1, forward strand.
TGGGCTGCTGGAGTGGAAATGGTCGATGCAGGTCTTGCAGCATTGCGCCTGCACATTGGGCTTGTGACAGAGACTGCGCCAACGGAGAGTCAGACAAAAACGAGGTGTCAGACGGTCACGAAGACAAACTGCATCTGTGCAGGTGACAGAGAAACAGAATGCAGAGGCTTCAATCAGGGGGAAGTGTTAGATAATTACTGAGTGAATCACTGCTGAGTCTGAGTTGTGAAACCCTAAACACAAGAGATTAAGACTCTGGATAAAATCAGGCAGAACTTGAAGAAACATTAACAATGATTGACGGTTTGCTTCAGTCTTTTTTCTTTTTTTGTAATCCCACATTCACCGTGAATAAATTTGACACAACAGTGTTGCAAAGTTTCCTGGTGGTGATCCCTTAGAAAACAAGAAAAGAAGAACATAATAAACCACAGGAAAACAGCATGCACAGTCTGAAGCTTTTTCTTTGTTTGAGAAAAGATGGCAATTCCTTGAAGAATGCTTGAAAAAAAAAAAAAAAAGCTTAAATTTTCCCTTTTTAAAAAATAGAGAAGATTATGCTTGCAATTATCACAATTTGGCTGCACGGTGGCGCAGTAGGTAGCAGAGTAGCCTCACAGCCAGAAGGTCATGGGTTTGAGTCCCATGTGGGGACGAGGCTTGGAACACTGGCCTTTCTGTGTGAGTTTGCATGTTCTCCCTGTCTATGCGTGGGTTTTCTCCGGGTACTCCGGTTTCCTCCCATCGTCCAAAAACATGCATCCTAGGTTGATTGGACACTACATGATTGCCCCTAAGAATGTGTGTGGCCACGCAACAGACTGGTGACCTGTCCAGAGTATACCTTGTGCCTTCCCTCGAATCAGCCGGCATCGGCTCCCCCAACTCCGTAAGGGATAGGCGGTGAAGACGTTAACTGACTGAGTGACTTGTCACGACTCCATAGAAAGTATCATCTAAGTCATTAAAATAACAAATTTACTGAATTAAAAGCAGATTTTGAGAATTGAATTTAATATCTTTCATGCCTTTGTCATATTATCTGTTCTGCCTTCTGCCTTTGTGACCCCAAATGGCTGTTAGAAGTTTTGGTCTTTTTTGTTATTTTTTACTCCCCAAAATCAATGAGAGATCAAAATTGTTGTATTCTGATTCAGTCTTTGTGCTGTAGTGATTAAATGGATTTTTTTTCCATTTGAATTCAAGCTGTATGCATCATGTCAAGCTGTATGCAAAGAGTGAGCAAGACTTTTACTCACTAATCCACATCACCAGGACCTACAGCACTGACATTGGGATGTCATTCGTGCTGGAGAAATGCAGTGGGATGGTGACTAAGAGAAGGAAGTTAGTCCACACAGAGGGGATCTCGCTACCAGATGGAGCCGTAGTAGACATTGAGCATGGCTACAAGTACCTTGGGATTTCACAGGCTAAAGGCAACCCATAGTAAAAAGCAGTGGAAAGCAGTAGTGGTGGATGTGGCAATACCAAGTGATAGAAACATCAGGAAGAAGGCGCATGAGAAACTGAAGAAGTACCAAGGCCTCAGGGAAAAGAAGAAAGCTTGAAAAGTGAAAGTTACAGTGATACCTGTAGTGATCAAGGCACTCGGGGCAGTAACCCCCAAACTAGAGGAGTGGCTCCAACAGATCCCTGAAGAGACATCAGATATCTCAGACCACAAGTGTGCAATCCTAGGAACAGCAAGGATACTACGTGGAACTCTAGCTAGCAGAATGTGGAACCACCATTGGTGGGGTGAGAAGTGATTTTTTTTATATATATATCACATATATTGTATATATATTATATATATTATATATATTTCCGTCCAGTTGCCCTCACATCTCATGTGATGAAAGTGCTGGAGAGGCTGGTGTTAGCCCACATGAGACCGGTGGTGAATTCCTCTCGGGACCCCCTGCAGTTTGCCTACCAGCCACGCCTGGGTGTTGACGACGCTGTCATCCATCTGCTGCAGCGAGCTCATTCACATCTGGATGGCGGTGGAGACATGGTGAGAATCACCTTCTTTGATTTCTCTAGTGCCTTTAACACCATCCAGCCCTCATTACTGGGTGATAAGCTGCGGCTGATGGGTGCTGGTGCGTCCGCCGTCTCCTGGATCACTGATTACCTGACGGACAGGCCACAGTTCGTCCGGCTGGGCAAAGTCCGGTCTGATGTGGTTTTAAGTGGTGTGGGAGCCCCACAGGGCACGGTGCTCTCTCCATTCCTCTTCACATTGTACACTTCAGACTTCCAGCACAACTCCGATTCATGCCACCTACAGAAATTCTCTGATGACTCTGCAGTTGTAAGGTGTATAAGTGGTGGGCAGGAGGAGGAGTACAGGAGGGTGGTGGATGGATTTGTGGTGTGGGCGGGAGAGAATCACCTGCTCCTCAATGTGGACAAGACCAGGGAGATGGTGATTGACTTCCGGAAGAGGAGGAGGACTGCTTTGCAGCCGCTCTGCATTCTGGGTAGAGATGTGGAGGTGGTTGAGGAGTACAAATACCTTGGAGTGACCATCGACAGTAGACTGAGCTGGAGGAGCAACAGTACTGCTGTGTACAAGAAGACTTGCAGCCGACTTTACTTTCTAAGGAAGCTGAGGTCCTTCAATGTGTGCGGCAAGATCCTGGAGACCTTCTACCAGTCTGTGGTGGCCAGCACCTTGTTCTTCTCCGTCATCTGCTGGGGGAGCAGCATCGCAGCCAGTGACACCAACAGACTGAATAAACTAATCAGACTGGATGGCTCTGTCATTGGCAGCAAACAGGACTCACTTGAGGCAGTGGTAGAGAGGAGGTCACTGAACAAACTTTTGTCCATCATGGAAAACCATGACCATCCTCTCTACCCACTCCTGGACGAACAACGGAGCTCCTTCTCCAAGAGGCTCAGACAGCTCCGCTCGAGAACATCTCGTTACCGGAGGTCTTTCTTTCCGTACGTGATCGGGCTCTACAACGACTCACTTAGCAGATAGGAAGTTGTTGCTGTGACACACAAATTTCCCCTGTGTGGGATCAATAAAGTATATTCTGATTCTGATTCTGATATATAAATACTCGTAAAACCTCCTTTTCCCACATGAAAAAAACAATTAAAAAAACAGGGGTTGTGGTTATACAAGTGTCACCACTATGCAACAGTGTTTTTCTTCCATTTTGCTTATTTTAACCTAATGAAGAACACATATTGAGAGTGTGTAATTTAATAAAGTGGAAAAACAAGGGTCCAGCCAATGATCCATCCATCATTTAGCAAAAAATTACTTTATCTCCTGAGTTTCAGTCACAGACAAGGATGGATGATGTGAATGACATTATCATTATCTTAAGGTGTAAGGCTCAGCCGGTCTCATCGTTCATCTGAGTGTAATTTTGACACCTACCACTTCTCACACATATTCCCTCATGGTAGTGACACTGAAAAGTCCTCCAGAAAGAGCAGAACATCTTTACCCAACCTCTAAACTCCCCACACCCCAAGGCAATTAAGCATCCGTGTGATGCACCTGGCATGAAGGATCAATTGCCAACATCGTGTTGTGTGACACCACATTGCATTCCCAGAGGTGGTAACATTTCTACGCCAAAACAAGTCCGATCTATACAAGGCTTCTGCGGGAGACTCATAATATCTGGAAGGTGCTTTTTTTATTTTATAGCTTATTGATATATCTGAAGTTATAGTGCAATTATAAAGTGGCTACTGCTAATATTCTCATTTTGGAAGCAGCGGCTATTTAGATTTAGGCTTATGGGCAGATAACTGGTGGCTGAAAACAAGGAGTTTGTAGCACTGTTTATGTGCAGATAATCACAGCCCAAAGCAACATAATTAATATGACATAGACCACAGTTCCCTTTGTCCTTTATCCACAGCAGCTTAAAGAAATAAATCAAAATATCTCTAGGAGCTTAAACAAAGCTGCTTTGCACAGCAGTGTGTTACAAGGATTGTGTTACCATGGCTGATGAACTTTGATGACATTATCAGTGTTTATGTAGCAGTCTATCTTTCAGAGCAAAGGTGGTGCACATATTAAAAATCTGATCAATCAATACATTTTGGTTTCTTTCTTTTTTTCATCAACGTCATCTTTTGTATCTGTGTGTGCAGCGTTTGAGCACACAGCAGTGGTCCACTCAGCTTGTCTAAATTCAAGCTTTCAAACTGTTTTTGCAGAGGTCAGAAGAGGATTGTTAATTCAGGCAAATTAAATGCAAAACTTTAATCCATTAAACAGATCTACCAAAAGTCCACAGATAGAATTTGCCTGGATTAGCCTTTGTTTTACCACGTAAAACAGATGGGAACAGATGACATTGTTAATTATGACCGAGATGATAATTTAAGGAACTTCATTGTCAATGTGGACCCTCGTTAACATCACTGCTAACATACTTGTAATTCCATCTTGCAAATGGTCAAGTATTTCCTTTTCTGCCTTTATGATTGCTTGGTTACAGGCATTGTGCTGATAGGTGACTTCTCTTGTTGCGTCTAATGAAAAGCACACATTCTGCCAGCCAGACAAGCGAACCAGTTGTTTATGGGGGCAAAGAAGAAAATCAAAGAAAAACGACAATATTTCCTGTTCAGTCTCTTTTTCTCCTTCACTTAACCTCTTCCTTCATCTAATTATTGGCTTTGGTGAGAGATAAGCATAGAGTTTTACTCCCATCAGTTGTGACAGGAACTCTAACCCATTTCTCCCTATGCATTAGCGCCGTGGCTGCCAGGAAGAAGAAAAAAGACCAAATCCATTTTCTGAAAGTGTCCCGGAAAAACAACTTGAAAAATAAGCTGTTATTTACAGCTCCTTTGTGATTATTGCACTTCTGCAGCCCGATCATAAAAGTGGTTATAATCAGTCTCATTTCAGAAAGTAATATTATGAATGGTTTTTGTGATTAAGTAACATTCTTTATTTCTTTCCGTCTCTGATTTTACAAATGAACATACCAATAAGCATTCTAAGCAAAAGTAATTAATTAAAATTTAGCTTTTGAATCAAGAACTTTCTTCATGAACAGAAAAAGAGTAGAGAACTAACTGTGGTAAACTGGCCATTGCACCCCCAGTAGTGCTTCGCCTGCATCAACCAGTCCTTCAGTGATTATTTTACAGTTACAAAACCATCTTAATTTATTAGACTAATACCAGCATCAAAAATGAAAAACTCTACAATTATTATCTTTTCTCAATAAACGATCTAGTAATGAAAAAGTTGTCATACAGCCTCGACATACAACTTTTTTTTTTTTTTGTTTATTTTGAATTACTCTATTCATCCCTCACCGGGGAAATTTGTTTGCTGCACTCCTTACACCGCAGCAGGCTGCCCTTCAACGGCGCCAATGGTGGGAGAAGTGGGGGTTAGGTGTCTTCTCCAAGGACCCTAGACGTGCTCTCCGTGGGACGCGAACCCGCGACCTTCCGGTCCGCAGGCGAACGCGCTAACCACGCGGCCACCGTCTCCACTCCAACTGCTCATAAACTTAAAATATTTATGTAATTATATTATTTTACTAACCAAAAAGATCGCTCTCCAAACCAATGCTAAAAGTCCAACCTGTTCTGTTGTGTTTCTGTTTTCTACAGATTTGAACAGGTGACATGTGCAACTTGGATATCTTTACTTTATTCAACTTCTTTTAATAAATCAGTCTAGTAAATGACCCTGCAAGTAAATTTGTTCTCATCTTTCAATTTTGTTTAATGAAAAAAGGTTTTACAGCAACAAAACAATATTTCCATTCCTGTCACCCTTCACAGAGGCTGTTTGCCAGTGTAGCTACTATGTTCTGACTCAGAAGGTCTGAAAGTGGTGATGTAAAAGCCTAGAAGGAGGTCATGAAAGAACAGATCAAAATTTGATTGGTTGAAGAAATGTTTAATTGCCCTTCAGAAGCACCAGAAGAACAGACTCTGAAGGCCTTTACAAAAGCACCACTGATTTTGGACTACCTGGTAACAAATGCCAGCAGAAAACTCTGATTTAGAAGCAGCATAGCCATTGGAAATGCCCTAAAAGAAATCAGACAGAACAATTGGAAATAATTTTAAATATCCATGGTCAAAATACATTGCCCCTAGTTTGCATTTCAGGTATTTTTTAGACTAGCAGAGAAGGCTACAAAGGTATTTGAAGCCTGCCACTGCAAACCATACATTGCAAGATTGAGATCCTAACATCACCCCAAATACTGTATAGTTTTACCTATCTTCACGACATGTCTTTTTTTTTTCATGTGTCTCAGAGCTAAAACACACTAAACACCACCATCCTAATTTACCTTGTGGAATAAACTCATTTTAGATGTATCAAGATAATATTCTGTTTGTCACAACCAAATATTTTAATTTGACAACCTAATTTAAGTGTCTGTTGAGAAAACCTCACAGAACAAGCATTTTCCATTAGACTAAACATCCATCAGGATCTTATTGGGCATGCTTTGTATTCAAATAGCATGATATCAATATTTTTGGGTGAGAAATAAGGGATTCTCCACTGATAGAAATGAATAGGAAACAACTCTTTGACATTCAGACATTGCTGTGGTAAAGAGAACCTCTACTAATAAATGTGTAATTTTGTCCATAGTTCAATCCAAAAAGCCATTTTAAAAACCATTAACACACTGCATACAGTCATTTTAATGGAAGAATGAAAAAGGAATAGAGGAAAATTCCAAGCTAGTTAATTAAACATCTAGGGGCTGCTTTTTAAGTCATTACCCTTCATCAAGCAATCACTGTTTCGGAATTTGCCACTACTGTTGCATTGAGCTCATTGCATTCTCGTTTAAAAACACAGGAGGGGGTAGAATTAGTTTTGCCATATGTCTTGATATTTCCCTCAAGTACCAAAAGTTTCTAATAATGCAAAAATCAAGTCAGTCTACCCACAAGTTCCTGTTGGAATAACAGTGGAGGGGAACGTAACGTCTGCACCCCAAATGACAGCTTTAATAAACAATTTAGTATCATTACTCATCAAATTTTTGCCAGATAATTAGTTTTAATCTGGACTGAAACAACTTTAGTGTACAGATGATTTTGTATCATTATGTGTAAATATGATAGAGAATCATGAACAACACCAGGTAGATTATTTGAACATTAATTGTAATATCTACACAGGGAGTGTATAACTGCCACTGATGTTTATAGATGAAAGCACCATGTGACTGATGGGTTTAAAAGTGAGAAAAAATATGCAAAATTATCACCGCTATTATGTTATTCCACATAAACCAACACAGTTCCCGGGTTATTTTATAACCCTCAAGAAAATGGTTAAAATGTCAACATTCTATTGGTAACAAGAAATAAGAAGCCATTGAATCCTAAATTATTCAGCTTTACACAAACAATTTAATTTTTTCTGAACTGCTTATTCCTGACAGGAGTTGAGCTTATCCCAGCTGATTCAAGGTGAGAGGCAGGGTACACCCGAAACAGGTCGCCAGTCTGCTGTGGGGCCGCATGCACTCAACCATTCAAACATACACACACTAATTCCTAGAGACAAGTTTGTAGTGGCCAATTAGCCTAACATGTTTGTCTTTGGAGGGTGGGAGGAAACCGGAGCACCTGGTGGAAACCCATGCCTACACAGGGCGAGCATGCAAATCTGCACAGAAAGGCCAGCATTCCAAGTCTCGCCCCCACCTGTAATTCAAACCCCTGACCTTCTTGCTGTGAGGCCATCATGTTAACCACTGTGCCACCCTTACTATACAAACAATATGAAATTCTATGTACAATCATATTTACAATACATACAGTATTATACAATAGATTATAATTGTTAGCACACAGTAAAATAAAATTTGCATAAAACTACAATGTTTGTACAAGTAAATATGAGAAAGATTTGTGCGGGAATCAGCTTTACATCCACAATGTGACCTTGAGTTAAAATGATATGAGCAGCAATCACCCTGTTTGTTTGCTTTCTTGTAGAGTGATGCAAATGTCTGTTTACTCATTTATGTCTTGTAATTTTCTATAATGATGTGCTTAAAGTGCTAAACTACATTTAAAAAAAGAAAAATAAAGTGCATCTGGGAAAAATGTGTGTCCTGAACGGTCAGATCAGGAATTGATATTTGTAAATTTAAAAGCAGCTTCCATTAGAAAACATCTTGGAGCAGTTGATTTAATCCATGTCTGGGACTTTGAGCATGTGTGTTAAATACTCACACTTGTAATAAATATCTTTTAGGAGCCAGAGGGATAAAGCAGATTCAAGTATCGCAGTTCACATGAGACTCGAGGCAGATGGTGAAGACCTTGGTAAACAGAAGTATTTTTCACTCTAGCTGCAAAATGTAGCTAATGAACTGGTTTCAGAAATAATTAATAGATCAAAATTAGTAAAGATTCAATTTGTAATTTATGTGTTAGAGATAAGTATTTTGAAAAAGAAGGTAGAAAACTTAATGGAGAAGCAAATTACACAACTGAAAATATAAAAATCAAATTCAAAATTTGCAAATACCCCACTAACGCAACAAGATTTGAGTACAACATATAAAAGACAAAAAAGATGGCACAAACTGACAGCAAAAGTTTTAACAATGGTCAAAATTCATTGAGAAACTGAGATGCAAAACACAGTTTGGTAGGGTAAAAAGAAATATGAACAGATTAGAAACTAAAGAACTCTGACAAACAAGGAGCAGCTGCGGCAACAGAAGACCACAGGATTGTTCCAAAAAGCAGGTTTAACAAGCTCTGATTGTACTCAGAAATTCCAAGCTGACATGCTTTGAGCTTCTGATTTCAGAGCAGCTGCCTAAAACAACAGTAATCACAGATTAGCCACATGTAGGGATCACAGACAAAAAAGGTCTCGATGTCCTAATATTTCATATGACAACACATTAAACCAAATATTGGACAAAATCAAAACTACTTTGTCAAATATTGGCAATTAGAATCAGTCTTGTCATCTTCATTTGTTTAGGTGAAATGACACTGAGGGAGGAATGCAAACTGTATATATATATATATATATATATATATATATATATATATATATATATATATATATATATATATATACATATTCCCAAAAGATAAGGTGCAATCACACTTTTTCAGAGAGTAATAACTGGAACAGGAATACCACCTGGATAATACATTTATCTTAATAAATCCAAATTAACTGTATTTTTTCAGGGGCAGGAAAGAACAATGATTAAGGTCAGCTCTGATACACTTTTTTATATCAAGAATGAATAGTCTTTTTAAACAAAGTCATATTCAGAAAGTATCAGAAATACAACATTTTAATCAGAGTTGAGCATTTAAATTCACAAGCTGGGAATTTTTTTTTCTACACCATTCAGTAGACAGATAAGAGCAGAATAAAACAATTTTTTTTTTTTTTAACTTGTAAATGTCTTTTTGTAAGTCTACCCTGGAGGAAAGTCATTTTATCAGTTTTAAAAGAAAACTACTTTAAGAATCCCTTTAGTATTCTATGAACAATATAATGGTCCAGCCTATTAGTAGATATCTGACTTGTTTGTTGTGAAGAATACAAATCAAATCTTCTCAGTTCATTAGATGTTTTTTTAGTTGTTAAACTACAATAAATCTAATTTCACTCTGTGGAATAAAACCGATTGTCTGACACAAGTTCAATCTTTAGGGGTTTTTTTTGTAAATCACATGAACATTGACATTTAAAATCTATTTTGAAACCACAGTTACTCTCTCTTTGTAGGTGCATTCTGTACAAGTTTAATTTAAACTTCCAATTTAATCACTGCTTTTTGTCTTCCTCCTTTGTTTTTCCAATTTTATGTAGTTTTGCATAAATCTAAGCAATGCGATGCATGACAAATTAAGTTCACAAGTGAGAAGATGTCCAATAAAAATTAAATCTTTACCTATGAACCATGGGAATACCTCAGGCAGGAGAACAGGGCTGTAATGAAGCTGGAACGAGGATGAACTTGGGTAGTACACAAGTCTTTTCAATGAGATTTGCTCTTATATGATGATCTAATATAAAAGCAAAACTTCTCAACTTTATGACCTTAAAAAATCTATGCCTCTGCCTAGTTTTGAAGGCATACTGAGCTTAATTATGCAGATTCCTGGGGCCATCGTTGCCCCGTCATGTCCCGGGGCTAAGAACTCGCCATCTTTGTGTTCTAGCCCACGGCATCTTTCGACAGCTACCTTTTGCTTTTCAGATCAGCATGACACACCAGCAACTGCATATGAATAAATGGACCATTTAGTTCAGGCACAGCGGCTAATTCAGTAAATGAAACAACAATGTCGGGCTGGACAAAGAAAAAAGATAAGAAAATACAAGAATTGACATTGGACGAACTTTTACTAGCAGGAGGGAGCTTAGAAAAAAACAAAAACTGATTTCAAATTAGCCCTAATTAGGTCGAGTCGAACTGGGACATTATTCAAAACAAAGTTAATTTTCCAACTGGATAAGTTCTGGAAAAGTTCTGATATAGCAAAATACGAATCAAGAATACCTTTATCAGTCCCACATGATTGAATATTAAAATATAATTCTGGTTTCAGAGCAGCTGCCTAAAACAAACAGTTATCTCTCTCTCACACACACACACACACACACACACACACACACACACACACACACACACACACACACACACACACACACACACACACACACACACACACACACACACACACACACACACACACACACACACACACACACACACACACTCCTAGGGGCAATTTATAGTCACCAGTGAACCTAACATGCATAATTTTGGAGGATGGGAGGAAACCAGAGCAAAGAGAAAACCCACGCATACACAGGGAGAACATGCAAACTCCACAGAGAAAGGCCAGTGTTTCAAGCCTTGTCCTGACTCTACTCTAAAAAAATCTCACCCCACAAAAGCACAATACCCCATGTTAAAATGGCTAAAATTCAAATGGAAATGTTGTGGATCAGCATATGTTTTCTTTTTTAGCCTTTGGCAAATTTTAACTTCACTGAAAAAACAAAACAATATCATAAAATATGATGTGACACTGGCTTGCTGTGAAGTGTCAGCCCGAAAGTCATTCAGCTTCATTTTGTAAAAGAAGCCGATAGGACAGTGATATAACCTCCTGCGTGCTCTCATATCAGCAAAACATTTTAAGTGACCTGGGGAGATGAAGCCTTCAATCAGGACTCTAGTGATGCAGCTAATAGTTAGAAAGGAGGTAAACAGCTGAATGGTGTCATTGAAAGACTATTACCTTACCCTGAATGAACAAATAAGTACCTGATTTGAAAGCAGGAGTATTATATACGTATCTAGTCCTTGTGAAAGATTAATCAATGTCATCTTAAGTTCGCCTTACTAAAGAGAGTTCAAAGCCATTCTCCTTTCATAGAGGGATATTAACAAACTTGAAATTCAGTCTATTGTAAATGGACGGAATGAATTATTGGATCACAAAGCGGCCCATGCTTCAAATACATTTGAAACATGTGACAATGAGACACAAGTTTTACTTTGATTAAAACCATTCAGGACATGTTGCAGGGTGGTGTGGGAGTTTGCATTGCAGCATCAGGATAAGAAGGTCGATGGGTGAAGCTCTTGCTTTAAACAATATCTTCCTATATAGGCTTTGCATGTCTTTCTAATGTTTTGATGGGTACTTAGTGAACACTGCAACTAGCAACCCTGCTGCCAGTATCCTTCTATAATCCTGAGGAAAAACAATAGCATGCTGGCAACCCTGCTGTTACTCTATGGTAACTCTAGGGAAAACAGTTCTAAAGAGAGATTACTAAAGGAGCTCTGTATAATTACAGTTACATGCTGGCAGCAGGGTTGCAGCTTCAGAGCAATAATATTGTTTGCTGTATCAAACTAGCCCTGGGAACATTTTCAAGAGCTCTTCTGAGTGCAAGACCAAGAACATTATGTCCACCTCTGTTTACAGAATATACTGTACCTAGAAATGATTATGTGAGTAAATGAACATCTGCTCTCTGTGGCTTTGACACGCTAGTGAACTGTTGAGGTTGCACCTTGCCCCTCGCCCATTTAAGCTCTGATCCCTCTGTAACAATGGTTGAAAGAAGTAGTTTAGAAGATGGATGTACAGATGGCAAAATTGAATGCATTCAATGACAAACACTAGTGTTCAGGGTTGTGTTTTCAGAAAAAATGGGTTTTATTTATTTCAATTGAAAAAAAATTGTAATTTCTTTTGATATTACGACAAATATTGTATTGACTATGAAAGTTAAACACACTGGGCTTCATAATAAGCTCTATTATATATACAGTATCTCGTCATATGTCTGATTTAATTTCTATTTATAAGTTTGTCAATCTGTGTTTATATACTGACTAAAGCAAAAAAAAAATCATACGCCATTAATTTCTGCCAAAAAGTCACTTTAATTTATCCAATTTATTTTGTTTTATCTGAACGACTCAAAAAAGTATTGTAAAGATAAAAAAACAAACAAACAAAAACACTCAACTTTTGTTAATATTTGATGAAAAGAATGGCATGTACAATGTTATTTCTGCCCATTTGCCTAAAAATTAAAAAGGTGTTAGGAGAATTTTATAAGAGTGAAAGAAGGTCATCTGAGAGCCCAAGGCTTCCTATGGGTGGTGATCACCTTTTTTGTTGTCCAACTGTTTTTTTTTTTGCTTGTTATTTTTTAGTAATGACTTCTGACTCTTCAAGTGCACCCCACTTTGGTACAAATGCGAATAAATGTTCAGAAATCAATGTTTTCAAATGTGATATGCTGTGCTATCTTTTGGGAAAAAAAACTGTGTGAGTTTGAGTACCAGCTGAACCATAAGCAGTGAGGTAAAAGGAAGACAGATTTGATATATTTTTAAAAATGACAATTGTTGCACATCCTAGGAAACAGGACCATGTGACACAGTTCAAAGTCTGATCATAGTGTTTGCAGTGCTTATCTGCAACAGATGGTTTGCTAATCCATGTGAAACCCTGAAGGATGCTGTCAGAATGGTGACGTTGGACTTTGGAATATAAGATTTTATTTTCATTTTTACTCAGAAAATTTACTAATGTTATCTGCATGATGGTAATGGTCTCTGAAACCATCTGTTAATCATTTTTACTTTAACAATTGTTTCTGATGCATTCAATAATAAATCAATAGATTTCTCCCCAAAAATTTAAGCAGTGCACAATTATTTCCTTTAATTTATCTTGACAAATATCATCCAGATATGATTAATTACTTTGCCAACATAAAAAACCATTTTCATTTTTTTGTTAAAATAAATTCTTTTTGACAATTTACTCACAGCTCCTAAAGAAAATGTTTGTTTTTAAATACCTGCCATTTGCTAACATTTTTCCACAACACTCCTTTAATGGTTTTGTGCAGACAGCCATCTGGTACAAAGGTTAGCACGCCGCAGATCAAAGGCAGAAAATCTCAGCAGTGTTGTTGACTTGCTTCCAGCCATCATGGTATATCGTTCCAGTTATAAAAACACCATATGGGCATTTTAGTATAGTTCATTAGAAGGAAAACTTGCATACATTGGGAGTGTACATTGCATGAAATGATTAATCCATCATGCCTGACAGTCATGCTTAAAAATCATGTAAATAAAATATCAGTTGCATGTTTTTTTTAATCAGAATTCCCCATCAGCAGTTTGTGCCTCCGGACATACAAATATCATGATCAGGTCAAACAAATATCTCTTTTGATTGAATGAATTGTAAACAAAACAGAAGACAGAGTTTGGGAAAGGTTAATATTTGCAAGTCTAGATAATAGATTTAGATGTCCTCATCCAATCTTGAATTTACAAAGAAAAATTTGCACAAAAATGATGTTAAGGGGCACTGTAAGTATAAAAAAATACATTTCTCCTTGGATTGATGCATTGGGTCTGAGGCGTTATCAAAGACATTTAAGAAGAAAAACACAAGTGGAAAAACAGACGCAACCAAAGACCGATTCTTCAGTGTGATGGAGGGTCACACACAGACACAACATGAGCAATTGTTCGACGGTGTGTTATCATGCCTCAAATACTTATGACAACACTTTCATACCTTTATGCCTTCGAAATGTCAGCAAATCTGGCATTCAGTTTCCAGCGAACTGCCCTCTGAGGAAGACTGATTACATATCTGATTTATGAAACAGAAATGCCAATGAAGTGCTGTGGATTAATCAGAAAATTTTGGGGGAAAATGAAGCACAAATGCAATGTTCATTAAATTACAGAAACACAAATAAAAGAAGAGGCGAAAGGGGAAGATTTACATTTCTATTTAGCATAAAAGTAAAAAAATTGGACTTTCACTTTTAACGAGTAAAAACAAACCAAGGGTAGAAGACATTTATCAGTTGGTTACATAGCTACAACAGATAGTTATTATTCAGAATTTCACTCAAACTAGGGTTTATGAAGGGATGGATGGTAGGAACTGTAGCATTTGTACATTCGCATGGTTGCATTAGTTCTCACCAAGTACTCCAGCTTTTCAGTTCATTCAAATAATGGCCTGTGGGGAAAATGCCCTCAGAAATGTGTTTGTGAAAAACACATTGTCTGGACTGTAGACTAAAGACCTACAAGAAGTCTACATAATCTCTGATTTACAACTAGCTGACTAGCTAGCTGACAAACTTTAAAAAAGAGGCCAAATTGTATTCCCAGTTGGGATGAGGTGTGAGGTGCTGTTTGGTTTTCACCAAACATGTTGTTGTCACATCACTGTTCAAAGAGCATTCTTTCAAAAGTCTTGTGTTTTGATCAGGTGCAACTTTTCAAACCAAAGCTTTGTTGGGAATAGATTTTCTTCTGGCAGCTTCTCTACAGAAGACACTCTTGATTTTCTCTAAATAGTCTGATGGGCAAGTGAACTTTCTGGGACTTCTCTTTGCAGAGAACAGTAACTACCTTTCACAGGGTTCTTGAAAAACTCTTTCTTGCTGTTCAATGAAGGACTCCATGCGGTTTGAAAATAACCTTACAACCATCCCACTATTATTGGGCAGTGACAATTGCTTTTTCAAGTCAGTGCTGACATGTTTTCTTCTGAATTCTCTGAAGCAGCAAACTGTCAAAACATCTATCTATGTATGAACAGTTGTGAAGCCAGCGGCTGCTGATGAAATATGTTGCAAACAATAATTTAATCAGTGTATCTGATCACCAGCACCTGTCAACAAACCCACTTTCTTTTTTCTGATGTAAGCAATAAGAATGTACTTTGAGTGCCGCATTTATACAGTTTTGCAGCTCTAGTTTCATTTTCAATATTTTATCACTAGATTATTTTTTATGTTTCTTAGATTGTTATGCTATCAAACTGTAGGAGGTTTACATACTTTTAATAAATCCTGTTATATCCTTTCAAAGACACATTTTGCTTTGCTGATATATCATCTATCAGCTGTAC
The DNA here is from genome assembly GCA_902685375.1 of Neostethus bicornis. Lineage (NCBI taxonomy): Eukaryota > Metazoa > Chordata > Actinopteri > Atheriniformes > Phallostethidae > Neostethus > Neostethus bicornis. The sequence continues at coordinate 12,091,307 of LR738543.1, forward strand.
TGTTAAAAATGTTCCTTTTTAAATCATTATGGTGCAGATACCAAACTATCTCAATATCAAGAACCCTTTTTAATCATACATGTGCTACTTTATTTGGTCATAACGTTTCTACCTAGTAGTACTCACTGAAAAGTAGTTGTGAGAAACATTTAATTAGCTAAAATGCTGCAATTTCTTGTGAACACTAAAGAGCCCACTGAAAATAATCTTTGACTTCAAACATCTACAGGAGTGAAAATACACACCACATGCCAGGTCCAAATGGAACCTTCAAAGAGGAATCAACATCAAAGCCGAATGTGTAGTTCAATTTTTTCAAGGTAAAAAGTTAGGGAAAAGTAGAACAGCCAGGCACAACCTAAATAATAAGTACGATTAAGAATTGGGGGATTTGCTTCAAACAAAGAAGAGGCAGCATGTAATTTTCTTGTCTTGAATAGTTGCTTTGATTGCAACAATCTTCCTCTTGTTTCAGTTCACGTCCTCTACATACCCTGTTAACAAAAGGGTTTTTGAAGCAACTAAAGTTAGTTTTTCCATTTGTATTGTTGCATCTATACAAATTGAACTGGTCATCTCTGGGTTGTACATCAATACTTTCATTGAGAATGGCATGGAACATCACAATGTTCAAATCAATTGGTTTTTGCCATTGAAAGCCCCATTCTAAAAAATAAAAAAATTGATCACAGGACTTTTCTTTTTTTGTTTGTTGTTTATTTAAAGATAATTGCTATTTCATTAATAGTTATCTTCAGAGGAGCAAGAAGATGATGCTTTACAGTTTAAACATTCTTGGAATAAGTAATGGCTCTGAGTAAGGGGGAAACAACACAAGTTAATTGGGGACAGCGTAACTAGACAAACTCCCAATAGTGTGAAAGCAAAGGCTCTCACACACGGCAGCAGGAAAGACTTCATGCAGGCACAAACACGGATTAGCATCAAAGTTATCCCAGCCGATTGGTTCAAGCTGTGATGCTGCTGGAAAACTTTGCATCAATGGTTTATCCCTTTGCAAGAGATTGATCACAATGTTTCAAACATGTTGAAAGAACTGTATTTGTACAATTGAAATAAAAAAAATAGAATAGAAATTGTGATGCTTTCATCAAATATCTGCCATTATCTCACAGAAGAATAAGTTGGTGAAATCAATAGGCTCCAGAGAAAAACAAAAGTAACAAATGACATCGTCATTTACTTTCAATGTGTACTACCCTGTTATGTTCAAATTATAGATAACTAGTGACAAAAAAGTATTAAAAAAATTCTAAATTAAGATTTATTCCAAACAGTTTTAAAAAAAGAATTCAGTTCAAAATTGAACAAAAAGGCATTGTACAACTTCACTTACCACAATTACCTTCTACATACATATTACATTTGTCAAATCCGTATTTCTTCAGATAGTGTGGAAATGAGAGTATGGAGCTAGTTTGTCTCGTCCGATTGTTTTGCCCACATTTGTGTTATAATTTGCCATGTTTTGTATGTTTTTTTGTTCCATATTTAAATTTCTACACATGAAATTTAAATATGGAAGATGGGAAGATGTGTTTCACCAAGAAAGAGAAAAAAAATAAAACAGATTATTGTAATCCTAAAAATTTGTTCTTCCTATTTTTATCTACTCTGGAATAAAAAAAAGCTTATATACCAAAATTAATATTTGACTTTTTTCCCTGTAATAATCTGATTAGAAGCTTAATTTCTTTATTTTCAATAAGTTTAATCAGCCACTAGTTGGGAATGATCTTTGTTAGAGGAAAAATAATTTGTCTTTACTCCAAAGCTGTACTTACTGGTGAACAAACGAGAGAACTTTCAGTTTTACCTGTCACAAGGATGGCCTTCTCTCCAGACCAGAGTTGTCTACAAAGAAATTTTTCCCTGTCTTCTTCATTTATACAGTAATAATAACCAAGAGGTGTGTTGTAACAGAGATGGGGGATGTGGGGGGGGGGGGGGGGGGGGCAGAGTTCCAGAGCCTTACCTACTGATGAGTGGAGTCAGAGTAAATGTGGGAGATGGTCAGCAACTGCCTGCAGCTGGGGAATCACATCAACTAAAGGCACTTTTGAATGATAAAAAGAAAAGAAGTAACAAAAGATGTACTAAGATCTTTTCCTAACAGTCGTAAAAATTTCATAAATACAGCAAGTCGTTGGTTTGAAGAGATGTGATTAAAGTAATAGGTCCCCATTTTAACAAGGTGGTTCATTCCAGATCCATTCAAGTATCAAAAAAGTAAACAGCATTTATCAGTGCCACATGAAGAGGCTTTTTTATGCACAATAATATGATAGCAGTCTTTAATAAATAAAATTCCTAGCCACTTCTTTGTTGAATTATTAAAAAAAATATTCTGTAATGCAGAGGTGGAAAATATTCAAATTTCTTCTAATCCTTTTCTGAAAAACTGAATGATCACTCGCACTAATTTAACCACGTTACAATTTATTTTAGTGTTAGAGTTAACAGTTGAGGAAGAATGAATGTAAAATACCACAAATAATTTAAAATCATCAAACTAAGCAGGAACAATGCTGAGTGTTTTCACTTCTGATTGAAATTTTGGTTACCGGTACTTTATTTATGTAGACAAATACAAGCTTTTCCAAGAAAACACATTGTGAACAACTTTGGCATACCTGGCATCAGTAGAGATAGAGATTTTACTTCCAGCTTATGGCTTTGAGGGTAGACTTCTTATACTAAGGAAATTGGATTTTCAGATGACCCAGAATCAAAGTCCTTCTGCAATCACTTGACTCTGTTATCAGTCAAAGGAATCTGAGAGAGGAGAGTTTGAGGACTCTCACTTCTGGGTTTTATTATAATAAAGGTAGCCATTAAAAACACCACCCAGTCAATTATGTTTAATTAAATTTGAAGAGGATTCCTGTTTGGTGCTGAAGACATATAAACAAGGTTTTCACCACATCACACGTGGTAATAAATGTGATACAGTGAGCCGATTCAGGATAACATTGGCAGCAGAACAAGAATATTTTTTTCCTTTTTACCTATAATCTGCCAACCTTAGCATTTAAATTACTTGCTGTGGGGAATGTGTGTCACTTTACCCACCAGCCTTCAGGTCACAGATTAATTAACAAGCAGATTACAATTTTTTTATGGCCAATTTTCATTCTGGGAAGGTGAGGGATGTAGAAGCCTCATAATGGAGTGACAACCGCAGAAGATCTGTGGGTACTTGGTGGCAGTATGGTTTGCAAGTAATGGATATGGTTTGAAATAATAGTATAAACATGTGGTGAACAAGGTACTGAATTGCTTGAGTACAACTCATCCAATTTTAAATATGGATAAGATCACAGAAGATGACTGACTTCAGAATGAAGAGGCCAACTTCTTTTATATCCCAAAACAAGAACATTGAAATCATCTAAATACACAAGAACTTGTGTGCTGGATTGAGTTGAAAACAACAAGCTGTCTGCACCCATGAAGGTGATGAGAGGACATTTTCTCAAGCACAAACACAGAAGGTTGCTGCAAAGCATAATTGCTAAGCAGCATCTATGCCACTAACAGAACAATATTTAACTAACAAATGTGAAAAGCTAGCTATGGGATAGACCAAAGCCAGGAAATGGTTGTGGTGGAGAAAAGTCCACCATGTAAGCCAACAGTGTACCCGACCACCCTTTCAATTGTAATGCATTCAGACATCATTGATACTTCTCATGCGGACTCATCCAGCACCACTGGCACAAATATCAACTGAAATCTTTCCCACCACAAGTCTGAGACTTTCCCTTTCTGCTCCCTGCATACATCACTTCATCTTTTTGAGGTCCCAATTTTTAATAAAAAATTTTCTGGCTGATATTCTATATTTGAATATGAAATCATTTTTAAATGTTATGGTCAATTTTTACATCAAAATCACTACTATTGGTCAATCCTACCTTGAAAATCTTACGCATCAGAAAAGGGGCACGAATAAAGAAAACAGGAAAATAGCACTTTCAAGGCATCAAACAATTATGACTACTGGTTGCAGATAGAGCACAATTAAAGGTTTAGTTGTGAAATGCATGGTCCAGTGAACACACACACACACACACACACACACACACACACACACACACACACACACACACACACACACACACACACACACACACACACACACACACACACACACACACACACACACACACACACACACACACACACACACACATCTAAAGTACATACAGCATATATGGTCCATATATGTTTCAATTTATACTTTAAAGATAATAACATTGAAATATTAAGTCACTAATGACATGGTGCCAAAAATTAATTAGTACCTTTGCTGTGACTGGACTGAATGAAACACTGGAAACAGAATTTTTTTTTTTTTTAAATTGTCCTCAGATCAGTGATCAAGTGCATGGAAGAAATATCCTCCATTTCAGTTCATTTTTTAAATCCAAGCAAAACGAGCTGGTTTCTTTTTATAGACTAACGTGACAGAAAAAAGAAAGAAAATGAGCGTTTCAAACTGCTCAGTTTTGATTTCTAACTGTAAAATTGATTGGCAGACTGAAATGGGGAACATTAAAAGACAAGCTTTTTTTGTCATATGCATGTTTTTTCCTTTTTTCCACAAGGGCAAAAGCTTTCATCGATGATGAGCTTCTTGCCAACATTGGAATGGGCCGAGTTGCTGTTTCCATGTGTATGCCTATCATCTTTGAACAACATACTAACCAATTTTTTTTATATACATTTCTTATATATTTAATCAAACTACAAGAGAAACAGCGAACAAGAAAAGTTGTGCCCAAAGGGAAACACATTTTTAACAACATGCCCTCTTGTGTGTCTGCCCTGCGACAGACTGGTGACCTGTTCGGGCTGTACCCTGCCTTAAATCAGCCGGGAAGACTTCCAGCAGCCCCCGCGACGCCGTCGGAGTTAAGCGGTTTACAAGATGAAATGATGTACATTTAGTCATAATGTTAAGCTCTAACCTGGAAGTGTTAGAGGGACAATTGTAATTGTATTTACTGGTAATTGTTACTTTCTGGAGAAGAAAACCACATTAATATCCCTTGCAAATAATCACACTAAAGACCAGCAGTCAACAACAACAAAAATGTCTTTCCTGAGCATTTAGTTTAAAACTTGGGCTTTGAAAATTAAAGCATTAGTGCAGTGTGTCAATTTATAATTTAATCACATTCATTTCAAGTGACACTTCAATTACACTCAACAAAAATATAAACGCAACACTTTTGTTTTTGCTCACATTTTTCATGAGATGGACTTGAAGATCTAAAATTCATTCCAGATACACAATATTACCATTTCTCTCAAACACTGTTCACAAATCTGTCTAAATGTGTGATAGTGAGCACTTCTGCTTTGCTGAGATAATCCATCCCACCTCACAGATGTGCCACATCAAGATGCTGATCTGACATCATGATTAGTGTACAGGTGTCCCTTATACTGCACACAATAAAAGGCCACCCTGAAATGTGCATTTTGTTTTTGCTTTATTGGCGGTCTGGGGACTCAGAACCAGTCAGTATCTGGTGTGACCACCATTTGCCTCATGCAGTGCAACACATCTTCTTCGCATAGAGTTTATCAGATTGTCTATTGTGGCCTGTGGAATGTTGGTCCACTCCTCTTCAATGGCTGAGCGAAGTTGCTGGATATTAGTGGGAACTGGTGCACGCTGTCGTATACGCCGGTCAAGCACATCCCAAACATGTTCAATGAGTGACATGTCCGGTGAGTATGCTGGCCATGCAAGAACTGGGACATTTTCAGCTTCCAAGAATTGTGTACAGATCCTTGCAACATGGGGCAGTGCATTATCTTGCTGAAACATGAGGTGATGTTCATGGATGGATGGCACAACAATGGGCCTCAGGATCTCATCACGGTATCTCTGTGCATTCAAAATGCCATCAATAAAATGCACCTGTGTTCTTCGGCCATAACAGATGCCTGCCCATACCATAACCCCATCACCACCATGGGCCACTCGATCCACAACATTGACATCAGCAAAGCGCTCACCCACACGACGCCACACACGTTGTCTGCCATCTGCCCTGAACAATGTAAACCGAGATTCATCCGTGAAGAGAACACCTCTCCAACATGCTAGACGCCATCGAATGTGAGCATTTGCCCACTCAAGTCTGTTAAGGCGACGATCTGGAGTCAGGTTAAGACCCCGATGAGGACAACGAGCATGCAGTTGAGCTTCCCTGAGACGGTTTCTGACAGTCTGTGCAGAAATTGTTTGGTTATGCAAACCAATTGTTTCAGCAGCTGTCTGAGTGGCTGGTCTCAGATGATCTCGGAGGTGAACCTGCTGTATGTGGAGGTCCTGGGCTGGTCTGGTTACTCGTGGTCTGCGGTTGTGAGGCCGGCTGGATGTACTGCCATATTCTCTGAAACGCCTTTGGAGACGGCTTATGGTGGAGAAATGAACATTCAATGCATGAGCAACAGATCTGGTTGACATTCCTGCTGTCAGCATGCCAATTGCACGCTCCCTCAATGCTTGTGGCATCTGTGGCATTTTGCTGTGAGACAAAACTGCACATTTCAGGGTGGCCTTTTATTGTGGGCAGTATAAGGAACACCTGTGCACTAATCATGATGTCAGATCAGCATCTTGATGTGGCACACTTGTGAGGTGGGATGGATTATCTCAGCAAAGCAGAAGTGCTCACTATCACACAGTTAGACAGATTTGTGAACAATGTTTGAGAGAAATAATAATAATGTGTATCTGGAATGAATTTTAGATCTTTAAGTCCATCTCATGAAAAATGGGAGCAAAAACAAAAGTGTTGCGTTTATATTTTTGTTGAGTGTAGTTATGTCACAAGAAACAAAGTAAAACAACGCTAACAGAAGAAGCAATGTGTCGCATGTCTTTTCACAAGCAAAAAAGCATAGTGAGTGAACACTACCCCGGCCAACTGTTTTTCCGCTGACTGTTCCAATGCACAGTCTTTGTTTTGCAAGTATAGAAAAAAACTCAACTGTTTGTCCGACACGCTTTGGTCACATAAATGCTGAAGCCCATCCTGGCCAGTATTTAATAAATGGTAGAGCACACGTCTCTAATTTGTCGCAGAACTGTTCAGAGACAGACAATCACTCACACACACACTATTCAGTCCCACGGAAGATTTCATCACGTAATCTAACACATGGGTACCGGTAGAACAGAGCTGGACTTTCTGATGGAGCTTACAAATACACAAAGGGGAGAGTATGCAAACTACACACAGAAAAGGTCTTTAGCCTCATCTTGGTAAGGACACAAACAATCACTATCTTTGTGAGGCAGCAGTAGAAGCTGCTGTGCGGTCAAAAAACCCAAAAGAAATTTTCTTCTATTATTTTTAGTGGTGGTGTCAGTCGATTAAAAAAATTGATCGAATTAATTACAGGATTTTGTAATTAATTAATCAAATTGATCGCATTTTAACGTCATATTTGCTAATGGTCTCCTGATAAAGAATTTGAATTCTGGGATATTAAAAAATTTTACTGTATGACTAATCATTTGAATACAGTAAGAAGAGAAAATATTAAATCCAATTTATTATTGGTGAACTGTGCCTCATGAGGCCAGGTGCATCATTAAAAAAGTAAAACAAGGGTTAGAGTTCGTTCTTATCTTCATCAATAAAATTGGGCTGCAATCAGCAGCAACCCACTTTGCGATAGTATTTGTCAATTTCTCTGTTGTAGATTTGGTCATTCACTTGCTAAATTCGGCTAGCCTGGTTAGTCGGAGCGAGCTCCCGGTAGCCACACTCGCAACAGACGAACTTGCCTGAACATGTTTTGTGTTTAGATGGTATGTCAGGCTGGAGTTGCTCCGGTGGTAGGAGAACTCCTTTTTGAAAAAACTACAAATTACTACGTTTTTATTTATTGTCCCATCTTTATTATTTTTGTATAAAACTTGCCTTTCAGTGGCTCGACTCAGGGGCAAATCCAGGATTTTCTGAAGGGGTGGTTGAAGGGGGGGGGGGAGGCGTGAGGAGGCATCCCCCCCAGAACATTTGAAAAACAAGTAATATTTTTCCCTGTTGTTGCATATTTTGCCCAAAGTTTATAATACGGTAATTAAAGTACTTGTAGTAAGAACTACTTTGACTGTCTCATCCTCCTGAGTCCTGTTCATGTCTGTTGTGTTTGACTGCTGCTGTATTGTTAATTTGCCAGCGCAGGTTATGTAGGACGGCCGAAAAGACCACAGGTCTTTCAACAGGCCAAAATTCAAAAGTGTAAGCATTGGCTCGCCAGCATTATGACGTCATAATTAATTGCGTTAACGTTTATAACGTATTTAAAAGCGGCGTGATTAATTAATCAAATTAACGCGTTAAAATGTCAGCCCTAATTTTTTGTAATTTGTATTATTCTACTTGTTAAAAAGATTTTTTTCATCCGAGTTAATTAGAGGATACATTCAAGAAAATTAAATAATTTTTATCTTAAGAAGTACAACGATGGCTTGATTACAAATTTGCAAAGAAGCAACTATTGAATTTTTTGTGGACTTGGAATTTTATATTCGTTAAACTTAAGTTTTCAGTAAAAGTTACAGTAGAAGGGTTTTGTGTCTTTCAGCACAGAACTGATCCCAAGGTTACTGTATTCAATTGGTAAACACTTCACCTTTAAATATATGTGAAACTTTTTGTAAAGTGTTTTAAAATGAAGACAAATTGCACAGCCTTAACACATACTGCTGCCACAGAAATCCACAGTTCCCTTCTGTAAAATTTGCAAATCTGCTTTTTCATTTGGTCTGTCTATTTTATTCAATCTATTTATACTGGTATGCATGTGTCAACGTCTCTTGTTGGCTTTTGTTTTCCTGTTTCCTTGTCATTGATATGGCAGCACACAAATTTCCCGGCGGGGATTAATAAAGTCTTTTCAATTCACTTCAATGTGATTGAATAACCATGGACTAACTGAATGATGATTGATGTGTGGGTTGTGAGTTTGTGAGGATCCCGTTGCTCATTTGGATAGACATTAGAGTATGCTTTAAAAAGGTATGGAATATGTAATATGAAAGCATAATATTTTAATGTAAATTTGCCCTCTAGCTCAACACAGACAAGCTGAGAGCAGTCATCAAATATCAAAGACATCTTGTTTGTTCATGAATAAATACATGTTGTATTCAGAGTTCCTTTACTTAAAAAAAAAAAAAAAAAAAAAACTTTCTCCATCAATTTGTAGATACTCTCTTCTAACTTATAGTAAAAGAAGTGAAGTAAAGTAAAGTTGTGACTCAGAAATCCATACTGAGGTAAAACACAGAGGGGTAATGTGGGATGTACTATGTAACAACATTTAGCTTCAAGACTGAATACATTTCACATATTATTAAATGATTTTCCAGCTTTTCCCCCTCAAAATAACATTTCTCCCAATGTTGCATTCCCTTTGAAGACAAATGGGTGGTTCAAAGGTTCTTACAGTCTTTATTTAATCCATTTACCTTTTGAAGTAGTAAGACACTACGGAATTCTCTAAGAGGCAATAACGTGTCTGCTATCTCATCCTCCTGCTACGGAAAAGCAAGAAAACTTCCCACCACAAGAAAATAGTTTTTTTTTCTTCATTATCTTTAATTTAGTCTTTTAAAGGCTTTTTAAGGTCAGTTCTTGATGCAACCAAAAGGCTTTGAACGTCAATCCTAAAGACAAAAAATAATTCTGTCCTGAGAAAGGAGAAAACGATGGAATAGAAAACACCTCATTAATCCCCTTGGGAAAGCTAAACAGCATTTATCTTTAATTCTAAGCTGTCTAAACTCAGGTATTTTTTTAATTTCTCTAACATTTCTTTAAGTACGATGTACTTATTCTTTTAAATTCACTCTATACCTTTGCCAGGTTGATTGGCGAAAGCAATTACTTTGAGCTTGTTTCTGATATCTACGTTCGTCAGCGTTATGTTATTGCCTTGAATGAATGAATGAACTGCAAAATCTTAAGTTTACAAGAAACTGATTTTTTTTTCTGCTGCTGCTGGTAATTTAATCATGTAGTTGTGATTGGCAGCATCTGGCTGCTACATTTCCAACATTACGATGTGCTTTGTTTTGTTTTAAAAAAACAATGTTTCACTAGTGAAATAAAAAAATGACATTATGCCAACTGTAAAACTTGTTACTTTCTTGAATTTTCATTTGAGTTTTCCAGATCAAGAAAATAAATAAATTTTTAAAGAAAGTTTTTTTGGAAACTCAAAGTTGCTCTTTCAATTGTAACTATGAGTACAGTCTATCCTAATTGACAACAACCAACATATTTCACTTCTACCAAAGAAATATGATGCAAAACAGAATTGGGACATGGATCTAAACAGTGTTCATTTTGAGCTTCCAAAGTTTTAAAAGCAAAATGCAAATTATCTAGACAATAGCTTTGAGTTTGAGATTTTCACATTTTTATCTAAATTTTGACCTCTATGCACTGTAACGTAACAACATAGCTCTTAAGTGCTCGTTGCAGTTGTCAACAATGTTTTGACAATCAGATAATGGTTGAGCAACATTACAGAAAAACCTCTAATGATATGCAGATAAACAAAACAGCGCCATTATGGTCTGTGTATATTGTAATTAACTTACCAGCAGGTGTGCTCTCACACTCTTGGAGGTTACATTTTTGAGTGCTTTCTGGTTGTAGTTCATGATCACATTGAGCTTGATCCACCTCATCGCCAGTCTCCGTCTTGGTGTTGACACATTTGATGAGTCGATGTTGCACGCCTCCTCCGCAAGAAGCAGTACACTGCACAGATGTTTGATTGTCTTGCTTTACCACTGTTTCCTCAAAGAAGTCAAGCATACATTTAAATTTTTATGATTACTCCAATATTTGTAATATTTCAATGTTTTGGATAATTATTTGTTAATTTTTTACTCTGACCAACTGCTGAACTAAACGGGCTCATTGTGCAATGAGCAATGATGAGCGATCAAAGATTAATATAATTTAAGCTTTATTTTCATTTGTAATTACAGAACTAATCTTTATTCATTAATTCCTTCTTAATTCGGTTCTGAGGCATGGGAGCGGGCTGCCGCCTACCTCAGGAATTACCAGGCGAGCAGCAGGGTTCATCATGAGCAGATTGCATGTCCATCACAGACTAAATTAATCTATAAGGCTGAAATTTCTGCTCCATAACTGACTTATTTTATTATTGAGATCAATGCTATGAGAGAACATACTTAAGACTTTTTTCCTCTTTCAGAGGTAGGCCCTTTTCTTTTTACCACAATGCAAAGTTTATTCAGCCAGAGATAAATACATAGCAAGTATTTTGCAAGAATCACTTCAAATTTAATTCCTGACATTCATGAGAAAACTTTAATTTTCTAACTCTTCAAAACAACAGGGTTATTTCTGATTAGCTATTTTTTTTCATGGTGTGTGGATTTATTTTGGAGGTTTAATTGATTTAACTATATTTATTTGCTTCCAGTGAAGCAACTTGATCATATACACATTTTCTAATTATTTAATTGAATTGTTTTGATGTTTAAAATTAGGTATAAAAATGATTCATTCAATATTTGATTCGGTTTGCGTTGGTTTGAAATAAAAGTAAAATTATTGTGTTTTTTACACAATCTATTTAGATAATTTTCTGAAGTTTCTTGGAAACTTTCTGCTTGTCTGTATGAGAAATAACACGAGAGAAAAAAAAAACTGCAATAATTTATACTTAGAAAATTGTTAGAGCAAAAAAAAACTAATTTTGAAAGTTTTTTTTTTTTTAACTTTAAATCCAAAACTAATTTTTCTGGCAAATTCAATTTTTGTTATGTATGTAGAATTGCAGGCTGCACAGTGGCCCAGTGGTTAAAACAGTGGCCTCACTGCAAGAAAGTCAGGGCTTCGACTCCCAAAGTGGGGATGAGGTTTGAAACACTGGTCTACTTGCAAGTTCACATGTTCTCCCCGTGTATGTGTGGGTTTTCTCCAGGCACTCCAGTTTCCTCCCACTCTCCAAAAACATGATTGTTAAGTTAATTGGCCACTATGAAATTGCCACTAGGAATGTGTATGTGTGGATTGTTTGTGTGTGTGGCCCCAGAACAGACTGGCGACCTGTTCGGGGTGTACCCTCTCTCTCACGTGAAACCAGCCATGATCAACTTCAACACTGCTCTGCCCCACATTAGGGATAAGCGGTTCAGAAGATGGATGAATGAACGTATAACTGCCAATTTCTTTGCTTTTCAAACAGTTGATCTTCAAAATGCAGTTTTATGTGGGGGAAGGATGGCTCAGTGTGGGGGAAGGATGGCTCAGTGGGTAGGGCGACCGCTCCGTAACCGGAAGGTCGCAGGTTCGATCCCCCGCCCAGAGTCCATGCCGAGGTGTCCTTGAGCAAGACACCGAACCCCCAGTTGCTTCTGATGATAGTGGTCTGCGCCTTGCATGGTAGCTCCCATCATCAGGAATGAATGTTGTGTGTGTGAATGATTGTATGGAGTGAATGAATAATGCATATCTATATAAATGTAAAGCGTCTTTGAGTGTCTAGAAAAGCGCTATATAAGTTCAATGCATTATTATTATTATTATTATGTTAGTAAATCATTATTTGACTGATCAATTTCAGCACAGCAGACATGTTTCTGTAGTTTTATTTTAATTTATTTTTTCATTTTGGAACAAAAATCTACGTATTTATTCATCACAAAAAAAAAAAATTCTTCACAAATCACACAGGCAAAAAAAAAAAGAAAACACTCTTGAGGGTTTTTTTTTTAAATTATAGTTTGTTTGATTTGTTGATCTCCACAGAAAAAATCAACATGATTTTTATTCTGCCACTCTGGCTTGTTTCCATGATTAGTTTATCTTCTAAGAACAGAAAAACTTATAGTAACCAAACAATTTGTTAGGTTTGGGCTTCCATTACCAAAACAATAAAAAGACAGTAATTTGGTCAGGTTACGGCTTATTTCACTGTGTAGAAAACATCAATATGTTATTAAATCAACAATCATTAAAAAAGTTCCTGGAATTTAAAGTTAGGTCCTCTCAACTCAAATTTGCTTTTAGTCTGAAGAAATCTGATAAAATCAGCTCTAAATACAACAACACATCAAATCTTTTTTACATATTTTATTTTTAATGTCTGCTTTTTTAAATTGGATTTCATCTTAAAAACTTCTACTTTCAGCTTAATGTAGTCTGTCACAGACTAGAAAGATCGACATGCGAAATGTATTATTTTAACTGAAAGTAAATCAATATCTATTTCACACCCCTTTAGGATTCTGGAAATTTAATCATATCAATTTAGTGTTGCACAGTTTATAAAATTGCTCTCGATACAATCAAATGAAAACTACCTGTCCCCATGATCCAGTCAGCCACTGGACACATGGCTGGCTGTTACAAGACTGGATGCTGTTAGGCTGACGGTCGTCATCACATTGATTGTTCTCTGGACATGTGACGATACGTTGCTGCTCTCCACCACCACACACCTCGGAGCACTGAGAAACAATGTCAAATGAGGAGAATGTGTTTAGACTGACGGATGATTTTACAAAACTAAAAAAGAAAAAAAAAGAGAGAAAAGAGGATTATATAAAGTTTATTGTGGTTTTCCGTTTGATTGGAGATGTGGACTTTGTAAATTTATTTTTTGTTTAATTGTAAAAATGATGTTTCAGTTAAATGTAAATATGTACATATAAGGATAGGCAGTTACAAGCTATGCTTCAGCCTATTCCTTTTCTTTGGTTTATTTGTTTCTTTGTTATATACAGTATTATGTTAAGATTTTGTAAAGTATGACAAATGATTAAAAAAATTTGAATCTGAAATGTTCACAACATAACAAAATTGTTATTTTGAAAATGATCAAAAAATGCCAAAAAAAAAATTCTTTTCTCCATTCTCTTTTGAACACTAGGTTTGGTTTATAAAAGTCAGTCTTGACCTGACAAGGTTATCAAAGAGGGAATGACGAGGGGTAACAGGAGAGCAGGAAAAATACTGTAAGAAAGTATACAAAAGCTGCTGAGCAGTATTATATTGAAAAGTATATGTTAAAAAATGCAAAAAAAAAATCCAATACAATTCAATAACTTGCTAAACTGATCAAATTAAGCTCAGGAGAGTATATGCGCACAAGTAGCTGGAGAGATATTAGACAGGAAACAATGTGACACAGTGTGCATGCATGCTGCTGAGGTATACCTCCGTGCCCCCAAAAAAGAACTAAAACAGTAAGGTTTACCCACAGTCCAAACAAAGTTTAGTTTAGCAAAAAATTAATAAACCACTTTATTGCAAGTCTACAATATTTTGATGTAGATTTCATCCCCTTCATGAGCTTCACGAGTAAAACATAGACAAAATCTTTTTTGACCTTTTTTGTTGCTTGTTTGTCCACAAAAATTTAAACTATTAACATGATTTCATCTGATAAGCAGATACAGACTTGATCTTTACGTTCAACTAAATCTTGGTGTGATGAACTAAAATTTGTCATTGGGCTCATAACATCTAAAGCAGGGGTCACCAATTTCTTCGATACCGGGCACTGAGTAATGCAAAAGGCTACCACTTTGATAATACGGTTCTAAAATAGCAAAGTTACACAGTGTACCTTTAATTTGATATTATTATTAATGATATTCTATGTGAAGACACTGATTGTTAATGATCCATCACAATAATTATTTCAGTATGATTAAACAAGGTAGGAAACAGATACATTTCAAAATATTTTTTAATTTTTACTAGCCACCAACAGTTATCAAATCATAAACTCTGAACCATGTTTGTACAAATGATCAATTATGTAAAAATCTAATCCTTTCAAAATAAATCTTATCACATTTGTACTAATCACTACATTTGCAGCCATTAAAACAAATCATCACATCTGTTACACTTAGTAACACATCTGTAACAGTACCTATTTCAATATATTAAAATTTATCTTTGCCATGGTAGTGACATGTTGCCACCAACATCTGGCATTTTTTTCTTTGTTAGTGGGAGGCCTGGCATCGCATGCTCTTCACCAGTGTACTGTGTCTTCTTTTTTTAATCTAAAAATGTGTAGCTCTAAATGAGGCTTCAGTTGCTTTTTGAGAGTTTTTTACCGGCCTCGTAAAAAAAGACTACTATTTGCCCAAAGCTGCCTTTAACTCACGGGCTTTTTCCGTCCGTAGTGCGCTGCCTGGTGGGTAGTTAGCATAGTAGTTTTTGTGACATGTACGGAAATTTCTCTCCACGTTGTGCGCTTACGCGTCGCCACAGTCGCACCGCAGATGAGACACACAGTTTTTTTTCACGTTGGTAAAAAAGAACTCTTCCTCCTCTTCCTCTAAGTTTTCTTCCTTTTTTCTGCCATGTTTTTGTGGGTAGACAACGCGCAACACAATTAAATAAAATATTAGACAGAACTAATTCGTGATTAGTGCTATTTTTAGAACTGGCCTGCGGGCGACTGATGCGGTCGCTGCGGGCGACCTGGTGCCCGCGGGCACCGTGTTGGTGACCCCTGATCTAAAACAACTAAGCACGAGAAAACAGGCTGAAAAATGGAACATAATTTATTTCATTGTTATATAACTTAAAGTTTTTTTTAAATTATTCATTTAACCCTGTAAATTGAAACACAATTTTTCAGATGATACAGTTGCGCAATGTGATGTCCTTGTTTAAACCCATGCAAATCCCTGGCAAGAGAAGTTCAGAGAAGTGTTCTTTGTCCATCAGCTTATTTTGCCAATGCCCTTAAACAGTTAACTAGTCTGATACCCAGAGGGACATTGCTACTTCAGAAAATAGTGGTGCAACATTAGAGGCTCCTGAACATTCTCTCAGAAAGCAGTGGGAGAAACAAACTGATGGGGGGAAGTGAAGTGTCAAGGAAAATATTTCTGTGTCTCCACAGTTCTTCAGAGGGATGTCTCAGAGGAAAGGAAAAAAAAAGGACTAATGTTTTTTTTTTCTTTGTTGCCCTCACCACACTCCACTCATGTTTCCAACTAGATGCAGTGCAGCTTATACATCACATAGAGATGCAGCTGGTCAAGATGCTCTTTAGAACGCAGAGCATGAGGAGGGGCAGGTGGGCTCATCTCATCTGCTGCAGGAAACACAGACTCAGTTGTGCCTTCTATACTAGTGACGCAATGTTAAGTTATCTATGATGTGCACCCTCCGGACAACATCAAAGTTTAATGAGATTATGCAAAAATATGTTTGTAGGCCGATTGGCCCTGTAGCTGACCAATCACAGAAAAAGACAGAGAATCTAGGTCCTTCACTCCTTATACTGCATTGGCCGATTTCTTGTAGTTTCTGCAGAAAAGAAGGTCTTTCTTGTTAAATGTAAACAAAATGTGTTTTCTGAAATTTGTTGCAGTATTTTGTCAAACTGGGACACCTTTTTACTGTTCGACAGACAGGAGTAGAGATTGATTAAGAACATGGTTTAATAGTGACTTCCAACTCTACATGGACTTCAGAAGTGTAAAGATTTCTCAGTTGTTGCTTCCACAACATTCTGTTTTTTCAGGGTTTTTTTTTTTTTTACTTTCATGACAAATTCACTTCTATTGGACAAAGCTGAGATTTTTTTGCTGCCTCAAAAATTTTAAATCCAGATGTGAAGAGAGAAAACCTAATGAAATACTGTATGTAACTAAAGTATGTCATATTGAAAAGCTTACATATTAGTATATGCAATTCTGCAGGGTGTTTTACATCATTTTTGCTTTAATGTACTGTTTAATGCCTTGGCGGCTATCAGTCAACTTAATCTAAAAAATATCTGAGAGTCTTTGTTGAATACTTTAATGTTTCAACCAATGTACTCAACCTATTGATCGGTTAGGATGTGTCTCACCAGCAAGATAGAAAAGAGGAGTGTTTTTCCTGAATATATTGCATGTTGAGTGAGTTCAGCTCATTTTTTCCAGTATTTTGAAATCTCAACTATTTTGAACCGAAAATGTATTTTTGAGCTAGAATAACTGAATCTCAGTACTGGGAAACACATGGTTTATTGTTTATGATCCTCATTTGCTCTTGAATTTCTTCAGTTGCTATTTATATTTACACTCACTCACACACATTATGAAAGCTCAATTCAAATATCAAACAGTATTTCTGAGAAGATGTTTCCCGTACTGCTAGTGAACTCCCAAATTTAACATCCTGCCGAGTAGATGTATTAAGTATTCCATCATGGTCACAATTTTTCCATTCAATAATTAACAATTGATAATTTAGAAAGATGTAATCAGAAAACAATAGAATAATCCCGTATTATCAAATCATTTGGGAATTCACGCGCAATACCACATGAATTTTGCATAACCGACAATCACAAAAAAAAAAAAAAAAGAAGAAATTATAGGCTCCCCGACACAGGGCAGAATTGAAGTCAGGAGAGTAAAATGGAAATAAAGAAAAAAAAATCTGTGGTAACCATTCATCAATTTTTTTGTTTTTTTTTGTTTTTTTTTTTAAATCAGCTGTCCATCTCGGAATCTGTTCTGGCTGGCAGGCGAGAGGTGGGACACACCTTGAAGGGTCCAGTTAACAATTCCAACTGTAAATATTTTTGTCGTAGTAATTTTTTTTCTTAACAGAGACGTGTTCATGTTCATTTTTTTTACCTCCATTCCTAATGATTTACAAAACTGCCATTTTTCAAATTTTTTATTTGAACATAATACTCTCACTTTTCCCGTTGCAATGGAATAACAATTGTGGGGGAGGCATTGACTCATTGGTAGAATGTCCTTCCTTGGATTGGGAGAAGCTGCTTCAATTGCCAGTGAGCCCATGCCTAAGTGTCCCTGGAGAAGACACCTAACCCCCCCAGTTGCTGCCACCATTGGCACCATCGTGGCTGCCTACTGCAGTGCTCTTCTTCTCCTTTTGGCATTTCCCTCAAGGGTTGCCACAGCAAGTCAGTTTCTTCCATCTAATCCTGTCTCCCGCATCCTCTTTGGTACACCAACTAGCTTCATGTCTTCCTTCACTGTATCCATGAAGCTCCTCTCTGGTCTTCCAAACCCGGCATCCTTCTGCCAATGTACTCTCTCTCCTCTGCACATGTTCAAACTATCTCAGTCTGGCCTCTCTGACTGTCTCTCCCAAACCTCTAACATGTGCTGTTCCTCTGATCCTGTCCATCCTGGTCACTCCCAGAGAGATCCTCAGCATCTTCATCTCTGCTACCTCCATCTCGGTTTCCTGCCTTTTCCTCAGTGCCACTGTCTCTAGACCAAACAGCACGGCCAGTCTCACCACAGTTTTATACACTTTCCCTTTCATTTTAGCTAAAACTCTTCTATCACACCAGATACTTTTCTCCACCTGTTCCAGCCTGCCTGCACATGCTTCTTCACCTCTTTTCTACACTCTCCATTGCACTGTATATACACAGTATATACTGTACACAGTATATATAGTAAATATATATACACACACATTATATACTGTAAATATTAACAAAGAGAAGGACTCTTTTTTAAAAGCAGAATTTTTAAAACTTCACACTCTTGTCTTTTAATTGTACATAGAAAAGATGACAAGGTAAATTGACAACAATCAACAACCTAATTGACTCATATAAGTGGCTAACTGGAACTTGTGAAAAACTACACACCAATCTTTCTCAGTTATTTTGCTCTAGTTTATTAGGAACTTAATAAGCGTCATCTTTCATGCTTGATAGAATGATACAGAACTATAAGGGTCTCATTATAAAATGTCCTCAGCTGATTATGTTTTTATGATCACTTTTCTAGTAGTTCAGTTGTCCAATAAAATGATCCTCCATTAGAGATCTAATTATTGAAATTGGGCGCAATATTGTATTTTAACACATATCTCTTTCCGCCCGCTGAAGAAAAAACCTTCACTATGGGAGATGTGTGGTGCACAAAACCGAAAAAGTCAGAGCGTTTCTACCAAGCTTTATCAGGACTTTTATCTGAAAGCATGTAACCATTGAGGTGTAAGACAGTGTCAGGAGAAATAATTTAAATTTTAATAGACTTGCAATTTAAATACCCAATGAGTCTAGCAATATTTTATAGGTCATTTTAAGTTAAACATTTATAAAGTTTTATTAATTTATTATTCATGAGGACATTTTCTTAAAAATGTTTTTTTCAGAGGAGTTTTCTTTGGGCTCTCTTAATTTTAAACTGTGACCAACCAGATTTTTTTATGAGGCCTTTCAGCGACACTGGCCTTTATTATGCAGCAGCTTGACAGGAAGGAGGTCAGTAAACAAGTAGTGTGGCATGCGGGGAAGGGTCTCAGGCCAGGATTTTTTATGTGGGCCAGTTGCGTTGAGCTTCAGCCTATGTCTCAGTCTCAGTCCGCTGTATAAACTACAAAAGTTAAAGAACTTAACATTCTCTAAGGAAATTCACAGAAATTGAGATAAAGACAAGCTTTTTTCGGAAGATGACACACAGGCTAACAAAAAAACAGAGGTTTGGCTATTTTAGACTATCATGAAATGTGTGTCCCTAAACCTAATGTTGTGTTGATGTTCTACATTATAGAAATGAGTTTTACAGATGAGCAGAAATTAAAACAAATAAATGCTATCAGGAGCATGCTAATGCAGTGTTTTTTTTTAATAAAAAATGTAAATGTTAAATATAAATAATCTGTAATCAATATGCGTTTACGAATGATTCACAATCCAGTTAGAATTTTACATAAAAACTTTAGTAAATTTTAAATATTAAAACCAAAACTTTCTTAAATCAGTTGATTCTCAACTTTAATGCGTCACATTTGAAGTTTTTTTGCATTCCGCCCTCTGCATATAAAAAAATTATGGCTGTACGCTGTAGCACTTTTCGAAAAGAACTTTCAAACTAGTTTAGCTTACCTGACCCCATGAGGAGGCGTACCATTGGAGACAGAGCTGAGGATTGCAAGACATTTCTGTTTTTGGTCTCGGGGAATTGGCTTGGCAATGGAAAGGTCGAAGAGGCCGTTGATCCCTGAGGTCATAACATTTGACCTCCCGTACCTTGATGCCACCCTCACAATTCTTTGAGCACTGGAACAAGACAAAATGTATTCTGTATTATCACCAGAAAGTCAGCAGCAAGTTGCAACTTTACGAGAGGCAAATTCAACACCGAGGTTCTAAAATAGAAAAAAAAAAAAGTGTCACTAAATTCCAAAATAAAATTTAGAGAATTTTTTAGGAAGTGTAAAGTGCACTACAAATAAAATGCTTCATATTGGTTATCTGATTAGGATGCCTCCTGAACGCCTCGCTGGTGAAGTGTTTTGGGGATGTCCCACCAGGAGGAGACCTAGCGACAGACCGCTAACCAGCTGGAGGTGCTATGCCTCTGGACAGGGAACACCTAGGATCCTCCCGGGTGAGCTGGAGGATGCAGCCGGTGTGAGAGAAGCCAGGGCTTCCCATCTGAGGCTGTTTCCCCCGCGACACTGCCCCGGATAAGCGTAAGGCAACAAAACAAGATAAAAAGTGACCACGAACCAAAAATGTAATTTGATGATAAATTAAGTCTTACCTTACTCCATTCTCCAGCTTTCCATAAAGAACAAGGGCGCAGGTAACACCGGCGAGCTGGAGCAGGCCTTTTAACAGTGTCACAGTCCAAGTCTGAGCCGGTGCTGCAGGACAAAGTCCTCCATACCGCCCCCAGACCACAGCTAGTGGAGCACTACCAAACAAAGGTGAAAACAGGTGAGAATATTTTCATAAAGGTTGAAACCTAAACGCATGTAATTCTCAAACCTTCACCTGCCTGTAGTGTAATTTAAGGATGGGATGAAGAAAAGCTCTGCTATTTTTATTTTTTTTTAAAATCACCAATAAGAGTGCAAAACCTTTTTAAAAAAATAATCGCGAAATTATTTAATCATGTTGTGACGTCAATTACTCTTAGCCAAATCCGGATTTTATGCGTTTTACATACATAAATGAAAAATTTGCAGCACTTACAGAGCTCCAGTTACCAGAAATCCAATAAGCTGCTTCAACAACTGGAGGCATGGCTGAAGTTTGGACAGTAGATGGCTCCTGGTTGGATGGATAGTTCAGAATAACAGCAGGCATTTGTGATCCAACATCCTCTGGTTGAACAATGTTTAACTGTGGAATAACATGTGTGTCTGCTGGAGACTGGTGAGAGGAGTCCGAATAGCTCCCAGTGCTGCTTTCCATTGTGGAAGAAATGACCTCCTCATTGTAGTCAAAATCCTTTAAATTGAACAAAAAAGGCTGGGATGTTGAGTCTTTTCTATCTGTTTCATCATAAAAATGCATTGTAGGCACCTGTTCAGTTGTAACTTTCAGGAAAGCAGCTGGAGTTGCCTGAGTGGCTCCTGGAGGTTTGGTGGGAGGTAAAATATTTGTTCCAGTTAAGGATGTGGAATCTGAAGTCTCTTGGTTACCTGAGATAAGTAGTGAAGAAATACCGAGAGGAATGGGTTCCTCTGAGTACGGAGATGAAGTTGAGCCGAGGTCATGGTTTCTCTCCTTCAAATTGCTCTCAATAGTTGTATATACTTTATCAAAATGGTTTTGATCCAGGTTCAAATCCTCAGTTGAAAAGCTTACTGGAAGATTTGTGGACCAAACAACAGTCTGAGGCATTTCTGAAGCAGTTTTTTCAGGCGAGTGTTCAGTCTTAACCTGATTGGTGGTTTCTGAATTGGGAGAGCCCAGAGGTTCAAATGTATTTTTATCTTCTTGCTTTGCAGAGATTAAATCTTCCTTTATATCTTGAGTAGTTTTATGTGTGGGTTTGGGGGCAATGCGTGAGAAAGAAACAGTGAAACCCTCAAAGAGATTTTCCTCTCCACTAAAATCATCGTAGTTGTTTTCAGCTTCGTCCCCCGTTTGTCCCTTTTTTTTCTTGTGTGCTGGCTGATGTGTGGTGAAAAGCAGACGTGGCGCTGTGCTAATGTTTTCAAGTCCCTGCTGATTTTTGTTCTCCGTGACTGTTTCTGAATGCCGGATTAAAAATGATAGTGGTGATCGAGTGGTGGCAACAGGCAGGAGGTAATCATCATAAAAGAGGTCATACAGATTGTCGGAGTCTGGTTGCACAGAATTGGCCTTTAAATCCTCTTCTATTGTGCTCAGAGACTCTTCTGTTTTCACGGTGTAAACCTTGGAAACTGTTGGCACGTAAGAAGCAGTGGGAGAACTTGTAGTTTGTGTGTACTGATTGTCCTTCACAGTGTGAGTTGGCTTGGTCTCCTGTGGGGAGTTGAATCCATCGCTGTCCTCTGAGTCTTCGTAACTGTTCTCAACATCATCAGATAAGTCTTCATGAAAGTTGATAAAATTATAGTCATAGTAGAAATCATCAACTTGAACATAATTTTGCTGTGGATGTTTAATATCTTCAATTTTGTTGTGGTAGAAGAAATCTTGATCACTTTTAGGCTGCATTCCAGTGGGGCTGTGTTTTGATGGAGGTTTTACTTCAGGAACTGGGTCAATTTCATTGATGACTTCATTGCTAGACCAGCCACTCCCTGACCATTCAACCCCTCCAAAATTATCTACAACCTGCAGGCAGTCCTGAACATGGCAAGGTACAACACTTGAAGGTTTCTTTTTGGCGTCACAGGCAACACCAGTGTTTCTCTTGCAGCTTACATCACGGTGACGAACTCCACTCCCACAAGTCTGCGAACACTGCAAGAAAGGATACAGAAAAGGATTAATGCAAAAGCAAACATGATGAAAATAATTTATTACTAGTTACTTTAAATATTTAAAAATGGATTTTTATTATACTAATGATGAACATTATTTGCTCCGAGCTATTTTATACAGAATTGAGGGAAACTGGCCTTATCCAACTATAAATAAAATCAAGAAAGTCATAAATAAATAAGAATTTGGCTTTGGGGGGAAACCCATCAATTTAAATATTGTACCTAATTCTTTAGACCTTGTTCAAATTTGTACAATCTGAAGTTAAACAGGTTAATATGTAAAAACACAAGGTCTACTTTAATATTGCAGAAAATAGCCGTAGAAAACAAAAACAGCCCAACAACAAAAAAAAAAAGGAAATAACTTTAGCAAGGTTTAATGCACTTTTCATTTCAAAGACACATTTGAGGGCTGGCCGACTCACTTTTGACCAGCTTCCAGTGGTCCAGTCGGCAGGACAATGGATGTGTGTATTGCAAGAGGATACAGATTCTGGTTTGGGCATGTGCTTGCAATCACCGGGTGCCAGCGCTTCTTGTTCCTCTGCGCTCACTGCCTGGATGCATAGGACGGTCCTTTTAGCCAAGCCCAAACCCCCACAGCTGGCACTGCACCTCTGCCAATCTCCAGCCCACCATCTGCATGGACAAGGCAGACGATGTAAAGATTTTCAAGGTTTTTTGCATTCTTGACATAATTTTTTTGTATTGTTTCAGCATCAACAAGCTTTTGCGGCCATGAGAATTAAATGATGTCTTATGTTGTTGGATTGTCCACTTCTAAGAGGAAACTAAACTCTGTTTTTTCCATCTCTGTAACCATGATAGGTGGGTTCTTTCCTCAATAAG
Organism: Neostethus bicornis; assembly: GCA_902685375.1. Taxonomy (NCBI): domain Eukaryota; kingdom Metazoa; phylum Chordata; class Actinopteri; order Atheriniformes; family Phallostethidae; genus Neostethus; species Neostethus bicornis. Next base: position 12,114,931 of record LR738543.1, read on the forward strand.
ACCAAATCAATCAAAAAGAAAGTTTGCATAAACTCCGGTAAAATGTTAAAAACTGACAAAAATGAAAACTTTTTGAGATCGTTTTTTAAACTGACATTGCTGTGAAAAAGTAGATTACACCCAGCAGTATGATACCAAGTTTTGATGCATGGAAATTTTGAAATATTTAAGTATGTCTGCTACCGTTTAGTAAACAATATTTAAAGTCAAACTCCCCTGGCAGGACATGGATCCTTGTTACAGCTGGTTTGGTTGCCATCAGGTCGAGTGATTGGATCACAAAAGTGCTCTTCAACTATTCCAGTCGTCAGCTCCACACAGTGAACAACCTGCCTCTGAACACCTAGAATCATAAATCAGAGAGGATGAGAAAAAGCTGCTCACTTGGGACAATTTATTTTATTTTATTTTGCTGATACTGATGGAAGAGTCCAACAAAATTGGCTAAAAAATTCCTCCCAGAAATTATATGCAAGAAATACAGAAATTAAAGATGAAAAATGATTTAAACAGACAGCATGACTTCTGAGAACTTTTATTTTCAGGCTGTTACCAGTTCATCTCCTCCTTTCTCTACTCTATCATTTCTCCCACCATGCTATGGGGGCTTTGGCCATACTGAAGTAAGAAACAACTCCCACACTCCTGTTTTGATCCTTCTCTGAGCCCCAAAGTACACATAATAGATAATTTACACTTTCGCATGCTACTTTTGAAGGTCAAGAGAGCTACCTAGACTTAGATTGGACAATAAATGGAGAAATGATATTTTAAAAAAAGGAGGGGTGGAGAAATATACTGCATGCAATGTGCTCAACTACAAAACAAATTATGTTCCTAGATCCTGCCTTGTAGTAGATATTTAGGTCTAATGCATTGGGAATGGGTAGAAAACAAGAACATGGGGAAACGGTCGAGAGAAAGAGATGGAAAGACATGTCATTATTTAGAGAGAAGCTATTTTCTCTACAGCTTTAGTACAAAGAGCTGCAAAAACTGTGATCACAAATGAGGTTTTAAAAAATACATATTCTGCTTATTTGTACTTGCATACTCATGCAATTTATTGAACTCGCAGCACCATGCTTAGAAAAGCTGCTCTATTTCTCCGGGCGATTCTTACTCTCTCAGTGCTCTGGCTGCAAGTCCCCATTATCACAAATAAGTGTGGAACACCACCGTGAAAACATCTGTCACCATTATAGCACAGGCAGTGATAAAGACCCAAATATGTTGTAGTTACTTAAATGGAATAGACCACACACATAAAATGTTTCCAGCAACAACCTCTGATGTTTATCTAGAAGCAAAGAAGAAGACCGAGACAGAAAACAACAGCTTTTATTATGTGCACAATGAGAAAATATCAAAATAATCCCCATCAAAAACAACAAAACAATTATTCAAGATAGGAAAATGGAAGCTAATCAAATAGGAGAGTTGAATTGGCCAAATCAGCTTAAAATATTAAGTGAGGTAAACATGTGGTTTACATGTTTACATGCCTCATGTGTCATGAGACGCTTAAATATTGCTGTAGAAAATGTGGAAGAAAACTACTAAATTAAGATATGATGCACAACCATGCAATAGATGAAGCTGGCAAAATAATGACATGTAAACACAATGAGATTTTTATGGTTTTGTTGTATTTAGTTTTGTCTCATGAACCACTTATCCCTATCGAAGTCAAAGGGGGGTACCGGAGGGTATCCTGGCTGATTTTAGGTGAGAGGCAAGGTACACCCACAACAGATCGCCAGTCGGTTGCAGAGCCACACACACTCATTCATAGAGGCAAGTCCATAGCAGCCAATCAACATAACATGAAGGTTTTTGGGGGATGGGAGGGAACTGGAGTACCTTGAGAAAACCCACGCATACACTTGGAGAACATACAAATTCCACACAGAGACGGGATGGGTGTTTCAGGCCTCAGCCCAATTCTGGGACTTGAACCCTGACCCTCTTGCTGTGAGGCCACTGTGTTAATCACTGCACCACTGTGCAGTCTTTGGCAAATATTTAAGAAGACAATTTTTTTGTCATCCCTCAGACAAAAAACCCATTTTTTGAATTACTCTATTCATCCCTCACCGGGGAAATTTGTTTGCTGCACTCCTTACACCGCAGCAAGCTGCCCTTCAACGGCGCCAATGGTGGGAGAAGTGGGGGTTAGGTGTCTTCCCCAAGGACCCTAGACGTGCTCTCCGTGGGACGCGAACCCGCGACCTTCCGGTCCGCGGGCGAACGCGCTAACCACGCGGCCACCGTCTCCACCCAAATTCCATTCCCGATTCCAAATGGGTAAAACAAGTGTGCCACTTCCCTAATGTTATATATTTGTTTAATGGTTTCTTTCATTTTTTTTTTTTTTACATAAACTCAAAGCTTCAGCTTCAAATATTAATTCTTATCCCAAATTATTGTGACCTGGGAGGAGAAAAAAAAGATGTTTGAAAGAGATCAAATTTTAAAAATCACTTTTACACATTTATTAGAGATTTTTATTTAAATTTGGTTTTTGTTCTTCATTAAATAAAAAATTTCTTTTATTTAGACAAAAAACAATTTCTTGACACACATTTACCTATCATGGAATTTCTGATGTTAACAAAATAAAAATCACATCATAGTTTCATATGTGTCCAGAATCTTGAGAGTCACAATGAAGGCCAATTCAAAACAGGTTGTTGTGACACATTTAAATAAATGAATAAAACATGTTGAACTTCAAGGATATTCAAAATACAAAGACAGCCAAAATAGGGTGAAGTGCTTCTTTTTGGCTTGTGAGACTAAAAAATACTAGAAAGTGTTTTTAAGTTGCAATATTTCTTGGCGTTTTAAAGGATTGTTTTATTCTTTCAAATGCAGCTTATTTTTTATACGAAGCCCCTCTTCTGGCTTTCATCATGAAAAGTGTTTCACAAATTAAATTTGATATAAAATAATTGAATAAGAGTTTTATGCTGAAGGTAAACTACTTTAGAGATTAGCAGCTTTTACCCATACGGCACAGTAAGCTTTCATTTACAACTCTGCTTCCTCTTTCCTGACAGAAATAGCCAAAAGCAACAAGTCTGCACACTTGGCTACCCGAGAATGTTGTCCTGGCATTAAAACTCTGAGAGGTAGATGCTACTAGCTGATGTTGCTGAGACTTAAAGCTAACTTGAAAGTTCCTCTAATAACTGCTTGTGGCTCCAAATAGAGTTTAATCCTTGTTGGACCAGAATGATAAAGTGGCTGACATCATACATCAAGATGATTTCAGTCTGTAAAGCTAATTTCCTAGCATTATAACGGCAGCTCAAAGGTTGAATGCTTTTATAAGTCACCTAATTAACTTCCATGTCTACTGAGCAGAGCGCATAATTAAGACTGTGTCCCCGCTGTGTGACAGGTATGTGCCACGAGCTGTTGGCTATGTTACACCGAAGCTAATTTGAGTCACTGACCCAGATATGTCTGCTCCATTTGTGGCTTTGGTGCAAATTTTTTTCCCAGTAAATATTAAAGCTTGACTTGTATATAGGATGGTTGTCCTAATAAACTAAGCAAGTTCAAATTTGAACTGAGCCAACATATTTTGTGATGTGAAATTAAACAACTTTAAATAAGTTGTTGAAAAAATTATTGATGAATAAAGTCCATATGGTGTCTGTTATTTTAGCCAGGCTTTTTTTTTCCTTCAGACTTTAGAATAAAAGAAAATCATAGTTTCAAATGGAAAAGGGTGGAATGCCCCCTACAGGTCAGGGAAAGGATTCTGCCGCGAGTAGAGGAGTTTAACTATCTCGGGGTCTTGTTCACGAGTGGAGCAAGGATGGAGCGGGGGATCGACAGGGGATCGGCATCAGCAATAACTAGGACGCTGCATTGTCCGTCGTAGCTCTGTGTCGAGACGCTCTGCCTCCAGGTCGAGAGGAGCCAGTTGGGGTGGTTCGGACATCGGGTCAGATGCCTCCCGGGCACCTTGCTGGTGAGGGGTTTCGGGCATGCCCCATCGGGAGGAGACCAAGAAGCAGCACCTGGACCCGCTGGAGAGACTACCGTAATTTCACGGCTATAAGGCGCATATAAACATCTTAGATTTTCTTCAAAATGAGCAGTGCGCCCTTTCGTGAGGTGCGCCTTGTGTGTGAGAAAAGGCGGACCTAAAAGAAAACGCAGTGCTCGTGAGAAAAGGCGGACCTAAAAGAAAAAGCGATGCCTGTGAGGCGAGGCGGACCTGAAAGAAAAGGCATGAGAACGTTAAAGAGTGAAGTGTGGGTGTGGATTGTGTATAAAAAAGGTATGTGCTGTATGCACAACATTGCTGTTTTAACCCTGAAAATGGCAAAGAGACACGCTTATGATGCTCAGTTTAAGCTGAAGGCAAACAGCTACGCGGAGGAACATGGGAATTGAGCCGCCGCGAGAAATTTCAGCATTAACAAGTCAATGGATTGTAGATGCTTGGACTAACGTGTCTGCTGGTACTGTTATCCGAGCTTTCACAAAAGCTAGTATCCTTTCTGAGGAGCCGCACAGTACAGACAGTGACTTTGACAGCGAGGAGCGAAGTGGACCTGCTCTGTTGGATTTTGCGCAGCTGTTCGATTCCGAAACAGAGGATGAGGACTTTGACAGATTTGAATAAAGACTATTACCGGTAATGTGCTTGTTTAGTATCGTTACTACTTAAATAAAGCACAACCAAACTCAGTTTTGCTCCCGATCTATTTTTTAATACGCACATTTGCATGCTTGCGTGTGTGTTGTTGTAAGGCGGTGTGTGACTGAGACTGTGCCTTTTTGTGCGGTGCGCCTTATGTGCGTTAAATACAGCAATGGCGCACATAACTGAGACTGCGCCTTTTCGTACGGTGCGCCTAATGGTCGTAAAATGATGGTACGTCTCACAGCTGGCAGCCCGTCCTGAGGATGTTGCCCCCGCGACCCGGCCCCGAAGAAGCGGAAGACGACAGAACGGAACGGAAAGGAAATGTTATGTTCTGGATGAACATTGATACTGTTATAAAACATGTACATTGGACAAAAATGAACACCAGAGGGGAAAATGTGTGTTGCTGAACAAAACTTAAAGTCTGATGAAGAAAGGATAGGTAAACAAGACTGAAACTACTTCAGGGTAGCCTTGAAAAGCTAAAGAACCCACAAATCAATGGATTCAAAAGAAGATATGTCATTTCCAAATGGTAATTTGCACACACAAAAAAAATACTCCTTCAGGTAAACTCTCAATAGAAATTTCAAATTTAATGAATAGTTTCATTCTTGCAATGTTCTTCACAGCCTTCTTTCTACAGGTACAAGAGGAGTAAAATGTCAAGGTAAGTTTGCCGTAAGTGACAAAGAAGTAAGGATGAGAATTGTTTCTCGTAATGAAAAAGAGAGGAACCAAATAAAAAGTCAATTTTTCAAAGTTGTAACAGAGTGGTGACCTTTCTGGGCATCCTGCCTCTGAACAGCTGACTAATAGCTCCACCCAGGGTTAAATGGTAAATAGACTTTACTTATATAGCTCTTTTATATCTATTAGCATTAGTATATGAAGAATGTGTCATAAATCTGAAACAAAAGGGTATATTTTTTATGTTCTGTCTATTGAAATAAGCATTTATAATTTTTGTTCATTTGTGCGGAAGTATTGAGAAGACTTACATTATGAGCAACTCAATATGAGGCAAAGGGTGAAGGTGTTGCTTCATGTCAAAAGAACAGTTATAAAAGAAAATCAACTGCAGATGTGTGATTTGATGTAATGTACATATGTGCTGTAAACATAGTAGCTGTTGACGCGCCACCACATTATGTTGTGTGTGGTCATTAAAACGAGTATGTCACCTCACCAATAACTCATACATTTACCTTTCAAAAGGCAGAGTTTATCGCAGAAACCAATAGTTCCAACGACATCTATACAAATTTAAATTTATGTGGAAAATAATATAGTCAGATAAGTCATAATCTCTTCAAGAGATGCGCACCAAGAGAAGCACACAACCATTCCCCTTAAACCTAAAGAAAAATATTTGGGGAAACACCTTTGTGTCCATTTTTTCAGAAAATCAATATAATGCTTCTGGTAATCTTTAGTATAGTGATTTCCGATGTGACAAAAAGGCTAATGTAGCTCAGACTTACATGAAAATAAATGTTGTGGAATTTATTCAATAAAAAATGTCCGAGTTGATTTATGAGTAGTAACAAGAGAAGTAAAGAAAACATTTTTGCTGTCTTGATTCACTTTGTTTGCTTTAAACTAAGTATTCGCTGACTTAAGACGTGGCAGTGATGCGTCATGCGCCGCTCCACTTGGAGAGCGCCTCCAAATCCAGCCAATAGCTTGACGCCGCATTTGGGATTCAGTAAAGATTACTGCTGGTGAAAAATTGTTTTCCCAGGATTTTATTTTGCACAACATAGTGTTATATGAGAAGCAGTCAGATACTAAAAATAGTTTTTGCTTGTTGATAACTGAATTTACATTTTATTTAAACCCAACAAATGAAAATGAAATAATTAAAATAGTAAAGCAATTTAAATCAAAAACATCTAAAGATACACTTAACATTGATATGAATTTAATAAAGAATACAATAGAACATATTGCACAGCCTCTAACATATATTTGCAATAAGTCTTTTCAAATTGGTAAATTTCCTGAAAAAATGAAAATAACTAGAGTTATTCCAGTCTATAAAAATGGCAATAAACAATTATTTTCAAATTATCGGCCTATATCCATACTTCCACAGTTTTCAAAAATAATAGAAAAAGTATTTGTAATAAGATTAGATAAATTTATAGAGAAACACCAGCTCCTTAGTGACAAACAATATGGGTTTAGACAAAACCGATCCACTAATATGGCTGTTACAGAACTAATAGAAAATATTTCTACATCAATAGACTCAAATAATTATGGCATCGGTATTTTCATAGACCTTAAGAAAGCTTTCGACACCATAGATCATAATATATTACTGAGCAAACTAGACAGATTTGGTTTTCGAGGAGCTGCATATACATGGCTTCAGAGCTACTTAGAAAATAGATATCAATATGTACAAATAAAGGAGGAAAAATCTGATTTATTAAAAGTCATATGTGGAATTCCACAAGGCTCAACGCTGGGGCCTAAACTCTTTATCCTGTACATCAATGATTTGTGTTACACATCCAAACTAATAAATTATGTACTGTTTGCAGACGACACTACTCTTTACTTTTCAGGAAAAGACCTGAACCAAATGATACAATCAGTTGAAAGAGAATTGAGTAAAATAAAAATATGGTTTGACATAAATAAATTATCATTAAATATTGAAAAAACGAAATTTATAGTATTTACAAAATTAAAAGTACCTAAACAAATTCAAATTATGCTTAATAACACCCCTTTAGAACGAGCTTACGACAGTAAGTTCCTTGGAATGATTATAGATCACAAATTAAGCTGGAAATCACACATAAATTATACAAAAAATAAACTGTCTAAAGTAATAGCAATCATTTATAAATTCAGATTTGTCCTAAATAAAAAAAGTTTGTTTATGTTATATAATACATTAGTACTTCCATATATAACTTATTGTATCGAGATTTGGGGAAATACGTACAAAACTAACACAAAACCAATTTATATTTTACAAAAAAAAGCAATACGAGCAATAACATTCTCATCTTATAATCAACCTACCAATAATCTATTTATAAATTTAAAAACATTAAAGTTCTATGATTTAGTGGAATTACACACTTTAAAATTTATGTTTAAGATAAAAAAAAACATGATGTCAAACTCTCTACAAAATATGTTTATTATTAGGAAAAGTCCATACGAACTAAGAGGAAATGATGTGTTCATTAAAAATAAATTTAGAACAAATGTTAAAAAATTCTGTATTTCTATTAAAGGTGTGGATCTTTGGAATAATTGTAATGATGAACTTAAATTATGTATAAATCTTTTATGTTTAAAAAAGAAATTTAAGTTATTAATACTTAAAAAATATGCAAGTCTTGATGGTTAAATTCAAGCTTCTATAAAAAGTAAACAATTATGATGTGTTATGATTATGATTATGTGTTACGAATATGTGTTATGATTATGTTATATGTTATGATGTGTTATGATTATGTTATGATGTATTATGATATTATTATGTTATGTGTTATAACAATTATGATGACTTAGTATTTACTTATGTCTTTTTGCTTTTATTATGACATAAAAAAAAAAAAAAAAAAAAAAAAAGGGTCGGCGTAATAAGCGTTTGCTTCAGCCGTTACCTTTTCGGTCCTTTGCTGGAATATGGTTGTTTTCTTTATTTCATTGATATGAGGTTGCACTGTGACCGAAATAAATAAATAAATAAAAATAAATAAGAATTTGCTACACAGGTCTCAGACCCCAGCAGCATTTTTTTGTCGTTTTAAGCTAGTGCCATACAACAAAGTAACATTTAGCCTAAAGAAAACATTGGTTTCATATTATTTTAAAAGAGCTGGTAAAAAAAAAAAAAAAAGCAAAACAAGTGACTCAGTTTTGATGTGTAGCAAGAACGTAAATAATGTGGTTTTGCCACAGGTGTTTTTCTACCTTTTTTATGCCAAAGCACATTAGGTTGCTGTGGTTACAGTAAACTTTATGTCACAGGACAACCCTGCCTGTCTCTAAATAGAACAACAAGATTTCATACTGATAAACAAAATACGCTTTAATCCATTTAATTTTTTTTACAAACACCATGAGATTAACCTAAATAATCTTTGGGAGCTACCGATAGATTGCGATGGTAGATAATAGTGAAATAGGCTCATTTCCCACAGCATACCTGGTGATCTCTCCCAGCTGTGTGCTTGTGTAACACAGGATGGAACACTGGTTGAAAAATGTTGTTTTAACGGAGTAGAAAGTTATCAGAGAGTCATGGTTAGGGTCAGATAGCAGGCTTAAGGCAACAATGAGCTGGAGCATAATTCTTATAGGCTCGGTAGACTTTCTCTCCTCATTAAAAGTAACCAACTACGGGTGGTTACAACTGTCAAAGATATAAAGTTGTGTAAAGCATAAATTTAGAAAGCTATAATTGCTAACAACAGCCAATTAAGTTTGGATTTAAAAAAAAATGATTCACTGCTTTTATTTTTTATATAACCCTTGCATTGTGCCTTCCTCTTTTTAGCTGGAATTATAAAGGAATCAATAAATAAGCTGTATAAATAATTCAGATAATTTTTTCAGTGCATTTATTTTCCAGAATCTAGGAATGAATCTGCGGTTTTGAACCAGACTTTAGGCTTGTGGATCTTTTAGAGTACATTGTTTTTCTCTAGAGTACGTTGTTTGTCTCATTCAGTTCCTTTCATTAGATTTTTTTTTTTATTCAGTGCAGCTAATGGTTTGAAAAAATTGTTCATAAACATCTGTACTTTATTTTTCAAAACAGGGAAATGAGAAAAACATTTTCAATATCAATCTACAATTTTTATAAATGAAACCCCGAAGTGATTTAATTTGAACTTGAAAGTATAATTTTCTGACATTGGCCGAAGATGTTAAACAATTCATCCCTGCAAGAACCAGCCCATAATTTCAAACATTCAGGGAGCACAAAGCACGGTACATTATGGAAAAAAGAATAAATGAAAATGAAAGTGGAGAAAGAAATTAAGTGCAGATGTAATGTGGCTGCCTCTATTTTTGAAAATCTTTCTGCTTTGTGTGTATTTGTGTGTAGTTCTAAGAAACACTGGCCTCTGTTCTTTAGGTTTATTGATTGCCTGATTGGAAGTTTGTCTGTGAGCCATATTCTTAAAATCCACATCAACATTTTGTAACAATACATACTGAGGAGTTAACTTAGTGATCAAAGAAACTGACAAGAAATATATCAAACTTTTGCACATAAAACCCTTTTCCATTGGTTGAGTGACTCTTGTGTGTCTTTGCCAAGATTACCACTGTGCACCGTCTGGTGATTAGATTCGATCTGTACATTTTGGTTTTTGTGAAGACAGAAAGAAAGAATGAACAAATGCAGACCAAATACACTGAGCTCATGGGCTCTAAAGAAGATACAAACAATACCGCTTATCCTTGTCACGAATGCCTGAGTCTATCACATCTAATTCAGGCGAGAGACATTACACACCCCAAACAGGTCGCCAGTCTGCTGCATGGCCAAACACAAACAATCATCCACCCACATTAATCCCAGGGGCAATTTCATAGTGGCCAATCAACCTAACATGCATGTTTTTGGCGGGTGGAGGGTAACCGGAGTACCCGGAGAAAACCCACGCATATATGGGGAGAACATGCAAACTCCACACAGAAAGGCCAGTGTTTCAAGCCACTCGGGATTTGAACCATACCCTCTTGCTGTGAGGCCACCAGCTGGAGAAATTTAGCCAATTAATTTGGTTTCTTTTGGATTTCGGAGGTTCAATAATCCAACACAACTTGGGTTAGCTGTAACTTGTAAATTAAGTGCACAGACAAGAACCGTATTTTCATGACTATAATGCACATATAAATGTCATAGATTGTTTACAAAATGAGTAGCGTGCCCTGTCATGCTGTGTGCCCAATGTGGGCTGTTAGGTTGATGTATTAGAGAACCTAGTTGAGAACATGAGAAAGTTAAAGGAGAAGTGTGGGTGTGGATTGTGTATAAAAGAACAGGTATGTGCTTTATGCAGAACATTGCTGTTTTAACAACCTTGACAACGGCAAAGTGACACGCTTACGAAGCTCAGTTTAAACCGATGGCAATCAGCTACACTGAGGAAAATGGGAATCGAGCTGCCGCGAGAAAATTTAAAATGAACTAGAGTATGCTGTTTCTGAGAAACAGCGCGTTGAATGCCTTGCCTGGACACCGAAGCCCGTTTTTCATCCTCTGATGCTGAAAATGACCTGAAAGCTGGCTAAAATATTCCTTAATGTTCAATTAAAACCTCCATTTATTAAGCTCAGCCTAAACAGCCAGCTTCCTTATAAGGAGATGGCTTCCTGTGAGAGCTCATTAATTGGCTGGGAAATACACATGGAGAGCTGTGATTGGCCAACAGCTCAACTGAAACAGGAGACTGACAGTTAACAGAATCCTCAAACAAATGCTTCTTGCGGGAGAACCGTAACAGAGAATACGGAAGATATCTATTAAGCAAAACAGGAAAGGAATAATTGAATGCCTGGAAGGCACTCAACTTATGAGTCGATGGTTCGTAAGTGGAGGGAGCAGGAAAACGAGCCGCGACAGGTGAAGAAGACGCAGCTGAGTTTCCGCGGAAATAAGGCGAGGTGGCTAGAGTTGGAGGAAAAACTTCAGCAGTGGATCATCAAGGAAAGAACGACTGGGAGGAGCGTTTCCACGGAAACTATTCGTCTAAAGACAGTAATTCTAGCGGATGAAATGAAAATCGAACATTTCCAAGGATTTTTAAATACGCACATAAATTATAATTTTAAAAAAAACCCCTCGGTTTTGCTCCCGATCTAATTTTAAATACTGTCTGCTTGTGTGTGTGTTGTTGTTAGGCGGACGTAGTAGAGGACATGTATGGTACATAAAACCCGAGGCCTATCATCAGGTGCACCTTATGTGGGTGTTGAATACAGAATACGGTGCGCGTTTTGGTTGTGAAAGTACGGTGTATAAATTCCCTTCTACACAAGCTGTTGAGTTTGAGGTGTTTTGTTGTTGCTAATCAATACTAATTCAAAGTGAATTGATTAATAATGACAAGAAAATGATTTTGATGTTATAATTTTTACTATTTTTAGATGCTGGACAAAAATGTTGACTTGAAATCAAGAAAATGATTTTGATATTATAATTTTTACTATTTTTAGATGCTGGACAAAAATGTTGACTTGAAATTTTGTTGACAAAAATTTCTGTTGACATTTTTGTCAACAGAAAAATTTGACAAACATTTGACAAAAATAACCCATTAAAATGGGTTATTTCAATTATTTTAATTATTTAATTATTTTAATTTCTTCAAAACAACCCATTAATTTTGAAGAAAATTTCTTCAAAATTGTATGATGTTAAGAAACTATATTTAACTGTTATTTTTTTTGTACGTTTTAATGTTTAAATTTATTATATTATGTTTTACAGGATGTTTGTGAATACAGCGTCTGTTGTTTTCTGTGATAAATGAATTAAATAATTCTTCAACAGTTACAATTTGGAAGTAAAATTCATGATGACTCTTGCCATGCAATTATTTTTCTATAAATAGAGTGATGGCCTTAGTAAAGTTTGAATTTGGTATCATGGCTACTTTGTCACAAAACTCCCCATGTTTTGGACATGTTTCATAAATGCTACCTGCGTGGGGAAGTGAAATTGCTTGATTAAAAAGTTCTACCTCACACACAGATGTGTTTGTTGTTTTCACAAAGAACAAAATCTCTTTTCCTCTTTGATTAAATTTATGTCTTGCAGCACATTTCCTCTTTCCAACATTTGTGGTATGTCATAAAAGAGATTTTTTTTTAGCTGCCATCAAAGCCAGTCTCTGCATGCTTCCATAAAGGCTCAACATGAAAACACACTCGCTGGATACCCAGATTCTATTTCACTGTGACTGAGATTTTTCTCTGAATACCTGAAGTTTAAAATTGTTTTCCTTACCTGCTCCACATGTAACACTGCACTCTGTCCATGAGCCATATTTCCAGAAGTAAATTGATTCTGGCATATCGTTGCCTTCTGAAACATTTCGACTGATGGTGTACTCGTAGCGCACTCCAGGATTGGTCTCCTGAAACAGGAGCTGTGACCAAAAAACATATTTGTCTACATTTAACGTTTGCTTTTTGAAAAAAGATGAAGGATTAAAAAAACAGATGATTGAGAATGGCACAAAACCACAGTTATACACATCCAATGAATACATGGAACCCAGCGGAACGTCCTTTATGAACAATGAATTTTCCTCTTGCTCATGTGGTAAGCAAGAGGAAAATTGCTCACAACAATTTCCTCTTGTTGTAAGCAGAAATTGTTGAAAAAGAAAGTTAAGATGCTTTCTTTTTCCTCCAAGTCGTGCTTTCTTTCTAGTGAAACTTGAATTCATTGTGCTGCTTTTTTCGCTTGTAGAATGAAAGTCTCTTTTGTCACTTTGAATTGACAAGTTGTGAATATCTATACCACCCAAGCAAACAAGATTTTTTTTTTCTTTCGCTGCTCAAACTACGACAAAAGAGTTCTTCAGACTGAAACACATAGAAAATCTTAAGGCAAAATCTTTTAGCATTAGTTTTGAGATACCCTGCAAATAAGTTCAGATATCCAAGCAAAAATATAAAAAGAAGCTGGTACCAAAGCATTTTTTAAGTTTGATAATTATTCAGTTTGTAGTATAAAGAAAGACAGCTGAGAAGAACAGAAGTTTTTCTTTTCTTTTTTAAATTTTAAAGACTAAAAAACTTTGAAGGGAAACTGCTGGGGTGGTGGGATTGCCAAAACAACTAATTAAAGCCTTTGCTTGACTGAAAAAGAGCTTCTGTAGGATTTAAAGTGTCGAGGGTGGCTACCAGAAAATTGTGACCTCCATAGAAACAGAAAGAAAACTTATCAAAGCTAAACATTTCCCTGCCTTTACCATTCAATTTGAAAAAAAAAAAAACTTTGCATGGGTAAACAAAAAGCCCTAATGCTTCTTGGAAAGTGATGAAGTTAGGACAGTTTCTCATGTTCCAGGAAACAAAATTACATTTTAGAAAAGAGGAGGAAAAAATCGTTTGTGACAGCCAAACTTGGGGTTAAATCAATCATCCTTTCGCTGGGTGCTACAGCTGCTGGTTTAGAGAGACACAACGCTATTGAAAAGAAAAACTTTATAGTTTGTGAAGCTAAAGTTAGAAGGCTCCTTACATCTTGATTCCAAAAGTTTAGGCAGAGTCTAAAATCAAATTAAAATTAGCAAATCTCAAAAGCAGTTGGTACATAGTTCCTTTTGCCTTTGAGGCATTTTTGTTAGTGTTCATAACACTCTGAAAGCCTTTGGATAGCTTTGGGTTTACCAGTCGATCTACATTCCTACCCCCTCCTATGGTTACCAGCGGTAGGTGGTGACCAAAAGAGCACGATTGCTGAAACAAGCTGCCAAAATGAGCTTCCTCCGCAGGATGGCCGAGCTCTCACTCAGAGATAGAGGGAGAAGCTCTGCCATCTGGGAGGAACTTGGAGTAGAGCTGTTTCTCCTCCATGTCAAGAAAAGCCAGACACGGTGGTTTGGGCATCTGGTCAGGATGTTATGGAAAAAAATGAAGGCGTATTGTTGAAATATTTTACCTGAATCCACAGTGGTTCCATTGTAGGTCCAGGAGAGGTTAAGTTTTCCAGATGTCCTGTTCTCTCATATGTAAAAACCGTGCCAGCTGCTTTGTACTCTCCGTTCCACTGGATGGTCCACCCTCCATTTAAAAAATACTTGCCAGGATTGTCACTACGCAGGGCCAAGAAATTCCCAGCTTCTGCCACTTCCTCAATCAGGATGTCCCACGCACCCTCTGGGATTAGACCAATGTCAACATATCCTAGAGAAGATTAAACATATGGGGAGGGGACAAAACAATTCTCTATTCATATGGATCAATGTCGTAGCAGATTTTTTTAAATTATCCATTCACATTGGCTGAACTTATATTGAACAAAATAAAAGCTGCATCTTTCTTTTTGTGATATTTTATAAATACAATAACTCCAAAAAATAAAAACATACCAAGTCCTTCACTTTCCTCAAATGTTTTTCTCACAGTTGTACAAGTGGAGCCGTTCCCATTGCAGACCCCACAACGATCCACAGCAGCACTGGAGTCAATCACATAGTCACAACCTATTTTCTGCAACACACACCACAAAGATTCACCAACTCGTCAACCTAACAGATTAATACTGACATTTTTTACCTGAAGTTCTTTTCTTTTTTTTTTTCCACCGCAGAGAAAAAAAAATGTGAACATGATCAATGCACAAAACATTCTGAAACAAAACAGCGATCGTTCTTATGAAGAGGGATTGATCTGAGCTCCTGGTGATGTTTTATCTTTTTTTTCTCTTCAAATTCCGTGCTGCCACT
The DNA here is from genome assembly GCA_902685375.1 of Neostethus bicornis. Classification (NCBI taxonomy): domain Eukaryota; kingdom Metazoa; phylum Chordata; class Actinopteri; order Atheriniformes; family Phallostethidae; genus Neostethus; species Neostethus bicornis. Next base: position 12,130,051 of record LR738543.1, read on the forward strand.
CAAAAACAGTGAATAGAGAATACTGTTTATAAAAGAAGTCACACCTTGGAAAAACAGCCAAATATATTAGCAAATCCAAATAATTAGTAAAAGTGATTTGTGTAATTTGATTTGTTTAATTTCTGTGTGTGGCTTCAAATAGGCCACTTCTTCTAAGATGTCAGCACTTTTGCCTTATTTCAAAAAGCTCAAAACTCAGTTGTCTCTGAATTTGTATTTTGTTAGAGATTTAATGAGGTATTAATAACATATATTTTTAATGTTGTAAATGACGTGCAAACCTAAAGCAGAGGAAACATCTGACAGTGCCAACATACAGTATATCCCTTATCAGATATTGAGCAGTACATTGTTAACAAAATATTGTCATTCTGGTGCCATAAATCTATTGGCAAAAAGGAAATCTGAAAGCATATGTATTGCATGCAAAGAAAAAACTGAGCAAGACCTTGTAAACCTAGCCAATTAGAGGAGATGCGATTGAGCTGAAACAGGATGAATGTGTCAAGGTAATAAATCTTGACTGATAATCCTTCCTAGAACGCTCTTGACATAAAGCCAAAGTGTAAATCATCACTCAAGCATAAAAAAAAGAAGAGTAAAAAGCAGTCAAGTTGGCTGAATTTATGGTCAGCTTGGACCGCCATTTATCACAAGATCTTCTCAACACTCCTCACTGCACAAAACACATGCAGGAGCAGTTGCCAAAAGAAATACTAATAAGGTTCCGCCTCAACATTCCGACATGAAACTGCAAAAAAATTAGCTAAATTGTTGCATGATTTTGAAAACTTATTTGATGTTCAGGGAGGAATCTTTCTACACAACAGTATCAATAGAGTTTATTAAATATATTTTTAGTTTTGATACAACTGTGGTGCATTTTAGGATTATGCAATTATCTAAACTGAGAAGAACCACTGCTTTTGACTTGTTTGAGATCAAGAAATCTTCTTCATAATGTTGAAAAATGTAGGGGCGAAATACATTCAAAATGATCTGATCCAATCATTTGTCCGTGTTGATTAGGATTGAGAGTACTTTCTGTTTCTGGAGTCCAGACCAAAGTCAGAGTGGTAACATCCAGTTTTTATGCTTTTCTATAGTAGAAAGAACTAAACAATCAAACTGAAGTTGTTTGTTGTCAAAAATATTTGACATCTACTTTTTTTTTTATTTGACCACACTGTTTTCTCACTGTGAAATAAAAATCATCCCACTTTAGCTATGTGGGCTTTATTTTGTTGACTTTGGGTTTTTTTCTACAAATTTACTCAATATACAAATATAAATACTATTAATATATATTTACTATTATAATATAATATATACTATTGTTGCATTTTAAAATGGTCGCATACGTGAATGGACCTAAACAAATAAGCTTCATTGCAAAGTGTTATATTGATTAAATGTACACATTAAGTGTGTAGTTAATTTAGGTCAAGAAATGTTACATTTGGTTTGCAAAGTATAAATGTAACTGTCAAAACAGGGAAGCAGAACAAATTATCATTTTATAAATGCTTTGAAATAGTGTTTCAACATAAGAAAGATTATTGAATAAAGTTTTCAACTGAACTAATGAAAATAATTTGTTTCTTACTAATTCAATAAAAAATATGCATAACAAATCTCCAATATCTATAGAATATCTTTAGGAAAAAAACGCAGGTGGACGATTGACAAAAATGTCATAAAATGTCATAAAGTCACAAGTCTCATTCTTTGCCTGTTGTCCATTCTACATACAAACAGGGTTTCTATCAGCAGTTGGCATTTTAGCCCAAGGTGATAGCTTCTGCCTATCTGGAACGATAACAGCTGCCACATTTTTCTATCAACATGTTCATTATCACAGAATGTCAAATGTGCAACGCTTGCCTTCAGAAAAAAACAAGGCTGAGCATTTACTTCATGACCAGCATACCTAACTCCAAAGCAATGAAATGGAAGAGGGGGGGCACAAATGAACAAAACAGACCAATTTAAGCAACATAAGTTATTTCTAGGGATCTATAACAGGTCTATAAAGTTTGCCCTCGCAAACGTTTTGATTCGCGGGCCACATGGAGCTCTAATATTTGACAAAGCGGCGGGAACAGGAGCAGATGGATGACACGCTTTGGTAACCTCACCACATTGGAAAAAAAAATACACATCACAGGATATGAAGAAAATACAGTGTGTGCTTTAATTTCCAATAAAAATGAAGTAAAGCCTAACAACAAAATCTCTGACTTTGAAATGAGTCTTTAAACACTGAAAATCAAATGAATAACTATTTTAAAGCACAGAAAGTTCTTTCATACTTCGCAACATCACCATCACTCTCCTCCTGTCTTTTTTTATCAAAAACATCAAGCGTGTTAAGCTTCAAATCTATTGCGCCAGCGCTTAAAAAAACATGCATTTAGCGCACACTAGATTTAAAATTTAGTGCTAGATTACACATGTGTAGTGATCTCCTTGGCTTTGCATAATAGCACACATGGTTTGGAATATAACGCGCTTGTTTACGTGCGTGTAGTGGACCTGATGGCTTTCTATATCTGTACAAGGTTTTAATTTGACAACGTGTGCGTCACAGAGACACATTTGAATAGCAGCAGTGTTGTTGTTTTCTCAACAAAGCCAACATATCTAGAGTGCGCCATCTAGTAAGGAAATGTCAGAATTGCAGGAAAAGTAAAACAACATGGTTTATTTACTTAATTTTTTCAATTCCAGTGGGCCAAGTTAAACTGTTTAACGAGCCGCATGTGGCCCGCAGGCCGTACTTTGCCCATAGTTAAAATATAACCTAGAAGTTATATAGCACAGGTCAAACTATGAACCATAGTAAAAACTATCCCGTCACTCAACTAGTCCTTAAGCTCTTATTCAGAGGTTAGGAGGTTCTTACAGTCTCAGTTTTTATGTCATAGATTGTATTAAATGGACTCTACTTATATAGCGCTTTTCTACCTGCATCGGTACTCAAAGCGCTTTACAGTGTAGCTCACATTCACCCATTCACACACACATTCATACCTGATGGGGATGCTGCCATGCAAGGTGCAAACCACCATCACCATTACACCTTACTGCCGCTTGTTTTTTTCGGGGAGATACCAATAGTAACAAAAGCATATAACCAGAACTGGTGGTTAAGAAAGTGATAAGGAAGCCTCATCGATCACATATATTAAGTTTAACACAACGTCTACCAGTCGACAACCAGTGAAAGGACTTTGTGGAAAATGGCAGCCACCACACACACACACACACACACACACACCAACATGCATGTTTTAGGAGGGTGGGAGCAAACCGGAGTACCTGGTGGAAACCCACATGTACATGGGGAAAACATGCAAACTCCACACAGAAAGGCCAGTTTTCCAAGCCTCGTTTCAAGCCGGGATTTGAACCCTGACCTCCTTGTTGTGAGGCCACTGTGCTTAACCCCCATGCCACTGTGCAGCCCACACAACAAAATCTAAAAGAAACATTTGTCCTAATGTAATTTTTCAGTTCAGTATGAAATGGTTGAGTTTCTGTTTGGCTCAACCACTGAACGGCTATGTAGCCCAGTACAGCTTGCTAAAGACTTATTTTGAAGAAATGAGCCTCAAAAAATGCCAAGCTGAGAGAGTTGGTATAATCTTTGCTGCAGTTTTGTTTCTCAAAAGAACTGCTCTGATGAAGGCTTCGACATGGCGGATAATCTAAAATGAAGAAATAATCTGAAATAAAAAGTATAAAAAAAGTAGCATACTATTTGCATATGACGACATATTAGGAAATATTCTCAAAGGTGGACTTAAGAATTCAGTGAATGAACTTAGTAGCCACAACACTTCAAACTGGGATGTGTTTTAAAAAAAAGGGACAAAATTTTTTATCTTTTTCTACATGACAAATAATGTGATTTTAGTCTAAAAATAAACATGCAGGTATACAGTATTTATGGATGGGGCTGGCATCACACCTGTGCAAATTGACACAGATGGTTGGTTTATAGATGATTTATGGCATGGTGTTTAGAAAATTGTGGTAATTCAGTTTCATGATGAAATATCAAAGTTTAAAGATGCCGCCACAGACAAACTCACCGATGAATATGAACCAAAGTGGGTTGTACTGATACCTGACAGATGCCGCTGATGCACATATCGTTGCTTTTGTGGCTTTCGTAACACGGTGTTCCATCTGTGACAGCGTCTTGCATTTTTTCAGAAAAGTTTTCATTCAGTGGACGGCAGTGTAGCTCACAGGGATTGACTGGCAGGAAGAAAAAAAGAGCGCAAATAAAAGTGATGTAAAAAGAAAACAGAAAGAGGTCGAACTGAGCTCACCTCTGTTTATGACTGCCTCCCATTTGTAGAGCTTGCCCTTGTAAGGCAGGGTGTTGTAGTGACTGCACTGCATGTCTCTGAAGGTCGGGAGTTCATGAGGACAGGATTTGGTGTTACAGATCCTGTATCGTCGTCGTTCACCCAAACAATACTTTCCTTTGTGTTTAGGTCTGTAGGGATATAAACAAATGATCAAAATAATGTCATTTTGGGTAGTATAAGAAGTTAAAAGTGAAATTGAAGTTTAATCTGCCACAAGGAGATATAATTTCTTTCCTTCTAAACATGTTAAAAAGCAACTGCCATTGTAAGAAGTTTCTTATTTAAGATTTTGTTTGGAAGCTCCACGTTCCCCAACAGATTTGGATAAGACTGTAATAATTAATGTCTCCTTCAATAAGGAGACGAGAATTGAAATATCTGGCAATTTGCATTTCTAAAGCAAATACCTACATGAGAATAAATATGCAGATTAGCCTGCAGTTCAAAGACTGTGTTTGAAAAATGAAAAGCTGTCATTTGGTTGATTGGCAGGATATGAGGCGTCAGTGAGACAGATGTTGGCTGAAACTTGAAGTATTACATAAATTTAAAGTTCACAGTAAGTACAACGACTGTTTATACTTCCAATAACCTGACCTGGAAATAAAACTCAGAACTTAAATAATGCAAAAAAACCAAACAAACCAAACAAAAAAAACCCCATTAGTTATTAGTGAAGTTAGAATCAAAAACACAGGCCTCACGAAATCTTTGAAATTCTTAATTTGTTGGATTTTTTTTTTTTTTTTTAAGATAAAGTCAAATAAAATGAATAAAATCATTGAGCGGCTCACTATTAATATTTATTTAAACTCCTCTGGTTTTTCTGATCGCTTTAATTCTTCACTAATAAAAAAAAAATCGTCGGAAAAAACAAACACGTTTTTTCATCAATCAGAGCTAGGCTTCGTACGACAGACAGCTGGATGAAGTCTTTTCATGGACCATTTTTTTCAATTATTACCACACATTTTCAATCTGGTTATTTGCTGACCACATCACTGAGCTAAAATGTCTTTCCTCTGGCATTTTTTTATGCTATCTTCTCTTTGACAAGATTTATGATCACCCTGAAAGACAAGACAGATTTAGACTAGATTTCAGTATTTTCATCAACATAGTGGAACATGACTATCTATTGTTAGGTCAGAGGACCTCCTTTAATTCACACTGGTTTTACTGCAAGTTAACGCCGCTTTATTTGGTTTACTAGTTTTTTACTGATATTAAATGTTTAGAGCATTGTTGTAGATTTCTACACATAAAATCCATGAACAGGATTATCAAGCCATAATTACCCTTCCACATCTATTAAAGGATATATTTTCTTCTAAACTGCAATGACTTGTACTCATATTTTGATTGTGATTTGGATCCAAATGTTCTTTCTGCTGTGAAATATCACACAACTAATTTCCAGGTTATGATTATTCTCAGAGTGGACCGAGTCATTTTCTTCTTGAAGGAATTAAATGGGTTCATTAAAAAGTTTATTGTGCTTGGCTCAGTGACAGGCTGGCAACCTGTTCAAGGAGTGTCTCCACCGCCTCACCATTCTTAATTGGAGAAAGTATTTTGGAAAAAAATGTAATGAGTCAAAATAAAATAATATGATTCACCAATTGATCTACATTCCTACCCTCACCTGTGGCCACCAGTCATAAGAACAAGTTATGAAATTCCTCCGCAGGGTAGCTGGACTCTCATTTAGAGCTTTGCCATCCGGGAGGAACATGGAGTAAAGCTGTTGCTCCTCTGAGTCGAAAAAAGCCACACGGGGTGGTTCGGATGCCTCCGGAACGCCTCGCTGGTGAGGTGTTTCGGGCACGTCCCATTGGGAGAAAACCCAGGGGCAGACCCAGACCTGCTGGAGAGACTATATCTCACAGCTGGCTGAGGAACACCTCTGGAGACTGCATTCGGGGTGAGAGAAGCCTGGGTTTCCTGTCTGAGGCTGTTACCCCTGCAACCCAATCCAGGATAAGCGGTAAACAACGGAACGAATATATTCACATAAATTTAGAGCTAAACTTGATAGGCATAAGTGTTAAAATTAAACATTTACTGTGGATAACGTCATCTCTGCTGAACCTCAGCTAACCCTAACAACATTATGCAGCTATCTCTACAGTATAGTTGATGAGCGAGTTTGTAGTTGCAGTAAAACCAAAATAAAACTTGCGTGGCTTATCAGTTTAGGCTTTAATCTGAATTCATTAACATAATTATTGAAATTTTTGGTACAACTCATTTCCCAGATGACTTTAAACCAACATGAATCATTGACTGTGCAGGGCGATTATATTGTAAATATCAGTTAAAGTTGCAATTTACATTATTATTAATTAGCACATTCTTATTAACTAGATCTGGTTATTTGTATGCTTTAATGACCAGCAACATTATCAAGTTAAACTAGGATTGGTCAGCTGAGTCAGATTGACCGTAGATTTAAATTTAAATATGAATTATTTTAGTTACTCTTCATTATACAATCTGCATTAAATAAGCTGTGAAATTCTAGATCTTTTAATTTTTTTTTGGTTTTGAAAACAGATCATGGCGGTCGTTTCTTTCTCATCCTTCTGATTTAGCTTGGATTAAACAATGCTGTTACTTCAGTTAACCCACACTGGGCAGCATATGTATTGTTGAGCAGTATTGATTTTTTTTTTCCAACATAAAACTCTAAATAGCGTCCACAAGTGTGGGACGCAAGTGTAAGACTGCATTTCTCCATCGCAACCAAGATTGCTTTATTGATCAAATGTAAAGCTAAGGTAGTGTGTTCACACATGTTTATAGAACAATAAATAACCACAAGAGGCCAGATTGTTCTTTCATGTTATGAGAATAATTGAGTTTATTTTGTAGCTGTTTGTCTCATCGTAAAGATTGTTACTGTTGTATCTTTTCATTTTAAAATAGTTTCATTTGAGAGCAGCAGGTCTTTATGTAATAAGAAGAAATAAAACTTTTATGCAAGTTTAACAGGTAATTTTGATGAAAAAATTAAATTAAAAGTATTATTGGACTGAATATCAACAGGCCAATGGGTTGTCAGAGGAACATAAATGATCCCACAAACAGCTGTTCCTCTTCCACTTCTGCACTGATTTAGCTGCCTCACAGATGCAGGTTGCCCCTGAGGAAATCTCAGCAGGAACTTCAGGTTCAGAGTAAAAGAAGATTAGTCATTTTTTTCCACCTTGCTGTGACTTTAAATCAAGCTCCTTTAGAGTCCATCTGACTCATGTTAAAATAAACTTACATGATTGCATGGTAGCAAAAAGAAAACTTTTGCCATTTTTCTGCTGTACTTACTGGACTTTATTGTCTGAGTTTCACACCTCTTTACCTGGGATACAATTTGTTCTATTTTACATCATTTTTCAATGGATTGAAACTACTTACAATATGGGGTACTTCTCTATCCATTGGATTAATTTCTGTTCAGTCGATTGTGCGTCTCCAGGGGTCACAAAGGTCCCTTTTAGATTACTTTTCCACAAGAAATAATGAATTGAGATTAGTTTTAATGAGGAAAATTATTTTATCTTAAGAGGCCCCTGTGATACATAATTCTGTGTTTCTAAAAATAAAAAGCCACCCTACAAAGAGCTGACATATAAATAAATAAATAAATAAATTACTCTATTCATCCCTCACCGGGGAAATTTGTTTGCTGCACTCCTTACACCGCAGCAGGCTGCCCTTCAACGGCGCCAATGGTGGGAGAAGCTGGGGTTAGGTGTCTTTTCCAAGGACCCTAGACGTGCTCTCTGTGGGACGCAAACCCGCGACCTTCCGGTCCGCGGGCGAACGCTCTAACCACGCGGCCACCGTCTCCACCCAAAGAAATATTATATACAGTACGTACATACATGGTTTTTAGTGATTTACCTGGATATCATTGCACATATATTCAATTTTGCTCAGATTTGTGATCAAAATCAGGTGATTATTTTGATCATTTGCATCATGTCTCCTGTGATGCAATGCTGCTGGTATTGTATTATCAAATATATAAAAAAATGTAATTAAAGTCAATAGATTTATTCTTTTGTTTGCTGTTTAGATGTTTGTTAAAAAGTAACGTCTACCTCAATGGAATGCTGCAATGGTCTGTCAATAATGTTTTTTTTTTTTTATTGTTGTGTGTTTGATTTAAAAAAAAAAAGGAGAACAAATTCAATATAGTTTTAAGATTGTAATTTGGTGTCATGTACAGTACAAATAAGAAATTATAATTTTTCAGAGGAACAACAAAACACATTCAATAATATTTGTATGCAACTTCACAGATGTGACAAAAGTCACATACAAACCAAAAGAGAGCAAAAGAGAAACACAGTGTGCAGAATCAAAATGAGGTTCCCGATGTTTTGATGAGGATCATTTTAGGTCACTTTAATCTACAGATGACATTCTTAATGAGAATATTTGGAATGTAAAGATATTTGGAATGTAAGGAATGTAAAGAAAATGTCTTCAGATTTTTTATCATTTAAATGTTATTTTGATCCATGTGCGTTTGGAGTTCAGATAAATACTCTTTATTGAATTTACTGACTCCGTAACAAGATACTACTCTCTGTATCATGGGTTGTACAAAAAAGAAAAAAAGATAATTGATATAATTTCATCTTCTGAACTTCTTATTCTTGTTGAGTTGTAGTGGGTGCCGGAGTCTATCCCTGCTGATTTTAGGCGAGGGGCAGGATACACCCCGAACAGGTCACCAATTTGTTGCAAGGCCACACACGCACACTCGATCCACACATGTTTTCAGAGGGTGTGAGTAAACCAGAATACTTGATATCATGCATACACGGTGAGAACATGCAAACTCCACACAGAAAGGCCAGTGTTTCAAGCCCCATGCCCACTCCAGGACTTGAACCACAATGTTCTTGCTTGAGACCACTGTGCTTACCACTGCACCACCGTGCAGCTTGATAAACGAAATAGTCATTTTATTTCCAATATTGGCTGAAACTGTGCTTACTCACACTGGGCTATCACAGTCCCTTTGAGCACTCTGGACACCAGCTCCACATGTTCTCGTACAGGTTGACCAGCTGCTCCATGACGCCCAGCTACCATCAACACTTGCAGGGTAATGTCCCACTGCTACACACTCTCCGCTGATACACCACTGAAAAACAAAACAATGTTTAGAAAAAAAAAATTATTAAAACATCTTCAATGTTTTGACTTAAATATGTTAAAATGAATGAACAGGTAGTGAATTCCAAACAAAAAAAATCTTCATACAAATCAATGCATATCTTTTGGTTGGCTTTTGTTTGATCTTCATAACAAAGTTTGTCTTCATTGCAAACAGAAAACACTGCCGGAAAAAATCGTTCTGGCAGGGAACAGATTTAAATGTTTGTTTTCATCATTTACTAAGAAAATTAGTAGTGGCTTTTTTACGTGTCAGGCTAGGACATCAACATCACACTGCATGAATAAAATTTTCATAAAAACCTGGGAAACTTTTAATTAATTGTTAGAAAAAAAATCAAAGAACTGATTCTTTGGTTACTGCACTTCATGATGCTTTGGGCTGCAATTTAATTTTCTATTACCTGCTGAATATCACTGTACACATTTAAAAAAAGATTTTATTTTACCGTTAGCACAGAGGAAAGATAAAGGTGACATTTTTTTTCTCACGATGTTTCAAAGTAAAATTTTTCAAAGGTGACTTTTAATGCTGCCAAAAAAGATTGAAGACCCTGCCAGGATAAAATCTTTTAAAGAGGAATTAAACAATAACTCTTTTTCATCAACAAAGGTTTTGTGTCCCCCGCACCTCCTGGTAAGAAAATTAAAAAAATTACCTTGTCTTCACCACAACTCGTTCCATCCACTGCTCCATCCAGCTTTGAGTGACAGGTTGTTCCAACAGTGCACCATAAAGTACTGCATACATTCTGGGAAAATAGAGTTTATCTGTTCAGTTTCATGACAGCGCATCCTACCTTTCATTGTATTTTAATAAAAACAAATATGAGCAAGAATCAAAGTTTAAACAAAAATTATTAGAGGGTTTCAATTTTGTTTGTAATTAAGATTAAAGCAAGGCATTGTTTAGTTTTGTCGTCTGAATTGCTTATCCCTGATCGGGTTGGAGCCTATTGCAGCTGATTTCAAGCGAGAGGCAGGATACACCTCGAATAGGTCACCAGTCTGTTGCGGCGTCACACACACAACCTGATCCCTGGAGAAATTGTTTAGCAGTCAACCGATCTAACATGCATTGTAATGACAAAAATCCTATGTCATAAAAATACATATTTTGTGTGTGTGTTTTTGATGAATATATCATTTCACTTGTTTCCGACATCTTTTACAGGAGAGAAAATCACACAGTTCTAATATGAAAACTTGCAGCGAATGATTTTAAAACTTTTGTACAAATTCCAATATTTCTTTTTCATGCCTTTTTTTCCTGACATGTGTAATTTCTCAAAACATCTTCAAAATCTTGAAATATTTTCATTCTGAAGCTGAAACTTAGATAAACTAGAAGGACTGAAAACATGATCACCTTGAGCTCAATGAAACCGTTGACATGAGTTGGTGAGATGAGAAACAAATCCTTGAACATAGTTTATTGCACACTGAGTTGTGTTAGGATGCAAGTTAGAAATATTTTGCTGCCATGAGTGCATGTTAGCCAGAATTAATACGTATTAACAACTGTTCAGTGTTGGTGTTCATTTTTAATTGTTTTTTTTGGTTTTGGATATTTATAGCTAATTTTGCAGTAAAATCAATCACAGCTTGTTTCACTTTTGCACAGCCCAATTTTAGACAATTATGCATTAAATTATTGTGGACCACTGTCACTGGGAAACTGGTTAAATACTGTATATATGCTCTATATATATTCTGTAGATATGCTTGTACAGTTGGAGATGTTGGCTCAATGGAAGAATGCCTGTTCTTGGACTGAGAAAAAACAGTTGGATCCCCACTGGAGCAGACACCAAACCCCCAAATTACTCCCGCCATTGGCGCCAGATGTCTTCTGTGATGCAATGCAGCAAAAGTAATTTATTTATATATATATATATATTTATATACAAGTATATATAAAAAATACAGAAATGTTCACTTAAAAACTATACATGCACTTTATTTAAATGACTTAATTTCTTTTTCAATAGACTTTGCGAAACCATTTTAATGCTAGTCTTTGTAAAACAGTAGAAAAAAGACCTAAATCTTTTAGTTTTCTTGTTTTGATGCTGCTGATATGATTCTACAAAATGTGGTTTTTGATGACAGTAAACACACTTGACAATTTATTTTACATCTTTCATGTTCATAATGGAGTAACATATTAGATGTAACAGATGTCAGTGTGAGCTTTGGAAGCATAGTTGGATAGCTTTGCTTGTTTTAAGACTGCAGCAATTAGTTCTTTATAAAGGATGGTAAAGCTTTCCAAAGGATCTGCTCCACTTTGTAAAAAAAATAGTTCAAAAGATACTCAGCACTTTAATGCCTGAATGTGTGAAGTCACTTTTCTTTGCAGTAAAACTTAAAATAGCAGACATGCAGCTGGCTAATTAAGCCTTATACAGTAAATGCTTTACTTTTGCACCAATCTACAACTTGGTTCAGAGCAGAAATTTTTTCAGGGTAAATTCCAAAGGGGCTTCATGCAAGGCAGCACATCCAAGAGTCTATACTGGAAATATAAGCTGCTTCATCACTTCTTCACAAAGTTTTATGCTAAGAAAGTTGAGTAAAAACAAAGAAGTGATGTAAAAATTATTTCATAAAAGTCAGAAAAAAGTACAGATGACTCAAGAGTAATTTTGCTGGTAGTTTTATTTGCCTTCCAAAATTAATAACTTATTATGAGAACTAATAAGGTCCAACCCCCCCCCCCCTCCCCCCCGCCCCCCCACACACACAATATACAGATACTATATATTGAAGCTGCAAACAAAAATTGCACCACATGCCTCATACGTAGTGACGTGAGTTAACAAAAACTCCCAAATAGAATCACACATACAGAAATTAATTACTACAACTGACATTTTTGGATCATTCTGGAAGACCACTGCAAATTCAACCCACGCAGAAAGATTTAACCTAACACACTGATGTTATCAACTGACAACAAAATTATACAAACAATAAAAATGGAAAATTATCATAATTGTTTCAAGAGTTCAACTAAGAGTTGAAATCCACTGAGTGAGAACTTTAAGTTTTCTTGTTCTTCCTGCAGCTATTTCATTCAGCCTTTCTTTTCACCCTTACTCAACATTGGTAACTAATGTGAGGGCATTTTGAATCTGACAGAAATCGATATTGTAAAGATTACGTTTCAACCATTAACCTTTCAAAAAGATGTCGCAGATTGTTCACTGTAATAATTTGTGAGCTTAATCAGCTTATTTCCAAATTAAACCTTTACTTTTGGCCATGAAAGTTAGAAAGAGAAAAACAGTGAAAAACATGCAGATTACACTGAAAAACTGACATCTGGATAAAAATGTAGAAACCTGAAAAACGTATTTCACAAGATAAAAAATATATTTAAGATCTTTCTTTCAACAAACAACAACTACAGCCTCTAAACATTTCCAGGGGTAACATTCCTCGCTGGCAACAGAAAATAATTGGCAACAAAGGAAGAGAGTAGTTTACAGTGAAACGATGGTTTTAAATCCAGCACCTTGAGAGTATACACTAAACAGAAAGCTATGAGGCCATGGAGATAAGTGAACATCACTGAATGCCTGGGGCAGCTGAAATCAAATGAGAGAAAAGAGAGGAACCATCATGGAAGAATGAGCTTCAGTTTCACATATGCCACAGACAGACTGAAATGTGGTGCAAATCAAGAAGTCACCTCGTTCGACTGGAACTGTGCAGAAAGACGGTGCAGAGAGAGTTTAGGAAAAGTCTCTGAGCACAAGAGATGCGTCAGAGCCGTCAGTTTCCAGATGGAGACAAGGAGTCCTCCAAGATGCTACAAGACAAAGTGGTAATGCATGCAGGAATAGTCTTGAGAACTATTTGTTCTGAGCTTGAATCACTTAAAATTGTGAAAAAAGTAAGAAACAAAATCCAGCGAGATTCCTGAACCCACAATTGATGGATACACGGAGGGAAATATTCAGACAAAACACACATTACAATACAGCAACCTCAATATGTATCAGCAGGTTAAAAGAAAAACACCAGGGACAATTCATCAGATTTCTTTGTCTAACACAGATAGGGTCCGGGTTCTTTGTCTTAGCTATGTTTGGGCCATTTCACGTTTCGGTAGGGGAGAGGTTACTTCCCCTTATGTTTCTTTATCTTTCATAGATAGGGACATTTTTTTCTTTGTTTCAACCAGACTCCACCAGTTTTATTTTCTGTGTGTTACTTGAGTAGAGTCATGTTTCTTTGTTTTAGCAAAGGTGGGGTGTTCTTCAGTTTTTTAATGTTTAGGTAGGAAGGGTGCAAATATCTACGACTTCTTTCTGTGAATCAGATTCTGTTCCATGCCTACACGGATGGCAACACTCTCATTGCAATGAACAAACTATAAAAACCTCTAACCATAGACTTTGATATTTTTGAATTTCTCAACAGATTAAAAAAAATAAAAGTAAAAGTAACATAATAACAAAAACCAGAGAGATGTGCACAGATGTGTGAATTGATTTCCACATCTAATTTAATAAATAATTCTGAACTCGGAAAATGTATTTTTTTTTTTAAATAAAACTTCTGTAGAATTCGCTCTATCAAGACAAAGAGTATTGGAGAAAGACGTTGAAACTCTGAACTTTAGACAGACAGAGTTAGGATTTTATATATTTGAAAATAACCATCATTCAGGTCTCAGTGGAATCCTTTTGTTATTGTTTGATGCCGTACATTACATAGACAGCTAGATTGTCAGAGGATTATGACAACCCAGCCAACTGTAACCTTAAAGGAATACTTATGAACAACTTCCCCCGAGTTTTCTAAAGGTTACAAAGCTCGATAGTTTGAAGGAACATTCTAGCGATGTTTTCTCAAAGTTAAAAGGTCTCTAACCTTCCACACCTCAAACTGCTTAGAAAACTTAAACCAAAGTGAGTTTTTGCATTCTGGTTGGAGGAAGTGATTGAAGAGAGCTGAGAAAAGAACTCATACTGGTCAACTAGCTGGTTTTATTTTTGGGGGATTGGTACTCAGATTTTCTTACTAAACATGTTGAAAACGTTTTTCACATAATATAAAAAAATGCAACGATGCAACATTTTTTTTTCAATGATCAAGGCTTGGAGGCCAATTACTTCTACAATGCCTGCTGCAAAGATGCAGGGGACACCAAAAGGTGCAGGTAAGTGTGTTTTTGGCGCACGGGCCTGGGAGCAGTCTTGCTAGAGCAGGCTGGGGCCCTTTGTCTCTGGCAGGGATTTTGAATGGGTGTATGGGGGAGAGCAGCTTGGAAGAGCAAAAGGATTACAGGTGAGCAATTACAGGAGCAAGATGAGATAGTGGGGTTGCAGCTGTGGGTCCATAGTGATCTTTGGGCTGCCTGGGCCCAGGCTAGGATATGTGGGGCTTCTGTGTTCTTGGGGTGATTGCTCTCCTCTCAGTCTGCACCTTGGCTTCCGACACCCGGTAGGCTCACTTGCTGTCACGGGGTAAGGATGGCACGTCTGCCAAATGGCACAGGGGTCCTGGCATCAGGGACAATTGATGACAACTGGTGCAAGGCGGGCTCCTGTAAAGTTATCTCTTCTGCACCTGGCTGGGCAGGTGGGCGGCTACCTCTGCTCGGCCCAAGGGTCACTTGTGTTGTGATGTCAAACATTGTATTTACAGAATATTTAGTCACTTTATCCCCCTTTCTATTTTCCTCTTTTCCCTTTCTACCGTCTTTCTCACTTCTTTCTCTTAACCTCTCCCCTCAGTATTCCATATCCGGTACGGCAAACAGAACCACAGAAAGCACAGACACTTGGGATCTAAAGTAAAACATAAAAAAATGATTAAATAAAATAAGACTTTCCAAAGTCGGCACATGGTACTAACCCTGGTAGAGCAACTCTGTCCAGCAATATTTAACACAAAGATCACCATTCTGCTTGTCAGCAATGCCGGACAGGACAGGATGGGGAAAAAAAAAATGTAATTTGGAGATTTTTCTCTCTCATGTTGTTTCTAACTGATCTTTCAAAAGAATATTCCCATCTAAGTTCAGGTTCCCGTAGCCTTAGCTATATATGTAAACACTGACACTTTCAAGTGAATATACACAAGTCCAGAAATAGAAATTTTAGGTAAACATACCGCCTGCTGTTTTGGGTTAGTGAGATTTTAGATGCGAGCTTCAGTAAAAAATACACTGGATATGTTAAATCTGTTTCATGCACGAGCTGCTTTTAGTGTGTTTTCTGTCCTATTTAAAAACAAAAAATAGAAAGCCAGAATAAATGAAGAGTTTTAAAATTCATAAATATGTATGAAATTTTAATTAACAACAACAAAAAACAAAAAAGATTCCCTTTTCTAATATTAAAGTGCCTTGAGTTGAGACTTGAAACTATCCTCGCTATCAGCACATTGAAAATAAGCAGGAACAGTGTTCAAGAACTCAAAGTCACAGGAAAACATCGGGTTGTATTTTAAGTGTGGGTGCATTTTTGACATTGTTTTTTTTTTTTTTTTTTAAAAAAAAGCAAAAAATTGACATCTACTGTATATATTTGTCTTTTTTCATTCTACTTTTTCTAGGTACTGAAGCTCGTCCCAGCTATTAACATTAGAGAGGCAGGGTACACCTTGGACAGATCATTGAACTGTTGCAGTGCCAAATAGAGATTGATGAAAATTTAAGTACACATTCACTCTTTGGGGAAATTTCACACCAACAAATCAGCCTGACATGAATGCTTTTGGAGGATGGATAAAGTGGATGCATCTGGAGTGAACCCGCACACATGCAGGGAAAGATAGAAATACATAAAATACAAATACATAAAAAGGCAGCTGACTCAAGCCTCAGCTGAGGCTTTGGTACAAACCAATGTCCAGCCCAAGAATAATAAATATAGACATAATCGTCTCTTTATCTATATATAATTTGCTATTTAAGACATAGTCTGACACCTTAAAATTGCTCATTTTAAGGGTACAAATCATCTACCAAAAAAATTAAGTTAACTTTTTATGATTTTTCATGATATTTTTATGATATTTTTTGGCAGAAAATTCATTTGCCTATCAATAACCTTTTGAGGAATCATACCCCCAAATTCTTAAACTCTGTTTAGATTCATTTTTAAAAAGTAGAAGGTTCAATGTTATGATAGATACGTAGATAAAACTTTATTAATCTCCCGGAAGAGAAATTCTGATGTCCAGCAGCAACAGAAATCACACAAGCTGTAGATAAAAAATAAATAAAAACAACATACATACAAGCTATGTTGGCCCAAAGTTTTCTCTTAAACAGTTAAAATACCTTTTAATAGGTTCCAGCGTACGTGACAACTATATGGTTCTTTAGAGCAAACAACTGTATATTCATGATGTATTCTAGAAAACAAACAAACAAATGAATAAGATGGAATGTTTGTGGAAGATCAGAACAGCGGCTTAATGATGTTATGTTGCTGCTCCATGTAATTATCTAACCAGAGAGAAACTGTTTGTATTTATTTTACAAGTGTGATGCCAATTTGTCAGACTTTCAAACAACTTCTTTATGTCTCGCCTGAAGATGCACATAATTTATTTATTTCTGCTTAAGACTAACCAGCTTCTGCAACATTCAAGCTAAACAGTTTTGAAAAATAAATATTAATACAACTAAAGAAGTGTGTAATGACTGTTTCTCTCTGGTGGCTGTAATTGCCTTATCGCATGCCCAGTGCATGTTTCTACCATTACCAGAACACGATGTGAGGTTTACCTACGCAAAAAAGAATAATTGAATTTACAATGTAAGTGGAGATGAAGCTTTCACATCAGGTTCTGCTGGAGTGATTACACACATAATGCATCAAAATGAAACTTCTAAATGGTAGAAATCTCTAGAGTTTTTGGAGTCAAAATTTTTAAAGCCATAAGTAAACGTCTTTTTAACAGAAGTAATGATCAGTAACATCAAAAGCTGGACTAAAATTGAGGAAAACAGCACCAACATCATGTTGCATCCAGGAGATCTTCTACCAATCTGTGGTGGTCAGCACCTTCTTCTTCTCTGTGGTCTGCTGGGGGAGCAGCACTGCAGCCAGTGACACCAACAGACTGAATGAACTGATCAGAAAGGCTGGCTCTGTCATTGGCTGCAAACAGGACACACTTGAAGCAGTGGTGGAGAGGAGGTCACTGAACAAATGTTTTTCCATCATGGACAACCCTGACCATCCTCTCTACCCACTTCTGAATAAACAGCGGATCTCCTTCTCTGGGAGGCTCAGACAGCTCTGTTCGAAAACCACCCGGTATCAGAAATATTTCATTCCCAACATAATAACACTTTACAATAATTCATATAACAACACATAACTGATTCATGTAATTCATCACGGTATGTCACTTTTTACCTCCTTATGCACATTTCATCCTGCTTGTGTATATACTGTACATAGTTAGTCACATTATTCCTTTTATTCTATTATTTTTCATGATCCTTTTTGTATATATACTGTCTCTTTCTTTCATTGTTACTGTGCTGCTGTAACACACAAATTTTCCACATGTGGGATCAACAAAGTGATTCTGATTTGACACAGGCATTTATCGCTTATCTGTGCAAGTGTAGCATAGGATGTGTTAACATATCTTTATGAATGCTGAAAGTCTGAATTAAATTTAAAATGGAAAAAAGTTTATGATTTGAGAGAATACCACATTTTCTAAAATTCTACTTAAAACAGGCAGCATGTTGATTTGTCTAAAATTTTAACCACAAGATACCTCCTATTTATTTTTGGGTGAGAATTTTAATTCGGCTTGTTTCTAGACATGAGATGATGAACACTCTTTCCAGGTGAGATTAAACGATTGACAAACAGGCTCAGTGATACACTATTCTGTCACAATCAACACTATTTTTTATCTTTGTTATTTCTTTTTATAAACCTTCATCAATTAAACCCAAGACAGAATTATATATATATATATATATATATACACGTATATAATATTAGTAACATCATCCTGGACTTTTTCTGTATCTTTTGCCTACATGTTCAGGAGTATGTTAGTAGGAATTTTGATCATTAGTCCTGAAGCCTATTGAAAAAGAAGAAAGTCTGTCTCTCAGCTCTCAAGTCGGGACATCATAGGTTATTCAAGTCACTCCACCTCAGACTTTGTCCTTCATTTCTTTAGTAGCCTTGCTTTGTACATTGGATTCTCTTCATAAGGCAGCTTCATAAGTTTCAAAGTTGTAAACATGGAAATGATCCAAAATAATGATTCCAGAAATGATTCTGATATGCAGGAATATTTAAAGTTCCTCTCACTTGGTCAATGGGATAATGCTCCTGAAAAAAAGACCCCCACAATAGTCTCCATTCTACCAAACTTTAAACTTAGCACAATGCAGGTGGACAAATGCCATTCTCTTGGTAACCACCAAACTCTGACTCATCCATCAGCCTGTCAGAACAAGAAGTGCGGCTCATCGCTTGAGAGGACAAATCTCCACCTTTCTGGAATCCAGTGGTGGTGTGCTTCACACTGCTGCATTCAATGCTTTGTATCACTCAAGATGATGAATAGCATGAATGCAGCTGATCACCATGGAAACCCGTTTCATCAAGATTATGGTGCTCTGTTATTGAGCAAGTATAAAAGGCCATCTGACGTTGGAAGATTTGTGAGTGACTCAGCAGAAAGTTGGTGAACTCTGCATTGGAATCTGAATAAAAAAAGCTGATCCATTATTATAGATTAACTACCGTAATTTCACGACCATTAGGCGCACCGTACGAAAAGGCGCAGTCTCAGTTATGTGCACCATTGCTGTATTTAACACACACATAAGGCGCAGTCTCAGTCACAAACCGCCTTACAACACACACGCAAGCATGCAAACGTCCATATTAAAAAATAGATCGGGAGCAAAACCGAGTTTGGTTGTGTTTTATTTAAGTAGTAACGATACTAAACAAGCACATTACCGGTAATAGTCTTTATTCAAATCCGTCAAAGTCCTCATCCTCTGTTTCGGAATCGAACAGCTGCGCAAAATCCAACAGAGCAGGTCCCTGCTTTGTTTGACAGGCTCCTCGCTGTCAAAGTCACTGTCTGTACTGTGCGGCTCCTCAGAAAGGATACTAGCTTTTGCGAAAGCTCGGATAACAGTACCAGCAGACACGTTAGTCCAAGCATCTACAATCCATTGACTCGTTAATGTGGAAATTTCTCGCGGCGACTCGATTCTCATGGTCCTCCGCGTAGCTGATTGCCTTCAGCTTAAACTGAGCATCATAAGCGTGTCTCTTTGCTATTTTCAGGGTTAAAACAGTAATATTGTGCATACAGCACATACCTTTTTAATACACAATCCACGCCCGTACTTCACTCTTTAACGTTCTCATGCCGATTCTTTCAGGTCCGCCTCGCCTCACGACCACCGCTTTTTCTTTTAGGTCTGCCTTTTCTCACACACAAGGCGCAACGCACTGCACGAAAGGGCGCACCGCTCATTTTGAAGAAAATCTAAGCCGTTTATATGCGTTTATAAGACGTTTATAATCTATGTTTTATACTGATAAATTTTTTTTTAATTTGTATGTATTTAATATTTTATGTTGTTTTAACTCTATGCGCCTTATAGCCGTGAGATTACGGTAATTTAACAACTGGATTTGATAAAGTGGTAGAATCCTATCACACGTCCAATCTGGAATTCACTGAGCTACTCAAAGCAAAGCATTCCTTCACAAGCACTTTTAAAAATACACTAAGGTGCTTGATTTTATATACATGTGACCATGGAGATGATAGAAAATCCATAATCTAACGGTCTGCGTGAGTGAGCAATTGTATTAATAAAGCAGAAGTTGTTTTACATAGAACAGAAAGTTCCAGCACACATGTTGTAGCTTCAGAAATGAAACTAGTAGAAATGTAAAACAAATTCCCCACCAAAGTAGTGCAGATAGCAAGTTTATTAAGTAAAAGAACAAAAATAGAAAAAAAAGAAGTTTGTTAAGCAGTAAAGCATGTGTCACGGAACATGTTGGAAATTAGAGTATTTAAATTTAAAAATCAAACTGCTGTTCTTCAAAAAAAAAAAAAAAAACATAATATCTTTTACATAATAGTTGTAGCTTCAACTTTCTGAAATCTAACAGAGCGACATGCATGTTTTATAGTTGGTTAATAAGTACGCTTCCCTCTCTGCCAACCGAATGAAGAGGAAAAGTTCTTCTGATCTGGGAAAAAGTCCCCGACCAGGCACATGACCTGGTTTTTTGTGCTTAGCTTTCTTTTGAAGACTTTTCTGCCTTAAGACATTCTCTTTGTGAAAGATGTGGGGGAAACTCTTCTCCATCTTCAGCCCGAGCTTCTGGTTCATTCTGCTCGTTCTGCCTTCTATGCAACTGTTCAGGATTTCTCTAATCTTTGGAGACGAACCTGATTGATTTAATGGCCTCCAATTTACTCCTAGCTGCCTCTGCTATAACTTGAACTCTTTTGATCAAACTTAAAGTAATGATCTTGAAAAGGTTGATAGATGTCTTCAGCCATCTAGATTTTTTTTTTTTCTTGAAAAAGAAGTTTTTGCAACTGCATAGTTTTAAGACTTGTCTGGTTGCAATTCCTCATATATTTAGCATTGAACTTTAAATGCACTCATTTAATTTTGTTCACCTAAAACAAGAAAAAGATGAGCACCCAAATATTTTGTTTTAATTTAGCTCCTATTAATATCAGATCTTTGTATGCTGGCAGTCATGAATTTTCTCATTCTAATTTGATTTATTTGTGGCTTCATCATTGCTTGAATTTTCCAGCATTTCTGTGAGATTTGGCCCTTTTTTCCTCTCTTCTGAGCTGAAATCATAAATGTAACCTCATGCTTGTTCACTCGTTGCAAGTGTAAAGCAGCCCTCTGCAACTAGATGCTATACCACTCTGAATATATAATTATTTTGTGCAACTGATGTTTCCTAATTCTCCTAGAGTTTTTTTTAAGATGTAGATCTCTAAATGCTTTTACTTCCATAAATTTATAATTTTCTGTCTAATTTATCCTAAATATAAAAAAAAAATCCTAACTGAATAAACATTATATATGTGACATACTTTTAAATTCATGATTTTTTTTTAAATTACGATAGCAGTTTGCACTCTCCCATTCAGTCAAAGTTTGATGAAATGACAAACCTGAGAAAACATTCTTGCAAATCTTGTGCACACATAAAATGTGTTACACTTAAAATTTCTGAGAAATATTTTTGTAATATTCCTGTTTTGATTTATGTAAAAGAGCTGAACAAAATTATTGGTTTTGAGATAAAAAATTTATGCAGAAATAGAAAATATTCTTCACAGTTCCAAAGTATGCTGAATTAACCGTAGCAGGATGAATACTAGGGAGAACTACACCCGAAGACACCCAAGGATTCCTGATGTAATATGTCAGTGAACTGAGCTGAGGTTTGCAGCATGGATTTTGCTGGGCCTCATAGATTTTCTATAAAATTTTGTATAAAATTAAACATGCTAGGCATTCAGCAATTCCCAAAACACTTTGAATTGCTTCAATAGCTGAGTTGAGCAGGTATAAGGACCTAATATTCAAAAAAGATCTCATTTGGAACGCTTACTGTTTTCGACTTTCTACTCCAAACTTAAAGAAAAATATCGGGGTCCATTAATTTGCCTATCATTTGGTCCTTTTGGTAAATGTATGTTTGCGGTTGCTCATGACTTGGGAGAAAAATACTGAGGTAATAATACAAAAAAAAGGTAGGAAATTGCTTGAAATATTTTAATTTAGGCAAACAGTGATAAAAGTGAATAGTCAAAAACAAAAAAAAAGTAAAACAATATTATTTCTCAGTGAATGAATATGAAGTTTAAACTGAAAATATTTTTTTAAATTATGTGATAAGATTAAAACACAAAATGCACACAAAATAAAATGATCAGATTTTGAGTAAAATTTATTTAAAAGAAACTTACATCCATATCATCACAGAGCCGGGATCCAGAGCCATATTGTAGTCGACACTGATGTACAGCACTGTACAGCTCACCAGGAAGTGTAGAAGTCAGGGACAGCCTGTCTTTTCCTGGGGGATCATCAAGACACCAACCCCAGCCACGACTGGAAACAAAAAGGACAAAAGTGAATCTTTCAAAAGTTTAAAAAGCTACGCGCAATCAAACAGTGAAAGTCTGACTTTTTATCATATTTACTTTCTCTCACTTTTGCGAGAAGTCCAGAAAAAACTTCTGCAGGTGTTATACAACAGTTTGATGCTAAAAATGAGCTTAAAATATGTGTGTTTTTCTTTCTTTTCG
Source organism: Neostethus bicornis (assembly GCA_902685375.1). Lineage (NCBI taxonomy): Eukaryota > Metazoa > Chordata > Actinopteri > Atheriniformes > Phallostethidae > Neostethus > Neostethus bicornis. The sequence continues at coordinate 12,152,955 of LR738543.1, forward strand.
TTGTTTTCTTCATTTGAGCAAAAGGGAAAGACAGTAGAGAGGCAAAAAGTAAAGTCACTCACACACCATAAGCAGATGGCACGTTTATTCCTGTCAAACAGGTATATTCAAACTTTATTTAGTCAAAGAGTCATGCTTTTATGCCATTTTTACGTGTATACATAGTGGGATTGTTGAAAACACAAAAAACTCTGCCCGCACAACTTTGTGTTACTTCTTGATATCTATTGGAATGTTTAAAAAAAGAAGTGCAAGATATGCACTTCAGAAAATAAAAGTTGGAGACAAAGTCATTTTTATTTTAGAGATGCAACCACTATGTTTTCAAAATGCCATCCAAGTTGTACCTGCAGAATCTGGCAATGTATCGGCTCTCTAAAAAGTACAACATAACCACACATTGGAAGTTAGCAATCTCTCCAGTATGCACGGCTTCTTTCTTCTTTTAAAGAAAATTAAATTTTCACTTGGCAGACAAAAAACTGCATCTAAATCAATAGCTTGAATGTATAGATCATGTCATGTCGTATATATACAGTATATATATAATTTTACCTTAAAATAATGATCCCACAAAGGGTAAATTACTGTGCTGCATAGTACCGCAGCAGGCAGCCACAGTGGCAGCAATTGTGGAATCAACTAGGGGGTTGGGCGGCTGCTCCAAGAACACCTAAGGGGCTCAGTGGGAATCGAACCGGCTTCTCCCGGTCCAAGGACAAAGACTACCATTGTGGCTATACAATTGATGGTAACAAAGAAAAACAAATGTGGGATGCAGGAACAAAAGGGGAATTTTGAATTATGAATAAATAAATGCTTCTGCCATACAAATAGAAACTTCACAACATCCATAGTACTTAGATATAAAAAAATGTAATTAATCTTTAAGTTTTCCAAATGAACAAAACAACCTGCAATAAAAAAGTGAACATAGAGAATGACTCCACAGTAACACAAGCAGAAAACTAATGAAGATATCGGCTCATGCCGCATTGACTGAGTAAATGGCAAGTCTTTAACCAGAGGGTGAACGTTTGAAGTCCGACATGTCAGTACTCACACTCGTCACAGTGTCCTGACATAAATTAAACTGGCTGTGTTGATGAGCCTGCTCTAATGAAAAAGAAATCTAATTTATACACTATAGGAATATAAAGCTGCTTCCCAATTATGGGCCTGCACTCACAAATTCTGATTAGCTTTTACTACATCTTTGCAAGGACAATCTTGTAATGCTATTTACAATCTCTGTGTATAATCACACCCAGTGCTTGTATAATTCCTCAATTATCAAACCAATTATTATCATCTCCAATGCTTTATTTGCTGTCAATCAATATCTTAACAAAGAACAATGTTTTTAAACAGAATGATTTTTTTTTTTCTTAATTGACTCCTCCTGGAAAACTAATTACTGGTGTTGAAAAGGTATATAAACACACTTATCAGCTGTCGAGTGGAAGATAATGAGAAGAATAACCATGTTTTCACATTTACTTTAATTATGTAACTCACATTTATACAATTGTTGAGAGCCAAGGGCAGGAAAGACCACCAGTAACTTTATCAAAAGCTAAGATAAAAAAGTGAATATTTAGTCAGTAGACCAAAAAATGTTTAAATAATACAGAACAGAAACCATATGAAATTTCCATTCATTCATTCCTCTTCTTAACCGCTTATCCGAACAGGATTGGGGGGTGCCGAAGCGTATCCCGACTGATTTTTGGATAGAGGCAGGATACAAAGTCAGCAACGTTTGTTAACTTTTACTGAGGTGTAAAATAAAAATAGTTGTGAAATAGGGATAGCTACCGTTTGTATCCACTTTAAAATGCTCAGTTCAGTGTGTAATCCTGTTGGCACTAAAGGTTCCCCAGTCACCAGCAGATTAATCCTTTTGCTGCCGACAGTTTCTAAGCAACGTTTTCATCAATGATACAGGACTGATACGGTGTAAAACTAGCACAATAAAAACACAATGAAAAATGATTTATGTGAAATCAATTGTGAAATTAAATGATGTTAATGTTTTGATTTGTGTCCGTTCTGGAGCTCGAGAAAGCCAGTCTTGGCCGTGTTTGATCACATTTAATAAGAACACAGCAAATTAGTTCATTAGATGCTCCATTTTTCCATCAAACATCACTGTGTCTTCTTGAGTGATAGTAAAGACTGAGAGCCGTCACAGTGGTAAATGTGATGAGTGTAAGGAATGTAAAATAGAAGCATGTACGCATAACAAATGCGTAGATCTGTCAAGGAAACAGTTTACAATGTTAAATATTTCATTTTGAATGATTTTCCTGTTTAAAATATTTGATTATTAGTTAGAAAGCGTTGTTTTAAATGGAGAGAGAGTAAATAGTTCATTACCAAATAGCCACAAAACGGAAGTTGAAATACAGACCAGGTCTGATATTTCATTTCATCTTCTGATGAAATACAACCCTTTTGGTATCCGGTATGCTCCGCAACCCGGTTAGGTTAGGTCAGCCGGGATAAGCTGACCTAACCTAATACATAGGCAGGGTCACCAGTCTGTTGCGGGGCCACACACACACACTCATTCATATGGGCAATTTTATAGTGGCCTACTCACCTAAAATTCATGTTTTTGGAGGATGGGAGGAAACTGGCGCACCAGGAGAAAACCCACACATACACAGAGGGAAAATGTCAACTCCACACAGAAAGACCAGTGTTTCAAAGCTCGCCCCCACTCCAGAACTCAAACCCTGACCTTCTTGCTGTGAGGCCCCTCTGCTAACCACAGCGCCACAGTGCCGCCCTAGATCTGCTATGTAAATTTTAATTATGGATACAATTCAGCATGTAATCAGTGGCATCCAGTATAATTATATGTTGGAATAAACTGATGAAAAACTAGGAAATCCTCTCCTTTTGATTTCATAGAGAAAAATGAAGAAAAGCTTTTCAAGCAGGTGTATAATGGTGACAGTGTACATTGCCATTCAGTACTCATTTCTTGCACATTATTTTTTTAATGTTCTATTTTTCCATTACCATAAATTAGCAATAATGCTATACTTATTAGGTGTGTTCGGATCTTTTGTAGAAGCACATCTAGGAAGACTTGGAGCTTTTCACCTGAGTAGGCTTTTCTACAGAATTATTTTTCAGCATTTTCATATCAATGGCTTTTCTTTCCCCGGGTTTAACAAAAAATAAAAGAGACATTTAAATAGGGAAGTCATTTTTTATATATTAGCTTTTATTCAAACAGCCTTCCATTAATCCCAACAGAATGTAAGACCTCTTTATTAAGGTTTTTCATTTCCAACATTATTTTTGTACACTAATGTACAGATAGATTTAACTTTCTGTTCTAAACACATCTCAACTGTCTTTTTTCTGAGCAGATGCTTTTTTTTTTTTTTTTTGCAATACTTTCAAGCTAATTTATCTGCGCTCTTTATGTTTTCAGCCTGTCTTTGTTGAGTGAAATAACTTACTTGTTAAATGTAAAAATAACCTGCTTTCTTTGATTGTATAACAAAATGCAGCCATCTTTCTACAATATGAGCAGACTTAGTTTGTTCAAGGACAAGAGCGCTGCAGACGCATTTCTTCCTACCTTAGTTCAGACACATTGATGTTTGAACAACTGGTCTCTCAGTTCTCCCAAGAGAGAGTGCCTCTTTGTTTCCTTTGATGTCCCTGTGATAGGTTTGCCCCCTGTCTAAAGCGTGCTTTGCCTGGTGTGCCTCTTGCCTGGTTCGGAAAGACTCCAGTTTTCTCTCATACAATCCTGAATTGGACCAAAATGTGTGGTCTACCGCCAAATGATCCGCTCGCCTGTCCAAAAAATCAGAATCAGGTGCTCCGAACACTGTCAGTGGCAACCAGTGGATACAAACATCTAAGCATGGATATTTGTTTTTACAAACATTTATAAAATAAAAATGTTACTCTCATGAGCTCAGTGAAGTGTAAACTACGCAACAAATCTAGTCATAAAATTTTTTAGCTTCTACAGATTTCAAAATACACCCTCAGCCATAAAATCAAAACAAAGTGTTTGATAATTACAGCAACACAGTGGCTGAGCAGCTTTATCCAAGCCATGCATCACTAATAACAATGAAGAATTGTCAGATGCAGTAAAGTAAAGCACGCCACCATTGGGCTTCAGAGCTGTTGAACAATGCATTTTTCTCAGAGTGACAAATTATACTTTGCAATCTTGCAATTTGAAAGACGTGTCTGAGTTTGGAGGTTGCCAGAAGAGCGGGATTTAGCTGACTGCATTGTGTCACATGTAAAAGATTAGTAGACAGGGGTTGAGTGTTATGGCGTGAGGTTGTTTGTCAGAAGCTGGGATTAGCTTCTTTGTTCCAGTGGAAGAGCCCTTGAATGCTTCTGCAAACCAAACAAAACATTGGAAAATCCATGCTTCCAACTTTCTGGGGATAATTTGGAGCTGTCTAATCTAATTTAATTGTGCACCAGTCTGGTAAGCAAAATTAATAAAGACATGATGGACAGTGTGGATGAACCTGACTGGCCTGCAGAGTCATGATCCATTTCCAAAAGAAGCACAAGCTTTGTCGTCCGACATCAGTGTGCAACCTCACAAACATCCTCATGAAACTTTAATCAAAAACAACCATAAACACACTCCTAAACTCTTGAACAGCTTTGCCGAAGAGTCAAGGTTGGAGCTAAAAGGATTAAGGAATGGGGTTTTACTTAAATTTGGATGTGAGTCAAAGGAGGTAAAGACATTCAATAAAGTGTGTATGGAATAAATATTGTTGTCTACATTAGTATTGTAATGCTAATTTCAAAAGTAGGATGCAACATTTCTCATAGTTTCCTGTAATCAAAGTTTCCTAAGCTGTGCTAGTGTTGACACCACCCCAATTCTACATTCTTCTCTGATGCTCATGACAACTGTAGGTTAATCAAGGACAGGGCACAGATTCTTTCAGTAAGTCTGAGATGTACAATGCACAGAGAATTGGTTTCACTATGTCCTGGCAGTGGCCTTGTACTGCTAACTACTTTTTCTGACAACTTTTCACTTAACAATTTCTCTTTGTGGAACTGAATAATGCTAAAATGAATTGTGAAAATAACATTAAAAAATAATTCTTACTGTACCTTCCTAATGGGCCCTTGGAGAAGTTTATGTTGGTTTTCTTTAGCACTGTCCCAATGGAAAAAAAAAAAATTGGGGATTCTGAAATTTCTTCAAATAAAGCTCTAACAGATATTTTAGGGGATGCTGCATTGGTCTGTAAGAATAAAAAAAGGTAGAAAATATTTTGACTTATATCGTATAGACTCATAGTAGATATTAGACTTTTTAAAAAAACGTATTTAATATTTCCGTGTTCGTTAGAAACCAGTTTAAAAGTCTTTTAATTTAGGACGCTTTTTAAAGAATGGGGCCAAAACTCACATACAAGTCACAAAAGTGTAGTCAGTTTGAATTAATTTTATTTAATTAATTTTTAACTACCTTCAGATTTGTATGGAATATCTATCTATAACTTGTGGTGCGTATCAGCTTTTCTTTTTCCCCCCCAAAGAATTTATCATTTCTGACAGTAACTTGAACATTTCCCTCAATCTCAGAGGTTATTTGAAGCCAAGCACTTGCTCTACTTAATTCCAGATTTAGTGTTAAATTTAACCGCCACCTTTTCTCCTCTCTCTGCTCTTTGCTCGCTTTCTTACATCAGCTACCCTTCTCTTGTACACGCCCACTCACTCCAAGCATTGCTGCAGATCTGGCATGAACAACAACCCGATCGTGTCTTAAAAAAAATCTGAATTTAGGAAGGTAATTTTAGGCGTTGGTGTTTTTGACAGCAGTAAACTGGGATTCTCGGAAATAAGTCAATCTCTCATATTTATGAACTTTGCCATCGTTTACAAGGCTTGGATTATTTTTTTTTTCATTGGGTTCACAATGTCAAAATGAATTAAAATGTCATTTTTTAAATAGTTTATGTGAAAAAGTGCTTTTGGCATGAATGTTTAACAATACTTAAAAATTAATAATGCCTGTTGTTTAAATTCATTGACATGATTGATTTTTATTTTGGACATTTTTAAGCTTATTTTTTGATAATGACAGAAAGAAGGCTTATTGCAGGTTTAGGGTCCTTGGAGAAGACACTTTACCCCTGGTTTCTCCCACCATTGGCACCGTCATAGGTGGCAGTCTAAGTTTTTCTGTGAGGGATTAATAAAGTATATTAAAATAAATAAAATAAAAATTAATTATTTTACTTGAAAATATATTAACAATAATACATTTTATTTCTAAGGCGTCTTTCTGGACACTATTATTGAAATAATATTTCAATAACATTGTTAGGCACATTGGCTACTCGTCCTGGCGGAGGGATCTCTGTTACATGAGGGTCCCCATGACATTTTCTTCTTTTTCCGGTTTTTCTCACTATGAAGGGGGACTTTAGGGCAGGAGTGTGGTAGAATTGTTTAGCTAGCTTTTAGTTGAGTATTTGTGTAAATTTTTTTTCTTTGTCTTTGCACTTTTATTAAATCTTTGTTGTAAAGCCCTTTAACAAAATTTTTAATAAATTTGGACTATAAAAAATATAATTGAATTGCATTTATTCTCTTGGTGGATAACTTTATTGTTCAGCTAAAACTTGATGTAACATCAAAATAAGCTGTATGATGTGAACATTGTGGTGTGACCAATCAGAAATTGCTGCCACCAAGTCCTTCAGTAAAGTTTATTTACTCAAGACAACTACAGTAATTGATCATGCTAAATTAAATACTGCTGTGACTTTTTCCAATAAATAAGCTATTTTTCTAAAAACAAAAAATGAATGTTAAAGGCTGTAAATAAGAACAAATAAGAACATCAATGCTCCACTCAGACTGTCCTCCAACATTCCACATAAAATACACCTACAGATTAAACCTCTAAAGCATCCTCGGCTGGCAGTGCCCGTGGGAATAACAAAAGCCTTATACAACACAGGCCTTGTCCTCCAGTGAGCAACCACATAAGGTCATAGAGAATGAGTCAAATACCGATATTTATGAGAACAAAATGTGAAGGCTCGGAGTCATAGGTGAAAAGTTCGTAGAAAAAGTTAGAGAAATGATCCTTGTAGATCTGGACGTTTCAAAGTAGTTTGAATATGCTAATGGAGACCACAGGACAGGACTATATATCTGAAAGAAGCATGAACAAAAGACAGCTAGTTTAATGTTTTTGTAAAAAGAGTGAGCGAGAGAATTTTCCACATCAAATATGTTATTTCGACGCACTATATTGATCCCTCAATCGGTAAATTTGTGTGGTGCAGTGCAACGCAGCAAGCAGCCACGATGGCGCCAATGGTGGGAGAAATGGGGGTTAGGTGTCTTCCCCATGGGCACTTAGACATGAGTTCAGTGGGATTTGAACTACTGGCTACTCCTAGTCCAAGGCCAGACACTGTAGCACTGAGCTATCGCCTTCCTAAAGGCAATATTTCTTCCTAAAGCTAAATTCTACTGACTCTACAACTACATTTATGCACTAAACTATAAGTAGAAAGTAAGCCGATCAGCAGCATTATGCTATAGCTTTGGATATGCTGCAACCGCAGTCCAAGATATGACAAAGTAAGCAAATTTCTACAATAAAAATAACCTTTTATTTTTTTACGTGGTTGCCAAGTGACTCTAAAAGTCATGGGTAGAGTTTGAAACAAGGTATTAAAAAATTGAATTTGTAAGTGTTTTGAACATATTGCTTCAGGCCTAGATAACAGCTGTTTTGATTTTTACACTTCAGACCAAGACAAATACAAACTAATTGTATTCACGTGCAAGTTACTTAAAGTGTGTATCTCTTTTCTTCTTGGAGTGGAGACAAACATTGATTCTGCTTTAATGTTACTAAACATCAACTAAAAATAATCCAGATTCTCAGAACTAGAAAACTGGGACGCCTACAGTTAAACATTTCAAACACTCATCACTTCTACTGGTGGAACTGGAATCGTGTCTGTAACACCAATAGCTGACTGTGCAGCCAGTGAAGACAGACAATGTGAGAATAAAAATAGAGAAGCATGTAGGACGTGCGAATGTGAAGAAGTGACTGAATTTCTTTCAGTAGAAGTTAAAACCTGTTTCAAACCCAGTGATTATTGAATAGTTAAATAAATGGGCAGGGAGGAATTGGATTCAAGACAAAATTACTGGATGATTTAGATAATCCTCTGCATAGCTCTATACATGCAGCCAATTGATTAAAAGCTATTTCCAAAAGCTCTCTGTTCTATTTTAACATCATTTGAAAGTGGCAATCCATGCCAGCCAAACAGAAGTATTTAGTCCAATATGAGACTTAATCCAATAGATTTTTTACAACACATGAAAAAAGTACCTTGTTTCTATTTTTTTACTAAGAACTTCCACAATTTCTTAATGAAATAACTGCAGGAGTTAATTTTATTTAAAACATACTTGGAAATAAGACTTTGTAATCCCTCATTCGTCCAGGAGTGATCCATTGTAAAAAAAAAGAGTTCAATGGCCAGAGTATTTGATGATCGAGATTTTTCGACTTCCATTCAGAGATAGTTTTCAATCTGGAATGCACAATCTGGATTTAAAATTATTTCTCAATGGAAAAGTTTCATCAAATACACTATCCAGAAAACAAGTTTGAAGCCTTTTTACGACATACTTGGTAAACTACAATGTGTTTTAAGAAATAGACAAAAGGTATGTTTTGATATAAAAGTTGCCACAGCAATTCAACTTTGTTGTGTTTTTTAAAAACCTCTTTAATGCTACTAAATGCTTTTTAGACATTTATAAGTACTCTACACAACCGTTTTGGTACACAAAGCCTTGAACATGTGTTGTGGTTTGGTCACTCACTCTAAGAAGCGAGTTATGTACTGTCTGCTGCAGCGTGACCATCTGGGCACCGATGTGCCATACAGGAGCTGTGGAGACATGACGAACGGATGTTTTCCGATGGGTTCACAGTCATTCCCATTGCCATCATGCTGAATCCCAAAGCTGTTACAAAAAAAAGACGAAAGACACAAACATTTTACAAGAGGGATGGAAAATTGTGGGTGGGAATCACAAGGTAAGTAAAGCCAAAGTTGCAATATGCAATCATTTCAAAATTTATGTTCTCGTTGATTTCAAAGCCAACACGTTCATATCCCTGCTTTTAATCAGTGCAGCAGACATTAGTGAGATAGTGCAGCAAACAAATTGAATAACCAGACGCTTTGATTCGTCTTCCTCTGTTCGTCGAATTATACTTTTAATAACTTTGTGGAATAATTTTAGATTAAAGCAGCTGATTTCAAAAGTTTACTTCTAATATTTTTAGTAGAAATTACCAAGAAGTAATTAGCTAGCAAATTTATTTCTTTTACTGTTTTATGATTAGAAATGTTTTTACCTGATCTTTTTTTTTTTTTTAAATGAGCATGGTTTTAAGTCGTGATTTAGCACAAAAAACCCCACTGATTTCCAGAATGAGCACTGTAAAAACCTATTAGTAAAGAGTATATTTTTTTTATCATTAATAGTTTTTGTAATTTTTTAACCAAAGGACAAAAACATCAAAGCTGCCATCTGATGGTGGGTTAAGAAAATCTAGTTGAATTTTTTGTGAAGCATAATGATTTCAAGTGGCCAAGACTAACAAAGATTTAAGTAAGAAAGAAGGTCTGGGGTTTGAGTCCCAAAGTAGGGTGAGGTTTGAAACATTGGCTTTTCTGTTTGGAGTTTGTATGTTTTCCTCGTGTAAGCAAGGGTTTTCTCCAGAAACCCCGGTTTCCTCCCAGTCTCCAAAGACCTGTGTGTTAAGTTGATTGGCCACTATGAAATTGCCAGTGGAATTGATTTTGTGTATGTGGATGGTTGTGAGTGTGTGTGGCCATGCAACAGACTGGCGACCTGTTCAGGATGCACTATGCCTCTCGCCTGAAAGCGGGCAGGATAGGCTCCAGCATCCCTCGCGACACTATTCAGGATAAATGGTTCAGAAGACTAAACAAAATAAAACATTTAGGGTTGATTTCACCAATTCTTTTATTGTTGTTGTTCTGCTTCAAAGTTTAAGCAGGTTTTAAACAATATCTATTTCTAAGATTGAGTTAAAAACAAGGCTGGAGGGTAGGATTGGTGCCAACACTAAAAAGGCTCACAACCTTTTGAAAATTTGGTAATAAAATTTCTTCCTGAAGTACAGGTATGGTAAGTGTTCATATTAGGATTTCTTTCAGAACAGGAAGAACAATAGTAAGCACTTTAGATTATTTTTTTTAACCATGGTTGCACTTCCGTTTCCGCTAAACATTCAAATCAAAACAACAAATATTATTAGCCAGAAATTGTTGCTTTTGATTATGTTCAAATAGTTTAATGGATTTTATGGGGTAAAACAAACGTATTCTGAGTGACTAATAAGGAGAAATATGTAAATTTTAGTGAGGTTTCAAAATATGCAGGTAACTTTTGAAGACATTTTTTTAAAGAAAAAAGTTCCTATTACAATTCAATGTCAATGACTTAACTTGCATGTTGTGTTTTTTACTTCGGCATCATAAATGAGCAAAAGTCAGTTACACAATAAAATAGTGTGGATTATGTAGAACAAAGTCTAAAAAAACCAAACCCATAAAAGCTTCACAGCGGGGAAAATTAGAGATAATTTGTACGCATTGTCACTTCAAGAGGATTTCAAAATATCCCCCAATTATTATCATTATTGAAGTCAGTGGAACAGAAATAACATCTTCACACAGAGATGCACCTGTTGTTTTTCATAAAAGTCACACAATAAAAAAGAAAAAGTTGTGTTTTGTGAAAAATTATAATGTGTAAAAAAACAAATCAAACAAAATCTTTCAGTTTTCTTGGCAAATCTAACGAGTACTTAAAGGGGTGAGAGATGTTGGTGGGGGTCTTTTAAAAATATTTTCAAGATCAAAAGTCACAGAAGTGGTTATACTGATGGATTTTAATTTTCTGTGTTTGTGCATAATGATTGCGTTTGTGTCTTACTTGTGTCCCAGCTCGTGTGCCACCGTGAACGCCACTGGGAGGCCTGTATCTTCATTAATGCTGCAACTGCGATGAGATTGACACATTCCAGCCACATGGGACAGACCCAGAGTCTCACATGGTCTGTTGACTGCAGCACAGATGTCCTTTCTTTGGAAAAAAAAAAAAAACCCACACACACACAGAGATACTCGGTATGCAAGTTAACTTTGTATAGTACTTTTCTCATCGTTTTACAGCATTTTAAATGCATTTATGAGATATGTGACATTCAGCCAGTCACATACTTACTTATACACCTACAAAAAAATACTGTACATTGAGTCAACAAGGACTACAGAAACTTGAAATTGACTCCACTTTCTGGTTGGCAAATGGCTACTATTCCCCCTGAACTCATTTACTCATTGTCTCATGAGGGGAAGTAATAATTTACTTTTTAAAGTTGGGTTTGTCATACAGATACATTCGCACATTGTGGGAGTAAGTTGATTTATTTGTTAGTAGTAAACTCCTTTTTTTCTCCTCACTGTGTAGTGAAACAGCGACGGTAACAAAGTAAAAACTGAAAAGAATACAAAGAAATGATAATTACTGACTAAATAGACAACAAAACCAAAGAAAAACACCGGGTGAAAGAAACATTATTAGTACCAACTAGGTTTCTGTTAAATTCACGGATGATTTTTGTGTCAAAATTCATAAACAGTCCTTTGCTAATCATCTCTGCTGTGTTCAGTTGACAAAAACTACACAAAAAAGTTTTTTAAAAAGAAAATACAATAACTTAATCAGAACAATTGTCTCTGACATGCATTTTCTCTACCATTTCTCATAATTTAATCCTCTACTGAAACCTTTAGAGCTGATTTTCTGTTTAAAGATAATCTCACTTTCTTCCCAGTTGTTTTTTAGACTTTGTTGAAAGAACCTTTTCTTAATCATTCTCGTTTCTTGATTTGACTGCAGGTGCTGCATCATCTAGCAAAGGTTTCTTCTCTAAGTGAACATAAGAAAATGGTTTAAATAAAAGGAACACACAAGTGTGATACATATTGTTTACCAACTCACAAATCTTCTTGGAGAAATTGAATCATTGGACATTTATTCTTCATTCAGAGATGGTTGTGGTTAAAATGACAAAAATGCTTAGATGTTGATAAAGTAAACGTCTGATTGGTAGAAGAAATTCATGTGCTAACTGTTACGGCCCTGGCCATAAGGGGGCATCTTGTTGTGGTTTCCCTCTGCCGCTCCTATTTGTGCACAGGTGTTCCTGGTTCTGCTTGCCTGATTGGAGCTACTATATAAGGCACCAACATGTGCCTTCTCGGGGTCGGCTCCTCTGCTCTCTCCTCCTCGCACTCCCGTGCTGGTTGCTCCTGCTCCTGCTCCTGCTCCTTCGCCTTCGCCCATTACTTATCTTTGTTTAATAAATATTTACTTTTGCGCACCTTACCTCCGTTGTGGTCTCCCTTTTTGTTATGACCTTGAGCCAGTCATAACAAAATGGGGGCTCGTCCGGGATGTTTAGAATCCGCGTTTGCCTTGGTTTAGTGGATTTTGTTTGTATTTTCCGTGTTTTGGTTAAAAAGCCGGTTTTGGTTGAGCGTTTTACGCATTTGGCACAGCTGTTCCTTGTGAGTATTCAGGATCTTGTGACTGAAGTTGTGCGTGCGTCTGATGGGCGTGTAATTCGGGGTATCTCCCGTGACGTCAATATCCTTATTTGGATTAGAGTTGCGCTCTTTGGGAGACTCAGGAGGTTTGTCTCGTACCCGTGTTGGTGCGTGTTTGGAGCGAGGTGGGAGTTTTTGTCTCTCCATGGCGTTTGTCAGCTGCGGCTGTTATCTGGACAAGAAGGTAAGTGTATGACTTGTAATGTGCACTAGCGCTAAGAGGTGGGAAATCCCTTGTAGGTTTGGCGGTGTTTCTCATTAGGGGATTCACTGCGGTTTAAACTTTTAGTGTGGAAGTTAAGAGCGGGTCGAAGCTTCCCTCTTCCCCTCTCCCTACGTCGGCTCGGGAGCGCGCCGTGGTTACGGGGAATCGCCAGCGTGCTGGTTGTTCTCCCGTGCCAGCGGTATTTGGCGCATAAGAACCCACCGCCACGCTTCCCGAAGACTAGGGGTGAGTTTGTAAGATTTTTTTTGGTTAGGTAGATAGCGGGATTTCTGATCTTCTTTTTGTGTACATTGCTACGCTATCACTTTCACTTAGTCTTGTTTGTTTGTAGCCATGGATGAGTTAGTGGAGGATTTTGTTGAATCACCGTGTGAACAAGGTTTGGACCACTGCACTAAGAAGCAGTTGATTATGATTGCAGAGCATTTTAAAGTTGATATCGGTGATACGAAAAGAATTAAGAGTATTGTTAAAGATAATTTGAAAGTTAGATTATTTGAGTTGGGCGTTTTGAAGCAGGTAGCGCAGCCTGTTGGTGTGGCCTCAGCGTTTGTATCAAGTGCCACTGGTTTAACTTTTGAGCAACAAAAAGAATTGGAGTTAATGAAACATCAGGTAGAAATGGCAAAACTTGAAATTGAAAGTCAAAGGCTAGCGTTGATCAGAGAAGGTAGGCTTGATTCGTCTGGTATTGAGCGTGCGTCAGGAGCGCATGTGAGTAGAGATGAGCTTAATGATTTAAAGCTTGTTCCTAAGTTTAATGAGAGAGATCCAGAGACCTTTTTCTGTTTGTTTGAACGTTTAGCGGATGCTCGAGGTTGGTCTGAACAGACTAGTATTTTGATGTTGCAGTGCGTGTTAACTGGTAAAGCGCAACAGGCGTTCTCAGCGTTGCATGATGTTGACAGCGCTAGGTATTCAGATGTTAAAGGTGCTGTGTTGAAAGTTTATGAGCTTGTTCCTGAAGCATATAGACAGCGTTTTCGGAGTTGGAGACGTGGAGATAGATCACATTTGGAGTTTATGCGTGATTTGGTAACACATTTTGAGAGTTGGTGTTCTTCTGCAGGCGTTAAAACATTGGATGACTTAAAAGAACTTATATTGTTGGAGCAGTTCAAAAATTCAATTTCTGACAATATTTCTGTGTACGTTGGTGAGCGTGGAGTTAAAACTGTTGCTGAAGCCGCTGCGCTCGCAGACGACTTTTTTCTGACACATTCTATGAGTAATAGTGCGCGTAATGGATCTTTTCATTATGAGTCGAAGAAGTGGCCTGATACAGAGAATAAAAGTGGAAAACAATTGCGCGATTTAGATAAAATTTGTAATTACTGTCATAAGCGAGGACACTGGAAAAGAGACTGTTGTAAATTAAAACCTCAAGCTAGGCGGATTTCTCCTGAACGTAAACCTGCATTGTGTACTGGTTCTGTCGTGAGTACTACTGTGTCTGGGGTGTGTGAGGTCGCACCGGAGTTAAAATCTTTTCTGCCGTTCATTACAGAGGGCTATGTTTCTCTTGTGGAGGGTGATGAACGTGTGCGCGTCAAAATTTTGCGTGACACTGGAGCAGTTGATTCATTTATTGTAGCCTCAGCGCTTCCCTTTTCTGAGCAGACTTCAGTTGGCCCCTCTATTCCTGTTGTGGGAATGGGCCTTAATGTTTTAAATGTACCACGACACAAGGTGATTCTGTCTTGTGATTTCTTTCAGGGGGAAGTTTGTGTTGGGGTGCGTCCAGCTTTACCAGTGGATGGTGTCTCTATGATCTTGGGTAATGACATCGCAGGTAGTAGGGTCTGGGCTGACGTCCCTCCTCCTGCCCAGGTGACATTAGAACCATGCGTTAGTAGTCCGGATCAAAGTGAAGTTCAGTTTCCTGAGGTGTTTAGTGCGTGTGTAGTTACTAGGTCCGCTAAGTTAAAAACTAAAGGTGAGGAAGTTGATCCTGCCACTAGTTGTAATTTTTTAGTGCCTGTTCCTCCTTGGTCAATCTCTCACAGTGAGCTTGTACAGGAGCAGAAGGCTGATAGTACGTTAAAAGAACTTCTACATATGGTTTGTCCTTCAACTGAGGTTAGAGTTCGTCCTAAATGTTATTTTATTCATGATGATTTGCTGATGAGAAAATGGACTCCACAACTTGAAAGTTTTGTTGGTGATCCTGTTTTCCAGGTTGTTGTGCCTTTAAAGTTTCGTGATGCTGTATTACAGATTTCTCACGACCAGTGCGGACATCTTGGGGTCAGGAAAACCTATGATCGTGTTATGAGGTATTTCTTTTGGCCACGTCTGAAAGGAGATGTTTCGGCATATTGTAAGTCTTGTCACACATGTCAGTTGACCAGTAAACCAAACCAAGTATTACAACCTGTGCCACTTAATCCGATTCCTGCTATTGGTCAGCCATTTGAGCATTTACTTATAGACTGTGTTGGCCCTTTGCCTCCAGCTAAATCAGGTGCAATGTATTTGTTGACTGTAATGTGTCAAAGTACTAGATATCCAGCTGCGTTTCCTTTGCGCAGTATTACTGCGAGGAATGTAGTACGTGCTTTAACTCAATTTATTTCTGTTTTCGGACTTCCACGTGTAATTCAGACTGATCAAGGGTCTAATTTTTGTTCAAAGTTGTTTGCACAGGTTTTGAAACAGTTAAGAATAAAACATAATCTGTCTTCTGCCTATCATGCTCAAAGTCAGGGTGCTTTGGAAAGGTTTCATCAAACTCTGAAGTCAATGCTCCGTTCTTTTTGTGTCCAGATGCAGGGAGATTGGGAGGAGGCTCTGCCCTGGATGATGTTGTCAGCGCGCGAGGTGGTCCAAGAAAGTACAGGGTTTAGTCCTAACGATCTGGTTTTTGGCCATAGAGTTCGCGGCCCGTTGGCGCTTTTGAGGGACAACTGGACGGAGTCAGATCCACCAAGTAACTTACTTGACTTTGTGAATGGTTTTAGGTATAAGTTGTACAAGGCTCAGGAAGTAGCTAAAGAGAGGTTGGCGGGTGCGCAGGGTAAAATGAAAAAGCTTTATGATCGCCATACTGCGTACAGAGAGTTTCTCCCTGGTGATCAGGTGTTGGCCCTGTTGCCCTTGGTTACGTCACCATTCCAAGCCAAATTTTCCGGTCCATATGTTGTGGCTGAAAAACTTTCTGATCTAAATTATATGATTTCTACTCCTGAACGAAGGTCTAAAACACAACTTAGTCATGTTAATTTGTTAAAGCCTTATTTGTCACGTGATTCTGTGAATGTTGGAAAGTCTGAAGTTCACCCTCAGTGTTTATCTGTGTCTTCCTCAGTTGTGGCAGAGCTGGGAGATGAGCCACCAGATCCGGATGAGGCGTTGGTGACGGGTCGCTTGAAAAATACGGATTCCTTGTTGAATTTGGAAAATTCATTGATATATTTGGATGGCTCAAAGAGGTTCCAGTTGGTTAAATTGATTAAGGACTATGTTTGTTTATTTAGCGACACGCCGTCGTGTACAAATGTCCTAACGCATGATATTGATGTCGGTGATGCAAAACCTATTAGACAGCGTTTTTATCGTGTCCATCCAGAGAAGAGAAGTTTACTTGACAACGAAGTCCAATATATGGTTGAAAATAACATTGCTTTTCCCTCTGATTCTAGTTGGTCTTCTCCGTGCCTGTTGGTTCCGAAATCTGATAATACACCTAGGTTTTGTACAGACTTTCGTAAAGTAAACTCTGTGACTAAGCCCGACTCTTTCCCGCTCCCGCGGATGGAGGACTGCGTTGACCAGGTGGGAGGGGCGAGGTTTGTGACAAAGTTGGATTTATTGAAGGGGTATTGGCAAGTTCCATTGACTGCACGTGCTAAACAAGTGGCTTCCTTCATCACACCAAGTGGTCTATACTCTTATAATGTCATGCCTTTTGGTTTAAGAAACGCGCCAGCGACATTCCAGCGTTTAATGAACATAGTTGTCCGCGGCCTGGATGGATGTGCTGTGTACTTGGATGACCTGGTAGTTTATTCTGATACATGGGATGAACATCTTTACAGACTTGGAGAAGTTTTTGGGCGTTTGTCTAGAGCAAAGTTAACAATAAATTTGGCCAAATGTGAGTTTGCGAAAGCCACTGTCGTATATTTAGGCCGTGTGGTTGGTCAGGGGACAGTCAAACCTATGCGTGCCAAAGTGCAAGCAGTTGATCAGTATCCAGTACCTGCGACTAAAAGAGACCTAATGAGGTTTCTGGGGATGGTTGGGTTTTATAGATGTTTTTGTCCAAATTTTTCTTCTGTGGTTGCGCCACTCACTGACCTGTTAAAGGGTGGTGTTGAATTTGTTTGGTCAGAGATGTGCCAAAAAGCGTTTGAGAGAGTGAAAGGTCTCATGACAAACTCTCCTGTATTGGCAGCTCCAAAATGGGATAGGCCGTTTCTGATTGAGGTGGATGCTAGCCTGGTTGGGGGAGGTGCTGTGTTATTGCAGGCTGATGATGCGGGGATCCGGAGGCCGGTCTGTTTCTTTTCTAAAAAATTTAATAAACACCAGGTCAATTATTCTGTTATAGAAAAGGAGACGTTGGCGTTGATATGGGCGCTCCAGCATTTTAGTGTCTACATCGGGTCTGGGCCCGTTGTTGTTTTTTCTGACCATAACCCTCTTACCTTTCTGGCCAGTCTGCGGACTCCTAACCAGCGGCTCATACGTTGGGCTCTCCATCTTCAGGCTTACTCCTTGGACATACAGCACGTCAGAGGCCGGGATAACATCGTGGCGGATGCACTCTCTCGGGCTGTGTAACATTTTGAGGAGGCCGTTGGCTTCACCCCTCCGTGTTTTGCTGTTCTGGGACGGCACGGTGGTTTTCCCCTTGTCCCGGGGCCACCCAGCAACATTAGGTATTATTACTGTTGATCTAGTGTAAAGGCTAAAGCTTTCTGTTGGGTCTTGTGAGCTGACTCTACTTGACTAGTTTTGCTAATGTAAGCCCACCTTCACTTTTTATGTACGGGTCCCTTAGTGGGGTCCCTTTCTTGTAGGGGGGGGGGTGTTACGGCCCTGGCCATAAGGGGGCATCTTGTTGTGGTTTCCCTCTGCCGCTCCTATTTGTGCACAGGTGTTCCTGGTTCTGCTTGCCTGATTGGAGCTACTATATAAGGCACCAACATGTGCCTTCTCGGGGTCGGCTCCTCTGCTCTCTCCTCCTCGCACTCCCGTGCTGGTTGCTCCTGCTCCTGCTCCTGCTCCTTCGCCTTCGCCCATTACTTATCTTTGTTTAATAAATATTTACTTTTGCGCACCTTACCTCCGTTGTGGTCTCCCTTTTTGTTATGACCTTGAGCCAGTCATAACAAAAAGGGAGGAAAATTAAAGTGAAAAGGGACGTTTTACAATGTATTCACTTTGGCCACATTCCTAACAAGGATGATAAATCTGTGTTGCCATTCCACATCTAATCAAACCTTGCCAAGTAGCAAACACATAATTCACCTCCAAGACTCATTGTAGCATCTCCTTCCAGTAATGAGACAACTTACCAGTAACTAAATCTTAAAGAAAAATGCAACACAGACAAAGAACAACAATCTTTATTGCTCCCATTTAAATGACAATTAATGGTAATTCATACCTACTGCAGTCGCTTAAAACAAAGTAGTTGGCAATATTTAAACGTGCTAAACATTCCAATGGGGAGGCAATTGGATTACAAGAGAAAATATAGTGTACGTGTTGGACTGATATTCATGTCTGTAATTGTCAAACTATTATGTACAAGCTAAAGCTCTTACGGCTTGGGCACTTTCATATCACTTCATCTACGATTGATCAGCAGAAAGCCATTGTTCCTCGGATCTCCTTCTGTAGCTCATCTAGGAGGTTCCTGTGGCATTCCCTAGTTTGGATCCCAGGTCTCTCCTCTCCTTCCCAGATAGACATACCCTGGGCATCTCGCCAACAAGGTGTTTGGTCGGCCCGCTAACCATGTACCAGAGCTACCATCTCTGGCTGCATTTTGGCTCAGCTTTTTCTTCAGCATGATGGTTGCCTGTAAATGTCCCACTTCATTTCTCCTTACTACATACCAAAACTGCTCTACTTGGATCAGAACTCTGTCTCTGCAGTCCCATTCCAGCCCTTTCTGGTGGAAGACCTTAGTTTCAGATGTGGCGGGGAAGACCAGTTTGCGTCTTTTCAAAAAATATTTTCAATGAAAAAAGTGGTCTGAAATGTTTTTAAATCCACTGAAATCGCAAGCCGTCCTTTGATGTCACAGCATAATAGTTTGATATTTTAGACAAAATAAATGATTAAGAAAGTCGATTTTCTGAATGCTAATTTTTTTTTAGTACCACTGAAAGATGAAAATGAAAAATTCTGTTTGTTTATATTCACATCTTTCAATAAAATTCAAGACCATGTGTTTCCTCATTTCTTATCAGACATCAGTTCAAACTTCAAAATGTCTGATTGCTTTTCTGTTGTAAAATGAAAAATATAACCAGTTAAAAAGGTTTCACCATGTAATGAAAACTTGTCAGATAAACTCATACCTTGCTTTTCAAAATAAATTTCATTATTGGGAGAAGCTTAACATAAATGATCCTATTCTTTAACATTCTTATAGTATTTAATTTTGGAACTTGTCTTTTCCATTAAAATTAGTACTAAAAAATCTCTGTGAGTGTTTACTGTAACACTTCTATTTCTTCTTCTATATTCTTTTTTGGGAAAATCTTACATTTGTACAATTCAGTGGAAAAGCTGCAAAAATGTTGAACTGCCATCCTTTTCAAACAATTCAAACACGTACACCGATTCATTCTTCCATGAAAAAGATGCATTTTTTTATCCCATTATTTCGTTTGTTAATTTGTCAGTGACAAAATGATGAGCTTAGTGACTGACGAGCAATATCAATGAAGCATAACTGGAATATCTTCACCAAGCTGCACAATAAAGATGTTCTAAAACATTAAGACAAAATAAAAAAACATTAGGGAAATATGTCATTAGGTATTTTTCATTTCTCATCTTAATTTGATGCCAATTTACCAGATTGACATTATTGAAAATATACCCAGCTGGTTTTAAAAAAAGTATTTAAAAAAGTTTTAAAAAATGTTTGTGATGTTGATCAAAATAACTTTGAAAAAGAATCCCAAAAATATAATAGTTGAAAAAAAAAAAAAGGATGATGGACGTGATGACATTAAGCCTTTTATATAAATATGCAACAAACTTTCTTTAAATTTCACACACATACAAGAATAATATCAAACTCTATGATTTTCAAATCATAGAGGGGTTTAAAATCTATGAGCAAAGTCTGAGTAAAAGCACGTTATTGTTATTAAATAATCAAGTTAGTCAAGAATTTATTCTTGATAGAATTTTGTTATAATTAAATAAAATTCTACTTTTACATCAGTTTAACTCCTAAAATGAACTGGATATTTTCTATCAAACCTCACAGAGTCTACTCTTCTGAAACTCAGAAACATCTACCTACCCCTTGTTTTAGAAACTCAAACAATGTAACTACGACAATATTTCTTGAAGCAAATGTTATTAATTTCAGTTTAGGAATCAATAATTAGTTGTGGAAGTTCTACGTAGTTCACATCGTAACGTGTTGAGCCTTTTTCTTATTGTTTGAAAATTGAGGATAGTAAAATGGCTAAAAAAAAATGGACAAAAAAATCAGTGAAAGACAGAATACACACCTTAGGTTTACGAGATGTTGTACTATTAAAGATTATACATTGATAAAAACATAATAATAAAAATAAATAAAAAATTTAAGATTGATAATGTTTAGTGTCTCTTCTGTGTCTCTGGGAAGAGTTTAATCATTTTTAGTTTTGCAGATTTTTTTTTTTAGACCAATAGTGGTTTTGGATCATTTTTGAATTTGGGGGGGAATAAAATCCTGTATTGTCAGAGGGAATACATTTGTTACAGCAAATGACACTTTGGATCATTTTAAAGTTTAGTAGTTTGGTACTATATCTTTAAATGCATTTGAATCAAATGCTTGTTTTTTGGAGAAAAAAAACTTTTGAAAATGTAACCATTTTAAAAAGAAAATCCCAAAGGTTGAGTTTTCTTCTTTAAAAAAAAAGGTCAACAGAGACAGAGTTGCCCATTCTGAATTTTAAAAACAAGTTTTGAGTTAAGATGAAAATTTGTCATTTTGACTACGATGAAATGCTCACGTCACTAACGGCCTGAAGGGAAAACTATGCAAATAACAGCAACTTCCATTCAGTTGTCGTCCGCTTATCCGGGACAGCGTCGTGGGGGCAACAGCCTCAAACAGAAAACCCAGGCTTCTCTAAACCCAGCTGCATCCTCCAGCTTAGCCGGGAGGATCCCGAGATGTTCCCCGATCAGCTGTGAGACATGGTCTCACTTCAGTAGGCCTACTTCTGGTTCTCCTCACGGTGGGACGTGCCCAAAACACCTCACCAGTGAGGCGTTTGGGAAGCAACCTACCCAGATGCCCAAACCACACCACCTGGCTTCTCTTGACCCGGAGGAGCAACAGCTTTGCTCTAAATATATTTTTGTATTAGAAATTCACACACACACTTTGCATTGGAAAGGGGTTTAAAGATGATAATTTTTCTTGAAAATAATGGTGATTAAATTTTAAAAAACTATAAAAGTAATTTGCGGTGTCTGTGCTCTATGCAAAGAAAAATACCAATCTTCCTGTCAAACAGTTCTTATCTCAGAAAGGGAGGTTGTAATTTTACTTTTCTTTTCTGCAAAATGGCATCAAAGTTGAACTACATAAATTACTTTGATGAATAACAAAAATGACCTTTAAATATGTCCCATAAAGCTAGATGTAAAGACGTGTTGTGTATCGGACAGGGCTGGATTTAATAAACCCAGGAACTGTAGAATATGGAAAAACATTATCAATTCTCTGAGGAACAATACATAAATAATTCACAACCATATGAATAAATTCGCATTTGTCATTTCATAACCTGAAAGATCACAAATCTGATTAGTATTGTGTCAGCTAGCATTATTTCTGCATTGATGCATTGCATAGTGTTAGAGCAAAAACAAGGTTTAAAGAAAAGAATTTGTGATGAAAGTGACGAGGCAAACCAATCACGCATGGCAAATATTAATCGAAACTTAACGCTATTGTCAAACAAAGTTATTAATTAATGAAGTCTTTATTTACCTTGTGAGAAGAACAGCTACATCATGATGCAGAGGGTGTTCATCTCCTTTCATATTGAGTTTCTTCTGCCATTTACAGAAGCTGTTGAGGCTGTTGTCCGCATGGTGAGTAATCTTTAAGTCATCCTAAGGTCACACATCAAAAATAAATGTGATGGAGGAGAACTAATCCCAAACACATCAATCTTCTGCAGCTAATGGCTGTTAATAGTGTACAATTTAGTAGAAAAAGCAATAAAATGCTCCAAGGTCAGTCAAACTAAGAGATGTCTCTTCAAATCTCTGATAGATTATTCTGAATGTTCAAAATTATTTATTCTTACTAATTAACTTCATGTTTGGTCAAGGCTTTACAGTGCACACCAGTAGAGCAGCCTAGTTAAGCAGGGTTTTGCAAGTGTTTTTTTTTTTTACTCAAATGCTAAAAAAAGAATCAAATTAGGGTCATGAAACTAATTACTGAGCTGTATGTACTCAAGTTTTAAGTATGAAATAAAATGTATAAAAAGCTGTCACTTTGAACTAATCTGGAAACATTAAAAATAATTGAATTAATTTATTTTGTAAAATAAAATTAATTTTTATTACGGATACATCTATATAAATAATTGTCTCTTCAATATGCGACATCTTAAAACTTCAAAGAATATGCTTCTAGCGTTCTCATGGATGGAAATTAGTTTGTCATTTTGTAGAAAAGATATAGATATTTACAACTTTTCAAAAAGAGGGGACCATTCACTTTGTGTCATTCTTCAAGTATTGCTTTTTACTTGCTGTAATCACTCTTCACCTGCATCAGTTTGTCATGGTAAAGAAAGAGCTGAGCCAAAAGGCTAAGCTCTCGATTTACCAGTCGGTTGACGTTCCTGTCCTCATCTATAATCACCAGCTGTGGGTGGTGACTGAAAGAACAAGATTGTAGATACAAACTTTTTCAGCAGGGTGGCTGGGCTCTCACTCAAAGATAGATTAAGGAGTTCTGCCATCCAGGAGGAGCTTGGAGTAGAGCCCTTGCTCCTCCTGATCAAGACAAGCCAGGTGGGGTGGTTCAGGTATCTGGTTAGGATGCCTCCCGAACACCTTGCTGGCGAGGTGTTTCGGGCACGTCTCACTGAGAGGAGACACAAGGGCAATAGGCAAACCACAGCTGGCCGGGAACACCTCGGGATCCTCCCGAGTGAGCTGGAGGTTGCAGCCGGGGTGAGAGAAGTCTGGGTTTTGTGTCTGAGGCTGTTGCATTAACATCGTGACCCTGGCTAAGCAGACAACAACGGAACGGAACTTGCTGTTATGTCGCTGCAGTGTATGTAATACATGATGATTAAACACAAAAAGGATAGGTGCTTGTGCACCCTATTGCTGTTCTAAATTTTCTTAAATGATAAGACACCACTTATATCAATCAAATAGATTATTCTGGTAGAAACTAAGCAATATTTCTGAAAACCCCAGGCATTTGTTAAAAAAACTTTTTTTTAAATGTATTGTTAAATTCTCTATAATTGCTTTCCAGTATTAGAATTTTACAAATAAAAATTTTATAAATTTATTGTACGCATTCCAGGAGAAACTCTTTTTTTCTAAAGGTGTTGCTATAATTGTCTCACTGTTCAGTGGATGTGTCCATCATCTCAAATCAGAAGGAAAATATAACTAAGATTCAATAAAGCTGAATGTACATTCGTGACACACACAAACTAAATTGGTCTTTTGAGGAAAATGTACATCAAAATATCAACAAACTTTACCTCATCTTTCTCCAGAAGGACCAATCGAACAACCGCAATGTTGATCGCATTTCCGATGCTGGCGTCTCGGAACAATCCAGCCACCTGAAAGAAAAATATAAAACAAATTCATTAAGACAGTTTTTTTCTGTCAAGTGTCACAACAATTTTCTCTCACAATTATCTCGCCCCACCTGTACCCTTTGGAAATTCCAATCAGCCTAACAAATATATCTCTAGAGTGTGAGATGGATCTGTAGGAAATCCATAAGGCACAAAGATACATAAGTAAACTTTGCAGTCGGACTCCCTGGTGATGCATTTTCATTGGCCAGGAAAACCCAAGCTAACTTACTGTATGTAACAAATAAGCATTAAATTGGGTGCACCTATAAGAGAAACCGAGGTTGCAGGGAGATGATCTGAATCTATAATGAATCAGAAAACACAAATATAGATTTCCATGCATACATGGATTTAATTCAGTTAAAACTGTTCTATCAGGAGGAAAATTACCTAAAAGACAAAGATATATCACAGTCCACTTCCAACTGAAAAATAATTAAATGTTTCATTTTTATATCAAGGCTTTAAAAGAAAAAGTATTTTCCTCTCTCAAAGAAGTCCAACTGTGTCTAAGAATAATTTGATTTTTTTTATTATACATCAAATATTTAATTCCTTTTTCAGATATTATAAAGTATTCTTTTTGAATGAAATAGTGTGAAACCTCAAAAGATGAACGTGACTAGATCTGTTTGAGCAAAGTATTTAAAAGCTACAATGCAAAAGCTTTCGATGGAGTTTTGTTATAGCTAGTGACTAAGTGAAGTTAATTACTCAGAGAAATTGACTGAAACTCCACAGCTTAGTAAGTTACTTCTTGTCCTAATAGAAGGATGTATGTGACGGTCCATACAATTGCCAGGAAGAAACATGATGTTTATCACAAACTGATGGGTGAGAATTACTGTACACTCATTTGAGAAATGAGAAGAGAGAGGCAAACAATGCAAGAGGTGTAACAAGGGAATTTAAGCTGTGACTTGAACAATGAGGAAGAAATTTAAAATGCAATGCTTTACTGCTTCTTGACTACAGGAAATGTCTTTAATTTGATGGTGAAAACGCCTTCCTCCAAGCACACATCTGTCTTCTGTTCATCATAGGAGAAACCCAATGTTATCAACTTAATGCTTCTTAAGCTGGAGGACTGATTTAACCTTTCCATCAGCTGACTCTGACAAGTTTAGTTACTTGGGAACAGGTTGGATTTGTAAAGGTGACACTGACAAAAAAATGGTAAAATTTAAAACTAAATGGAGGACATTGTGTCATTGGGACCTTTTTCTCTTCTTTGCAAAAATAATAGCCTAAGATTTTCTTGGTATATAAAATGTATTTCTTCCCTTTCCTCAGTCCTCAAATGACTCTGCTTCATAAAGACTGACCAATATTTGCCTTCACACATCTTCACTAGATTCAACTCTGGCAAGTGATTTAATTTCAAAGGTATTTGGATTTAGGGAAGAAGAGAGCCTGAAATTGCCACAAAATAGTTCTGACCTCATGTATTTTTGGAAGTCTTACTTATAGAAACCTAAGCCCAGGTACTTCTATATTTAGGGCACAACACTTAATAATCAAAGAAAATTAGAACCTCTTTGAGATAAAGGAGCTGAACAGAAAGGCTGTTTTGGTGTATGCCTTTAAATGACCACTTGAGTGTGATGTGTGACCACAGCGAGTTGGGAATGATGAGTGCCATACGGTGGCTCTAAATCCACACTTTGTCAAGCAAACTGTCTCCACAGTAAACTTTTTGAGTTTGTCATTAATCTTACAACTGAAAGACTCAAACACACATTAATCAAAACTCCACTTATAGCCTCACAGTGATTTGCAGATGTTTCAGTACGCCAGCAAACAGCTGCAAGATATTTTATCAGCTATACAGGAAAGCCTTTTCAATCATCTTTATTTATTTCACTCCTTTTGTTCTCATTGTTTATCATACAAATCAAAGTCTGCATGGCTATTTTCAACCCACTGAGTTTCCCTTTGCTTGTTTTGTCCAAACAACAATGAGTTGTTGATGTCATCATAAATGTGTGCAGAGAACACACTGAGCTTTTGTGAGATGTCTTCAAAACTAAAAGAATGAAAAATCATAAAAGTCAACTCAACTTTTATTACAGTTTATCCACTTCATACCTTATTGCACAAGTGTTCACACATTGGAATATACAGTCAATTGTGACCTTGGAGTCTAAGGGTTCTTTTCAATGTAGAAATTTTGTCTGAATAGTCACATGAAAAAAAAAGAAAAATCTTTCTGTCCAGACCGACCACCTCTTCAGAAACTTTGATGAAGCTGAAAAAGTCCAAACTGGCGTCGACAATGAAACAATAGAGCAACCGGTGGCTGTGGGAGATGATGACATTGTTGTCTGGAAACTGGTAAGATACTGCTTCCGTTGAAGCTCTGCAATATAGTATTCACAAAACAGAATTGTTTGAGGCTTTCATGTTCAAAGTTGTGGAGTAAAGAACTCAAAAAGACACTTGAGAGGAAGTGGGAAATAATGCCTGCTTCCTTTGTGTATTATTATCTACTCAGTCAGCTTCACAGTCTTCTTTTCTCTAAGTGAATTCCCTTTCCTGAAATCGCATCCTCAAAAAGACTTGTGAGTCAAACTAACATTATGAAGGAGAAAATTTATATGGTCATCAGAAATAAAAATCAAGTTTATTTGGGTGGAAGCATGGAAATCACATTAATGATCAAAGTTCAAAATGATCTACTAAAGTCAAAACGGAAGAAAAAAAAAAACATCATATTTGTGGAAAAACGAGGTATGATCCAAACATCTGGAAAGGTGCATAAAAATGTTGGCTGCATTCTCAACATATGGGATTTTTTATTCTGATTCTAGATTTATGCAAGAAGACTTTCATCTGTTTTATAAACTAAAAAAATGTTGAACAAAAGATTGAAATCATATTCGTGTCTCACAGGAGTAAAATTATGAGCTGGGTGTTCATGTTTTGCGACACTAGAAGTGTGTAGGAGTAAAAAGAGTTGAGTTAAAATTATTTCAACACATCAAAACGAATAAAATGGGAGAACACTTTTGTTGCTGATCCTAATTTAGAGAAATTAATCAGACAAATTAAAGGGGTAGTTGATATCTTTCTTTTTAAATGGGAGTATGGATGAGATACGAACAGTTGTAAAAGCAACTTTGCTGTAATTCTTGTGTTTGCACAGCTTTCCATCACTTTTAATTCAATTATCTCCACCGTAACAAGCTAAAATACCATATCCACAGGTCAATTTCTCAGCAATTAGTCAGCGAGAGGTAGCTCTATCAGAGAGGAAACATAGCGAGACAAACACCCGCTCACTCCTGCTTTATTTTATACAAAAATTCCTAAGAATCACAACTGCAACAAAAATCCAAAAGGGCATATTTTCCCAGACAAATAGAAGAAAGTATTTCTGCGTGTAAATCCCAGACTTGGACATGGACAGACTTTATACATCTGCAAGGGAAAGATATTTCTCTCTAATCTATGTACTTTCTTCAAAGCATTTCAGCTGGAGGACAGGCATTTCCAAACTTATACACAGCATCAACACAATAAACTGGAAAGAAAAAAATGACCAGGTTCTCCAAACAAACACATTAAAACTTAACTGGTGTGATTTTGCACTCTTAAATTAGGTGAGTTGGAAAGGAATCACAAAAACAAGAAAGAAAAAACTTTGTCAAAGTTTTTTATCAGTATGCATGGATGTTTACATCAAGGGGGTCGTTTATTTGTGGTTTGCACTTTTGTCTGAATTTTGGGATGACGCAAACATTTTTTCCTGATTGCATGAGGAAAGATGAGCAATTTTAGATTCAAACAGGGTATCTGCAATAGGTACAAAAATGTTAATAAAAGTGACAGTAATTTTCTGGTCTCTTGTTGATTTTTAGTTGCCAAATAGTTGGATTAACCATTTGCATTTTACCCATATAAAATCTGACCATTATAGATTGATCTAGTTTCATTTTGCATTTTAAAGTCCTTAGACTTTTTTAACCAGGTTGGGGTCAGATGAAACCATTTATGACACAGGCATAATGTTTGACACCGCTGATCGATATATGTCACTATGCATATTGATATACTATGGATGTGTATTTATAGATCATGCGTACATGTGTTATTTAACAACTTTTTTCTACTTACAATGTTCATAACAGCAAGAACGTAGTTTTCCACAGATTTGCTGCCATGATAATTCACCATTTTAGGGTCCGCAACCACCAGTGTTTCAACCCACTTCTCTTTGCTCACAGACCGTTGATGAAGTCTCCTCCCCCTTCTTTGTTGCTGGTGCTCCCATCGTTCTCGGTGCCTTTCAAGGTCTTCAAAACTGTCATTGACATCTGGATGAAAAAGAATTTAAATGTAAGTTTGAGTCATTCTTATTAAAGCACAATATTGAAGATGTATCCTTTGAAAATATTCAAAAGCTTATGGAAATTCTCAAGCCGCATTGCTTTTACAAAGGTGTCAAATCAATAATGAATGGCTAAATATTCCTCTGACTACAACTTGGGATGTTTTATCTTCGAGTGATATGCACATGGAAGCTTCCCTTTAATTTAAATCACTAGGGCCGTTTTAAGGACATTTATGTGTGCAAACTTGGATGCTGTATTGTGTTGTCAGGCCAACTGGACACCAGCAGTCTGCTCTTTTAAGATATGCTGACAGTGATGAACAATGAAGCCCTAACTGATCATCAGTGGAAGCCATCAACCAGCTAACGGGCTACACAGCAAAATGCATAAAGTGGATAAAATTAAGAGAAGCAACTTCTGCCGTGCCAATAATAAGCTTACTGAAAAAAAATAGAAAGCTTAAATCTTTACATGAATATATGCATGAAGAAAGCAGCCGCCTTGAGATGTGTGCTCTTGCTTGATGAAACAACCTACACTGAAAGATGTTTGAAAAGTTGTGAAACAAGTCAAAAACAGAAAGTGAACTGATGTTTTCTCCGGTAATACTGAAAGTCATATGAGATTCTCTATTCAATTTTCTAGTGGCCAATTGAACTAACACACGTTTTTGGACGGTGGTAGGAAGCTGGACTGCCCGGTGAGAATCTCCACAAACATGGGATAAACATTTAAACTCTACACAGAAGGGCCAGTGGCTTGATCCTTGCTCCAACTGGGGCTACACCCCCTTCTTCTGCTGCAAGGTCATAATGCTAACCTTCTGTGCCACCGTCTTCCAGTTTGGGGGTTACCACATACACACATGCAGACATGTTGAATGAACAGACTGACAGAGAAGCAGATACGATCTTCGACTAAATTCCGTCACATATTTTATCGCCCAAAAAGAAAAGAACTGACCCTTGAAAATTTGTTAAAACGATTCATTTGTCAGACATGATCCTCAGTACTGATGCCGTCATTAGTAACAGCTGCTGTTGAAGTGTTTGCCATTATAAAGGCTTCAGGTTTCCAATATTGCATTCAGATTCTTAAATCACACCCTTCATCTCTTCTGGTTCCCTGATTGTCTTTCATGGTCAGTCAAACTCCCTCAGAATTCCAAGCAGCTGATTTGCGAGTAGCTAGAATTTATTACCATGACCAGGGAGGATTGATTGCCAGAGACAATCTTAAGAAAGACACAAGAAACTCTAATCATCATCTTAGTTCTTATCTTTCATTGCTTTTGTGCCAAAGGAATTACCACTGGGTATGGTTCTGCATAACACAACTTACTTGGAAAAAATTTCCACGTGTTATTCGATTACACAGGCAAATATGCATTAATTCCACAGGAAATCATCTTTTTTATATATAACTTCTAACTTACCTTTGTTCCCACAGCTTCCATTTAGAACTTTGTTCCCTGAGATGGACTGAATTACTGGGGTCCAGATTGGAGGAGAAGTGTGGCGTTTGTAGATAGCGTGAGGTTGTGGCTCTGTAATCTCATAACTGGACTCCTCTAGAGGCTGAATGAAGAACTCTTGATCAGACAGTTTGAAGAGCCCCATCTGAAAAAGCAACACAAGTGCATTAGCCATTGATCTTTAATTTAATTTGCTGTTGTTTTTTAATTACAGAGGAATTTTGTGGAGTTATGTAGATTGGTACTTAAACAACTAATTTAGGATCCCCTAACGGCTCTACGAAAGGCTACTAATGCATTATTTTATGTTTAGACTAAATAAAGTGTTTTTGACTTCTATATTAAATTAGTATATTAAAGTAAAAGACTCACAGATTTTCTGCTGTTGGAGCCTTTGACAGTTGTTAGAAAAAAAAAAAAAACTTGTTTGCAACCATTTCTACAATTAATTTACAGAAACATAGGATTGCATCAATATTATTTCTACCTTCATTTTGGTGATGTTTTGCCCTCATATGCCCCCTATTTCTTCTGGATTTTCATGCCATCAA
This sequence comes from Neostethus bicornis, assembly GCA_902685375.1. Lineage (NCBI taxonomy): Eukaryota > Metazoa > Chordata > Actinopteri > Atheriniformes > Phallostethidae > Neostethus > Neostethus bicornis. Next base: position 12,183,310 of record LR738543.1, read on the forward strand.
CTGTTTCTCTTTAGGCGTCTAACTTTTAATACACAGCCAAGTAGATTTTAATGAGCAAATTATGACATATGTACCACGCAGGTCACTGCAAAGCAAAACATTAAACAGTAGCAATTATATGTCAGTCAGGGGCAACAATTCTAATCATTGAAAACAAATTGGAAAGTAAAGAGAACGGAGAAAGACAGAAACAAACTAACAAAAGTATCCACACACATAATGACCAGTTTGTGAAATTAGACAAAAGTTTGAAAGTCAAAAACAAAACTTAACTCCAACTAATCTCTTTATTGTCAATGACAACAGCAACCATGTACTACAGAACTGTTAAACTCACATCTCAAAAAATAAATCTCATATATAGTTATATGACTCTTTTGAATCTCAAATGTTTCATTAAAAAAAAATGCAACGACAGTATGTACAAATTGAGATGGCAAGTTTCCCATTGGGTTTTTATCATAATAGAATGATTTAAAAAGCAAAAGAGGATGGGTCTTGCAAAGAGCTCAACAGGCCTCACAAGATGTAAAGAGCGCTATGAAAAGAGAACGGTGCATGGACAAACACAACTACAGGGATAACACACCTCCTAGGCAACTAGATCATCACCCAGACCTTCAGGCTGCCAAGTAGCTAAGGGTAACCAGCCCACTATGTTTACGGTCCATGACCAGAAACCAAGCACACAAATGTCACAAGTAAACTGCTGGGACAGAGTCAGCGAACCTCTGTCCAGACATCCAGAGCCCCAATCAATCTTTTGAGCTCAGTGCAACATTCTCAACAAGCTAGATCTCCACCTTTGGAGTAAAAAGGAATCAGTGCCACCACATAAACTAAGCCACCATAATCCCTAACTCATTACACATAAACCAACATAATCTAAATGTACACCTGCAAGGTGCACATGATGCTCAAAGATTTATCTCCTTCATAATTTAGACTTTGAAAGAAAATAGAAGAATTTGTTTTGTTCTGTTCCGCTGTCTTCCGATTATTTGGGGCCGTTAGAGTGGGCAATAGGCTCAGACGAGAAACCCAGGCTTCTCCTATCCCGGCTGCATCCTCCAGCTCATTCGGGAGGATCCCGAGGTGTTCCCCAGCTAGCTGTGAGACATATTCTTAACAGTGGGTCCAGGGTCCATCTCTGGGACTCCTGACAGTGGGGTGTGCCTAAAACATTTCACCTGCGAGGTGTTCAGGATGCATCCTAACCAGATGCCCTAACTGCCCATCTGGCTTCTCTTGGCTCGGAGGAGCAACAGCTCCTTCCACATGACAGAGCTTCTCATCGTATCACTGAGTGAGAGCCCAACCGTGTATTTGTGATCTCGTTCTTTCAGTCACCACCCACAGTTTGTGACCATAGATGAGGGTGGGAACATAGATCAACTGGTAAATTGAGAGCTTTGCATTTTGGCTCAGCTCTTTCTTCACCACAATGGACTGATGCAGCATCCTGAACACTTTGTTTTTCTAAATATAATTCTGTGTGAAATAATTCTCTTCAGCATAATTCTTAAAGTGAGATTCTGGGTTCTATTTTTTTTACTACAAAACAAAATATATTAAAAAAAACAAGGCTTGAAACAAAATTAACTGAGTCTTACATGTACTATTGATCTTTTAGGAAAAATAAAAATGGCTAGTTTCTGCGCCCCAATAAATTTTAAAAGAGCAAAGAAGGGATTTGTGTGGGCCGCACTTTACTGATCTCCTTCCTGAGTAGGTATCAAACTGTTGTCTACCATCTTCTACATTTAATGTCTGTAAGTTGTCACAGAGCTCTCCTGAAGCTCAAAAAGGAGGTCTGCCACTCTAAATGCTGCCCAAGGAGAGAGTTGAATGAAGCGAGCAGAGTTTGACTCCCATATCTTATACGGTCAATAACATAGACAGACGAGCTTCAAAACGCTAAAGGCATGCTGCACGTGCTTTGATTAGTTCATTTTAAATATTGGCAGACCTCTCCAACTGATAAAAATGTATAACAAAAGCAGTTAAATTATTTGGAATATTTGTTATCACATTTTTTCTCATTGCCAAATTACCAAAGGCATCTATTTAAATTAATACCCTTGTGTTATGTACCCTTCCTTTCCTCACAATTAAAGAAAGTCAGAGAGTTATCAAAATAAAAAAATATAACTTTTTAACTACTTTCTAGCAACATGAGGATGCCTTCAATAAGCCAGTTTAATAATAAATGTTTCAATTTAGAGTTTGAAGGTTCAGACATGTTAAAACTTACTGCAGAGTAAAGAGCTACTGTGCCTATTGTGTTCTGTCTGCGTGGACCGATGTGTTTAAAAGAGAGTTGTCAGGAAACACGTCAATACCCATTTCCCAGCTGATCTCAATCCACTATCCTTCACAACAGCAACTGGGTTTTTAGTTTTTCCTCACAGCAGTGGAAGACAGTCCTATTGGAGCCTGCTGGTCAAATACTGAGTTACTCATCAGACTTTCGTACAGTTCTCTGTTAGGGTTGTTGAGTTGTGACTCTCTGAAAGTTATGTTTGCTGACAATGTCACAGATTTGAGTCTCATTGAGAAAAATAGGAATGGAGAAAGTAAATTTCCATTTTGCTAAGCTTAATGCCTTTTGCAGAAAAAGTCCTGACTATGGAAGATTTTAGATGTCTCCAAGCTCCAACATATTCTGCAATTTATTTGTTGCAACTCATTGACCGATTGTCAAGTTCTGTTCAAAGATAAAACTCCATTTATCTAATTGTGGTGTTCTGCAACAAGAGTAATCAAACACCTGCATCAGCCATAAAGGATATAAATGGGACAACATCGATCTGTGGTTTCACTCTGACGGCAGGCAGCTCCAACATCTGAATGTAGGGACAGAACTAAAATTTTACATCCAGCCAATAGCTTCCCTGATGATCCCTCTCTTTTGGTGCTGAACTGAAAAGTAATGAACCGCTGGAAATTTTTAATCTCTTCAGCGTGGTATTGGGATGTTCCCAGTGATGCCAGTAATCAAAAAAGTAATCAAATTTTTTTGTATGTTTTTTAATACATCTTGGTTCTTATTCAAAGCAAGATAGATATAAAACAGTAATCTGGTGCCCAAAGAAAAATCTATACTAAATCTATTTTGTAATCAGATAGTGTTTGGTATTCATTCTAATCTCATGCTGCTGTCTGATCTCTGAGGATCAAGTCGACACTCGTTCTTGTACATTGTAGGTGAATGGGTATTATTTTTTTTTTCTCAGATTATTAAGTTTCTGTTATGATTTGATTTACTGTACTGGGGATTCTTGGTTCTTCGACTTCCTTCGACTTCCTTGAAAAGGAGACAAACACCTCAATGAATAGTTTCTTGGATAAACAAAGAATAAATAAATTAAGTAAACATTATGTCCACACACTATCAGCTTTTGCATTATTGTATTCTATGCAACACTGTCAAAGCTTCTGTAACTCTTTTTGCACCTGAGGCACTAGATGAAGATTTAAAAATGGGACTCTTAGTAAGATTGATATATTGCGACTGTCAGGTTAATTTTCTTGTCTTCTTACATTTAGATGAAGATCTACATATTTATGAAACAGAAAATACAGAATATGTCATTTTTAATAAAACACCAATGGGGAGCTGTTATGTGTGATTGTTAAACATAACATTGTTATTAACATTAAATCTCAGAACTGAGGTGGCGCATCACTGGAAGTTTGTATTAATGAACGACATAATCCTAAAAATTATTGTGTGCGGAGAAAATATTGAATTGGACATTAGTTCAAACTTTCTAATGAGTATAAAAAAAAGGTATTATTTCTGGCGAAACATCTGCAAAATTAAACATTTTTTAGACAAGTATGTCAACAGTTAATATTGCCAGAAAGATGCAAATGGAAAAAAAATATGATAGAAACCATGTCTGTGTTTAACATTTTTAATATATATTTAGTCTCTTCACTTTTTAAGCTTCCAGTTAAAAAGGTTTTCTACAAAGTCAGAAATCCTCTTCACAAAATATCAGAAATATTTTTAATGCCTTCATGACAGAATGTTGATCACATTTATTAAAGCAGCAAGTCTCTGTTAGAGCCCTCCTCAGGAAACAGAAACATGGGGAACAAGCTGTAACTTTCAAACTCTCCAACAGGTATTGGTCTTTTAGTAGTGACAGTGGGTGGCGGAGACCATGGAAGCTGGGGGGTGTCAATAATGTCTGTTGTTGTACTGCTGAGAAGCAGCATGCAAACAGACCAAAGGGATTGGATTTTGTTAGAAAAGCTTTTGAGGCTTTGAAAGAAAAGCACCGGATAAGAAATGTCATATGTGTATGTGTCTTTAAGTAATCAAGGATTGACAGAGAAATTCTGTATTACTTTCTTTGTTTTTCTTATTTATTTAGAACATTTCTACAGTAAATTAAAAAGATTCAACACTTTAACACACCTCATACAAGTTTTAATAACTATTTAAAAGGTGAAGCATCATTTTGCATTGAAATAAACAGAGTTGCAATTACTTGATAACTCAAAAGAAATGTCACGCTACATTCACACTATTAAAAACCCATTACCTCATTATACATTATTTTAGGAGAGGATTATTCAAGTTTGGAAGACTTATTCTAATTTGCATCTTGATGCTGTGCAGAAAAAAAAGTGGATTTTTACAGAAAAATTAGAGAAAACCGCAATTTATAAAAGTTAAACAGTGTCGACCAAAACTATGTGGTTATTCTTTTTTCCTCTTTTTACCTCACATTATATCTCCCCAAATCGACATATACAGTGTTTTGAAACACAGATTTGCTTTGACCACAGGTAATTGCTCTCTCCACTTCAATTTAAATAGCTTTATTTCTTGTTGATCTTTTTTATGAGGAGCAGGTCAGGGACAAACAATTACATGCCTTGAAATAGTGTAGTGATATTTTTGGTATGACTATGGGACAGAGGCAACAGACTAAAGCAAATAAAATGAAAAAAAAAATTGCTGGAATTTTGAAGTACCTACTGTGAATTTGTCTATTAACCATAAAAATGAAAATCGCTCCAAAATGAGCAGGTACAAAGCTACCAAACAAATCAACAAATTGGGACAGAATACGTCCCAAAGCTCCATTCCAGCGTCCTGCGCTTATCCAAGGCTGTGTCGCGGGGGCAACACCCTCAGAAGGGAAACCCAGACTTCTCTCACTTCAGCTGCATCCTCCAGCTCACCTAGGAGGATCTTGTGGGGTTCCCTGTCCAGCTGTTAAGACATAGTCTCTCCAGAGCTGTTAAGACAAACTCTCTGCAGCGGGTCGAGGATGTGCCGCTAGGTCTCCTCCCGGTGGGCTGTGCCCAAAACACCTCACCAGTGAGGCGCTCAGGAGGCATTTTGACCAGATGCCTAAACCACCCCATCTGGCTTCTCTTGACCCAGAAGAGCAACAGTTCTACAATGAGCTCCTCCCAGATGGCAGAGCTCCTCACTCTACCTCTAAGCGAGAGCCTAGCCATCCTGCGAAAGAAGCTCATTTTGGCCACTTGCATCTGTGATTTTGATTTTTCGGTCACCACCCACAGTTGGTGACCATTGGTGAAGATGTATCAAAGCTGATCACAGTAATTCCATTGCCATGCCATCAAGAATTTTAAAAAAACTTTCTATGCTCACTGAATTTAACAAAATTATATGTACAGTATATGGGTTCATGAAAATCCTCAGGCACATGATTCGAAGGTTTGTTGTTTTAGCCATTTCTGGTTTGTAGCCAACAAATTAAGTTTTCAAATGAATGGGTTTTATTATTTAGGTAGAAAAGTTTACTTTTTCAACATTTCTGTCTTTAACTCTTTTGCTGGCTGAGCAGCATCTGTTGCAGACACATTGCTCTACACTTCTAACATTTAGGAATAAATCCAATACCTGAAAAGTTTAAATTATGTAAAAAACTTTTCAACTCCTTCAGGGAAGAAATTGTTGTGTCTGATGGTAAAACTAAATTAATCCTGGAGGAATAATTAAACGTAAAATTTAAAGATTTCTTTTTAGGAATCTCATTAAAGCTTTCTTTGCTCATTTAGGCTGAACATGGGAGTCAAAAACTTGCGGGAGACTTGACTTTAGAGCTAAATAGCACACTTGGGAACTCTAACCGTCAGAAATCAATTTCAAACTTTTCTGCTTATGGTATGAACTTTCAGATTTTTTAAAAGAAAATACTGTATTGAAAACCACCACTGACACAAATGACAAAACTTTGTTTTTAAATAAAACATTGTGCATGATTGCTTAAATTGGAAATATTCATTTAAAAACAAATTGATTAGAAATTTTCCACAACAGACTGGCGATCTGTTTGTGGTTATTCTGCCTCTCTCTCGCCTTGAATCAGCCGCAATAGGCTCCAGCATTCGCCACAATCCTGTTAGGGATGGACGGTTCAGATTTGTCTAAAATGATCATTTTTATTCTACAGTGGGCGGTAAATGTCTTAATGTTATTCCATGAGATTCTATCAGCCTCACACTTACACTGTTACACTGATACAGTTGGTGAAGTGTCTCTTACCACTGAACAGTCCAGTAGGTACCTGAACAGTAGGTACAGTCAAATGTGAAAAATGATTGAAGTTCTCTTTTAACCCTACAAGTACAGATATGTTTGAAGAGAGCCACACAGAGCAAAGCTGAACATGGTTTCAAAGTCACTTCATAAATAATTCATAGCCATGGTTTGCTGACTGAAATGGTCAAACATCTGCCATTTGGTTTGGACTATTTTTGGGCTATTCTCCCTGCAACAAACCATTTACACACGAATAAACAAGAAGTAGAAATGAAAATGGGGTGATGCCGACTGTTCAAATTAAATAACTGTTCAAATGCAGACTTTTTTTAGTGAATGTGTTTTTAAAGTGTGAAATTTGCACAAGCTAGATGTAAATATTAATGAAAGAAATTAAAATATACACATTTAAAATGCAAAAAATGTTTTCCAAATGAAGGACATAAGCACGTTTTTTATTTAAAAGGTGAAAACTTCTAATCTTTTAGTCACGAGCGAATTGTCTCTCAAATTCTGAAAAGAACTGAACATACAACACTGTGTTAAATGGTACTAATAACATTTAAATATCTGACCTGAATGCTAATGTGCTCATCTGCAAATATCAAATGAAGGGAAGGTAAGCCGAGTTTCTCAACAGCTATAGGTCAAATTTAATATGGAAAAATATTAATACAGTATGATTTTAATGCTTCATTTAGCTTCCATGTTTAAATTACATACAAAGACATTTTTCAAAAATGTATCTGAATATTTATAACTTCAAAGTTTCTGAGAAGCCCGGTGCCACAGGCAGTAAGAAAAAAAGATCATCTAAGCACAGACCTTTTATAGATTCATTTATGTAAACGTCCTGTGTCGTTATGTAATGCATTTTCTTTACAAAAAAAAAAAAAAAATAAGACAACATTCATCCCTATCTGTTCTTGCCATGGTGTTAACACCACTGGAGTGAAACAGACAAAAATCTGTGGCATCTTTTCGGAAAACTGTCTTTGAATTCAAAATAGCAGAACATAGCCAGTAGTTGGATTCCTGCTGTTATCTTGCCAACATGCTGACGGCAGTATTCCATTCAGTTATATTTATATTAACACATTTACACATAAAAAGGCTTCCCAGCAGATATTTTTGACTTCCATGACTACATATTGAAAACTTTTACAGAAAGATGAGAAAAACACAAATTTATGAACTAGATAAATACATGAACAATCTCAGCCATTTCTGGTTCTCTGCATCTGTGGGTCTGTGTGTGTCATTTATTATCTTCATAAAAATGTCTGATTTATCTGTACACATGTGAATAAGTCAACATCATAAAATGTATGTCTGCATAGAACATTTCAATCTCAGCCTTTATTTTGAAATAATCTAAGTTTAAGTGAAGTAAAGACAGAATAACATCACTCAACAATAAATGCAGAGTCACTGTTCTAATGGTTTCGGCTCGTAGAGGATCCATGATTTGGAAAACTTTACTTTGATTATCTTCAACTGCTATCTGCAACAAAGTTAGATCACTGTACTCTGACGGCCCATCAACCCTGCATCAACAGCATTGTTTTTGTAAAATCTCTGTGGAATCTTTCTATTTTATTTCATTTAAAAAAGCCCAAAGGAGTCCAACACACTGACTTTAATTGAGTAATCAGTAAGATCTTCAGTTTCTAAACTCTACTTCTTCAGGTGATGATTAAGAACATCCTGAACAAAAGCATATTGGCTTTAAAAAGACCTTAGATGAAAATAGACTTTAAAGTTCAACAAAATGGTCAAATGTTGTGCAGCAGAGAAAAGAAGTATGCTTGTTTGAGCAACCAATCAGCAAGATTGCAAACTTTAGGAAGCACATATTTGATTTAATAAAAAGTTTATGATTGTGTAGAAATTTCACTAAAATAGGATTAACTTTTGGAGTTGCAATAACACCAAAAGTTCTTTTGTTAAGATGTTCTATTTGACACCAACAAAAAACTGTTCTTGTTGGAAAAGTATTGTTTACAGCTGTATTGTTGTGTGCATCATTTTCCAGTATTGATTAAATCACTCACCAATCCATTGCAGGTACTTATGGCTGCATTCCCTTTTACACTGGTCTTATTATCCCACACTTCACCTAAATAATGGCAGTGGGAAGCTTTGGGATGGTGGATTTTTGCCCCATTCAGGCCACCGCGCCTCCTCTCTGTGAGAAACCCAGGAGCCAGCAGGTTTGGATTAAGGGTTAGGTTGAAGTGCAAGCGATGTCCTCCATGCAAAAACTGGTAAAAGACATGATCTTTGTCCCCCAGTTTCTCTGAGGCCTCCCTCCGCTGTACACGATGAGACTGGTGGGACAGGAAGTTGGACAGGAAGTGACCTCTGTCATCCACTCTGATGGGGTGAACCACTTCATACAGAGGCGGGTCGAGTAGAAACCCCTCTGTGAAAGTCAAACAGAAAAGATCATGCCAGAGAAAATTGGTTAATAATGCTCAATTCAGCAATCATGTAGCTACAAAGTTTTTAGCTCACAACAAAAATCACTGCTTTCCATGTGTTTTTACACTTGTTTGTAGCTAAAGCTACAGCATAGATTACATATCGTGAGCTTCCAACCCATCAGTGTTTACTGTTTGCCTTCCTCTTTTGACTTCCATGTGTTCCATGTCTGAATATAGTTTATGAAACCTCTTTCCCTGATGAACATAATCCTCTCATTTCCTCTAACTTGGATTCTCAGTATGAGCTCCAGGACACAGCTCTGATTTTTATGGGAAAAGATGCCTTCAAAAGCAGCTTAAGTGATCGGTTTCTTTTAATTCAACATGCAGCATTATTTAAAATCAATGATTTTCCACTAAATGCAGTACAGAGCATCAAAATCTTGCATAAACAGTAAACCTGGAAGGAAGACAGACTGTGGGATTTAAGTAAGTAAACCACATCATTAACCAACCACATTATTTCTTCAAATAATGTTTTTCTTGGACTACATCTTCATACCTTTAACCACCCATCTTGCTTGTCTTCTGAACCACTTGTCCCCAATGTCACGGGGACTATCCCAACTGAATTAAAGTGAGAGGCAGGGTACAACACACACAAGTCGCCAGTCTCACAGGACCACATACACACACACAACCATCCGTGCACACACTCATTCCTCGGGGCAATTTTCATAGAGGCCAAACAACCTAACATGAAGGTTTTGGAGGGTGGGAGGAAACCAGAGTACCCGGAGAAAAACCCATGCATACACAGGGAGAACATGCAAACTCCATAGAGAAAGGCCAGCGTTCCAAGTTCCAAGCCTTGTCCCATTTGGGACTCAAACCCCAACCTTCTTGCTGTGAGGACACTGCACCACCATACCGCTCTTTAAATTCAACTTGCACACTAAAATGATTTTATTACTACAAAAAGTGAAACTCCATTCGTCATATTGTCATTGTTATCTAATCCTGCTCATGCACACTGAACCTGTTTTGTTCAAAGGGACTTGAATTTTTAAGCTATTTCTGTAAATCCAGGGAGAAATATATAGCATCTGCAGGATTGTAAAATATATATATAGTAGCTCTACACCTGACTAACTTACAAATTAGAGTGGGGTACTCCCACATTCTTTCCCACTCGCAGAGATGAATACAGTAGCTAAAGCCATTTGGATTGCATCTGGCAGGAAAGATTAGAGCCGGCATTAAAAAAGAGGTGCTGGCTAAAGCTTCTGGCCAATAAGGATCTGTTGTCGTCCCTTGAGTATAGTTAAAAGTTTCTTTAGGAAGTTTAAGGAGAACCAATTTTAATTATACTCGACTCAAAAATGAGTTTTTTTAATTGAGCATAAATCTTGTGACCCCTCGAGTATTGTACAGCAATTTGTGACAGTTCAGAATAAATGGAATTTCTGGAATAGCTCAACAGAATGGACCTTTCAGTTTCAAAAACAGCTATTCTATGGAATACTACACGAGTATAGAAAATGCACGTGTGTGCATGTGTGTAGTTTCATCTGCTAAGATACTTATGCTTTGACAAACAATCTAAAAATTGTCTCTCTTCTCATCAATGCAGCAGATTATAAACATTCTGACCTATCTACAGATTCAGCTTGTACACATCTGGATTTTCAATGTCCCATCTGTTTCGCAGGGGAAAAAAATTTCAAAAAACTGTCGGCTCATCGTTTTGAGTCTCCTGGTTAAACAATCAAGCAAGAAAAAATTTAGAATACTAAAATGAATATTAAAAAGTCCAAATAATTAGGAAAATAATAATCATTAGCTTATCAAATAGGCTAATTAACTCAATAGTTTTTTTGGGTCATTATCCAGACATAAACATATTATATACCTTCTGCTTAGTGGATAAAGATTAAACTAAAAAAAAAAAAAAACTGTGCTTATGGTTTTCTGTGAGAGAGCAGTCTTACTGTGTCTACAGTAGATTTATATCAATTACCTCATTGATTGGAAGTACGGGCGAATGGCAAAAACCCGGTATTTTTAGCAACAAGATTTTGTGCAACATCAATAATTACTATCAGATGATTTAGTTTCAGCCCTTACTGCACTACTAAAGATATCAGTGGCATCACAACAGCACGATCACAGCTTGCACTAATTTTACTTTGATGTGGCTTGAAGAGGGGGTCATCTTTCTTTCTTCACTGCTTCCTGCTCCAGTGTGAAGAGGAGGGGCTGCTCACACTCTCTCACTGAGCTGCAAGTGTTTCTCCATTGAGGAGGGACAACAAATGTTCAAGGATGGCAGAGCAACCACGAGTGAAAAAAAAAAAAAGTTCAGCTGCATTTTTCCTAAAGTAGATGCAGAGAGCGCTTGCTGTCTCAAATGTAATAAAAGTATCTTGCAAAGTTGGTAACAGGGTTTAAACCTTTTGTTGAAACATTATATATTCTATTGGAAAATGGCCCAGTGTTTGACCCTCTCAATGAGATTTGTAGAACAGCTATTGTTCCAATAAGTATGTATTCTGGTGGCATACACGTGGAGCTTGTAAAGTCCCTGTGGTTCTTCAAAGATAAGTGAATTCAAAATCAAACCCTTGCATAAACAGATTGCTTTGAATTAAATACATTGTCTTATCAATAATTTAAAGCATACTGTTCAGGCAAAAGTTTAATTGTAATTTAATGCTTTTTTGCTATTAGGAGCATTTTGTTCACTGCTATGACAGATTTATAAGCACACAAGATTTGCAAACAATTTTAAAATAGTCTATTATAATAAAATAGTGAGGTGGTTATGGTGGACTAAAATGCATAATGAATTAAACTCTGACTTAAGATTCTGGTAAAATAAATGATAGAATGCTATGGTGTTTTATTGATATTTCACATCAGATAATAAATAATTCAGCTGTGAAAGAGACTTCCACGACAGCTGATCCAAACTATTTCGTTCTTTAAAAGAAAGTATTTGAATATATACACAGACAGCTATCAATAAGAGTATGGATTAAAACCGAATCAAAAAGCGGTATTAATCTGAGGAATATCGATAAATGGCATCCAGTGGATAAAATCTTAACAACACCCATCTATAGCTTGGCGAATTGTAGATTGTATGAAGAGAACCCATGCATATATAAAAGAACAGGGAAATAAAAAAAAAAAAAAAAGTTTTTTTCAAGCTTCATCCTCATCCAGGAATCAGACCAGCAACCTTCTGTTGTGAGCCTGCGCTGCTAATCACCATGTCACCATATAAACAGCAATTCAAGTCATAGTCATCAAATGCATTGCCACTATTTCTTTCCATCACATATTCTGGAGATTTAGAGTAAATCCAAGTTTTGCAGAGTGTTAAAGAGGAACAATGAGCTTAGACAGGCTTGGTACTCTACATAATTAAAAAACTTTGTATTATAGACGCAAAACTTTAAGGCACAAAAGAAAGCACTGGGTGAAACCAATGTTAAGAACAATCCGTACTGAACTACATCTTTGGGTTTTATTTTCTGACCCTCCAGTTTTGACAAGACAAAAAATTATAGCCAGCCAGTCAGTCAGACAAATCGTCATTTTCTTATGACCTGCCTTCTTCTTATTTAGCATTATTTGATCTTTCCAGTTAGAGATAAAGAAACGAGTCTAGTCTCGACTCTCCTTTTCTTTTTTTGAGTTTTTTTTGCAGAATCTAACCAGAGCAGCTGGAATGTTTACATCATTTGTTAGTGCGTTAGTACTTGTATTATGTAGTGGGTTGTTTTTGTAGTCTGTGCAGATGAACAGATTCTTTTTTTGAGATGTCATGGGAACATAAAACCTCTGCATTGCAAAATTTAAAACTTTTACTATCCACAAATAAAACATCTTATACACAACTTTTGCTTCTTTGTTAATCAGTACCAAAAAAAAAAACATGAAGCCAAGAAATTATCAAGTGCTTTTCACAATCAATCAATGACTGATTTCGCGTTTCAACACCATCAAAGATCTCCAAAAAATTCCAAATTAATTTCCAAAAATTGGGGCTGGATGGTGGTTAGAACTGTGGCCTCACAGCGAGAAGGTCGACGGCTCAAATCCTGGGTAAAGTGGGAGTTTAGGCACTGGCCTTTCTGTGTGAAGTTTGCATGTTCTTCCCATGTATGCGCTTCTCCCACTCTCCAAAACATGTATGTTCGCTGTATTGGCCACTGAGAATGTCACTAAGAATGAGTGTGTATGAACGGTTGTTTGGGTGTGGCCCCGCAACAGACTGGAGACCTGTTCTGAGTGTACACTGCCTTTTGCCTGTAATCAGCTGGTATAGGCTCTGGAACCTCAGCAAACTTGTTGAAGATAAGCTGTTCGGGAGATGAAAGAATGAATGAAAGAATTTCTAAAAATGCCTGGAGGCTTTGCTCTACGATCTCAAATGAGGATTCCGAAAAATCCATCAAACCAAAACCAACAATATAACAGTTTAAACACTATTATAATGATTAAAACTCCATTTTTAATGAATACCATAAAAACTCTTTCTTCTATACCCACTTCACTTGTGAAAGAGAAAATGTCCAGATGGATGAAGGTAAAACACACATATCTAGTTTCCACAGATAAAACACTTGATATAACTATAGATTCATACTACCTGGACGTTCAACACTAACAAACAGGAATGACAGTCTACTCCTCTATCCCCACACACACACTGCACACACACACTGCACACACGGTTATTGAAACAGAAGGTGAAACAAAGACAGATGTGGTCATCATTGCTTTCTGTATTGCACAGATAACTATTTTTATTAATATATTATTAATGTATTCTGAAATCTCCTCCTAAGCTACATCAGTAAACTTTCCAAGCCTGACATTTCGCTGCAAACACTTCCTAACCTTCATGTTGATAAACTCACTGTGCTGACATTTGGTTTCAATTGCCAATAACTTATTATCATACATTTTGTGTTGCTGATGTATCATTTTGTAATTCTTTTTTCCCAGGTTGCTTATCTTTAGGTAAGTTCAACAGATCATTATCCTTTTCTTTATCCTTCAACGCATTTTTTTCATTTGCCTCCCCCTTATCCTGCTGTCATATATGAAAATCACATACAATCTAAACATAAGAATGTTTCATTTACTCAGATAACAGATAATAAAATGTAGTTGGGCTCCTCTTTGAAAGCAAGGTGATAGTTTTTAGTTTCACATTAACTGTCTTTAGAGTAATCTAAAGCACTTAAATATGGAAAAACAAACTCTGGTTACTCAAAAGAGAAAAGAAGATGATAACTTTCAATATTGCTTCCTGCTGCCGGGTGAGATACATGAACCCAGTGAGCAATGCCAACTTATTTAACCAAGACAACTGGCTGATTTTCCACTTTTGCATTGGCCGAACCATCCTATTCTTCTAAAGAAACAACTTAAATTTGAGGGGTTGTTTTTACTGTTGAAAATATTTCACACAATGAGCTACCACAGTAAAAAAAAAAAAAAAAAGTACTTACACTTGTTCCATCCTGATAAAAACAAAAAAGGACCAAATCTGTAGTTACAAACAAATGAGAAAAACAGTGCACATTAAGCTAAGTTTTCTTTTTTAATATAAATCCATTGATTATAATTTGTTGAGATAAATACAGTTTTTTAATTCACCTGGGTCTTTTTTTAAAGGAAAAAATCAAAACAAATCAAAGTGAATTGCACTTATCAAAATCATAAACAGATGGTCCAAATGAAGTGAAAAGATATTTTACACAAAACCAAACAGTTTCACCAATGGTTTAGTCATTTCTGCTGCAAGATAGTTTCTTTGTCATACAAAGCATGTGCAGAAATCAAATTTGGTTTAAAGCAGCTTTGGAGAGAAATTTTCCATGTTGGAATAATTAAACAGATTAACTTGTTTACTCCCACTGCCCACTGATGTTTTCTGTTAGTTTCAGAAAAAAATTAGACATGACTCACTTCAGTCCACCACTTCGTTGGATGTGCTTTGAGTTGTGAGGAAGTGGGTTGCATCCTTATCAGGACACCAGTTTGTTCCAGTGCCATGAAGAGACAGACAACCACTCACACTCAGCCCTATGAACAATTTCTCAGTGGTAAATCAGCCTACCATGCATGTATTAGGAGGGTGGGAGGAAAAGAGAGAACCCTGAGAGATCCCACCAAACACAGGGGAAACATGCAAACACCATAGAGAAAGAAACCTTGTTGAGCCGCATTTTGTAATAACGGTGCATTTTGTAATAAACGTCCAAAATGTGTGTAAAGGTTAGAAATTAGGACTCTCCAGAAAGTTCAAGGCCATTAGATCTCTGTATGGGCACATCTGTGTTTAACAACACTCTCATACTCAAAAAAAAAAAAAAACTCATCGGGCGTACCTGGTCTAAAACACAATCACCATCACCCACTCCATCTTTTAAACAGAAAAAAGTTCATTTGGCCTTTAAAGTGAAATGACAAACATGCCACTGGATGCTTGGGCTCGTTCATCTAGATGTGGGACCCCTCCCGCCACATGCAGGTCAAGGTAACAGTTCATTCAGGTAGTGATGCTTCGCTGGATGACGGAGGAGGAGACGCGGGGATCAGCAGCTACCGATTTCTTTAAAATACAAACTCTTTGCGTTGGGGCAGTTTATTACAAAATGCGGCAGTTTATAACAAAATGCGGCTTTATTACAAAATGAAATGAAAAAGTTATTACATTTTGGACATTTATTACAAAATGCACCGTTATTACAAAATGCGGCTCAACAAACCTTCTAGCTGTGAAGCAACATATTTAACCACTGCACCAATGTGCAGCACAATTTAAAAAACATTTAAATTCCTCCCTCAACACTGTCAAAACATGCCATCAATAGGGTTAAAAAAAAGTATGCCAGAAGCCAACCATGATTAATGTGCGTAAAATACTGTATACATTGCGTTCTAAATTATTATGAAATTAAATCTAAGCATCATCAAATTAATTGCTTTTGTTTATCTGAATTGTGTTGTATCTAAGAGTTTTTGAATGCCAAAAATCAGTTTTTTTTTTTGTTGTGATAATCAGTTGGTCAGTTGAGCACAGTTACAAAAAAACCTTCTGAAGGATGTTCCACACTATTAGGCAAACCAACATTTCCTCCCATCTGTGAAAGAATAATTATCTTAGCTGCTGGAAAGCAGGAAATATGCGGATAAAAACATTCAATTTTTTACAGAAATGTAAGCATTCACAGAGATTTGTGTCTGATTCAGAGCCCACAATGTGCTGTGGATATGAAGGCATGATGAGAAAAGATTCTGATGGACAAATATGCCAGATTAAGAAAGTTCCATTCCATCGTCTTCCGTTCATCTGGGGCCGGGTAGTAGAGCAACAGCCTCAGATGGGAAGCCCAGGCTTCTCTCACCCCAGCTGCATCCTCCTACTCACCCGGAAGGATCCTGAGTTGTTCCCTGGCCAGCTGTGAGACAGTCTCTCCAGCGGGTCTGGAATCTGCCTCTTGGTCCCCTCCTGGTGGGACGTGCTCCCCCTCACCAGCGAGATGTACAGGGAGCATTCTGATCAGATGCCCAACCACCCCATCTGGCTCCTCTCGACCTGGAGGAGGAGTGGTTCAACACCGAGCTCCTCCCAGATTGCAGAGCTCCTCACCCGATCTCTGAGTGAGAGCCCAGCCACTGTGCGGAGGAAACTCATTTCTGCTGCTTGCATCCGCGATCTCATTCTTTCAGACACCAACCACAGCTGGTGACCATAGATGAGGGTGGGAATGTAGATCTACTTGTAAATCGAGAGCTTTGCTTTTCGGCTCAGCTCTCTCTTTACCACGACGGACCGATGCAGCGTCTTCATTTTTGCTGATGTTGCACCGATCCGCCAGTCAATCTTCTGCTCCATCCTTCCCCACTCGTGAACAAGACCCCGAGATACTTAAACTTCTCCAACTGGGGAAGGACTCTGTCCCTGACGCGCAGGGGGCATTCAGCCCTTTTCCGGGCGAGGACCATGGTCTCGGATTTGGAGGCGCTAATTCCCATCCCGGCCGCTTCACACTCGGCAGCAAATCAATTCAAGAAAGTAAGAAAGTAGCATACCTAAATGTAGGATCCACCAGAGACTTGCTGTTCTGCAGAAATCTTGACAGAAAAATCTCATCTACATAATAATTTGGAACTCAGTTTTGCGGTCACTCACAATAATCTTAACGTATAAGTCATACAAAACTGACATCTTGGGCTGTCATTTTAACTTTAGCTAACAACCTTAAAATGTTTTGGCTTAGGACAAAAACAAGAAGCAAAAAGAGAACAAAGAGGCCAGACTGAGATGGTTTGGACATGTGCAGAGGAGAGAGAGAGTACATCAGAAGAAGGATGTTGGGTTTGGAACCACCAGGAAAGAGGCATAGAGGAAGACTAAAGAGGAGGTTCATGGATACAGTGAAGGAAGACATGCAGATAGTTGGTGTGACCAAGGAGGATGCAGCAGATAGGGTTAGATGGAAGAAACTGTCTTGCTGTGGTGACCCCTGAAGGGAAATGCCGAAAGATGAAGATAAAAAGGGAGATAAACAAGTGCTTGAATATAATTTAAAGTTCACTGCTTGTTCTGTGGCAGATTTTTAATGTTAAAATGACACATTAACATAAAGTTGTTTAACTAAAACCTGATCAAGAAACAAATCAATTTAATGTAAAGAGCTAAAAAGAACAAGCGATAACAATCAACTGATGCTCAAAGAAGAATTACTAGTACTTTAAAGTTCCTGAAAACAAACCTTTTAAATCCACATAAAATGCTCAAAGAAACAAAAACAAACTGGGTGACCTGCTGTTTCTGACCTCAACAGAAGTTTCTGATTTCTAAACTTCTTGTATGTAAAAAAGAATGTATATTAAAAAGGTTTTACCTTAATTTGCTGAACAAACACTTGTTCAACTAACATTAATTAAAAACATCTTCTCATCAGGCAGCTGAGGCGTCAGCTGTGCATTAGAAAGTTAGTGAATGTCATGAAAAGACAGAAACATGAGATTTTTTCTTACTGAACACATTGTGGAAGGGTAAAAAAGAAAAATAAATCATTTTAAGAAGCAAACAAGAAAATCTGACGTAAAACGTCAATGGTTCCTGCTTTTGACAACTTGTGTCTATCATAACGCATTCGCTGAACAATGAAAACAATTTAGATTTTATACAAAACACACACACAAAAAAATCTTAAATTATCAGAAGGAAGTCTGGTCTTATGGGATTTTCTATTTTGAGTTCCCACAACTCTTAAAATTAAACACTAGCTATTTTTGTATAATCATTATTTTACAATTTTGGGATTGTTCCAGTTTGAAAGCTTCCTTCTTTCAGCAACACGTCTGAGTGTGGAAAACCTGACAGTGAGCTGGCCTTAAGGGCACACAGCTGTTTGTGTATGGGATGAGACAGGCCGCATGCAGCCTTCCTGTCAGCTCTCAGATCTTAGGATCTCTTTGACTACTGAGATCTAAATCACAAGCTGGGAGAACAAAAGATTATATCACAGAAACAGAAGGTGTGCTGTTGTTTCCATCACATCAGGTTTGCATCTTTGGATGAATAACGACCATATAGCAAAGGTAATAACAGTTATTGTTCGTGTTATTATGACTACCCATCTCACTGGTGAACTCAGAGGTCACTCCAGTCATGCCCCAATGCACAGCTTTTGTTTTAACACTACATAGACAAAAGGCAGAGGCAAAAACACCTCTTTAGTTTCCACACAAGGCAAAAAAAAAAGGTTTAATTGCTGTGAACAGCTTGAAACCTTGTAAACACGACTCACAGCTGGGCTCTGAGTCCTCCTCCTGAACTTGATCTGATGTACTCATGAAACAAACAAAGAGAACTACAAGAATAAATATGAATAAACTTCTTGAAAGTTGTGAATGTATCAGCTTACTGACCTGCTCCATGGGACAATGTCGATGCTGTGCAGCTTTCCAAGAAAATCAGAAGCTCTATGAAGAAGTGGATGGGGTAGATTTTTTGTCCAGAGTTGTGAAACCCACCCTCATAACGGATCATTTTGTCAGGATGATGTCCAGCATATAAGAAACATCTAATGTGTCTCTAACACTGCGCCCATTGTCTGTTCAAATGAATTCCATCTGACTTGGGAGAAGTTTTTTTAGGCTTTGTAGCGAGCATTGGCTCCAAATTAACTTCTAACATTTAGATCTGAACATTTTAATCTTTGATTCTCATTTGAATCACTTTTGGAATGAATGTTAATGTTTGCTTACGAGTGGCTGGTCCTCCTGTCCTCCATCAGTCTCCTCCCGACTTCCAGTGACAGTTTCAAAAGTTTCCTCTGCAAACTTGTGCGGGACCACCCCCACATATGGGTGGACTCAGACAATAGGCAGGCTCAGGGGGCTTAAAGGGGAACCACTCTGCTTCTTACAAACTTCGTTTCTGCAGAAAGCTGAGGTCCTGTGGGTTCTTTCTGGGTCACATAAGGACCAGCTGTTCATTTACAAAGTCTAGGAAATCATTTTATGAGACAATGTTCCCAGTGAAAGTGGGAAAAAAAATAAATGCATACAAAATTTGCATACATTTTGTGCAAAACTGAAAGCAAAAGTCTCTCAAAAATACACTTTTAAATAAATTGATAAAATATTTGATGTTGTGCTGTAATCAAATAGATTATAAGCTAATTACTTTACCTCAATTGAAAATTAATTAGAATAGTTTTTCCTTATAAATTCTTTTGTTTTGTTAGTTTTGCTACATTTTCATCGATTCCATGATTTTATCATCTGTGCAAGCTTTGCACCCTCTAGCGGTGTAGTGGAGGTACTGTATAGAGAAAATGTACAAAGATATGAAAAAATATATTAAAAAATGACCACATCCAAGAACTGTATATTCATCTGTGCAAAGGGGCATACGAATGCATTTCATATGAAAGTGTTACATCCTTTATTCAGCTTGGGATGTGTGCTGGCAGCTCTCCAAACAACATGTGAATTTAACCAGGAATATGCTAAAATCTATTTCTTGATTTTTTTTAATGACAAAAAACAATTTATTCATGTGATTTTGTGATTATTTTAATCTATTCAGAGCTTTTGGAGAAGAAGATGCAATTTTACGCACAGCTTGCGCGCAACGGCGCACAGGGGATAAAAATAAAATTACAAGCTGCACATAAATCCATCTTCATAAGCAACTTCAACATTGTTTTCTGATCTTTTCTACGACGGGATGTTGAGGCTTCTCAGCTTTTTTCCTCGACCAATCGTGTGTGAGCAGCGTAAGCGACAGATTTGTATAAAAAGCTGATTCCAGGTCAGCTGCCAGTCAGATGGAGATGACACCCCACTGAGTGTTCAACACAAACACCTCATGTGGTGTTTTAACAATGGATGAACTATTTAATCAAAGCGAGGATGTCAACTTGAGCTCTCCTGGAGATGAGAAGTTCACTTTTGAGGACATCGACGTGAGCGCGGACGGTAGCTCCATCCTGAGGATTTTCATCTCGGTGGTCTACTCTGTTGTTTGTGCGGTGGGTTTAGTGGGGAATCTATTAGTCTTTTTTTTAATGAGAGTCAGACAAGGTCGAAAAAGGTCTACTATTAATTTTTTTATCATCAATTTAGCAGTGACTGACTTTCAATTTGTGCTGACTTTGCCTTTTTGGGCTGTGGACACCGCTTTGGATTTCAGTTGGCCATTTGGAGACGCAATGTGCAAAATCGTCCTCTCTGTGACTGTCATGAACATGTATGCTAGTGTTTTCTTTCTCACTGCCATGAGTGTTACCCGCTATCTGTCTGTCGCTACAGCTCTGAAGAAAAGAGGCTATAGGAGATCACGGTGTGTGAAGTGGGTGTGTGCAGTCCTGTGGGTGGCCGCCACCCTGGCAACAGCTCCAACTGCGATCTTCTCCACTGTCACTGTTGTAGCTGGAGAAAAACTCTGCCTCCTTAAGTTTCCTGAAGGACATGACTGGCTTGCTCTTTATCACATCCAGAAAATAGTCATAGCCTTCATCGTGCCCATGCTGATAGTCTCTGTTAACTATCTAATGCTTTTACGCTTCGTTAGAAGAAAGAGTATGGACAGCAGTAATCCCAAAAGAAGATCAAGAGTCACTAAATCTGTTGCTATTGTTGTTTTGTCTTTCTTTTGTTGCTGGATGCCAAATCACGCCATCACTTTCTGGGGTGTCTTGGTTAAATTTAACGCAGTTAATTGGGATAACTCCTACTACATGGTGCACACCTATGTATTCCCTGTGACTGTGTGTTTAGCTCACACAAACAGTTGTTTAAATCCAGTGCTCTACTGCCTGATGAGACCAGAGATCAGGAAGATGCTGAGCAATTTATTCTGGAGAGTATCCACTCCACCTTCCAGCAAAGTCTGCGCAACGCGCTCCGTTACGCACGGAGACACACAAGGAGTCGTACCTCTCCAAATTATGGACAATTCAGAGTACACACTGCCCATCATAGACCGGAAAGGTCTCCCAGGTTCCAGAGCAAATTCACACAACCGTTAGGATGAAAATCTTGGATTTCAAGCTGCTGTTTTTATGTCACTGTTCGTGCGTAATATTCCGACCACCACTCTGATCCAATCACCACACAGAGAGTTCAGATAGTGTCCTGCAGTATTCATCATGTTGTGGTCTAATATAGTGTTGGTGTTTTGTTATTTCTGATTGGTTGGCAGATCTCACCGGTGAACTTTTTATGAACTTGCATGTCTTTGAAATTTAGCTGCAGGTTGGTTTCATTTTTTTTAAGGATAGTTTTGCATTTATTCGAATGGAAAACAGAAACAGGGAAAGGATCTGAAAAACAGCCTGCTGTAAAAAAAAACAAACAAAAACCCCAGCTCCACAGGGCTTTAAACGGTCGAACTAACAGGTGATCTGCAGTAAATCTAGTTAAGGTTACATCATGTCCATGCACAGTTGTGTTAAAGCTTTGTGTAAATAAACAGCTTTTCCATCTCAGGTCGCAGTGATTGATTTTCATCCCAACAAACTGCTCTTTGAAACCAAGGATTTGTGGTTTTGCACATTTTTGGGGCGCATTTTCACAACATCTAAGTATCTTCTCTTCTGGTTTTGAATGGTTTGGATCGATTCTATTTGTATGGTTATCTGCATATGTGGCGTATTCCATAGGTTTCTAAAATAAACTGTTTCCATTTCAGAGCAAAGCATCCAGTTTTTACATTCAAAAGAAGAATAATTATTAATAAGATGTATCTGGTGGACATAGCCCTTGCTGGGGTAACATGAAAGACTGGTCCAGAGTTTTTTGGCTGACTTTAAATGATGTTCTGTTGAAGATTTTTCTTGGAAAACCAAATGCTGCAAAGACCAGGCCTGCAGTATTCTTCATAATAATAATAAATTTTACTTATAAAGCACTTTACATCTTCAGTGGAGAAATGCACATGTGGCTGATTTTGTTGCCAATTCAGTGTCCTGACGGTGTCCGTACGCACTCTCTGAGTGTGGTAACCTTTTCTTGATCAATTTTGACTTAAAATGCCAACTAAGAGTAATTTCAACTTACCATTATTTTCCACAAAATACTGTATTTGTATTTTCTAAATTTCTACGTCTAGACAGATTTTACAATTATTATATCTTAAGAAATTTTTTTAGTTTTTATTTCGGTCACAGTGTAATTTCACATTAAAGAAAGAAAAATTATATTTTATCAAAGGACCAAAATGAATCCACTCACCCAGTTTGTTTTGTGGAACTCCTTGAAAATGAAATGTTACATCTTAAGGGGCATTCCACTAATTAACAAAACTAAAAAAACAAAAACAAAAGTAGAACGCAAGTAAAAGTCCAGACAAAGAAACTTCAGATTTTTTTTTAATTTGATGTCCAAATCAAAGTTTTTATTATATTTTGATGACCTAACGTCGTTACCTCTTAAATTTCTTTCAAATATAACTAAACACTTCCTTTGACTTGCAGCATGTGTAATTTAGTGTAGTTTATGTTTCACGTCCAAATAACAGAGAAACATTAATTCCATCTTGTCCTAATTAAAGCCGGCAAATGTATGGCAAAAAACTAAAGAAAATAGCCGCCTTTTAAGTTTTTGAGAAGAATGAGTCATCTTTATTCTACAAGTAATCTCACCCACTGGAAACTTTTCATCTTTTCTCCTGATAGAGGCGAATTATAGCAAAGCTTGATGCCTTTGGCAGCAGTTTCTTTTTTTTATTCCAAAACGATTAGCCCCTTTTTACTGAGACTGAAAAACTTTGTCAATGTGGTGTACGTTTCATGTTGAAGGAACGAGGAATGTCTTGTGTTTTAAATTTTTTTTTTTAAAAGAAATGGTTTTTACTTCCAATTTTGGTACCTTTAACAGCCTGTTAAGGGATTCTCATTTTCTCTTGTTGTCATAAGAATGTTTGTGCAAAGTGCTCGTTCAAACAATGTGAAACCTTTTGTTGTTTTTGCGCAAAGCTATTTCCTTTCAGGCTATTTGCTTTCCACAGAATTCCTCATCTTGTTCTGTTTGTTTGTCAAAGTTAATATGTTAAATATGAAATTGTGTTTACTGACGTTTATCCACCCTGATGATTGTTATATTGGTCAGGATGAAGTCACACAATTTATTTGTCTATTCATTTTAAAACAATACATATCATTTTGTACAAAAAGAAAAAGGCGACTAAGTTGAAATACTACATAAAGAACTAATGCATGGTAATTTGTAAATGGTATCGCTAATGTTCTCTTTAGACAAAAGATCTACACTTTCCAAAACCTGCGTTCTTTTGCAATTGATGTTTTTATTTACATAATGACAGTTTTCAGCTAGAAAAAATTTAACAAATTGACAATATCCCCAAGAGAAAATTTCCTCTGGATAAAAGAAAATTTTATGAAAACATGTCAGGACTGGACCGTTATGCATATTTCAAATTATTATGCACAAGACCACTCAGACCTTCCTTAAACTTAAAAAAGAACAACAAGAATGATGCCCTTAGTGTCATATTAATGAGGGTGCACCTTTTTTAAACTCTTTTGGTCTGATCAAACAAAAATTGAAATACGTCACAGTGTTCCTTTACTATTGAGTTGTTGCCATGAGCTATGTTGTTTCTGGACCTTCTAATGTTTTTCCACTAGCACATATACAGCTGGTATTCTTGAATAGTATAAACATATATACGCATATATACACTGCATATACGTATACTGTATATAATTATATGTTACTCAAAATAACTAAATGAAAATGACTGATTAATAAAGCAAAGAGTGAGGAAAAACTGCACCGAGCTACAACCAACAATCAATCTCTGCCTGAATTAACTTGGCAAATAAGTACAAACCTGTCATTGTATAATTACTGTGCCGTGTCTTTCTGCTGACAAGAAGTCGTTTAACCCTGAATGGTGCAATGAGCAGCTTCTAATTTAGCAACAATCGTATCAGAAGATTCATGCTGTTGACAGTCACAACAGTTACACTATTGGCATGTGTGTAGAGGGAAAAAAAAATTCAGGGACAAGTTATGACCTGTCCAACCTTTGGAAATGGTATAGATTAGAGTGCTTTTTTGGTAGAAATAATTATTAAATCAGTAACTTGCTATTGCAATCACGTAATATTGGGTGAAATAGAATAATAATAAAACAATATTAAAAACTTAGCAAATATTTTTTAAATTGCTGCACATTTTGCAATATTATTTTCTCAAATTAAGTCATGACACCAATATTAAGGAGAACTGTAAAGAGGATGGAAGTTAAGAGTTTTAATAGTCAGTTAAGTGAAACAGTTAAAAAAAGTAAGTGGGCAGATTTTGATCTAAATGTCTTACAATAACATTATGGTTTAAATGAATGAAATTATGATCAATTTATTAAGACACAGGTTCAAAGAGATGCACATGCCATCTATAGATGTTCATCAGTGTAGATGATCTTCTAAAATCATGGTATTGGGTGACAGGTTACGATTGCAACTTTTTAAAAACTATATCTTTTGAATGTTTTTGGAAATAGCACTAATTCTTATTACATAATGGATTAATTTGACTCCAGTAAACACACGATTGAACACGGTGTGAAAACAAACGAAGACATTTTGTTCTGAAGCCTGCATTAAGAGAGCTACATTCACAACACATCATTTGAATAAATTAACTATGAAAACAAAAGAAAAAAAGAACTTGATTTTAATTTTGGAGTAGTAAGGATTTCTGGACACAAATAAATTTCACTATTCAAATAATAACTTCAAGTCTACTATCTTTAGAAATATCATTTCTAACGGTTTAATAAATGTACTTTTTTTGACAGGCACAAGTTTAATTGCAAATGTGAAGGAACTGTGATTTTTTTTTTTTTTATCAGTGCTAGAAAAGAGAAAGACACTCTGAATTGATTAGTTTCTGTTCATTTGCCCCGTTCACCACAGTCCTACTTTGTCCTACTTGTCATTCCTACTTTCTCTCTGCTATTTGTTTTATGCAAGGCACTGTGTGCTGATGGAGTACGTGTGGGAAGTGGGAACTCTTCAGAAAATTCACACTGGCCCACCACTGTCATTGGAAACTTGACATTGAAGAGCTGCGGCTCATGCAGAACGTGGCTGTTGGGATTTCTAAAAGAAACTCACAGATTTGATGGAAAAATCCCATCAGTTTTACATCTTAAACCAAACTACCAGCCAGTCACAGAAAATATTTAATCTCCTGCTGGTTGTTCACAAATTCAATTCAATTCAATTCAATTCAATTTTATTTGTATAGCCCAAAATCACAGAATGTCCGTCTCAATGGGCTTCACAAGAAAAAGAGGAATGTATTAACACAAATACACAAGAAAAATAACTAACAAATGCTAACTAAACAAGACTAGCACATTAATGCACTTAGACTCTCCTTCTCGGTGAGGAAAAACTCCTAAAAAACCCATCAGTGGGGAAAAAATAAGAAACCTCATGGGGATCCACGTGAAAGAGAGATCCCTCCCTCGGGACGAGCAAACAATGTGTTAAAGATTATTGTTTAAATATTAGCTTATTCTAATCTACAGCTAAATATCTAAAGAAGTCAATAAATGTTCTTCATCCTGATGGAAACACGGGGGACTCCTCAGCCCGGAGATGTCAAGTACGGGGATGAGTAGATGTTCTTCATCCTGATGGAAACACTGGGGGACTCCTCAGCCCGGAGAGTACAGAAATCCCAGAATCCCAGAATGGTTTACTAAACTTTCCCAAACTAAACACAGAGGAGAAGAATGTAGCTGTCATGCTGAAAACAAATGGAACAAACTGCAAATAGAGTTTTAACTTTTGTGTGATATAAAGGATTTTAAATCTAGTTTAACATTGCTGTTTGAATAGTTGAACATCTGTAGAGCATCTTCAAACCTATCTACGTGTTTGGGTTATTATTATCAGCAGGATTGTACCGTAAACCTTGCTCTCCACTTTTAGCGTTGAATGTAAATCACTTTGAAGTGTCTTGTACAAGAAATGAGTTATACATAAACTTGCCTTTCCATTTGCAGTGTTTAGAAGGGATTAAATGTCTTTCAGGCTTCAGAGTGAGGCTGAGACACCGACATCATGGAAAAACAGTATATTTCATTGTTTTATTATTGTATGTTTAAGCTCAGCTGAATTTAAGTTGTTTAGAATTTGTTTGAAGGGATTTGGTTTTGTGGTTCACTTCTCGCTGGTCTTGCATTTTCTTCAGTGTGGTATAGTCTGGTTGTATGGTGTGTACATACATATACAGTATTAAACACTGTTTTCTCAGAGTGGAATCACATTTTGTGAAAACATTGATATCGGAATCAAAACAAGAGGGCTAATGATGAATTATACAGACTAAATATGATGAAGATCCTTACTTTTACACGTCAGCAGTCAGTGGTTTAAGGACTAATATTGTAACACACAAAATAGTGTACATTCACATCAAAACCTGCCTCATTAAGTACAAAAGTAACTGTGGGGCTTTTTGAATTTTTATTATGATTATTTTCCAGGAACAGATGGATTTTACCTTGAACCTCCTCTGATTACATCTGATTCAATAGAAGCTTTGATTGTTGTTGCAGAGCATTCATACAAAGAGACCTCCATTTCATGTTGATTTTGTAAAATATATTAGTCACATAGTTTAGATCTAATTCAAAACAAATTTTTTGGTCTTTTTATCATCAAAGTTCTGGTTTAACATTGTCAATGTAAAAAACAATAATAAAATAGAATAAAAATAGTTTATATCTGGAAAAATTAGCAGTAACAATTATGTATAAATATAACTAACTTTTTGTCTGATTTTCAATCGCAAGTTTTGTTGCGTCTCTTAGAAACCTCTTTTTTCTGTTAAACAAAAAAAACAAATAGTTCCCAAAATTGAAATTTAGGAAGCAAGATGTTTGCAAACCCGTACTTTAATTTGTTCATTAAAATGAGTTTTAAATTACAAAACAAAGCAGTTACAAACAATGGGGTTTTCATTTTTTTAACCTGATGACTTGATAAACAAATCCGTGTAGTCCCTCATTCATCCAGGAGTGATCCATAGTAGAAAAAGTTTCAAAAAAGTCTTCTGGACAGTTTAATTCTTCAACGAGACGTTTCGACTTCCATCCGGAAATCATTTTCAATCTGAATGAAATGGACTGGAACCTGGATCCATTTATACTAACCTGAGTAACAGGTAAAAAAATGTAAGAAGGGCTCGACCAATGAGAATGTTCCTTAAGATGGCCGTGAATGGCTCCTATTGTAGCCACAGACCAGTAAACAAACCTATTATAAAAATGCTAAAAGCCTAGTGAAAAGAGAAACCTGCTAACGAGAGGCGTGAAACTGAGTCACGAGGTGTCATCTTTAGTCCATGTTGTTGGCCCTAATTCTCTCATTAAGCATGAGGGTAAGATTTTTCTGCCAGATCTTCTCAGCTCTGAGTCCTTTCACCGGTGGTCTGATCTGTATAATCTCATGGACTAAAGATGACACCTCGTGACTCAGTTTCACGCCTCTCGTTAGCAGGTTTCTCTTTTCACTAGGCTTTTAG
Organism: Neostethus bicornis; assembly: GCA_902685375.1. Taxonomy (NCBI): domain Eukaryota; kingdom Metazoa; phylum Chordata; class Actinopteri; order Atheriniformes; family Phallostethidae; genus Neostethus; species Neostethus bicornis. The sequence goes on from LR738543.1 coordinate 12,211,384, forward strand.
CATTTTTATAATAGGTTTGTTTACTGGTCTGTGGCTACAATAGGAGCCATTCACGGCCATCTTAAGGAACATTCTCATTGGTCGAGCCCTTCTTACACTTTTTTTACCTGTTACTCAGGTTAGTATAAATGGATCCAGGTTCCAGTCCTTTTCATTCAGATTGAAAATGATTTCCGGATGGAAGTCGAAACGTCTCGTTGAAGAATTAAACTGTCCAGAAGACTTTTTTGAAACTTTTTCTACTACTGATGACTTGATGCTGATTTGTGGTAGTTGAGAAGATCAAGTTTTCAGATATGGATATGGAAAGTTAGACAAAAGCAGTGTGAAAGATCCTCATAAATTATATTTTGAAAATATATTTAAAACAGACTTCACTGGTTAGTAAAAAGGAGTACATAACTGAAAAAGAAAACCCATATGTAAATAACTTGTGGCTTTAGTGGACATTAAAAACCGTAGCCGATCATTTTTGTGTCGTGAGCAAAACTTATCAGCCTTCTAGTCAATTACTCAGACTTCCTTGTTGGTGTTTTTTTCACATATTTCTTTCAGATTTTCAGATTGTAATGAAAGGACAACAGTGGACAAAATATGTTTGATTTGCACAGCCATTAGAATAAAGTGCATTGTCTTAAACTGTGAACCAGTTCCCTTATAACCCAATCTTTAGATAGACTTGTATCTCCAAATATGTGACACTTACATTGAAATCACATCTTAATGTCAACAGAAATCTGAACTGTTATGCCAGTTCCAGTAGAATCTCCATGGCTAACAAACTGCTGGTACCTGTTTGATGCACATCACAAAGATGCACAGTCTATTCATTTTATTTTAACCATAGTCAACTCCATAGGAAGTCCTATCACAATGTTAGATATATTAACACTGCTATGAATAAAATTATTAATAAGAATATTTGTTGTGTTTGTAAATTACAACTTTTTATTAAAGTTTTCTTAAACATTACTGACAAAGTTTTGAAAGTTGCCTTCATCACCAGACAAACTAAGAAGGTATATCATATTTAAACCAGTCTTGCAGTGATGTCCTGCTTTCCATAAAGTTTGCATTATTGCGCATTTGTCTAATCTAAATGCATCAACCGTACAGTTTACTTAACCTTGTAGCAAGTTCACTTCATGTTTGTGTTTGGGGCATTAAAATACTCATGTTTTAGAAACAGGATATTTCTAAAAACTTGTTTATTCCTTTTCACACAAATAACAACCTTGGTTTTATTATTTATACCATAACTTAATTTTTATTTAAATTCTAATTCTGAGGGCTTAAAATTTACCAGTGTATGTTTTGAGAGTTAAGAATGTGTGTGTGTGCAGAACATGATTGTATACATATGACTGGGGATTTGGTAACGTAAACACGTGTGAATATCATTATGTAAACATGTGTAACTCTTTTGGTTTGTGATCTGGAGACGAGAACGAGTTAAGTTTAGTTTGTTTTGCATTTTTAATTGTATGAAAATATATTCTATGAATAAATTGTGACATTAAGCGGTCAACATTCGACCCCCTGTGGTAACAGCCTGTGAAAATGTAAACACAACAACAAACCATGATGTATTTTTAATCATCTCTAACAGATTGACATCCGGTGAAAAATATTGTGCCGCTTGAACACAATCTGAATGCATTGAATAAGTAAGCAATGTTTTTAAGAAGTGGTCTTGCTTGAAAGAACTTGTGCATAACTTGTATGTCATCAAATCTATAATAATTCATTTCTAAACTCACACACTACAGTGCCTATGTGCTGAAGAAAAAAAGTATCCAGTCTTATACTTAACAAAATTGTAGAATACCGGCTTTAAATGTGCTTAATAGCATATACTGTAAGTCCCTTTTTCAAAGTTAAATGTAACAACAACAAAATTAACGAGTAGTTGTGGTGTAGTATATGGTAATTGTAGGGAAAGAATATAGGACTAATTCTGACAAAAATTTAAAATGGCAAAATTTACCTGATGTTTCTCTACACTTGCTTTTGGTAATTGCATGGACAAACTTATTTCTAAGGTTTCTGGAATCCCAACTGTTCAAGGACTTGAGGAGTTTTCTAGATTTTCTTTAACCTAGCTTCTGCAGCATGTTTTCTCATTCAATTTTTTCTTTATGCTTTAAGGTTATATAGTGATTAAAACTATTGACACTTATTCTACCAAGTTAAAGATGATAAAATATGATATGACTGCAACCCCTCAAGCAAAGCACAACTTTGTTTGACCTTTTGAACCTTTTAAAACAACTAAGAGGCTGATGTTTGTGTGTCACTAAATACTTGGTATCTTTGTGTTTAATCACATAAACCCCTCACTGGTTTAGTTGTGTTCAGAAGTTTTCACAAATCTTTTTTATTCAATAACATATTCTGAAATTACTTGATTTTTCAAAAAGAAACTATTGAGAAAATCAAGCAGCCTTTTGCATCTCTGTGGAGAATTTAAGAAACATCCAATAGTATAATCAGGGGGTGCTCAATAATTCAAGGCAGTATTTCTCATTTTTGTGACTTTGCCAGTGTATTGACAGCAGGTTTTTAGAAACTGCAAGGCTTTAAAAAAGTATTAATAGAACTATCAAGGCACAAAATATTGATTATAAACTATTTAACCAGGTGAAAATAAAGTTCCAGAAGGTTACACCAGTGTGCTGTCAGTGTTGGGGATTTTTTTTCCTGTCACCATGACAGTTCTCAACTTAGAAGCTTCTCTTCTGTGCAGTCTGCAGTTCCTTCTTATGTTTTTATGAGTTCTGTGAGGGGACGCTGGTTTACCTTAAATGTATATAAGCATGCATGTCACATTAGTGTGCAGGATTGTTTGGCTGAGTCTTCAAATGAACCGATGTCTCATCCAGGTTAAGTGCTGCTTCTGACCTCCTGGGACGGAATTTAACTTTCTATGACCTTTCATTAGATAAAGTGGCATGGTAAGTATGGAAGAGCCCAAAGTGACTGCATTTTCTCATTGACTCATGTCTTTTAGAGACTGCAGGATTTTCTCCATAATTTCTTACACACTGGCTGCTTCAAAAGGAAGTCACTATTCACAGCCCGTTCATCTTAGAGAAATCATATCCGTGGTTTAAGGAGTTAATCACTTTAATAGTGAAAAGGATTTAGGCAAAGCTGAGTGGACTAAAACTTAAAAACCTGATATTTATCCATACATTAGGCATCATCTCTATTTGAATATTTTAAAGTCTATTAAGTTTGATGGTATGTATTCAATAACGGCATATTTGAAAAATAGGGTAGAATGAATCTGCAAACCTGGTATAGCTGAGGATGACTAACAATTTACATTAAAATATTCCTCCTTCTTGGCAGAGAAAGATCTTAAATGATGCAGCAGTCATGTGGTGATCATAGCTGAGCAGCTTAATTGCCATTTTTGGGCGGAATCATTCATATGATGGTACAAGCATGAAATGTAATGCATATGTTTTATGCTTCATAGGCCTGTCAATGCCTGATCCCATCTAACCTCTGAAGCTAAGCAGGCTGGGCTTGGGTAGTACCTGGATGGGAGACCCCAGGTGCCACAGTGGAATTGCTATTGATATTAAATTGTCACTGTGACCCTGGGCAAGTTAGTTCACCTACGTTGCCTAGTATGGATGGTGTGTATGTGATTGGTTGGTGATGGTCAGAGTGGGCAACGGTGCAAAATGGCAGCCTCGCTTTGGTCAGTCTGCCCCAGTGGAGTTGGGGCCATTACCTGGTATGGAGTAAATGAATAATCCACATGCGAAGCGTCTTTGAGTTTCCTGAAAAGAGCTGTATAAGTACAATGCATTATTATTATTACCTATGTAATATTTGGAATTTTTTTGGAAAAAAGTGCCATTCAATCAAAATTCTAATAAGAACATCATTTTTTATTTTTTCCAAATCTTCGCCTGAGACGTGGTAACATATATACTTACTGTATATAACATTTGACTAGAGAAATATAGGTTTTTTTTTCTCCATCAGCAAGAATAGTAAAGTGCTATCTGCACCAAATCAGTAAGTAACTTGGATCAGGTCTGGCGTATTTAGACAAAATTCCCTGCCGAGACAGAAAATATGACAATGTAGGTTTACTAAAAATGGCATATTTTAACATTTTTATTTACAAAACAGACAAAAATGACCAAGCATACCTTTTTTCCCTCCTCAGTTCTCTGAGGTTTAGATTTATGTCTCGTCAACTAATGTAAGATTGTTTGAGAAAAACCCACATTGCAAATAGTTTGCAAAGCTTTTTAACCTTCATACTTTAGATGAATATTTGTTACCTTCTTTACTGTGCATTAATCATAAATTCTTTTTTCTAACTTCCCAATATGCATGTGATTCTCAGTGTCACTATTGTAGAATGCACACTTTTTGCTTTGATTTGGTACAGTTTAAAAATCATGCAACCGAGTCACTGAAAGTTGACTTTTCTCTTAAGTTAAGAAAAAATAAAATGAAAATGTGAGAAAATAAAATATGAAAGTTGTAATATTGTAAAGTTTTTTTTTTTTTTAAAAAGCACTTGACTATTTACACATTCAAGTTAATTTTGTACATACATCTACAAAGTGCATCAAATATATTTAAAAATTCTGTTTTACAAAATGCAAATTTTTCTTTATGCGAGTTTGGAAAAGTCCAAGAATTTTTTTTTTTGTACTTGAGTGACTTCAGTTCAGTTTTATTTGTTCATAAATTATATCTACTGAACTTCAAATTTAATATACATTATGATATCTTTACATTTGTGGTAACTGTTGGGGTGGCAGTCACCCTTGAGGTTTTTCACATAATTCAAACTTTTTCTAAAGTTAAATAAATATACAAAAAAGAAATACAAGTAATTGGATATTATTTGCCAAAAAGGCACAAAACATCCTGGAATTGTTAGAACAGTTTAGCTAAAGTTGAATGTGTGTGTTTTTGTTTTTTTTTGCTGCTTTCTTTTTTTTTTTAAAAAACAGAGCTCCAAGACCACGGAATGACAGTGAAGTACATAGATTAAAAGATGCCCTATATCAGAACAGTCCAGGATTTCTAAGTATGACAGTGCTGACTTAGGAAGTCATGGCATGGGACAGATCCAGTGCACAGAACACATCATGTTGAGCCATCTATGTACTGTCAATGCCATGATAGGGAGGCAAGGGGAGCTGGATTGGTCCCTGAGTGTTGCTTCCCCGTGTGAAAAAGGCATCTGCTGAGAGCCTGCGTTATCGCTCTTCTGCCATCTTCCCATTCACTTCCTGCTCATCCTTTTCTCTTCGCTTCTGTCTTCGGAAGAAGCCAAGCTGGATCAAAGAAACATTTGACATATGACGCCACAAAATTTTCTTTTTAAACTAACCAAAAATTGAGCAATTTGCATAATACATTAAAACAATTATTAATGCAGAAAATATTTTTAGCATTGAAAAAATAAATTGACACAAACATGTTTTTCTTAGTCCAACAAAGTAACAATTATCTGAAAAGGGCCTTTTTCTGTTTTAGCCTCACTTATTCTGAATTATTCTTCACCATTTAGTCTCAATCTGTTGATATTTATGTCTTTATCAATATGGATACGTATTTCTTTACCTTCATTTTCAAACACAAACCTGAGTTCTACTTTTTCACTATTAGTATATTGCATTTTTATAGCCGGTCTAGACAGTTCTTATCCTAATTTAGCCTCCCTAAATGATTTATTGGTCTCTTTTAATCTGAATAATGTGATGTGTCTCAAAGCTGCATGTTTTTAACAAGCATGGGGTGTCTTTCCACGTGATTCCACATGATAATGAATAAGAACATACGCAATTGTGCAACTGGGATTAAATTAAAATAAAATAACCCTCTTTGCAGTGATTAGTGTCAAGGCTTCCTTTTTTAGGTAATTCAATGTGATGATTTGCCAAAGCTGATTACTTTCTTTCCTGGAGTTTCTGAACTTGTGCAACTTACTTGTGAAATTTGAACAAAGATTGAATAAGTTTTCTTCCCATCAGCCTTTCTGAAATTATATTTTTATTCAATACAATTGAATCAAACAGAAATATTTCAAGAAGGACAAGAGACTTTTCATCAGTGAATGTATTTCTGTCCTAAAGCTTCCAAATAATTATTAATTGCATTAAGTTTTATTAATAATTTATTAAATAAAATTGAGTGAAAGAACAGCATTTGAGCTCACTGTGATAATGACACTATTCTATTTATTTTTATCTCAACATAATAAACTTAGTGAAGCCCATCTGAAATTTATCCCCCTTTCAGATGATCAGTTTTTCAAAAAATATTAATTATCAGCCATTTTTGTTGAGGCATTTTAATCAATGCAAAAGTTCAAATTAATTTAAAAATAAATCAAAATGCTGATATAATTTCCAATGAAGCACAAGAAATATTTCCAACTCAATACAAATATGTGCTGTAGATCATTAGTTGATAATCTCCCATAAAAAAAAAAAAAACGTGTGAATAATAAAACATCTTACCTTCCACAGAGCCAGACTGAGCAGAGCTAACAACAGCAGTCCACCCAGCGTGCTACCGATGATAATCCATGTGGGGATTCGGTAATCTCCTTCCTTCCTTATCTCCAATATTATCTGTTTAGACACAATTACATGACTCAGGAAAGTTCATCAGTGAATAAATGAAGAATATTTTATTAAAACGAAAGAAATTGTGAGTGTTAACTGCTTGTTCCTAATGGGGGTGCCGGAGCCCATCCGACTGATTTCAGGCGAGAGGCCAGGTACAACCTGAACAGGTTGCTATTCTGTTGCGGGGCCAAAGACACACAGGCAACCATACACACACACACACACAGTCATTCTTAGGAACAATTTTATTGCAGCCAATTAACTTAATATGCATGTTTTTGGAGACTGGGAGGAAACCGGACGACCAGGAGGAAACCCACACATGCACGGGGAGAACATGCAAACTCCACACAGAAAGGCCTGTGTTTCAAGCCTCGCGACCACTCCGGGACTTGAACCCTGACCTTCTTGCTGTGAGGCCACTGTGCAGCCCGTGATTGGAAAGTTTTAAACATTTTTAAAAATCTATTGTCATGACTTACTTTATAGATAGATTTATAAATACATGTTTATTCACACTGTTGTCTAAGTTTTGTATGTTAGGATGCCATCATATTTGGAGAAAGACTACATTTGATGCCAGTAAAACAGGACAGATACTTGTGGAGACTGTTGGTGGAGGCCAATAGATGGCAGCAAAGATTAGTGTAAGACTCCAGACATTTCCATGTTGTGCCACTGGACCTTTCGGTCCCTAAGCACCACAACACATGTGTGCTCACACAACAAAAAATTGAAGAGCACAGTCAGTTAGAGAAGGATTTTCCACATTGTTTTCTGCCACAAAAAGCCTTTGAGGTGCTAAGTGTAAAAATCTGTTTCTGTTTAGTTTTGCTTTTAAGCATTACAGAAATGCTTTAGATGCTTTTGCCAATTCAAATGAGTTTTTCAAGCTGGTTTCTGAAGTGTATTTGATTGAGATCACATTAAAAATATATATTATTCTTGACATATTTGATATCCTTAAAATCAAATATATTAGTTTTATAATGACACTTGCTGACTCACATGTCTGACAGGCCTCTCTTCATGTAAAAACATGGGGCTGGAATGGGGGAGTTCCACTGAAGCACTGGTTACTAGTTCCAAGACTTTAAATTTCAGCTGGAAAGGAAATTAAAAAGTGCTGTCAATTTTAACACAGACGTCAGTAAAGTGAAACCTCTGCTGAGATAAAGTTGTGCAACAGAATGACCTGAGACATTGTATACAATGCAAGATGTGTGTGTTTGGTATATCAACTCACAGCATGTAGCGTATCTATTCTAAGTCTTCCTGTGATTCTAACTGCAATATCTCTGTAAGAAGCCACGTTGACTGCACACTGGAACGGCAGGGTTAGTGTGTTGGATTTATTCTGTTTGGAGAAACAAACGCAAAATGATCACATGATAGAACTGGTTAAACATTTTTGTTTAGTGATTTTATTAGATTTGTTTCTTCCTTACCAAGCGAGAGAAGCGTGAGAGATCCTCAGGTGATGCCCGGCTCTGTGCCACGTGTTGAGGTGGTAAACAGTGTGTGCCATCCCTCTGGGTAGAACAAAAATAAACATGAATTTGTAACACTCCAATGTCTGCAAAAAAGTGTAAAAACACTCTGAATAAGTTTTCTGTTTTACTTTAGCATGTAAATAGAATAATAAGAAATATCAAAGCTGGTTAGAATGGAGCAAACGTAAAAGCTTTTTTAATGTCCAAAATACTTAACTGAACACATACAAACAAATCAGAAGCAACTGCTCTTACACAAGTCTCTATAAACAATTTCAGTTGTGTTTCTGCCAACTCCACAGTAATAAAACAGCACTTAAACTTGCATTATTGGTAAGTTCAAATTCAGTTCAGAAGTTCAAACAATCTCTTCAAAGATTCTGACTGGTTTAGTCTTCATTCTCATTCTACTAGATATAACGCCGCGTTAGACACTTTTACACAAAATTCTCATTCATAGACCTCAATCTATTAGTTTCTCACACTTCTGTTGAGTGCTTCTCTTCATATTTATCCAGACACTGTCAATTCAGCCAACTTAATTCTTCAACACCTTCCTTCTTTCTGCCTATGTTGCTGAATGTTTCATCCTAGATCCTTTTCTTTTATTCTTCCACATTCTCCCTTTTGGTTCTCTCCTCTGTAAACACAACATTCACTTTGACTGCTACACTCTTCAATTCCACCAAACCCTCCTCATCACTTCCTTCAACTTCTCCTATACTCAATCTGCAAGAAATCCATTCCTGGTTTTTCTCCAATTTGATCAAACTCAGTAGCTCTTAAACAAAAATCCAACTAGTCTACACCTTGTCCGCCATCACTAAATGTAGCACTTGTTGTGTTTCTATCAACAATTCCACTGTTCTTCCTTCTCAGGTCACGAGCGTATTATCTTTGACAGCTCTACTTTCATTTCAGTCTCACATCAGTAACATAACCTGCTCTGCCTACTTTGATCTTTGCAATAGCTCTCATGTCTGCCCTCTCTCCTCACACCACTGCCGAATAAGTACGTAGTCTTACAACTACTAGGAAAAACTGCTGAAACGCTTTCCTTTTGGGTTTGCTCAACAAATCCATCCGGAAAAACACTTCTACTGCAATACTCTAATAGCATTTGGAGGCAGAGGACAGAGAGCAGGTGCACATTAAACTTTAAGCAGGGAGCTAAACTTGGCTTATTTTTTTCTTTTTGTCCGGAATGTTTTCAAGCAAAATGGACTTACTTCTTTAAATAATGACAAACTATAACTCAGATAAACTATATCTGACCGTGGGAATGCCAGAGGGCATCCCAGTTTGTCAGCATATGAGAGTTGGGGTTCATGTACAGCTTAACAACTCACAGAGCTACACAGAGAGAAAGACAACGGAACAAACACCCTCACCTGAATTTGACCTGACCAATTAGCCTCATGTGCATGTTTTAAAAGGTGGAATTAAACAGGAGTCACCATGAAAACCCAAACGCACTCAAGGACAACATACGAACTCCTCGGACAAGCCCATGTCTTGAGTCATCTCAAGCCAACAACCTGATTGTGAGATTACAGTACTAACCACGGTATCAACCCATTTTTAAATATTGCAAACCAAAACTGATAATGCATTTTCAATACATCTCTTGCTCTCATTCAGATTTTTATTATCAACTTTAAGACGTAGTTTGCTCACCTCATCAATTTTTAAATCAAATATCTGCAAGAGCTGGTTTCCATTTTTTGTCATTTCTGGAATGTCCATGTTGAGCTGCAGATCTCTCACTGGAAAGTATCCAAGATTCTGGAACTGAGACACAACATGGGCTGAATTGAGTAAATAGCTTCCAGAATTTTTTTTCCTCATGTACCAATTTAAAGACATAAAGGGATACCACAGGATTTCACCTGGAAAGTAAAATTGAATGGAGGGCCGATAATGCCGGGTTCCTCTAGCGACAGATCAGGTTTGATCTCATATCGAGTAGGATTTGAATCCCTTTGGAACAAGAAACAAAAAGCATTATTGTCAATTTATATTCAACGTTTAGTTTCTGGAATTGATTTCCACTTCTATTTTTCTGCTTCCAATGAGATATGAATATATCAAACCTGGTGAAGAGGAGGTCAGCTTCATATTCCAATAAGTGATGAATATTGTTAAAATTATCTGCTCTGTTTATCTCCTCACCGTCACTGTTGGGGAAAAGAAATATTTTCACAAAAAGGTGAAAGCTTGATGGTTGCATTTTGCCAGCTTATTGTAATTTCACCAAATAGTATATATTTGGATTTATGAATTATAATCTTGTCTCTCTTTGGCATATTTTTATTAATAAAAAAAACAAAGTACATAGAAGGAAATGTCTTTTTACTGGCAAAAAAAGACAGTATGTTTAGTCATCAGAATTTTTCAAAAGTAATCATATATCCATGTTCCCACCTGGTCACTTCAAGGGTTACTCTGAGGTGTTCCAGAAAGATGGCACGACTGAACTCAAACTCTAAACGAAATGACACCTAAAAAAAAACACAAAGCAATTAGAAACGCATATTATTTGCATGGTGCCTTTGGTACATTTTTGGCCACAGACAGTTATGAGATACAGATTAATATTATTTGTTTATGATTGTCCAATAGGAAACACCCCACTTAACAGGTAAGTAAGTTGAGTCTGCAATAAAATGTTGAAATTTCCAATGTTTGATCTCAATCTGTTGGTGCTTCCTAAAGACAATCAGAAACATGACCCTGATTTGTAGACAATGCTGACTACACACACTTATTCGTATTTATCAGAAGAAATCCAATTCGAGAAAGAACCCAAACAAAGCAGCTGTAAAGAGCCAGAAAGTGTGGAGCGATGGGAATGTAAATAAATGGAATATGAAAGAGGAATTCTAAACAAAAACAGGAGTACCCCATTTTGAGGTTTGATCGGCAGCAGACGAAGCCTAAAGAAGAGCAGAGCCAAGCTGAGCATTGTTTACAGTCCTCTGTGCTATAATGAAATCCTGATGGATCCCGTCTACCACATAGGAATTTAAAACGAGGTTATGGCCTCTCTCCCTAAACTGAATCATCCGTTACAAACTACACAGACTAAGAAAAATGATATGTTTAGAAAATACAAATGAGACTTATAATAAAGTATATTAATTACAATCATATCAAGTGCCATCTAGTGATAATTAAACACCAAATGGATGTTTCTTTGGTAAAAAACTAAGTAAAGTGCAGGACACACTGGTGCAATGTCACCACTCTGGCTTTGGAATGCATGGTTTTCCATGCCTCGGAGACATCTGTAGCCAGCATAAATATACTCAGAAATTCAAATTAGGCATGACGAGGCTGTTCCGCTTCTGACTTGATGCAGTCTGGCTGTCTACCTTACCACAATGATGTTAGTTGTCATACAGTTAATCACGGTGATTAGAATTCTCTAATCCCTTTTCACATACCCATAAAATGTTGTTGTAAACAACAAATGATGCAATGTTCTCTTTGGAAAAGAACAAGCATATATCACAGAGCTCACAGGACATCCTGGCATCACCGACCTCAGCAAAGCTCCTGAGTGGACTATTACAAACAGGTTTTAAAGGTTCTAAAAGGAAAAGTAGCAGCAGAATAAAACAAATACCATGTAATTATTTAACTAAATTACTTGATTTTGCAAAAAAGCCGCATGCCTCTGGCTTAGACTACTTAAAAAAAACAAAGTAACTTTACTGTGGCTGTCTACAGTAGAGTAGCTGTCTTCGAAACAGCAATTCAAAGGAGGTGTTTGCGGTCTTAAAGTAATGACAAGTACAAAGAAGACTAATTACCTAAGCTAATTTGGTTTCTTTAAAACCGACTTCATGGCTGACCTGAAGCACAGTGCTTCCACTGAAGCCATTTGGTGTCAAGTTGAGGGGAGGTATGGTTGGGTTATTTATGCAACAGACATGAAAATCACATGTTCAAGTACAAAGTAAGTTTCAGGTGCTGACAGAAAGAAAAGGTTAATAACCTTTTCTGTGTATTGAAAGCTAACATTATCAGGTGATGTTACATTGTATGAAATATTTTAAATCTACAATAGGCTTAGTTGAAGAGGATCAATACCTTCTGTTTCTTGGCTGTTTTACATACTAAGCGACTTAACATGCATCTGATCTGATGTGAGGTATATTTAAATGATTAAATGCTCCAGGTGTTTCTATGAAGCTGTATACCTCATTTTTACTTTAGAAATAGTTGTTTTTCTTCCATAACTTAGCTCCATATACGAGGAAGATACTTCCAGGTGGTTATACCAAACAGATGTATTAAAATCCCTTTCTTTTTTGCTACTATGAAAAATGATGCACATTTCAAGAACACTTTTGAAACTTTGTTGAAATCTATTTGACAAACTGTTGATTTTGTCAAAGCAAATAAAAGATAGTTAAGCATTTTTTTAAAAAAGTAAATTCTGCATGTGGAAACAATTTTGCATGATTGCATGTGGGTGAATTTTGATGCATGTGTGGAAATGTGTTTGCTTGTGACAAATAATACAGTTTAGAAAAGCTGATTCTTGCTGCAGTCATAAAAAAGATCATTTTTCTAACTGTTGCGGAAACAAATTGGTCATTTCCTCTTAAAAATAGTAGGTTATTCATGTGTCAAAAGTGATAGTTGTGTCAATCATATTTATTGCAGCTACAAATTTAAGGGCCGTTCATTCTTAAAATGTGATTATTTTTCAGGTACAAACTTGATAAAAACAAGACGACATTGTCTGCTGAAAAAACGCGCTAGGAAATAACATGTATTTTTATAAGAAACAATCCATGTGAAAAAAAAGTGACTTTTTGGAATTGTTGTTTTCAAGAAGTATCTCCAAATAACTTTTTAAAAAAGGATTCCTTCTGACAACTTTTTTTTTTTTTTTTTAATTGGACCATATGAAAGCAAAGTTTACTAAACTGAGTTCTTTTTTTTAAATCAGCCTGCATATGATGTAAAAGTTCTGCTCACGTCTTTTTTGCTCACATCAGTGCTCATCATCAGTGCACCTGCTTTTTATTTCTTTCAACTGATTCAGAAATTTGGAAAAACAAAAACCAAAAGTAACCTGTTTTGACTAAATGGTTGTGCAGTGGTTAGCACAGTGGCCTCATAGAAAAAAGATTGGGGTTTGATTCCCGGAGTGGGGGTTAGGCTTGTAACACTAGGCTTTCTGTGTAGAGTTTGCATGTTCTCCCTGTGTATGAGTGGGTTTTCACCAGGTACTTTGGTTCCCTCGCAACCTCAGAAAACATGCATGATAGGTTAATTGGTTTCTACAGCGTGTGGATGGTTGTGTGTGTGACTGGCCTTGCAACAGACTGGTGACTTGTTCGGGGTGTACTCTGTGTCTTGCCTGAAATCAGGTGGGACCCTGAAAACTTCAGCACCCTGCACCCCCTGATGCTGTTAGGGATAAGTGGTTCAGAAGATGAAAATTAAAAAATAAACCAAAAGTAAACCTAATGCACTCTTTTTTTTTGGCCAAGGGATATCTGGCTCAAGGAGGGAGAAGGTCTTTTCACCTCGTTAGATGACTGTTATAAAAGGACACCAGAAACATTGAGTAAAGTCCAAACACACACAAAGATGTTTCCTCCGACATTTCCAAAAATGAGTTAACCACAAAACTGTACCGCCAGCATAATGTTTTAGGAGCTACTCTACACCAGTAGAGTTTAACTAGATGTTATAAGTAAAAGCAACAGCAAAAGCCAAACAAGAGGGGTACTTTTTTTCCCAAAATCATTTTCCTACTTTTCTCCAGCTAAACAGTGGACTGATTTGGCAATGAAAAACAATTATCCTTGTTTAACATTTGCTTCATTCTCTTTCAGGGCAGATCGGTGTTGTGGCTCTGGATGCTGTTCAATCTGAATAAGAGGGTATGAATCACGCCGGGGCATTTTAAGGGTGACTGAGTCCACCAGGTTCAGCTGTCAAAAAATATATTTTGGTTACCTAGGAGATGAGAACAGCTTGGGATAATCACATGCTTGGAAATTCCATGAATTATGTCAGAATTTTTCTGTCCACAAATATTTTGTCTGTAAATTTTTGTTGTAGCATAAAAACCAACTTTGCTATGAAGATAATAGTGGAAAATGTGGCGTATGTATTAAAAATGAAACAAAATATTTTTGATTGCCCCATGTGATGTACAGTTATTGTCATCCATATCAAAGTTAATTCAGACATCTTAAAAATAAAACTTAACGTCTGGCCTTTAAATGTGCTGGAAAGTGCAGTGCAATAAATATTGTTGACATTACAAGCTTGTGGTGAGGTTTAAAAAACAAGCTTAATTTATGTCATAATCAGAAACAGATGGTAGAAAAAAACAGAAGAGCATTTGAAACCTTATCTCATCAATTTCAAACCAAAAAAAAAACAGGAGGAATTGCTTAGTGCAAAAGAATAATCAGGGTAACTTTCAGGAAATTTTCTGTTTTGTTTGGGCATATTGAGGAAGTTGGCTTTGACAGTATCTGATTTTTAGGCAGGGTCCTGTCAAACTACATTTACTTAAGGGGCTTAATTATTCAAAAACTTCTATAAACTTGATTGTGTCATGTGATCATGCAATTCAGTAGAACTTGGGATAAATAGGAAAGAAACTCTTTTGAGCTAGGTCATAAGTCCAGAATATCAAGATGCAGTACACAAGCCAATCTCGTCGAAGGTGCACTACAGTTTATTTAGAAAATTTGGTGCACTGCCTTTATGGGACTGAAGTAAAGTATGTCTAAAACGTCTTTGACTCTCACTATATTGTGACACTAATTACAGGTAAATGTTGGTTAGTAAAGTTTTGCTTAGGAAACAGACTTGGTATAAATTCAAACTAAATAATGCTAAATGATCAGCAGTTCAGCTCAAATGACTGATATTGAATAGTACAAATATTTTACAGTGAATTAAATTTGCAATTGATACAATCCGTTGCATGTTTATGAGTCTAATATCACTCCAGTGAATTGAATATAATTTATTTACTTTTCCACACCAATTTCACTTTGACATTATAAAAGTAAGATTGGTCAAGTAAAATGGCAACATGGTGGCACAGTGGTTGGTCCGGTAGCCTTATAGCTGAGATGTTACAGGGTTTGAGCCCCAGAATGGGGCGAGGTTTGAAACACCGGACTTTCTGTGTGAAGTTTGCATGTTTACCCCGTGTATGTATGAGTTTTCTCCGGAACGCTGGTTTCCTTCCACCCATCAAAAACATGCATGTTGGTTGATTGGCCACAGCAAAATTGCCTCAAGGAAAGAGTTTGTGTGTGGATGGTCGTGTGTGTGTGGACCCGCAACAGACTGGCGACCAATTTAGGTTGTATCCTGCCTCTTGCCTGAAATCAGCCGGGATAGGCCCCGGCATTCTCCTTTACCCCATTAGTGAAAAGCGGTTCAGAAGACGAATGAATGACTGTTTAGGTAAATGTTACAATACAATACATAATTTATGATCATTTTAAAAGAAAGATCTTAATTAATAGGTGAAAGTTATGTAAGCATTTGAACAGACAGTTTTAAATAAAAAATTGTGCAACAATTGCTTTTGTTTTGATGTTTAATTAGTAAAGTTTCTAATATTTCTATTACACATAGTAACGCTGATAAAATACCACACACTTCAGCAATCTGTTTTAAGTATTTTTTCTCTAGTAAACTACTTCCAAACTATTATTTTTATGTTATATTATGTTGTTAGAGTTGCTAATCATATTGGCATCAGAAAAAGTGTGATAAAACAGATTTCATTTATCACACTATTAATATTTTGTTGGTCAGAAAAATCTAAAAATGTTGTTTATACAGATTTAAAAATGGAAGAACAAAAATGTGCACAAAGTGATGTGTAAAACTTGAAACGCTGTAGTAGACCTATGGTTCCTCAAATTGTGTTAAAAAATCTTAAGCTGGGAAATCCCAATAATTTGAATTTAGAAAGACCTTCTCACCTGTGTTTTGGCTCTCATGAATGGTGCACTGACGTTGCAAAGTTTCTCATTCCTTAACTTGTCCTCGATGTTGCACTCTATTTTAATGTCAGAGGGACCCTAAATAGAAAAAGTGACTATTATTTTGTGAACAAAAATAGACTTTGATGTTTGTATATGATTTGCAGTCAGAGCAGGGGACAGGTGGAGGAAAAGGTGGTGAGGTGGAAGTTTGTTCTGAAAAGGAGAGGCCTTGAGGTTAGCTGTAGTAAGACAGAGTTCATGTGGGAAAGGGAGACATAAGGGTTGATAGAGGATACAACAAGAAGAGATCAAAAAAGTGGAAGATTGTAAAGATGCCGCGTTTTAGAATTGCACTAAAAAATATATGACAAAAAAAGGAATCTAGTGAACGAGGACATGAAGGTAGGTGGTATGAGAGAAGTGGATGCAATAGACAGGGTCAGATGCAGGAAATTTACTTGCTGTAGCACGTGTTGAAGGTAAAAGCCAAAAAGAGAAGAAAAAATTATGTGCACACATTGGGAACAGAAAGGTACCTGGTTTTAGAATTAAAAAACTATACTTCAATATATTTTGCATTTCCATTCAATTTTGTTTTCTGACATTGCTTTAGAACAAAGTACCATGACTCTTAGGCTTGAAAAACGCAGGTTTGGAGTGTAGGTAATGTTTAGGACAGCATTGTATGCATTCTCTCCTTTATTCTCAAGTTTCACATCCACCATCATCTTCCTTGTATTTGCCTCAAGCACACGCAGAGATGCCATCGACCCTCTTTCAGTTGGATGGCGACAGAAAAGTCCACGAGACTGTACAGGACGAGCACAAAACTGACTGGAAGTCAGCGAGGAAAAAAAGAAAATATATTCACATGTTGCATAATTCTACCTATAGTTGCATTGTAACAAACATGAGGATACAAACTTTCGATTCATTAGGTCGATGGTACTCTGCAGTGAAAGGTCTGGGGTGCAGCGGTCATCCTCATCACACCCATTCCAAAAAGGAAGCTAGCAGAAATGATTAAAACACTGAACTTTGAACCAAGATTTACCAGTGTCGTGCTTAGCAATAAATAGCTCAAAGACATGTTTTAGAGTTTTCCTTACCTCTGTCTTCACGATGTTGGGCCAGCTTTCATCCAGTACCGGTGTTTGGTCCGGATTTTGTAGCCCAACTTGCACAGCGAATATTACGGGCTTTGCATAATCTGCAGTCTCCTGATATGTGACATCACATTACAGAATAAAATCAGTTGCACTCCTTCAAGTTGTGTTATCATTTTCAATAAAGTGCTTTTTCTTTTTTCTTTCTTTGAAAACTTATACACTGTTTTAAAAGTTTTTGACTGTCATTGTCAACTGACAATTTTAAGAAATTATTACATTTGATAATGATTTTTCCCCACAAAAAATCTTTGACAACATTGGATGAAAATGCTTTGAAAAAAATATTGTCTTTGAAAAAAAATAAAACTTTGTTATATTAGAGTAAAACTATTTAATTCAGCTAAAGGGTCAAGTTGCAGTAAATGTACCACTAAATTATAACTGGACAAACTGACTTAATCCAATTAGCTGGGTTTTTAAAATGATTTCTAGAAATGTGCAAACTAAGAGGAAATAGAAAAAAAATCTGTAACGATAATATTTGAGGACAAAGTCAACTGTAGAGTAAAAATTCTATACCAGAACCTTGAATTTTATTACATTCTGCCAATAAAAAAGGTCCAAGTCAGCTCTCAAAATGTGAGCTATTGGTGTTTTAAAGCTTGGCTGCTTGCTTTTATGTGAATCTTGCATTACTCATCACAAGACTCACCATAACATGGAAGTAAATGTGTTGGCAGGTGTCTTGTCCAGGAAAAAGCGTCAAGTTCTGAGGCTGCAGCATATTGAAGTCGTCCAATATGGCTCGAGGACTAAACCGTCTTTCAACAATGGAGACATTATACCTAATCCCTAGTGGGTCACAAGCAGAAATAAGAATTTAAAACCTTCTTTTGAATGTGTGAAAAATGTTCTTTTACCTTAAAGGATTTCCAGGACTGACGCATTTCTGTTCCTACTTAGTGGGATGCTGATTTATTGGAAAATGGCTGCACTGTATGATACATGGCATTGCTGCAGCAAAGAAACAGGATCTAAGCTTCACTGAACATATCA
Organism: Neostethus bicornis; assembly: GCA_902685375.1. Classification (NCBI taxonomy): domain Eukaryota; kingdom Metazoa; phylum Chordata; class Actinopteri; order Atheriniformes; family Phallostethidae; genus Neostethus; species Neostethus bicornis. The sequence goes on from LR738543.1 coordinate 12,229,647, forward strand.
ATGGGTGACCAAGACATGCACAAAACCACGCCAACTGGCTTTGAGCTGAACTATTTCCAAACCACATTGTTGTAGGCATTTTCTATTTCTTGCCTTATGTTGTCAGGGCAAAGGGAAAATGCACTAAGCCTGAAATCCTGGATATATTATATTTAAGGTCAACCAGAGAATTAAAAATTCTGTAAAAAAAAAATTCAAAACCCAGCACAAAGAGGTTTTGGAAGCAAAACTTGGAACTTTTTTCAAATTCCAGCACAACTATCAAAGTCAGTTACAAACAATTCAGGCATGTATGACAAAACTACTTTGTCTGCAGGAGTACAGTATGCAATAAAAACATTAATGAAAAGTATTTTCATACATGAATGGAATTACAAATAATAAAAAAAAGACTATGAATGCAACCAGCAACAAGAATTCCTCAGCACACCTACCAGTCTAGCTTCACCAAACAGACACGATAGCGAGAGAAAAATCAAAGAAATGTGTATCAAAGAATCCAACCAAGGAAGACAAGGTAACTTCCACTATTCCATCCTGTGCTGTTGTTCTAGGAGATTGTGTAGATTTGAAAAACATGTTCAAAGCTCAAAAAAAAAAAATCCTCATAACTCAATTTTTTAAAGCTGTGTGAAATTGAACTTTATTATCATAGTGTACGTTTCCAAGCGTGCTTGTGCCGTAATTTATTAGCATACCTGTTCCTCGCAGTAGGAGCTGCTTCAACGCGCTCGTCAAACACAGTGTATCTTTCAATCTGAATGCCGTGGATTTTCGGCAACGTGTTTGGCAAATTGCATGTGGTTCTACTTTTACATAAAAGTACTTTATTACACTTTAGACAACACGCGCTGTCGGCCTCGATTTCGGTAAAATAAAGACAAACTCGAGATCGCTTTGCACGTTCTGCCAGTACGCCTCGCTCTGCTTAAAAATTTGCATGTGGGCGGCAGCAGCGCACGTGCGCACCGCCCCATAGCGAGTGAGGGGGCGTAACCGGAACCGATAGCAGATCCGTTTGGACTAGCGCTTATCGATCCGGGTAAAATGACGGCCGGGGAACCGGTTCCGAAAAAAAAACGGTTCTCGGAACCCATCCCTAATAGTTTATAAACTTTGAGACAGACGGATGTGGGAGTTTTTGAATTGCATGGCACATTTTAAGAAGCTTTAGATTTGACTGAGTCTTCACTAATAATTTACAGAAGTTTCCTATAGATTATACATCATACAGAACAAACATTTTCAAGTTATTTAAAAGCGCCCACCTTTTTATACATTTCTATACAGCAGCCCCAACTTACTGTGGGAAGTTTTATAGTCACATTACAGTTGCTCCAAAATTAAGGTAACAGCAAAGACACTAAAAGCAATTTGATTGTTTTTGCTGGCTTACCAATTTCCTGTGAACGAGGAATCTGTGTCATGGCAGTGATGCTGAAGCACACAATTGCTGACATGCAGGTCACATCTTTGCCACCTCTCTGACAGTCTTTAACAAAAATGTTGATCTTGCTGGGCTCAAAGCTGACAGTAGTATAGACTCGAACAACACCCTGTGACCTGCAAAGGCACAGTCATAATCAAGAAATCAGCTCATGAACAGAGAAAATAAACTGTTTTTCTAAAAGTAAAATCTATATAAGAGAGTGTAAATGAGTGAAAGCTAAAGACAGGAGTGAATTTAATTTACAAATTTCAACATTAGTAATACGCTTTTTTGAAAGTCTAATTCGGTTCGGTTGACAAATAACTGTCCAATGGGGAAGTTATGAAACTTCAGGATGTGTCTGAAGATTTTATTCACCTTCTCCTGGAGGCTCTGCAAAAACAGTATGTGTTACGTAAGTTCTGTATATACTAAACCTTTCAAACCAGCCAGGTTTACCACTTGCTCAGTTTGCTTTTTAACACTTTTGGCAGCTGCAATGTGCTAAAGTCCCATAGCTGCTTTTCCCTGACGATGTGGCAAAACACTGCACTCAAGTGGTGACAGTAAATACAGTTTTACAGTGAAATACAAACCAAAGTAAAACAGCAGCACCAAAGGAGCCCACTGCCAGGTCTACCAAACCATCATCATTCATGTCCATAATGCCATGTATACTGCGGCCAAAGTACTGCAGACCTGGAGCCAAATCCGCTGCTGCAATTCTCTAAAAAAACAAACAAACAAAAAACAGACAGATGGAGAAATAAGATGGAAAACTACCATGCAAGGATATCACGATAACAATGACTAATAAACAAGACAGCCACTATAATTAAAAGATGCACTATCAGTAAACATAGCTTAAATCACCTCACCTGTTTATATTTTCGTAGTATTCTGTGTTGCTGGCTAAAAAACACATAGATGGCTCCTTTGTGGTCATCTTCCAAAGGTGCCCCCACCACTAAGTCATTGAATTTATCACCATTTAGATCCGGGACAGGGGCAAGAGATGAACCAAAGCGGGCGTTCTGGCCACCATTATGGATTTCCAGCACTCCTTCAGGAAGAAAACGATTCTGAGGAAATAAGGGGAAGGAAGAAAACCAACAACTTTATGCATGTTATTTGAATAAAAATGAGTGTGAACATATATCAATGTATGTAGTATAATAGTTTTTGTTATTGTCAAAGCATCATAGCTTTCCTGCGTTTTCAGTTCTGTTTTCTCGTTTTGCTCTGTCTTTTTACTTTTGTTCTGTGCTTTGTGTCACTTCCCATCGGCTCCTGTAATATTGTTTAATGATACTAATTCTGAAATTAACAAACAATAAAAGCCTCAGTTTAGTAGGTTAACTTCTTTTCAGGCACAATTCCAATGAATTGAGATCATTTAGAGTGATCATCTAGCCTAACGCGTCTTTAGATGGTGGCAGGTAACCCTCTAAAGACATGTTAAACTCGATGGTTAATTCCCATCTTTAGATGGTTGTGGGTAGTATCTAAAGACATGTTTGATGACCTACATGGGTAGTCGGTACCATTAACTTAGATGGTTAAGTTAATGGTGCCCTCTCATCTGTCAATTGCCATCTTTAGATGGTGGTGGGAATCATCTAAAGACATGTCAGGGAAAAAACATGGAACCAAGCACAAAACAGCTAGGGTTTAAAACCCTTTTACCTGCCGAGACCATGATCATTTATTTTCTTGCTGTAAAACCTCCAGTCAATGTGAATATTGGATAGTATGATGATAAAATTAAGTCAGAAATGAGGTCTAAGGACCAAAATGGAGATGTGCAAAATTCAGAAGCAGGAGGATATTTTAACATGAAACAACTCAATGAATTACGGAAACAAATTAAACACATAAGCCAGATAAATAATAAACTTAATTACAGCAGGTCTTTTGACTTTTGCAAGCCGACCCGGTATTTTAATGCTGCACGTTCTTCATTTGGATGAGGAACTTGAGATTAAAGAATTTTTTTATAGGGCCGCCTTCATATCTTTGACTTTCATGTTCAGCTAAATTTATAGATTTATTTTTGCTTCATAGCAGGTAAGTTTAAATACATGAAAATGATATGTTCATTACTAAAATTGATACATTATGTCATATAGCATCATTATATTACAATACTATACTAAAATAGTCATTGTTAAGATGAAAATACAGTATTTTCATACTTTACAAAGCATCTTTGAGTGTCCTGAAAAGCATTATATAAGTACAATGGATTATTATAATTCTAAAGTAGATAGACAAAGAGCAGTGGCTTTCAGAAGTCCATCTCAATTAATTCATTATGGGCATGTTAGAGGTTTTGGAGATAAAATCAGAGAGGCCAGACTGAGCTGGTTTGGACATGTACAGAGGAGAGAGAGAGAGAGAGAGTACATCAGAAGAAGGATGCTGGGTTTGGAACCACCAGGAAAGAGGTCTAGAGAAAGACCAAAGAGGAGGTTCACGGACACAGTGAAGGAAGACGTGAAGATGGTTGGCGTGACCGAAGAAGATGCAGCTGATAGGGTTAGATGGAAGAAACTGACTTGCTGTGGTGACCCCTGTAGGGAAATGCAGAAAGAACAAGAAGAATGGGCATATAACTCTGAGCCAAATAAGCAACCTATTCTTCAGGGATGTTCAGAAAACTCAATTATGTGACTGATAGGCATGTGATGTGCACTAACGTAGACAATAACTCATACAGCGTTTTCTAGTACCTGCAAGTACCCCAAAGGGCTGTACTTGTTTCTCGCATTCCCCCATTCACACATACAGTATTCATTTCCTGATGGTGGAAAGCTGTCAGGCAAGGCACTAACCACGACCTATTAGGAGCAATCAGGGGTTAGGATACTGGAAAGAAAGCATTTACACAGTTCAAATTTAGTTGAAAATGTTATAAACACAGAGACAAAGACACAAGCTGGGTGGCATAAAAAGGGTTTAAACAAACTGGAAGTGGACCTGTGCATAAAAATGTTATGTGCATTTTTTTAACCAAAAAAGTCCAACTAAAGATTATTGTTAAATTTTACTGAAAACATCAATGTTCTCTGGCACCAATTAAATTCCCAGAAAGTAATCTGTTTGTTAAACTAGCTCTACTCATTTCCAACAGCTCTTAAGAATCCCCAAAAATGTTATTGTCTTCTGCCCACAATGTAGCAACGCTTCTTAAAGTAGTTACCTAAAAAGCCCGTTTCCAATCAAAAATTATGCCACAATTCATATTGAGTAGAATAATGTAAAAATGAGATGATTATGGCTTTGGTTTAATTGAACTAAAGATGGGGTGTAGAATGATTCTTTATGTGGAAAGCAAACATCTGGGAGCAATAAATAAAGGAATTTTACCTCAGAACAACGAAAGAAGTAGATGACTTTTAGCATGGTATATTTATCTGAAGGTCTATATTTAGTGAGTGTTAAGTCAGATGGAAGATATCCATACCTTTGAAAGCAACTTTCCTCCTGGAAACTTTTTCAGACCATAGTTTGACAAAATGAGGCACAACACAGAATCCATCAGTAGTGATGCATATCACTGTTCCACTCAGCAAAAAAAAAAAAAAATCCTACGGTAATAAAATTCAAAGCAGCCAGATGAAACACGAGATCACTTTTTTTTTCAGTAGAATAAAGGGAGCTGATTTAAAGAGATGGTTTTTACTTTCCCATTAAACTGAGGTATGTATGTGTAACAAAGAAGACAAAGAGCAGGAAAAAACAATTTACCTCTTTCAATTTAAAACACATGGCCCATCAGGAGGGCAATGTCAATGTTGAGTAGCAGACAGTGGCCCAAGGGATCATTGAAGGCTGAAACCTTTGCATGTGTTGGACAGGGACTACAAGTGAGCCACTGACCTCAGGTTTTAGACAGAAAGTCTTAGTTATTACCTGTCCTTGACATTAAATAATTTATTAAATGTTATATATATATATATATATATATATATATATACAATATATATATCTTTGTAACGGACAAAGCATTTTAATGATCACATAATGTGTAAATATGTCATTAAGAAGAAAATGGCTCATTTTTATTTGTAGTCTGTTACATAGTAGAACTGAAACAGTACAGTAATATGTGTTTATAAACTACATAGGGCCCAGCTTGCTGAAGTGGAGGCTCAGCTCGTATTGGGTTGATTTTTACCATAATTACTGATGGAGTGAGAGGTTTGTGTCTGCACAGCCGGGAGGCAATAGTTCAGTGGTAGAACGTTCGCCCTTCGGCCGAAAGGGCCACACGAAGCCCGTTAAAGAGTTTAACCCAGCCCGCCTAATTTGAAAACATTAAATAAATAAACCTTGTTAATTTTATTTCCACTGCAATTCTGAAGTTTCCTCACTAGATGGCGCACTCTGGATATATTAGCTTTGTTGCAAATACAACAACACTGCTCCCATTAAAATGTGTGTGTCTCCGTAATAAATAAATGAATAAATAAATGAATAAATAAATAAATTACTCTATTCATCCCTCACCAGGGAAATTTGTGTGCGGCACTCCTTACACCGCAGCAGGGTGCCCTTCGACGGCGCCAATGGTGGGAGAAGCGGGGGTTAGGTGTCTTCCCCAAGGACCCTAGACGTGCTCTCTGTGGGATGCAAACCCGCAAACTTCCGGTCAGCGCGCAAACGCTCTAACCACTAAGCTACCGTCTCCACCCTAAATGTAATGCGCACGCCTTCAAAATAAACAGTGTGCACAGATATGGAAAGCCATTAGTCCCAATAGCTGCACGTAAACAAGTGTGTTAGATGTTAAAACAAGCAAAATGTTACATCAAATGCACCTTTTTAAGCGCTATCGCAATAGATTTCAGACTTTGTACGCTAGATTTGAAATTTATCGCTCCTGTTGTAACATTTGGCACGCTTGTTTAAAATCGAACATGCCATTCTATCGGTCGAATCCAGCGGTTACCAAAGCAAGCCACCTATCTGCTCCTGTTCTAGCCCACTGGTCAAATGTCAGAACTATATGTGGCCTGCGGACCAAAACCTTTGCCCCCCCTGATCTAGTTGCTCCCTCCATTGGCGCTGTCGTGGCTGCCTGCTGCGGGGCAATGCAGCACAGTAATTTCCCCATTGTGGGACTAATAAAGGAATTCTTCTTCTTCACCTTCTAACAGCGTTGACCTTGACCCAGTGTGACTTAACTAGTCTTCAATGTGAACACGTTTATTTATTAACAGACCAGATTTACTGATCTGAACACTAACATCCATGTCCATAACTATTTCAAAAACACTACAAAGGATTAAGTAAAAAGCTAAAGAATCTGCGAAGGAAATTATTCTTTGGTTTTGTCTTCTTAACCGCTTATCCCCTGTTGGGTCGCAGGGGGTGCCAGAGGCTATCCTGGCTAATTTAAGGCGATAGACAGTGTGTACACTGAACAGATCGCCAGTCAGTCACCTGACCACATACGTACGACCATTTACACTGGCGCACACGCACACACGCACGCGCGCACTCACACTTTTTGGAGCAATTTTATAGCAGCCAATTAACCTAACAGGCATGTTTTTGGACGATGGGAGGAAACCAGAGTACCCAAAAGAAACTCACGCATACACGTGGAGAACATGCAAACTCTTCAAAGAAAGGCCAATGTTCCGAGCTTCGTCCCCATACGTGGACTCAAACTCTTACCTCCTTGCTGTGAGGCCATTGTGCCGCCCCAGAAATTATTCGTTTTTTTAAAAAAACAACTAAGACTGCATTGCAAAGATAAAGTAAATAATAAGTAAGTAATAAACTGAAAATGTGAAAATTATTTCATAACTGGTTTGAAAAGCTAATATATAATTTTGTAGTGACTGAGCATGTTCATTTTTATACATTTATTTTTATTTATGTGCTAAATAGTATTTGGTTTTTTTTTAATTCCTTACATTTATAGTAAAATTTTAGAGCAAGAAACATTTACATGACTCTTATTTATAATAATCTGACTCTGTCCCGCACCTCTATTGGAACCTGAATAATGTCAATTTGTGTGTTCAGTTTTTGGAATGCAATGTTGGTTTTCAAGTTTAGATTTAATTCCAGTTCCCATCAAGAAAGAGGCCTGGACAGCCTGAACTGCTTAATACTCACCTCCTCTGCATTTAAATAGACAATTATAAATGAAACAGCACTGAACAAGATTAGAGATGACAAAAACCTCTCAATGTATGAATCAGCCCAGCATGTGCCCCGTCAATGCTGTAATGTGCAATCTAGTTTAAAAAAAAAAAGAAAGTCATGGATGGACTTGAACTTTAGTTTAGCTGATTCTAAAGAAAACACCAAGTAATTTTGGATAAAGTGAGTATGTTTGGATATTAGTGTCATAAAACTAAGAAAATATGAACAGATGCAAGTCAATAATGAATTACACATGTGAGTGATTTGAATACCGCTGATAATGAAACGGGACAAAGTAAGGAAGTATCTGGACCCTTCTAATTTCAGGGAATGTGCCACAGACCTATTCAATGATAGCAACTTGGATTTAATGTACCCAATAACATTTAAGAGTGGAAAATGACAAAAACAAAAGTGGCAGAAGGGATTTTGCTAAATTTTCCATACTGTGTTCAGTTCATCAAAAACTGATTAGTTACAAATATTTTGAGACAAATTTCAAAATTTTAAGCATAAAAACTGGATTATTATAAATCTAGCTTCGGAAAGAATTAAAAAAGGGATTTTCTGTCTTGTGAAGCACTTTGAATTACGTCTTGTATGAATCTTGCCATACAAATAAACTTGCCTTGCTGTGCATTGCCTTACATTTGACAGGGAAGAGGATAAATTCAGCAAAAAAGTTACAGCAACATATAGGTATCTTAAATCTATATTTTTCCTGGAATGAATGTAAAATATTTAGCAAGACCGCAAAAAAAAAAAAGGATTTAAGTCATTTTCCAGAAGATCACGAAGCGTGCAGGAACACCTGAATCAACCTCATTGTGATTATTAATCACCTCGAGCATTAGACATTTTTGTCTGGTGACACACTTTAAGGGGTGATTTGTTTTGTTTTTGAGCCACCTGTGATGTGGTTTGGGCTGCAACGCATATTTAAATACCTCTTTTACGCCTGCTCAGTGGATTTGAAACAGCTGGGGACATCCATTATTGCAACTAGCGAGGCAGACCTGTACCTCCAAGAAATTCCCTTTTATTGGAGAAGTTCTCGTCTCCAAATGACTTGCTGGAAATAACTTCAGAAAAGGATAGAATAGTTTCCTTTTGAGTTCATCTGTCTCATAAACTTTTCATGCTGGTATGGCAAGACCCTCTTTGACTCCACAGTTGATTTGAATGGAGCAATGTGTAAGGTACCTGCCTGCAGCAAGTCAGTCTGCTAACTATGGCACAGCAGTCTGTTTCATTGCGTGTTACCGGACCCTTTAGCAGATGTTTATAGAGAAAACTGAAAAACTTTCAAGTTTGAACAGGTGTTGACCTAATTTTTTGGTTAGGGAGTTGTTTGGCCTACACTTGATTAGGACCTGCATGAGGACAGTCTGTGTCTGTGGAATTTCCACTCACCATATCTGTTACTCTGTAGATGTAGACTTTCCCTTTTTCCAATCCGCCACTGAAGAACATCGGAGCTGCGACCAAAAGGTTGTCGGTTACACCGTCCCCATCTATGTCTAGAGGTGCAATCTCACTGCCAAAATAGGAGCCAATCTGAAAAAAACCCACATAGAATACATACACGTAGCGTTTTTAAAAAGTAGTTTTTCAAAAGATTGCACAATTGATTTTTCTCACTTTCAAATGAAACTTTTTTTATGTGTCACTTTTCAAACACACAGTTACACAAAGTGCTTTACAGATTGTTTGAAAATACACATAAAATGAAAATCCGTGGGTGGGAGGGCATGGAGGGGTAGGTGTCTTCTCCAAGGACCCTAGACGTGCATTCAGTGAGATGCGAACGCGCTAACTTCCGGTTGACTTCCAGTCTGCGGGCGAACGCTCTAACCACTGAGCCACTGTCTCCCATCATAAATATTTGTGATGTTCAAAATTCTCATTCACTTTTTGTTGATTTTTGGTTTGGTTTAGTAAAGTACTAAAAAATAAAACTTTTTTAAGTGATGTACTTTAAGTGTTTACCTTTGTGTTAAATCCTAATGTTGATGTTTGCCTTTCACTTGGGAATCTAACCAATATTAGAGTCTGGTGATGCACAAAGGGCCAAAAAATATTTGCTAATATATAGTTTAACCACTTCTTGCCAGTACTACTTATTAATTTTATATGTAGGCTTCTTTCAGTAATTCACATATAAAAAAGAAGATCCATCTCTTCTCGCCTGTAGTACTCAATAGAAATGTACCTGGTGACCTTTGAACGAGTGCAGGATGGTGAGATCGCCTGAGTTCTTCAGAGTGAAGATGATTACTTTGCCAGTGTGGTTAAATCTGGGAGCTCCTGCAACCAACAGGCGGCCATTTTTGGCCGACACCACAGACGTTACTGTATAACCTGGTGATGTGAAGCACAAACACACAAAAGTTTTGAATCGCTTTCCAAAGACTCTTGAAATATGTCCATTTAAATAGTTGTACCCCAGTATACTTTTCTCCACATCATTACTTAAAAATTGCATGTAAGTTAAGGAGATTAACAGCTGGTAGGATAAATGCAATTTGTTTTTCAAGCATTAGTAGTTTGCTCTGCTCTTTTTGTAAGTTAAAAAATGGATGATCCAGCAGTTTAGGTGGAATTTTATACCAGCAATCTCCATGACTTGAAGAGTCATTGTGAAAAAAAAATCAATTTGAGAAATGTAAACCTTGGGGTTGAATTCAGTTATGCAAAACTGGGTGATCTTATTACCCAAATTTCTATTCCTATTTTTTTGTGCCTCTCCGAACTTGCATTATTTTCCACCATCATATTAATGTATTCTTTTTGCCTGCAGCTGTAACCTTTTTTCACTGGCAGCTTGAAAAGATTAATTCACCTCGAATACTTTTAAGTCTGTATTGGCTTACACAGGCAGTGGAGAAGCTCAGACACAAACCACTGATGGTAAAAGCAGGGTTCCGTGGTGATGAGATGAGGGTGGACATAATGGTAAGCGCACAAGCACTCTCTACTTTAAAAGAAATTATCACAGCAAGAACAACTGGTGCTAAACCACAGGTCTTTTATTGGGACAACTGTACATGTCTCTGCTAAAACAAGAGGGTGTAAACAGACACTTACTGCTGACGATCGTGGGAACTTATGGAACAAATGGCCTCCAGACAAGAATTTTTTATATATATCTTGCAGTTGGTCTCATTTATTGAGAATCAATTTTAAATGTTTAAGATCTTTATTTGACACGTTACTTACCCAAGTAAGCACCATGATTTTTGAGCTCTTCAGGGAACTCTTGCATGTAGGAAGCTTTGGGAGGGATCACCTTCCCCTGCCGTGTTTCCTTCAGCACAGCTCCATTCCAGTCATAAGCACCAACAGCCCCAACTAGAATCCCATCCTGTAGGTGAGATGTGGTAAACTACTTATTTCTAAACACTGTGGTATGCAGAGAAGAGAGAAAAAAATCTTATACTTGCAGTAGAATGATTAAACGCAAACTAATCTATTTGATTAAAAACAAACTAAAAGTGAATGAAACATTAAAACAAACATTAGGTATTTTACTTTTAGATGGACTCACGGTTATGTGATTCTGATTGAGACTAAATCTGAGCACAATTTTAGGAACACACATTTGCATTTACATGTAACCAGAAACACCTACGGTATCTTGTGTAGACCTAAAAAAATACTAATGTAATTAAAACAAAAACTTAAGAGTTTTGATTAATTTAAAAGACCCCAAAATTTGAAAGTATTTATTTGCTCAGTCGTATTTTCTTATTTTAACGTTAAAACTTAACACTAAACAGAGCAGAAGAGATGCTCTTTCATTTTTGATCATTTTTCACATAAAGTTTTATTTGCATTTTAAAAACATAATATCATGAAAACTGGAAACACCATCACAAACAGTACTAGTAAGAATAAGACGTGAAAAATGGGCATGCCCAGCAGCCGTTTTAAGGCTGAAACTGAGTACTAGCTTCTGTTAGAAAAGGATTTTCAGCAGAATCTGTATGGCATGGACTGAAAATGAGAGAGTGTTGGCAAAAAACAAATCAAATTTAAACTGTAAATAAACAAAATGAAGGGTTCATTTAGTAATTTATTCCTTTTGGTTCATGCAGGCTGATGGACTCACCAACTCACCAATAAAAGACAGGTAATAAATCAAGCATTGTGCCTCCTGGGACTTTTAAAATTGGCTAAATGAGACATTTTAAAAAATGGCGTGCCATTGTGGTTGCCAATCATTAATATCCTCTAAGTCATGAGCCTTTTGTCTAATCCAGAGAATGTAATTATCTGTAAAACTTTTCTATATTATGTCTTTCTCTAGGCTTTGCATCTCTGACGATTTGATTGCAGGGTTCATCTGCTAAATAACTTCAGTTTTCACTTTTCAGTATGTAATTTTGCAGACAACACACTTTCCGGGGTATTGGCATGTGCTGGAAAATTTGTGATTCCCTCCTGAAAGATGGAATTGTGAACCCACCGTGCTTACACTACGTCATTTTTTAACCAGCAACATTATGCCACTGTGGTTTTCTGTTTTGGCCAAAATGGTTTCCACGGAAAACCACATAACAGTTCATAAACCAGTGACCTATTTCTACTGATTTAAAGGTACAATCATATGCTTTAATTTGTTCAAGAACTCAGAAGTCTTCACAGAAACACAACCATAACAAGAAACATGGGCTTACACTTTTAAACACCACACAAATATTAGTATGTACACTCTGGATGATGATGGACAAATAGATCTATTTTTATTCTATTTTTTCACATTTTATCACTACTTGGTTACAGGAAATAGTAAATATTCATGCATACAAATGTATGACATGTCTGCAAAGTGTGTGACACAAGCCTCCCTCAGAGTTGGCACTAATCCCATTCACAAAAACCACATGGGCCCCAGGACTGTTTTCTCCCGTTAAAGCATTAAAATTTATGCCAAAACATCCCACCCCCTGAACACAAGTTGGTGTTATCAAGCACTTCTGGAATTCAGACTTGTGGACAAACACAATTTCCCACCATTGCCACCATCTGCTCACAAACTTTTATACAAACTTTTAATGTATTCATTTCTTCAAGGCAAACTTCGCTATGAGGGCAAACTGGAAAATCTCAGTAATTTTATTGGTAAAGCCAAGAAGAAGGGAATAAAAATTGATTATCTGTTTTGGTCAGCGGGTTCAGTACAGTAGATACACCTTATCTTCCTTTTCCAGCTGTGTTGCAATAGAAAAAAAGCACATCTACAACTATTTGCTTTAAGTTGCAAGAGAAAAAGACTCCTGGATACAAAATAAAAATACTGCATTATGAGGCAGAACAGTTTCAATTCATCTAATCCTCGACAAATATGTTTCCCCAAGGAGCAAGTGCTGTCTCATCACTGCTTAGCCAGAGTGGAAAAAAGGGATTGTCTGCTTGTCAGTGGCTCCTAAATCAGGATGACCTAAACTTCTGGGGCCACACACCAGACACTGCAGTTGGGATGTAAGTGATAAATGGCAAGGCCTATGATGCTCAAGAGATTGAGACAATGTGCGTTGTTTTACACATTGACAGATGGTATGAGGCAAGCGGGTAGGAGAAGTCAGACTCACCTCCACATTGTGGACAGAAAACCCTGCCTGAGACATCTGGAGGCCAAACGCTGTCCCATTCTTGCTGGTGCCTGAGTAAATAAGTCTGATGTTTAGTGTTGTGGAAAACTGCCAGAAACCTTCATTTTAAAGCCACAATCATTATTTAAGATGAATGCAACAAATTTTCTGGAGGGGAAAAAAAAAAAAAAAAAAGACTTCAAAAGTCATTAGTGTGGAATAAGTCTGCAGGTTGTGAATACTTCGATTAAACATGTATGTAAAAAAAAATGAGTAAAAAACTTTTGCAGAGGGAAACGTTCTAATAATTGTAATACTCTGTAACCTTCAATAGCTGTTTCTTAGTTAAACATATCTCAGAAAAATGATTCAAATTACAAATATATATATATATATAAATAAAGATGTTTTTCTCTTTTACGATACAACCTTCCAAACTGAAGATGCGTTCCCCAAGTGCATCTACAATATCCTTCAGCGCAGACTCGTCAGTCACATTAAAGAAGTGTTTGTCATCTGGATCACTTGCAATGTATTTGATTTCATTGAGAAAAGCTTCCGGATTGATTCCTCTTCGGTTGTAGTAACCAAGTACCTGTAAGAATAAATATGTATTTCATTTAAAAAAAAACTGTGCGCTTTAGTATTTCAGAAATGGCAAATAGTGTGGCAAATAGTTCAAGAGCAAAAGGGCATGGTTGAGCAAACTTTTCAACTTGTGGGCCACGGAGGGCCTTGAAATATATCAAAGGATATTAGGCATGTACATAATATGCAGTTTGATTTGTATTACAAGTTTAACACTTGAAATTCTCCATCCACTTTACTTTCTCTTAGTGTAGTTTGCTTTTACAGGGTGAAAATTCAAAGTGAACCTAAACTTCATTGTTATTTTTCCATCTTGATTAAGCCCAACTGCCATTAAAACAACTCATTTTGTGGTGTTCTATCTAGTGATTAGCACAAATATCATATTAACAAAACAAAGGTGGACTGGATCAAACACTTCACATGATCCACAAGTGGCCATAACTCCTGTACAAGTGCTTTGCAGAGATATCCTGAGAATTAAATTTTTTTTATCATAACACAGGTATAAATATGGCCAGATGTGGATCTACCGAACTACCGTAGAACTTTTGCTCTGATGCCTTTGTTATTCCTCAAGAAGTTTGAACCCAAAAGTGATATTTAGGCAAAAGTGCTTAAGTAAGGGGTATTTTGTTTTTGTGGGAAATAGTTCTTATCTCATAGCATAGATAAATAAACATGGTAACTTTTGTTAGCTTAGAAACATTACATTTGCCAAAAAAGCTCATAAATAAAATTATTCAGTTTGACTTCTATTTTTGATGCTGAATTATCCCTTACTCTCACTCCGAGCTTAGTTTCTTCATAGACACATGCACGGCACAGCTAAATAATGTTTGAGGCCACAAATACAGCGTAAATTGCGTAATTTTAGCAAAGCTGGCTTGTGTTCCTTTATATTCTTATGCGAGAGAATATAAAAGGAACGTGCCGTAAAAATGGCATTCCCTTACAAGTATGATATAACATAGGCGTGGGCAAACTACGGTCCGCGGGCCACATGCGGCCTGTTAAATGTTTTAAGCTGGCCCGCCTAATTTGAAAAAAATTAAATAAATAAACCTTGGTAATGTTTTATTTACCCTGGAATTCTGATGTTTTCTCACTAGATGGTGGACTCTGGATATATTTGCATTGTTGAGAAAACAACAACACCGCTCCCATTAAAATGTGATTATCTACATGATGCTTGCGCTGTCAAAATAATCAGTGTGCACAGATATGGAAAGCCATCGGGCCCAATACACGCACGTAAACAAGCGTGTTAGATGTTAAAACAAGAAAAATGTTACATCAAACCTAGCGCTGTTAAATGCACGTTTTTAAGCACTATCGCTCTAGATTTCAGACCTAGCCTGCTAGATTTGAAGTTTAACGCTCTTGATGTAACATTTAGCGCGCTTGTATAAAATCTAGCGCGCCATTCTATCAGTCTAATCCAGCAGTTACCAAAAAATGCCATCCATCTAATCCTGTTACGGCCCCCTGGTCAAATGTTAGAACTCAATGTGGCCCATGAATCAAAAAGTTTGCCCACCCCTGATCTATCATAATGCTTCCTTCATAACAATCTAGGCGTGGCGGAGAAAAAAAGCTATGACCAAGAACTATCTTTCATTTAAATAGTAACAACCTGTTTACTAGACGGGAGAGCTCTCAATTGCTAATCTGCTACAGGATTCTACATCCTGGCGACCCATGTACCTCCCCCATGCACAAAACAAGAGGAAGATAGAAGAAAACAGAGCTGTCGGTGGTCTGACAGCCTTGCTTTCCCAGTGTAAGAAATCAAATGAACAGTTAACTTTACCAGCTGTGGCACAAACCACCAAGCTACAAGCAGCTGGGGGAGATCATTTACACCTTTGACTTTAATTTCACACAGCACATTTTGGAGCTTTTACAGGGCTTGGAGTGTTTTAGGATTAATTTTATCCATAAGTAGGTTTCCCTCATTATTGTACATGATTTTTGAAAGCTGTACAGAAATGACAAAAATGTTAAAACTGAATGTGCTTGCTATCTAATTATGTGAATAGACATTTAGCAGACTCACAGCGATGGCATAACGAGTGATCCCATCCTTCTCACTGTCCTCAATAGCTTGCTGGAGATTAGCACTGTCATGAGACTCTCCATCAGTTATCACTATCATAACTTTCTTGGCACCACGCCGGCCTCCTTGTTTGAAAGCTTCAGAGCTGTGGAAAATATTCGTTACGGCATTAAATTAGATACAAGAAAAAGAGCTGAGTAAAGTAATGTTGGTCATATGGATGAAAAGAGAAGATGTACCGGGCTACATTGATGCCCAGAGCCGTGTTAGTTTCCTCTCCACCCCGCTGGTCAATGCTTCGGGCCTTTTTCACTACCTCCTCGACTGATTTGTAGTCACTCAATTTGAATTCATGAACTACTTTTTCACCATACTGAACAACTCCAACCTGCTCAACACCACACAAAATCAAAACATACAGTGTAAAAAGACAAAATATGAACACTTTTCAAACTATTAATCAATACACTTTTGTTTGAATAAAATATATGTATTTTTTCATTGATACCCACTTGTATTTGACCTGGCCCAACGTGGAACTTCTGAAGAATGTTGATTAGAAATGCTTGCACTTCATACCAAGGGTAGATGGAGTTAGAACCATCAAGAACAATCATAATGTCCATGTATGTCTCACATCCTGGATATTTTTCACATGGCCAACACAGCAAAAAAAGAGAAAAAAAGAAGTAGATTCTCACAAACAATAGGTCATCCATCATGTAACTTAGGATCACTGTTGAATCTTTGTCAACACACAAAGCATAAATGAATGCTCACTCTGGAAGGCAGGTGCGATTGTTCTGGTGAACTTGAAGCTTGCGTTGACTCTTGAGCATATTCCTGTGCTGTAGTAAGAACTGCCACACTCATAGGACCATAACGGCCCACAGGCCTGAAACAAAACAAAGCTTTTTTCAAATCGTGATCTTCAAATTTTTGTACATTCAAAAACATTTTGGGTTGTTCAAAAATTTCTTTCAACAGGACTGGCTTTAAATTACCATAAAATGACTGGCAAGATTTGGAAAAAATGTGTCTCATGAGATATTTATAAAATATACACAATGATTCTCACCACAAAGCTGTTGTCTTTAGGGTTTGTTGCGAGCGTCATTCCTAGCCTCATCTTTTCCTTTCGCTCTGATACATTTGTCAAAGATATTCTTCCTAGAGAGAAAGACCATGTCATCGCGAGCATCTCAGGTGCATAGTTTCTTCCATGAATAGACCAACAAACAGAGACCACACCATCTGGGTTTTAGTTTGTTATTGCTTTCTGAGTCAAAGCAGTGTCCACATCCTCAGATTTAACTGTTTACTTGACTAAACTTCGTGTGAGTACCTAACCATCACAACATATGCTGCCCAAGTGAGGAAGCGCGCAGTAAAATGTGCGGTAAAACACACATGTGGAAATGTACATAAACTGTTTCAAAAGATAATGGAGAAATGTGGAATGACAGGAATTGTACCCACACTTCTGTCTCACACGTGCAGTAATTACCTGCATTAACATGCGCTGAAAAGCTGGTAGAAATGAACACATAACTGGCACATACACACATGAAACTATACAGATATTTAGTCTCCAATTTGTTTTTCTGTTGGGTGCAATAACTTTTGTAAAATACCATACCTAAATTGAGCTTCGAGCAACCATTTCCATTCATTCGTTTGCTCACTGAACATTTATAAACATCGCCTGTCTGATAAGGTCCGTTCATCTCATATGGGGCACCCACTAATAACCTGCAAAACAAAGAAAACAAGAGTTTATTTCAATGAAAGCATCATAATTGAAGAATGCTTCAATGGCTAAACATTTAGCAAAGTTTGCCCCGTGATTTTTTTTTATCCTGGCAGGAAATAATGATAGTGTGACAAAGAGATTAGCCTGCAAAATCTCAGGAAACAACAACAACAAAAAACATAATCCTTGTTATATAGTAACCAAATGTAATCATTTTCAGGAGAAATAGTCTCACATTAATAAACAATTCTACACAGCAACACCTAGCAATCAGGTCATTTAGCTACGGTCATTGACTGAGATCCTCAGTTTGTTGATGATAAATTAGAGAAATCAGTTGGTATTTCTGGTTCAAAACCATGGTGAGACAGGCCATTCTGTTTGATCTAGAACAGTAACACTGAGGAAAAGACAGGAAACAGAGATGGAGGTAGCAGATATGAAGATGCTGAGGATCTCTCTGGGAGTGACAAGGATGGACAGGATTGGAAATGAGTATATCAGGGGAACAGCACATGTTAGAGGTTTTGTAGATAAAAGCAGAGAGGCCAGACTGAGATGGTTTGGACATGTGCAGAGGAGAGAGAGAGAGTACATCGGCAAAAGGATGCTGGGTTTGGAACCACCAGGAAAGACCAAAGAGGAGGTTGATGGATATACAGTGAAGGAAGACATGAAGACAGTTGATGTGACCGAAGAGGATGCAGCAGATAGGGTTAGATGGAAGAAACTGACTTGCTGTGGCGACCCCTGAAGGGAAACGCCAAAAGAGGAAGAATATAGTATTTCTGGTTACCAATATGTGTTCATATTTTCCAATTCCTAATTGTTGGAAGGTTAATTCGTAAGTTTGTCTTTTGCACTGATAGTATGAACTGTTGACCCCCTTCCATTTACTAAAAATGAGTACATAATTTAAAGAGAGAAAATAGGGTGGAGCAGGACAACTCAGCATTATTATATTTGCACATCTCAGCTTAACTCTGCAACTATAAACTGATTAGTTAACTCTGTTATATTTACATTTGTTGTCATTTAAAATACGACTCATTCAGTTTTTAGCAGTATGGTATCATTTGAAAAGATGTGCAACAACAGGGATTGATGTAAAAGCTATGAAACGTGTCTTGATTATTTACAACTTGAATAAAATGGAAATAAAAGCTTTGAGTATTTCAATAGCTGTAAAAAACAGTTAATCAACAGGACACCACCAACAGTTAATTTTTATTTCTATAGTATAAAATAATGTAGAAATCAATTGATTACTTTAAAATTATGACCACATTGTGTTCTTAATAAGCTTTTTAATGTATTTTGTTTGAAATAATGAGTATATACTGTATATGTGTGTGAATTAGGCAAATTGTTCCTGCTCAAATACATTCAATCATTTCTTCTTCACTTTTTTTTAGGATGAAAAATACGGAAGAAAACATTTAATATTTAGCAGAAAGACACTGAAGATGCAGCTGACTATGAATCTTGACTTTTTGCTTTAATGTCTAAACAGTTCTGATCCTTTTAATACTTCATCTCTTGAGCACTTATGATTATTTTCATGCCAGACACAAATACAGCTGTCTGTCACAAGCTGTAATCAATTCAATTTTATTTGTATAGCCCAAAATCACAGAATTTCCGTCTCAATGGGCTTCACAAGAAAAAGAGGAATGTATTAACACAAATACACAAAAAGAAAAATAACTAACAAATGCTAACTAAACAAGACTAGCACATTTATGCCCTTAGACTCTCCTTCACGGTGAGGAAAAACTCCTAAAAAAAAACCATCAGTGGGGAAAAAAATAAGAAACCTCATGGGGATCCACATGAAAGAGAGATCCCTCCCCCGGGACGAGCAACCAATGTGTCAAGGATTATTGTTTACATATTAGCTTATTCTACTCTACAGCTAAATATCTAAAGAAGTCAATAGATGTTCTTCATCCTGATGGAAACACGGGAGACTCCTCAGCCCGGAGATGTCCAGTACAGGAATGAGTAAATGTTCTTCATCCTGATGGTTACACGGGGAACTCCTCAGCCCAGAGATGTCCAGTATGATGATGAGTAGATGTTCTTCATCCTGATGGTTACATGGGGATGAAGAACATCTACTCATCCCCGTAGACGTATTTACATGACGTATTTGTAATCAGGGTTACAAATACGTCATATAATACCCATAATAATTACCGGTAATAATTGTAACAATTTCTAGTTGATCAAAGAATTACTCAAAGCCAAGAAAAAACTATTTGTTGTATTAACTGTGCAAATTTGATATTACGAATCACCACAGAAATTCAGTATCATAAAACTTAGCTGTGATCTTTTTGGGACAAAATGAAGAGTTGTTCAGGAATCAATCCTGCCCTTGACATTATTAATGATGCTTTTATTACCACGTAACACCTTCAGGGTCTCACTCCAAATCTTATGATAGCGATAGTTTTTCATGTGATGTCTGGACATCAACTGATGTATCTTTTCTACATCTCGACATACGCTTGCTGTCAAAAAGTTTGAAAGTTATTTGCCCCAGGATTTAACAAATAGCGTGATATGCCTGTAGCTGCATCTATCAATGGGGAAATTATATGTGTAGCTCACACAAACAAACTATACAAACATTAAAACAAGACTAGCCTTGTCTTGCCTGAAACCCTAAAAGATTACAATACCCACATTCACAAATACTGACACCATTATCTAAATGTAATCAATCATTTCATGCTCTTTAATTTTTGTTATGTTGGCCTCAATAAAATAAACAGTGAGACAATGTTTTCAACAGTTTTTCTTAAATTGCAAAAATTCAATTCCAATTCATAGCTCCTGTCTTTAACTACTCAGCTCTTCACACTCCCATTTAGTAGGTGTTTGTCAGCAATTAAAAAAACATTACTTCACAAAAAACGTGGTAATCCATGACCTCATCGTTTGAAATATATACATTTAACTTATTTAGGCATCAGATTGTGTCATGAATACAGCTAGTTTTGAGCTTAATGAATAAGGAGGTCAACGAGGACATTAGACAGCAGTACAGTTTTGGTAAAAACCATGGGGAAAGAAGCAAGCAAGGGAGCACTTCCCATTTCAGCCGTGCCCCAAAGGAAGGACACTCGACACCACTTTATGCAAAAAACAGACATGGCCGTGCTTCTGCGGGGTCAAACTCTAATAATTACAGAAAGACAGATCTTCAGTTTAAGGATCTCTAGAGCAGACACAAGGACTTCAGAAATTCAAAACAATTTCTATATTAAGTTAAGGCCTGAATTGAGGAATGCCCATGAATTAAAAAAAAGATAGAAAACATTCTAAACTTTCTCGGGAAATGCAGCAAAATTGGTTATTTCAATTAGAAATTCACCTGCAATTCTGCGGCATTTTTACTTCATACCCTGACCTGACATTAAAAGAAAAACTTTAGTAAAATTATGAAATTAGAAATTGTCCCGTGAAAGAAAGTCTTAACAATGACAATAGGTTACACATGACCTTACAGATGCTGTGGTTCCCATGTGCACTTAACAGTAGGAAGTCTTCCAGGAATGATGGTTCTTTACAACCTAAAATACCCAGGAGATGAGCCTGAGCTGAGCACACAATGTATACGTATGTTCAAGCTGCAAAGAAAAAAAAAACCCCAAACAAGTTGGAAGATGGTGTAACTTTTTTTATAACCTAAAATAATGACGAACAAGACTTTCTACATCTTCTTTATGTAGTTATGTGGGTTATTAACAATGATCAATAGTTATTGGCAGAACACAATCAAGTGTGTTTCAAATCTCTTTGATATGATTTACACAATCAAATGTCATGTTATAAATTAATTGGAAATGTGCTGTTGATTCAAATTCATTTTCCTTCATTTTTAAAAATGATAAGAAAAAATAAATAAATAAAAAAAGCATTTGCAAAAAATTGAAAACATTCAAAAGCTGTATTTTTCAAATTAAAAGAATGGAGAAAGTCTAATGATTCAACAAATTACCATGACTAAACAAAAGACAAAATATCTGAATCCACATCAAAAAGTAATGACTATAGGAATTAGAATCAGCTGTTATTGTTTTTTCAGCCAATATTAAGAGTCTTACAAAGCCTGGAAATTATTTCACTTTTGTGGATCCTGCTGTGCACATATTTTTATTGTGAATTTTGTTGTGCTTTTTACTTTGGTTTCACTATTTTTGACAGAAGAAAATGACTCCACATTAAGTTCAGGTCCGGACTAACGCATCTAAACGAAGGCCTCAGTGTAGCGTTTTAGTCCAATGAACACCACCAGCAGCTTTAGCAGTTCAAGAAAACTTGTTTTGGAACTTTTGATTACTTTCCCAAACCACCTCGTCAATTATGGTGTTGGAGGGGATGATGGAGACTTT
Organism: Neostethus bicornis; assembly: GCA_902685375.1. NCBI lineage: Eukaryota > Metazoa > Chordata > Actinopteri > Atheriniformes > Phallostethidae > Neostethus > Neostethus bicornis. The sequence goes on from LR738543.1 coordinate 12,251,635, forward strand.
CCCAGTTGGTTAGCAGGCAAGCGGTGTTGGAGACCCTGTACAAGCCATACCAGTCTGTTTATTAAGATCAACTGTAGGTGCTTTGTGGCATATTCTCCGAGAAAATGGCAATAAAACCAAATGAGCAAAAACAAGTCATTTCCAATTTGGTCACCAAGGTAAACAGAAAAACACTTAGGTGGCACAGTTTAAGAGCCATTTCCAAACCCAAAGTTTTCATTTATGTGGTAAACTTTATGATTGTAACTTATCAACGTTACAATGATAAGTAACGTTATCATTGTATTTCTGTTCAAGTGGTTAACACATGGAATATTTGGACTGGTGAAAAGTAGTAATTCCATATTTCATTTTTAAAAAATATTCCGTTCCATTCCGTCGTCCTCCATTTATCCGGGGCCAGGTCGCAGAGGCAACAGCCTCAGACGGGAAGCCCAGGCTTCCCTCTCCCTGGCTGCATCTTCCAGCTCACCCGGAAACATCCCGAGTTGTTCCTCGGCCACCTGGGTCTGGGGTCTACCTCTTGGTCTCCTCCCGGTGGGACGTACCCGAAACACCTTACCAGTGAGGTTAAAAACTAAAATAATAGTTAATTACTAGATGGAAATTTAAGTTATGTCAGTATTTGGTAAATATATGTTAAAGTAGTTTTATAAATATACATTTATTTGGTTGGAGGGTTGATTTGTGTCGTTATAAAATAGGGTAGATGCAAACCCTTGGCTTCAGCCTACACCTTTTTCGGTTGAATCTTGTTATATGGTTATCATACATTTTATTAAGCATCATAAATGATAATTGACTGTGTGGTGTATAGCTTCTGTATGTTTAATTTTTTGTTTTGCAATCAAACTAAACATTCATTCAATGTTCCTCAAGCGCAAATGCACAATATTAGCCGTAATCCAAATCTATGTTCCAAAACACTGTGGTTCAATTTGTTACACCTTTTTGACAACCTGTCCATTTGTATTACCCAGATAAATGGTTTTCTTCTTAAAGCTTTTTTTTTTTTTTATAAAGTCAGACAACCACACAGTCACACAGCTTTTTAACAGAGATATTCATTCTTTTCGCCTAACAAGCCTGAGAGCAATTCACACACAACAACAGAAAAATTTGAAGATTGAGGAATGTTGTTCCTCACACAGAGATTTTATAGTTTCGTGGTTCAACAGAAACCCTTAAACATTTCTTTATCTTTTTTTAGATCAAATATTTAGTCTACAATTGTGGCGCTGTCTGTTCCTTCAGATTAAAGTATCTTGACTAATGGATACGTTTCCCCACCATATAAACCCCCAGTGCCATTTGGAGACGGTTGCTTTTTATCATTTGTATCACTGAAAACCCATATTGTGCAATAACTTGTGATTAAAAGACTAGTCCACTTAAGATGAATGTAACATTTATAGAATAGACATAAAAAATATTTAGAGTGAATAAGTTAAGTTTGAGTAGGATATTTGTCAATTGTTTGTTCTTGAACTCTGAGCACATTTGTTCAATACTGTATTAAAGCTAACTCATTCTTGTTTTTTAACGCTTGTATTTGGGTAATTGAACTACCAGTTATACTTATTACAATATCATGTAATAAGTGATATTGTAAAAAGTACGATATCACTGTACTTATTACAATAACAATCAAAAGAATTTTTGAACATTCTCTATGAGCTCACCCAAATGCTCAGGATTTTCTAAGTGCTGAAATCAGTAGATTTATAAATCGTCCATAATTCAAAACCTGGTAGAAAACATTAGTACATGTACACAAATAAAGCAAGAATAAAATACCGTACTTTTGTGCCCAGAAAAAATATTTTTTACTCATGAAAAGGGCAAAGTTCAAAGTCAACTGATGTTTTGTCTTCTGAGCCGCTTATCCTTAAAAGATTCGCAGGGGGTGCCAATGTCTGTCCCGGCTGATTTCAGGGGAGAGGTGGGATGCACCCCAAACAGTTCACCAGTCTGTCACATACTCCCATCCATCCATACACACACTCACATATACGGACATAGTGGCCAATCAACCTAACATGCATGTTTTTGGAGGGTGGGAGGACACCGGAGTATGCGGAGAAAACCCATGCATATATGGAAAAAACATGCAAAAGGCCAGTGTTCCAAGCCTTGTCCCACACAGGACTCAAACCCCGACCTTCTTGCTGTGGGGCCACTGCGCAGACCACTGCACCAAAGTGCAGCTTTTTCAACCATTGGATTATTTTAAAAAGTGAGTAGAATTCCATCAACGTTCCCATTTTCTCCAAGGGGAGGGAGGGCAGTTGAGTGCCTGAGTTTGTTGAGGCTTAAGGTCGAGCCATAATTTCTCTGCAACAAGATGAGCCAGATGAGGAAGCCTGGTGTAGATGCTCCTGGTTTTCTCGCTTGTTAGATATTCAAAGTACATCTCTCACCAGCATGACTCTGAGTAGATCTTGGATTCTTGGCTCGGCAGAGAAGCAATTGCAACAATCCAAATAGCAGGTGGTTTTGTTAGTTTTTAGGTTTTTAAAGAGTCATTTTCTTGTAAAACAGAGTACATTAGTCAATTCGAGACATGTTTTGTTCCATGCATTTGACTATATAATCCAAACACTTTAAGACCGTATCCTGTAATCCTCACTTTTTGAACAATTTCCCTTTTTTTTGTTACAGAGAATGCTGTGAATGTAGTAAATGGGCATTTTTTGTGGCCCTGCAAAAAGTTGAATTAGATATAAAATTCAAAAGCAGTAGTGAAAGTCCTCAGTCTTTGCAGTTTTTGTTAGAGTACAAATTGTAACTGAGCTTGCGAGTAAAGGTCAGATCTCAACTGGGGAAAAAATGGTACAACTGTTGAAAAAATAAACAGAGAGAAGGTGCTTGAGAGGCTTGTGTGGTGCACATGTCAAGTATTCAGGTTTAAAGACCCAAGCTCTCTGCACTTTGACGGTTCAGAAGACTTTTTCTCAGTTCCCAAAAGAGTCTGCTCTGTTGGAGTTTTAAGAGTACCTCAATATTGGGTAGACATATGAGGAAATGGCACATTCTTGACATGATGACCTTTCTTCCTCTGGATAGCACCTTCAGCAGTCATGGATAGAAACTGTCAACAGTTATGAAATGTCTATATTTCTTGGTATTTAGTAAAAACCGGAGAAAAGGGTCAATTTCTCAAACACCAACATTTATTTTGACCAACATTTGTTTAGTAATAACCAAACTTGAAGCTTGAAGAGTAAATATATCAATCTAGTTTCTTGATTCAGCCCTTGATGATATCTTTTAAAAGCTCATGCATGTCTGTCTTTCTTCAGGCACTTGTCATTGTAAGCCTTTTTTAAACAAAGTCACTTTCCAGCTGGACTTACGCTTTTACCCAAATACACAACAAGTTTTTTTGAAAGTGAGATAACTGGAAAAGTTGACAGTACTGCAGTTTTAACACAGATGCCCTGTGAAAGTCTGTAATTGGAAACAATTTAAATATCTCTAAAAGCCCAGCAGGGGTGGAACAACTTCAGAAGAAAGTGGGGGTTAGAAAGTTGAAACACATAAAAGGTTAGTAAATCACAATGCCCCTCTGAAGTAACGTTACTTGGTTAGCCATTTCTCTAGTGTTATTTTGGTATTTCATTTTTCTTTTATTGCACATGTTTTTTTATTTAAACACAAGAATATAGTGTGGTCTAAATCAGTAGAAGATTGCTTCCAGTTTTAGATCAAATAAAAATTGTTCTAAATTTGTGTTTTAAAAAAAATTACATGGTGACTCAAATTCATTACTGAGAATCACTCAGTTGGAAAAGTATGAAAAAAGGAAAAGAGTCAAATATCAATGAACATTATTCTCTGCATGTGTTTTGTTTTGTTTGTTTTTTTACTTGCATTCTTATTTTGATCCAAACCTTTTGTGCAAATGCTTTTTGTCAAGTTTAATCAAATCTTTTGAATCTACGCACGGTTTTTATTTAATTTCTTCTTGTAAATGACTTCTGGTGTTGTTTAAGAAGCCCCAACAAAGAGCCCCAAAAAAGAGAAAATGCAAGACAAGATCAACATTTTTAGATTACATTTTTGGATCCATTGTCTCTTTATTCTGGCAGGATTAATCTCTTAAAGTTCAACTTTGAAAGAAATTAAATTGACAGATTTTTCATTTGATATGTTCAGTTTGCAACACTTAGAAGGTAGTTTTGTTCGTTTCTCATTGCAGAAACTATAAAAGCCATCCAGACTTCATTTGATCTTAAAGCCCCCTCACCATGCCATCTGTTATACATTTGTCATACTGTATGTCTGTTGGACATCGTGAACTGTCGTTAACTGACAATCTGCATTTACTTTCCAATGAATAATGTTAATTCTTTATTTTAAATTCTAATTAAAATAATACCAACAATTTTCAACCTCGAGGGATAACCCAGACAACACCTGTCAGAGGTTAAGTGCCATCATTTCAAATTAATATGGTTTTTTGGTAAGTTTGTCTGGGGCATAGTGACACTACACTTAGAGTCTGCTCAATAAAATGACTCATTCATATAATGATCATTGGCTAAGCTTCTCTCGTGGAAACAGTTCAAAGTCATCACATAAATCAAACCAATTTAACAAAATACAACAAAAATGTGTCATTGCTTTTTTTAGGATTCAGAAGACAACTTCCACAAAGAAATTAGTCATTCATGCTTCTTTTATTTCTACACACTGAATTGTTTTGTAAAGCTATTCAGCATTAGATGTGCTGAATAGCCCTTTTTTGTCAGCCCCTCCCAAAAAAAAAAAAAATGTTAAAAACCAGGAGCTAAAAAAAATATATAAATAGAGCCACTTTCAACAGCCATTAATTTTACCAAAAAAATAATTTACTAAACTAATAATTCTAATCAAACCCTCTAAAACTTTTGATTTTATAAAAATAGAAACACTTTGAAACTTTATAAATTTTCTTCATATGGTGCCCAACCCAAATAAAGTTATTCCAATTCAACTCGTTCAAGATAATCATTAGGATTTTTTTTTTTTTCAATGTACTGTATTCATCAATCATGGGGAAATAACTTTTGCTGTTTTGCACTGCAAAGCCATGACGGCAACCATTGGTGGAAGAAACAGGAGGTTGAGGGTCTTCCCCAATGTCACTTAGGCATGGGCCCAGTGGGAATCAAACTGGCTTCTCTCAGTCCAAGGACAAACATTATGCTACTAAGCTAATGCCTCCTCCCTAATCATTGTGATTCCAACTGCGATATCTTGCAATCGGATCAATTTCTGGAGCAGTTTCTAAATAAAACGTTCTTTATTATCAGCAAGGCATAATTTTCCTCTAGAGTATGAAACATTCCTTTCTCCAACTGTGGACTATCACACACTACGCTGCTCACAGACTCCCACGGATACACATAAATATACCATTTTGCATTAGTTAGCGCACAGCTGTTGGCTGTCCGAATATGCAACGTTTTTTTTTCATTTTAAGTCCATAGTATGACAGAGATGTCAGATTTAGAGACAGGTGAGTCATAGAAGGAGTGTAAAAACAAATGGGTCTGGAGGTGCAGTGGGTCATGAGAGGTTCAGCTCAATAGCAGATGAACATTTAGCGACCACAGGAGGAAAAGCAATTAGGACCACAGACACTTTCCACACTAAATAATTATGTCTATATATTTTTTTTAATGGATGCAAACAAAGTTTCTATGACTCAGTGTACCTAGTTTCACGTAGCCCTGCCTTTACAGACTGCACAGCATCATTCCTGCAGTCCGTTTCTCAGACATATAGCTCAGCATAGGCCCAGTCTCATGTGGCCATCATTACAAATTTTTTATCTTTTATCAGTGTATTTTGGTTCTGGTTGACAGAGTGGTTTGACAACTCCACAATGTATGGTAGTAAAAAAGCTAATGTATTTAAAATGTATTGACTTTGTTCTATGAAGGTGGGTTTAAAATGTATGAGTTTGTTTTTTTAACATAACTACTTCAGTCACAGGAAGCATTTCTCGTGCTGGTATTATTTGTTCTGAAACTATATACATTAACCATTATAAGGGAAAGTTACTGTATATACCATATTTCATCCTATCTCTGACTTACACCGCAACATAAAAGATGTCTGGTAATGGAAAACAACAAAGAAAGAGATCAAGTATCTGATCTCCACTGCAAATTGTAATTTTCAATTCTTTTTGAGGGATTCTATAAAATGATAAAGTCTTTAGCTTTCATTTGAACCTCAAAGTAATTTTCTAGCCTCATCTCTCAGGCATTTAAAGGGTCATGAATGAGGATAACCTGTCAAATGGAGCAGTAAATGCTGTTAGCAGAGCACAGAAAGTTTAATGTGGTGGTTGCTCTGTGCAGACTGGGATGGACTGAAGAAAAAGAAATGCCAAAGTCTTTTTTCTTGTACTGGACAAAAACAAATCATTCAAATTAGATTTTTTTTTTCTATTGATACAGTGAAACCATATTTTACTGTTGTTACAGATTTGTTTCATTTGTCATACATATACTGTAGTGAAAAGGTACCTAATCAGTAGTAATTTATCAGCAATCATTATGTTATTCTAGGTAAAATTATTCAAGAATGCAAAAAAATAAATAACCAACCTGTTAGGTATCTAACAGGTTGGATCCCTAACAGGGAAGCACACAAAACACTTCTGCATTTTTTGGTTTAGAATGGTTCAAGAATATAAAATATGTAAAATTATGTATCCCACAAGCTCTACAAATAAACTGAATGTTGACTAAGACCATTTACTCCCTTAGAAACAGTTGTTCGTCTTGTATCAAGAGGAGAACTGTCAGAGCATTGAGCAGAAACCTTGCTCCAAACATTCGATGCACCACAGAAGCAGGGGAGTAAAAAATTGATATAATCAGAAACTGAGAGCTGGTACGACGCCAGGATTATACACGCCAACAGACATTTCGGGCATGCCAGAAAATAACTTTGGCAACCGCACGGAGCCAGTTGACCTAATAATAGTCTGCACTAGAAAGCGGCTTCTGCTATGAGGTAATGTGATAAATGTGAGGCATTTGATTCAGGACTGTTGAATCAGGACTGTTTGTTTCGCAAAAAAGAAATTAACGGCAGGAAACTTTCTGCTTCCCAGGAGACTTCCACTAGATCACTTTCTTTCCGATAGAGAAAATAAAAATGAAATAATCCACTGTGATCTGCCAAATTGAACAATATGTCAGCTGTAGTGCATGTCAGCAGTTGTATCATGTGAAGTTGCTCTCAAAACCTAAGCTATTAAGACTCAGACAATTCAATACAGAGTGAAATATAGACCCCAGATGCAACAAATACACTTTTAGTAATAAAACCCATACTAGCATTGAGAAACTGGAAAAGTCGATCACAAACCCCCAAAATTGTGAGGTTCCAAAAGAGAAAATTGTGAGTTTAACTTGATGGCAGTCAACAATTTTCTGACTTATAAAATCTTTGTGTGTGACTAATTTTAATTAAAAACATCAATGTTACCATTTTTTATACAAATTGTTGAACATAATCATAGGTAAAATGTTACATTTTTGGTCCTTACCATTTTTCACCCCCACTGGCCACATGTTGCTGAACAGTGTATCCAAACTGGGCTTGTTTGGGACCTTTGATGATCCTGGGGTTTTTTGTGTCGATATTAAAGCAGTTAAACAATCCTAGGAAGAAAACAGAAATACAAGATCCATCAGTAACGCCCTATTCTCGATTTAGATCTTAACATCTGGCATCATCCCGGTCAACACTGCTCATTCCATTCAATAATCTCCGGCCTGTCCTGTGCTTTGTTTATTCTACTCAAGGATAAACAGAGACTGTTCTCTTGAGAGAACAAACCCAACAGACAAACTGTGAAGTCTGTGACATTTGACTGACGTGGTTTCCAGAAGTGCTCTAGTCAAACAGCTTTGAATCAACATGACCACCTATACAACCATTGCTTTTATTTCCAAAGGAAGTCTGACAAACACCTGTGAGGCTCACACTAGCCAACAGGCTGGGCTGGTCTGACTAAACCAAAATAATGAAAACTCCTTCCCCCCTTTAAATATATACTAAAAAATTCTTTGAATGTTTCACAACTAAAACAAATTGGCAGTGAGTTTTATACAAAAATAGATTTATCTATACACTGCATTCTGACTTGTTAGAGCAAAGAGGGGTGACGGGGAAATCTGCCATGAGACATGATCAAAGCAAATTTGTTTTCCCAACTGAGTACTAAAATTTTCTTCACGCTTGTAGGCATCTTGAAGAGGTGATAAAAGAAATAACTTGACATCTGTTTTGAATTAAAATACTGATGATAGAAGGTACATGATACTGTCATACATTTTATTTTATATGTGGTGACAGCATCATTTCCCTGCAAAGAGAAGAATTTTTTGTTTGATGCACAAATTTTGCTTGGTATTGTGAAAATAAGTGGGGGGTTAATCTTTCTCCCTGTTAATGTTTTTTCCTACATAATCTCTCTCCCTCTTGCTGCATGACGAATCCTACTGATTTGGCCTCCTTTGCAGATATTTGTACAGGTTTAAACACCACATTAAAGTGCAATGAATTCCAAATGAATACTCATATTTCAAAATTAAAGGGAACACATAAAAAGGAGGAAACTCTAGATATGCAGTAGTTTGTTTTCTGGGAGATTAGTTTTAAATGACTTTCGCACAGTTTGAACTACACAGAATTGCTTGAGCTGTTTCAATCACTACTATGCTACCTACTGCTTTCGTCTGTGTCTCTGACTCATCTGTGTCTCTGGTTCACATGCTACTGGGTTTATTTAAGCTCATGTTGTCATGCTAAACATTTTTACTCATAAATCATTTGATGTCTGGAAAAATCTAAGTTTCTACCAACTCAATTGTACCTTTTTTATTCCCAAGCAGGGAAAGCTGTGTTTAAAGGGATTCACATTTGCAACAATCGCCAAAAGCATTGGAAGCCAGTAATATATAAATCAAAAGCAGAGAAAAAATAATCAAACTTGAAACAGCCAAGGTTAAAATCAAGACTTTAGTCTTTGTGTGTGTATTCCTGTATTTTGTGGCAAACTGTGCTTCTACTTAAACCTAATAATTTTGCTTCACCACAAAAGTGGGAATGAGTACTTTATTAAGGATTTGGTTGCTCTGCAACTGTATATTATCAACATTCATTTAGGTTTTCAAAGATTATCTTTATTAAGTTTGTTTGCCAACTCTTTACAATGCAGAACTCTTAATCTGAATCTATTTTTGAAAATACAACAAAATGTAAACACATTGTTCATCCATCCAGTCAATGTTTTCTGCTAACACAGCATTAATTGTACAAGGAACTTGTTTACTGTTTGTATTCTCCACTAAACACCAAGGGGATTTGAAATGCTCCAAGACTAAAACAAAATGCAATATCCTCGGCTAAAATAAAAATCCTCCTATACCCTGGGATCTCCTTTCATGGATGATATATTAAACCATCTAAATGTGATGACCGAACATTTTCTACAGCTGCACGAACTATCTCAGCTGGTTCATTTTAATGTGGAGCAGCAGCAGATTCATGCCAAGTTCCCATTGGTTGACTGAGCTCTTAACCTTTTTTTCTCAGGCTAAGTCCAGTTCTCTGGAAGGAACTCATTCAGCAGCTTGTGTTCACAAAGACATTTCTGCCGAAATCTCTCATCTCAAGCCAGGTTTCTTTTCAGCACATAAAGATGATCAATTGTTCACTTTAACAGCAAATGTGTAAAATAAATGTTTGATGGATGAAAAGCTAGAAAACACCTGCTTACTGATTTTGAACAGAACAAATCAATTGTGTGAGAAAATAATGTGATGAGAAGGAGAAAAAAAAAGTTAAAAAAATGTAAAAAAAAAAAAAAAAAAGTTTGCTCTTGCAATTGGAATTAGTTTGGAAAGTGGAAATCAAAACTTTCTTTGTAATACTTGAACATTTCTTATTGATTGTCAGTAGTGCATTCATATTTACCTGTTTGATCATTTCTTTGGAGAAGGATGACCTGCTGACAATCCAGTTGTAGGTGACCGTCCAATAACTGGAGGGTTGCTGGTTCGATCCCTTGCCCACAGTTTATGCCAAGGTGTCCCTGAGTGAGACACTACCCCCAATTCAGGGGTGTCCCTGCAGGTTTTCCATGTGTTCCTGGTTCAATACAGCTGATGCACACACAGTGAAATCAACAGCCAATCAAATTTGGCACAATGACTTGTTAACCTGAATCAGGTGTGTAGATGCAAGAACACATGGAAAACCTGCAGGGACACCGACCCTCCAGGAATTGAGTTTGACACCCCTGCCCTTATTGCTCCTGATGGTGGTTTGCACCTTGCATAGTAGCTTCCAACATCAACTATGAATGTATGTGTGAATGAGTGCATGTGAGCTACAATGTAAAATGCTTTGAGTACCAACACAGGTAGAAAAGTGCTGTAATTTATAGTATATGTACAGTAAATTATCATTTTTTTATATGAGCTTTCAAGTAGGGGTGGGCGGATCGATCCTAATATCGATAATATCGATACCAACGCTAGTATTGATATTGATCGATACTCCAACTACAATATCGATACTTTGGTTGAAGTTTTACCCTTCGCACTTTGCTTCCGTTTTTTTTTTTTTTTTTTTCAAAAAGTAAACCTAACTGATCTGTCTGCAAAATATGCGTAAATGCTGCGTGTAGCGCCTGTATGCTTAAGCAAGGCGGCCCCGCCCCCTCCCTCCTCTCTTTCGCTTTGACTTGTCACATCACTCAGCGACTCGGTGCCAGAAAACATAAAAAAAAAAAAAAACGCAAGTCGGTAAATGTAGAGAGAGATGGAAAAAAGAGAGGTAGCGTGTGGCTGTACTTTGAGGCTACCTGCACCATTTACAGAAAGGCTGTTAAATGTAGAGGTAACACTACAAATTGTGGAGGAGAAAACCCTGACCCCTTCTGTTTCCCAGAGGCAGCGCTCATTAACAGAGACGCTCCAATTTTAATTGTGAAAGTACAACATAATCATCTTTAACATTAGTTAACATTTGTTTGTGTGCAACTGGGCACGTCTATCGATCTACCTACCAACCTGTGTTTATACATATACTTGGTCATACTATGTATAGTATGACCATAACCCTTGATGCAAAAATAGTCATTTAAAAAATTTAAATATCGGTATCGATATTGGTATCGGCGATATTGGTCTGGTGTTTACTTGGTATCGAATCGATACCAAAACTTGCGGTATCACACACCCCTACTTTCAAGTGGTTAATGCTGTAGGGTCAAGACCTGTCCTACTTGCTTTGTGGTGAAGATGAGGTGGTGAAGAGGTAGGACCCAGATGCACAGCACACAGGTGTGGCCATCAGGGTGAGGCAATTGCGACCAGGTGTGATGTGTTAGAGTAGAGAGCAAGATTTGGAGTGAGGAAATGTTCCAGAAGAGAGGAGGAGCATGACACTTTGGCCACTGGCCTTTCTGTACAAAGTTTGCATGTTCTTTTGATCCTTCAAATACATCTATATCAGATTGTACCCTCCCTTTTGCATGACAAGCTATAACTGGCTTTGGCCCTAAAACAACAAAAAAAAAAAATTAACATTCAGTTCAGAAAATGAACATTCTTATGTACATGTCCATGCACCAAAGACTCACATAATAGTCTGTGTCCAATCCTTTTCATAACACAACCTAAGACTGGCTCAAGTCTATAACAAAAACAAGCTTAACCTTTGGTCCAGAAAATGTACTCAGAATTTTCAAGAAAGAAAATATCCGGACCATAAAATTCAACTATGTAAGTTAGGAAAAAAAACGTGATTGAACCCATAATCAGTAAAATATAAACTCCTACCTTTCTATCCAACTTTATAGCCTGATTTGACGTTCTTTAAAGTTAACATAGCTGTCTGACAAACTTATTTTGTGGAACTCTGAGATTCATCACAGTCAAAAGTGTACAACAGGAAAAAAAGAATGCTTGAGATATTTTATCTAGACTGGCCAATATCATAAAAAATTTTTACCAGACTTTAATGTAAACATCCATTCATTTATCTGTTACTCTAAACCATTTACACATTCTTTAAACCATCAATAAGTTCACATTAAGAGTAAATCAACGAATATATTCTTAGAAACTGACACAGATTTGCTCTTTTTTTGTCTGTCTTGGTGACTGAAAGGAAATATACTTGAACAAAAGAAACAAAAGAACTGATCAAGATGGAAGTTACAGTGGTTTTGTCTGCATTTTTCTTTAACGAATCTCAACTGGAATTAATGATAGTTTGAACCACCTACACAAAAGCTATCTAGATTTTGGAACAAAAGTAGCTGACGCTCAACCCCATAACACGTTTCATCCTATGAACCACTTATCCCTAGTGGGGTCGCGGGTAATGGCGGAGGCTATCCCGGCTGTTTTCATACAAGAAGCACCATTAAGAAGTTGCCAGTCTGTTGTGAGGCCACACTCAGACAACCATTCACACACACACACACACACACACACACACACACTCCTAAGGGCAATTTTATAGTAGCCAATTAAACTAGCATGAATGTTTTCGGAGAATGGGAGGAAACTGGAGTACCAGGAGAAAACCTACAAATACGTAGCGAGAACATGCAAATTCTCCACAGAAAGGCCATTGATTCAAGCCTTGCTCCAACTCCAGGATTCGAATCCCCAACCTTGTTGCTCTGAGTCCACTTTACCACCGTGCAACCTTGTTTTAATTTTTTCTTTTTTAAAGATAGAAAGCTTTAGACTTTCTAGCAAAATAAATAAATGATTTGTATATTTTTTTATTTACAAGAAAATCATTGAGGACAAAAAAAAACCTTAAAAAGCATAGTTAAAAGTTGCTGTGTTAAATTATGAGATAAACTCCTACAGTGATTGAAGGTAGGGAATAAATTGATTTGGTAGAAGACTTGCTAGCAAAGCGTTTTTCAAGACAAACTTGACAAGAAAAGTATAACGGTCAGCAGTAGTTGGGGTGCGGGAGAGGAAAGGCTTTTCTCCACAAACAGTTCATAAATTTGATGTATAAAATGTTGATTCTTTATTGTTGAATTTTGTGGCGTCAGCTGACACAACGTTTTATTGTGTCATGGCAGTAGCAGCATTTGTCGAAGATTTCTTTCACCACTAATTTGTTTATTCCAGATGAAGAGAAACGCTTGCCCTCTTCCCCCGTTTGTTTATAGATCAAATGTTATAAGCCTTACACGCATTGTACGCTACTATCTGTTGTTGTTGTTGTTATTGTTGTTTTCTGTCTGTGATGCCTGTGCCATATACATTACATTCTAGCATTGAGTGATTGTTGTATTAATAACAGTAAAATAATTATTGAGGGACTGATTGGTCCAGATGAAGCACTGCTGAAGGCGTAAGTGAAAAATGCACTGTTCAACACTGGTTTCTATCATTATTATGCACCATACAAGCCCATATCAGTCATTTTTAATTGGTTGGCAGCAACATTTCACTGAACACTTTTCCAAATTTTTCTGTCAATGTTTTCTGTTATTGACTGTGACATGTAGGTACAGGATCTGATTTCTGCAAGCTGATGTCTGAATGGAACCCATCTAGCACGGATCAGAATGTTCCATCGACCACAGGAGAAAAAGTTCTGTGCAGACTGTACAAATGTATTACTCAGTCACAGAAACCACAGCCAAAAGGGACGGTGTTTAAAAATTAGAATGGGCGGTGTGGGGAGGGTTACAATCAACTAAGTTTTATGGGCCAGTCAGACCAATAAATAAACTGTGTCAACCCACTGGAAAAACACTTTGTGTCTAATGGATGGTCTTCAGATCTTCCTCCACGCAGTTTTTCCTGAACTTTTCATTGCCCAAAGAATTCGGATCACTGGTGTGTCACACTACTGCTACTTTTAACCTGACGGCATTGTGTCTCACATAAAAATTGAAATAAATACAAGGCGTACTCAGTCTTCTCTGTGGGAAGGTTAGAATTTTCCTCACAGAAACGTGGATAATTTCAGATTGGATAAAATGTGTAGATTTGCCAAAGTTAAGCAGTGATGCTTCATTGTTTTATATTTCATAATTATTTATTAAGCTGCTTATGGAAAGTCTCTACATTTAGTGTGTGTGTGAATATTATTTTTACGACCAATGATGAACTTAAAATTTAGAAATGAAAAAAGTTCTTAGTTTGTTTGACCTCTTAAAACAAAAGCCTGTCACCAAAGCTGCGATCAAAATATGTTATATGAGTAGTTTAAGCAGCCATTTTATTCAATTTTGAGATAAGAATAAACACTACCACATAAATATGTTGCTTGTGTTTCATTGAGGGCTTTGAAACAGCCAAGAAATTACAAATGAAAGAGAATCTGTAGCCCCGTTGTCTTGAAATATGTATATAAAAAAAATTGTTCTTCTCATCTATGGTTCATACTTTCATTTTTTTTAAACTATACTGTATTGATCTCGCACTGGGGAAGTTACTTTGCTGCATATCACCACAGAAGGGAGCTACAATGGTGCCAATGGTGCGAGCAACTAGGGGTTAGGTGTCTGCTTCAGAGACACTTAAAGGGCTCAGTGGGAATCAGACTGGCTTCTCCCAGTTCAAAGACGGACATTCTACCATTAAGCCACCACCTTCCCTTCTTGTGACATGATAAGTCAAGCTTACAAGGTATTATTTGGCTACCAGATGAGTTTTTAAGTATTGTTTTGGATTCTGAAATTTTTATTTCCTCAAAACTTTTTCCGTCCTCACAGCAACAAAGTTGGGGGTTCCAATCTAGAGTGGGGTGAGGCTTGAAAACACTGGCGTTTCTCTGTGGAGTTTCAGGCTGTCTGCGTGTATACGTGGATTTTCTCTGGGTTTCTGCCCACTTATCAAAAACATGCATGTTAGGTTATTTGGCTGCTACAAAATTGCCAGTAGGAATGAGTGTTTGTGTGGATGGTTGTCTGTGTGTGTGACCCCACAACACACTGGCTACCTGTTCAGAATGCACACTGTCTTTCACCTGAAGTCAGCTGAGATAGGCTCTGGCACCCGTGCAATCCCACTAGGGATATGTGGTTCAGAAGAAGAATTAATGGAATTTTCTCCCTCAGTTGGAGATCATCAGAAATGTTAATACTGACCTCCTCATTCAAGGGTTGCATCAACAGTTAAACATTAAGTATTGCTATTCATCTTAAGTGATCATAATCACATAGACCAATACGTAGCTCCTGTTAGCACAAAACTGACCAACAAGTGTTTACCATAACATTCATATAAATAATTTTCCCCTCATAGCCTTGATTGGATAAGCAGTACAAAAGATGAATGGGTATTTTGTCATTGATAAACACTGGCAATACTGATGTTTGAAACAGTTAAAATTGCAAAACTCTTTTCATTATTCTCAACAGAGGGCTGTTGTCTTTTTTCTGTGACCATCTGGCTCCATACCTTTATCTAATAAACTCTCCAAAAGTACACCTGGCAGCTAAAATCTTGTTTTACTTTGTTGCACAACTGAGTAGAATAATTTGTTTGCGTGCAGCTATTTACGTTTTAAGTTACTGAGCATGGAGCAGCTGTATCCCTTCAAGGAAAAAAGCTCATTTGCAGAAATTGGAAGCTGTCTGCGTTCTTTAGATTGGGGAGTAGGAGAGTAAATAAACTGTCTAAACCCACAGCAAAATAAATATCTCTTCCTGCTGTTCCATTGGTTGTATTAATTAAGTTGATGAGATATTTAATTACAGCCAGTGTAAAACGGATCAGAACTGCATTTCTACCGTAAGGATTGTGAAAACATTGACATTGGGGAAAAAAGGTGTTGTTTTTTTTAACCACAACTACAACACACTTCGAGTTTCACCGGAGGTAAATATGAGCAAATTTGCCCCAATGCTTATTTCTTAATAGATGAATGTTTCAAATGTTCACTTGATCTTTCATCTTCACCAGCAAACATCCTCACGGAGTTTCTGTTTGCTCATAAACAAAAAAAGATTGACTAAAATAGACTGTTGAGTGGAAAACGAGTGCAGAAAAAATAAAAACAGAAGGGTATTTCAGCACAATTTTATTAACAAATTGAGGACAATGAGTTAGATTGTTTTGAATATTGCAATTGATGACTTGAGAAAAACTAAAAACTAACTTTGAAGCACTAAAAAAGGTTCCTATCAAAAAGAGTGATACATTTATAATTTAGAAAATTGTCAAATTTGCAAAAAAAAGTTTAACACCTATTCAGAAGTGAACAAGGAAAGAAGTGTTAGAGTGAAAGCGTGTGAATGGGGGTTTTTCGGTTTCCATTTAAAGCCACTAATGTGCCAGAGAAATTTAATATTCAGAGTCATATTTGCAGTCTTAACGTGAGGCTGAAATCTCATTTGGTTTTCTCTATACCAGTTTCAATGCCCAGGTAAATAAACCTAAGCTCGGGGGCCACTGGTGAGACCCGCTGCTGCATTTGGCCAAACACCAAGCCGCTGGAGCTACACCACAAACCCACTGACACAGAGCAGCAGTGCAGATGAATTACGCAAACAGCTGGCAGAGAGATATTCTTATATCACACATGCTTGTAGCACTTTTATATGTTGATGCTTGCAGTAAAACATGGAGTATCATAAAATTTTCTGTCCACAGCCAACATGTGGACAATGTTTAAATGTAAAATACAAAGCTGCTAGGATCAATGTAGCAGTAGCTTCAACATCAGAACTATTGTCTCTAAAATAAAATAAAAAATGTGTCTCAGAAGTAACACAGAATAAAGATCTCCATTGAACCCTGCAGTGTTTCCATTTCAACAGTTTCCTCCAGAAAGATACGATATTTCACAGTGGACAATTTACTTTCAAAAATTTTTACACTCTCCGCTATGCCAAAGTAAATACCATGAAAAGCATGGGGTATCTAAAACCAGATGTTCTTATTATGTAATTGCCAACTGGGCACTGCTTAACAAGCTGTTAACCTTGGAGCTGACAAAAAGCTTTATTGGGAAACAAAACCTGCATGGCAGCCAAAACAGTCTATACAATACGAGCGATGAGAGATCTCTCTGACCCTATTACAGTTCATAATTATAGATTCATATAAAACAATTGTTTATCCAGAGAGAGAGAGTGATCACTTCTGTAGAGTCAATGTAAAATGGACTTACTCTAGTTCTCCAATCTGACCAATGTATAAAGAAATCATATTCAGAATGAACTAAAGGGAATTACTGAATGTTTTTAATTTGATGAGACATCAATGATCAGCCGGTCGATGATAAATTGTGTGTTCAGGCATTCAGAAGGAGAGAATGTTTCCTTTTTATTCGATTGAATGAACTAATGAAATACAATTTTGAGTAGTTCACTGATGGCAAAAATGTTTGTGCAATTTGTCTAAAAAAATATATAATTTTTATAACTCGTAGGAACAATTGATTTTAGGGTTCACATACAAAAGACATTCAGAATTTATAACTGGGTCAAACATTTGTTACATGAAGATATTGTAAGAGAATTTACACAATTCTTTACCTTACAGTCCTTTTACATTCTCAGTTACTGATCTGCCCCTATAGTATTTTGTTAAAATGAAAATGTACATTTTCTGTCTTTTGTACTATTTTGCATAAATATTTATCACGGGTTAAATGTAAAGTGTACTTATAAAATTGGTCTTTCTAAATTGACACAGTTACGTAAGACAAAACATTCAATATTTGTAACAAAAAAGTTTGCACGCAAAAAAAAAATCATGTTTCCTATTTAGAAGGATTGTGAGAAATTTCATCTGCTGCTTGTCCCTAACAGGGTTGCGGGTGTGCGTATCCTGATTGATTTGAGGCAAGAGGTTGGGTTCACCCCAAACAGGATGGCAGTGTGTCGTGGCACATTACACAAACAACCATCCACACAGACATTCATCCCTAGGTGCATTTTTCATAGTGCCTGCATGCATGGCCACTACATGCATGTTTTTTAGTGGATGGGAGAAAACAGGAGTACCTGGAGAAAACCCACGCACATGAGGCGAAGATGCAAACTCTACACAGAAAGGTCAATGTTCCAAGCCTCGTCCCACTTGGGACTTAAACACACGACCTTCTTGCTGTGAGGCGGATTGTGAAAAGTGCAGAACAAATGATCTCAGTAGAGATAAGCCTGGTGAAAAAAATGGATGACCATTGCCCTTAATGGGATTCAAATAATGCCTGCTATTATGGACGAGTAAAATTGAGAAAAATTCTACTGTCCTTATCCCTTTATTTGTAACTTTATTAGATCAGATTAGTTGTTATTTACACAAACAGCAAACTAGCCTTCAGAAGCAGAGTACGGGTAGACAAGTTGCAGTCACGGTTTGGCTAAAGTTCAAAATGAGTATAAAAATTCATTCATCTTCTAATTGTGGAGGTGCTGGAGCTTATTCCAGCTCGCTATAGGCAAGAGACGGGTTAAACCACAGTCAAGTCTTGAGTATCAAAGTGCAGGGGCTAAAATGAGGTTCATCATACTTTAAATGTTTCATAATTGTAGATGTCAAAGTTACTCAGACACTGGCAACCGACTGGAATTTTGAAACACAACTCATACGTCTGGGGTTAAAAGACATTAGTCCAAAAAACAGGAAGTTTTTGAGAAAGAGGGTTCTCAAAAACTGAGTGACAACACCCAGAATATCATTTCTGAATACACAAAATGTTCAAACTTCAAGCAGGAGGGCTAAAGCAACAGCAGACCACACTGATTGTTGTTTTTCCCAGACAAAAACTGGAAACTGAGGCTGCAGTTTACTCAAAGTTATCAAGATTGAAGAGTGGTGTAAAGATTAGAAAAATATTTCTTGTGCACAAGTATCAGAAACAGAGCACAAGTATCTGAAAGAATGGGTCCAGCTGGCAGTTTTCAGACTAATGATTTAGGAAAAATAGAGAAATATTTCCTGTCCACAGCTTCAACCGTTGACACAAACAGAGGTTAACTTAAATATTCAAGCTTTCCTGGCTATTTTTGCAGACCATGTTTATTATTTCATGCCAATATTGAATCATCTCCTCATGTTTACTCAAATCTTCAACTAACTTTTTGAAGAGAACAATGTCTTCATTGCCCTCGAGTGATTTTAACCACATATTTGCAAATAGCCGTAGCATTCCTCCCTCTTCCACTGACCTGGGGTTGGGTCATGGTGGCAGCGACTTTAGCCAAAAATCTTTCCTCAATACATTAACATCTTTAAGCTCAAAAGTGAGGCTCTTGATGCACTTCTCGTCCAGCTGGGAAACATGATCTCCCCCATCAGCCTTAGGGTCTACATGGGTCTCTACCCCGGTAGGTATGACCAGAATAGCTTACTTATCTGGATCTGGATCATCTGGAGGTGAAAAAGCAACAGCTGTAGTACATGCACATTGTGGGTGGAAGAGCTTCTCACCCTATCTTTGAGCGAGCCACTTGTATTTGGTATCCCACTCTCTGAGTTGCCACCCACAACTGGTGACCATAAGAGAGAGTTGGAACACAATCGACTGATACATCAAGAGCTTTGCTTTTTGGCCCAGCTCTCGTTTCATCCCGACAGTTCAAGGTCTGACAATTCAGCAAAAATCGTCTATCACAGCCCAAAAGGGCAATAAGCTCAAGAGTCACTGAGTGACACAATTGAATGCCTTCTCCAGATCAACAAAAGATGTGGAGAATTTGCAAGAAGCAAATGATGTCAAGTAAATATTTCAGTATATGATAGATCTACCAAATTTTTGGAAACTGCATTGACCCAATGTTTAAGCCCTTGGGTATGGGATGACAATTATAAAAGAAAAACATTTCAAATTACATAAGAAATCATTTTAAAAACTTTAAAATATTTTTTTCTGTCATTTCTACAGTATTTTAGACTCATAAACCAGGAGCTTGTTACTATTTGGTCAATGGTATAGGTTTATCAAGATCTATCAAACATCTGTCTATTTTCACCATTTCATCCTTTCTAAAATGATCATTCCTGGATTTTATTTCAGAACTACGAAACCAGAAACAAAATCAGAGGAAATTATATTATTTCTCTTGACAACGGTAGACAAGTCAACTTATTATAAGCTTGAAATGTGTATCAAACCAAAAAACTTTAATTCTACCAGGAACCAAACTTGTGTAACTAATGATTGAACCAGAACCAGTTTGAAAATTAACACTTCCTTTTTAGCAATTCAGAACATTTCACAAGCAAATGGTACTTCATAATTTGAAAAATTTATTTAAAAAGTGCAACAACTGGCCATGACAAATTTGATGTTTTACAGTATGAGCAGATAAAGTGATTAATTGTGATTAATCAGCCTCCTGCTAAAGAGCTACAGTATGTGACTTGTTTAAATGTTCTGTTCAGCCACTAAATCTCCTCGTTCTCATCTTTTTCTACTACATTTCACATTTCTTGTAAGATTACTTTGAATGAAAGAATGCCGTACCTCCCTTTCTAGCAAATTATGAATATCCTAGTTTCAGATGTCTTTAGGAATTTCTTAAGGGGAAACAAAAATGTGGTCGGTGCCATCACAATTACATCATGCAGAGGTTCATAGATACTGTAACTGTACAGCATGCCAAAGTAGATATAGAAATATTTTTATAAAGTGCCTCTTAATGTTTTTTGCCAATTCACTAATTAATAGCCTTTGGCATTTATTAAATAGACAGTTTCTGGAGTGCTGTTTATTTTATCAAGTCAAAAAGTGTCAGGTTTCTGCTGTAGTTTAAGCACAAATTACAAATTTTGGATTCCCTCTGGTTAAAGATAATTGCTACGTCAGTATTTGATTATCTTTATCATATGCAGTGTCCTTTTAGCCTTTTCCATAGATCTGGAATTTATAGTAGGAAGTTTCCATGACAGCCCGGCCATCCCAGGTCATATTGAAAGTCTTTTGAAGGAAGAAAATTCTAACACTACAGAAGAAAAACATTGAGTTGACTTCTGCTGGGAAGGAGTTTATAAGGGCATGTACCTTCTGACCTAAATGACACCTGCTGATTTCATCTATGTGAGATGTGCTTGGTCAACGTTATCTATATGGAATCTTTGGTCTAAAATTTCCCAGGAGTCCATAAACATCAAACTAAAATAAAGTCTGCTCCTTTGCTTTTGCCAAAAAATCTTCCACCACAGTCAGCATCAAATCATTCTCCATTAATTACAGCTGCAAGGTCAGGGTCTCCCATTCAGGGGCATTAATCCAAGGTTTGTTCCAACAAATTCCAAAAGCAAACCAAATATTTACAAAAGATTTCCGCTTGCTCACTGAACAGCTTCTTTAGTTATAGCTAAGTCTTTACATTTATTAATTACTTCTTTACTTGTTTTGTATTGTTTCAGAGCGTAGAGAATAAAGTATTTTGCCTGTTAATGTCATTTAAAAATCTGTGAAGAAACCTAAAACAATACCCTTAAAAGACACATTCCAACGAAGGCAAAAAAAGAAAGATGAAACTGTAGTTTATAGAATTGTTTTTATTTAATCTCCACTCACAATGCATTTACTACAAAGGCACTTTTACTGTACTTTAATAAGGCTTTAAAAGACTTTAATTGCAACTACGTACTTTTTTATGGATGAATTATAAATGCTTCTCTTTGAAATTGCATGAATATCTTTAATATCACTTTTTATTGACATTCTGCCACTTCTTTTCATCTTGTCTAAATGTGTTACTGTTATAGTGATTTCACTGGTAATTGACCACAGCCCTGGCTAAGCACTGACAGCTTTCCATTCTGTGGAAACTCAACTGTAAAAAGATAACACCAAATTTTATTTGACAGAACATGCCTGCTTTCAATGAGACATACAGCATCTCTGTAGATCTTAGAACAGCAATATATTCTTCAGTGAAAACCACCAAGCTCTGGTTTCCTGTCTCCTGCTTTGACAGGGGTACAGATACAAACTTGAAACTCTACAAAATTTTCACACACTAAAAAAAAAAAAAATACATTTTCCAGCAACTGCTTGAAGTGGATATGTAAAAATTGAAAATATAAACAAATGACATGTGGAGTCATTTTGGTAAAACAAAGCCATCCTTTGAAAATTCACACACTTTTTACTCACCTAACTGCTGGTTGCAGATCCAGAGCAGAAGGAAGCAGTAGTACTCCATATGTCTACCTCTGCAAGCATGCACGTGATACTGTGCAAGAGGAATGATTGCTGAAAGAGTGTTTCAGGGTGAATGAGGTATAGAAGCTCAGCAGCAGGCAAAATTAAAGAGCCCACTGTTACTCCAACTCTAAGTTTTTCCTATTTGAGGAGGAGTAGGAGGGAACTTTTGGGAGGAGGAGGTCCACTCTAACACAGTAGGCAGAAGAACTTTGTCTCCCACAGTCATTCAGTTAAGCCTGACTGTCTAAACATTTTTAAATTACTTCTTTTTGAACAGGAATTTTAAAACAAACATTTTTATGACATTACCAATTTAAATAGTGTCAGGTTTGTGGGGAGTTTGTGTCACTGCTCTGACATTAACCTTATTATTTATTAGGCCAACATGCTGTTCAGCAGTCCAATTTCTTGATCATTTTAAAAATTCTACAACTTTAGATTTTATTCAGGCTCACTTTCTAGGGTAAGTTAATACTTTGGGGCTTTAGATTTTATTCAGATAACAGACATGGAATGGAGGAATATAACTCTAGCAAATCCTCCAGGCTGTTGGTCCATCAACTGCTTGCTGGGACAATGATGCTTTGCAATTCTAGAAATGAATGCTGCTTGCAGAGAAAGTAGACTGCATATACGACAATCGGTTGCCACGTTTGCAAATGCTAATTTTATTTTAGTGTGGCTACCATAATTAAAATTCTTCATAATTAGCCACTCTGTGGCGAATCTGTTTTGAGATGAATCAACAGATCATAATTTCACCTGTGATTGACATTGGAATCCAAACTGCCCGTTGGTTGTCACGAGTGCCATCTGGCATTATGAAGCAACGACATTTACCCGATCGTCACGTTATACACTAAGTAAAGCGTTTTCAGCAATATGGCGACCAAAGCAGTCATCCATTGCATCCTATTTCGGTGCAAAAAAAACTTAAATCCAAACAAAGAAAACACATCAGATGGGGGGAAAAGTTCAAAGAAAGCGATCTGTTCAGGTCAGGTGGTTCAATGACTTTTATTGGCTAGAACTTGATGGAGAACTCCGTACAAAGAGGTGCACACTCTACAAAGAGGTGAAAAAAAACCAACGTCTTCAACATTGGCGGGCGGGGGCTTCAAGAAACCAAATGAAAAAAATTAAAGACGATCTGGTAAAGCATGATAAAAATTGTGATCTCAAAGACGCAGATGCCCAGGCCTCAACTGAAGGAGGACTTCAAAACGGCTACTGTACATGCCCATGGTGCTGCAAAGGAAGCCATGATTGCCCAAATGGCCCCCGTTCTGACGTTGGCCAGGGAAGGAATCCCTCATTTGAAGATATTGCTTGGTTGAGCTACAGGTTTTCCCCTGTGAGTAAAGTTAATAATTAAATGATAAATCCAAAGTTAAATGAAAATGGATATTAAATTTAAATATTTTTAAAA
The DNA here is from genome assembly GCA_902685375.1 of Neostethus bicornis. NCBI lineage: Eukaryota > Metazoa > Chordata > Actinopteri > Atheriniformes > Phallostethidae > Neostethus > Neostethus bicornis. Next base: position 12,275,237 of record LR738543.1, read on the forward strand.
AAGTGTTGAAACATTAAACATCGTGAAAAATCTTGGTCTAATTTAGACATAAATGAGTAAAGCTTTTTGTTTTACTTTCTGCTCATTTCTATTTTCTTTTCAGTAAAGTTGAACTTTTCATATTGAAACTCATCATTCTGTCTTTTTTATGTCTGAACAGAGCTTACATTCTGGAATTTTTCTAAAAATGTGAATTCCCGCTAAAAAATTTTGAAAGTGGATCTTTTTTTAATGTAAATTATGAGAAAAAAAAACATCTCTTTGACACCTAAAATAAGTGAAAAAGTTATTGGAAACTCTGTAACAGGTACGACAATATCCAAGAATAAACAAGTGATACTTTATAATATATATGGCTATTTCCATGAATAGTTTATGAACGCAGTGAATGAAGACATGAAGATAGTTGGTGTGACCAATGAGGATACAGCAGATAGGGTTAGATGGAAGAAACTGACTTGCTGTGGCGACCCGTGAAGGTAAAATGCCGAAAGAAGAAGAAGATGGCTACTTCCATGAATATAATAATATTATTATATAAAATATAATAAAATATATATACAGAAGGGAAAATAATGGCAAATCTTTTTGTGGCATACTTTTGCGCCAACTTTAAAGAAGAAATATTGGAAGAGGACATGTTCTCTGTAGGTAAAAAATTCCAGGATGGGAGACCCTGGTTAGAAAGCTATTCAATGGTCACACAAAACTGCCAGTAGAAGTCACAAATTTGATTAATATTTATCAAATTACACATTCTGCAATGAATATTATTAGATTAGCTAAGAACAAAGCTAAAAGCTCATGTACATTTACTGTTAACCACAAACTACCACGTTATGACACAGCGCATATCATAACAGAATTAGAATGTGTGGCTAAAGCAAATTCAATGTGGCTAATCAAAATTAAGCTGGATTAGCCACAGTGGCTAAAAACAAGGAATATAGGGTGATAACGTCAGGTATAGGGAAGGAAGGTCGACTTCAGTCTGCTATAAAGTTATCCCTTATTTTTTTAATGTGTTTTATGTTTCTGACACCACGACCTCATGTGAGAACATATTCATGTATAAAAACTCCATGAGTTGAATCACACAGTTGAAAACCAGCTTATCAAGATGAGAATGTCTGTATAAATAAACACTGGTAACAAACAATACTTCTTTGGTGCCAGTTTGTAGTTACAAACTAGTTTTCCAGACCTGCCATTTGAATGTGAATGGCCTCTCACCCTCACAGATATTTTGCTTGATGATTCTCCAAAGGTTATCAATACAGTTGAGGTCAGGGGTAGAAGAGGCCACACCATATGTTTCTCTCCATCTGTGCTCATGGCAGTCAGGGATGCAGAGGTTTTCTTTGCAACATGAGAGCATGAAGATAGTTTTGTCAAGGAAAGAAAGGCTTCTTTTTTGTACCAAAAAGGAAAGCGGTCAGTCAGAAATGTTGCATGGTTGTCAAAGGTCATTTTTGCATCCCAAAGAAATCCAAAGTGACCAACCAGTTCTCTCTCCCAATGATTCCAGCTCAAAACAAGATTTCGACATCTCCTTCTTGCTTATGTCACCCTGTTTAGACATGGTGGCCATCTATCAACTATCTACTGCTCTATCCATGTTAGTCATCACTCATCAGTGAATGTGCTTACCTCACCATTTGAAAATGTGCCTTTGTGAATTTCTGAGCCAACTACAGTCATTTCTGCTTATGAGTATTTTTTTAGGGTGGATCATTCCTATAAATAGGAATTCCTATACACAGTTAATCAGTTTAAATCTCTGTCTTCCACATTGTGTGAAATTACTGAACATTTTCTTTATTTATTTGTACTGTAGTTTTTTTTTGTGTGAGTATCAGTAGAAAATCCATTCCTTTACAAACTTAAGTCTGCTTCTTTTTGTTACACACTATATGCTGCTATCATCATGGCACAAGTCTTAAAAGTGGAATGTGTAGTTAGAACATTACGTCATATTTCTAGCTGCACCCTAAACTTTTAAGCATAGAATCTATAATGATCTCATTTAGATAATAAGACATACTTTCTGTGCATTAGCTCCACTAAAATCAGTTTGTGGTCACCTGGTGGATCATTGCTTTAGCTGTTTGACCACAACATGTCACATCAATGTTCCATGTGGGTTTTTTAAACCTAAAAGGTTCATTTTTCACTTTGATTAGAACAACATTTCTATACTGACAAAGCAAGTCAAGCTCATTATGAATAAAATGCATTGACATTTTTTTCTGACAATTTACAGCTAGTTTACAAAAGCTTGTATAAATTATAAACTTGTATAAATTTACAAACCAAGAAAATCTGGTGACAAGATCGTGCAGAACTAACAAAAAATAAAAAGTCAGAAATTGATGGTAAGAAACCATTGATTTATAACAGAAAAGATGTCATTAAAAAAGGCATTGTATATGCAAATTAGCTGAACATGTTTAACTTACTGGAAACAACTGGATGGGAAAAAAATAAACAGAAGATACACAGAGAAAACTAACAATATACTGTACAGTTCGTTGTTACATCTTGGATACACTTCATCTGAGCTTGCAATCACGGTCATTTTTCTTCTCATCAAATAGAAACTACTGATCACACAAATCAAACCAGTGTTTGTGCTAAAACCCCTCAGAAAACACTGAGTCTTTTTGGGTTTTTTTTTTTGCTTTGATTAAGGGTGCTTAGAAACTCATTGGAATCATTTTCTCCCCGTTCCCTCTCCATTTGTGCTTAACACTAAGCCTCTTTTCTTTCCTTTTTCAAGTCAGGAAATCAAGACCCATGCATATCATTGCTTTGTCTATGTTACATAGCCCTGTTGGTGAGGAACGATATATTTTAATAAACAATTAAGTGTGATGTTAAATTTTGTCTAAATTTTAATTTATTTTTTGAACGATCAACTTAACTGGGCATTGTCCTGCTGACAAACATTAAAAACATGTAACCAGTGTGACTACGTTGCCTTGTAGTTATTGGATATTTTCCACAAGATGACCAACAACAAAAAGAATGTAAGATGAACCCCAAACAATTTGAAAATTGAAGGAAAGAAATAGGACCTTAATCCAGTTTGGAGTTGAAGATCTGAAAAATTATCTTAACAAACATGAAAAGTCTGTAAGACAACAGCAACACAAGGAGCACTACAGCAGTAAAACAGCACTGATGGGGGTTGGTTAAAAAAAGAAAAATTAAAGATGAACTTTGCTTCAGTTCATCACATTGTTGTTTCCAACATCTCACCATTGATTCATTGATACTTAGTTGACATGCAGAAGCTCTGTCTCTTCCTATATCAGCCAAGATGATTGCTTTCAACTTGAAAGCTGTCATATGTGTTTCTTCTAGAATTTTTTATGATGTGGGCGTGTTCACGTATTCATTGACGGGGCACAAAATTAAATTAAAAGTTCAAACTTGTATACAGGAGGAAATTATGTCCTGTTTGAGTTGTATTTCCAGCTCTTTCATTGTGTTAAGTTTAGAACTGGATGTGGTGTCAGTTAGGATGGTGGTGGTGTTCAGACGTGAGAAGACTGAAGGAAAAAGAAGTTATATGTGGATTGTGCCATGTTTTTCGGCTTATATACAAACGACCGACTACATGGAATCTTAGTTACCATGGCAATATTGTGTGGAAAATTCCTGTAGCTCATAACAAGGTCTTAAACTAATTACTAAAAGGTCCACAACTCGACAGAAACTCGCACGGTAAGTTTACCAAAAAGTTCTTGGAACAACACCATTTGTTGTTAACAAACACCACAAGTCCACTACCTTCCAGCTTTGTTGTTTTTGCTGTGCCAAGTTTCTGATAAACAGAATACCCCTATACTCCCAGAAGATCCTGTCGTCATTTCCCTGCCTTTCGCTCCATTCCACCACGGCACTTCCATGACAACTACCGCTCCGCACTCCTCGCAGCTGATGCAGCTCATCTCCTGAAAATAGCTCAAGACTCTCCCAATGTCGGCTTTCTAAGACAAAAAATAAATTTGAGAAGAACCTGCAATTAAAATTAAGGTCTAGTTGTCTGAATAGAGGCATCATGCCAGTACTGTTTCAGCATTTCAAGACCCAGAGGTGGGGGAATGGTTTTCTCCAATGCGCTGCAGCAAACCACTAAATCATGCAGACATTTCACTGTTTCTATGAAGCCAACAAAGTTAGGCAGTAGCAGAAGCTAACTGAAACTAAAGTGAATTGTTTTGTGTCCTTGAACTATATTTTTATTCTCTTATTTAGACTCTGTAGCCACACAAATTTTCTCTGAAGTTGAATTGAAATCAATACCGCACGGGAGCTGTGCTTACCTCACCTTTTCAGGGCCCTCTTAAACATTTTACCACAACTGCAAGCAATTACCTCAATCACCCCTGGATTATCAGTTTGACTGCTATATATGGCTGTCTCCCCGAGCTGGAACTGACAAGTCTCATGGGATTAGGTATGAAGAACCAAACAGCTAACAGTCATCAGGGTTCATGTTGGGCACATGCCTCTTTTAAGACCTAGCATCGATCAACTATCAGAATGTGGTGTACTTTCAGACCTCCATGAAAGCTTTTGGGGTTGTGGGAGTTTTGGTCTAGCGCTTGAATTTAAAACAATATTTCAAAATCATTTTTAGGTCAACATGACTGTTTGACTGCAGCCACACACTGAAAACGTGAAGATTCAGTTTGAAACTTTTTAAAAGGCTACTAAATATTTGTCTTGTTGAACAACAAGTTGTTTACAAAAAAAAAAGTTCTTCAACGGAAAGAAAAACCACAACCTAACATAATTGATAATGAAACATAAAAAAAAAAAAGTCAACAGTCTAAGCTGACTCATTCAAGTGTCTCACAAAATTACATATTTCCAACAACTGAGATGTTAAATCATAAATTCAGTTCCCTCTAGTGCTAGATGGACCTAACTGATGATCAATAGAAAAAATAAAAAGCATCAGGGTTTAAAGTCAGAAGCTCTATATTGAACTAAGATCATTACATCGCCCTTGTCTTCATTGCCTTTCATTGCCCCAGTGGAAAAAGTTTTCTGTAGTCAATGTGATCTGAACAGTCACCAATTGTTCAATCACAAAAAAATAAAAGAAAAAGATAAACATTTCAAACATTCAGATCTGGGTGGAAATTTTTTAACAATCTACTTATACTTAAAAGTTCAATTTTGAGAATCACTAACAATAATTTTGCTTCCTGTCTTAGAGGGATTGGTTTTTAATTGCTTTTGCTCTAGCAGTGCCTAACATATTTCTTGGAAATCCTGAAGTTTCTGCCCAAGCTGAAGTTTATTGCCCATAGAGATGTTTCTTTCCACCAACCACAGCCAAGTAAGCAGGAGCGAGAGAAAACAATGGTTGTTTTTTTGTAATGGAACACTCGTATTCCTCCAAGGAATCTTTTGAAGCATGTTGCTGTTCCAGCAGCTTGTTGTTGGCTTGAATCATTTGCCATGAGGAAAGTAGGGAGAAATTACAACTTGCTTCCTGCAAGTGTCTGCAGAAACCATTATTCTGGAAGGAGCGTTGTAAAGCATTAGAAATTTTTAACTATTTCAAACGTACCAAGTAACATTCACAAAAACTGCAAATATTCTGTTAATATTGTTATTTTGATTCAGAATGCAATATTCAAAAAATATTTGTTGTACCCTTTTTAAAAATTGTAAAATGTTTCATTTTGTCTTCTGAACAGCTCATCCCCAACGGGTTGCAGGCGGTGCCGGTGCCTATCCCAGCTGAGTTAAAGCAAGAGGCCAAAGTGTGTCGCGGGGCTACACACACATACAACCAAACAGGCACACACTTATTGCTATGGGCAATTTTATATCAGGCAATTAACCTGTAACATGCTTGTTTTTGGAGAGTGGGAGGAAACCCGAGTATGCCGAGGACACCCACGCAAACAGGGGAAGAACATGCAAACTTCACACGGAAAAGTCAGTGTTGCAAGCCTTGTCCCATCCAGGACTCAACAAATTGTAAAATGTTAGTCATAAAATAATCTGCTCTCCAAGTTTGTATTGTTTAAGGCAATGTATGAAATTGTCATTAAGGCATTGATCAATCACTTCAGGATGTAATTTTGTTTTTATATTATGGTATGCCACTTTAGATGCACTGTCCCATTTTTCAGGGGTTCCAAAAAGATAAACCTTTCCATTATTACAATCCTTCCCTGTGTAACAGTTCCATTGACAATATAATCAGTGTCAGCAGCTTGCTAAAACACCACACTGCTGTATATCAACGTCTTAAGTTCCTGGTAATTTACTTTAATACAATAACTTCAAGGCTATTTTAACAACAATTATGCACCCAAACTTGTGATTATCAAAGATAGCGCAATTGTAACTATTTTACAAAACCCCAACAAAACACAATGAAGAGCAAAATTCATAGAACAAAACATCTACGATTATCCACTCCCAGTACAACAGAGTGGATCTGCTTTGCGCGCGACTGATTCTTTCTGTGGATATGAAAAACTGTGGTACTCTTTGCCTGATGAAAAACTGTCTTATTTTGAGATTTGCCACTTTCACTCATCCATATAAAGATGTCTCGCTTCTCCAATCAGAGTGTGACTATCTATTTGACACCGGCGTTAAACCTCAGAACTCCTTTCATACCAAACTGAATTGTTTTGACTGTGTCTGGTAGCAGCAGATTTTTGTGCAAGCCCACATCTCTGAAATTTTTATCTTCAAGTGTCTTTATCTTCTCGTTCTAAAATAATTTTTCTTCTCATATCTATTTCAGTTTGACTAAAAGTGAGTCAGAGTGGACATAAATATGTATTCAATGAATGTTATTTAATAAACAGACGTCTCAATGAAGTCTTAGAGATATTAAACGCCTATTGTGTGAAGAAGTGTGTGGTTAAAAAAACGGTCTGTTGGATGATGTTAGACATGTTAAATAAAATATATCAGAATGAAAACCATTTCCTTAAGGTTTAGAAAGAAGACAACTTTCCAATTATACATTTAACTATATTATTATTGTTGGTCACATGCAAATGAACTTTTATTGATCTTTGATAATTATTTCTTTCATTATTTTTCCAGTCATGTCACATGTAACATTTTTTTCTAGATATGCGTGACGATGACCTGTGATAATCTGATATTTTCATAACTTCATCTAGATTTAAAACATTCAGTAATTCACTAAACTGACTAAATTTACTCTTGCTTAGAAAATGTTGTTAAAGCCTTAGAAGGTTGCAGGTTAATACTGCAGGAATTTGCTCCTCTTCACCGCATTTTGAAAAAAAAACAGTATAAAAACATGTTTTGTTTTGGGTTTTTTTAAAAGACATTTCATTTTTATTTCACTTCCTGAATCAATTTGTCCACCTTGAACAACTAGTTTATTTAATTTGCAAAGATGCTACAAAACACAAACGTGCCAGGAACAAAGCCTCTGTCGGACGTGTTAAATGATCCTTCAAGAACACAATAAAATTACTATATTTAATCTGTTGTCCTTTTTAAAAATAGAACATTTTTTAAGCTTTTGTTTTTACAAATGTAGGAGACAAAAGAAGCAGCAGAAAGCATCATGCAGATCATGTGAGACAATTTGGGCAGAAAAACGTAAGTGACAATTTAAGCTGGAAGAAATTTTGTGGTTTGAAAATCGCCAAACAGAAACATTGCTCCTCAACAAAATGTAGACCGTGTGTGTGGTTTTTATTTTCCAAATGAACTATCGAGTCTGGATTTTTTTCTTCTTCTTCTTTTTTTTTTTTTTGCTAAACACTCTTATTGTTGCATGTTACAAAGATGATTGTGGTCACCAAAGTTCATTCCACTATTGTTAAAAAATGATTTGTGTTCTCCACATGTTAGCATGATTACATTGGGAAGTAGACAAAAAGGATCTTAATGTGTCCCATGGATTTCTTGTGGTTGTTTTCTAAGGTAGGAATCCTCAATAATAAACTACAAGTCAGAAATTTAAACCATATGTAAGATTTGTGTTTTCAGTCTTTCTATAGTTTGTTCTTTAAATCTGTTTGAGACGTGATCCCTCACATCATTATAACCAGGAACCATAATATTTTTGGCCATGGTAAATTAGGAATAAAATATTGAATTGTTCTTTGTTTCTAGCACCTCCACGAGGTCTGATCTTTTAAAAGAACAGAAGATGGCCAGAACGGCCATAAATAAGCAAAAGTAAATCATTATTTAGGTAATGTCTCCTACCATTATATTAGTTCCATTTGATGTGCTAATTAAAAAATTATTCAGTTATGCTTGGCATACCTTACAGAAAATTTAAAAACTTTTGAAGAATTTGAAAACCATGCTTTTAATGTATCTCAATGAAAATCTCAATTATTTCCTGTAATTGTGAGGCGGAAAGCCAGGGGCTGGTCCCATAATGCCATTTTCTGCCCAAAGGTCAGTAATTCTTCATTTTTAGTTTACAGTTGAAAGTTAAGTTCCATTCACCATTTTCACATTTTTAGTTCTGACAATTGGTTCTTCTATTTGGGTGCACACATTTAGTTGAGTTATTTTGTCACTTGGATTATTTTCTTTAAACAGTTTTCTTTGACTTACCAGTCCCTGTGGGTGAGGTTGGGATGGTCACCAGCAACAAGAGCCAGCTTAAGAAAAATGGACTCCCCCATTTTGCCTAATGTTGATTTACTTAAAACATGCATTTGTTTAGTTAATTTTACATTTCTTAATCCTTAGTTTATAAAGTTTTTTTTTCTTTTATGGTTAATATTTTGTGAGTCTTTGTTTTCCTGTCTATTGTGTTGTTTTCTTTGTCTGTTAGTTTGAGTCTCCCCCATCTGATCAACCACTATATATGTTTTTCTGGTTCAACGAACAAAAGAATAAAAGAAAAATGTAGATACACACACATATAAGACAACTAAACAAAACCTAGCAAACAATTTCAGCGAATTCCTGCCCTTAGACTGTCCTTCACGGTGAGAATAAACTCCAAAAAATCCAGCACTGGGGACCAAAAGAAGAAACCTTGTGGGGATCCACATGAAGGAGGGATCCTTGTCTCAGGACAACCAGCCAATATATCTTTTATTCTACTCTGTTGGTCAATATTTGAAGAAATCAGTAGATGGGTCTCATCCTAATGGATACAGGATGGCCCAGTCACATTACACATATTTTGTGTCCACAATACAGTTTGATTCCCAAGAAAGCACTGTTATTGCTCCTGCAAGTGAGGGGAAAAACATTCTGTTAACTTTGCTGAATACTCCAGGTGTCACTCCATTAGATGTTCCAATATCCTCTCCACTAAGCCAGACGTTCACATGAATGGGAATAAAAATAAACCGGTGGCTTTCTCGAACAGTAAACCCAAAATTGTTGATAGTAAGTTTTTTTTCTTTGTTTAAATGATTGAAAACGATAGACAAAATTCTATTTGTGTTTTGATGGAGGCTCCACTTGTTTTTACATTTGTAAAAGAAACGTCCAATCTCATGCAAAATAACGCTTTTTCTCATTGCTTCATTTCTACATACAGTTCGGGTTTTGGAACATTTGATCGCCCTGAAATTACTGATTCATAAAGCTTTATTACAGACTGATCACTTTACCCATCTCGAAGATTATAAGCTCTGTCTCTGAAATTTGAATGAACTATCATTAGAGTAAGGGACATTATTGTTTGTATGGCCTCGGCAATAGGGATATATTCTATCAAGGCAAATCCTGCCGCTGTACTTACAGCGGTCACACACACATCTTGATTTCTCCATTAGACATTAGGCACTCAGTCTGTTTTGTAGTGCTGAGAATTGTTTGCATAGTTTTCAAACCACACCATTTTAATGACAGAAAGACCTGATACTGAAACATTTAAAACAGTATTTTTTTTTTTTTTTTTTTTTTTTGAGAAAAACTATTAGCCTGCTTGACAAAGTATTTGCTGTGAAGCTCAATATTGAGCTGAATTTCATTCTGTTTCCACTGATGATACTTGAGATGTTTCAGCTGCTTAATTGATGTCAACCTGTGGTCACTCCAGTGGATTGGACATGATTTGGAAAGGCCCGTCCCTGCCTATATAAGGTGCTAGTGCTTGAGAAAAGAGGAACGGGGGAAACTGTGCAAAAAAAGTGTGACAGGCTTGTGGCATCATATTCAAAACAACTGAGGCTGTAATTGCTGCCAAATATGCAGCAACAAAATATTCAGCAAAGGCTGTGATTACTTATACACAAATAATGTTTAGGTTTTTATTTTTGTAAGCTTGAAACAAATTTTAAAAAACTGACATTGTTACGTGTGTTTAAAAAAAAATTAGGAAGAAAACTGATTTAATCCATTTTACAATAAGGCTGTAACAAAATAAAACAAGGAAAGAGTGTGAATACTTTTCCAGATGGACTTTAAGTACACGGAAAATGTTGCTTGTGGTTTTGTTGAGAAAATTCAGACCATGTATTCTGTATCTGATCTACTTTGTAGTATGCTATTCAAATTACGGTAGTTTTTATGAACACTCTGACTTTGCACTGATTATATAGCCAATAATCTTTTTCTAAAAGAGAATGGACTTATAAATGTGCACCATTTTTGAATGCCAAGACTAACCGGTTTAAAAGATACACTGCCATGAATCTTAACATTAGAATCTGTTCAGCAGTGTCAGCTCTGGGTGTTATAGTTCTGGGGAAAGTGTTTACCTTCAAAATTCTTTATCAGCCTACAAAATTGGACAGATTAACTTATTTGAAGGTGTTTTGTAATTCTTACGTTTATTCTACTGCACCGATCCTACATAGAAATTTGGAAATGTACAGTTCATGTTATATACCAGCAAAAAATTTTTTTACAATTACCAACTTTTAATTTAAGGGAGTGGCTGTGACTCATTGCATCCTCCAAAAGTCAGTCCTTGGCCTCATCTGTTCAGCTTTTTTTTGCTACTCTTTGGTCATTATTATTCATTTAACTGTTTTCATCATTTCAGTTTTATGAACTTTTAATGAACCTATGTTCCACACAGCAATGTTTTTAATGTAAGTGGAAAAGACAAGGAATTGTCATGCATTTCAAGGACGCTACAAATAATCTTGACTGATCATCACACCTACTGGGTCATTCTCAAAGTATGAGGAAAAGATGCAGAGAAATTTCAGTAAAAACTATTTTAGGTAAAAGCAAGAGTCGCCGCAGGCTATGCTTGAAAATGTCAAAGACAAAAACAATTTTTTTTGTTGAATGGATGACAACAAAAAACAGATTTTTTTTTTTTTTTGCTGTATGTGTAAAAGATGTGCCATGTTACTACAATCATTTCACTTTAAGTTAAAGTGTAACCAAACAGTGGGTACAGGATTAGGCAGATAGCACCAAGAAAGCAAAGGGAACAGACTTTAAAAACTGTTTGAAATTATTTAATAAGACATATTTAAAATGGCAGTCTTTAAAAGAGAATTTATGGGCACTTCTGCATTCCCAGTCCGCAGCTTACAGGCTCAGTCTTTGCCCAGATCGACGCCTGCAGGAAGCTCCTTGCCCGGGCCGCCACTTGCGGGAACCTCCTCACCCGATTGCCTCCGAGGCACAATGTGATCAGCCGTCGACACCTTGTGTTTCTTTTAGATTGAGCCTCATCCTTTGCAGCACAGTGTCAGGCGGGTCAACACCCCACTGTGCCACTGTGTATCTCGACTGCTCTTGTCTCCTTTTGTTTTAAAGGCGCAAAGCACCCACAAAAGGTGCATTATTGTCTCCTACAGAATTCTCAAAAATTCCTCATATCCTCCTCAGCAACCCCATACACCTCAAGAAAGTGATCACAGCACTGAAATCCTTCCCCTAACAACCAAACAAAAATACATCCTTCATACAAACCTCTCTAAGTCCAACACCTGCATCATATCCTCCCCTCTACCCCATACTTCTCACAAGGCAACAAAATGTGTTCAACACCCTCCGTCACCCGACAGTAATCACAGCTCCCATCCCAAATGTTTCCCCAGAACCCTGAGCATGTCATTTAGTCCCGTATGCCTAATCACTAACCTGCTCAAAACCAGTTTTGTCTCCTTCACCCCCAACTGCCTCTTATTAAGTCCTTAGGGACTGCATCACTTAGTGGTAGCAGGTGAAGTAGATTAAACGAATAAAACAATTAAATATGAAAAACACAATACAATTAAAACGTGCAAAATAAAAGCATAAAATCCACAGAATAAAATACTCTACCTGATACAAAAGTCATCCGCAGGAACAAGATACACCAGTATTGAGTTCTCATTCAAAATGTCAATATTGCATAAGACAATATTGGTATTAGACTTAAATAAATGTGTTTTTAAAGGTCTGTCAGTAGTTTTTAAAGTTCTGCCACTATGAAAGTTTAAATCCAACAAGTTTGACAGTAAAACGGAATGATAATTATTTAAAATATTTCCAATTCTTAGCAAGCACTTTCTTCTTTTTCATTTGTAACTGGTAGATTCATTAGGAGTTAAAAATTTGTGAAGTATTCCAGTGTATAGTTGAAAAATGAAGTAAAAAATGAGCTTATTAAGAAGCCACATACATTAAGGAAGTAGACGTTTCTTTCTGAGCTTGAATGAGTCATGCTAGCTTTTCCAGATATTTGGCTGAGCTGTGCACAGATTGGTTTGTGCCAGTAGCAATAGGGGGAAATAAACTAATGTGGAAACTAAAGCCACAAGGCACAAGATGGATGACAATGGAACGCCACCAAATTCACACATTCATATTCAGACCAAAGTCGTCGCTCTCATCACCCAGATTAAACAGAAAGCTTGCTGCCCATATGAAGTTACTTCCACAGGTTTACTGTTAAGAGCTTTATGTCACTGCAGATTTATTTCCAGTTGGTTTTCATATTGCTCTGGATACAAATGCTATGACTGACAGACAAGCATATACTTTACAATCTCTCAGTAATAAAAAACACATTCTAGTAGTTATACTCTCCAGGATACAGATTAAAAAAAACGAATTACGTCCCACTTTCCCATTTTCAATCAAGCAACACAGAGCTCATGCAGAGGATTAGGTCATTCCCTACTGTGGTTTAACAGAAACGTCTGCCTCTGTCATGTCTTCATCATAAGAAAACACAAATGCTACTTTCAATGCGTTTGGATTTACATCCATTATGAGACTGATGGAAAAACTACACACAGTGTTTCTTTTTCTCAAATTCAAGCTTGCTGGAAACTTAACTGTCTACAATTTACAGCTTATAATTATATGGTTTCACAAAGCTTATTCACAATTACGTGCTGCAGGTTGACCACTCAGACATCAAGTAAAGACCATTTAATAGACTTTTTATAAGGAATGCTTAGAACAACACATTATAGGTTTATGCAATGCTCTGTGGTGAAATGTTTCCAAATGATGCCTAAACATATGATGATATTTTCTGTTGTTTTGCACTCTGGCAGCTTCTGTGAAAATGATAGTTTAAACCTTCTGTTTATTATTCTACCACGCTTGGCTGATCTTTTGCTGAGGAGAAGACAGATTGAATTTCCTAACAGTGCATTTTATAAAAGAGCTGTTTAGCTTAAAAGAAAAAGTGCCTGCCATGAGTGGGCATTCCGCCAATTACAGAATGTGCTAAGTGCTGTTTAGATACAGAAAAAATGATGGGTTTTCCATCAGAATGTAGGATTTGAAAATTCTTCAAAATGGCTTTTGTCATACTTCAAAGATAAAAAAAATGTGGTCAATCACACAGTGGTACACTACTAGTTATTTTAACAGTTATGAAGTGCAGCGAGAGATAAAGTAGTTAATGAACCCTCTCATCACTCCTTATTTTTTATTCTTTAGGTACTGACACGAGGTGGCGGGCAGCACAGTGGCACAGTGGTTAGTATGTTGGCCTCACCATAATAGTTGACATGTTAAAAAACAAAACAACAGATAACATATAAACCAAATGAACTCCTCTCTTAAGATTAGTCAGAAGCTCCTTAGTTTGACATTGCTGAAAAATGGAATCTCTTTACTTTTTCTTGATTTGGATGTCTTCGTATAAAAGAAACAAACAGATTCAACAGTATTTATTTAAAAGCTCTTTCTAAACTAATTGACACCCCCTAAGCGTGATTAAATGTCTCCTTGGTAAAGCCAGGTCACCAGGAAAGCTGTCATGTTATTGACTAAGATCAGGGGCACATTTTGTCATCAGGTTTCAACCATATCTTTCAGGTCAGTGATATTGGATGCCTCTGATTAGAAGTAATTGCTGCGGTATATCTTTTATTACCTCTGCAACTAAACTTATGAAGTATGAGGACTTCTAATTTTAGCTTGGATATCTTTAAGACTTTTATGTAGTTATTTTATTCTTACTTTATTGGTGTAGTTTGCGTTTTATCCATGCTGGTAGCAATAGACTGCTTTTCAATGGGCTAATAAAGTTTTTACCGTTCTAAGTCTTAATTAGTACCTCTGTTTTATATATTCAAGACTCTAAACATACAAGGCAAATTGAAAAAAAATTAATTGCAAATTGGTTTGTTATACCATGTATATGAATAATTTTCTGACTAAAAACACAAGTGATTTGTTCTGAATATTTGACAAGCTCATGATGCTCATGAGACATTATTTAACTTTTATCATTTGCAGTTGTTTATAAGAACTTTTTGTAAAAGACATAATTGCAAAAAAAAAACTTATACGAAGCCTAAATGAAGTTTTTTGCAAGTAGAGGGGTGAGGTTTTTTTTGAAGATGGTTATAAAGAACTTGTTTCCATACTCTGTGCTAACTTTTGAGTCATTTTCTCATACTTAGATGACATTGTTTGATTGAAGTAGCAATCTTTTTGTAATTATAGTTTATGATGTGTAATAAATCACTTATACACACTACAGTGGCTCATAAAACCTGCTGTTATCCACGGTACAGAGCATTAAAGATATAGTGTAAATAAAAACATCTACAAAAATGTCTGTAGAGTGACTCATTAGGGGAAAATGCACAGCATAGCCCTGCATTTACCATGACCATCCAGAGATGACTGGCTTCTCATCTTTTATCGACCTAACAGCTGGTGTCCAGCAATGAGATGTTTAGCTGGAAATACCAACTAAGATGTTGAAAACTTTTCAAAGACCCCTGCTGTTTTGTGATTTACTTTAAGAAGTCTGGCTGATTCCCAGTCTTGGTTCTAGGGCTGAACAGAGTCCTCTGCATGCTGCGCACTCTTCCTTTGCCAGTCACAGGTAAATAGGCCCCCTGTGGATGTCAACAGCATGAACTTCGATATGCAATTACACAGTTTATGAGCAGTAAGTCTATTCTGTACCTGAAGACCTCAGGCACCAAACAGATCTTCAGTTTTATGCTTTTATTTGTATTTCTGCTTAGATTTAATGTTCATGCGTATTTATTTGTCTGAAGAACGCCTCTGATGTCATCTTTACATTTTCTCAGTCTTGTCACATCAGACATCCACAATCATAAACACATCTTTGAGCAATTACCGGTAGATTCTTTTGTCTTTATTACACAAAGCGAAATGGTAGGTCTTTTAAACTTCTCGGTCACAACTTCAAATCATTGTTTCCTACATCAATTGTTTTAACATGAATGGGATTTTGCATGGTAGCCATTACTAGTTTACATAAAGAACTAAGATATAAGTAAGGTGGAAAACAAAGAGTTTTACTCTGTTTGATCATTCAAGACATGTCCTTGTTGGACAACAGTGGATTCTAATTTAATTCATTACGGTAGGCTCTGATTTGTTTTGTCATTTTATGGAGATTGATTTTGTATTTTCAAAAGCAAGCTCAGTATCAGAAAAAACAACTTTATTAATCCCTGAGGGTGATTACTTTCCAACATTACTGAGCAGGTGTCACATCACAATAAAGAACATCGCTTGTGTACAATAAGGTTAAAATCACATAAATAAAACAAAAAAACATACCTGCAATGAGTCAGACCAATCTAGTTGAAATTTACTATGGTTATTATGGTTAGAATTTAATTGTGAAGGGCACAGAAGAACAATGAAAAACAGTTTATCATGTACTAGTGTCTGTTTTTTAGTTTATCTTCAGAATTTAGATAAGTTTAATGATGCTTTCAACAAGCATTGTGCACAGAGTGAGGAGTGAGGTCTTCACTGTGTAATATTTTAAGTAGCCTGAGGTCTTCCTTCACCAAAGTTTTATTAGAACTCAATAACTCTGTAATGCAGAAATGACATTTCAATATGTTTGTGTCACAAGAAATAAAAGGAACAAAGTTGAATGAGTTGTTCTACTTGGTGGAAACATATCCCCACTTTCAAGTGGCTAGATTTTACATGGCCACCTAGAAAAGTGGAATAAAATGAATCCCCAGATTTGATTAGTAACTAATACAAAAGTAGAGCTTCTTAGTTTTTAAACATCAATCAAATGATTCAAAAGTTAGGGAACGTTCACCTTTATGTTTTTAACTTTCAAGTGACTGACTTGACTTTTTGACCTATATAGTGAGTAAGTGTGATCCAAGGATTTTTGTTTTCACTTGTGCTGGACGTCTGGAGTAGATTCAGACTTCTGTAGGAGCTTCAATAACATTCCACGGTTTTTAAGATAAGCCATGACCTGTTGGTGCTGAGTCTGGGAGTGAAACTGCATGCTAGCTGTGTAAGCAATGATGGAAGCTGCACTAATCGAAGAAAGAGCTTCTGACTTAGTGGAGCACGGGGAGCTAGCGTGTGTATCCTCGCCGCTTTTGACACGGCCAGACCACACAGGCATACCAACACCTCTTTTCTTTGGTGTTGTGAAACAATCGGTTTAGAAAACCTTTACCAAAAGTTTGGTTGATTTTTGGTTTAGTTTTAGATATTACACACAAAGAAAATCCTTTTTTATGCCATAATTTTGTTATTTAAATGCTTACTAAAAATTTATGGTGTAAATAAACCTGTTTTTAAATTGTAAGAAAGTAGCTATTTTCAAAAGGCTCCTCATTCAGAGAAAAAGTCAGGAGCTCAGCCATCTGGATGGAGCTTGGTTTAGAGCCGTGGCTCCTCCGAGTCGAGAGAACCCAGACCAGGTGGCTTGGGCGTCTGGTTTGAATGCCTCCTGAACGCCTCGCTGGTGAGGGGTTTCAGGTACGTCCCACCAGTAGGAGATCCAGAGACAGACGCTGGAGGGACTACGTCTCATAGCTTGCCGGGGAACTCCTCTGGAATCTCCTGGGTGAGCTGGAAGATACAGCTGGGTTACAGAAACCCTGGGTTTCCCATTTGAGGTTGTTGCCCCTGTTCCTACCCCGGGTAAGCAGAAGACAACGGAAAAGAATGGAACTGAAGTCCTTACTTGGAAGTTCAATAACCTCTCCCGGCCCACATTGTAATCTCTAGAATATCTTTCCAAAGATTCTTCTTATCTCTTTTCATATCGTAACTAGTAGTTGCCTTAGTTTACGTGTCAACATTTTTCTTTCACCGGTTTCAAAATAAACTTTCATTCATTAGCTTGGTAATTAACTCTTTACAATAACTTGCAGGACAAAAAATATTTTAATGCTGTGAAAAATGAAAAAGGTGCACAAACATTCTTGATCAAAATTCTGTTTAAATTTTTTTGACTGGAAATTGACTTATTATTTGTCTGATCAAATTATTTCTGCCTTTGTGTGTAAATAGAGAACAGATTTGGTCTCTAGACAGACTGGTTTGATGTTTGTTTTTTAAAATTAATAAATCACCAATGCAATCTGACTGAGCGCTTTAGGAGGTTGTTCATCCCTTCAGCCCTCAGACAATTTAATAGATCAGATGTTGATGATGATAGATCAGATGTTTCTGGAAGAAACTGAGTCCTATCTTATTATGTATGTATGTTGTTTTTACTTATTTAGTATGAACTTGATTTGCTGCTGGACACCAGAATTTCTCCTGCGGGAGATTAATAAAGTTTTTATCTATCTATCTATCTATCTATCTATCTATCTATCTATCTATCTATCTATCTATCTATCTATCTATCTATCTAGTATCTATCTATCAATCATTCACTAGTATGTGTATCTAAAAAAAGAAAGTAAATGGATGATTGGTCACTGTACTATAGTTCTAAAAGTGACTATACATGGTTATTTGTCTCTTTATGTGACCCTGAGACAGACTACTAAACTGCACAAGGTGTAACTACCCACTCACCTGCTTTCTAGCCTGGACAGATTCCGGTAACCCTTGTGACCCAGTTAGAGGCCAAGCAGTTTACAAATTGGATGAATGTGAGAAACTCTTCCTTGCTGTGCACATAAACTCTTAACTTGGCCTCAAGTAAGCTTTAGATAATTGTTTCAGGTTTTTCTTTTTTTTTTCAATTGTAACCCTTTTTTCTGTTTCTTTGTTACAAAATGAGTCACAACATCTTTTTTTTTTTTCATCTGGAAAATATTCATTCATATAAAGCCCTATACCACATCTATCTGTCATCGTGGTCATGAATGAGGTGAAGAAACTAAGTAATATACTTCACCTTGGCCTGAAATCATGGGAAATAAATACACACTTTGAACCAAAAATAATTAGCAGGAGTAAAGCCGACCAAAAGAATTTTTAAAAGTGAAAAGTTCGTCAGGCGGTTGTACTCAGCAGACAAGGTCAAGGATTTAAGGCCCGGGTGTGGGACCAGGTTGGAACACTTGTCTTTCTTGTGGTCTTATTTGCACACCCCACCCTTCCACCCACTGGTCAAAAAATAAGCACGTCAGGTCAAGTTGTCACAATACTTTTTTTCTTATGAATGATTATGAGTGAATGTGGCTGTGTCGTAGTTTGGTAGAGCAACAGACTAGTGACCTTTCCAAAGTGCGCCCTGCCTCCTGCCAGCTTACCAGCCAGGATTGGCTTCAGCTGCCTTGTACATTTAAAATGGAAAGACTGTTTCAGAAAATGAACAAATGGAAGTTTGAAATGACTCACATAATTGGCAATGTGAAATATCTTGGAAGAATTATAAGGTTTTGACACATTTATTTTTTTTGTTTGCTGAACTGTACCCAAATCTTTTTTTTTCCCAAAAGGCATTTAAAAAATGGCACCCCATAAAACCAAGCTTTGAAAAGTAGCGGGACAGGCAGTATTGAATTTTCTAGAACAACTTTGCTTCTGCTATTTCAGCAGAGTTGCCTGTAACAAAAAAGTCATAATAGTAAGTCTCCCCTTATAAATGTCGTCTATGTACAAAAAGTTGCCCAGTGTCTCCAGTAATATTTTTGTTTTTGTATTTTGGTTCAAGTAGATTGCAAAGAGCTTCTTAACCGCTACCACATGTGAAGCCTTTGTACTGCTGTCATTGACTTAATGAGCAAGTGCTGTTTTCCAGACCATGTGTGGTTAATGTGTATGTGAAAAGGGATGCGTACCCGATGACAAAGACTTCTACTTGGAAAAAGAAGGCCCGTTTTCAAGGAACACAGAAAACTTAGACAAGATAAAGTAAGGGCTCAGGAAAGACCTCACGTCTTCAAAAGATATATCTGTCTAACAGTCTGTACTAAAAATACAGATAAATCCTCATAGAGATACTGTATATAGATATAATTGTTTACACTGATTTATAGAGGAATATTATTTGTGTGCTATAAATCGGACCGGATCACCTTTCTCTTGTTTAACGACCTTATGTGAAAAGTTAGAAAAAAAGATGCCATCATTGTCAAAGTTATTAACCATCCTTACCTGACAGTCATGTATCAGGATCAAGCAGAAGCAAAGGAGAAAGAAGGAAAGATCTTTGTCAATCTGCCTCAATGACCGGCAGATGAAAAAATACAGAAACCGTGAGGCACTGAAAAGGGAAAATGTGTTTGGAGAGGAATCTTGTATAAATGTAAAGCTATGGGAAAAAGTTTTAAAGAAAGTGTGACTGGAGCAATTTATTTGTGCTTTGACTGGAATAGCTGTGGAAATGTCTGCTCATGGCTGAATTATGCATCACTTACAAAAACAAGAATTAAGGGTAATCCAGAGAACGTATTTTTTCTTCTGAGTACACTTAAATAGCTGACCTAACTAAAACTCACATCTATTAGTCTTTAGTTTTACTTTAGCCATCCAACTCAATCAGCTTCTTTTCTGATCTCAGAAAAATTCTTCCAGCTCACAGTCACCTTGTCTTCCTCTGCTTCTTCTGTACTTTCTGTCTGATGGAGGAAGTGGTTTGTGTGCAGAATGTGGCTTGCTGGAACACTGGGCTCTGTGCTGGGGAAGCTGAAATTTGAGCCCCTCGGTATTAAATGTTCCACTAGTGCAACAGTTTCTGTGAGAGGGCCTTATTGGGTGGACTGCTGTCAAACATTTAGATGGAAGGATGATGAGAAAAATGTTCAGCAATTTCAATACTAGCATGTCCACCCTTAAAGTTAAAAAGATAGAACTAGGCAGGTATATTTACTGTAACACTGGAAAACATCTGATTAAATGCTATTTCTGAGTAGATACAGTAGTCACTCACCTTCATTATTCTTTTATCTCTCACTCCCTCTGCTGTTAACTGCCCAGAAAAGCTAAAAATTACTGATGAAGGGTAAACTATTACACAATTTCATTCTGTACATACTGTCATTTTTATTTAGTTGTTCTTGTTTTTCTCCAGATTTTGTGACTCAGTTAGCTTGTCATTGATAATTTTGTAGCAATGTATGATGGTTGTAAAACAAAATTGAGATTGTAAGAATTAAACACGTTTTTATAACATTTTCTCTTCCAGCTTTTTAAAAAATAACAGTTCAGCTGAAAATCAATGGATTTTTTTTAAACCCACTAAGGGAAATTCTTGAACAGTAGCCAAAAATTTCTCAAACTTTCCTTTGGGAATAAATAAAGTACATTCAATAAAAAACACCCCTGCAGGTGAACTCCATTTTTTTTTTCTTGATTTATTTCATTTTTTATTTTTATTTTTTGCTTTGTTTTGTTCTCATAAGAAATGCCTTAGTGATTGTTTCACATACCTGCCAAATAATTGTCTCAGTGATTTGCCCTTGGCTTCTCAAAGTCTGAATTAAACCAGATGTTAATTCCTGAAGAATTTGTTTGTCGTAGTTAAAACTATTTTAGGAATTTTTTTTAAATTTTTTATCCTGACTTTCCCATTCGATGCTCATTGCAGGCTTACGATGTTCATTCAGAATTGCTTATTTTTTTCTAAAGACAGACATACAAATAGGTACTTTATTGATCCATGGGAACACTTCTATTCAAACCTTCAATTTCATCCTTATATGCATGTGTGTGTGTGTGTGTGTGTGTGTGTGTGTGTGTGTGTGTGTGTGTGTGTGTGTGTGTGTGTGTGTGTGTGTGTTTGAAACATAAGAATTTCAGTATGTGATTGGTAAGAATTTCAGTATGTGATTTTAAAACAATTTAAAATCTTGTTTTAAATTGATTGCATGTTTTTAAAGTCTTATTTGGAACCAAATATTAAAATGTATAATTACTCAATTAGACTTTTGTCGAACACTGGCCTTTCTGTGTGGAGTTTGCATGTTCTCCCCGTGTCTGCGTGGGTTTTCTCCAGGTACTCCGGTTTCCTCCCACTCTCTAAAAACATGCCTGTTAGGTTGATTGACCGGTGCCAACTTGGCCCTAGGAATGAGTGGGTGTGTATGGTGGTGTATGTGTGTGGCCCTGCAACAGACTGGCGACCTGTTCAAGGTGTACACTGCCCGTCGCCTTGAATCAGCCGGGATGGGCTCCAGCACCCCCTGCAACCTCCGTAAGGAATTGATGGTTAAGAAGTTGACTGACTGACTGACTTTTGTTGAAGCCTGATTGAACAAAAGTATTTTAAAAAAGTGTATTTAAATAACTGGTTTCTATGCTTGCCAAATGAATAAATAACTGGCAAACTTGGTATTTACACCATATTTTTTTAAAAATGACTGATCTATAAATAAAATAAACGTAAAGAGCTTATTTACAAATGAATAAATACCTTTGAAAAAAATCCTGTCACGCTCAGAGCTGAAAATAATCTCAATTTAATTTGTTTCATGATGCCACTGGTAAAACAAAAAAATTCTCTATCTGAAGACAAAAACATTTAGTGTCCAAAAATTGCAGGAATCAAGAGCAATGAACCCAACCTGAACCATTACTTAGTTTCCAGTTAGAATTTTACTCATCTGAAATGTTCAGATGTTTGCTGTGAAACATCCACTGTCTAGTAGATGCTTTTGAATACAAATTCAAAAGCATTGAATTTAGATTAATCTGTTTCAAGTTTATTTTCTCCTGCAGTATATAAAGCCTGAGCATCTTGTTTAGTCAGTGCAAGATCAACGTTCTCTCTCAACATTCTTTTTTTAAGAAAAAAAAAGAAAGAAACCAAATATGTACTTTATACATGAATATTTCTTTTCCTTAACGAGAACAGTTGTACATCACAAACTATTAACAGCCCTTAGTTTGTACTTGTTTCTTGCTGCTGTTGTATGTACTGTTGCTAACGTATAAACCACAATTTAAAAAGAAGAAAAATTAAGGTGGCAGAAGTTCCTTTTTTATTCTTCTTTTATTTTGGGAATTTGAGATGGATTTTTTTTTATGAGGATGCAGTCCAAAAATCAGATGCTATATTGTTATTAAATCTGCCCCAGATAAATAGTGTGATGCTGTGGAATATTTGCACATTGCAGAGTTTAGTGACGTTTTATCTTTTTATTATGAATTGAGACAGTGTTTTCTTTCTTTTCATTTGCTTCAAGAATTTCCTGTGCAGACAGAGAGCTCTTATTGCAGTGCTGTGATTGATCATGAAAATATATTGAAGTAGGCATTAGAAGGGTTGGTTAAATATAGCTAGATGAATCTGTTTCTTCTATCATTCCAGCCATTTATACAATCAGGTTTAGACTCCCTAAATTTTGATTTTATTAGCCTCGATTAGTTCTGATTTCTCAGGATCTTGATTCTACTCTTAAGATAAAAATTACGCGGTCAAGTTATTCTTTATATCCATCTGAAATATAATGGAAGATTATGTTTTGAAGGGTGTTACAGTGGTTCACAGAAAAATTCAGACGTTGAAGTGCATACTAAAACCATCTTTCGAAACATCAAACTACTTTTTGGCATCAACATTAACCCATATGCAATCCTTACCTAAAATAACGTTTTAGTCATACTTTAAAAAAAAAACACATTATATACAGTATATGGATACTGCTTAGTCTCTGTCGAAGTCAAAATTGTATCAATGCCTGACAACTCCTATCCAAAGGCATTGGTAACCATAAAAGGTAGTTATTAAACAGTGGTAACTATACAAAACACACAGGTAACTACATAACTTTTCCTCAAGAGGGCAGCAAAGATCTGTAAATGAATTCCCCTCTGCCTGCTGAAGGTTTAAAAATTCAGAAAAAATATTTCTGAGCTTTCAGAGAAGACTGATTTAAAAGAAGATAAACTCAATATCAAAACATCTGCCTGTAAAGGTTGTTTTACAGTTTGTTCTTCATGTATTGGATGATTCTCAGAGGATCACAATTCCCACACAAGACTAGAAATAGATGGCTTCATATGCCAGGTTCTAATAGTTGACCAAAAAGTGTACCTGGGTCAGACACACAGAAGGACTAAGCCACACTTGAACCCTCAGCTTTCTTCCTTTCTGTGTAATTTCTTCTCATTGCTCTGATCTATGATCCTTTTTGAATATGTCCTCAACAGCCAATGCAGATAATGGCTTTGGTAATATTGCTGAACTACTAATGTTAAAAGTTTAATTGTGCATCACTTTATACACAAATATGTCTCCTAATTATTGCTAAATAGGTCTCTGTAAACTTGTCGCATTGAGCTATTTCACCATGCACTCGGGAAGCCACTGCACTTGTGAAGTCACTGCACAACAGCATCATGATAACTAACTGTAGTTGGAGAAAAAAAATCATACAATATTCCAGCTGATAAATGTAACAATGTGAATTTATTTCCAAAACCTTAATTTTTGTTACTAATCTCGATAAGGATGAAAAAAGGGAATGGGCAGTGTGTAACTTGCGTAGTTGGAAAATTTGTCCATGGACAAATTAATTTACAAGTTGACTTGATCTACGTTCCTACCCTCACTTATGGTCACCAGCTGTGGATCGTGGATACAAGCGACTGAAATGAGCTTCCTTCTTTGAGTGGCTGGTCTCTCACTCAAAGATTGGGTAAGGAGTTATGCCACCCGAGAAGAGCTCGGAGAAGAGCCACTCCACCTCCAGGTTGAGAGAAGCCAGATGGGGGGGGTTCGGGCATCTGGTCAAGATGCCTCCCAAGTGCCTCACTGGTGAGGTGTTTAGGGCACGTCCCACAGTGAGGAGACCAAGTGGCAAACCCCGGACCCGCTGGAGAAACCATGTCTCACAGCTGGCCAGGGTACAACTCAGGATCTTCCGGGTGAGCTGGAGGATGCAGCTGGAGTGAGAGAAGCCTGGGCTTCTCATCTGAGGCGTTTGCCCTCGCGACCCGGTCCTGAATAAGCGGAAAACAACGGAACAGAAATTGGAAAATAGAGATTATTCCAAACATTTAGAAGCACATAAAGTGTAGCACAAATAAAAGTTACAAACTCTCTGTAATGCAATTTTTTTTCTTAAGG
This sequence comes from Neostethus bicornis, assembly GCA_902685375.1. Classification (NCBI taxonomy): domain Eukaryota; kingdom Metazoa; phylum Chordata; class Actinopteri; order Atheriniformes; family Phallostethidae; genus Neostethus; species Neostethus bicornis. The sequence goes on from LR738543.1 coordinate 12,299,880, forward strand.
AACCAAAACTTTAGCTCTTTTAACAAAAAATTCTCAAGTTCTCATCCTAGAGGATGAGAAAACAAAGGTAAGTTTTACATAATAAACCATGAATCTCCTGTAAAACCTGAATGAACAGCATCCCAACATTGGTGGTAATACAAACGTTTTGCTCTTTTAGAAGCATTCTGCTCCACCCATTAATTTACCCACTTGGAAAGGAAACACTATTGTTCAAGACAGGAAACCAAGAGTAGTGAGTAAAAAAAAAAAAAAAGCAAAGAGGAAAATCATCTGAAAATGAGAAACTGAGATCGGGAACAAAAACAACAAGAGTATTCAATGTGTTTATGGTTCATTTCGGTTGTATTTGATTTAACCTTGTAATCAACATGTTTCATCAACTCATTAGCAGTCAAGTATTTTTATGTGGGTGTACAAATGGCAGACACAACGGGGAAGTGGCTCGCTCAGTTGTAGAAAGACATGCCATGGAAACTGAGCAAGAATCTTGGCCTGTCTCATTTGAACAATTGGTGCAAGAAGGATGTGTTACTCAGAATGTGGGTGGATGGTTTTGTGCTACAACATGCATGTCTTTGTGAGTTAAATAACACAAAGTACACTAGTAAAGAAAACAAAAGACTTACTGTAGATCAGTTGTAATGTTTAAAGTTGAAAACTTAAGTTTTAAGATTTGAAATCAACTTTAGATTAAACTAAAGAAATGCTGCAACAAGTTTAAGATGAATTCCAATTGATAACTGTACTGTAATGATGAGAAAAACGTGAAAGAACTTCATCAAAGGATTATATAAATATGTATATATATGTCACTGTTATCATTAAGCTCAAGCTCTTAAAGTGCACGTCACTTTGTTTCAAATGTAAAGAAAATTGTGCTTTTTGTTGTTGTTGTTTTATGCAGTACTATTTCTTGTGCAATATCTTTTATTTTTAATGCTGTCACTTTCAGTCCAAAAAAAATTGCGGTATTAAAAGTAACTATACTACTGTACATAACATTGTAATTACTGTAACTCATTTTTTCTTTGATAAAAACAAAAAAATACATTGTGGAATCAATTCAAATTCATTTTTAAAATCTTCTTTTCATCGTTGTTGTTATAAATACCTCACACAAAATCATTCACACCAGATGATGTGCAGCAATCTGCTTGCCTGAGTGGTAGCAGAGTGCGACACAGCCTCTAAATCCTCCCTCGCAGCTCCCTCCCTCCGTCTGTGTTTCTGCAGTATTCTCCTGTCCCAGGCAACTCTGCATCCTCCCGCCTGACCACTCATCAATAAGCTGTATTAACCCATCCCTAATCATACTGAGAGAGAGAGAGAGCGAGAGAGAGAGAGAGAGAGAGAGAGGAAGAGAGAGACCAAGGGCAGGGCATCCAGTCTAAGTGCATCATCACTGTGTTTGTATGACTGTGTGAGCTGAGGGAGTAAGAAGGAGGGGTGTATCCTAGCAGAGAGCATTTTCATGTTGTAGTAACCAACCACACACCGGCTGCCAGCCATTACTTCACTGCAGCAGCAACCAGCCCCTTGTACTTACAGAGCCAGACACACTAACCTGTCTGTCCCCTCCTCTTCTTGCTCACTCTCTGCATATTCAGCAGAGCTGCCCTCCTCTCCTCCTCATCACTTTGCCATTCCTGCGGCATTGCTCTTTTGCTTGAAGGGGACACTGGCCTGCTCCTCAGCCTCTGGTTCTGCATGACTGTCACAAAGGTAAGACCATGTTTAGATTTGGAAGTAATCTTTACACAATGCTGTGACTTAGAGTTGGATGTAAGGACAATTAGCATGTTTTTCTTGTTTGTGTTTTGGGCTGTGATAAGATTAATTTTGAATCATTAAGAAGAGTATGTTATCAAGATATTATTGTCTGAGGATGTGTGTTTTCACTTTTTTGTTACTGTCAGAATTCAATAGGACTAAAATCAGGTGTTTGGTCAATCTTTTCCAAACTACTGGCAGAAATTCAGTTTGTCATGTATAAATACTTATTTATACTGTGCTTTTAATACTTACTGACTTTCTAACTGTATATCACCCTATTCAACAAACTTATTTGATGTCAAGTCTGGGGAATGAAAACATCAATAACAATGAAAAAGTAGTGATGATAACAATGGTTCACCATTTGGATTGATTACAGTGATCAGTTGTTTAACTTCGACCAAGTCAAAGTTAAGTCTGCTCTGTTTTATTTTGTCATTGTATTATTTATTTTAACAAAGATTTTATCAGGCACTTCTCACTCTTTGATAGCTTGCTTTAGTGATATTGATTGTTTGCGGGGGGTTTTTGCAACTTTTTAAGACGTGAACTTTAAAATAAATTAAATACACTGGTTGTGTAATGTAGTAACATGGGAGTGTATCTGGTTTCTAACTGATTTTCTATAAGCTTTAGAATCCTAATCTCGCCCTCACACCCAGCATGTAGTCTCTATTGATACAAGTTATTCCAGTGTCATACAAACATTTTGTTTATGTGTATTTGCAGCCATGTGTGCAGGTCATCTGTGTTTGTGCACAACGTGCCACAGCAGGTTGAATCCTCTTAATCAATTAACAGAGAGAGAGAGAGAGAGAGAGAGAGAGAGGAAGACGCACAGACAGAGGAAACTGGCACACCTACTCCTGTGTGGAGAATTAACCTGGACTAAAATAGATGACCTACTGCAGACACAGGACAATGGCCTATTTCTCATACCTTTGGTTCCACACACCTGCAGTGACTGGTACTAAATTATGGTATTAAATAATAATAAAGCTTTATTAATAGGTTTCCATCACTGATAGACTTTTATAGAGAGAAAACTCCATTTTTCTGCCTGTATAAAAGATGGTGTGGGAGACATGTGTGCTGCGTAGGTGGATCCTCTCCACTACAAGAGCTGGAAGAGAGAAAGGTCAGATGCTCATGTGTTGGCAATGAGCCACAGCCCAAATCTGACAAAGCCTGTGGGCTCTGAAGACAACTCTGACATAAATTGCTTTGCCAGTACTTTAATTTTATCTTCAAATTTTGAATAGTAGGAAGAATAAAAACTAGCAATGATTTGTTTTATTTCAGTATCTTAAAAAAAGCAATGGTAGCACATTTCTCTGGCTGGTGTGGGAGATTAGGAGTGTTCAGGAGAGGCAGGGAGACGGTTAAGTGAGCTGCTTTCATGCTCTGCCTGCCAACAGCAGAAAAGTCACCTTGGGAAGGATGCAGGGCACAAGCTTCTGTGCTGACCGGGCTAAACAGCCATCTTCCCGTAACTCTCAGACATAGAGCGACAGTACTCTAGAGAAAAAGACCCTACAACACTAACTTAGCTTCAGATCAATCATCACTGTCGGACCCAACCTCTTATAGAATTTCATGGCAGGTAATTGCACTGAGATTATCCATAATGTCCTGCACAGTTGTTTCTTGCTGAGTCTGAGTCATCTGTGTGCTTTTGCACACAATGTGCAATATGAAGCACTAATGGGTTGCAAACCCAAGGAGCTATATGGAGCTCTAAATCTAGGAAAGACAAAACATATTAAAAGTTTTTTATCGTTCATAATGACACATTCATTTATTACAAATGCACCGTTTCTAATTGACAAACCACATTTACTTTTATTTTATGAAATCCCTTTTGTGATTTTTTTTACAAATCAAAATTTGTCTTTTTATTTTTAACATGATCGTCATTTATTACAAATGGCAAAGCTTTAAAAAAAAACAGTTAAAGCAGTTTTAGCATCATGGTCAAGAAAAAAAAAGATAGAATGTAATACCTCACAATCGAATGTCATTTTGGAACTACGGACTAACTGTGGGTTAATTACTTGAATATCGCAAATTATTGTTGTTTACCATCAGTGCTTTTTTGAGGATGAGTTTGTACGTAGTATTTTGCTTGCTCAAGTTTGGAAAATTTCTTTTCATACTCAGTTTTTTCTCTAATTACTTTTCAAATTATGTCATAACCAAAATGTTTACAAATAAAAAAGAGAACCAAGTACAGTGGAGTCACAATTTTTTTCAGAAACTCAATCTCTGTAGGTTTTGTTACGTTGCCTTCTAAACACAACATTGAGTATTACTAACCTTCAAGTTTGAAGCCACAAAGAGGTCAAACAAAAATATTTATCATGTCGCAAGTTAAATTTTACTGTAACTTCAGAGATTGTACCCATCATTCATTATTGTACCATTCATCTGTAATGTGATGAGGATTCCCCCGCAGATCTTATTGAAATAATAACTTCCCATAGCAGAGCAGAACAATACATTAGAAGATTCTTTATTAATCCCCTACTGGGTAAATTCAAGTGTGTCACTATGTGCTATATAATGTACGTAGACTTGTTGCGTAAAAAAAGAAAAAAATCTATTGTTTCATAAGAAGTGTGAGAATAAATAGGTCAGTGCATGTTTACATCTCAGGCCTTTTGATTTCAGCATTGGCCTTACTGACCTAAGTCAGCAAAGTCTGGATGTAAGCTCTTTAGCTTTTTAAGACTGACTCCTAAGTCCTCCAGCAAGAATTTGTTTGTGTCTGCAGGTTTATTCTGAAAATTGTGCCAGTTGAGAATACAGAAATACCCCTCGCCACGTTGTCAAGTCCTCTTAGAACATCCATTGCTGAATGTTTATGAGCAGATTTACTCAACGTGTAACAGGGGTTGATGCTGAGTAAACACTTAGATACATCATTTGAATCCAGTTACTGAATTCAAATGGTTGCAATTTCACAGCACACACACTTCAGTCTGCTGAAGTGTGTGTGCAGATTTGAATAGGAAGGACAAATGGGTAATACATAGTTTGATTATCAGCCCAGTTACAATACATGGCAGCTTTTTAGGACACAACATCAATTATTATGTTTATTCTGCTGCATTATGTAATATTTTGGAAAGAACGGTGGTGCAATGGTTAGCACAGTGCCCTCACTGCAAGACAGTTTGAGTCCAGGAGTGCAGGCAAGACTTAAAACACTGGTCTTTCTGTGTGGGGTTTACATGTTCTCTCCGCGTATGCGTCGATGTTCTCCGGGTACTCCGGTTTCCTCCCACTCTCCAAAAACATTTGTGATAGATTAATAGGCCGCTACAAAACTGCCTTTAGGAATGAGCGTGTGGATGGCGTGACCCCGCAACAGACTGGGGACCTGTTTGGGTGTATTCTGCATTTCATTTAAAATCAGCCAGGATGGGCTCTGGCACCCCCTGCGAGCCAATAGGGGATAAGTAGTTCAGAAGACAAAACAAAGGTTGAATTATAAACTGTTCACCTACTGCATTGAATCATTGTGAGCACTACTTTTAATTTTAGTTGAGACAAATGATGTAGTCTAGTCAATATTGTCAAGCAGAAAATTTACTGTCAGTCCACCCAAGTAGAAAGAAGATCTTAAAAATTTCTACTTTGTAAGGTTTCTAAATAGATTTAGAGATGTGTGAAGGAACATTGTTATCTAGATACTATTTCTATTGCTGCAAAGCAAATAAGTCTTGGTGCTGAAGCAGAAAACAACCAACATAGTGAGCACAACAGGAGCATCACATAAAATGATTGTTTCTAAATGTGGACATGATGTTCGCATCTGTTCAGAGATAATATGTTTGTATCTGTATGCATGAGCATGTGGACATGAGAAGGAGGACACAGATGTGAGTTGGCAGACACATTATGTGTGGGTGAGTAGATCATGCATTCTGCAGCTACATTGTAACAGGCTATTAGAAATGGCCCGATGCAATCTAGTTACATCTTTTTATTTGTACACAAAATGAGCAGTTGTGTTTTGCTGTTTAGTTGTGGATCAATGGCAAAGGAAAACTTTCTACATTCAAATGGTCTTTCATAAAAATAAAAAGAGGATAAAAGCATTGCAGTTGAATAACTAATCATTTTCTTTCCCTACATTAAAGTGCATAAAGGTCCAACCAAAGAGGATCCACTTAGAAAAATATCGATGCACTCTATTTCTGAAATTGATGGGCAAAGTTACCTTCCTGTCAGGTTTGGTTTGTCTCTCAATCTACTCTTCTTGATTTAGAAGCAAGACGGCTGATCTGATGTTTATGCAGGACAGCTAACCTCTTTAGCAGTCTGAGGTCATTCAGCTAAGTGACCTTTAGATTGTGTAAACACATATTTACATATTTAATCCAATTTCTTAGCCTTCACCAGATTGACCAAATGTTGTACAAAGTTTGATGGTGGTTTGCTGCCATGAAAACAGGAGTAGAGGCTGTGTGAGCTGTTTTTTTTTTTTTTTTTTTTTTTTTTTCAAAATTCTTCCATGATTAAAAGCTCCAGCTTGCAAGACGACCCTTTAAAGGGTCCAGTTGTTTTTTTGTGGGACACCACAAAAAGTGTAGTGTGCCAGGCCTGCTGAGGGGGAAGGGAAGGACGACAGAAAGACACTGAGTTGACTAAGACAGAGAGGGGGAGGGTTCAACTCCTTTTGTTCTTTTCAAGACAGCAACAGTTCTCCCCCAGTTAACACTTAAACGTGGTAATAAACTCTGTTTTCTAGTAGAAAACACACAAGCATGCACTCCTGAAACACAAGTTACCCTTCAGCTGGAGGTTTATATTAAACTACTGACGTGGATCCAATATAGTTAAAAGTAGCATTCCATGTGTTGAATGTGTTTGCAATTAAATATCTGCAAACACCCCAATTATGAGGAGGCCTACGCCGCTCTGATGTTAAGCTTACATTTGTGGTTGGAAAGATGTCTGAAAGTCATTTTCAAAGTGTTTACTACCCAGCTTCTGTTGTAAGCTGTGGGGCCATCAGAATCCTAACGGGATAAAATCACTAAAAATTTGTTTTGAAAAAAATTTTTTTTTTCTTGTCCAAGTGAGGTAGATCATTTGTACACACATATATGTACAAACAGGCACTTTCTATCATTTAAACTGTTTAAATTTTTTTCTTGAGGCACCTCACCCACAATAAATTTTAATGAAGTCTGATTTAGGTGGTTGGGATTTTGTCCAGTTTAGTGTTTACCCACACACACTTTTTTTCTGCTCTATTCTCTCTCAATGATATTTGCTAGCACATTAAGATGAGGTCGAAATTGCAAACCTAGCAACCAAAAACCTGCAAATCTCAGAGTAGTGAAATTATAAAAGAGCTTTGCAAATTAAAAAACAAAACAAAATCTATATTCAAGCTTTTTTGTTCATTTATATTCTCTCTCTCTCTCTTTTTAAAGAGGAGCTAAAAGATTAGACCCATGGGGAGTAAGTTGCATATGAGATGAGATTAAAAAGCGTGAGAAAAAAATAGGGGAAACAGCAAAATAGCTGTGAGAAAAGTATAGAAAAGCATTTAGAGCAGGAAGACATTCAGATCTGATGAGCTCATTGCCTGTCTGAAAGTTTTTTTCATCCGGACTGTGTGTGTGATAAAAACTATACTTTTCAAGTCTGTGATTTAAAAAAAAAAACAAAAAACTGAATGACATTTCCAAGAGTTGGGGAAACTTTTCTTTCCACCTGTCACTTTTTAAATCGGACCATACAGATCTTTTCACATAGGAAGCTGAAGACATTTCTGCCAAAATATCAATTAAATTTATTGTGGAAAGTGGACAAGTGGAATCTTTGTTGTTGCTTTTGTTGGATGAAAGTATTCCCTTTTAGAATTTTCCTTGGAAGCTGCTGGCATGAAAAAGGAGAAAATCATGGGAAATTATATCTGAATTGCATGAACATGAAGAAAGAGGAGAGAATGATCAGCATTTCCTTGAAAACCCACATCCCGTCCATATGTGTGTATATGTTTTTGAAAGTGTATTTGTGGAGAGTTCAGAGAGAACCGATCGTTTTCCTGTTGTTGGTTTTAAATAAAAGAAAACAAGTTCTGATTCAAATTTTAATTTGTCTAAAATATAGTCATTTCTAGTAAGGTGTGCAGTGAAACACATATTGGAAATGACTGGAAGAATAAAGGCAACACAAATGGCAAGGAAAAGGCCATTTTCACGTTTAAATGTTAATGGCGAAAAGATGGATCCATTATTAGCACATTGGATGTGATGTCCACATTACATTTTCATACACGATTAGTTTTCCTTTTCTTCTTAAGACAAACAAAATAGAAACACTTTCCCCTAAACAAAATCTGTGGGACAGTGCATCTGTTGTAGACAGAACAGTGATAGAAAAAAACTCAAATAATTGCAATTTTCAATTAACTGCACAATCAAAGTGATTTTAATTTTTTGTTTGTTTTGGCGTTTTTTGCTTTAAAAATTGCTTCTAAACCACCAAGCTTCTGATATGTACAAAAATTTCTAAAAAACACCCAAAACTTTTTGTTTATGTTTTATTACATCCAGGTTTAATATTGTTTAACTGTTAAACAATATGTGAACATACGTATGTTACACTTTATCATATCTAGCTTTTTATTATAATGCTATGCAATTTATCATACATTTCCATCTAGCAACTTTAAGCATGAAACTGAGCCCTTTGCTTGTATTTTTTGCAACATATTTTTTCTTCATTCCTTTATCTTCTAAATCAATTATCCCAGTTGGGGTCATGGGTCATCATATTTTTGTTATTTGATTTTGTGTATTCTTCAAAAATATGTCACTATAAAAGTTTTGCTTGTAATGCAAATTTTCTCTGAGCTACTTCCTGTGTTGGAACAATGAGAATTTTGTCTGTGCATTGTTGAGAATATATGAGTCATGTATGTTGAGTGGAGCAAAAGTGAGAGCACATTAATGATTCTACCACCCACACCATCTCTTGGGCACCTCAGGATCAGATTCAGCAACGTTTTTCTCCTACAGGCTCTAAACATATACATTAAAATGCATAAGCCTCAGCAACACCATAGTCAGGCATATTTTGTCTCTCATTTATTTTGCGGGTTAGATCTTCGCATTCTTTATTTTGAACATTTTTCAAATTAATTTACTTACTTCTGAACTGCAGAATGCCAACCACAAGAAGAGTCTGCAATCATAATGGTCACAGCAGATCATGTGGACATAAGTAGGTAAATCTAAAACAAGATAATCTATTTGTATTTTCTAGAATACAACCATTTTCCGGAAAAATGTTGTTTTTCAGAAAAATAGAACTCTTTTCATTTTAGAGGGTGAACTTTTTGGTCAGAAGAAAACATGGACTAAAATCTTGCCGATGCATGGTTTTCATTGACAAAATCCTTTCTCTGTGTGAGTTCTTGTTTACTGGCTCTAACCAGCTGAGAACCAGCTGTGTCTGCATCCCAGTGAGCAGCATCTTCACTGTGGGTGCTGACAGTAGCTGGAAAGATTTGCAGAGTCTATGCTAATGAGCCTGGTCACTTATTTATCCAGCTGCTTTGTAAAAAAATAAAAGAAGGATCATTTAAAACAGAAATAGGAAACAATACATGTAAGATTCTGATTAAGAAAAAGGGAGGTATGCACATGTACATTTACATACTGTAGATTGATACCACAGACAAATAGGTGGATGGGAAGACAGACTGACATGTAGTTTGATTCATAGATTACATACTAGACAGACATAACTTTATGGAATGAAAATTACTTGAGCTTCATGCCTTACGGTTTTTAGGAAATATGAATACCATCTCATTCAATCGCTCTGTTTAAATGCCCAGTTTTATAGAGCAGTCATAAACCTTTTAGCTGAATTGTTATTCGCAAGAGAAATGAATCAAATATGAATTACCATGTATAGTGGTTTCTTCATAATTTGAGTGTTGTCATGAGGTGGGGAAGTTGGAGACGTAGGACCCAGTTGCATAGCCAGTTTATTGTAGATAATCAGGGTTTAGGGCAGAGAGATAGACATGTGCAGTCTGGAAGCCATCCTGGGAAGGCTGGCACATCCTGGTCAGGTTTAAGGCAACCTGGGAAGGTTCAGCTGCAGCAGGCATGCAGAACAGCAGCACAGCAGAATGAGAAACTAGACATGGAGAGACACCACCATGGCTGCGGCAGGACCTCCACAGAGTCAACCAACAGATGTAAGGGACATGCAGGACAGCAGCAGGTGATCCGACACTGAAGGGGTGTACACCAGGGGTTAAGTACCATGGGGAAGATGAGACACAGCTGGAAACATCAGTGGGAGGCAATCGGGACCAGTTGTGATGAGTTAGGGCAGTGGGCCAGATTTGCAGTGAGGAAACGTTCCAGCTGAGAGGTGATGGGCAGGGGTTGGTTTTTAAGGCTTTCAGCATTTTATTTACAGTGTATCTACATGAAGGTTGCTAATCTCCAAAAGGTACTAGTCCTGGAAGAGAATGATGGCATACAGTAGTTTCAGGTCAATACCTGGCCCATCTCAGTAGGTCAATGAATGAATAACCTTTCACGTAGCCCTTATGCAACTCTGTGCCAAAGATTGATTTTGACTGACCCTGCATCAGCCAAGTTTCCAACCACGCTATGCCCCGATTATGAACCTTTCAAAGCTCTTCAATGGGCAGGTGCAAGCCAGCATGCTTTTGACCTCTTATCAATTAGGGCTTCAAAATGCTGCTTATTCCAGTGCGTTGCAACTCATTGTTGTCTTCTTCATTTCTTCTCTAAATCTATATCTACTAGCTATGTATATATATTTTGGAGACGGCTTTGTTGTGCTCAGCATATACAGTCGTGGTCAAAAGTTTACATACACTTGTAAAGAACATAATGTCATGGCTGTCTTGAGTTTCCAGTTATTTCAACAACTCTGATTTTTCTCTGATATAGTGATTGGAACAGATCCTTCTTTGTCACAAAAAACATTCATGAAGTTTGATTCTTTTATGACTTTATTATGGGTAAACTGAAAATGTGACGAAATCAGCTGGGTCAAAAATATACATACAGCGATGCTAATATTTGGTTACATGTCCTTTGGCCATTTTTACTTCAATTAGGCGCTTTTGGTAGCCATCCACAAGCTTCTGGCAAGTTTCTGGTTGAATCTTTGACCACTCCTCTTGACAGAATTGGTGCAGTACAGTTAAATTTGTTGGCTTTCTGACATAGACTTGTTTCTTCAGCATTATCCACATGTTCTCAATGGGATTTAAGTCAGGACTTTGGGAAGGCCATTCTAAAACCCTAATTCTAGCCTGATTTAGCCATTCCATTACCACTTTTGATGTGTGTTTGGGGTCATTGTCCTGTTGGAACACCCAACTGCGCCCAAGACCCAACCTTCGGGCTGATGACTTCAGGTTTTCTTGAAGAATTTGAAGGTAATCCTCCTTCTTCATTGTCCCATTGACTCTCTGTAAAGCACCAGTTCCATTGGCAGCAAAACAGGCCCACCGTGCTTGATGGTAGGCATGGTGTTCTTGGGGTTAAAGGCCTCACCTTTTCTCCTCCAAACATATTGCTGGGCATTGTGGCCAAACAGCTCAATTTTTGTTTCATCTGACCACAGAACTTTCCTCCAGAAGGTCTTATCTTTGTCCATGTGATCAGCAGCAAACTTTAGTCGAGCCTTAAGGTGCCGCTTTTGGAGCAAGGGCTTCCTTCTTGCACGGCAACCTCTCAGTCCATGGCGATGCAAAACACGCTTGACTGTGGACACTGACACCTGTGTTCCAGCAGCTTCTAATTCTTGGCAGATCTGCTTTTTGGTGCTCCTGGGTTGACTCTTCACCCTCCTGACCAGTTTTCTCTCAGCAGCAGGTGACAGCTTGCGTTTTCTTCCTGATCGTGGCAGTGACAAAACAGTGCCATGCACTTTATACTTACAAACAATTGTTTGGACTGTTGCTCTTGGAACCTGCAGCTGCTTTGAAATGGCTCCAAGTGACTTTCCTGACTTGTTCAAGTCAATGATTCTCTTTTTCAAATCTGTGCTGAGCTCCTTTGACTTTCACATTGTAGCGTTTGTGGGTGTTTTTATCCAATGAGCCCTTTTTAAATGGCCTCAGAGAAGTCACCAGCTGTAGTCACTCATAATCACTCACAAGAAGTTAAGAGGTCATGCTATGAAGCTCATGTCATTGACACAACTTTCTAAGTCTCCAAAATTGCTCATTCATGTTGCTGTATGTATATTTTTGAGCCAGCTGATTTCGTCACATTTTCAGTTTACCCATAATAAAGTCATAAAAGAATCAAACTTCATGAATGTTTTTTTGTGACAAAGAAGGATCTGTTCCAATCACTATATCAGAGAAAAATCAGAGTTGTTGAAATAACTGGAAACTCAAGACAGCCATGACATTATGTTCTTTACAAGTGTATGTAAACTTTTGACCACCACTGTATAATGCATCTTCTAGATGTGTCAAACATGTTTGTTGTGGAAAATGTAAACTATGAATATTTAAGTTGAGGTGACTTACAATTCCCTTTCTTGGAAAGACACAGGGCAGTTAAAATGAGTTGTAATCTTCACTATTGTTTTTCCAATTCTTGGTCATAAGAAGTTACAGTAAGTTGAAGGTAAATTCAGAAATGTAGCACCAAGGTTCAGGTCTCAGTTATTCAGCGGTCAAAAGTAAAAAAAAAACAACTCAGAATGACAGGCAAGAATCCCAAAAGGAATTTTTTATCCTGAAAGCTATTTGTTCTATTTTTCATTATAGTCAAACTACAATTGCTGTTAACACAAAGTCTTGATCCTATCAGAATTTCTCCAACATTGTAAAAGATGTGATTTGGAGTTGGCAGGACCAAACAGTGTACTATTGTCATAAAATGTTACCCATTTGTCTATTTTTCTGCTCAGCCATATGTAGGGTCATTTTAGAACTCGGTCGAGCTTCTGGCTGATTCTGAAAACATTCCCAGTCCATTACAGGACCTACACAAAGAAATAAACAATCTTAGCCAAGGCTTGATCCCCAAACCTTCCTGTAACTAAATGCGACATCCCGCAGTGCAGCTGGCCCATGGTCTCTTCCATCTTGTTTGTTGTGGCCAGGACTCCCTTCCTTTCTTTAGCTTTCTTGTGTATTTTAATCAAACCTCTCTTGAACTGTAACTGCTTCCTGATTTTATCATTGGCCACAGTTTCCTTACAATGACTGTTTATTAAAAACGAAACCACTAAACGTAACTGTACTAGATGTTGTATGAAGATAACTCTCTGACCTCAGACTGTTTGATGCATTCGATAGGTTTGATGTTCTGTATTTGCAGAGCGTGATGACAACACTATGATGTATGATTATACAATATACCAAATACAGTGAGCTTGCGTTTAACTTTGTCAGAGGTAATTCGGTTGGGATTAGAAAGGGTAGACAAAGTTTCAATTATTACATATCATCCCAAATTAGATGGCTGCCTTCATGGAGAAATGTGAAAATAGGTTTGACTTAAAGCTTGGCTTTTAAACTGGGACACATAAACCAATTTGCTGATTGATCAATGCAACAGACTGGAAAATATCTGGTGAAGATTAAACATATCGTCAGCCACTAAACAACACTTTATCATGTTAGCCACTGAATTATATTAAAACTGTAAAAATAATTTAAATGTATTTCTAAAGATCCCCACTGCACCCAGAATGACAAAACAGGTGGATGGGAAATGAGATAGTAATGTTTGTACTGTAGTCCTGTGAATGATTCTCCAGCCGAGCGTACCAACACAACAGTTTCTCTAAAATAGGTCAAATTCAAAACACATTAACCTTCACCCACATATGGGAATACTGTCATTTTAATGCAGCTTGACAAACTCAGACACAAATAAAGGTCATTTCTCCTGCCAATTTTTACGAGCTCTCTGAACCTCAGTTTGTTCTCCTTTGTTTTATTCTGACTTAAGATTTAAAAACAAGAGATTTTGAGTATTGTGAGACATTTCCTCAAATGTTAAGCTTTTATACATTTTGTTTGTATCCACTGCGTACCACAAAGGAGGCTGAAAAAAAACTCCCAAATTTTTGCTTGATTTTTCATTTTTGCATTTCCAAGCTACAACAATTTTTTTTCAATTATTGTTTCTTTGCCTATTTTTAAAGTTACAAAAACCAATTAGGAGTCATTCACCATACAAAAATATAGACTTTCCTTTCCCCGTCCATAAAACTTACAAAATTCCTGGACAAATTTGTCTTTTGTACTTTATAACTTTAGTCATTCACTAACATATTTCTTTTTATGTAAAATTAAACAGTCATATCTAACAGAATATCAAAATCTGTTGTACAAAGATCAGTAGAGTATTTTCTTCCTACCAATGTCTTTAAAAACTTTGGGACCACTTTTACATTACATCTCCCCTCATTCAAAACACTAAAAAAAAGTTTGATATGATAGAAACAAAGTGGTGGAACTGAGTCCAGTTCTGGAGTTGCATTGGTTCAATTGTTTTCTTCTTCAATAGACCTGAATTAAAGGAATGACTTATCAGATCTCTGCAGATCTCCATAGATGTGCATTAGTGTATTTTAATATTAAGTCCAGGTGTGTTAAAAAAAAAAAATACTTCAAAGAGGGTTTTTTTGGACTATAATTCTCCTGGACTTGACTTTACATCTGAACTGCTGATTTGGAACACATATTAATGTCCATCGTAGATGTGTACGTATATGAGTAATCCAGACTATTTCTTCTTATCTACAAGGATTCCTTTACTTTTGATATCAAACCATTTGCATCAATCATCACATCAGCTGTAACTCAGACCTTCATTTTTGATGTGACAGCAGATTGATGTATTCATTTATCTCCATTGGGAGCAGTAAAGTATTTTCTTTGGACCAAATCAACTTTAATTTCTAAAAAACATGGGAGTTTTGGAGTTTGGAAGTCAAATGAAAGTTGCCTTCAAAGTTCAATAGAGGAAATGTAAAAGTCCCAAACTATTTTGCTTTGCAAAAATATGTTTGTGGTGGACTTTGTTGTTTTGTAGATTACACCGTTTGAATTACGATGACTTTATGCACACTATTCTGTAATGTGACATTTGAAGATTAGTACATTCAGATTGTTTTGTGTGTTGTTTCATTCAGCCTTTTAATTTGGTCATTGGGGATGAGAAAATAATCTCATCATCTAAAATAGATCCACTACATCTTTTTAAAAAAAAAAAAAAAAGCACGAGGCCCTGGACTCGGAGCTCTGTTTCAATTGCTTCATTTGAAAAATTACTTGCAGGAATAATTTCACAGTTAACATTTGGACAATGATCGGTTATGCTGATATGGTTGAAAATATTATGTGGAAAACAGTTGTACAACATTGTGAGAAAATACAAAAAGGCACCCAACAAATAAACAGGGATAGTCCTAAAATCTCAACTTAGTCACTGATTAACCAATCCCAAGCAGTTTATGTGTTTTTACCATAATGTCTGATTCATTAAAAAAAAAAAGTCAAATCTGCTCTGCCATCTTCTAAGTCATAAGTTATTTGCAATGATTTGTGTATTTTCTCTTTCTTTTTAAAATTTAAATGCAGCTATAGAAATTTTATTTTGCATTAGTGTGCTGTCCCTTAAATCCACCGTCTGCAAAACCAGTAACATGAGCGTTGGTTGGTGTTTTTTTTTATCAAAATAACCATTTTTATATTGTTGCATTCTAGTTTTATTCAAGCAATTAACAAAATTTTATTGTTTGTTTATTCAAAATTTTATTTAACAAAAGAAACAGCAAAACTTACTTTTAATATAAATTCTAAAATAAAGAAGCAAAGATAATTTATCAAACAATACAGTTTACGTTCCTCTTGAATGGAGTTCAAGAGTTAATCAGTGTAAAGGAGGAATAGTATTTTTTTTTTTTTAATTGTTAAGAGTATTTCTTTTTATTGCACACAGTTTAAGCCCCTTCACTGAATATAAATGTGTGTGTGTTGCAGAGCAGGCAGGTGGTCTGACAGAGCAGAGTTAATCTCTGTCTGATGAGGACTGCCTCTGCTCCTCCTCTTTGTCTGCCTTTTCATCTCTTTAAATATTTCATCTTTGCTCATCAACCAGTCTACCCTTTAACATTACTTTTAAAGTCATATCCTGCTTTCTGTTTAACTTTAAGTGCCTTGGTTTTTTTCAGCATTTAATCCCATTTGTTTTTCCTAAACTGTGACTTAAACACCATTTTTTCCCAGCTTCCCTGTGGACATTTCCCTCACCTTGCCTCTACAACCCCCTCTGTCACTTTAGCTTTGAGGCCCAGCTTGCATCATTATGCTCCAAAAAGCATGTGGTTGAATCTCCTGAGGGAAAAGGAGACCCATGCACAGGAGAGATGATTAATTTAGACGTTCCTTCTGGTTTTTGGATGACTGACCTTTTAAGAGAAATGGGAAAAAAATGTGTCTGATTTGCAAAATGGATGACAAAAAGAACTTTGCATAAAAAAAATCTGAGTAATATAGTTCATAATTATTGTAAACGTAATATTTGTTACAATTCTGTTGATGGTGGTAAAAAAAATGCTTTCATCCTTAATGGTCTTACTGATCAAGTTCCAAGACACCTACTACTTTAATATTCTAAGTGCTTTTTCCTGTGCTTAGACGCTGCAGCTTTTCAAAAGGCTGATTTGGAGTTGCTATTAGCTGAGTTTCACGTGTCTCCTGTCATCAGCACGAACGTAAATCATCATAAAAACTTACTTCAAAGCCCTGACAAACCAGTTAATTATGTTACCGCCCTTGAGCAACAAGCTAATTTGTTGTTTTTGTACTTGTCAAAAGGAGATGAACAAACTGGGAGTGAACTTAAACAAAAATCAGACGTTAATCAGTGAAATATTAGGGATCCAGTGAGTCCGAGCAGCCCCTGACGGTTTCTTTTCAACTCAAAGAAATGAGTGAAGACTCAAATAAAAGATTACCTTTCCAACATTCTTGAATTGGCCATCTGGAAAATTCAACAAAACCCACATGGATCAATTCACTTTGCAGTGCTGGATCAGCTGTGTTCCATCTTTAATGTGCAGTCCACCAGTTACTGTTTGCAAACAGATGATGTGTTTTTTTTAATTGTTTAATGCATTAACCTTAATAGTAGAGCATTTTAAAAAAAACAATCTAAAATTATTCTTCTGTGGAAACTCTGGATGAGCTCTCTGCAGTGATTCTAACTACTTTTCATTGGCAGATTATTTTTTTCCACCTAACTTTCCTTATATTTCTGCAAGCTTCAACTTTCCAGGCTCATTAAAAGCGTTCAAACTTTAGGTTTTGTAGCCTTTTGTAACAAAGCCTATTGAATAGATTCCAAGTTTTGATCAAACAAATTTTATTTGGTCTTTAGGTTGTAATGGAACCATGGTCTTTTTTACATTTGTAAATGTACCCATTTGAAACTAATTGTAAATATTAAGTATTGGGTAGACTTAGAGGTAAGACTGTGCAAAAAAAAAAAAACACACACATTCTTTGAAAGAAATGCATTTACTTCTACAATTTGTTAGGATTTCAGAAATGTATATTATTGCAGTTAAAAACTCACAAATATGTTGGTTTTGTTCTTATAATCTTTAAATTGTGGCTTTTAATCATGATTCATCCTAATTTGAATATTTATACATTACATATACATATACTGGCAGTTCTTGTATCTCTATAGAAATATCTGAACTAAACTGCCAAAATACTAATCATGTGTTTGTTGAGTTTTTAAAAAGCATCTTGAAATAAAGAGACAGCTGTAAATGAAATATGTTCTGATCATGTAAAAGCTTATGTATGAGTATGTTTCCAGAGTGGGTTTTTTTGTTCCCTGAGATGAAACAAAGAGATAAAACTGATAAAACTCTGATTCAGGGAGGTCATGAAATGAGAATATGACATCAACTGTGAGTTGTGACTTTATATATGTACATGAAAAAGTCAAACTAATATTATAAAAAGAAATGTTGATCAATTATGCTATTTATCACATAATATTAAAACGTTCAAATCTCTTTCGCATTTGTAATCTGCAGCTTTACAGGAAACAAAGAGCTTTTTATAATAACCCATCATACATTCTCGTAGCAGCGGTAAAAATACTCTAACATTTCCAGCCAAACTGTGATACTTCCTGTGTGAGTCAGACAGTCGGCCAACTTCACACTGAGGGACATTTGATGAGTGGAGCCAGAAAGATCACTCCACTTTTGTGAAATCAAATTCTTGCAGAAAAGGCATTGAAAAGAGCGTAGAGCACCAACGGTGGAGAAAAAAGACAAAGAGCAGAACATGTATGGTGCACTCTTTGAGTGACAATACATGCAGTGCTGTGGATTTTTTCTTGGAATCAGTTGAATGTGAGCTTGGATGGTCGCACTTCCTCGTTTGGCAGCTACACTAAGAAAATCTTGATTGGAATAGTTTAACCCATTCATTTATAGTGCTACATGAATGGCCTTTTTTGGGATTCATAACTTGCCAGTGTTATGCTGTAAACTCTGCCGTATTTGTAGCTACAATGATGGAAAAACACATTTTCTTTATTTGAAAAATAAATTTTAAACTAAGAACATTTAGACAATTTGCAGGTGTTTGGTTGGTTATTTTGATGTTGTGCTCTTTTTTTCCCCATTTGGAAAGCATAGAAAGGTTTCAAAGCTTTTACAGACATGAAAACTCCCTAGCACCAAGGAGTAGGAGAATCTTGAGGCACATGAAAAAACTATAAACACTCTGCTCCCTGTAGTGCTCTGCCTCACAGCTATGACCGCTCCAGCAAATGCACACTTGCAAATCGACAGCACATGCATGAGAACATAGAGATGGAAATAAACACACATGTGAAACACATGCACAAACATAGAGTCAAGGGGCAAAGACAGAACTCCTCCTCAGAGAACCTGAAGGCTCTCCTTCAGATTTCAAACCCACAGATCATTATCAGGGGAGGCAATTTTGATCAAAACACCTGCTTCTGTTATTGTATCGACCCGACCAGGAGGTGTTTTAGACCATTTTTTATTTTGTAGTCCAAGTACTTTAGAGTGCTTGTGTGAGTTTTAGGAATTGGCTGCAATGGACATTTTGTATCTTCACAATTAGAAATGTATCAATGTTTAGTAGGAAATCTTGTTTCGTTTTGCTATTTTTATTTGCTGCTTTGCTCTGTACCCAATGAAGTCATAAATCTAAGCAGGAGTAAACACTTCACACCAACTATTGAATTAATTTCAGCTGTCTTTGACACCTCAGTAACACATTTCAAAGCAGAAACATCATAACTACAAAACACAAACCAAAAAAATGCATGTAGTAACATGGTTATGGAAAAACACGTCAGAGATCCTCTACTAAATGAAAAGCAATAGTTTTCTTTGAGGGAATAAATGCTTCCATATTCATAACAGAGTCATATTCCAGTTTAAACTTATTTCAGTTTCACCAGTATAGATCATTTTGAATTTCAAATCTGAAACAGGAACTTTTAAATAAATTAGGGTCTTATACAGTGTTGATGAAATATAACAACTGCCAACAAGGTTCACTTATGTGAATACTTTGTTGGACTATTTTTCCCTTTTCTTGATTTAAAAATAAAACAGGTAGGTTGAATCTTTGTCGAACAAAGCCCTCAGACTTGGGGAGTGTGGTATGGATGTGTACAAAGAGAAAAAAGTGTGAGGTCTGATAAACTATGAGGAATCCTGGGTATCAGCCAGGAAAGGGCCTTAGATGCCAAACAAGCAGTTGGTGATGGAGGAAAGAGGATGAATGGCTGCTACTCCAATGCTTCTACTCTGCCTGAGCCGGAGATTGAACTGCAAAAGAGATGTGGAGGATAGACAGAGTGGCAGGATGGGAAAGAGGGTTAAAAAGGAAGAGAGTGGGTGGAGGGGGGGACTGCTGGCCCTGCAGCTATCAGTTCTTGTAGGAGGAGAAGAGGGTGGGAAGAGTGAATTTAGAGAGGAGGGGGGAGAAAAACATGAGAGAAGGCAGAGCAGACGCAGACCGCCTGCTTGCATTCGAAAAGGAAGGAAGAGCAAAGATCCTGGCAACTCCTTTAGACAGAAGGGTGGATGTGTGCAGGGAGTGTCTGACTGAAGTGTCACTGTAAGGACCCTGAGAAGGTAAGTAAAGTTTAAAAAGCAACATTTGATGGTGGTAATCTTTTAGAAATTTGATTTCAAATAAAGTTATGCGGTGATAATATTTGAAAGCAGAAAGTGTTTCTTACTGGAGAAGGCCTCAGACTGGAGTCAGACTGACAACCTACAGGTTGTCAGATGAGTTGGATGCAAGCTCCTCTTTTTTCTTGGGCATTTGTATATCTGCATGTCTTCACTCATGATCTGTGTTTAAGTATCTGTGCTGCAAACCCTCGTGAGATAGGAAAGTCACGCTCAGGCAGAAATGCTCTCTGTGCCAGAAGCCAGTGACCAATGAATGAGCATCCTTGTAAAGACAGCTCAAAGCAGTCGTGTTTCCTCTGTCCGTCTCCTCCAAACGTCCCTCAGGCCACTTTCTGCTGCTCTTCTGTTCTTCATTAATCCTGTAACAAGCTGCTATTATACTGCTCATAAAAAACATAGCTTCAGAGCAGATGATGCACTGCTGACTGTGGAAACCAACATCTGCATGTTGTACACAATTTACATTCAAAGGGTGTAAAAGTGCAACTGTATTCTACTCATTCTTTGATCAGAGGTCATTTTTAATACATTTTTTAAAGCTTTGTGCATTTTTGTTTTTTAAAATTTGTTTTTGTCTATTTATGCTAACCATTGTGTCATGGAGACCACTGATGTGTGTACAAAGTTTTGCTGGACAGGTTTGCTCTACCAGTGGAAACACCTTGCCAGTGTGATATGATATGGATATCTCTCAATCCCAAATAGTGACCCAAAATGGAGTGACAAATGGTTTGTTTACCCACTCCTCACAGTTTTATCGATTTGGTCCATGATCACGTCTAAATGACAAAAGGATAAGATGATTTGTTTGAGTTTAAACACTGTTTTCTAATTGTTTCATCGGTTTCTTGTATACTTTCTCAATAATTCCCAACATAAGCTGAAAACATCAGAGCGTGGTTAAGCTGTGTTACTAACTTAGGGATTTTGGAGATTTAGGCCCTTTCTGAAAATTCTTTTCCTTAAAACACTCTTAAAAAATTAATCAACTTTTTCTGTCAGTTTTTTGTGTTATTATTTGGCTTTATGCAGACTACCATTAAAATGGAATATTCTTTAAGCTGCAGACAATGCTGCAGGCATCTATCCATGTGGAAAAAGTATTAAGAGAGTTTCTTGAGACGATTACTGTATATTCAAATTTGAGAACACTGAACGATAAAGTCAGGTTACAAAGGATTGTGACGGAAGTAAGAATTAACCTAAAAACAATCCAACGACACAGGAATCTCCTTTACAGCATTTCCCCTTTGATGCCCTTGTATCCTTAAATGGAAAAAAAAAAGTTTCTTTACCCTAATGCAAAAAAGCAGAAAAAATTTGCACCCATAAATTTTAACAGTCCAGTTGCTTACCAGTGTTGATCACATTATCTAGTTGTATGAATTTAATTTATACATGACAGTCATCACATGACATCAGAAGTGCAACTCTCCTCCTTCCCAATTTCTAATTGAATAATTAAATGCAACCGGCCACTGGTTGGAGCTGCTCTGGATTGTAGTCACTCATAAAAGCTAATCAAGAAGACCCATGGGCAAAAATGTTATAGAATACTATAGAATGCATGGTGCTCTCAAACAAAATTATATTTTTAGTTTAATTTAATATGAAATTTATTTGAAATTTATTTTATTGACACACAATGTCAGTGTCCGCATCTGCTTTTTGATTCAGTTGGCTACAAAATATGTTTAAATAAAAACTTTTTGATGTACCGGTCGTTATAGAAGCTGGTTGAAAGTACAATTGAGATTGATTAAAAGGACGACACTCTGAATCAATAGCTTTTGATTTTTAAAAAAAATCACGTAAACCAATGCA
Source organism: Neostethus bicornis (assembly GCA_902685375.1). Classification (NCBI taxonomy): domain Eukaryota; kingdom Metazoa; phylum Chordata; class Actinopteri; order Atheriniformes; family Phallostethidae; genus Neostethus; species Neostethus bicornis. The sequence goes on from LR738543.1 coordinate 12,321,744, forward strand.
ACAATCAGTTGGATCAAACTTTTAACTTCTGATGTAAAACTCAAGAGTTATAAGAATTTTTTTGCTTATTTATGGGTAACAAAACATCAGAATGGCTACATACTATAAGCTGCTGAAGTGAGGGAACAGAACCTCTTGTGTGATAGTTTATGCATTTCTCCAGTCTGATTATGAATTAGGAAACACAACAAGGGTACGGTCAGAGGATGTTTCTATTTGCATGCCAACACCACTCCCACCAGCACCTCCTTATCTGTGAAACAATACTCAATAGAGGATTGCCTGATGTCACTGCTGCCACTGATCAGACAAGAGTGATAAATCTTTTCTCCGCAGTTCTGCATCATTAATTTTCCTAAAAATATGTACTTAAACACATCCTGTTCCAGAAAACTGTTCAAAATGTCCGAGACATTCCCACAGCTTCTGTCTTCTGGAGTCAAAGGTCATCAGACAACCATGTCCTGCGGCTGTAGTCAGCTACTACCAAAAACTGAGAGCTCCAGAAGAGCATTCCTGTGGTGAACTATCTAACAAGAAAAAGAATCCCGAGTCAAACAAAACCCTCGTCTCCTTTGTTGTGTGTAGTAGCTGAACACAATGGAGGCTTTTCTTTTGTAAGGGAGGGATGTGTAACAGGAAACAGCAACACACAAAGGATGTCACAATCTGTTTTGTTTTCTTACAACTGAATTCAATTTTTCTCTGATTAGGATGATTTGTCTGTATCATTTCTTTTTCTGCTTGAAATATACACGCATCACTTGTTTCTGGATGATTTCCCACTATGCATGTGAGTGTGTGAGTGTTATCTTGTCAGCACAGATGGGAAAGCCCACCCTGTGACAGAGGGTGCAGAAGATGTGACTGTCAAATTGGGTCTGACTAATTCCTTTTTCTGATCTTAACTGTAAAAGAGGTGGTGCAAAAAATAAAAATGATTAGAAAAAATTCATCATTAATCATCATCGTCCTAAAATGAAAAAGAGCCATTAAAGCTTCCTTTATTACTAAACAACAGGACAGAGTCATTAAAAATATAAAAAAAACTACATCAGAATTGAGCAGTTTTCTTTCTATTTTTATTCACTTTTTATGTTTCATATATTCTCTCTTTCTTTCTTCCTCTCAGATGTCATGGCGTCCAACCTACCGAAGCTCCAAGTTTCGAAATGTTTATGGCAAAGTAGCCAACCGGGAGAACTGCTACGATGGCATTCCAATCACTAAAAATGTCCATGACAACCACTTCTGTGCTGTCAACTCGAAGTTCTTGGCCGTCGTCACCGAAAGTGCTGGAGGGGGTTCCTTTATTGTTCTACCCATCACACAGGTAACTTAAACTATGAATGCAGTATTTATTACCAATGCTGATGAAGGGCCACACCTTTATTTGCAGATTTCTATGGTCAGGTATTTACATATTTGCCTATTTTACTCTTAGACAATTTTATTTATTGGGGATATTACTTTTGTTTCCCAGAATTATGAGCACGCATTTTCTCCTTAGAATAAAATAAAATGTGTTTACTATTGTAAAACTGTAAAACTACTCATGGTGCATTAATGTGTTACACAGTGGTTGTTGGCTATGTGTGGTCGCTTTACGAGAGGCTGTGCCAAGGGGCTTAAAAAGCTCTTTGCTGCCAAATTGGGAGGAAAAAAATCTGTTATCTGACAACATTGCAGAAGTAGTTTGTGGTCTAAAGCAGCTTTTGCTGTATTTCAGTTACCTCATCAAGAGCTTGCTTCTACAGTTTGAAAAAAGACACCAGTAGCTGTTTGTGATTTCTGCTCTTACAAAGTGTATTTGAAATTTAGAGTAAAGGTCCTTTTATGGGATAATAATTCTTATATTCACACCCACTTTTCATCAATCCTAAGACAAAATAGCTTAAAAAAAGACAAGGTTTTTTTTTGTTGTTAAGGTTCAATTCAGGTCAACTTTAATTTATTAATCAAGATGAGATGGGACACAGATTATCTTTAGAGTTCTCAAAGTAGTGTCTCTCCCATACTTTTTTATGGGAGCTACAGTACTTAACTTAAAGTGAATCCACAAACTGTTTTGAACATGGCACATGCATCTATCAAGTTGCATGCATGTGCAATCTTGTTTGACCAGATTGGGATAAAAAGCCCTGTGTTGTGGTGACTCTAAAGACATTTCTAGCTGATTCCTTTTAATTAATTTGAAGCGTGGGTATGAGGTTTTTCCTTTTAGCTCAGTCTAAAATTTTACAGATTTTCTGTCACATTCCTAACTGGCATGTGACTCAGTGCACAAAGGGAAACTCTGGGCCAATATCACACCGAATCTTGGAAAAAGTTATAAATTCCTTTTTCTCAGTGTGGAACACCAATGGCCAACTATGGCCCCAGATATGCACAGTATAGAAGTGATTGTGACATCATTTAAGTCTGGAAAGTAGAATATTGGGACCAAAAGTTTTTAACATCTTTTTATTGAGGGCAGTGACTCAAACTTTATATTGTCATGGTTATGCTTTTTAAGAGGATATGGGCCATTGTTTGTCTTACTTTGCTATTAGACTAATTCAATATTAAATACAACCAGTAATCTCAGTCAAATCTAGTAAAGTCTTTAACTTCTTTAATTCCACTTTATGTCATTCAGTTTCACACTTTCCCAATACCTAAGGTATTGCATTTTTCTGCATTTCTTTGGGCTTCTGCTGACTCGACAAGTTCAGAATTTCCATTTATTATCTATAACAGGAGAACAGATGATGGCTGCAGATCCAGCTTTCTAAACAATAAATCAGAAAAACACATGTTAGACTTTAGGTATGAGGTAGAACATTGGATACGTTTATTGAGGCAACTTTGAACAAAGAGGTTTTGCGTAAAAAGAACAAAATAAATACAGTATTCATATGGCTGCGGCATTTCATTACTTTTTATTTCAAATTGAGTTGTTTGGGGGGGGGTTTGTTTGTTTATTGAAATTGCTTTTGTTAAAATTGTGTCTTTATAGTGCATTCACTAAAGAAAAGTGAGTAATGTTTGGCTGCGAATTAAAAGACACTGTGTGCTCTGCAGGACAAGCACAAGTCTGCATTGAGCTTAGCATGCAAAACCCCTGAGGACCAATCCAACACTGAATAAAAGGTGGTGTGTCAGGCTTTAATATGTTAAATGATCTTTGTGTTAAAATATAACAATATAAAAAATCTAAAACCCCTGATCCATTTGGGTACATCTTAACTTACAAGCACAAAAATAAGCTCCCACATCTGTGTTAGTTAAGTAAACACAGTCAGGCTGGGTTTGGCTACATTTGTGAAGCAGGCCTGTCTGACCTATTATGATGACAGGTGGCGAGACAGCCATATGTTCACCCACTGACAAAACCACAAGAGAGTGGACGACCAACCGCTGGTACCACCTGACACACAGACTGGCTCAGAAAACGAAACAAAAGGTCCACCGAACACCTCTGCACATTCTAAAAGCTACAAAATAAATCAAGGAGGGAATGGTGATTTAGATGTTGCTGTTAAAAATGTTGTATTTTAATAAATATGCTGCAGATATGCCAAATAAAATTTTTTGAAAGTATTTGTTTTCTAATGCAAAAATAAAATAAAAGGAAATGCACACTGTTAATAAATTCAAATTAAAAAATAGAATTTATCATTTTATTTCACAATATCATATTTCCACCTCTGATTGTTTGTTACTCGCTGTGGGACACTGTAAGCACAGTAGCAAGTAGGAACGCATGGTGCTAAAGATTTATTGGGGATTACAAGTCAGTAATGGTTAGTTGTAATCAGACGGCCTCTGGTGTATTGGAAATGTTAACCATGCAGCAGATGTGTGTCAATGTGTTCATCTGTGCCACCGGAAATAATGTCAGACTGTTGATTCCTGTCGGAAGTCAATCTATTGTTGTTTTTAGTCTTTTTATTTATAATTCTTATTGAAGAATCTTAAGATAATTCCATCTCTCATTACTAAATTGATTCTCTCAACCTCTCTCTACCTCTGCAAATCCCTACTGACATAATGTCTCTACAGCTAATTAGTTTCACCAAAAATAGGATCCCCAGAAGTGAATTTCAACAATGTTTTTAGGTCGTGGAAAAATTCTGCCCACATTGTGAGGTTTGGGAAATAAAAGAGATCAATGTGTCTTGTGTCAATACTGCTGGTATTTGTCTTGCAATACCTGGTTTTATACCAATTGTATGTTTTTATGTGAATGATGAACAATTTCAAATGGTTAGAAATAAACACAATTTTTGGGACAATTGTCTAATATTGGAATATAAAATCTATCTCAGTTAATTAGATCACTACATGGCCGAGTCACAGTTGCCCTTTTGTTACGATCCGTTTTAATTTTGTCATCTTTTGACTGGAGGGAATTTTAGTTTTTTTCTTTTCCTATGTCACCCAATAACTAACTGTTTACCGTTTGAACTGTGCTTGTTTTTGTAGGTATGTCTATTCTTTTTAGAAATTGTTCAAATTCAAAAATTGCTATGTGCAAACTGCTTCTTTCAGCTTCACAGTGGCAACATTTTACTTTTAATTTGATTTGTCGTTGTATATGTGACTGTATTCATCTGCTGCTGAAATAAACAAAAGGGCTATGTTTTCAGTTTGAAGCAAGAGTGATACAGATTAGCTTGGAAATGCATGCTCTCTTTATTTTAATAATGGATGTTTGTACCAGTCAATATATAATGCATTATCAGCAGTAGTGTGTCAGAACAGTCTGGGTTGATTTTCTAGGTTCACTGAGGATACCACGCACATACACAAACACTGTACTTTCCTGTACAACCTGATACAGCGGAATAAATCTCTGAGGAAACAGAAAAGAGGTCAGTGGACTGAAGAGGCATCAAACATTGTTGACGTCATAACAGAGTGTAGAAGCTGCAGGTTATTCCTCTATATGAGCCAGTGCCCCTCTGTGGACTCACTATGTTATTACAAAAAAGCAACTGATGTCCCTGCAGAAAAATAGCTATACTGTTTGTTAAAGGTTTATCAATGTCTTTATCCTGGTTATTTTCATCAATTTTCTTTTTTATTCGTACTGGTCTTCAACATGAACATTGATCCTCTTTATACCCATGTATTGCAAACTTATTTACAATCTGATGACAAGTTGTCCATTTTTTTTCTAAATTACAGGCTAAATGTCAATTACTGCACTCTTTTGATGTATTTTTAGTCGGGCCGACTCGACACTCGTCAGCCAAAAGTGTGTGGTCACCAAGGCAACGTACTAGACATAAAGTGGAACCCCTTCTTTGAAAACATTGTTGCCTCCTGCTCTGAGGACACCTCGGTGAGTGACCTTTCTTTTTATGTTAGTAATTTCTACCTTCATGACTTTGAAGGAATATCTTCAAAGTGATAGAGAAAATGTGGCTTTTTTATAATGATCATTGGACACTTGCTTGACATTTGAATTTAGCTGCTGCAGCTGCTACACAGCTGTCACAAAGCAGGGCTCAAAAACACCAAATAGAAAATGTGTGAGGCCTTTACAATTCTCTGTAAAAGATTTGCTTTTTCAGATTAAACATGAATCTTTACTCTCTTCATACATGACCTAAACAGAGTTTTCAAAGACAAATTTTTCAGCACACAGACAAGTAACATCAGAGTATTATGCTCAGCAAAACCATAGTGGCAGTGTGTTCTTAGTGCTTTCACTTGTTGAAGGATAATCTCATCTGTTCTAACACAGAATCTCAAACCATAGCTGTAATCCTTACTAATCCTAATGCAATGGGTTACATTGATAGTTTTGACTATTTTACATCAATTGAGTGTCCTTTATTTTGGAGAGCAGTGACCTTCTGATAAAGCCGTTCTCAAAGACCAAAGACCTTCTGATATCATATTTTGTTGTTTCTTTTTGTGTGGCAGGTTCGAGTATGGGAGATCCCAGAAGGAGGATTGAGACGCAACATGACAGAGGCGGTGCTGGAACTTTATGGTCACAGCAGACGGGTGGGTCTGATCGAGTGGCACCCCACAAGCAGCGGCATCCTCTTCAGTGCTGGCTATGACTACAAGGTACCACACCAATCATATCCAGTAAAACAAAGGAAATGCCACATCTATAATCTATACTACTTAATAAACCGTTCAGACAAACTACAGTTTATAAGACTGTTCATACTGCGGTCTAAAAGAAATGGTAAAAGCTGACATTTTGATTCAATTATTGATTACACCTCAACAACACACATTAAACAATCTCTCTATATGGTCAGATCCTGATCTGGAACCTGGAGATTGGAGAGCCAGTGAAAATGATCGACTGCCACACCGACGTCATCCTCAGCATGTCTTTCAACACAGACGGCAGCCTGTTGGCCACCAGTTGCAAAGACAAGAAGCTGCGGATCATCGAGCCACGTTCTGGGAGAGTCCTGCAGGTAGGAGGGACACTGTACCTGGGACCAATCTGCAACAATTTGATCTTCTTTTACAGGGTAATGTGAGAAGAAATTTGCATTGTTACAATTTTTAAGATTTTTAGATGAAACAACTGATGTTTAAGAAAGATATGAACTAGTTGCACAAAATGCAGCTTTTAAGTTTTTTTTTACTCACAAACATAAATAAATCATTTTAGGGCAGATTATAACCTTGCAATCAAATTTTAAAAGCCACTAGATTGTATCTAGTTTCTTCATTACATAAGACTTTGCATTTATTATCTAAACTTTCCTCCTGATTACACAGTTGGACAATTAACATAAAATGATGTCTCAATTTGCATAATAGAAGCCAAGAGTCTGTGAAATGCATTTCTTTGTCCTTGTCCTGTCTGTTTCTAGAATATTGAATAACACTGATACATGGAATGAATAAAAAAATTAACCCTGTTTTCACAGATGCATGTGTTTTCTACAAATTATGTTAAATGAAAATGATCAGACAAAAAAAAATAATTAAAAATGTTCATTCTCCAGAAAGATGCTTTTAAACAGATACATGTAGCTAGTTTTTACATCATTTTCATGCAGAACTTTTAAAGGCAATATTATGTTCTTAGATTTATTTATTCAATAATCCACATTTAAGACTTTTCACAATTAAGTTTTTGGGCTGTAAAATCCTACTTTGAAACTGTCTTCTGCTTCATCAGCAAGCCAGTTGCAAGAACCACCGTGTAAATCGAGTGGTTTTCCTGGGCAACCTAAAGCGGCTTCTCACCACAGGAGTCTCCTGCTGGAATACCCGGCAAATCGCTCTTTGGGATCAGGTCAGACAAAACAACCATATGGTTCCTACTCATAATGCTACAGCGGGTAAAGAAAGTTGTTGGGTAATTCCCTGTGTGGGTTTGCTGTTCCCAGGAGGATCTGGCCATGCCAATTGTGGAGGAGGACATAGACGGACTGTCAGGACTGCTGTTTCCTTTCTATGATGCTGATACACACATGCTGTACCTGGCAGGCAAAGTTAGTCAAAATTTATTAACAAATATGATAAATATTAAGATTAATTGACCTGGTTTAATTAACAAGTGTAAGATGAGTTAAGACTGCAAAGACAACATATTATGACTATGAATATAACATAACATGATGTGTTTGCAGGGAGATGGAAACATCCGTTACTTTGAGATTACCACAGAGAAGCCATACATCCAATATCTAATGGAGTTCCGCTCCCCAGCCCCTCAGAAAGGACTTGGTAAGATGAGCTTTTATCAACAGTATCTCATCTGTCCTGTGAGAACAACACAAAAGAAGCCCACAAAAATATTGTGTTATTAAGAGTTAAAATGAGCAAGTGAAGCATTTAGTAATGTACTCAATCTCCATGCTGAAACATCTAAAATGATTAATTGTGTAACAAAAAACAGCAAAAGTTCAAATGGAAACTTTTTTTTATAAAAAATTGGAAATTTTGTTTTTTGGGCAAAAATAAATTCTGCAAAGATTTACTAAATAAAATCTTTGATCGTATTAAACTGATTTAGTTCCCAACATGCTTCTATTTCTGTTTGTAGGAGTAATGCCAAAGCACGGACTGGATGTGGCGGCCTGCGAGGTGTTTCGCTTCTACAAACTCGTCACCCTGAAGGGATTGATTGAACCCATTTCTATGATTGTGCCAAGAAGAGTAAGTGGGTCTGATCATACTTTTTTCAGTCTTTTTTTCCAGCTTAAATTAGTTAAAAGATGCTAAGTACTCAACTTTCCCAATATGATGAAAAGTTAAAGTCATTTGTTTGAAATGAACTCAAGCACAATGTTGTGAATACCGGTAATCAAAAATTTGCTGAATATTTTAAATTGATTGTTTTTTATGTTCTGCTTTGGCAAAAAAAGAATATATTCAATATCATATAAAGTTTTTACTAGAGCTTTTGAAAAAGGGTGAGGAACCCTTTTACGATATACAAAAAAAGTTGCACTTTAAGGACAGTGACGTATATGCTACTTTTTACCACAGCACAATTATGGTAGATTTAATACACTGAAATAAAATGTTGTAAAGTATTTGTAAATGTGTTTACAGTCAGATACATACCAGGAAGACATCTATCCAATGACAGCAGGAACTGAACCTGCTCTGACAGCCACCGAGTGGTTGAACGGGATTGATAGAGGTACTGTGATCAATGTCCAGAAATCTTTTTGTTCATTTTTAGCTCTAATCTTCTTTCTATCACATCCACTTTACATTGTCCTGTAAATATGGGTTTTATTATTTCGTATGAGAATGGAGTTCAATTCAGATAACAAAGACAGTACATTTACGTTCATTCAAGTTTAGAATCTATCATCACATGAAGATCTCAGCTGTAACTTGTGTGGATTTGGACATTTAGTGAAAACTATTTGTGCTGTTTGGTTCAAACAGATCCTGTCCTGATGTCCCTGAAGGATGGTTATAACCGGCCAAACCAGTTAGTGTTCAAGGCCCCGGTGAAGGAAAAGAAGAGCGTAGTTGTCAATGGGATAGACCTGCTTGAAAATGTACCACCAAGGACAGAAAATGAGGTTTGTGAGTCAGTAGGTGCACATGTTTCTCACACACAACTTTAAAACCACCAACTAAAGACTCCTAAGATCTGAGCACATCATTTTGAAATGTGAACATTGTTATGTGTATCCACATGATTATCAACAATACATCTTTCTCAGTTCAACACTAGTTGGTCACCTTTATCAATCTGCGATTGATTTGATATTGAGGAAGACACAAGTATGGAGTATTGTTTGCTTTACAACAAATATCTAAGAATCTTCTATTATATGTTGATAAAAAGTTATGGTTTTGTTTGAAGCTACATAAAAAATAAAAAATCTACAAAAAAATCAGAAAAACAGCACTTTGTGCATTTATGCAACAGTTTGAATATGAGGTCTGGGAAAATCATCAATTTTACAATAAAAGTGTTACAATGTCAATGTGAAAACATGCATAAAGAATTAAAATAGTGAAATTAAATGCTTATGGTATCACTTTTGAGAAAATAGAAAACATAAGGCAAAAACTTATTGTATTATATTTTCAAAAAAATGTTTGTCTGTATTAATAATTTCAAATTCTTACTTACTCTATTTTTCTCTCCAATGTTTTAATTTTTTGTGAAATTAGTTTTGTGTAATCTTTTGGGTTTTTTTCCTCCAGCTCCTGCGAATGTTCTTCCGACAGCAGGATGAACTACGTCGACTGAAAGAGGAGCTGACCACAAAGGATGTGCGAATACGCCAACTGGAGCTGGAGCTCAACAACCTGAAGAACGTCAGTCCCAACAACGTTTGACCTCTAAATTTTCTGGACTGGCAAAGCTGCTTTTTTTGCCCCAAACCTGACCTCTGACAAGCTTCTGAGCCTCCTCTCACTATGCTTTTTTGATATCTGACATTGTATGATAGCTTCATTCCTGCTGCCAGGTATAGTGTAGACAACATAATAATTGTGAGAAAATGTCTTAACTGATGCAATAGCCTTGTAGTGATAGCTATAAAAATGCTGAGGCAGATCAGGGATTTTTATTTTAATGTGAGGTTGATGATTTGGCTGATTTGAGATCCATTTTGGTATTTTTTGTTTTTATACATAAATGTTTCTGATGTAGTGATTAGCCTGTAATCCAGCACTTAGTTGTACTAGCTCAGTTGTCCTTGTGGCAAAGCCTTGATCACTCAACAACAACAAAATCTGGTATTTTTGCTCCTGAAATGACTAAACCTATTCTCTTTTGTACATTAAGATAAAACCGGTGAATGCAAACATTATCACTGACTTCTATGTTCCTTCCTTAAAGCCTTAGACCCTGCTGCAGACCCACTTTGCTGCAAACTATGACATGATTTAAAAATGGACAAGCAGTAGTTTTGCAACTGACAAAATAGACTTTTGCAGACATAACTTATGTTTGTCACAAAGCTGCTTATCCCAAAACTTCTTCCTTCTCCTCAAATGTTGCCTGTAATTAAATGTCACAACACTGACACATAGGATAGCTCCCAAAAGCCATCTTTTCCTAAGAAGCATACACAGTTAAACTCAGTTTTGTTTTTTACTTTGTATTTTGATCGTAAATGAGACACGAAAGCACAGGATGGAGAGTTGAGTAAATTATTCAAATTTAGTCTTAAGGGAAGCTTTTCTGGCTGTTTTTAGGGCTAATGGTGAAAACCGAGGTGATGTATATTTGTTATTATTTATTTGCTACACTTTATATTTTTAGCTAATACCTTATATATTTGTTAATCCCTATGATTTTTGTATGAAATGGCTGCGCAAACGATGATTGTGATGCTTGATAGATCCTTTCGGATGTTTCTGGTTAAAATGCTGTAACAGTTTTTGTCAATCAGCATTTTTGATGGTATTAGTTCTTTCAATCCAACAACATAACTTTACATTTATTATGCAGTTATATTATTGCCTATTCATAACAGTGCAAATAATAGTAATAACCTTCTCTTTTTACTTCTAAACTAGGTATTTCTCTAACCAAAATGTGTTTGCCTTTAGGTATGTGATTCTGCTTTAAAGACTTCAGGTCATCTGCTTCCACAAGCAACATTGGTCAAATGTGATTTTGAAAAAGCTCCCATTTTACTATAAAATATTCTTTGCATTTTAACCATGATGAACCCGAGATTACACAATTGTCAAAGTTAATACTTCCAAATTACGGTATTTGAAAAAAAAAACTTTTTTGTGTCCTAACTTTTGGGAACTTGTTACATATTATGAAAGGGTCTGTAATAAAAGACAAGTGAAAGATTAACAAACAAGTGTTCATCACATCAAGAAATGTGACAGTTAAAGCTTCAGAAAAAGCCATGTGAACACTGTGAAGCCTTAGAAAAGCAAAAGTGTTCAAGATAAATGTATTTGTGTTTTCCAGGAGAAGCAAATCCTTGTGATGAAATATTACTGATAAAAACAGGAAGTGAGAATTTTGTCATATTTGGACCTAACATGAAGATGCAAAAAGCCCTCAATTAAACTGTTGACTGAAAGTGATGGAAACTTGACTTTTTCATCTTTAAAGTGTTTTTCTAGAGTTACACACCTTATTCATAAAGGTTTTGAGTGTTGACAATTACTATTGCTGTTGGCATTCATTTGTCTTTAGAGACAATGGAGTCTGCACCTGGATACTTATCTATTTGTGGAGCATCGGCTGTGGCTAATATGCCAATGTGAGAGATGCAACTCCTACCGCACTTGCTGCAGATGTGATATGCGATATGAGTCGTGGGAGGAGCAATGGCAGTCTGACTTTTTTGCTATTTCCAGGTTTTTGTGAACTCGCGCTGAATCTCTTCCTTCTCCTCAACCTGCTTGATACTAATTTTGACAGTCGCCTGCCACCTGTTGCTACCATTTTATAAAATTAGATTGAACCTTTTCACTTTAACATGTTAAAGAATGACCACACACTTTAGATATTTATATAAAAAGGATTTATTGAAGTGAATGGGAGGGAAGAATAAACAAAATTTGGCTGATGACAGTGGATTTAACAGAGCGAAGAAAAGAAAATCACGGAAGTAGGCCAATTTAACCATTGTGTGTACTTAAAACAAAAAAAGTCCAAATAACCGACTGTTCCAAGAGTTTACACTTTGAAACAATAAAATTTCCCAATGCACACATGTTGCGGTTGTACCCTTCATTTGTAGATAGTACTTATCAGTGCTAACATCACTAATTCAAACATCACCACCTGTGTAGGAAAGAAAAACAATAATGGCTTCTGATGCTGAAAATTTTCTCTTATGGAAAGATTATGCATACAAAGTTCAAATTCAAGAAATTTCACACTGCTTTTTTTTTTTTTTTAGATAAAGCAGCATTCATATTTAATATCTTATTACAATTCATAGTTTCACCTCAGTTGTCTGTTCAATGTCTGCCATCATCAAAGAGAATACAAAAAAATAGATTTGGTCATTATTTACAAGAACACGTAATTTCCGAACTATCAAAGCTGAAGGGTTGGAGAAGGAGGAGCAGCTTTGACAAGGGCAGACATTTTTTCTAAAGATTTAAAAATATGCCCTGTGAGGGTCACACTGTGCATGTACAGACAGGAAATTTCACGTCGGGACAGCAGAGTATCGGCAAATTGGCGACACTACAAACACATAAGTTACTTTTTTTGTTGGTTTTTATAAAGAAAAACATAAGTACAATGATGTAAAACAATAAGTTTAAGACGAGGAGAGAACAACCATACATGATATCCAGTAGTTGACTTTAAAATGTATTAGACATGCACTCTTTTATTTCCTTTTGATTTTGGAGGGAGGACTTAAAATACATGATTCATCAGAAACTGCTTTTACACAAGTGTGAGCAAACAAAAAAAAAGTTTTAACCTTGCTAATATTTCATATTACAAAACTGGTGTCCACCATTGGAGCATTAAAGGTAAAGAATTTGAACTTTTAAATTTTTGTCCAGATAACCTCGTCAAGCTGACTGGCCAATAACAAAAACCACTCCTACTGCGATATGAAACTGGGGCGAGGGTACGGGTAGGTTGAGGGAAGGGGATAAAGATACATGAGTAATTAGGGGAAGTGACTGAGAGATACAAGTTTAAAACAGTTCACACCTCAGAGCTAACAGAAGATTCTCAGTCGTCGTCATCTTCTTCCCCTTCTTCATCCAGTTCCCTTTTTCTCTTCTGACCCCGTTCTTCCTCTGGAAAGAAAAATACCTCACATTAAGGGACACAATCTAAAATGTTATGCATTGAGGGTGTGGAAAAACATCTTAAATGTTTCTATATACTTGTACTTTGCGTTCATCTCATAAAGTGAACAGCATGACGACCCATGTAGCTATTTTAGACAAGCAACATTTCCAAAACACCAAACTTATTCAACATCTCAACATGCAACGTAAACTCTACGAATAACCTAGGAGAACATTGAGTGAGAACAAAGTGCAGTATTTTAAAGCCAAATGCTGTATTACTGACCTTCATCATCTTCATCGTCAACCTCTCTGTCATTCAAGTCTTCCTCCTCTTCCTCCTTTGTGAAAAATAAAATGTTAGGATGATTACATCGGAATAAAATAGTATAAACTACAAAGTTTAAATTCTTTTTCACCCACTTCTCCACTCAATTCTTCCTCTTCTTCTTCATTCTCCTCTTCATCTTCCTCCCCATCATCATCCTCCTCGTCTCCAGGTGGTGCATCTTCATCGTATTCTTCCTCATCTGGTCAAAAAAATACATATGGTTAATAACCAGACATAGTCAAGATTTAATACCAAAGTTAAAAGAAACATGAACACAGTGACTACTAGATCTCAAACATACCATCTTCATCTTCCTCATCATCATCCAATCCCTCTGCATAGACTTCGCCATCTGAATCTGGTGCCTCTTTATCATCTTTGTCATAGCCGTCCAGGTATGTGAGTTGCGGTAATAGCTTGAAGACGTTGTCTCTGTATTCGTTCAGGTTTGTCACTTCACAGTTAAACAGATCTAGGCTTTTCAGGGCCCCCAGCTCTTTCTGAAAATATTTAAATAATAACATATTTAAACAAGGTTTGGCATGCAGTGGTAAAAATTATCTTATTGTGCTTCTAAGCATTACTTACCAGTGGTTCTATTGTGCTGAGGTCTTTAATCTTGTTGCCACTGAGGTTGAGATGTGTGAGGTTGGGGCACTTCTCTGCCAGAACTTCTAACCCACCAGAAATCCTGTTATCGCTGAGTTCAAGCTGTTGACCAATGAAACCATAAAATCTAACAAACACCTGCAAGCTAAACGTGTTTTGTCATTTTTGTAATTCATAAAAACAACACTCACCTTTTTGAGTTTTTTTAACTTCGGCAAGTGAGCCACCGTCGTCAGACCAACATTGATTGTGCTTAGAAACTCCAGCTCCTCAAACTCATCTGTTAGTCCCTCGATCTTTCCCTCATTTGAGCGACAGTTGTCTAGCACAAGTTCTTTGACCTGCAACACAATGCAATGCTTTACCCTCTAGAATGCCTGTTTTAGGCTAAAGTACAACTAGATATTCAACTTATAGGAAACAAATTTGATTCCTAAAATACAACATTTAGAACGTTAATTTTTCTGATTATCGCTCTTAAATTATTTGTTCATAAGGGCAAATAGTTAGTTTGAGAAAATAATAGAACAGATTAAATTTGGTTCTACTTCAAAGTGTAGCACATCTTAAATGCTGTAAAGTCTATTGAAAGTTGTTGGTAGTGTTTTTGTTCTATAAAGTGAACAAATTCAAGATGTCAGTATTGTGTAACAGTTAGCTTTTTCTAGTTAAAAAAAACAAAAACGTATTCAGTGTATTTTACCACTCATGTACAGGGAAAATGACTCTTTAGTTAATACAAAATACATGCAGCTTGTGTTGTGGCATGAGTGCACAATTAATTACGTTAAATAATTAAAATATGTTCTTCTTTATACTTAAATAGTTAAAATATGTTCTTCTTTATACTTAAATAGTTAAAATATGCTATTATTTATACTCTAACAGTAAGAATATACGGTTCTTTCAACTTAAACAGTGAATAAATACGGTTCTTTCAACTTAAACAGTGAATAAATACGGTTCTTTCAACTTAAACAGTGAATAAATACGGTTCTTTCAACTTAAACAGTGAATAAATACTGTTCTTTTAACTTAAACAGTGAATAAATACTGTTCTTTTAACTTAAACAGTGAATAAATACTGTTCTTTTAACTAAAACAGTGAATAAATACTGTTCTTTTAACTTAAACAGTGAATAAATACGGTTCTTTCAACTTAAACAGTGAATAAATACGGTTCTTTCAACTTAAACAGTGAATAAATACGGTTCTTTTAACTTAAACAGTGAATAAATACTGTTCTTTTAACTTAAACAGTGAATAAATACTGTTCTTTTAACTTAAACAGTGAATAAATACTGTTCTTCACACATGAACAGTAAAAACAAAACTGTCCTTCATCATCAAAGCTGAGCACTTTAATCACGTTTAACCGCCGTAAATATCGCGATACTTTGACTCACCTTTCATTACGTAAATATGACATTTAGATTGTTTTTTGAGGCAAAAAGACCCCTGAATCAACTCTCTACGTGGTTCATTAGGAAGTTATCGTGTTAAAATGCAATAAGGAACGCATGTGAGCTTTGTTTGTAGCTTGTACGCACATTACTGGAAACAAGTCGGCGGCAAACAGACTACGAGTCGTGCACAGGGTCATTTGTGAGTAGGAGGGGCCGCTAAAGCCGATTAGATAGCTGCCAGGCAAAGCTTTCATTGTTACTTGGGCTAAACAGTCGCCGAATGGACTGATGACGAACTATACTTCTTCAAAGAAGAAGGTATGATGAAATGTTCGTCGTTTGTGTCGAATGAACGGAGTTTCGCTGGATTTCCAAGTGCCTTTGTTTGTCAGTAAAATGGCGGCTTGTCCTAGTTCTAGAAAACTGGAGCAGCAACGCGGTTCACCCATTTGTTTTCATTATGACTGGATTCCCCCCTGAAATCCAGCGACAAATCAGACATGATTATAAGAAGAAAAAAAGCACCCACGCGGGTTTTAAGAACCAGGGTGTTTATTTCATCCCTTCGTGGTATAGTTGCTAAGATTTGGTAGAAACGGCGTTTTTATTTGTGCGCACTGAGCAGGAGCTGCAGCCTCATCAATTTAAGCGCTTCTGTCTTTGCATGTACTTCCTGCTGAAATTCCACCGTATTTTAACGCACTTTGAGCCTTACGTACAAGTTACACGTATAAGATCATAATTTAAAGGTTTGCTCTTTATGCATCATTGAAAATGTTCATTGTAGCTTCCGCATCTTCTACCCGCCAAGTGAGGGAATAAAGCAGTGAAAGCTCACAGATCGTACACCTCACCCGAGAAAGCATGTTCTTAATAAGCAGGCTTTAAACGCTCAAAAGCGACCGAATATGAAAAGTTACAAATATGGCTTCTCATGCTGCTAGCCTTGTTTATACCGCTGGCATTAAAAAATGTGCATTTTCAAACTGCACACCAAAAGCTTGCAGTTTCCTAAAAGTTTAAGCAGCTGATTCTCAGCACTGGTCAGCTGTAAATAGATCTCCAAGCAACAATGTAACCGTACGTCTGCATCATCTTTTAACTTGAGGAAACTTTGGATCCCCCACGCCAAGACATCACACGGAATATTCTCCATTAGCAGAGAGTCAAGCATCAGAACGAAATAAGAGGCTAAACTTACATCTGAAGGAGTGCGATTCCGCAACTCTAGATGAATTCTTTTCTTCATGTCCATCTTGGATCAGCAAAGCCGCGAAATAATACAGACTTTTAATAATTACTGCAAATGTAACTAGCACCTCCAAAGCAGACTGCTGTTGTTCATTCAAACTTGATCCGCTCGGAGGGCGGGAGCACGTTTCACGATTGTCGTCACCGTCATCCAATGGGGTGAGCCAAATAAAGAGGGAACGGATTTACAGACAGGACATCCAATCAAACAGCTCCTCTAAGACTGGGTGGGGTTTTGTTGTGGATGTTTGGTTGTTTTGTTCCTTAAGTTTACATGGAAATAATGTGAAGCATGTTGATTTAATATCAACCCTGTTTAAAATCTATGATTTTCTTCAATCTAGAAAAATAAGTTCACATCATTTTTGTTCAACCAATTTTTACATATGATTTGGACTGATTAGAACTGTTTTTAATGGAATCTATTTCTATGACTGTGTTTTTATCTGATTAAACTGATATAACAATAAAGATATCTTCTGTTGTTTTTTTTCCCCTAAATAGCACAATCTGTTGCCTTCACACACACACTAATACAACACTATTCAACCCTTGTAGTAACACAAACACACTCAATTCTGTGTATTTAGAATGAGATGTTTATGTATATGTTTATATACTTTGTAGGTAGATGCTTAAAAAAAATTTCTACACACTATCATTTAAAGAAAAGTCATATCAAAATTTTGCTTACAAAATCTGATAAAACATTTAAACAAAAGTTTATTGTTCTCTTTAGTTGTGTACTAAGTCTGCAATTTGCAAACATCAGCATGAAGAAAGGTTGAGGTCAGAAACATCAACTGCTGTGACCTGTTCCAAGCATGACAGAAGTCAGGCAGGGTACACCCTCAATAAGTCACTGGTTTGTTGCAGAGACAGACAATGCACACACAATCAGAGGAATTTTGAAGCTGAAATGCAATGCTATGTAAAACATATGCATAACTGCATTTGACATTTTAAATGGTTTTAATCACGTAAACTTTACACTTGCAACAATAAAAAGTAAACAAAAACAAAACAGAATCAAAAACACCTAAAAAAAAAGCTCAAAGGTAAATAAGAAAAAAAAATATTTATGAACGGGAGAAATAGTTTTTATTTTCAAGGAATCTAAAGACAATTAGAAAATAAATTAATGTTAATTAGATATAAGTTTTGTGTTTTAGATTTTAAAAAGCACATTCTACTGTCATTTATCAACAAGTTAGACTGTGTCTACACACACCCATTTAGTGAATCTACCCTGAATAATATGCATGTAGCAGATTAGTAAAAACAGCTAGTTTCCTGATCATGGTTCATTTTACAAACTGCTTATTCATTAGTGGTAGTGATGTTGCTGGAGTCCATCCTGGTAAGTTAACAGGTGAGAGACAATGTACATCACATACAGATCAGTCTTTAAGACAGATGAATTAATTAAATTTACATCAATATAAAAATGTAGTTTTATCAAGTCTGAATTTCTTCATTTTTAATTGTCAGGGACATACTGTATCAAATTAGAGTTCATTTGATAAAAAAAAACTGTTAGAGTCCCTACAGCCATGTTCATACCAATTGTGCCTATCAGAGTTTTAACAATTTCTTGAAAAATGTTATAATTTCCAGCTATCTATCAAATATCTAAACTACAATATATGATTTCAGAAAAAGCTGAAGACCATCCTAGCTAATTTCAGGCAAAAGTCAGGGTACACTTTAGGCAGGTCAGTACTAGAAGGTTGGATAGAAACCAGAATACACAGAAAAAAAAACAATGCATACATCGGGAGAACATGCACTGTATGTATGTAAATTGAAGTATACTTTACACATCTACTAAATACACACATTGAAAAATAAAGAATTATTTAGCATCAAAGTCTCAAGTTAGAGCTAAGACATGCAACCTCAGTGGACATGTTATAATAAAAAATGTTTCAGAGCGAATGTAAAACAGCACTGCAATTATAGTTGTTACAATGATTGTTGCGTGAAGCAATGTAGATGCATTTACCAAAGATAGTAGACTGTTTAGCTTTTCAGAAGTTTTTAATCCTGTGAACAATGTGATTGTAGAATTTTTATGTTTTCATTCAAAAGGAATAGGTGTCAAAATCTGAGGCATACATAATGGTATATATAGTATATGCAATATAAATGATGCTTACTTAGAGTCAGATCAACATGAACCACCTGAAACACAGTTCCTAGAAATGAGAAACAGATGCCACATTGCTTGTCTTTAGTCACAAGAGACAATTCATTACCATCTCACATGAAACCTGAAGGTAAAGAACTCAATAACTATTCAGTGGTCTGAAGTCAATTTTCTAAATGAAAGTAAATGGTACGTTTTCTTGAAAATCATGTTTTCATTGTGCAAAGGAAGAGCAGACAGGCCTAGAATCCACATTGTATGTGGTCAAGTGTATTATTACTACAGTCAGTGATTATTTGGTTTGCCATCTCCTCTGCTTTTTGTATTTCCACAATGTGTCCTCTAGTCCACAGTCGGCCATTTACTAGCAAAATTTTGGATGACTCAATTCCCAGTCTGCAAGTAAGCTGCATACACTATAAATGAAGCAGATTTAGTGCCTTGCAACATAACTTATGTCACCAAAAGCTGCTTCGATGACCATAGTCTTACTGAGCTCAAGTGAAAGCACACTTCCACAAACTGAACATCATCGAGAATCTCTACCTTGTTAGAAATCTGAACCTTTATCACTCCAAATCAATACCACAGAATAAATATTTTCTTTTCGAATGTATTTATTAATTTATGCAATAGAAAGGCCTTGCCAGTAATTGTGTACATGGATTTGGACGACTCTGGTTAAATATCCTCTATTCAATTTCAATTTTATTTGTACAGCCCAAAATCACAGAATTTATGTTTCTATGTACGTTGTTCAAAAATTAATTAGTAAAAATGTTCAAATTTGAAGGATAGTGGGTAATTTTTTTTTTCATAATACCACAAGTTTTCTAGAAACATCAATTCGCTCACAACTGTTTTCAAATAATAGCCCAAAAAGGCTAAACATTACAACATTTTTTTTTAAATAAAAAGGAAGGGCAGCCGACTGATTCAAGGCAAGGGGCAGGGTACACCTCGAACAGGTCGCCAGTCTGTCGTGGGGCCACACACATACAACCATACACACACACACACACACACACACACACACTTATTACAAGGTGCAATTTGGCACCGGCCAATCAACCTAGCATTCATGTCTTTGAAGGGTGGGAGGAAACCTGAGTACCCGGAGAAAACCCACGCAGACACGGGGAGAACATGGAAACTCCACATGGTTTCCTGTTAGAATGTAATGTATTTATTAAATGTTCTTTTTCTTTTTAATATTTAAGTTCTTTTTGAGCTTTCCCTACTTTTTAAATTTGTGGAAAGATGGAATGTACTTTTTTTTTCTGGAAATCAATGCACATCTAATACCCAGTGGCTTCGTGATGATATTTCACAACCTTGAAAACTTCACTCATTTTAACATGTTTTTTGAAATAACCAGATTGCAAATGCAAGCAGCCAAAATGAGCTCCCTATTCAGAGTAGAAAGGCTTTTCTTTAAAGATAAGGTGAAGAGGACAGTTTTCTCAGTTTAGATTTGCTGCTCCATCCCATATAAGAGTCAAATGAAGTGGTTGGGACATCTTGGTCAGGATGCTTCCTAGATTTGTGAGGATTTAAAATTGCTGGAACACAGAGCAGACAGAGATGTGCTGAGGCAATGCACAAAATTTATTCTGCAGAGTTGAGGAAAGACGTTGATTTAACCCAGAGGTGTCTAACTCCGGTCCTGGAGGCCTGATGACCTGAAGGTGTTTCATGTGTTCTTTCATGTACACACCGGATCCAGGATATTGAGTCATTATGCCAAATCTTATTGACTGTAGATTTCACTTTATGTGCGTCAAATGTATTCAACCAGGAACATGTGGAAAACCTCCAGGATAAAGGCCCTCCCAGATCGAATTTGGAAAACCGGTGGAATTTGACTTGGTGCCCCCTAGATTGGAACGGCAGCAGATCAGACGGACTTTGAGTGACATGACAAAAAAACTCCCACATTTGTCAAGTATAGATAAATACTAATTCTTAAAGTTTTTGAGCTGGTGCAGTTGACCAGCTGAGCCTCTCTGGAAAGCACATTTTTTATCAGGAAAGATTTTGTAGACAAAGTCAGAAAGGCCAGACTGAGATGGTTTGGACATGTACAGAGGAAAGAGAGAGAGTACATCAGAAGAAGGATGCCGGAACAGGAACCACCAGGACTGGAGGAAGACCAAAGAGGAAGTTCATGGATGCAGTGAAGGAAGATGGGAAGATAGTTGGCGTGACCGAAGAGGATCCAGCAGATAGGCTTAGATGGAAGAAACTGACTTGCTGTTTCTTCCAGCTGAAGGGAAATGCCAAAAGAAGAAACAAAGACTTGAAGTAAAACCCAAAAACACCACATGAGGGAGACAAACACAAGAAAAGACAAAGGAGAAAACACAAGCCTATCAGGGCCTGGATAACTACAGAACACCTTCATGATCAGATGTTCCAGCCATATCCTAAAAAGTTGCCATAGGTAAGACCTAGGATGTGTTAATCCTTCATTCCTGAGGTATTCCAAGAATTCCCTCTCGATGAGCAGTGAAAAAAAATGCTGTAAAAAGGAGAGATTTACATGAGGAAAAACTCTGGAGTTTTTGTGGTTTTTTTTTTTTGGTCAAACATCTCTTTAACCAAAACCTTTGACACTTTTGGCAGACTCTCTACTTGATTTTTTTTGTTTTGCTGAAATTCTCTATCATTTTTGCAGTTTAATCCTGTTTGAGTTGTAAATTTGACCTGCTAAAGTAAGTCACAGGAAATATGAACTCTGCAGCTTTGTGTCCTACAAAACCAAGACGATATAATATTTAGTTTTGGTTGGTTGGCTTTTGCTGCATTTTATATTTTTGTTACTTGTGTCCAAAGTTCAAAGCAGGTTTGCTTAAAAGTTTGCTTGAAAACAAAGTATTAAGTGTGTTTCAAACCCTTTTAAAATTTAGGTTGAGTTTGAATTATTGTTTAAATGCATTACATCATGAGGGCTTTTTATATGTATTTCCAAAAACACAACACAGTTTGCACTAGTGACAACTTTCTTTGCAACATTTTAGACTGCTTTTATTATTTCTTTCATATCTTCAACAGGTGTGTTAACTTGTGTATACGTAAAACAGATTTTAAATACGTATAAATGTGTCTCTTATAGTTTCTCTGGAATTTCACCTCATTCTAGAGATCACTAAAATATTACAAAGTTGACCTCTTTCTGTAAAAATTGCTCGTAAAAAGAAATGGTGTGTTAACATAAACAGTATTGGTTCAAGAAGTAATATTAAAGTAGCAATGAAGAGTGAGAAGTAATAATAAAATACAGATGCATCTCCTGTTATAATATTTAAATCAGAAGGATCTGAATGAAAAGAATAAGAGAAATTCTAGTTTGAAAATGTGCTTGCAACTCTATTTTTGTTCCACCAGAGGACAGTACTTTTCTGACTCAAACAGCATCCGATGCCATGAAAGTAATCTGATTAGTCTTACTTTTCATTGCTCATGAATTAAACAAAGAAATGTATTCAGAGATCAAGACATGTTAGATTAATTGTTCTCATCAGGTGCTATTCTCTGTTTAAATTCCTTCCAATTCTTTTAATAAAAATACACATTTCAATCACAACTATAAAACTTTAAACGGATTCTTTTATATTTGTGCAACAATGTAAACTAAGATAAAACAGTGTCCTGTTCACTTTATAGATTTTCTAGCTCTTTAGACCAACAATAACTGTTGGATTTAGCTTTGAATCTTTCCCTTTTGTACAATTCTTGGATGCAAGTTTTAAATTAAAATTACTGGCAGATGTGTTTTATTGTGTGCTAAGTCAAAGCAGCTGTAGAATGCTCCAAAACATCATCTCCAACCAGAAGGAAACTTGAACAATTTTTTTTTATACTGTATCTTGTTATGGACTTCTGAGGCAAACCTTTTAATGTTAAAATATTCTAAACTAACACTGGACACATTCACACACATTGTAAATCTTTAAATTGTCATTTAGAAAGTAGTTCAAAGTGTGATCATATGAAAGATGTGTTAGTACTGCCAGCTCTGCAACTCTTCATGTAAACTAGGCAAGTGTTGAGTTCTGCTTTAGTCTTTTCTGGCTTCTTTCTGGTTGGAAATACTTGCCACTGAAAATAAGAAGATGAAAGGATTGACAGTCACAGGGCCAGTAATTTATATTTACCATTAAAAAAAAGATAAGCTGATGTTTCTTAATGCTCCAAAGATAGCAGTTTACTAATACCATTCATTTTTCCTACTGAATTTTCCAATTAGGGTCAAACAGTTTAATCGTCAATGTACAGTATATTTACAAGTCCAACCAATGAAGGCAGATTTAAGTAATATAGCTTTAAAAAATTAAAACTTTACCTTTTTAATGTAATTACAAATGTTGTGAAATGCAAAATTTTAAATTAAAACAAATCATAAAAAGCTCACAAACTAGTTTTTGCAGGATGCACAAATTCAAGCAGTTGAGAGTGACAACATTTTTTTTTGTCTGTAGATAAAACTGGTCAATTTTCCAAAAAGCAAAAGTAAATCCTGCTATAAACTACTTGTAATTGTATTGCAAAATATAGAGCAAGCTTGTTATTGTGTAAGAGGCCAGATGTTTGACCATTTTGGCAGAATTTGGTTTTTGGTTTCAGAGCATGAACCCAACAAACAAAGAACTAATTACTCCTGAATCTGGGTGACTTATTGGTCTTTTTTCTTTGCATACCTTTCTGTGAAACATCAGCTGTTTGGATTAGATCAAATTTTCTTGTACAGATTGGTGATGTGGAAAATTGATTGTGAATCAGCTTAATTAAGTATCACCATTTAGAATATAATTAGGTTAAAAACGGTCTAATATGACGCTGAAACAAAGTGACATAAAATGTACTAATAGAGAAATCTTACTTGGGAAAAGAAAACTTTTTTCAGTTTCCTTCCATGTTCAAAAATGTAAATTCTGTAAATATACAGCACATCGTGACTTTTAAACCATTTCTAAGCGAGGAGTTTTGGAAAATCTCTAGAACTTTACTGATCAAACTGTAAAATTACCTAAATCTTGCAGCCGTTTTTTGTAACCTGATTCCTCACATCATTTTGATTGTCATTAATTGTGTGCAAATTAAATCTATTTAAGTTTAGCATATTTCTCAATAAAAAAAGATCACACAGGATGGCATCTAATTTAGCTGTTCCTCCAAATGACCTAAATTTACACTGCATCTGAAATTTCATACTTTGTACCTCATGGGCTATTTTTGGAAAATTAGCACAAAATGTACTCAATGACTTTCAGAGAAATAGAAGATTGTTCACATGTGGCTGAATTGTTTTAAACGAATATGTTTTTTGATGTTAACCAAAAGTAAGACAAATTAGTGGCACCTTAAATTTTTGATTAATCTTTTCATTTTGAGTGATGTCATCAATATTATCAAAATTTACCAGAGGTTTTTTTTTTTTTTTTTTTACATTGACATATTTTGTCAAAACAGTTTAACAACTAATAAAAAATCTATTGGTTAGTACTTCTCAAAGTTGATGTTGAACAAGGAGCATTTAAAAAAAAATTATACACAAGAAAGACATTCTTAAAGGTGGAACTTCTGTTTGTGCAGAAAAACATTTGCTGGTCCTGAATAAATGGTCAGTTAGCAAAAGGAAAACCATGAGTGGAAATCCACATTTATGATTTTCAAAGACCTTTCTGTCAACATCCGTAATGTTCTGTACCAGACCTGGTTCACTTAAATCTATCAATCCACAATACATTGAAAGTAGTAACCTAGAAGAGTAGTGTAGGAATCTAGGTTTTGTTGTTGGAACTGTGATTTTGTTGTTCTGTAATTGGATTGTTCCCTTGTGCTCCAAAGACAACAAAGTCTTCTGTTCACTTAATTAATCAGTAATGTGTCATCCTTTGCGTAAGAACATGATTAGTATCTCTTGTGAGACATTTGTTTTGATCTGATGTTTTTTTTATTTGCTGTAGAGTTTTAAACTTTCATTTGCTTTAACACTAAAGAATACTCATACATTTTATAGAAAAATATCAAGTTAGAATTAGATGCATTGATCTATTTAGATCAATGATATGTAGTGTCTGAAAATATCTCCATAAGAAAGGTTGAGTGCGGTCTTATGATGGACAGGTGACCTCTCCACCATCCTGAACTGGAATCAGTGCGTACGCACAACATCTAGCTGCCCCACATACGAATCCCTCAGTTGCTGGTACTCCGGTGTGTAAAGTGATCTTAGTGAGGCGAGTAATTCTGTCGATGTGTCTTGATTTAATGGATCACTTCCCTCCTAAAGAGCAGTTTATGTTTGTGGTGTAGTGGAGAGTTTGTAGTGCATGGCTTGTTAGGAAGCACGTGGTGCCTTTAACCTTACGAAGACTATCGGAGGTCATTGCCAACGAATTGGCTCCCTATACCTGCTCCGCAATTAAACTCCTCAGCATGTGTGGTAACAATGGGAGCTAGGGGAAAAAAAAAAATTCAAGACCAACAGTGTCAGTAGACATTCATTATTCATGCTAATTGATTCTGGCAGTTTGGCGACAGCACCTTGTAACGCAACACCCATCCAGGACAGGAGGATAATAAACAGTAAACTCTCTTCCAGCATGAATACTGAACAGACTGCTCCTTTGTTAGCCTGCTTTTCCTTCTTATATAACACTGTTATTACTCTGAATTGTGGAGCATGATGTAGAGTGAACCTATTGTTGCTGACAACATTTACAAGGGATAGGTTTAAATTTGGCCACTGACCATATTTTGTTTTTCCCTAAAAGTTTGGTGTTTTAAAATGTATTTTTCTTTATATGCTGAAGTAGAAAGACATAATGCATGTGCTCATTTGGTAGAAGTGAAACCAAAAAAAGGTCACATGCATCTTGATGATGGCAATGCACTCAACATCATGCTGCAATTAAAATTTAATGAGGCCTCTCCATTCTGCTCAGCTAGAGCAGTCAGATGTTGCCTTGCACACTGCTCTTCAGCGGCTTCCTCTTACGCTCTTTGCTTGCAAAACATCAGTTTCTTCTGTGAATTATTAAAAGAAGCGGGATGTTTTGGGCGGAAAAAAGCTCAAATAAAAGTAAGATTATTTTAAAAAAAAAGTAAAGGAATAATAGAGTTGGTGTTTCTGTTTAATCTCATTTCATTTTCTACATCTTCCTCAAATTACAGATGTGAAATCTAGTTCAGATAACAGGGGAATATTCTAGACCTACTTTCCTGTATTTGAGATGGCACAGAAAATATATGGTACTAACCAGAATAACATCACCTGGTGCTTTCACTTTGTGCTCTCAGCTTTTAAGGAAATCTTAGTAACAGGATTTTTTAATATAGTTCTATGATCTTACAAAAAACATACACACACACAATTTTAAAAAGTCAGCATCTCACTGCAATACAAACTTCATAACAACGAGTCTCTTCTGAGCTTATTAGGATTCAACAAATGGTTTATTCATAAATAACTTAGTACTTCCTACATGTAACAATGTCCCTGTGTTAATGATGAAGTTTACACAACTCTTATCATCTGTACCCCACGGTGGACTCAGGTAGATACATGAGATGTATTGATTTAAAATGTTTTCAACATAATATTATGTATAAATATTGCATTTTGGTTCCATTTTTATACCACTGCATGATTTTCAAATACTTTTAAAAATGTTCTTATATATAAAACGTGCAAGTTGCAGATCAGAGACATTAAATGTGGAACTTTTAATCAAAGAATTCATTCAAAAGCCTGGTTATTATCTGTGTTCATATCACCTTCCTATAAATATTGGAAACCTATAATGACGTACGGAGTTGTAGTAAGTAGTCCAACAGCATTTATGATGAAAAAAAAAAAAAAGGTTGATAACTAGCATGAGCTTGTTTCTGATGTCCAAATGCAAAAAACCCCAAAATGGAATAAAAATGGCTCAATGACAATGTAAACACAAAAAGATGTGTACACACCATTTGATATTTGAGAGTACACAACATGAAACAATGACAAAAGACATTGTCAGAGAACCAGTGTATGACCTGTGGTTTTTACTAAAGTAATTTTCTTCATCAGTGTATTATTTTTTTCCCCAATCAATTTTCATTTGCTTGATGTACTGTACTTTGGAGAAGGAATAAAGTGAGTTTGAAGAAAATTTTAAATATTAAGACTTCATTTTGCTAGGTTTGTGGAGGTTATGTTTAAGAGATGCTTTCAACAGTGACGGGCTGACATTTAGTAGGTAGGAAATCTAAACCTTTATATTCTACTTCTATGGTTTTATCATTCAAAAGTGTCTTCTAGCTTACTATATATTTTCTTGATTTCCAGGAAAATGTCTCCTCACAATTCCCAGCTGTGTTTGTGGCACACAGCTGCATAAAATAGTGTTATCTATTAATTCAGGAATGTGCTAACACTGTTTGCTGAACACCCCACCTTTCTTTACCTCCAGTTATCTGTTAGTAGGTGTCTGGAACCTTTTTTTTTAACCCCATTACTCTATAAGAACACACCTCCTTTTTTCCACAAAAGAAAAAATAAACTAGCCACAAAGCATAATCTTTGTAGGCATTCTAGTAACGTCTACTGAAGTGTACTATCCTTGTCAGACAAGTAACTCTTTCACTAAAAAAAGTTAGACGAAAAAAAAAATAGGGTGTATAGTATCATCTAGGATTGTGCTTTAGGTTCAAACCTAAACCAGCCTTCTATTTTATTTTCAACAACTAGCAATCAGGTTAATAACAGAGAGTTGTCCATGTTTAAAATGGGTTTTAAGAGGAACTACTAAGTATCTAAAATACAGGTGGTGGGTAAAAGAAAAGACACCAATAATTAAGAGTTTTTTGAACTTCTGTCTAGTTCAAAAGTATCCTAAAGTATTCGTAATATTATTAAAAACAGGGATGAAGCAAAGGATTCCATCAACAAGAGGTTTGGTTGAAGATTAGAAACGTATGGTCTGGTGGTTGTTATAATGTAATACTTAAATAGATTTAAAATCTACCTATGGGAAAAGAGAGAAGTTGTGCCAATTTCAGCAAGGCTTCTATTCACTTCCTTAAAAACAATTATAAAGTAAGGAGGATGTACATGTTACATATATAAAAAAAAAATGATTGCTGGAACCGAAAAATTGTTTGTTTTGTATTTTTTATGGCATTTGTGAGTCTGCATCATTTTATTTACAGATGAAGAGACTAATGTAATTGTTTTGTCTCTAATGTGATGCAAGTCATCTTTATTTTGATCTTTTCATTTGGTCTTGTTCGATGTCAAAGTTATGTGCAGTAAGATTGTGCACATTCCCTTTACAAACTGAATCAGTGAACCCATTCAAGCTGAATTATTATGAGATGCATCTTCTTTGACAATTTTCTTGAGTAATTAGCCTGGAATCACTCTTTAATCTGACCAATTCTTTCTTCAAAACCTATTAATTACTTTATAGATGATCAACAGAACGATTGGCGGTATCATAGAAATGTGTAAAATGAGCAAGAATTTTAAACCCTACAGTATATTGTCAGCCACATTATGCTCTGACTACAAACTACGAACAGCACACTAATCTTTTATAGACTTGGTTGCCAGGGTGACAGCTCCTTACCTGGAGTGGTAGTGACAAACTCAGTTAAAAGAAACCAGATGAGAAGCTCTTTTAATTTTTAAAAGTAACTATAAAATTTTAAATATTTTATTGCTGTGAGGAGAACATGTCTGGTGCCCAAACAGGAGTGAGCGGAGACTGAAGAAAAGGATGTTTCAGGGATGGAAAATTTGTTTCTACCACTTTCCACCATCTGGTTTTGCTTTCTACATTAGGTATTTAGTAGTTTCAGTCTTTTGGATTTTAAACTCAACAGGTTGAGATATTCATGTCCAAATTGTTTTGTATTGTGATGAAGCTCATCTCCAGCAAGAAAAATGTTCTTCATCAAGTTTGCTCTTTTTTTTTTATGATTTTACATTTCACCAAGTTGTCAAACTCACCTTATTCCTTATTTCTTCCAGATGATCAGCCTAAACCTAGTGTCCTTTGGAATCATTCCCTAAACCTAGGTCTTGGGTAAACTTTTGCATTAGTGGGCCACAAAAAGTTTTGAAATGTGACTGAAGGGCAGAAGATAATTTGGCATAGGGAAATAGGATCCCATCCCAGGTCCTTTCAGGCGAGATGCAGGGTACACCCCAGATAGGTCACCAGTCTGCAGATGGCCACACATTCACAATAATCCACACACACATACTCATTCCAAGGGGTAATTTTATAGTGGCCAATTTAGCCTGAGTTGTATGTTTTTGGAGGGTTGGGAGAAAACCTGAGTACCTGAAGAATACCCACACATACGTACGCAAGGAAAAAATGCAAACTCCACACAGAATGGCCAGTGTTTCAAGCCTCGACTCCACTCCGGAACTCAAACCCTGGCCTTGCTCTAAGGTCACTGTGCTAACCATTGCGACTCTGTGCAGCCCTAAAACTCGATATTCTTCATCAATTTGCCATTACCTCCTGCTACATCTCTTCCCTGATTGAATGAAGGTTATCGGCAAGTAAAATGACTTGTAGTGATACTGAAGGAATACAATGAGAATTAATTGGAAAACTAGGTGACTGCTATCATGTTTGAGTGGTGTCTGAAAAATGACTTTCCGATTTGAAAAAGTTATATGAACAGAATCTTGTGTTGTTTGAAACAACTCAGCAAGTCTAATTGTCATAGACCACATGAATGGACCTCAACATTGGTCAGTGTCTTCACAATGTCATTTAGTTGGAAATAACAAGATTACTTGCCATATTGTCATGTAAATCTTCCAGGTAAGCTGACACATCTTGTAATCGCTCCAGTCCATTGACAATCAGGCACTGTGTGTACAATTTTATGGTCAGAAAGCCTTTACAGTAACATATTTCCAGCTGAAAACATTATACTTACTGCTTTTATGAGTTCTATTTGTGTATTTCAATTTGATGGAGGCAGTTATTTCAAAATGTTTTGTGATTTTCAGCCTTCGCTGCCACTTTTGTATAATTGGACCACATTTGTATCCACTTAAATTGCAGGACACTACTAACAGACAACTACTCAGTGAACACAGCCGGCAAAACTACATCCTTTTAATCATTACATGGAAATTTTAAAATTTAGGAAGACACTTTGAGACTGTTACAATACACTATACAGTTTTTATCTTTTTCAAAGAGTTAGTTTGTATCCTCTGAAGCTGTTTTGTTACATTTCAAGCTTTAAGAAAAATGACCACACACAATAAACATGCAGCCACATATCTTTAAAAAATATATTGGATTATGTTCTTTTGACTCCATAAAAAATAGATAGATGGAATTTTTGAAGAATTATTTTTGTCAAAGGGAGAAAATTGAGCAGCTGCAGAGATATAAATATGTCATACTTTTCTGGTTTCAGGACTTTTAGAAATTTGCATGACCTCTCCCTGTGTTAATGCTCTCAAAGTCATTTACATAATTTCCATTATCCCTCTGGAAGATGTGGTTGCTTCATAGAGCTGCTCTGCTTTTTTGAGTTAGTTAGGACTCATTGGTGCTCCTCACAGCTTGCAGAAGAAAATTCTTGCTTTGTTTTACAAGCTGCTATTGGACTGCTGACAAGAAAGCCTCCTATTGATTTATTGTAAATTTATCAACTCAAGCCACTTACTTGAAAAAGTTGTTGTGCGTTCTTTGTTTTATTACAACATTGTCTTTTCACTTTATACTGTGGTACAGGCAATGCATTATTCTTAATTGGCAACAACAGTGTTCTCTGAAATAAGATCTTCACAAAGGTAAAAAAAATTTAAATTTAAAGGCATACTCAGAATTTTTTTTTGCTACAATATGTAGGATGGTTTAGGAACATGTGTCCTTAACAAAGCAAACAACAATAGGCATCAAGTACAAACACGGAACTTTTAGTGATAATTCTCCAAAAATTTATTTTCGCCAGAGTATTTAATTATCGGCGGCATGGTGGCGCAGTGGGTAGCACAGTGGCCACACAGCAGGAAGTGTGTGGGTTCGAGTCCTAGGTGGGGACGAGGCTTGGAACACTGGTCTTTCTAAATGGACTCTACTTCTATGCGCTTTTCCATCTGTTTCAGCACTCAAAGCGCTTTGCACTGCAGCTCACATTCAATCATGCACCTGCCATACAAGGTGCAAACCACCATCAGGAGCAATTGGGGGTTCAGTGGCTTGCTCAAGGACACCTTGGCATGAACTCCAGGCGGGGGATCAAACCGGTCATCCTACACACTGAGCCATCCTTCTGTGTGAGTTTGCATGTTCTCTCTGTGTATGCATGAGGTTCCTCTGGGTATTCTGGTTTCCTCCCACTCTCCAAAAACATCCATGTTAAGTTGCAGGGATATGATTGCCCCTAGATATGAGTGTGTCACCATGACAGACTGGGGAGAATGTCACCGTGACAGACTGACCTGTTTGGGGTTTACCCTGCCCCTCGCCTCTATTCAGCCGGGATGGGCTCCAGTACTCCCTGCGCCCTCGTAAGAGCTAGATGGTTAAGAATGTGACTGACTGACAGCATTTCATTACTCCTTCTCAATGTCCGTAAAGCTGTAGAAAAAAACAACAATAGTACTTTTATTGACGTCACATAACAGTCATTATCATTCTGCCTCACTCTTTAAGTCACTGTCTTCTATTCTTTCAGTGCATGTTTAAACATGGATGATGGAAAAAGGTAATAGTTTTTATCACAGAAACAAGTGGCAAAAATATGACATATTTATACTACTCTATACAATTAAAAAAGTCACATTTTCTATTTTGTTGTCACTTTTCTTTCATGCAAGTCTAATCTAAGAGCTTTTTATCCTATTTTATGTTCATTAAGATAAGAGTTTGTTCGCTATATTAACCATGTAGGGGATGCGATATGTTACTTTCCAATGCCTTGTCTCACAGACTAAATTACTGGCTTTTTTGCCTTCTGCTTGTGTGTGTGTCAAATCTCAATTCAAAAGGACTGTGTTTCTATCTAATGAAGGAATACAAAAAATCTGGAATAACAATTGTTTTTAAAAAAGTATGATTTAATTTTTTTGTAAACTCACAACAAAGCTAAAGCTGAATTTCTAATAACAAATGAGACTATTAAGAGAATTAAAATGTGTCTCAAATGTGAATTGGCCAACATTTCTTCCTGTTTTTATGTGTTTATTTAGGATAAAAGTTTTCTTTTTATCTTTCCAGTGCCAGAAAGGAATTTCATACTCTGACATGGACAAAGAACATCTGAAGGTTTTTGGTGCCGGGAGATAATCTTTAAATCCTTTGAGCGTTTTGGGTCATGAGGTGGGTCTCTTTGTAGAGGGGTTTTACTTTCCACAGATGTCATCAGATTCCATCAGATTGCTATCTGGGGAGTTTCGATGCCAGGTGACATCTGAGACGTTTTGTCATGTTCTCCAAGCCCATACTAAGCGATCCTCATGGAGACAACTGCCAAGACAGCCTCAAAATGGCGGGATGCTCCGACTTTGACAGGATATTGTTGGTAGCAGATAATTTGACAAAAATAAATTAATTTTGTTCATAACATGTGCTATGAACAAAACTATATCGGAAACAAGCAGGTAGATATACTTTGTATGAACAATACTAAACACAACATTGAGAATGAAGAAAAAAATTTCAGAGATTTTGAACGTGGTGCGAATGAAAATGAGCACGCTGGTTGGAGACAATAAAGATCTAAAAAAGATGATGTTTCCTATGGTTGTTAAACCAACCGATATCATCTGTTAACATCTCAGTACATTACTACACTAATTGATTGATTTAAACATCAGGGAACTATTGCTGATTATTTTAATCTCATTTTGACCACAGGTTATGACCTTCCTAAGGCTGACTCGAACAAGATAATAGACACGTAAAATAGCTCATTCTTGAATATTTACCTTAAAAATAACAATGCATTTGTGCAAAAGTAAATAGAAGATACACCAACCCTGAGAAAAAAAATTTAGCTAGTAAGCTAAAAAAAAAAAAAACTAAGCATGTCATGCAACAATGATTGTTATGCGGCTGAGCTTTTTGACACAATCCACCAATTGTTAAGCAATTTTACTATTCAATACACAATTTTATTGTTATTTTTTAACTTGCAATTATAGCATTTCATAAATTGAAGACATTTTTACTTGTTGAGGCACATTCATCCAGTTTTTCAAAAAAGATTTTCTGAGTTGTTTTCTCCAACTTTTTTGTTGTTTTTATTACATTTTCTTACAAGAAAGTGATTTCTCCATTTACTACGACCTCAGTTTGAGACTTCTTTTTTTCAATCCTCGATTCAACTCATTTTAAAAATGGTATTAATGAAATGATTTATAAAAGTAATTTTTGTTTGTTTTTTTTTTTTAAAAAAAACCTTTACTCCATCCACTGAGTAACTCTGAAAAGAGAATCCTACTGAAGTAGAAGTCCACCTGAATGGGAGTGGGATTCTTAGAAAAGAATTCAATTAATATGAGTGTGGAAGACCCGCTAGTGGTTCGCGGGGGCTCCATGCTGAGGGGTCTGTTAGACGAAAAATTCCGTGGGTTTAGGTCTTCTAGTTAATAGTAGTTAAGCTAATATTTAAAATAAAAAAAAATAAAGTCAACTTTATGTTTTTTGCATACTGTATCTCAAGTTATCTTTTTCTCTTTTAAAGTTGTTTTCCAAAACACCTCAGATTTGGTCTGTGTTTGCCCTTTTAGTTAAAAAGACCATTTATGACTAAGCCAAAAAGTTTGTCCATCCCTGCCATTAGACGGTAATCCAAAAAAATATATAATCAAGATGGTGGGACAAAAAATGAGCTAACCACACAGAAAAGTCAAATGAGAATAGTGAACAGATGATCTGACATAGACAAGCAGAACTGGAGGTGTGAATAACACCAAGGGTAACTATGCCATTGAATGTGATATGTGTGTGTCTGATAATAAGGAACAAGGAGCAGGCGGGTGAGTGGTAAGATGAAAGACACGTTGGGCTCTGGTGGATGGAAAGGATGACTTCAAGAGACAAAGTTCAGGAAGGAAATTCACATTTTCTGACAGCCTGCTTGTAGACATCTGTGTGTGTGTGTGTGTGTGTGTCTTTGTTCCAGATTGAAGACACAGGTCTGCTGGATCACCTCTGCTGCTCACTGGAGGGCTTGGCAGGTGGTCTGTGAAGAAGGGAAGGCACCAGTGACTTGTGCAAACCAACCATCCTTCTCAATATATAAAAAAAAACGTCTATGCCATATGTTGCCTCTATTTTCTTTTCTAACAATCCCACTTTCAAATCAGGTCTAAAAGCTGCAGAAAATATTATAGAGGATCAGCATTTCTGCACATTACAGCCTGTTTGAAAGTAAAAGTTTCTTGTTGACAGCTGATTAGGTCTTTAAACAAATGATGACAGGCATCCTCTCGGTGAAACTGTGGACGATTAAAACATATGCACCCTCTGAGAAATACTCAGGCTCAAATTTGTCAGAGTGTGCTTTGGCTCAGTGATGGATTGCAAATGAAAAAGCTGAGCTTTCCTTGCCTGTCAGGAGGTGTTGCCAGCTTCAGCAGTTCTATAAGCTCTTAAAAAACGAGCTGCTTTATAGTAATTGCCATGAAAGTTGTAAGCTAATAAATAACTGAAGTGAAATTTTGTGAGTGTTTTGACCAAAGCAAGTAATTACTTATGATTTGCTGGCTATTATAACGGCTGAGTCACATTATTGTTGTTGACATTTGCTCCCAATTTGTCAAGTAAACTGAGGCTATAAGTTGCATTCACATGTCTTTGACAATTCAATAGTTTATGTGGTTAGGTCCAAAATGCATAGGTTGCAGTTCTTTCTCAATGATGAACATTTCATAAATGGAATAGAGAATTATGCTAATCACAAAATATCAGAAGCATGTGAACTACAGCAGTCTTCACAATAATAGATTTAGTAAAAAGCAAAAAAGTTAGAACAGAAACCATGAGATAAAGAAGATGAGAAACATATTGTATGTGTTTTAATAAAATGTTTGTTTCGTCTAAAGGACATGAAAGTATTTTTCATAATTTGAGTTATCGAATGCATTCTTTATGCCTGTGTCTGCTAGGACTGGGGACTAGGGTTAGGACTGTTACAACCTCTTTTGACAATTTTGACAAAATCACTATGTTTTTTTTTTTTGTTGCAGTTGACAAAGTATTGGATTCTCGAAGTGTCAGTTGGCATGGCATCAGAATTTGGTTAAAAGCAAAACTTCCTTCAGAGAAGAAAGGTGGCTTAAAATCTTTCCAAAAATAAAACTCACCTTCATTCTTTTCTTGGCCTCTTTGCACAATGTTCTACTTAAAGTAAATGAAATAATGCTGAAAGTCACAGCACATGAATCTTTTATGACCCATGGACAGCACATAAAGAAAGAGACAAAAGCAGATCTGCTCATGGAGCTCTCTCACCGGACAGTGAGATCAATCACAAGTTAGTCAGACAGACTCTGTATGGAATCTTGATCGACTGTGACTCAGTGAATTTGAAAAGAAAGCCAAGTACTGTAGCCGGAATTTAGCTAGGATATTTTACTTAAATATCTTCGGAAAGTGTAAAATCATTATTTAGTCAAATTGGTTTTTTTTAATAGTTAACAATACTCTTAAAGAATATTATTTATTGCAGTATGTATGAAGAGAGCAGACCATAACATTTTAATTGCAGCTTGAGGGTATTTCTTGATTAAAAGTTTACGTTGAGGTAAGACCCCTTGCTGAAGTTTTTATTTATTTATTTCGGTCACAGTGCAACCTCATATCAATGAAATAGAAAACAACCATATTCCAGCAAAGGACCGAAAAGGTAACGGCTGAAGCAAA
Organism: Neostethus bicornis; assembly: GCA_902685375.1. Taxonomy (NCBI): domain Eukaryota; kingdom Metazoa; phylum Chordata; class Actinopteri; order Atheriniformes; family Phallostethidae; genus Neostethus; species Neostethus bicornis. The sequence continues at coordinate 12,357,576 of LR738543.1, forward strand.
CGCTTATTACGCCGACCTTTTTTTTTTTTTTTTTATGTCATAATAAAAGCAAAAAGACATAAGTAAATACTAAGTCATCATAATTGTTATAACACATAACATAATAATATCATAATACATCATAACATAATCATAACACATCATAACATATAACATAATCATAACACATATTCGTAACACATAACATAATCATAACACATCATAATTGTTTACTTTTTATAGAAGCTTGAATTTAACCATCAAGACTTGCATATTTTTTAACTATTAATAACTTAAATTTCTTTTTTAAACATAAAAGATTTAAACACAATTCAAGTTCATCATTACAATTATTCCAAAGATCCACACCTTTAATAGAAATACAGAATTTTTTAACATTTGTTCTAAATTTATTTTTAATGAACACATCATTTCCTCTTAGTTCGTATGGACTTTTCCTAATAATAAACATATTTTGTAGAGAGTTTGACATCATGTTTTTTTTTTTATCTTAAACATAAATTTTAAAGTGTGTAATTCCACTAAATCATAGAACTTTAATGTTTTTAAATTTATAAATAGATTATTGGTAGGTTGATTATAAGATGAGAATGTTATTGCTCGTATTGCTTTTTTTTGTAAAATATAAATTGGTTTTGTGTTAGTTTTGTACGTATTTCCCCAAATCTCGATACAATAAGTTATATATGGAAGTACTAATGTATTATATAACATAAACAAACTTTTTTTATTTAGGACAAATCTGAATTTATAAATGATTGCTATTACTTTAGACAGTTTATTTTTTGTATAATTTATGTGTGATTTCCAGCTTAATTTGTGATCTATAATCATTCCAAGGAACTTACTGTCGTAAGCTCGTTCCAATGGGGTGTTATTAAGCATAATTTGAATTTGTTTAGGTACTTTTAATTTTGTAAATACTATAAATTTCGTTTTTTCAATATTTAATGATAATTTATTTATGTCAAACCATATTTTTATTTTACTCAATTCTCTTTCAACTGATTGTATCATTTGGTTCAGGTCTTTTCCTGAAAAGTAAAGAGTAGTGTCGTCTGCAAACAGTACATAATTTATTAGTTTGGATGTGTAACACAAATCATTGATGTACAGGATAAAGAGTTTAGGCCCCAGCGTTGAGCCTTGTGGAATTCCACATATGACTTTTAATAAATCAGATTTTTCCTCCTTTATTTGTACATATTGATATCTATTTTCTAAGTAGCTCTGAAGCCATGTATATGCAGCTCCTCGAAAACCAAATCTGTCTAGTTTGCTCAGTAATATATTATGATCTATGGTGTCGAAAGCTTTCTTAAGGTCTATGAAAATACCGATGCCATCATTATTTGTGTCTATTGATGTAGTAATATTTTCTATTAGTTCTGTAACAGCCATATTAGTGGATCGGTTTTGTCTAAACCCATATTGTTTGTCACTAAGGAGCTGGTGTTTCTCTATAAATTTATCTAATCTTATTACAAATACTTTTTCTATTATTTTTGAAAACTGTGGAAGTATGGATATAGGCCGATAATTTGAAAATAATTGTTTATTGCCATTTTTATAGACTGGAATAACTCTAGTTATTTTCATTTTTTCAGGAAATTTACCGATTTGAAAAGACTTATTGCAAATATATGTTAGAGGCTGTGCAATATGTTCTATTGTATTCTTTATTAAATTCATATCAATGTTAAGTGTATCTAGATGTTTTTGATTTAAATTGCTTTACTATTTTAATTATTTCATTTTCATTTGTTGGGTTTAAATAAAATGTAAAAGGATTTCTGTTTACAGCATCACTTGGACTTATGTTATGCTTCTCAATACTTTCAGCCAAGGTATTTCCTACATTAACAAAATAATGATTAAATCCTTCTATAATTTCTTTTATATTTTCCAGCTTTGAGCTTTTGTTCATGAATTGTTTTGGTATTTTATATTTTTTATCTTTTATTTTAATTATTTTATTAATGACATTCCATGTTCCCTTAATATTTTCTTTTTGTTCTTCAAATAATTTATGAAAGTATTCTTTTTTGGTTTTCCGCAAAATACTAGTCAATTTGTTTTTATAATTTTTATATTTTATTTCAGATTCCTTGGTTTTGTGTTGAATAAACTTTTTATATAACATATTTTTCTTCTTACATGCATTTTGTAATCCACTTGTTATCCATGGCTTTATTTTAGAATTTTCTTTAAGTCTTACCTTTTTTAATGGGCAGTTTTTATTGTAGATTTCTAAAAACATGGATATAAAAATTTCATACGCTTCACTTGGGTCAGTTTGGTTGTAGACCTCGTCCCATTTCTGTTTTAATAAGTGTTCTTTAAGTTTATTTAGAGTTTGGTCTGTTACTCGCCTAATATATCTGAATGTTTCAGAGTTTTCTTTGTCATCAGTTATAATTTTATTTTGAAATATAGCAAAAACTGGTAGGTGGTCACTTATATCACTGACAAGAAGGCCACCAATAATTTTAGCTTCAATAATGTTTATAAAAATATTATCTATTAGAGTGGAGGAATCAATCGTTATCCTGCTGGGTTTATCAATAATTGGTAGTAACATATTTGAATGCATCATATTTATGAAATCAGTTGTTTTCCCATGGGTAGTTGCTTTAAGCAAATTTATATTTAAATCTCCACATATTATTAATTCCTTTGTGGAATATCCATTTATATTTATAATTTCATTCATTTTTTCATTAAATGTATCAATCGGTGAACCAGGTGTTCGGTATACACAAGTAACATGTACATTTTTTGTTTTTTTAAATTCAATTTCGACAGTGATTAATTCCATTATATTGTGAACAGATACTGATTTATCTTCAATGATTTTACAGTTAAAGTTTGAGTCCACATAGAGGGCAACTCCACCTCCTTTTTTGTTGTTTCTGGTGACTGTAAATAGTTCGTATCCCTCTATCTTTACTAGTGTTAGAGGGTGCTTTAGCTCGTCCAGCCACGTTTCAGATACGGCTATAACATTAAATTTACCGTACATATGCAGTAGGTCTTTGATTTTTGATATGTTCTTCCAGAGACTCCTAATGTTAATATGTAGCACTGAAAAGTTTTTCTCCAGTTTAACGTTCTCTTTAAATTGTTCGCTTGTGAAATAGTCACAGCTTAAGTCCAAGTTATTGTAGAAATATAATTCTGGATCAAGTTGTTGATCAATACAAGTCATAGTTTGTCTTGTGTTCAGTGCACATATGTTCACCTGTCTCCTTTTCCGCGATGCGTAATCCGTGCATCATCAAGCGCTCTTTATAATCTTCCGAGAAATCATAATCCTTTTTTAAAGTAACATAAGGTACCTTATGCACGGAGATAAGAATTATTACCCCACAAAAACACAATAACCTTCTTTGAATTGCTTCTGTAAAACATGGTGCCTAGCATGATTAGCTTTAAAAGCAAGCTATGGCATGTGCTAACTGACCACAGATAGTGCATACTAGTTATGTTTTGTACAAGTCAAATGCTACTTCTCCAAACTAAATATTAACAAAATATTTCCAGAGGTAAACTGCCTGACAAAACCACAGCTTCAGACATACTCCAGGAAGCACTTCGCCTTCAGCATGCAAGGTGAGAGAATTTTTATCCAATTTTCATGAGTGGATAGGATTATTTTGGAGAGGAAAAGACTAATTCACTTAGTGCAACCATCGCACTTTTAATTTGTGGACTTTATTGATTGCAAAACCTACACCTCTTCTGAAACTAAGGTTAATGACACACTAGTGCTTGTTCTCTGATGTGAAGAAGCTGATTCTGACATGGTTCAATACCAAAGATGATGTTGTTTGATAAGATTTCTTTTTGAAACATCTGAGAGTAAAAAATTATGATCACATTTTATTTTCATGGATGGTTTTTATGCAGCTATGTGAATCAACATCAAATATGCAACAAATATCTAAAATTTGGAAACACAAAAACTTATTGTCACGTTTTTGCTACGGTAAAAATTTGTGCACCAAAGACAACAGCATTTTTAAAAACAGGATAAAAATATAATTTTGCTGTGTACATATACAAGAAATGTGTGCTATTTGAAATGTCCAATTGCAAATTTGTTTTAGATTGTATAACAATTTTTACGCAAAACTCTGCAATGCAAAGGCCACAATGGTGACGAAGGCCAACATTGCAGTCTTCTGTAGATGTTTTCGGCCTGAAAATTTACACAGGGAAGACTCAATGACTATGACTAACAGCCTGAGATGTAAAGCCAGCCACTAAACTCCCCAGATATCAATCTGGCGTATCTAATTACACCTATGGGAAGCCATTTCAATCCACAAAGACCGCAACTGAAAGGATCTGCTAACCCCTTGGCACCAGAAACAACAGGAAACACCTTGCATTCCTCTCCAATCTTATTTGGCTGGATTTAGATGATCTCTTCAACAATAAGAAGGTAGTCATCATGTTAGTTGTAGATTCACATTGAATGGGAATACTGAAGTTGTGATGTTCAGTTTCTGTCTAATTTTCTCTGTCACAATGTCTTTTTTGTGGTAATTAAGTGCCCCAAATCACACTTTCTTTTATCAGTGGAGAAAGCTGTTTGGATGCATTATTCAGGCTATACGTTTTGCAGACATACAGTGGTGGTCAAAAGTTTACATACATTTGTAAAGAACATAATGTCATGGCTGTCTTGAGTTTCCAGTTATTTCAACAACTCTGATTTTTCTCTGATATAGTGATTGGAACAGATCCTTCTTTGTCACAAAAAACATTCATGAAGTTTGATTCTTTTATGACTTTATTATGGGTAAACTGAAAATGTGACAAAATCAGCTGGGTCAAAAATATACATACAGCAATGCTAATATTTGGTTACATGTCCTTTGGCCATTTTTACTTCAATTAGGCGCTTTTGGTAGCCATCCACAAGCTTCTGGCAAGTTTCTGGTTGAATCTTTGACCACTCCTCTTGACAGAATTGGTGCAGTTCAGTTAAATTTGTTGGCTTTCTGACATGGACTTGTTTCTTCAGCATTATCCACATGTTCTCAATGGGATTTAAGTCAGGACTTTGGGAAGGCCATTCTAAAACCTTAATTCTAGCCTGATTTAGCCATTCCATTACCACTTTTGATGTGTGTTTGGGGTCATTGTCCTGTTGGAACACCCAACTGCGCCCAAGACCCAACCTTCGGGCTGATGACTTCAGGTTTTCTTGAAGAATTTGAAGGTAATCCTCCTTCTTCATTGTCCCATTGACTCTCTGTAAAGCACCAGTTCCATTGGCAGCAAAACCGGCCCACAGCATAATACTACCACCACAGTGCTTGATGGTAGGCATGGTGTTCTTGGGGTTAAAGGCCTCACCTTTTCTCCTCCAAACATATTGCTGGGCATTGTGGCCAAACAGCTCAATTTTTGTTTCATCTGACCACAGAACTTTGTCCATGTGATCAGCAGCAAACTTTAGTTGAGCCTTAAGGTGCCGCTTTTGGAGCAAGGGCTTCCTTCTTGCACGGCAACCTCTCAGTCCATGGCGATGCAAAACACGCTTGACTGTGGACACTGACACCTGTGTTCCAGCAGCTTCTAATTCTTGGCAGATCTGCTTTTTGGTGCTCCTGGGTTGACTCTTCACCCTCCTGACCAGTTTTCTCTCAGCAGCAGGTGACAGCTTGCGTTTTCTTCCTGATCGTGGTAGTGACAAAACAGTGCCATGCACTTTATACTTACAAACAATTGTTTGCACTGTTGCTCTTGGAACCTGCAGCTGCTTTGAAATGGCTCCAAGTGACTTTCCTGACTTGTTCAAGTCAATGATTCTCTTTTTCAAATCTGTGCTGAGCGCCTTTGACTTTCCCATTGTAGCGTTTGTGGGTGTTTTTAACCAATGAGCCCTTTTTAAATGACCTCAGAGAAGTCACCAGCTGTAGTCACTCATAATCACTCACAAGAAGTTAAGAGGTCATGCTATGAAGCTCATGTCATTGACACAACTTTCTAAGTCTCCAAAATTGCTCATTCATGTTGCTGTATGTATATTTTTGACCCAGCTGATTTCGTCACATTTTCAGTTTACCCATAATAAAGTCATAAAAGAATCAAACTTCATGAATGTTTTTTGTGACAAAGAAGGATCTGTTCCAATCACTATATCAGAGAAAAATCAGAGTTGTTGAAATAACTGGAAACTCAAGACAGCCATGACATTATGTTCTTTACAAGTGTATGTAAACTTTTGACCACCACTGTATAACTTGCTAAAGCTAACTGTATACAGGTTTGTTTCAGCTATTTCCCAGGCTATCATGTGTGGAAACTAAAACGTGATTGTTTTTCCCTGCTCCTCTATTTCTATTAACTACACAGCTTCTCTATTGTCAAGGACAACAAATGTGAAGCAACAATCCTACTACAATGTTGCTGTTCAGAGAATTCTCAGTGGATTTTTTGATGGTAAAACAGCACAGCCACTCTTAATTACTTTGTATTCTATTAGACTCATCCAAGTCAAGCACAAAAAAAAGAGTGGCGAATACCTTTAAAATGGCAATGATGTGGAAGGAACAGATGTATGTTAGAAGTTTAAATTAAATGTTTTCATCCACCTCTTCCTTCCTTATCTCCATCTGCACAGTCCTCCTTCTTGAGCCTACGGTTGAAATAAGATTCATCCACCTTTTCCAAAATTACTGCTGAGACATATTAAGAATTTAAATGTCTAAAGATCAAAAGCACATTGCGAATCTGAACCCCTTATCTCACCCAGACAGTTTGCACTCTGCATTTGTAACAAAGATCTCGCCCAGCTTCTGAACTCATGACAAAAAGCCACAACTCACACACCCAGAAAATTTAATTTGATCATCAATTTTTGAGTTTAGCTTTTTTGTCAGTCCTCACCTCATTTGATCTTTTTTCATTTAATTATTGACTTTTGGCAAAGAAGTTTTTCATGAGTTAAACTGATGCAGCACTTTTTTGAAGGGAGTTGGATGTTTAGAGAAGAAGTCTTAAACCAATCCCTACTTTGGGCGGGTGTTGCTTTGAAATTTCTATGGACAGGTGGATTTAAGATTTGAATCATGTACTCACGCATTTTTTAAAGTCCACAGCTCAAACAGAGAGTGAGTATAGACGCCTTGTAGTTAAACCATGAAGAAAATACAAATATTTCCCAATACATTTTAGTTTTTATTACCTTTTCAGAGCCTACTTTTTTTTTTTTTTTAGATCTCAGTTTTGTTTCTGAAAGCTATAGACCCTCTCTTCACTTTTTGTAGGCCTACGGCTCTCTTCTCAGTCCTGTTATTTTGCAAAATAGGAAAAATAGCATTTGTTAACATGAATTTTTCCAGGCAAGAAAGTGTATTACTCCTGTACTGGGTTGCAAAGGCTTACTAGTCTGTTTTATATGGTTATTTTAGAGATCATTTTATCTTTGATGATGAGGAAATCATTTCTGTGACAAAGAATAGCACAACAAAAGATTTCATTGAAACACCAAGTAAATTTCTTTGTTTTGCAAGAAGATATGCATAAACTCCTTGATCTCCATTGGACTAGCTAGTTTATGTAATCATCACACCATTAAGTTGAAATCAAGCTGTAAGTCATGCAGGCAAAAAGTACATTTATGAAAGATATTCAAACACCTCCACACTGCGTGCAGACACAATGGTTTTTATGACAGTATTATAGCCGCTATTTTCTAAGATTTTTAACACTTTGCTTTTGTTTTATTACAGAAAAAGGAATGGCAGCAAAACCTTTTTCATACTGTACCTTTTATGTTTTTTTGTGAAGTGTAAAGTCTGTTCTAATTAAAGTCTTGGAAAGGGAACTATTGTGCATCTTATAATAAATGACAATGAACTTGATTAGATGTCCATGTCACATCATAATTGGGAAGTAAAAAGTAATCAAACAAACAAGAAGTATTTCTTTTACATCCAGACTTGCGAAAAAAGATGCATTAGTTTTCACATTTTTCGAAAGCTGCAGACATACAGGGAACCCATGGAAGAGCCACTGAAGATCAATCAGACATAAAATACAAACAGGTTTTTGTGATCTAAATAGCTACGTTTTATTGATTTTATTTTTTTTATTTATTTATTTATTTTACAAACTATATCATCCAAACAGACATATTGTTTTTCAGGATGAGACAAAAATGTGATCATGTAAGGTTAGACAAAATGTTCAGAGGTTAGGCTGTTTAGGGTAACTCCAAGTCCAAATTGTACAAGTCCGCATCTGTTGGTTAAAATGAACTGAAAAGGTGTCATAGACCAGGCAAGATACAATAACACAAAGATGACATTAACAAAAAATTCAAACTTGGACAAAAACTACAAAACAAAATTTCAGAGGTATGATAAAGTATGAGAAACAGATGTAGGAATATGAATTGCAATTGTCATGCATAGCAGGAATAAGATTTGAGTTTGGAAGTATTTTACTAAATGAAAATGCCTAATCAAACTAAACTTGTACTTAAATTATCTAAAAAAAATCTTTAAATACAACTGATAGAATGTCCAACAAGAACAGACACAAATGACTAATAATACCCCTTCCTTCAAAAGTACTTTGTACCAAACTGTAATTAACCAAGTCCAACTGAAAGACTACAAGAAAAATACATTATGTAAATCAGAAGAAATAACACCATAACTCTTAATATCAGATACAATGAATCATTACAAAATTTAAACCTTCAAGATGAAGAAAACAAAATACACCCTGCAATTTTTTTTAACAATAGCAATAATTCTAACCTGGATAATAAAGACAGCACTGGAAGCATAAAAAATCTCCCACTCTGACAGGAAGTAACAATGATTAAGGAGAACGAACTCTCACCAAATTCAGGATATTACCAGAAAGAACAAATATAAGGGAAGCTTTAGATTTTAATCAAACACTACCTTGGGGGCTTTCTGGAAGTGTTTCTTCCAATGCTGGGATTGGAGTACTGTTTCTCACTTTCACCTTAAAAAGTAGGCATTGTTTTGACAGGAAATCATCAAAAGTCTAAGGCAGAAATTTGTTTTTGAAAAGCAACATTGCTAATTCTTATGATCCAGTGATAAGCAACTATGTTTTCTAATGGTATAAGATTCCTACTAAACAGAACTATGTGAGAGTCATTGCTCGAGAAAAGGAAGAAGAGGGAGATTCCGTTCCGTCATCTTCCCCTTATCCGGGGCCGGGTTGCGGGGGCAACAGCCTCAGACGAGAAGCCCTGGCTTCTCTCACCCCAGCTGCATCCTCCAGCTCACTCGGAAGGATCCCGAGTCATTCCCCAGCCAGCTGGGAGACATAGTCTGTCCAGCGGGTCCGAGGTCTGCCTCTTCATCTCCTCACGCTTAGGTGCTCGGGGGACATATTGACCAGATGCCCGAACCACCCCATCTGGCTCCTCTCGCCCTGGAGGAGGAGCAACTTGACACCGAGGGAGATGAGTAAGAAAATGTTATGTTGAACGAAAAGATTGGAAGAGGCTTCTTCTCTCACCCCGGGTACAACCTCTAGCTGACCTGGGAGGGCCTCGAGGCGTTCCCTGGTCAGCTGTGACTGTGAGGCATAGCCTCTCTAGCGGCCTGCCTCTAGATCTCCAGAACACCTCTCCAGCGAGGTGTTTTGGCACATTAATTGGCAGAGCCTATAAATTAACTCTAGTTTGTTTGAAGCTGTTACAACAATCTGACAATAACTCATGCAATTTGTTTGTTTGCAATTTAATTTAGAGCAGTTTGTATCTAATATTGTTAAGCTTTGCTTGTCTAGGTTAATATAAAAATGCTTATTGTTTTACATAAAGAAAACTTTTCTGAAATTAATTGAATCATTCATAGAAAAACATTGACAATTAAAATGTAATGTTTTTTATTCTTAAATGCCAAAAAATTCATAAAAAATCCGATTGATAAATAAATAGAAAGACAGATAGATAGAAACATAGACAAACAAGACAGACATACAGAAAGACAAGACAGACAGAGATAAATAGATAAAACCCATCAATTTAGAAAGATCTATCAGTCTATAAAATAGAGAGATGGATAAATAGAGGAAGAATCAATAGATAAATTGACGTTGCTCCAAAGCTGAATTTGATTGGCCATCAGAGATTTCCTCGTTCTCGTTTCCTCTCGCGATACTCCATATTCTTCACTGAGCATCAGCCACTCAGCTGAGCTCAGTCGCTGTTGTGACTGTGAGGAGGAGCAGTTGTGTGTTTGGTTCACCCTCAAATCAGCCGGAGGCGTAACGAGAGTATCTTCAACAGAGTGAATAACCAAAAAGAAAGAAACCAACTACTACATGCATCTTTGAACCAACTCCAGCTTGTTAATCTTCCAGGTAAGCTCGCTATCTTTTCGTGCTGTGGTACTCACATGCAGTGCTAGCTGCTGATTTATTTGAGTTTATTTTTTTCATGTAGAAAGCAACATTTAAATCTTACTGCGGTAGTTTTAGTTATATTTTAAGTAGGACTTGGAGAGCAGTTTCACATTAAAACTCTGCTTTAAAGAAGAGGTTTGATGGTTTGTATTAGAGAAAGAAAAAAAGAGGAATGTTGTAACTTTAAATCTGAGAGTGGACTCTGTCTCTGGAATGTATAGCTCTGTTAGCTTGTATGCTAACCATCCATCTGTTTACTATAAAGTAGCTGAGCTGCTTTCAAGCTAGCTGCTTCTTGGCAGTTTAACACAATAATCTCAGTTTTCTGATCAGTTCTAATCAGAATTGGTGATGTTAAGGATCTGTAAGGAAGCTTGGATCAGAAGATTTTTTTTATGAATGAAACAAAGTTCTGTCCCTGACTGGCTGAGTTTGACCAATCTTGTATTGATGTTGTTGTACATCTTTATAGATATGCATGTGGCGTTTATTAAGTCTTTGCAACAAGAGATCTTGTTACTTTTTACTCTCTCATTTTGTCTTATACTAGCATTAGGATTTGCACCGCTCCCACATGTGTCAAACTTCCTCCTGCTATTTAGAAAAAGTTAATAATTATATCAGTTCTTATGTTAGCAAGTTGATATTTTAATTTGATTTCATTTTTATGCAGATGATAGTTCGAATATTGCATGCAGATCAAGTTAAGAGCATGAAGATGATTAAATTGATACTTGCATTTTAGTTCAATTGTCAAAACAAAGAGTAAAAATCTATCATTAAAGATAGTCAGAAAGATGCATGCACTGTGTAGACTGTGTATTAAGTTGTCTAATATTATTGTTGCTGTTATGCACGACTAAATAGTTTTTCTAACCCAATTTGAATAAAAAAGACAGATTGTTAAAATTGAGATATTACATGGTAAATGGGCATATACAATGTTTGCTACCTGGCTCCCAAATATATAATTTGTTATCTAAAAACATAAAATATAATCAAATCAATCAGATTTTTTTTTTTCTATAGATAAGTTTAATATCTTGTGGCTATTGTACGGAAACATGTGTCAAACAATAGTTTCGGTCCTGCCCTAATAAAAATGTCTTGGTGTTGCCCATCCCTTCTAATGAAAGGCAGGATTGTCTACATCATTTTGTCTTTGTTAACACACTCCTTCTCACAATCAGAAAATCAAATTAATGAAGTTAGCTTAAATATTAAAATTTTATGAAATACAAAAAAAGTCATTGTTATCGATTAACAACTAAATCGGGTCAGGCTTTGTCTCCTCGGGATAAAACACCACACCGTGGCACTGTTGCAGAAATGCTTAGATGAGCCAGAAGTAGACATAAAACACTAAAACTCAGTCTACATTTACTATTGAGCTAGAGGCCGTTGCAGCACAACCCTGTTTTATTGCTCCACGGACTGCAGATCAGGACCATTTATACTACATTTGCTCTAATTTATTTTAGATGCATGCGTATGTGTTTTTGTATAACTGTTTCTAATGTGAATAAAGAGAGCTGAGAGCACCTGTCTGACAGACTTAACTACACTTAGAGGGAACAATTAAATCTGCTCAGTAATGACAGACATTGCTGGCGCGGCAATCAAGTATTTACTGTCCTTCTTTTTCTTGGCTATTTGAACTCTTGTTTAACTTTTTAAAAAATAAAACCAAAGTTTCAGACTCAAGACACAACAGTCTTTAATAAGTAATGAGGATAGGGTGCGGAATCAGCAGGCAAACATCTTCTTGTTTCAATTTGATGTAGTGATGTAGTTTATATGGTAAAGATGTTAGAAAGAGAGGAAGACTACATCTGTGTTTTTTCTTTTCCCATTTTTAGAGATAATTTTGTGGGCGATTTCAACACTAACTTCACACAGGACAGGCTAAGCAAAACAACATGGTGTTTTAAAAAGCTACTAAAGTGAACATTCATCTGCAGTAAATCTGCCTGCAGTTTTTGAGAGGCAGAAATGATCTAATCAGCCTGCAGAGGAGACACAGAGGACAATAAAATTCAGTACATCCAGTCATACTGAAAAGGAGAAGCTGCCAAGTCAATGTGACTCTCAGAAAAATGACTGTCTTACCAAAGTTTATGGGAAGGGATCTGTATCTCCCTTTTTCCACTCTTCCATTAAAAATAAGTTGTATGTTGCCGAAAAGATTTTTGATTTTATTAATGTGAGATTTTGAGTAAGTACAGTCAAGTTATTTATAAATTATTAAGCATTTTTAAGCACTCCATGGAATTAGTACACAAAAATATAGTGTCAGAGGAGCTCTACTTGGACCCATAAAGTGTTGTTTCCCATATTTTTTTGCACCTGAACTATACAAAACCTGAGAGGAGGTGGCAATAATTTTGTGTTGATTATGGCATTTGTTCTTGTCGATGCAAGTTAACCTCTTGTTCTCATAGTTGGAAACTTGACAACCATTATTCTTTTTTTTTATAAGCCACATTTGAAAGTTACATTTTATTTTCTCGCTAATGTCACCACTTGTTTAATCTAATGCATATCTCAAGTTTGACTCATCTCTATGTTACAGGTTTTGTTTGAACCATTTGTTTGGAAATGACATTCGCTACAGGAAATTAAAAGTCTACTTATCAAAATGTAAATCAACCTTATGGCAAATGAACTGATTTTCATTTAGATCTGAACTGATTTTAGTGTGATTGTGGGAACAGTCATGCAACTTTTACCAGTTTTTTTTTTGTAAATCCTTTAATTGTATTCATATGTGAATTTTTAAGAAAATTTTTTAGTATTAACTGATTAATTTACTGAATCAAGGAAAAGAGGATTTCTAGGTTAAAATACATGAGTCATTTGGCCCAATTTGACTTGGGAGAATAAATTGAGGAAAATAACTTTTTATTTCAAAATTTTACCATCCTTGCAGTGTGACAGTAAAAGATCTGTAATTATGACACGTTTATTGAGTATGTTGTTGACCTGCCATGCATAATGTTGTTCGCCACCCTTTACCTTAATACAACCGCCAGGAGGGTAATGCAATTTACTTGATCCAACCAAATCAATGGCTTTATATAATAAAAAAAAACCTCTCAATATGCAATTAAATTAGACTTTCTAGTTCTTAAAAGAACCTGTTCAATGATGTTCCATAATTTTTGTGGTAGACCTGAAAATGTCAGTAAATTTGGTTTTACCTAGCTAAAGCTTGCAGTTTTTTACCTTTGTTTTCTTGTTTTTGAGTCTGGCATATATTACTGATTAATGCAATGACTTTGCAGAGAAGAATGAATTATAATTGGTGACGTTTTTAGTTGTTTAAGTCTTGTTTGTTGTCACAAGCTCTTTCATTTGTTTGCTCACAAGGTCGTACAAAATTGATATTAATTATACTGAAGGCACTGTTTCTATGAACTTCTTTAAACTTAGAGTTTCTATCTCATAACAGCATTTTTTTTTCATGTTAATTACGTCAACTCTTAATGGGCATCAAGTGACCCACAACTGAGTTTAGTGCCCGACGAAGTGAGCAGTAGGTTCAACACCCACCCATTATCCCATTATTTCCAGTAAATAATAAGCATAGTGCTGTGTTCTCGTTCAACAGTCTGTGGTTTAAAGTGTTTTTCTTCCCAAAGTCATGTCAGTCTCTTTTCTAAGTGTCTTTAATCAACACATTTCACAACCACCATACGATGCAGTCAAGTGTCCTTGTAGCTGAAAGTAGCTTTTTTTCTTCAGATGTGTGGTTTGAAACTCACTGAAGCACAGTGCAGAAAAGATGAAACGGTGAAAAGATGTTTTATTAGTGACTCTATTCATATTCTATACCTTATTTGTGGCAATTTTACTGTAGTGGGATCTGATTGTGTGTCTTACCCACTCCACCCTAGCATGTCTAAATTTCACCTCAGTCCTGAAATGCAGCAACAGCATCATAATCTGCTAGTATGTTTACAGTAATATTGGCATGCACCGTTATTCTGGACTGAAATTGTGTTAAAACTGAACTATTTCAACAAAATATTTGAGGACTTCACACCAAGAATCACAATCGTAAAACAAAAAACAATGCATATATAATTTTTTATATGCTTCAAAGTTATTTATTTCATACATGTGTTCATATTTTTCTTTATTGTCCTTAAATCATTAAAGATTCTATATCATGTTTTTCTTAACACTGCAATTGATGTCACAGATTTTGTTGAGTCTTCAGAAATTTGTCCCATTTGTCATCTTTTAGCTTTGTTTCTCTGTTCATAAAATATTGCTGACCTCCTTTGTAATAAATGACTTGTTCAGTCTTTGAAACACTTTTGCCCTTTGACCCCCACAGTAGATCTAACCGCCACCTGCTTCAAAGGCTTTACACAGATGGCCTATGTTTGCATACCGTGGAGCAAGACCACCCCGCCCACACTCACTCCTTTAACCCCACTTTGAAACCAAAAGCCTACAGCCACGTCCAACAAAAGAAAGTGGCCTCAATTGCCCACAGGCATTTAGATGGCCGTTGTGGTTTTATTATCCACCATATTCTCATTTTTCATTGGGCAAACTAGGAAAAACATAAAAGGGAATATTTGTCGGATGTATGTAGTTATGCTCGTGTTTCCTGTTGTAGTGTATAGTGTTTCCCCCAAAATATTTAAATATCAGTAATCACTGATTTATAAAGAAGCCATAGAATTTGGGACATTGTCATTGTATGAGCTTCTTTAAAAAGCATATGGTAATTGTTGTAGTATATATTTTAAATGAAACATGTCTTTGTTATTATGCCATAAAACATTAATGAAATAGTAAATTAAGCGTATAAACTGGATTTTATAATAAAATAACTTATTTCAAAGCAGTTTTTAATTGAAACTCTCAATCATTGAAAGTGCAGTTAAAAATCCTTGAGTTCATATTGCAGTCACATAGACTTCATACGCTTACTATCGAGTATAGATAAAGGCTCGCTTAGATAATTATTTTAATAGCCATCTTTACAACCTGTTACCATGCAGTATTCCAAAACTGGAGGCTGAAAAGCTGTCTCACTGTTCATGAACAAAATTATCCTTCCACAACCTTTGTTGCTATGCCCCTCTGACTTTCACGGTTGATTAGGCTTGCAAATGAAGTTTATCATCTTTTGGGGCGAGAGGTTCAACCTTGGCCCTGGAGACCTGTTAAGTCTTTATTGGCAATGCAGAACATTGTAAACTCCGGGGAGTTTTTCTTTATGTTATAACTAAACCTAGAAGATGTCCCAGCAGTTTCTGCTACAACCAAATCACCTGCTTCATCAGTTCTTGTTTAGCTCTGGTAGCGTTTGTACGGCTCATCGCATATCAAGATTGTCAGTAAGAAATTAGATTAAAATTACTGTCATTGTATCTGTTTAATTAAATGCACTTCAATTTTTTTATTTATTTATTTTGGTCAC
Source organism: Neostethus bicornis (assembly GCA_902685375.1). Classification (NCBI taxonomy): domain Eukaryota; kingdom Metazoa; phylum Chordata; class Actinopteri; order Atheriniformes; family Phallostethidae; genus Neostethus; species Neostethus bicornis. The sequence continues at coordinate 12,373,429 of LR738543.1, forward strand.
ATTGTAAATTCACATTAAAGAAAGTTACTTTTACTTTTTTTTTTCTGAAATTGTATTTTACGAAGGGACCGAAAAGGTATCGGCTGAAGCAAACAGTTATTACATTGACCCTTTTTTTTCAAATTACCATGAAAGCAAAAATATATAAGTAAATATTCAGAAATCCATTATAGTACATAAAATGAAAATTAGAACATCAAATGAAGAAGTAATACAACTGTTACTTTAAATTAACTAGCTATAAGCTTACATTTAACCATCAAGACTTGCAGATTTTTTAAGCAATAATGACTTAAATTTCTTCTTTAAACAGAAAAGCTTGGAACATAATTTAAGTTCATCATCACAATTATTCCAAAGATTCACACCTTTAATGGAAATACAGAATTTTTTAACATTTGTTCTAAATTTATTTTTAATGAACACGTCATTTCCTCTTAGTTCGTATGGACTTTCCCTAATGTTAAAAATATTTTGTAGAGAGTTTGACATCACATTATTTTATATCTTAAACATAAATTTTAAAGTGTGTAATTCCACTAAATCATAGAACTTTAATGTTTAAATTTATATATACAGTGGTGGTCAAAAGTTTACATACACGTGTAAAGAACATAATGTCATGGCTGTCTTGAGTTTCCAGTTATTTCAACAACTCTGATTTTTCTCTGATATAGTGATTGGAACAGATCCTTCTTTGTCACAAAAAACATTCATGAAGTTTGATTCTTTTATGACTTTATTATGGGTAAACTGAAAATGTGACGAAATCAGCTGGGTCAAAAATATACATACAGCAACATGAATGAGCAATTTTGGAGACTTAGAAAGTTGTGTCAATGACATGAGCTTCATAGCATGACCTCTTAACTTCTTGTGAGTGATTATGAGTGACTACAGCTGGTGACTTCTCTGAGGCCATTTAAAAAGGGCTCATTGGATAAAAACACCCACAAACCATACAATGGGAAAGTCAAAGGAGCTCAGCACAGATTTGAAAAAGAGAATAATTGACTTGAACAAGTCAGGAAAGTCACTTGGAGCCATTTCAAAGCAGCTGCAGGTTCCAAGAGCAACAGTGCAAACAATTGTTTGTAAGTATAAAGTGCATGGCACTGTTTTGTCACTGCCACGATCAGGAAGAAAACGCAAGCTGTCACCTGCTGCTGAGAGAAAACTGGTCAGGAGGGTGAAGAGTCAACCCAGGAGCACCAAAAAGCAGATCTGCCAAGAATTAGAAGCTGCTGGAACACAGGTGTCAGTGTCCACAGTCAAGCGTGTTTTGCATCGCCATGGACTGAGAGGTTGCCGTGCAAGAAGGAAGCCCTTGCTCCAAAAGCGGCACCTTAAGGCTCGACTAAAGTTTGCTGCTGATCACATGGACAAAGTTCTGTGGTCAGATGAAACAAAAATTGAGCTGTTTGGCCACAATGCCCAGCAATATGTTTGGAGGAGAAAAGGTGAGACCTTTAACCCCAAGAACACCATGCCTACCATCAAGCACTGTGGTGGTAGTATTATGCTGTGGGCCTGTTTTTGCTGTCAATGGAACTGGTGCTTTACAGAGAGTCAATGGGACAATGAAGAAGGAGGATTACCTTCAAATTCTTCAAGAAAACCTGAAGTCATCAGCCCGAAGGTTGGGTCTTGGGCGCAGTTGGGTGTTCCAACAGGACAATGACCCCAAACACACATCAAAAGTGGTAATGGAATGGCTAAATCAGGCTACAGTAGAATTAAGGTTTTAGAATGGCCTTCCCAAAGTCCTGACTTAAATCCCATTGAGAACATGTGGATAATGCTGAAGAAACAAGTCCATGTCAGAAAGCCAACAAATTTAACTGAACTGCACCAATTCTGTCAAGAGGAGTGGTCAAAGATTCAACCAGAAACTTGCCAGAAGCTTGTGGATGGCTACCAAAAGCGCCTAATTGAAGTAAAAATGGCCAAAGGACATGTAACCAAATATTAGCATTGCTGTATGTATATTTTTGACCCAGCTGATTTCGTCACATTTTCAGTTTACCCATAATGAAGTCATAAAAGAATCAAACTTCATGAATGTTTTTTGTGACAAAGAAGGATCTGTTCCAATCACTATATCAGAGAAAAATCAGAGTTGTTGAAATAACTGGAAACTCAAGACAGCCATGACTTTATGTTCTTTATAAGTGTATGTAAACTTTTGACCACCACTGTAGAATATTGGTTGGTTATGCTCACTACATAAATGATACATAATAATAATAATGAACATTTTTTGTGTTGTTAGCATAACCCTGATTACCAAATTAAATCCTTGATCATCAATGTCGATATTGACAATTAACTAGCATTGAGAACCACCAGTTAATTATTACTCAGGATCGGATCTCTGCTTTTTGCGGATGATGTGGTCCTGTTGGCTTCATCGGACCGTGATCTCCAGCTCTCGCTGGATCGATTTGCTGCCGAGTGTGAAGCGGCCGGGATGGGAATTAGCGCCTCCAAATCCGAGACCATGGTCCTCGCCCGGAAAAGGGTGGAATGCCCCCTGCGGGTCAGGGACAGGGTCCTGCCCCAAGTGGAGGAGTTTAGGTATCTCGGGGTCTTGTTCACGAGTGGGGGAAGGATGAAGCGGGAGATCGACAGGCGGATCGGTGCGGCATTAGCAATAACTAGGACCCTGCATCGGTCCGTCGTGGTAAAGAGAGAGCTGAGCCGAAAAGCAAAGCTCTCGATTTACAAGTCGATCTACGTTCCAACCTTCATCTATGGTCACCAGCTGTGGGTGGTGACCGAAAGAATGAGATCGCGGGTACAAGCGGCCGAAATGAGCTTCCTTCGCAGGGTGGCTGGGTTCTCACTCAAAGATCAGGTGAGGAGCTCTGCCATCCGGGAGGAGCTCTGTGTTGAGCCGCTCCTCCTCCAGGTCGAGAGGAGCCAGATGGGGTGGTTCGGGCATCTGGTCAGGATGCCCCGCGAACGCCTCGCGGGCAAGGTGTTCTGGGCACGTCCCACCGGGAGGAGACCAAGGGGCAGACCCCAGACCCGCTGGAGAGACTGTCTCACAGCTGGCCGGGGAACGACTTGGGATCCTTCCAGGTGAGCTGGAGGATGCAGCCGGGGAGAGAGAGGCCTGGGCTGCCCGCTTGAGGCTGTTGCCCCCGCGACCCGACCCCGGAACAAGCGGAAGATGACGGAACGGAAAATAATATTAAAAGCAAAAAGATTGTGAAGACTAAGAAAAAATGTCCTGGTGTTACCTGTATTTAAACTGAATTTGGTGAGTGATGACAAACTTCTGGCATTAACCAACTAATGCTCCGTCAGGACTGATATGCTTTCATTGCCCATCAGTTTTATGTGCACAAGTAGAGAAGCATAATGACTAAGTGGTCTTTGAGCTGGCAAAGGAGATGAATACAGTCAGAGTGAGAAAGAGCTGGTATCACAAGACACTACTTCATAACAAAAAACTAGTACATCAAAGGACAAAAGGTTTGAGAATAAAGGTAATCACAGCCAAAAAGAAGCTTTATTAATGAAGCTTTCTCTAGCTAGTTTATGGTACAACATTCCTATACCATTTTCAGTTATGAGTAATCGTCGTTAATAAAGTATTTTCTATTTAAAAAAACAAACAGTGAAATGACATAAAAGAGAGAAGACCCAATGTATAAGTCATTTGTTGGTATTTTTAAAAATGCACCTAAATTGAAAGTTCCGTATGCAGATGGATGGATCATATTGGTATTTGGATGTCCTCTGCAAAATAGAAAGCTTCAGAGGAATTAAACTTGTTTTTATTATGAGACACAATAGTAAAGTGTTTGAAATATGTTAGACTAGCCTGAGCACACTGATGTGTACCTCAAAAAGCAAAAATATTAGCCTGACTTTCCTACATGAACAATACCTTTACTTTTCATAAATGGATTCATTGTCCCTTTGTTTGTTTTAGCCTACATCACATGCAGCCAGGGTGAACTGCTGTAGAGTCACATGTTAATACTTGAAACTCTGAGCTGCTTATCAGTCCATGACTGAAGGCTATGAAAAGAAGGGGCTCCACATTTTTTCTGCATACAATTTATCAAGAGCACAAAATCTTTTACTTTACAGATATCTTCAGTGACTGGTTAGATTTTGTGCCCTTTTAATGGAGACGTGTTTCAATGTTACCCGATACATAATTTCTTGTATCTGTTTTGATGGGTAGTTTATTAACACATTATTTTTAAAAACGTGCAATCAGGTCTCCCCCAAAAATGTTGTCTGTAACTTATTAAAAAATAGAACTTAAGAATTCAGACAGAAATTAAGGTGTTGAGTTGTTTTGTTCAAGTTTTTCAGCTATACAATTGGTCATTTAGTACACATTTTTTTCAGGAAGCTAACTATTATTTAAATTGAACTCAGAGTAGTGCATAATTTTTTTCTTCTACAAGAATTTTTTTCCCCCTATTTTGACATTCTCAAAGTGGCTACATATAATATGTCATTGTCATGGTGACACCCAGGGTGAAAAGAAACTTTCTTTGACACAATGTGAAATATGGGCATTTGAACAAAGATGTGGGAGCAATAGCAAAGCCACATGACCATTCTGGGTAAAATTCTGGGGAACAAACAGACCAAAGCCCGACTAATATCAGAGGACCAACTGATAGAGCTTTTTTTTTCAAATTATAAAACTTGGGAAATTATATTTCTAATTTGTGCTGCACAGTGGTGGAGTGGTTAGCACAGTGGCCTCACAGCAAGAAGGTCGTGAGTTCGAGTCCCGGGTGGGGAAGAGGCTTGGAAGACTGTCCTTTCTGTGTGGAGTTTGCATGTTCTCCCTGTGTTTGCATGGGTTTCCTCCGGGTACTCTGGTTTCCTCCCACCCTCCAAAGACATGCATGCTAGGCTGATTGGCCGGTGCCGAAATTGCCCCTAGGAATAAGTGTGTGTGGATGGTTGTATGTGTGTGGCCCCGCGACAGACTGGCGACCTGTTTGGGGTGTACTCTGCCCTGTGCCTTAAATTTGCCGGGATGGGCTCCGGCACGCCCCGCAACCCCGAAAGAAATAGACGGATAAGAAGATGACTGACTGGGAAGTTATTGGTTAGCACAGTGGCCTCACATCAGGAAGGTTGGGGTTCGGGTATCGGGTGGGATGAGGCTTGAAACACTGGCCTTTCTGTGTGGAGTTTGCATGTTCTCCCTGTTTATGCGTTGGTTTTCTCAAGGTACTCCGGTTTCCTCCTACCCTCCAAAAACATGCATGTTAGGTTATTTGGCCACTATGAAATTGCTCCAAAGGGTGAGTGTGTGTGATTGTGTGGCAGGCTGGCGACCTATCCGGGATGTGCCCTCCGTCTCGCCTGAAATCAGCCAAGATACTGTATGCTCTGGCACTCCTCACGACCCCGTTAGTGATAAGTGGTTCAGAAGACGAAACAAAAATCTGACAAATTTGTGCAAATTACTGCAGTATAGGAGCATTCATGTTAACCATTTCTTTTCTGTGCTATGATAGAAAAGTGTTTGGTTAAACATAAAGACATAAAATGACCAGAAAGCAAAAAAAAAAAAAAAAAGAAGAGCAAATCTCTCCTAAAGTTCCACTCACAAGAGAATTAAAAATAGTGACAGAACTTTAAGATAAGAGTTCTAATTTGCCAGAAAACACAAGTTAAAGTTAAGCCTGCAGAACAAAGTAAAGACAAAGTCAATTTGATGGACAGGTTTTTTTTCTTTTATATTACCATTAGACTTATTCTCTGAACGGTCGTCTTGACAGCAGCACATGTTCAGCCTTGTTGCCTACAGACTTCTATCATTCTTCACATTTCTGGCTCCGTCACAGCACCAGAGCTTAATACATAAAATTTACTCTGAACATCATGATCTACTCTGAAAGTAATTTGTTTTCAAGGCATTTTTTTCTAAACATTTTGAGTTTAGTTTCGAAGCAACATTCTGGTGGGTAATAAAAGTTGAAAAAGGCAGATTTTCCTAGAAAAACTTCTCCTAATGTTTAATGAGGTGCTCGTATTTGCACTTTACAAGACTTCTAAATTGTTTGAAATACTTGAAGGTATTTTTTAATTCTAAAGAACAGATTAAGCAAATGATTACACTGTTGATGCCATGTCCACATCCTCTCATTTTCTATTCTCCATCACCCTTTCAAGATTACAACCATTTGAATGACAAAGTTGAATTTTCCACTCAGAACCATTATATTACAAAATTTGGTTTTCCTTCTATACTCAGCAAAGATTTAAGAGGCAGTAATGTCAGAGTGAAACTGCATTGACTTTTAAGTGCCTCAATAATAATGGAAATGGGCTTTTTATCATACTTCACTCTGCAGAGACAACTGCCTTGCATTAATGTGCCTAATATGACGAAATTAAGTGACCTGAAATACTTAGGTCATCCAATTTCTCTTTTCTGTTGCTATTTCTGACTCAGTTTCTGTCTTTTCAATCAAAAACCATGACATTTTACCTGCAAGGCTATGATATTATGATCTATGCATATGCAGAATTCTTGGGGGAGTAGAATAACCTCTGCAAGCCTTTCTCACATTGTATCTTTGTTTCTTCTGTCTTTATTTTTTCATTCTGTCCATGTCAGCAGAGATTGAATGATATATACCATCAAAGCCTTTTTGAGGCTTCCCACTCTCTCCTAAAATCCTTTTGATTTCTGACAGCAAAGGCTGCTTAATATTCTAAACTAGTCTGTGGCCTTTTTAGAGAACTAACAAGGTTCTGAAGATACAAGTCTTGTCTTCGTGTGAAAGGCAGCTGGGGTACAGCCTTCTTCTTTTGCAGAGCTTACACTGCAGTGTCTGTGCCTCTAACAAGTCCAGTGCTTTTTAAAATCTCAGATGATGTGCAGAGGCCAGAAAGATTTGCTCCCATATCAATAGTGTTTTAGTACTCTGGCCATTAAAATACCATTGTTATGTGATGACTATTGTACCGTTCTAATAAAAAAGAATCTAAGAGATAACATACTGTAAATGAGCAACAGTTCATCTGACAAAGATGGTTTGTTCTACATTTTTTTATTTTTAAGAGAAAACGAGACATAGAAAATGAGCCACACAGAGTTTTTATATGTTGCTACATTTCATAAATCTAGCTCTGTAAAGTACAACAAAATTACTTGGACTGAGAAAAGTCATTGCTCACCTCAAGAGCCACCATGCTGGTGTTTTTTAAGCTTTTTTTTTTTTTTTTTAAATTACTACATTTTTTTTAAATTTCATCTGCTTTACCTAAAAGGAAGGAAACAACCACAGTAATTGACAAACACCAGGTGTATTTGCTCATCTCTCTAGAAAAAGTTTTACTCCTGTTTACTCTTTTATATTGGTTTCTTTGTTTGAGCTCACCCGGGCTGTCTTTTCCACCAGAAGTCGTTCTCATTCAGACACTTAAGGCTTCAGCTTTTGATGCTTAGCATCATTTAAAGTTTCTAGCTGCTTCCAAAAGTCACTTTTGTTGTTATTTGAGCCTTTTCACTGTCAGTCTTGAACTTCATCATACCAAAAAATAACAGTGGGGAGTAGATTTTAAATAGATTTGGAAAGTAACTCATTTTTGGACTGAAAAGTATCGAAGGGCAAGGCAAGTGTGTATATAGCGCTCTTTAATTTGGATGTTCCTTGAAAAAAAAAGAATCAATTTCTACTGCCAGAAATGAAAGAATCATACTCTATAAGTGCATACAAAGCACTTCCAAAAACACCTGAATTTACCATCTATTTTCCTTGAATGCTTGTGACAACCACAACAGTTCTCCCAGCGTGTGATTCAGACACAAAGAAGCCCTCTTTGTTTAGCTAAGCCCAGTGTAAAATGAAGCTAATGTTTTGAGAGGTTGCATTGCAATGGAGCTTAGGTGGATACGCAATGTTTTAGCAAGTTTTTCTCATTTGATCCTGCAAAAGAAATGCTTTTGGTTTTTCAATTCAATTGCTTTTCATTTTTTTCCTGTATAATTCAATTTGGAAAAAAGCCTTTGCATAAATTTAATTAGTGAGATCATAAGTTATTTGTAGGTAGAAATCATAAAATTATTATAGTTGGCAGTTTTCATTCACACCACATTCAAACACATTCAAGCTACTTGTGTTGCCACAACCACCCTTAGGCAGACCGATGGATGTGCACCAGACAATCTGTGCTGGTGGCCTCTCTGACCACCAAACATTCACATAGCCGTACATCATTGATGCCGACTTTGGAGGTAAGAAGGGTGAAGTGTTATATCCAAGGACACAATAACAGATTGCTCAAGAGTAAAAAAAATAAAAAAGGAGACTTTTTCACCCGTCTGCTGAATTTGACCATTATTATATAAACATTCATTTACCCATGCATATACTTAAAATTGAGGTAAAAACAGTACAAAAAGTACCTTAATTTGGAAAAAGAAGCAGATGCAACTTTAAGGTGTAAAATGACTGTTATTGAAAATGACATACCGGTACTTTATAAATGTAAATCATTTAGAATAACAATATGCTGCATAATAAAACTAGGCATTCACTTAAAAAATGAACAATTTAGCGAGTATTTTACATATTAAGAATTTAAAGCTGGTGTTGTCTTTGTCTAATAAAAAAAATCTAGAAAATGGATGAACAGGTGTTTTAACATAATACAAATTTATGGAGTATGTTGTAATGTATAAATTTCATTTTACATGTCTACATTCACATGGATGCGTATTTATTTATAAATATGTAGTTTTGAATTGTCCTTTTAAACACAATGTATACATTTAATTGTTATATATACAGTACACAATCATATAAAAGAACTCCTCCACAAGTGGAGGAATCTAAGTATCGCAGGGTGTTGTTCACGCGTGGGGGAAGGATGTAGCAGGAGATTGACAGACGGATGGGTGCAGTCTCAGCAATAACTAGGACGTTATATCGATCAGTCATGGTAAAGAAAGAGCTGAGCCAAAAAGCAGAGCTCTCGATTTACAAGTCGATCTACATTCCCACCCTCACCTATGGTCACCAGCAGTGGGTGGTGACCAAAAGAATGAAATCGCAAATACAAGTGGACAAAATTAGCCTCCTCCGCAGGCTGGCTGGCCTCTCACTCTGAAATCTGGTGAGGAGTTCTGCCATCAGGGAGAAGCTCGGAGTAGAGCCGCTCCCCCTCCAGGTCGAGAGAAGCCAGATTGGGTGGTTTGGGCATCTGGTCAAGATGCCTCTTGAGCGCCTCGCTGGAGAGTTGTTTTTGGAGGAGACCAAGAGGCAGACTCGGACCCGCTGGAGAGAGTATGTCTCACAGCTGGCCAGGGAATGACTTGGGATCCTTCTGGGTGAGCTGGAGGATGTAGCTGGGAAGAGAGAAGCCTGGGCTCCCCGTCTAAGTTTGTTGCGCCCGCGACCCAGCCCGGATAAGCGGAAGATGACAACGTAATCATATAAAGGAAAATCTCATTTTGTTTAGGTTTTTGAAGGATATGGTTGTCTTTCAGTCATTTAGATAATAAATTTAAGATGAGGACAACATAGAATGCAAATTATTGGTTTCAATTCTATTGTTCACATTAAACAGCCAGCACAGTTTATCTCACGGCTTTGTTGTGCAGGCTGAGATTAGTTTTTCTCAAAAAAAAAAAATTTATGGCACTTTAAGTTTGCGTCTGTCAGTAAAATAGATAAGAAATGTTTATATTTAATCAGTATACTCCAGCCCCGCAAGTAGAAGTCTTAGCTAATTGAGCCCAGAAGAGGCAGAAGACTTGGATAAATATGCAGGCATCAGATGGTCATTGATGGCACCATTGTGGTATCAGTGGTGTGATCACTCTGCATTTGGCCATCCACTGATTTCTCAGAGAAAGTTAATGTACTCTGAATGCCTGACAGATGGGTTTTTAACTCTCTTTTTTTTTCCACCCTCACTATATATGTTATGATAGATGGCTGCATGTGCTGGGATGTCAACAAATAAGAAGCAACTAGAATAATTGATGACCGAAATATAAATTTTGGTCAAACTGTTGTGAATGAATGTCCTCAAACTAATTTTCAGAACTCATTCCCAAGTGGTTGCTGTGATTTCACCAGCCAGGATTCATGTGCAGGAAATGAATCTTTTACATTAGAGATGTCAAATAAATTAGACTATATATAGAAGCAATGGAAACATTGTTACAGTAGTGTTCATTCAAGTGAGGCTGAAGCTTTTTGAAGAGAATGTGTCACAACTTCCCCTTCCCTGACCTTGAATATGCTTTTAGAAAAGATTATTTTTGGAACGTATTACGTTACCCAATTCAGCTGAAACTATTAGCATTTAACTAAATAAACCTCCACTAATATGGGCTGGATAATAAGCTCTCATTAACCAAACTAATTTATTTCTATATTGTTTTTTATATGCTAAACAAAAGAAGTCATTTTGTTTCCTGCTATTGTGAAATTGGTTTATGTTAGTGCTACTCCTCACCTTGCCTCCACATCTCTAAACCAGGTTGTTGGCAGCTCACTGTTTGGCTTTACAAGAGGCAGAAGGATACTTCTCACGGACACTGGAGATAGTTAATCAAACAGTCTTGAAGCTGAGTTTAACATTTGATTTCTGCTTGTGTTTTCTTGAGCCATTGCTTATCTGTCACACTCGCTCCCCAAGTTGAAAAAGTTGTTTCTGTTTTAGATGCAACTATTGCATCATATCTTTGTTGGCTCAGCAGCTTGTACAGAGGAGTCATGATGGATGACTAGGACCAACTACTTCAACCAAAGCTTGCAACTTTCATACAAAGACAAAAAACACAGCCAGTGTAGCTTATCTGTATCTTTATTTAAGATTTTTTATTTCAACTTAATATATAAACTATTTTGCACTTCTCTACAGCTTCATTAACTGAAGGACCAGACAAAAAACAGCACAAATGCTATTTCATTTGCCCAAGAATCTCAGAATAGAGCACAGCAGTTTGAAGAGACTAAGGAAACTGTTCAAATCCATACTGTGTGCCTTTCTTTCAGTTATAATGTCAAACCAAACATCATTGTGCTATGGCCCTTTGGTGTCACACAGAGGCTTTTTATTTTGCTCCGGGCATGTGATTTTTGACGTTTGTGTAAGATCAGATATCCAGGGTGACAGGTTGCTAAGAAACAAATGCTTTCATTTTGAAGGGGGCACAATCTGTCACATACCATTGAAAATGAAAGTGGATGTGTATAAATGATGTATTGATACTCATAAAAGTCTCTAGGAAAAGCTTTTGGTACTTTGACAATGCTGTTGAATTATACCAGAAAAATCAAAAAATTTATCTGGAGTTTTTTTTCTAAATGAATTTGACAGTGATGATGGGTAAGCTGACAGATGAATCTTGAGAAGAATCTTCATGGACTGTGATGTTTGCAGATGACACTGTGACATGTAGTTAGAGCAAGGCTCAGGTGGATGAAAACTTGCAGAGGTGGAAATTTTCACTGGAAAGTAAAAGTGTCATTTCCTAAGTTTGATTGCAATAGCTTTAGTCCCAAAAATACAATATTGTCCACTTTTATTTTTTTGATTATGGGTTTTTTTTTTTCTAAAAAAAAAAAAATTCAAAAATGTCTTTTTTTTTTTTCAATTTATGTAATTTTTTTTAAATAGAGAAGAGATTTTTATGAGATGGGAAAATTGTTGGTGAAAGACTCACCCCAACTGCCTCACCAGTGTCCAAACTGAACATCTTCCTGTCTAGAAGCAATAGGAGCAACGGCGGATAAGCTGTAGCAAAAATTAGCTGCACGGTGCTGACGTTTTGCTTTCATTTCCGACTTCTATTTTTCTGCCTGCAGCACACCTGCCTCCAAAAGGCATTAGTTCTCTTATGTAGTAGCCAGGGAATATTGATTAAGACTGCTGACATTTCTGCTTTATTCATACTCTGACTGGGTGGCGATTTTTGCCCTATACAGGTGAAAACTCGCCTCTCAAACCGATTACCCTACACTTTGTCAGACTGAAATTGTCACATTCTGTAAAAGTTATGTGTCTGTTTTTATGTATAGCATTTTGGTCATTTGGGCATTTTTCGATGACACGCCGCTGAGTGTCTAATTTCAATTTAAATGACTGTATTCTTTAAAGATATTGATTTGTATGATTTTTCTTTTTCGTAATGTTTCCTTTTCATCTTTTGTCAAATCGCGCTATACCAGTCAGCAGCAGTGGAAAATCCAGATGCAGATAGTTTTATTTCTACAATATCTAAAAGTTCTCTGTTGATAAGCATGTTTTTTTTTAATCAAAGATCAATAGCTTTCATTTGATCTGGCAGTTTAGCACCTTCTCTAATTTAATAACTTGTTTCAGCCAGAGTTTGAAATGAATTGATATGATTAATTGCAAAGTAAATTATCCATGTGACTTCCTGCACATTTATAGTGATAGATTGGCTTTGCAATAATGACCCTGCTGTTGAAAAGCCTATAAATTAATCAAGACTGCAATTACAAATATGCATTTGCTTCCTGATCTTAATTTATAGTGCATCAGTGTCAGTGTCTATAGAGCATTGATATAAGAGTGTAATTAGCCACACTGAAAGAGGTTGAAGCAGTTGATTATGTTTTCCCCTAGAAATTTTGTATTCGAAATCTGGTTTCTGGTAATTGGTCATATTTTATTAATTTGTCCTTTTTTTTTTAAAAAAAAAAAAAGGGATTCTTTCTTTTGCTCTCCTCAGTTTGGACTGTGTTTTTCTGTTTTCTACATTCTTCACCTTCATGTCACCCTGAATAGCAATGAGCTGAAATTGGAAATTGATAAATGGTTGGATAGCGTTCATTCTCAGTTAGGTAATGAGCCTTCCAGTCTATAGTCTACTTTAATGACCATGGGGCAGGAGGTCAAGTAAAACGGTCAAAAAATAAAATAAATCAGCAGAGAAGGCTTTTGTGCTTGCAAAAAAGATGCATAAATGACAAAGATCTAAAACAAAAATGTTTGATTTCTTGTTAACATGTGTTACTGCAGGTGTCACACACTAACAAGCCATCACATGAAAGTTTCAACTTATTGTGCTTAATTTAAAGTGTTCAGGACATTTCATGTGAGGCAAATCTATTTATATGAAGGTTTTGTTTGGTTTTGGATTTTAACATAGATAGAGATTCATGTGCTGTTGAGCTCCTTGAATACTTTTATTCAGATTCTATTAGAGAGGTGTTTGAATTACTGTTTGAATTGTTTTTGACTATTGATTTGTATATTCCATAGTATCGACATCATGTTTCATAGAAATGTTTACAGAAAAGACATGTTCCTAAATAAATTGATAAGGGAAATAAGTGAGAAGAAAAGTGTGTCCGTTCCCAACAGCTCAAGCATCAAGCGATTTGAGATGCTTTCTAGCCCATTTTTCACAATTTGGCTGCAGAATTTAACCGTGTTATTACAAGATCAATTTTATTTATACTATGCACTTTGTATATTCATGTTTTGTCTTCTTTTCTTGTGTTTAGATGCTGACAAAGCTGAAACTGAAAGTCCCAGCGGAGCTTTGTGAAGGTGGATGTGATGCTTAGACTGTTGTTTACTTCTTTCTAAATGGATTAAAGGAGGTGAGCATTTGTTTTCTGTCACTGTCAAATTTTTTCGTCTCAAATATTCTCGAATCGTACCAAGGACGCACAACAGACTCGTCCAAACTGTGATTTTGCTTATGCAATTTGTTTGGTTGGCCTGTTGACTGTTGTACTGCATTCTCTCAGGCATGTAGATTTCTCCTCAACTTCATTACACAGAGAAATTAGATCTTGCACCTTCCTGCATATTCACTTCAAAACACGCTATCTTGCTTGTATGATGAAATCTCTAGCTGTATGTTAGAAGTGCCCTAAGGCCCTGGATTTGTACTTGTATCATCACTGAATTATTTTGATGAAATAAGGAAAGGAATCTCTTTGAACTAACTGGCTTCATTAGTCTGTATAAAGTAGATGGTTTTGTAAGTGGTCTTTGTAAGAAGCATAACACACAAACCCATCACTGCTTTCCTAATCTCTGTGTAGACATGATTTCACACTGATGTCCATGTTGCCTTGTATCAAACTACAGTAATCCCCAGTGTAGCTATTTACTTTAAAATAACGTTAGTTACGTAGGGATCAACGTGACCATATGATGGGGATGACTTGACTGTGGTTGTACAACCTGGTTTGATAATAATAACACAGGAGGGTAATTGTTCCTACTTCTGTTAATTGGGACATTTGGCCAGACTCTGAATTTGGCTCAATTGCTGGTTATTTGGTGGATATCAGAGAGAAAATCAGTAGGGTGAGGGGAAGCTTTTCGATGACAATGAGCCAAATATCCTGCGCTGAAATTAATTCATCATTTTAAATTTACTGACAGAAGAAGTCGGAAATGTTGGAATTTGTTACTGCAACTAATTGTCGCCAAGATCAAACTTTTGTCTCGGATATCTTTTTCACGCTTTATTTTAAAAATGACATTTTCATAGTGATGTGATTTTTAGCTGAAAGATGAACAACAAACTATATTTCCTTTTTTTGTTTCTATTCTTACTCCATCCTTCTCCTCTGTCACTAGAAACACATTTTAATGGCGTTGCAGGCACTTAGCATGACCTACCTTTAAAACTACACCCTGACTTTTTCTCCTATTGGCCCCCAGTCTCCGACTACTTAATCTGCAGACTTCAGCTATAAGCTTTTTGGTAATGACCTGCTTAATCCTCCATAGTAAAACATTCTGGCACATTAACTTCAAAGCAGTTCACTAAATCACCAGCTGGCCCTAAACAAAGTGTGTACATTTTGTGCAGGTTTTGTGAGCGTTTAAGCTGATCATCTGCGGGTATTTTCATTCATGCAGTAGGACATACGTTATATGAATGCATGGCTGTACTTAGGCAATACAAAATATTATTTTAGTTTTTTGTTCATTATTATATGCCATATTCTACTTATTCAGGACCATCATGACTGTTGAATTTTACAACAACTGGTTTGTATAGATGTTATGAGCTACGAGTGGAAAAAGAGGTGATACAAAAAGCGTTTAGTTATCTATTATAATGCTAAAGAATTGAGAGTGAATAAAAAATTTGGCCCCAAAACGACTTAAATTCATTTTGAAGGCTTGACCATATCAGACTTTGCTCAGAATTCTACTGGCGTCCCTCCGTTTCTATAAACCAGTGCAGGATCAAGCACTCACTTTTTGGAAAGAGTAAAATTAAAATGATTGGGAAAAAACATATTTAAATTAAAGCTCTAATCCAAAAAACTACTTCTGTAAAAGTACTAAAATAATGGGTGTCAAATTTACTTTCAAGTAAAAAGTCAAAGTATTTGACCCTAATTCAAGAATTTTTGTTTGTGCTTAAGATTACAAATAGTACAGAAAAAAACCCCTCAATTTTTCATTTAAAATCAAGCACCCATAACAAAAGGGATTACAATTACTGTGCATAACTCATAAAGAGCAAAGATTTGATGATGCAGTATTAGAACACCATCCATTTTGTCTTCATTTTGTGTTCATCTTGTCTGAGTTTTTATTTGTCCAGCACTTTGTGTGACTTTGTGTTGGAAAAGTGCTTTATAAATAAAATTTGATTTGATTTTTGTGTTATACTTGTATCAAACTTGTATCAACTTGTATCAAACTAAAGTTTGAGTGAGTGTCCACCCGGCTGTGCTGAACAGTTTTTGGTACCCAGCCGAAGCTGGTAAAGGTAGGTTTGATTTTAGAGACAAATGGCATGCAATGGGAATTACTTCATTATGTCAAAAAAGGTACTGATGTTTTTTCCGTTTCTTTGCTTCTCTTCAACATTTCCTTTTCTTGCAGCCAAAAAAGTCTTTCAGCCCAGCAGGATGAGATGTTTCCTTGTAACTGTGTTTCTTCCTTCTCTTCCTTTTATGCGAATGAAACATACAAATAACATTTGAGTCATTGGAAATAATGTAGCCTATGATGTCATAATTGCAATATTTGAAATATTCATTTAATTAATATCACAATTTAATTAATAACACAATTTTATCTTAAATTTACATTTAACAGACCCCAAACATATCTGGTAATATTTTTTGTATGTAGAACATAAAGTATTCCATACCCTTGAAGAATACGTTATGTATGACAGATCACTGTCAATAATACTATATTTATTCACTCATTTATTTTTTAGAGATTTTTAAAAAACATCTGTACGAAAATATGACACCTATCAGTTATTACCACTGCAACACATCAGCAATATGTCTAAGAAGGCAACTATGCCTGTCCGCTTCTACATGTTGATAATTTACTGCAGCCCACCTGCTTCACCCGAGGACGTACATAGCAAAATGCCAGGAGTTTAGTTCAACCTGCAGTGCATGAACTTCTAGCACTCCAAGTTTCTGCCTCACTCTTGCCTCACAGCTACTTGACATTTTACTGCCACAATGACTGCTTGCGATTTTTACGCTAAAGCAAGAAAAGAAAAGAAAAAAAAAACAGTTGCCCTGCCAGCAAAAGTGTGTTTGCTTCACTGTTTCTACATGTTGTAAATGCTTAGCATTCAGGAAAAGAGGACACGGACATGCAAAAGCAGCACTTCTTGCTTGAACTTGCTGTTTTAAAAAAAACAAAAAAACAAGCCTATTTCTTGGGGGATCTTTTAAGCTGAAAAGATTAGGCAGAATTCCTTAAATTTTGTGTTTTGAAATTGTCAGAGGAAAATATACTGATATGAAAACGTGAAAAACAAATAAAGAATAACATATGAGGAGAAGCTAAATTTGCTTCATCAGAAAATCCATTGTGGTGGTCGGCACATCCACTGTGCCATTGTTGCGATCAAAGTTCAAAACCTCTGATGTACTGCAGTAGAGGAAAAATTGCTCTGTGTTATTAGACATGAGCGTAGCCCGGTAAACCAGGGATTCATCACAGCGGTGAAGCTGCTCGACCTGTCAGTCTGGGAAGCTCGTGTTAGCTCAGGCCGCCGCAGTGAGAACCTGTCAGCAATATCAAGTAGGAGTTAGACTGTATGCAATATAACATTGCTAAGTATTATTTACCAACAAAAAGGGGTCTTCCTTTTAAAAACATGTGAATATGATTGTAAGACAAGGTGTTATGGAACAATTCAGCAATATTTTACGGCATAAATACTGTATTACCTAACGGTTTGTTTCCACTCATTATTTTGTTGTGCATAAACATAATTATTTTTTAAGCCATTCTGATGGTGGCTTTGCTGACCTCCTGTTTCTCTAACATTCTGATTTACTGATACCTGGATCAAGTTTTGGTAATGATTCACTTGTTGCTTTTTTTTTTTTTTATTATCAAAAAAGTACTAGAATCTAATTTAAGAAGAAATATAACATCATTTGTAATTTTTAGAAACTTTGTATTGATGAGAAATGTTTATTTAGACCACATATTTTTGTCTGAATTACTCATTAGTTTAATATTAATCTCACAGAAACCAAACAGCACATAAAATTACATTTTTGACTAAGTCTGAAGCAAATTTGTCATTCCAAAAAAAAAAAAAAAAAGTTATACTCTATATATTTTTGAAGACACATTTTTTGGAAAAGCAAGATAAGAAAGTTATGGGAAAAAGCCTTATTGCTACCTAATTTCTTCCATTTTGATGTGATGTCGTTAGTGAACTGTAACGTCCAATTTTATAATCATTCTTTGTTGCAAATATGTTTACTACTGATTTGCCAGTAATGTCAACCCTTTTACCAAAATGTGCTTCACAAGTTAAAACTAATACGTACACTGCAAACCTTAGTCGAGTTAACCTGAAATTTATTGGGTAATTTTACTACACATATTATTTTGAGTGATGGTTTTAAAAGTTTTAAGTTAAAAATAATTTTAAGAAATGTTCTTTCACTTGTCCTAAAATGTGCTAAAATGATCAAATAATTCATTTTCCTCAACACATAGTTTGAGAAATATAGACTCAAAAATATACAAGATATAAGTGGATCATTTTCTAATCTAATTTTTTGGAAAAAGCAGTGAAAATTGAAGAATACGTCATCAAACTAAAGCTGAAAAAGTTTTTTGTTCTTTGGTTGCATCACCCCAATCCCTTCTTCCCGAGAACAAAAACAGGAAAATCACAACGCCAATGAAAGACTTTTCTAAAAATCTTTCTGCACACATTAACAAAAAAATAATCAGCCCTATGCCATAAAAGTGTATATATGTACATATATAAATGGTATAAAGTGCTCAATACTTTCCCTATCTACGTTTGGCTTGCACAAGCTTATTAATTATTAGATGCTACTGATGTTGGGATTTACAGTCTGACTATTAGTGGCCATTTAATGTGAGTCGGTCATCTCCTGCACCTGCAGTTGCAGTAGTGTCAGAGCCTCATCCAGCTGATTACCTACAGAGAGACACTGTGCGCCCTGAACAGGTCATCACTCTGTTGCAGGGTCACGCATGGAGGCAGACAACCACTCACGCATACATGCACGGAATCATCTCTTGGGGCAATTTTCCATAGGCCAATCAACCTAACACACGTGTTTGGAGAATGGGGGAAAACCTAAGTACCTGGAGAAAGCCTACGCAGACAGAGAGAATGTCCAAACTCCAAACAGAAAGGCCAGGCATTAAGAACCTCACCCTAGCTGGGTAAAAAAAAAGCCTCTCTTCTCGCTGTGAAGCGACATTGCAGCCCCATCTTCTCTTATTCAAGCATATTTCAGAATTTTCCAAAGTTGTTTTAATTCTAAATTAAATCATCTCACCATAGTGCCGTTTTGCTCTCTCTGAGAAAGAAAACAATTATTTTAGATATTGCACTCAACTATTTTGTCATGTGCATTTTGTCCAAGGTTGATAATTTTTTTTATTTTTTTTTTCCATTTTAGTTTATTATAAAAAATCTAAAATAAATAAATAAATTTCACCTGTAGCCACTGGTATGTTTAAATATCCTGTTGGGAGCATAAAAGCTGAAAAGCGGATTTATTCCCCCACGGCCTTTTGCCTTAATCTGTCAAGCAAGAGGTCTTTTATCCTACAACAAGATTGTCTTTAACCTTCTGTCCAGCTGCACCTACCCTCACTTGTCTAGTTTTGTCTCTTTAAATGTTTCTGTAGTTGATCTTTCAGAGAAAATCTTTATCGCCAAAGCGACTGTATCAAGCTAAAACCTGCTGATCTCATTTTGTTATCAGATTACACAAAATCTAGCTCTGTCTACATTTAAACTCTGAAACCAATTGTCTCCTTTTATGTCATTGGAAAAAATCTCTAAAAAACCTTTATAGTGAAATTAATTAGCTTCACCACCCACTGGGTTAAGGAAGTCTGGTGCTTTTTGCTCCAACTGTGGTTTTCTGTTTCAGGTGGAATGAAATAAAAACATATTGATGTTTCTGTATCGCGAGTAATTATCTGTTTTCCGGAAAGACTTGAACCCAGATCACTCAGAGCGTTAAGAGGAGTAGCCAAGCCTTTTATTAGTTTTTTTTTGTAAAAAATTTCCCAATAGATTTCAGATTACACCAGGGACAATGCATTATGTTCTGCATATCATACTAAGTTTAGGTTGTTGGATTTGTAATTACTTAGTCTAAAACAGTTGATATGTTTTGCAAAGCATCTTTAAATATTTTTGAGTGTCCATAAAAGCGCTAAAAAAATATAAAATATTATTACAAATGTCTTCTTTTGTGAAGATTGAATCTACATGGTATTACTTTTGTTAATTTATATAATTACTACCAATTTGTAAAGTTAGACTCTCTTAAAAAGAGTTCAAGTATTTTTAAAACCCATAAGCCACTCTTCCTCCAGGTCGAGAGAAGACAGATGGGGTGGTTTGGGCATCTGGTCAGAATGCCTCCCGAGTGCCTTGCTGGTGAGGTGTTTCGGGCACGTCCCTATGGGAGGAGATCAAGAGGCAGACTCTGGACCTGCTGGAGATACTATGTCTCACAGCTGGCTGGGAATGACTCGGGATCCTCCTGGATGATCCCGCCGGGACCCGGAATCCTCCGCGGATCCTCCCAGGTGGCCCTGGATAAGACGATGGAACAGAAAAATGAAGCAAATAAAATAGTAAATTTGTGTTCAAGTGCTTTTGTTATAAAGCATTGATATGTTTGTGAGAAACATAGTTTAAATGTAGTAAGTTTTAAAAATCAAATTTGTGCATGAAATGTATAAAAACTACTTTTTCTTCCTCTAGTTAGGTTTTTAATGAAGATTAAATTTAAATTTTCCGTTACGATGTAACGAATTTCATTACCCAAAAAAAACTTTTCTTGGCCAAAAAAAAAAAAAACTCCATAAATTTAAAATGGAAATAAATTTATTTTTATGAGTGATGTGAAACATTCATTTGAGTACATTACAATATATTTAAAAAAAAAAAAAAAATAGACTTGGGACACAAAAATGTGTTGTTATTTTCCCTTTTTCTTTCTTTCTTTCTTTTTTTTTTAAAACTAAATTAGAGCTCCTTCATTTAAGACCCTTTTTTTTTCATATTGTTGCTCAGTTTCTTAAGCAGTTAAGTTGACTCAGACTAAAGCAGCAACATGTTTTAAACTTTTTGTTTAGAAAGACATATTTTCTTAATTATGCATAAACTGGCAGCATATGAGGAAGTTATACGCTAGAATCCTGTTCCGTTCCGTCGTCTTCTGCTCATCCGGGGCCAGGTCACGGGGGCAACAGCCTCAGATGGGAAGCCCAGGCTTCTCCCACCCGGCTGCATCCTCCAGCTCACCCGGAAGGATGCCGAGTCGTTCCCTGCCATATGTGAGACATAGCCTCTCCAGAGCTGTTTCCAATATAAAAGAAAAAAAAAAAGAGACAATCATCTTATCCACAATAGCGGCCCGCACCAGTACCTGTCCTCACTGGTGCTGCTCAGCCTGAGTAACTGCTCTTTATCCATTAGTGATCCCACACAAGTGCATCCATCTACTCAAAAGCCATTCTCTTCCTATCTTCCATGAAGCCTCTTTAAAACATCCATCTTCTGGTATTATATGGTTTTATATGGATACTTAAACATCATGTCACCGTATTTTGACAGTGCCTTTAAAACACTCAACACATTTTACTTCAAGTCATTTCATCTATACCTCTCTGGGTGACTGAGTATGCATGTCATTTAAATGTACTAAATGTACATTTAATACATTTAAACACTAAATGTACATAGATTTTACTTTATGTACATTTTCCATTAATTTTAAAAGACTTATGTTATGTTAAAAAAAAGTTTAATGTGGTCTTGCTTTGATATTTTAGTTATATAAAGAGTGTGGGCAATGGGCATGTCATCAGAGTCCGTTATAGTTTCTTTCAGAGCCAGATAGTTGCTACTTAATTAAAATCACTACTGATATTTTTTGGCAATGATGTTATGTCATATTACATAAATACATTTCTGAAACTGACTGCATTCTTAGAATTATAGGAATGCACTGTTTCTGGTTTAATTATGTTGTTTGAAATGTTTGAACAAGTTATTTTAGTAAAATTTCTTTCTCTGTTTTTATTTTCATTTCGCATGTGTGTTGCTCTTTATATTTTATCAGTACAGGAAGATATGGCAGTCGACTCTTGATTCCATAAACAAATTTATCCTATTTACTTGACCATCACATTAACTGCTGATCTTTTCAGCAAAGTGTTAGGATGCAAGCTACCCCGATTAGTGGGACATTTGCTCCGGGTGAATCTTATCCAAGCGAGCAATGAGCTTTAGGATACTTTTACTGCTCCAATGCCTAAGCTTGTGTATATCCACCTTGAGCCTCAGCTCAACACCAGCAACAGAGTGCTATAAAAAGAACCAATTATTTATAGTCGGTTCCTTGACGGGACTGGTCCTACTTATTTTTCAGTGTGCAGTCCCCAGGCCTTCTACATCACATTTCCAACATTGTCAGACCTTCTATCAGTCTACTCTTTTATCATCACACCAAACTGTAGTCTCTCTAAATATCAATGACTGTTTTTATGTGTAGCAATGTTTATTTTTTATCGTCTACCAAACACTCCTATACATGTAACAGTTGACAATTCTTTACCGAAAGTAATCATTCATCTTTTACAATTTGCGCTCTTTCAGTACTATTGTTTGCTTTCAAAGCCTTCTGTGTGTCCAGTCTTTGTTGATTAAATGTGTCTAAGAATCACCATTGTTAAAGAGGCCACCAGCGTGTTAATTTGACTTTGCATAGCTACAGTAGATTGCTGCTCCCCAATTCTGGCACATTAATTGAGCTGACCTTCAGGGGTTGCTCATTTAGGATGAGATTGTGAATTGGACTTGGGAAATAATGATTTTCTACTCTCTCTCCTCCATCATCACTGCAACAGTAAATTCTTTCAACACTAAGCTGTAATTAGTGTAGAGCAGGAAACCTGAGAATGCATGCCCAATGATTTGATGTTTACTTGGCCAAAATGTCACAGTATTTTGGAAGCCAACAAACTTCAAATTTGACTCACAGAAACTTAGAATATTTTCATGAATAAAATGTTGTACATATAAATTAAAAAAAAGAGTTTAATCCATATATTTTTAAAACCCTGTCTCAGGCGATAGTAACCTTTATCTGGACTCATTGGAGTAAACAAAATGTTAACATTGCATTTAAAAATGTCAACACATGACATGAGTAATGGTATAAACCTTTTGAAAGGGCAATTGGGTTAAGCCATTGGTGTACCTGAAGGTGTAATATTAGCCAGATGAGCCAGAAATGCAAAGGCCACAAAGGTAAACAAAGACTTCCAAATGAGGTATTGGGCAGCACTCAGAAAATCATCTCGCCAGAGAGTTTGACACATTATTTCCAAGTCGAAGGTTTTTTTTGGTTTGTTTGTTTTATTATTATTTAGGTTTATGAATGTTACAGAAAATGTCGTCACAAATGACAGTAGTACAATGGGGTTATACTGTATGTTAAGTTGTCTCTCAGCTAAGAGCTGTAATTTTCATTACACACTGTCGGTTGCTTGGCAACTGCAACAAAAGACAATGCCCTTCTTCTATAAGACATCAAATTTAAGATGCTAGAAGTATTTGGTGGATCTTTTATCTTTTAGTTGTTTCTCAGATTTTGACTTCAGTTGGCGGGAGAATTATTCAAAAAGCAGTAGATGTCTGTCGCAGTGAAGAACAGAAGCAAATTAAACTCCAACTTGACTCACAAACATAAAAAAGAAACTACTACCCGTCTGTTGTGATTGTGTTGGCGAGAAAACAAGACAGATTTGCACATTCTGGGAGAGTACAAGTCATAGCAAACCTGGTTTTGTTGAGCATGCAAACTCTTTAATTACAACATACATGTCCTGACTTTTTTCTCAAGTTCTTCTGTCACCCCCTCAACTACTGTCTGTCCCCTCAATGAAAATAGTTTGGCACAAATTACATTGTCATATTTTGAGGAACAGTTGTTCCTAACAGACTTGGGAGGATTATGAAGTCTTTGTGCAAACAAAAAGTGAATCACTAGAGAACAGTTTTTACATTCAAATGATGGACTGCACTTGTTACCATGGTGTTCGTCTGAATTAGATCCTGTGAGATTTTTTTGTTTTTACTTTTACCCTTTGTGAACAAACACTTTTTTTAGAAGTAATTAAAATATGTTTTGTTTGTCTGCAGGCAAGTGGTGACCATGCGCTGTCTGGCTGCACGGGTCAACTACAAGACCCTCATTGTCATCTGCACCCTATTTACACTCATCACTGTGTTGCTCTGGAACCGCTGCTCCAGTGACACATCCATTCGCTTCTCACCCCGTGCTGCTCTGGTGGCTCCAAGTGCAAAGATTGGCGATGCGAGCATAAGCAGTCAACAACATCCCCCACAGCCCCCAGAGCCTCCACCTGTGGTTGGTGTCCTTGGCGGCGTCAAGTATGAAGAGATTGACTGTCTTATCAATGATGAATCCACTATCAAAGGGAGACGTGAGGGTGGAGAGATTTACTTACCTTTCAGCTGGATGGAAAAATACTTTGAGGTTTACGGAAAAATTGCACAGTATGACGGCTTCGATCGCTTTGAGTTCCAGCACAGCTACTCAAAGGTCTACGCCCAGCGCGAGCCCTACCATCCTGACGGAGTCTTCATGTCTTTTGAAGGATACAATGTGGAAGTCCGGGATCGTGTCAAGTGCATAAGTGGCATAGAAGGTAAGACTGTTTTAAATCAGTTTTCCATTGCTCAAAACTGTGATTATAAGATTAAAAAGGTTTAAGTCATTGGGACCTAATATGAAAAGTTCTCATCTTTCTCATATTTAAGCAACCACATTCAGATGTGAGCATTTAGCCACTCAGAACTTTTTAAGTATTTGTTCTAATTTTGTAGGAATGGGCAATAACTTACATTTGATTGCGACTAATAGTATGTTGAAGAAAATTTACAGGAAGACGACATATACAATTCCACTGCTGAACTAAAAGAAATAAGAACAGGAAAGTGGAAATAAATCAGGTAATAATTATTCATCTGACTGTGACTGGGGGGAGAAGATAAGTAAGTCCTTTCAATGTTATGTCCTGGCCTTCATTTGAACAAACACAGCAGAATATTGTGCACCTGATGGTAAAAAAGTCTCAGAAACTCAGCTTCACTGTCTGGGAAAAAAAAAAGAAAAACTTGTCTTGTGCAGTTTTTGCAGTATATTCTCAAGTATACTTGCTTTATCTCTCAGGAAGTAAAGTTACATACTCAACTTTTTGGTGGAACTACAAAAAGAGAAGATAAAATTTGTTGGGCAGATTTCAACTGATTTTGGTACCACACAGAAATCCGTTAGCCTGACCAGACTTGCAAGAAAGAAAAAAACAGCCCATCAACACTTTCTTGTTTTTGGTTTTCTTTTTACTAGACAACTTCTAATAAAATGTTAGTGAATGAAATCCGGTTTACTTTAGTAAGTTTGACAAAAAAATATTTTTTCATAGTTCACGACCTATTGGTGTTTGGCACACGTCAGGGAATAAATAAAAAGAACGCTTATGGATAGGTAGACAGAGTTGGCTACCTCGTTTGAAAACTAGATGAATTTTAGTTCTAGTCTGATTTCATTTCTAAAAAACAGTTTCTCTCTGTTCATTTGATAAAATATAACAATTTACAACCAAAGACTTGCAACAAAATTATAATAAGATTATCAATAATCACAGCATATTTTTGTTACATCAGTTCAGAAACATATTCTATGATTTATGTGCTACACATCAAACAGAAAACACTTGATTTGCTTAAAGTTAATTTTATGTATCAATTTCACCAGTTGAGCATCTGACAATGCTTTTTTACACCATCAATCAGGAGTTATTCACTTGAAACCCATTAAATGTTTTCTGTTTTATCTCTACTGCTGTTTGGCCTTTTACGCCCTTTTGTTTCTCGAGACCTTATCAGTATTTGTTCACAGTGAAACAAAATTGGAGTGTGAGTTTATGTTCCTCTGAACTCCAGAATCCTTCTTAAAGTTGTTTTCTTTTCAAGGTTCCTTTTAAAATAATTGCCCGGAAGAATCAATAGCTCATTTTAAAAGGCTATTAGTTGAAACCACATGGTCATCAATATTGTTCTGTTTCACGCTTGTTCTGAGAAGTGGCCTGATATGTTTGGCTGAAATTGCAAAATATATGCTCATCATTCTTCTTTTACCATCAAAACAATTCAGCTACCAATGTGAGGAGACACTTTATCACACCATGACCAGAATGCATCTAATTTAAAGTTCCAGAACATTTTTTACACATAATGCCTCCCTTTCTTTCAGAAGGTTTTACTTTCA
Organism: Neostethus bicornis; assembly: GCA_902685375.1. Classification (NCBI taxonomy): domain Eukaryota; kingdom Metazoa; phylum Chordata; class Actinopteri; order Atheriniformes; family Phallostethidae; genus Neostethus; species Neostethus bicornis. The sequence continues at coordinate 12,399,252 of LR738543.1, forward strand.
TTTATTTTGACTTTTAAAAAAAAGGCTAGAAAGAAGTATGGCTAGAAGTTTTTAAAATGCAGACACAAGATAGTAACTATGATTACAGTGGATCCCAAACACATCAACATGCTGTCTATTTGCATGCTAAGAATACTGGACACATGAGGTTTAATTCATTCAGTGTAAGTACAGATATCTTAGAAACACATTCATTCTGGAGGGTAAAGAAAACCTTGAAAAACCAATAGGTGGTTGCTAGCTTGCATAAGTGGTGAAGTCTTCTTTGCTTCATCACTGCATCTGATAGTCCATATCAGAAGCTCCATATCAGATTCAATTGTCCTTTCCATGACATTTCCTTGGTCGCCTGCTGTAGCAGAAGCCATTCTTACCTGACATGAAAGGGATCTCCTTCAAAGGTTTCAATCTGAAGAAGGGGGACAATATTTTCTATAACATTTGATGAAAAACAGAGTAGTCTGTCACATGCATATGGAGAAAATATAACAGTGGCATTCCTACAAAACTGGCAATCACCCAAACACAAACTAACGACCAAAGGAGAACTGGTTGCAAAAGCTGCCAAGTGAACCGTACAAATCCGGAAGGAACTGACAAAATGTGACGACAATCTCTCTTTTCCTTTATATTTGTAGGGGAAAGGCTGAGACTGAATCATTTTCTAAAAAAGAGAAACTTCCAAGTTTGAGTAAAATTATGCCAATATTAACAAATTGGGTCTCTACATGTAGAAAAAATGGACATTTTCAAGTTTGCATTAGTTAAAAGGAGAAAAAAACAACTAAAAAACAATGCACCATGAAGCACAATGTTATATTATCATGGTTTGCTTTACTGAAATTGGCTCTTGTCAAGTTGCAGAAAATTACAAATAATTTTGCTCTTGATTCAAAACCTTCAACCAAGTAGGTCGATTGAGAACAATTTTTCATTTACAACAACGACCTGGGCCGGAGCAGCACAACCACTAAATTGAAACAATATAAGATTACAAACAAATAAAACGTGGTAGTACACTTTTACAATGAGAGTGTTACGAGTCCTTAAGAGACAAAAGATAACTGTTTACAATAAAAAGCTATAAAATGCACTTTAAACACACTTAAGGCAGAAAGCAGAAGAGAATTTTTCTTTAATTTCATCTATTAAACCAAATACTCATTTTACCATGCCAGTAATACACATTACACATCATTGTACAGTTGATGTGAGAAGCTACCAAATCATCAATATACAATTAACAAAGGTTTGAAAAGACTAAACTGTTCTGTTTCCAACTCAAACTATTTCTGTTTTACTGCTGAAAATGGATCTATGTAATTTTTCATACACTAGTTGGTGGATTGTTCATAAGAAAGAAGTACATTAATTGAAAGGCTGTTACTTGTCAAACTACTTAAGTAGTAAGTACAAGGGTTGAAATTCTGAAGTACTTTTTTATTGTCTAATCAATCTGCAGATTAATTTTGCTAATCTCTGGATAGATTCTGTTTTAAATTCATTTTAAATGCAAACATTATTACTGTTCCTCTTTTATGCTAAACCAAAATATAGAGCAACTAAACAGCACCATATCACCTATTTAATATAATAAGTCTGAGATGTTTTTGTTGGTCTGGCCGTAAGGCAAAACCAATAAATTCATCTAAGCTGCAGATTGCAAAAGAAAGGATGCATTAACAACCGTATCTGGCCTCTCCATGATATTGGGGTCTGTTTTAAAGTTAAAGAGAAACATAAATCTCTTTATGTTTTATGTTTTGTCAATAATTCCTATTGACAATTAAGGTAATAGGAATTAAATGTTAATTTATCTCAAATAAATTCTTTACATAATTTTGGCCCTGAATTTTCCTCTCCAGCTTCACATAAACTGCACTCAATTGCTTATTTATTAGTGGGTTTAGGAGTTTAGTGGGGACTACAAATAGTACAATAGCTACAACCTGGACTGGAATTTCATATCTTGCAGAAAATAGGTCATTGACAACTCCAGGTAAACCTGGAGGCTCAACAATGATTTCCAACTTCCAATTTCCTGCATTTTTTTTCTCTTAGTAGGAGTGGAGACATGTCTACATCGTCATACACACACTTTACCTGGACCTATTAAATAAACCCAAGGCTTCTCACTATTTAACATGGAAGCACACATCTCCTCAGCTTAGCATATTTTCATCAATGCAAACAGCCACTCATTAATTAACCTGTCACAGTCAGTGATACTGCAGGGCTTAAAAAAAGTCACTGGGGATAGTTTTCTCATAGTGCTCCTCACTACCCACAGAAAGGGTTATTTTAGCTGGACCTTTAGTTAAATGTATTAGAAGTTATAATGACTATTTTTTATTTCTAGCTTCTGACGTGACAGCATTGCCCCAGAAATCACAACTTGTTGCTGGCCACAGAATAATTTCGGACAAATGTGGGAGGTTCTAATCTATTTTTTTTTTCTGATGTTCATCTAACCAGGAATGCTTAAGACACATTGATGGAGAAAACTGAAGAAGTCAGATGGTTCATTATCTCAGAGTAGCAATAAAAAACTAAATAAACCAATGCTTGAATTTTAAAACTAGTTTTAGAATCACTCATAACTGACAATAAAATAAGATGTATTTGACACATTTTACATCTTCAGCTGAAGTACCAGTAGTTAATCCAGATGAGTCAGTGCTAACTGTGGTTAGTACTTAGTTAGTACTATTTAGTACTATCTCATCTTCTAATTTGATTATTTATGATTATTTTTTGATAATTTGATTATTTTGTGTGTGTGTCTGTTTTTTTTTTAATTGGTTATGTCTTCTGCATTTCTATTGCTCATTGCTAATGAAACATTCACATAAGACAGCAGTCCTAAATTTCATTCTCCATACTTAAATGTGCTTGGAAAACACGTTATCACCTGCTCTTCAGGTGGAGACACATTGATGACACATGATTTCTCCTAGTTTATCCCCTGTGCACATACCACCACCTGACTGAGACTGATAGAACACATCCAACAGAGTTAGAAATGGACATACATTTTTCAGCATCTCAATCAAAAGCAAATTGTAGCAAAACCAGTGCAATTTCACCTTTTTTATTATGCTAAACATACACAATATAAAAATTAAACTTTTGATACTTGATACTCTGAGACTTTTATTCTTTAAACAAGAAAGCTACATACAGTACATTGTTGAGAAAACAAATCTGGAGGTTCAGATGACATTTCTTCAACCATCTTTAGAAAAAAAAGGTTTCTTATTACAGGCATGAGGAAAAACATTTTGTATTAAGCTCAGTTGAGCTTTCAGTGCAGTGTTAATTCCAAGGGGCTTACTAGAATTGACTGGAGACCTGGTTTTATAGATTTTTTAGAAAAGTCCTCTCTCTCAAGTGATGAAAATATGTGGAGCTTAGCAGTCAATTCCATATGGATTACTTGGTGTTATTCAGTGCAGCCCAGTGCCAGTGTTAGGATTCTGACAGCAATTTGACTTAAGTTGTCAAAACAGATGCTGGTAACAAGACAAGCAGAGAGAAAAGTCTGGCAGGAGAGTGAAATGAAGTGGGTTGCTGGATGTTTAAGTGTATATATTTCTGCTCCTGTGCTCTTACCATAACAAATTAATGGTATAAACCCATGGTCAGTTGGGTTTGTAACAATTTTACTTTTTAAATATGTCATGGGTCTGTACACTTGTGTACTTGAAAATAAACTCACATATTTTTGAAGTAAATCAAATGCCTAGATGCCCAAATAATTCTTTTTTGTGTGTTAATTTTTCTGAATCGGGCAGTCTCTTAGCTTGTTGCCAACTGTCTAAGTGCAGTTATTCATAATGTTAAACTGCATCACTAAGTCATCATTAGAGTTATTCTTGACAGATTTACTGTAGATCATTTTTATTTATGCACATGCATGAGCTGCATGGCTGATACAAGGAGAAAAATTGACCTGGTCTGCTTCAGTTGACCTGTTGCAATAAGTCCTCGTAGCTCACAGTCATGTCTGTGTCACTTTGACTGCTCAGAGAGAGAAATCAGACTGACTGATGGGAAATCTAGATTACTTTGCAAGTCAGTACTAAAGATGTCCTGCAGAAACTGTTGTAAACTTAAGTGACTTTCTAAATATGCCATTATTAAACATAAGGACTGTGACATTAGTTCACCCCCAGTGATGAAATGGGCATCAGTGCTGCCAAGTTAAAGCCATGAAGAGACTTTTTTTACCCTAGTTGTAGACCTATAAGTTTGGTTTAGATAGTAAAGAGGGGAAAAAAATAAGATACTGTATCTAGTGCACATTCTTTTCAAAAGAAATTATTGGTTTTAATTAACAAAATTGCTGTTTATTAGTAAAATTCATTGATACAAAGTATTCAAACATGCAGAAGCAGGTGGTGTCAAATAAAATAATAATATAGCAAGGTGAAGTTCTTTACTCCAGTCAGTGTTTAGAATGTACCAAACTCATATCAACACCTGTACCTGTAAAAAAAAAAAAAAACAAAAGTACCGTAATTTCACGGCTATAAGGCGCATATAAACGTCTTAGATTTTCTTCAAAATGAGCAGTGCGCCCTTCTGTGCGGTGCGCCTTGTGTGTGAGAAAAGGCGGACTTAAAAGAAAACGTGGCGCTCGTGAGAAAAGGCGGACCTAAAAGAAAAAGCGGTGCCCGTGAAGCGAGGCGGACCTGAAAGAAAAGGCATGAGAACGTTAAAGAGTGAAGTGTGGGCGTGGATTGTGTATAAAAAAGGTATGTGCTGTATGCACAACATTGCTGTTTAAACCCTGAAAATGGCAAAGAGACATGCTTATGACGCTCAGTTTAAGCTGAAGGCAATCAGCTACGCGGAGGAACATGGGAATCGAGCCGTAGAAGGCAGCGCCGGGCGAGTTACACTACAGCTTGCCAATGGATTGTAGATGCTTGGACTAACATGTCTGCTGGTACTGTTATCCGAGCTTTCGCAAAAGCTGGTATCCTTTCTGAGTAGCCGCACAGTACAGACAGTGACTTTGACAGCGAGGAGCCTGTCAAACAAAGCAGGTACCTGCTTTGTTGGATTTTGCGCAGCTGTTTGATTCCGAAACAAAGGATGAGGACTTTGACGGATTTGAATAAAGACTATTACCGGTAATGTGCTTGTTTAGTATTGTTACTACTTAAATAAAGCACAACCAAACTCAGTTTTGCTCCCGATCTATTTTTTAATACGCACATTTGCATGCTTGGGTGTGTGTTGTTGTAAGGCGGTGTGTGACTGAGACTGCGCCTTTTCGTACGGTGCGCCTTATGTGTGTGTTAAATACAGCAATGGCGCACATAACTGAGGCTGCGCCTTTTTGTATGGTGCGCCTAATGGTCGTGAAATTACAGTACTCGCTTTACTCTGCAAGCAGTGGCGACCTTAACGCAGCCTTAAAATGACCTTTTTTTTCACCATATTGGTATTTTATATTTTCCATTTTCATTCTTGTCAACTGCAAATAAAAAGTCTACAATAATTTGATATTCTAATGTACAAAATCTGAAGTCCATCTAAAGTCATTAAGCTCTACAGTATCTGGATTCTTTTTAAGTGTGTGTATTTTGTTATTTGAATTTGTTATTAATGTCTGGCTGGGTTCATAAATATGTTTTGGGTTTTTTTGCTGGATTTTTAAAAAGCATTAGAAAACCAAATTGTGGCATTTTTTAAGTCAGTAGATTTACACAAATAGTTTCTAGATGATCACAGTACTTAATAATACCTTTGTAAACACCTTACGGAACTCTCAAGGTTGCTTTACAATAAAATACTTAAGATATTAAAGCACACAATAAAATAATTTAAAAAACAAAAAAAGTATAAAATAGATAAAGTGCAAGGTGGGAAGAGGTGATGGGGGCTAAAGAGAGAAGGCATATTTAAAAAGATAGGTTTTGATTCTGGATTTGAAGAGGGGGAAGGAGTCAATGTTCCGGATGTCAGGTGGGAGAGAATTCCAGAGATGGGGAGCAGATTGGCTTAAGGCTCTGCCCCCCATCGTTTACTTTTTTCAACATTGAACAAAGGAAATTATTTTTGTCAATGTTCTATTTCAGGTTTCAGAATTATTGCCTGTTTTTTTTTTTTAGGCATAGTCAGTCTATCAAACTGAAAGCATAAAAAAAATAAATAAATAAATAAAAAAATAATCAAGGTTAAATACAACTTGTGTTTCAAAATGATGAATAATTAAATAATTGGATAGCTAAAACATATTTATGTTTTCTACTTGAGATGAGATTTTTTATGCTTAATTTCTTTTTCCTTTTGTTTCCATCAGGCGTGCCACTGTCCACTCAATGGGGACCTCAGGGCTACTTCTATGCCATCCAGATTGCCCAGTACGGCTTGAGCCACTACAGCAAAAACCTGACTGAGCGTGCTCCTCATTTAGAGGTCTACGACACCGCCGAGGAGAGGGACAGCAGGGCCAGCCCGGCATCATGGAGCGTGCCGAAAGGATGCACTCTCAGCCGTATCTATGACAAGGCCAGATCCACCACAGTGCGTCAGTTCAGTGCAGCAGGTATGCAAGTTTTCTGTTTGCCCATATGGCCTCAGGGCAATCAGCTTATCTCTTGGTAACCGTGGCTGCAGCAGGTGCGATATGCTGCTGCACCCTCAGGAGAGGATTGATACTTCGAAGTGAGCCACCACCACAGTAGGTTCGGGCTGACAGTAGACTCAGTCAAAAATTCAGAAAAATTATAATAATTTAATAACAAAACTCAGCATCTCACACATTTCATTTCAGTTTTGTTCAATTAAATGGTAAAAAAAATCTTGTTGACACTGCGAACAGAAACACCAGGATCCACCCAGAATAAGCATTGAGAAAACTGACTATTATGTTATTTTATGACAGCTTGTTTGCAAAACATCATCAATTTAACAGTTTAACCACATCATATCAGTCTAATCTCTTTCTCAGCCACTCTAAGAATAAAGCCGTTAACTGATTTGCTGAGGGACATGTTTGCTCTTTTTGTTGCAATTGGAAAAAAAATGTAATGACTTTAAGATTTCTGCTAATGATTTTCTCTAACCACCTTTGGATAAATTTAGAAATAAGTACCTTGGAATTTTACCTAAACAAAACATCACAAAATCTACATGTTTTGAGTTATTTTGAATCTGAAGGTTTGTGGTAAATCAATAGATCTTCAAATGTTTTATTTTTATAATTATTGAGAAAAAATTAAAACAACAAAATAATCTTCAACACCTGAACTTGAAAAATATCTTCAGTATCCTTCGGAGAGAATTTGCAGAGCTAAAAAAAAACTTGATCTAATTTCTTATCTATATAAACTATGCAAATCTTCAGGCAGGAAACAGCTAACTTTGCAAACTGTTTACATCTCCCCATCCTAAGAATTGCTAATACTGTCCACAGAAATAAAACTTCTGATTAACTGTTTGATGAATCAGTTTAAATTAAATTGTCATTTAATTTAAACTGAGCCAGAAAACCCTCTATGCATTTTTTTTTCTTTGATTTTTAAAACCACAAACTGATGACAACGATCTGAATTTCTGCCACTCTGCTAAGTTTTCTGTAAACATGATGAGGCAGCACCTTCTAAAATTGATGTTGGAAAAAAACCTCAGAATAAATCTGCTATAAAACTATGGGCATAAACATGATTAGTCATCTTTAAAGTAATAAATTATTCCATTTGAAGTTAAGTTTTCATTCATTTATAACACATGTATCCATTACTATAAATAATTTCTAGTAATTAAATTAAAAGTTAAAGTTGGATGATTAGTATCAATGATCTTTCTGGTTTTACAATAAAATGAAAATCTAATTTATCTCAAATTAACATTGCATGTTAAATATTAAATATGTTGTGATAATGAGTTTTTGCACTTCAGATTTATTCTAATAGAATTACACTTTTGTCTGGGAAAGTGTCTTTTCTTTGAAATATATTTTTCATTCAGAGTCCATAAAACATCACAGAAAGAAATGTAAAAATATATTCTGAGGCATGAATATTCGCACAAAACCGATGTCTCTCCACAAGCACAGCAGTAATAAGTTTTCAGAAAATGGTAGGTTTTGACACATACTACAGGAATTCCAGAGTCCTCTGTGTGTTTCACAATTTTTCAGCCCTGAGGAATCTAATTTAATTCAGCTCCTCTTTGTATCCGAGGCTCACTGAGGACACTTCCCTAGCCTCCATCAGACTTTCCTTTTATTTGTGATCCACAAACTTCTCCCTCTTACATTTAAAAGAAATTGAGTCGTAACGAAGGAAATCATAACAAAAATAAACCGCTGCTGTATTCAAGGTTTTCTTTTAATTCTATCTATTTGTTTGAGTTGTAACCAGACTTGCAAAAACACTAAACAGATACAAATCAGTCAAATAACAAAAGTATGGGACATAAGTGTTTACTAAATGATTGTTTGTCTTTGAAGGAAATCACATTGTGTTTGGTATCGCTATTACTTTTATAAACGTCTTTTAAATAAACTTGATATGAGGTTAAATTTTCAAATTAGCACACACTCACTCTATGCTTCTCTTAAACATAATTGTAAATCAGCTATTTAGGGTCATTTTAAGGGCATTTTTTAATAAAAAAAAAAATCATCTAGCTTCCGGTTGTTTTTACCTGCCAACCAGAGCTGGATTTGCTTTCATAAAAAAGAAAGAGAGCAGAGGGTTTCAGACTCATCATTTTCATATAGTTTATTTTGTCATCTTGCGTACAATCTGAAAATGGATCTCAAGATATTTGAAGGATGTTTGTATCCTGAAATTGAGCTGGAGGCGAGGAGAATGAAGGTAATGGGGGGGGGGAAACTATATGGTGAAGCTTTCTGTGAGGAAATTGAAACGCCTTCCTTTGCTGGGGTCATTTTGACATCTGAGAGATCCAGATAGGATCACACACATTAATCTCACATTGTAATTGAATCTACTGAGGAATCTGCTCAATGTCACAAACACATTCATAAGCTATCTGTGAGAAAACAACTGATGACTTCAAATTTTCTAGTTTGATTGAAAAGTGCACTCGTACTGCACATTATACGTAGTTGATGATGGACAAAAATTTGATTGCTCACACAAGGTTGATTTGTGCGAGACGTCCCTTCCATCAGTACTGTCTTCTTCCAACATCTTTAGCAGAGAAACAATTCAAGGCAAAACTGATTAGAAAATTAGAGGATGGCAAGAAAGGAGGCAACAGTGTGTTTATTAAATAAAAAATCAAGATGCAGAAAAATAATTCCATAAATGTTCCAAAACAATTAGATTTTTACAAATGTTTGCAATGAACATGAAATGCCAATACAGTGCAGAATATGTTTTAATATTTATTGGACACCCTAATTTTTAGACTGAGTTTGGCCTTCATTAATTATTAATTATTTGTTTAACAACCCAGAAAAGTTTCACATTTTCCAAGTTATTTTTTGGGGTGTTTTTTTTTCTTTAAAATGTTATATAATATGGAAAACGGGGGTAGATATATATGTTAACCATTGTCTGTTCCCCATAATTTATTTATTTAGGATGAGCCACTGTAAAATATTGTTTTATGGATAAAAAATGAATAAACAAAACAAACATTTGCTTCAAATGAGCTCACTAGGGCTTTAATATCTCTATGCAAACAAGCTACTGCAAGCAAATACAACCTCAAAGCAAATCCCCAAAAAATAAATTCTCCTAATGACTGGTATAAAATTTTTCTTCTTTTATTTTGTTTCCTACAAAACAAAAGTAACGAATATCTCTCACAAAGATTCAAAATTTCATTCTCTGAAATCATTTGAAAGTTAGATTTGCCTGTATAAATTAACAAGGTGTGTAGTAGCCCATGGTGTTTTTCTATTACACTCCTGCGAAATGCAGGAGATGTATTGGTTTAATAACCTTTTTTTTTATTACTCCAATAGATAATAAACATGTCTGCTAAGTTTTAGCTACAACAGAAACAAAACCACCAGATATTTTAGGGTTTTTTTTCAGATCTACAAGAAGTTCAATTCTTTTACCAGTATGAGGACATATGTGTGATCCCCTGCCAACTTTTCTAGGACTCTCCCTTTTTCTCCGTCTTGCTGTAATTTATTCCCATCTCTAATCCCTCCGCATTCAATTTTTCACCATTTTTTTTTTTGTTTTTATTGTTTCACCACCCAACACCTTTTTTTTTTTCTCGTTTACCTCCTGTATCTCTGTTCGTTGCTCAGCTGGCTCTTTGGGTCAACAAGCTTTTTTTCTCAATGTTATCACGCTTTCATCACTCTGCAGCCACTACCCGCCCCCAAAGCAACCTTTATTTGCCATTAATCTTCCCTGTTTACCCCAGATTTCTGTCAGTTTTCCACTGCTGTTTACTCATTTCCACCCACTTATCACCCTTCAGCACCCCGGTGCTTCCCCAGCACTGCAGATCCATCCTTATGTCTTATTCTGCTCGCTCATCTAACTTTTCCATTTTCTTCTTCTGCTGTCAGATTCTTTTCTGCTCTCAAGCCAGTTTAGTCTTTTTTTTCCCTCCTTACAGTATCTAGGGCACTGGTGTTGAACAATCTCTCTAAGCTTCTGACAAGTGGATCAATTGTCTGTCCCTTGATAATAACCTGCCATCTACCATCCACACTTTCCTGCCACCTTTACTTTTAAATCCCCCTGTGGTCGCTGATACCTCAGAATTGCGTTTGTACTGACCATTCCCCTGATGCAGCAGGTTCGTAGTTTCAGAAAAATGGCTTTTTAGACCTCTTCGTGTCTGTGCAATGTTTCAACAGCCTTGCCTTTGTGTTTATAGACCCCTGAACACTTTGTGCAAACGTGACAAGTCACTGTTTATCGCTGCTTGAAATGCGGAAAATCTACACTTTGTAACAAAATGCAGACATGGATGTGATGAAAATGACAATATGCAGCTGCTTCTCCTTTTGGCTTTTCCTCTCAGTGGTTGTCACAGCTGAAGGCAGTTTTCTTCTTATCTTGTCTTCTGCATTTTTATCTCTCAAACCAACTACCTCCATGTTGTCCTTCACCATACCCATTTACGTCCTCTTTGGTCTTTCTCCAAGTCTCCTGCCTGGCAGTTCCAAAATCAGCATCTTTGTTCCTATATACATCTCTTTTTCTTCTGGACTTGTCTGAACCATCTAAGTTAGACCTTTCTGACTTTATTTGTAATTATTCAGAATTTTGTCAATCGTGATCACTCTCAAAGAGAGTCACCTCTAGATCTTTGATACTTCTTGATCTACTGTACCATCTTTCTTTTCCTCAGTGCCACTGGCTCTACACCAAACAACAGGGCTTCTCCCACCATAGATTTGTAAATAGTTTAGATGGGTTGTCGTATCACTCAAAAAATATATATGTACATTTGATTTAATTAGTTTAAATTTAGTGAAATTGTTAATAGGAGACAAGAGATTTTTCTTTAATGGGACATTTGTAAGCTTCTAAAAATCTAAGTTAACTGTGACCTAGGCTAATTTTGTTTGATAAGAAAATTGGGAGAAGGTTGGCACACTGTGTAGAGCAAGCGTCCTGAACTAGAGGGTCGCAGGATTGATTAGGAAGACACCAAATCTTGATGGTGGTTTGCACCTTGCATGGCAGCTTCCACCATCAGGTATGAATGTGTGTATGAAAGGGTGAATGTGAGCTAGACTGTGAAAAAGTTTTGAGTGGCAACCCAGGTAGAAAAGTGCTGTATAAGTTGAGAAAATGTATATCATTACAACACAATGGGGTAGTTATTTTATTATTTTGAGTACTTAAACTTTGTTTTGTTGAGATAAGAAGATGCCCTTGGACCAGAAGTTCTCCGGAAAGTTTGTGGAATCGAATCCCACTGAGCTCATATCACCGTTTCTCCCACCATTGGCGCTGTCCTGGCAGCCTGCTGTGGTGTAATGCAGCACACAAATTTTTCCGTTGAGGGATGAATAAAGTATAATTCTTTCTTTCTTACAAATAATGTCTCTGATCAAAATTAGTCCAATAATTTATAAAAATGGTTGTTATTCTGTGAATGTGCAACATTGTTAAAGAATTTCTGGAACACCTCACCATCAGACAAATTGGGATTTCTGCCTTTATCAATATCATATGAATGAATGTTCCTTTATCAGAGTTTAGTTTACATCTGTTTTTATTTCGAGTTCCCTCAGACATCCAAATAGAGCAGCTTATAGAAAACCTTTGGTTTGAGCTGCTGAGAGATAAGATGATGATGGCAAAAAAGCTTGTTCATGATGAACACCTCCCTTCCCACTGCTCCACACCCTTCCCAACACCGACAGTCCCACAGAGTAGCTTCACAGACAGATTGCTGCACCTAAAGCATAAAGCCATCACTGGTCTGTGAATACTGCAGCAGGCTGGAAACCAGCAGCACTCTCTGTAGACCACAAACACTCAGTAATGCCGCCATCATTTATTAATGTATGTTAAATGTAGATTTCTAATCAAACTTTTAAATTAGCACTGGGTTTCTCTGGGAAAGCTGTGTAAAAATGTCTGTGTTCTCCAATTATCTGTGGTTTCGCTCTGGGTCCTCACACAGTTTAAAGACACAATGCAGGACTGATCTGAATCTCTTTAGTGAGTGTAAATCTGATTAAACGTCCTTCTGGGATGAGCTAGGAAAAGCTGCACCTTCTGTACAAACCTGCATATAAATAATTTGTCAGTTTGAGAAAATAGATGTCTCTATTTGGAGATAATGTAAAATGATCAATTTATCAAGAATAAATTGCTTGAGAGTTAATCAACTCATAGCTTCCACAAGATACAGATTTATAAAGAATTTTAAATTATCACCTTAAATAATTTTTATAGCCAATTTGATTTCTTTTTTTTAATCTAATCAAATGCATCTTCTCTATAGATTGCAGTTTGTTTGACTGTTTAGCTGTTAGAATAAGAAGCAGCAGAAATTTTATACATGTCCTGTTGAACTATCATCAGTTTACAGTGAAGCAGACATCAAAAACAATAAGTGCAAGTTACATGTGTGCAATGAATCCTTCCTAATCCATTGTGCATCGTTTGGCAATCTGAACCCTCTGCAGGGACACTAGACCGCTTCACTAGCAATAAAGGTCACATTTAAACCAGGAATGATACTTTAAACATCATTTTTAGGGAATTGGCACCAAATCCAAATTAAGAAATGAGAGCAAATGTGAAACAATCTCTTCACTTATAGCACAGATTAATGATGTCAATTTGTTAAAGTTGGGAGGTGAACTGAGGAACAGGCAGAGATTACATACAGTTAAGTATTTTTATACTTATCACCTTTCCTTATCCATTCTTTTTAATTCAATAATGTCTCATGCTTATTTAGATTTGTTAACTAATGTGCGATTGAATTGAACTAATTACATATTTGTGCACATTTCTTACTAATCAAATTATTTTAAAATGTTTTTGTTGCTTCAATTTGCTTGTAAACATCAGAAATAATTGATTGCCAAAGGATTTGAGAGGGTTAGCAGTGTAAAATATGCGATTTGAAGGGATTGCCTCAAACCTTCGGGGGTTATAAATGTTACATTTGTTGCTTAGCTAATGTCTCAATTATTCAAACAAATCAGCGCAGATTTAAACTAATTAAAAACCATTCTAGTGGATGATTACGCGGCGGTGCAGCGTATTCGCTTTGTGCATGTACAAATGAGAGAAACAGAGGGAAGAGTGTGTGTGTGTCGCTCGTCATCTTGTCTCTTTGTCACTTATTTAGTGTGTGCACGTGCGCAGCAGGTACCAACTGTGCAGATGTTTTGAAGTGTTCATCCCTCATGCTCATTCATGTATACCAGCGTAGTTTACGCTGACATGTTTCCAGCATCTTGTCATCTCTGTCTCCAGACTGATTGCTAAGCAGCCAGTGAGCAGAGCGGTGGAGGTGGAATCTCTTCTGTATTCCCTGCCCATCCTTTATTGATGGCAGAGTAATCACAGGGCCAGAGTACAAATCCACTTACTCTCTGCATTGCCTTAAGTAATGGATTTATGAGTGCATTAAAGAGCCGTAGTCATCCAGAGGCCCCTGCCAGGCTGTCTCTCTCTTCATTCTCCTCCTGATCGACTGTCTTTGTGTCTTCGTCTGCTTCATCTTCTGCAGCTCTCTCAGCTCATGCCACGCGAGATCTTTCCGTCTTCTGATTCCTAATTGTCTCCTCACTGTTGGCTCATTTTCACCCTCTAGTCTTTGACTGGCTTTAAGAGCACTTCTGCATCCCATCAATCCATTACTCTTTCTTTTACCAGAGTCCTTCTGCTTTTTATGCTTTTATCTTTAGATTGAAAGCTCTGATTAGAGAAAAGTCTCATCTTCATTTTTGCCTTGAAGACCAAGTAACCAGGGGAGAGTTAGCTTAAAAAGAAGTTGGCACTTTGGGATTTGATGCAATGTCAAAGGAGAAACTAAACTCACTGAACTGAGGAGAAGCAGCACTGGAACTGAAGTTTCAGGCTTGGAGCTTTCTAGAAAAGATGCAAATAGAAAAGTTACTGCTGCACTTCTCCTACTTTCTCTTTTTGGTTCCTCTCGCCTGTTTCTAGTGTCCCTCTGTTCCCTTCTGTCCTCCTAATTAAGCTCAGTGAGCGATGACACATTTGTGCTGAAAATCCCTTGAGAAGATTGACCGTGTGAGTGTGTGAGTTCACATTTACACTCTCTCACAAACACAGCATGGACTTTAACACAGTGATGACACATGGAACCCTATGTAGTAAAAATTAAATGAAATATTTTTAAGTATTCTAGATTAATTAATCAGAGTGAAAATGTTGAATGCAAAGAAAATAAGATGTTGTCAGAACTGAAGAAGTCTAGTTAGAGAGAAAAAATCCTCCCATAATAGGGTGAAAAAAAAGGATCCAATGAGTCAGTTAAAACATTTTTGGCATTTATTTAAAATATAACTAAATTTGTTACATTTTTTTCTGTTTTAAAGGTGCCTTCGCTATTTAGACTTTTGCTTCTAAATAGGTGTACAGCACGGTGTGGTACGGTGGCGCAGTGGTTAGCATGGTGGCCTCACAGCAAGAATGTCAGGGGTTCACGTCCTTGACAGGATGAGGCTTGAAACACTGGCCTTTCTGTGTGGAGTTTGCATGTTCTATTCGTGTATGCAGGGTTTTTCTCCAGGTACTCTGGTTTACTCCCACTCTCCAAAAACATGCATGTTAGATTGATTGGCCGCTATAAAATTCCTCCTAGAAATGTGTGTGTGCGTACCTCTACCTGTTCAGGGTGTACCCGGCCTCTCGCCTTAAATCAGCTCTGGTAGGCTCTGGCACCCCCCGCAACCCAGTTAGGGATGAACAATTCAGAAGAAAAATTATAAACTGAATTCTGTGAGACACTGGAAACTTTAGCCAGTTATTTTTGTATGGTGAACAAAAACCAAAAATCCAAATCTTGTCAATCTCTAACTTTCAGTTTTGCAAAAAGAAAGTGTTTCCATTGGTTGGTGACACAAACTCAAAAAAAAGACAGAAAAGACCAACATTGGTATAAACTCTTGCCCAGTATTCACAAATGGCTGTTTGGAAGATCGTCCATGCTGATTTGAACTCACTATAAATCTTTTTTTCACAAAACTTGTGCTTGTTCACCTTGCAGAGTCTTCAGAAGGTGTGTCTCTTCAGCTGGGCAACTCCAAAGATTTCATCCTTAGTTTGGACGTCAAGTTTCTGTCCAACAGCAGTGTGTCCGTCATTCTGGAAACCACGGAGAAGGGCGCGCCTTACACCATCCACTATGTGACCAGCACACAGCTCATTGCATTTAAAGACCATGACATCACCTACGGGATCGGTCCAAGAACCACCTGGAGCACGTTGACCAGGGACCTGCTGACAGACCTTAGAAAGGGAGTCGGTCTCTCTAACACGAAGGCAGTCAAAGCCACAAAGGTCTGCATGAGGTTCTATTGACTTTAACAAAAAAGATTTTCCATAAATGTTAGATTAATATTAAAAATAATGTCTCAGTTTGGTATTGAATTAATATTCATTTAATATTTTAAGGTTTGAGGCAAAGAAATGTCTGTTGAAAAGAGAAATATAACTTTGAAAATTGGGCATTAGTTTGACAATCAGCACATAATTGTACACATTTACAAAACTGTACTTGTGAATAATTAAATTTATATTTTTTCAAGTCCATGGGGTGAAAAACCGGACTACTTAAACTTAGTGTGTTAAAGCGAAGAGATTAAACTGAGATTAATACTACACCAATTTATCTATAAAACACTTTGAAAACTTTACAACTGTAGAAAGTGCTCTACACAAAGCAAAATATGTAGATATACAATAAAATACAGCGGCTATAATTAAATATCTTGCATTGTAAGTCAGTAGGGTTTAGAGCTTGAAAAACAAAGTGATTTTAAAACAATGTAGAAACAAGCAGAAGAATTCTTCAATAAGCTGGTACAAAACATGTTGGTGGCATAAAAACCCTTTTATTTTCCTTTTTGGGTCACCACAGATCTTTTTTAAATGTATATAAAAAACAAAACGGAATCATCACAGAAATTCTGGTTCACATTCTTTACTAGGAAACTGCACCAGATAACACAAGTTGGCAGATAACTGGTAACACAAGTAATCAGCTTGGTTTAAAGTTCACAAATGTTATTTTAGAATAAAACAAAACGTGAAATATTGATGCATTTGTTCTTCCAGACATCAAAATTGACTTGTGATGGCTCCAGATGTTTTCTTACATGATTGATTGTAAAAACTAAAAATAATATAAAAGAAAGTTTGTACACATGCACAAGTTCTTAAAAGATTCTTGATTCATGGGTTATTTAATTGGACCATGTAATAAGAAAGAAATTAGATCTCTCCTAATTTCTGGTCTGTATCTGCTTTTCTTCTCAGATCATGCCCAGACGGGTGGTGCGGCTGGTCTTGCATGGGCGGGGCTTTGTGGACAATGTCACCATTTCTACCACCGCTCATATGGCTGCTTTTTTCGCTGCCAGTGATTGGCTGGTGCGCAACCAAGACGAGCGAGGCGGTTGGCCTATCATGGTGACCCGCAAACTGGGGGAAGGTTTTAGGCCTCTGGAACCCGGTTGGTACTCGGCCATGGCTCAAGGCCAGGCCATGTCCACCCTAGTTAGAGCCTACCTTCTCACCAAGAACCAGGTTTACCTCAATGCTGCCCTCAAGGCAGTAGGACCCTACAAGGTGCCCTCTGCGCAACACGGGGTCAAAGCGGTGTTCATGAACAAATATGACTGGTATGAAGAATACCCCACCACCCCCAGCTCATTTGTCCTTAATGGCTTCATCTACTCCCTGCTGGGACTCCATGACTTGGCAGAGACAGCCGGAGATAAGCTGGGCAAAGAGGCAGAACAGCTGTTCAGTCGGGGAATGGAGTCATTGAAGGCCATGTTACCCCTCTTTGACACGGGGTCCGGGAGCATTTATGACCTGCGTCACTTCATGTTGGGTACCGCACCCAATTTGGCTCGCTGGGATTATCACACAACGCACATAAACCAGCTGCAGCTGCTGGCGTCTATAGACAACGCCCCCATCTTCAAGGATGTAGTCAAACGCTGGAAAAACTATTTAAAAGGGATTCGTGCAAAGCACAACTAGTCAGACTATTAACCACGAGCCTGAACAAAACGAGGATTGATATTCTCTAATCAGATTGGATTAGAGTTGAGCGCTAGCTTTCAGTCCGTTCACATCTGACTTTTGGTCCGAAGGATGAGTTCTGACAGCCGCATTTCTCAATATTTCAACTTTCTAGTGTGCTCTTATTGCAGATTTTATAAGTTCTGCAATAAGAGCCGTAGCTCAGAGCTCAGGTTTATATTTCTGCACAGACCTGCTCATAAAGGGTTTGTATCTAGGAAGTACATGTGTTTTTGACTAAATAAATTTAGATATGATGGTGGAGAATTATTGAACTTCTTCAACCACATTTTTTAGTCAATCAACTCTTCTGAGGTTTCATCTCAGACTTTTCCCCCAAGTTTATCAAATTAAAAACTGTGAACAACAAAATGAAAATATAGGCAGAAGAACAAATTGCCAAAAATATATCTATATATAAAAAAAAAGTTTGGTTTAGAATTTATTTTCTTGCCCCCATTTTCTCTAAAAGACTTCTAACAATAAATTAAAGTTTGGAGGATTATGTTCTTATTTCAGCTTGTTTTTTCCTCTTCCAATGTCTACACTCTGGTATGGATTAGCTGCTTGAAATTCGCTCTGAGGAATACAAACCGTACTTGAGTCTTCCCATAGATAAACCCATCAGGCTAGCAGCAGTCTTTGAACCCTAATTAATAATTTATCATAATTAGCTGTGTGCACTGGAGCCCTCTGTAATATTGCTGAATATCATGAGACTCCTGCTGTTGTTGCTCTGTTTAGTCGGCTAAAGCAGAACAACAACAACAGATAACCTTTTTGCATTCATTTGCAAAACACAACTATGATACGTGGGAGAAAACGGCAAGTTGGTTTGAGGTCATCACAAATAAAACCAGAGTTTATATAGAGAAAAAAGTTCACTTTAATTTACATTAAAAAAAATATTTTATTTGTATTTTCATTTTTAGCTCAGACTTAAAAGTAGGTCAAATTTGACTCCCGTTATTTTAGTTCATTATGTTTCAAGTAAATTATATGATATTCAATCAACTTGTTTTGATTTAAAGAGTCAATCCATCCCTTACTAATAACTTCAATCAACAACAGTTTGTAGATAACGGTGAGGAGACAGGCGGTCGTTGCTATGACGGTGTTGTGCTAGTTTGTAGCATATAAATAAACAATGCCAGAGGTGTCGAAGCAGCAGGTGAATTCTTCAGCATAAAAAGGCCGATGTTTCCCTGTGGGCTTTAGTTGCTCCTCTCACCTGCCAGGAGTTCTTGAACTCAGCTGTGATAATGTGACCACTCAGCAAAGAGAGAGAGGGCCTCTTAATTCAGGAGGCTAATAAGGCTGAAAGAACGTGCACAGGGCATGTGACCACTCACCGATGAGTCGGCGCTCTAAATAAAACTAAGTGGAGATTTCAGCATCAATAAAACTTCTCAGCCAAACTCCTATATTACATATCAGAGATTCACCTCAGAGATTTTGTTTAGTCTCTAATCAGTCTGTTTTTTTTTTGTTTTGTTTTGTTTTTTCAAATTCGGGACCAAAATAGTTTTGAATATAGTAAATACTAAATAAGTAGTGATTTTTTTTCATAAATAGGAATATTTTTATTAATCTGAAAATTAAGTTGTCCTAATTATATTCTGAAATTTATCTTAATTGGGTGAAGCCTCTTCGAGTGTTTTGATCCCAATTATGTTAGATATTTGCACCTTAGCTGGACTTTTTAATTTTTTTTGAGGGCTTATTTTTGTGTCATTTTGGATAAATCATTTAGGATTAAGTAGATTCATTAAGAATATTTGGTTTCACACAAACACTACAGTGACATAAGATAATATTAAAGCATAAATTAGGTCTATTTGAAATGCATAGAGCTGGTTTGTGCAGAAGTATTTGATCACAAAAACGAGATTTCCAATATTCAGTGCATTTCTTTAGTTTCGTTTCCTTTTTTTTTTTTCTTTTTTATAGGGACAATGAATAATGTAGGTTTCTGGTTTATTTTGCATCCGTACTATATTTTTTTTTTGTTGTTGTCTTCCCGTCTATCTTTCTGATGATCACAATGTTTTTTAAGGGTACATTCAGGAAAAGCAGTTTTCCATGTGAATGAAGAGCTCCATGTATTTTATACCAAAGTCATCTATTCCTTTTTTGTATATTTTGGAGCAAACTCACTTCCATTTTGCGTTATGGTGATTTTGAATCTCCTCGGATATTTCATGACGAGACACTGACTTTTCTAAAATTGTGGTTGGAATATATTAGAGCAGAACTAACTGTAAAACTCGCTTAACATAGAGAAGGTGTGTTCGCAACTAGAGATTAGTCTGCTACTGTTTTAAAGGGAAACGAGCCAATAGCTGCAAATCATCCTTGATTTTTTTTTTCTTTTGTTGTTAAAGTTTTCAACTCATTTTTGGAAAGTTTAGTTTTGTTAGGTTAACCAAAGCACAACAGCCATTTAGCTTCTCATCAGTTTTGGGGATTCTTCTTTTCTTTTTTACTTCTCCATTGAGAAAGCTGCTATAATGGTTCACTGTGTATTTGGTACGACTGCCGCTTCCTTTTTTTTCTCTCATTTTAGTTGTACTTTCATTATCTTATTTACAAAAAAGGAGAAAAAAAACTACAAATGACCGTTCAGGTCAGTGTGATTTATGCAATAAGATGTTCACTGGGGATCGTGGAAACCACAACAGACCCAGAGCAGTTGTACAGACTTTGCGATAAAAGCACAATGTGCAAATGCTACCATTTTCTAGTCCAAGGAAGAGATGTGTTTATATACAGAGTAAAAATTTGTGCTTTAAAATGGGCTTTTTAAAGGAGGTATGTGACAAATAAAGCATTTTTCTAAAATGTTGTCTCATCCTTGTGTTTATTTGCTTAATCGGTCATCGATTCATCTGCATCTATCTATCCATACATTAAAAAATATCTCAAACTATCTAGAGATTAATTTACATACTATTGTTTCTACATATTGAAAGACAGTTTTAAAAAACTTAAAACCCTTTGGAATTCTGGAGTTTTTTGTAAATTTGGTCCAAAATCTGTTCTGATTTTTGAGTTACATTCATGAAGCTAGATTTTTAAATCTAGCAGAGTGAATGCAGAGTGAATATTTGGACAGTCTGAAAATGCCTGCTGACCATTTTAAAAATGTAAGTGTAGTGAAGTCTTTTCCTTGAATATTTCTCTTTACAAGTGTCCTTACTGAAAGCTTCTGGTTAGTTTATTAAAAGTTTGTGGTATTTGTTGAACTTAATTCTGTTTTTTGCCGAAAGAAAACACGTTACAATCATCCCATCATTAATGTGTCCATTCACCGTCATCTACATCATGTCGATTAAACATTTATTGCTGTCTTTTCTCTTTTTTTTTTCCTCTCTTCATTCTCATATTTCTGATAAGACTAATTTTTCCTTGTTCCTCATTATTGAGAATTTAAACCAGCTAGCTCCTGGTTATTTAACTTACACTTTCCATCCTTTTTCAGATTATAAATGTCTACTGACACGCTCACTGCTGGCAGATCTTTGACTGACACTTCAGACAGTCGCTCATCACCTTTGCAGGCTGTACCTGACACATTCATTCACTTTAAACATCCGTTCGTGTCACCTCAGCCTCTACATACCACTACAAAATTAAACTCTTGCTGTCATCCCTGTGCTCTAAACATTCAAATAAATCTAATATAACAACCAGGAAAATGCTGTCTTCTTACTGATTAGAGCGAGTTTTAAACCAACTTACATGTTGGTAAGAATCCGTTCTCTGACGGGTCATTTATACAATCAGATGGATTTATTTTAAGGAGGCAAACAGGGATGAATTGTTGGATTCAAAAGTGAACATAACCGAATAAATCAATGAATGTAAGTGGGATTATTTCTCTTTTCATGTGGAGGTTGCATATTATTAAACAGAGTACTGTAGCTGAATAGGAAGCTTCTCTTCTGAGAAGAAAAGTGGTCCTGATTAATAATTTACCTCATTTTGGCTTTTTTGAATCTCTGAGCAGTAAAGACACTCCACATGTAGAGTTCTTTTTTTTTCCACCACCTGCTTGCATTTTTTATCATCTCCAATCTTGTGTGTCCAGCTTTAGTTTCTCCCTCAGATTTTATTTCTTAATGTGATTACTGTCCTTCCTAACAGTGAGTCTGCCTCACAGTCCTGTAATTATCCCTGCATAAGCCTGATAAGCTTTGTCTTTTCATGGCCTTTCTGCTAGACTCCTCCACTGTCACTTGGCTGGCTCTGAGATGCTTGTGATGAGATTACAGTAAGTCTTTGCTCGGTCAGTGCTGAGGAACTATCGACTTTGTGGTGTCCAGAAATTTACCCACTTGATTAAATTTAAAGACTGTTGAACCCTGGGTGATTTGATTTGTTTGCATGTGGTTTGATTGGCTCTGGAGAGGATGCAGAAGCATCAAATTGCTGCAGTTTTACAATCTTGGTCCCAGAGGGAAAATGGGAAGGATGTAATAAGTTTTGGGGGTTTTTTTTACCGTAGGGTTATTGGGGTGTAAATATTTAGTTATTACACAGTTTGACTCAAAATCAATTCTGATAATTTCAGAAAATTCCTCACTTCCTTTTTTTTTTTTTTTTTTTTAATCAAACAGTTAAATAAAGATAAAGATTAGGATTAAATATTCTCATTACCAAACAATGGCATTGCATCAAGTCAAGCTTTTAGAAAGCAAAGAAGATAAGAGACATTTCTCTGCTTAAGAAGTTTTTAAATATTTTTTGCCATATTTTTCTCCAGAAATCAACACAATGAGGTGATTCTACTTATGGATGTGGAGGTACTGTGCTGCCAAGTAAATATGAAGTGACATTTCTAAAATGTTTCTGACATGTTTTCAAGTCTCTGACATGACGGATTCAGACAGTGCTGAAGGTAGAAGTGAGTCATTCCACTTTGCAGTCAGATTTACCTGATGAGGAGCTTAGAAGTGTATCTTTTATAAAGTGCAATTTATCTTTTCTTCCAGGAATAATTAGCTTTTCATCTGGTTTAATTTAATTTCCAAACAGAATGTTATGAATCAGATGATGTGAGCACTTCGGTTTCATGGCGACATCCATCCTATTTTTAAGTTTTACGTCTATTAGTTGGGATTATATCAAGAAAATCGAATCAAATGTTTTAGATTGTGCCTTATAGATTATTCCTGGTGAATGTTGTTCTCAGAAACTCAAAGTGGTGTCCGTTTCCTTTCAGCAATAGAGATTTTCAAAACAATCTGGGATTCTTTCAGAAGTTCAGCCTCATTAGTGTCTACCTAAGCAGTCTCCAGTCTTCAGAGAATCCCCCTCACCCACTCCCCACACTCTGCCAAATCTCTTCTCCTCTTATTGTGCAGTTCAGCAGACACACCTGTCAAATTCATCTCAGCCTCACTCTGCTTTCTAAATAAACTCAAAAGGCAGAGTCACGCTTGTCACAGTGAAAATAATAATAGTCATTGTTTCAGTTTCTTTTTCAAGCCTCATAATTTATTCCTCTTGCTTATTTATGAGCAGATGGTGTAGATCTTCACATAGTGGAGAGAATAAAAGTCTTTCTCAGCCATCAGCACTGCAGGTATGCTAATGGTGCTGATGGAGAACAATGTGAGACATAGCAGCAGTCAGGGGGAGTAAACAGAGAAATAAAACTGAGATATTCAGGGAGACAAAAGGAAACTGTGGTGGGGGCGTTTGGAGATGAGCACAAAAAAAATCTGTGAAAATCTAAAATCCAGCAGAATAATAAATACAAAAACCCTCCCGAAAGCCTGTCAGGTATTAATAATGTATCATATTGGTGGGGGGATGCGTGCATGCTTTCTCCTTATAGACACACTGTGCACCTCATAAAGCAGAACATCAGGGAGCCACAAACTCTTTGAGCATCTGCAGCATCTGGGTTGGTCCTTCTGTGATCCCACACATCAGAATCACTGCTGGGATCACATGGAGTTACTTTGAAACCAGGGTGTGATTTTTGTTTTAATGATCATCTTAAAGCTGACCTTTCTAGTTTATTTCCAATTTGTGTTGCTATATGTTTTATTTGTATTTAATTACTTCTAAAACGACATCAGACATGAGAAGCTTGTTAATTCTAATGAGTTATGATTTCTTTGCTTGGGAATTTAGATATTTTTGTTCAAGTGAATCATTTAGATGGAAGATGCTGAGATGATGTTTGACAATGCAGCAAATTCAGATAAAATAAAAAGTTTGATTGGAAAAATGGGACCATCTGCGGCAGCACCATTGACCCAGTAAATGACTAATGAGATCCAGCTTCATCGGTGTTCTGATGCCCTACAAGCAGTCATGCCTCTCATCTGTACTGTTTTTTGCCTATGAAGGCAAGCAAAGCAATTTATAAGAGCAAACTTGATCTATTGATCTCTTTCAGTCAGAATAAAGAAATCAGCACATTGAGTTATTTTCTTTCCACTGCCATGCATTTTATTTTCTGTAAAAAAATTTTTTTCTGAAGAAGGATTTATAAACCATGAAATTTGTTCTTAAGGTTTTGTGTGAAAACAGCGACTCTTGGTGGTTTGATATGGTATTGAACGTTTAGACAGACCTGAGGGATGAGTGAGTTTGGGACGTAAACTTTTGAAAAAACAAATTGCCTAAAACTTAGAAAGTTTATTCATATATTTTCTGAACCTCTTACGCCTATCCCGGCTGATTACAGGTGAGAGGCAGGGTACACCCTGAACAAGATGGTCGGCTGTTGCAGGGCCACATATACAAAGAACCATTCATGCACACGCTTGTTCCTTGGGGCAACTTCACATTTGCAAATCAATCTAAATTGCATGTTTTTGGAGGGTGGGAGGAAACTAGACCCATAGAAAACCAACAGTAACAGAGGACGGACATGTCAACTCCACACTTATAGACCAGCATTATGAACCTCGCCTCACCAATGTCTCAAACTAGAAACCTTGTTGCTGTGAGGCCACAGTGATCCTAACTTGACAAGTAATTGGTTCAAAACAAAATATTTGATTCGTCCTCAGAACAATAACAGGGAAAAGTAAAGTGTTTATTAGTGTTAACTGATTTCAAAATCAGAGTAAGATTCAAAATTCAAGAAGTTTTATTGCTTTTGTTAAACGCTAAAATTGTGTTTGGTGCATCTTGATTACTAAGCCAGATTAAATGGATAGGTGGATGGATGTGGACGTACATTTATATGTGCATGTGTCTTTTTGGTTTGGGTTGTGATGATTGTAGTTCAAATTATTTTGCAGTTATGTTGTGGTCATCTTACATTTTGTGCAGACATGTAAGAGTGTCTGTTCAAATAACCTTTTAGTTTTGAGAAGATCATCTTGATTTCAAGAAATGAGCAAAACCAAATGAGAAATGCTGTGGAACAATGGATGGAACTGATGGTACAAACACATGAACTGGCATTTTATCGAAATGAAAACTGGACTTTTTTATTGACATGAATTTTGAGGAATGAACTAAAAGTTTGGTACAGGTGACTTGATATTTGCAGATGAACTGTTTTGTGGAATTGCACTAACTGTTGTACAAATGGAAATTGTGTTGTGAGAAATGCACTACAGTAACTGATGAAAAATATACACCCAAATCAGATCATGATCATTTCATAGCCAGTGGCATACCTGAAAAAAGAACGAATGACATTAGTGAGTGTGGGATGCTTTCACCGTTAAATGCAAACTAGATGATGAATGCAGATGAAATTTGATTTGATTTTTTTTTTTTTTAAAACAAGGTCATTCAGCTACGTGTACACATGAATACAAACAAACAGATAGACTTCAATTCCCATGTCCCTCCTAACTACCCAATGTTTTGTTAAAAAAATTCTGAACAGCTGTGAATCTCATAGTTAGTTTTTAGCTCAGACACCCCTCCGTTTCATTCTACCGCTTGTGTTTTCGACTGTTTTGCATGACAGTCTATTTTAAACATGACAGTATTCTTTAGCAGCCGACCCTGTTCTTTAAACAGTTTGAAGCACACTGAATAATTGTAGTTGACAAGTCTGTGTCAGCTGATAATTAAACATCTGGAGGTGGTGTGGACGCTGTGATAAACTTTGTTTTTGTGCAGCTGTTTTTATCAAGTTGCTCAGAATGTATTTTAAACTGCTCAAATGAAACATGTTTTTGTTGTTGGGCTTCATGTTCTTCAATTAGAATCTGAGGATGATCTGAGCGCTGTGATCGAATTGGTCAAAATGATTTTTCAATATGTGAAAAAGTCACAAATCAACAATATACAAATTTAATGACAATTAATTATGAGCTAAATATAAATATTAAATTATATAAACTATGTAAGACAATCTATTCATGAAAATATTTGAAAAGTTTATCATTTTCTTATCCTCATCGAGTTTTAAAGTTTGATCATTTTACCCCTGAGAATTATTTCTTGCAAAACTTGCCAAGCAATCATGTGCATTTCAGAAATGTTGAACATTGAAATGTTGAACTAAGCTAAACAAACAGAAAATTAACAGTTGTCTCTCTCAACTTCTGACTTTGTGTTCAGTACTGAAAGTCACAGTCTGAATGTATAACTCATTAACAAACACTGTAACTGTACAGACGTCTGAGTTTGTTTTAACTTGGGCTATTGCTCAAACTCTCAAAGATTGTATCATCTGGTTGGAATCCCAGAGGTGAGTTTTTGTATTTGTGTGCTGGCACAAATCACTGAGTTGTTCTGATTGTAGCTTATGACACAATAAGAACTCAGTGGATTTGATGCAATAAAATCACTTTACTGGGATGAATTGACCTCTACAAAAAAGAGAAATCATTTAAACAGTGTGAGATCATTTGTAAGCATTTAAAATCAAATATTAACCATTGTGATAAATCTGCAATGTAATGGTTAGATTTTCCCTGGTAGAAAACTGGTAGATTTTTCCTAAGAAGAAACTTTCACTTGAAAGGGATTTTATCTGCTAAATAAAATCAACTTTTTGTTCTATTTAAATCATAATAATTCAAAAAAACCACAGAGAAGTGTCTGATGTGACATTTTCTTCTTTCCTGGTATGTTTGCTCTGATTTCTCAGAATTTGAACAAGAAATCAAACCAGTGGAGCTACACCAGATTGAGGTGTGACGGTGTCAGATAGTGACATGTCCCTTTAGCCGAGAGACAATCAAGAAAAGAGACATGTTTACTTTAGCATTGCACTGATTCACACCCTTCATTCATGAGTCCAGTTTTATCTGATGTGACTAAAACTCAGAAAGTATGAAAGGTGTGCTCAGAGCTGAACTCTTAGAGATTTTGTTGGACCTGTATAATCTTCATCTACTGTATGAATAAACATGTCAAAGAATAATTGTTTTTGTCTTTTGCTTTTCCGACTAAACGTAGAGTCATCTGAAAAGCTGCCCCACTTGTTTCACAGCCATCTTTATGTGACAGCAGGCATTCACAAGGGTGAAACATCTTTAAAAGAATATATTTGTACGTTTATATACATATATACTGGTTTGTAGAATACTGTCAATGAATGTCTCTTTGAAACTCAAAATGAGTCTTTGACAGCTTGTTGCCAAACAAACACATCCACTTCCAGACTGACTGGAGAACAGAAAGAGGAGCTAGAGGAGGAACAGGTACTGGATATTCTCGCTTGGTTCAAAAATGGGTGGAGATGAAGGGGAGGAACCTGGAGGACGGCACAGCAACATAAACCTCATAGAAGACACAAGCACATTTTGTAGTCAGAACTTGACTCTCCTCTCACATTGCAGCAGCACCTTCACCGTGGTGCAATCATGCTCAGCCTCATCAAATTACCACAAGTCGTCACCATCAACCAGGTGCCCAAAGTAAGTTCATCTTCACTATACTCACACTGAAAGATACTCAAGTGTTGGGAGACAGTTTGCAACATCTCAGAAACTTATACTTGTTATTGGGGTTTTTTTTTTTTTTGTTAGCTAAACAAATGTAGATTCCACATTTTGAAAAAAAGTCTCAGAAGACCTACAAAAATAATTTATGAGGCATTTCTTCTTCAACAATAAACAGATAGTTTACATGTTTTACACTTAAGTTTTAAACAACCAGTTTTTCCTCCAGCATTTAGGAAGGTGCCTTGAGACCTCTTAACAGACCCCTCAGGGTTGTTATGCCTCCAGAGGACAGGAAACAAGTTTCACAAAGTATTTATGTCAGTGTTTTCTGTCATGAGGTTTTCCATGAGGACAGCATCATCTCTGGGTACCGCTACCCCCGCAGCTCAGCGACTGACTGCATCCTCAGTCTCTTTCAGATGACAAATGAGACGCTCAATATCTGGACCCACTTCTTACCAACATGGTAAAGTTTATTTCAAATACTCTCTCAGACACATGTTGAGTTTTTTACATTTGGTCTATAAGGGAAGTTTTCCAAAAAGAGAAAAGAGCAGAAAACATTGCAAAAAATTAAAATTATGTGTGCTTCATTAGAAAGCACACAATCAGGTTTAGTTAGTTACGTAAACCTGAATGTGTTTACGTCTATTTGTTACGTAAAAAGGAATGAAGGCCTCCTGGTAAATCTTAGGACAAGGATTTATCTACAATTTTCTGTAATGACATCACTTTGTGGCTGACAGGCATCTATTTGGCTTCTTGGGTGTTATTTTTTTATCATAAGATTGTTTGTGTCTAACTTTTCTTGTCCCCCAAAAAATATACTCCATTTGTGCAGAATCTAATTGAGTTGAACAAGGCAAGTCCGCACCAGTGTATGATGCTTTTTTGCTACATGAGCTTCATTCAGAGTGAAAATCTTTCTAGTAACATGTACCTGAAAGTTTTTAGTCAATTATACATTTTGGTAGGCCTGGTTTGACTTGGCGTAAAATAATAACTTTTAAAAAAAAAGCACTTTAAACATGGGCTGCGCGGTGGTGCACTGGTTGGCCTCACAGAAAGAAGGTCGAGGTTTAAGTCGAGGCTGGAACAAGGCTTGAAACACTGTCTTTTCTGAGTGGAGTTTGCATGTTCTCCCTCTGGATTCTTTTGGGTACTCCAGTTTCTTCCCATGCTCCAAAAACATGCATGTTAGGTTGATTGGCTGCAACAGAATTGTTCTCTTGGAATCAGTGTGTGTGTGCTGGTGGTTGTCTGTGTGACCTGTTCAGGTTGTATCCTGCCTCTTGCCTGAAATCAGCCAGGATAGTCTCCAGCACCCCCTAACTTTAACCCTGCTAGAGATCAGAGGTTCAGAATACAAACACTTTAAACTTGAGCTTCTGCTTTGCATCGAAACACTGAAAAAAAGAAGCGTTTTGATCAATAAACAAACATTTTTAAGCAAAACTCCTTTTTGTTTAGGAAATATAAAAAAAGTTGTGGTTTTGTTGAATTTCGTGTTTTGCTTACAATTTGTGTTTTCTGACCATTCCTGTAAAAATAAGACACATCTTAATATTCTCTTTACTTCTAACACTCTTTACTTCTAACTCTTTAATAGTTAGATAGTGAAGAAAATGTAACATTCTTGTATTTTAAGAATATTTCTAATCAAATATCTAAAACTCCAGCTAGCAACTTATCAATTCTTGTTCATGTTTTTTTTCTCACAGACAAAAAAATTAGACTTTTTTGTTTGTTTGACATGAGGACATTTAGGCAGGGCCTCCAGCAGTCCTGCCGATGATGTCTCTTTCCAGCCTGCAAAGATGCTGCTCCCTGGTTGCCGTTGCTTTGACTGCACAGTCCCGGGAGCAGTAGTGTGTGTTTGTGTGGACGGTCATGCGTTTAAAACACGCTAAAGGCACATGGGTGTATCTGTCATGGGGCTCTGTGTAGACTTTAAGAGTAGGCACTAATGAGCAGATATGAGCTCTAGGCTTTCATGCTCATTACAATTAACTAACAGCTCAGTGATGATGAAACACTGAGACTTGAGGCTCTCTACCACGTCTGGATAGGATTTATTTAATTGAGTGATAATGTTGTCTAACAAGGATAATTACACTTGATAGTTTGTGTTTTATTTTTATATTTCAATAACTTGAAAATAAAAAACTAGCTATTGGTCTGATGTTTTTTGTGTATACATTTAATCAGTAAGCTACAGGATTCTCTGAGATGTCAACTACTGTAATTAATATTTATGTAATCAGGATTGATTTCAAAGTAAACAAACAAGTAGATTACATGAGATTGTCTTTGTTTGACAAGTCTGGAAGTTGTTTTTTTATTTGAAGGAGTAGGGATCTATCGGCCCATTTCGGGTTTCATATTATTTTGCATTTTGCTACATAAACAGTTGTTTCTTCTGTCAATTTTCTGATTTTTTTTGTAAAAGAACATCAAGATTACTAGTTTGTTCCAATTATTTTATTATTTTACACCAAGTAAAAAACTATATTTGATTGAGGCATCACACTTGATCAACTCTGCATTTTTGGGCCATTTATTTAAACTTAAATTTTGTGATAACGTATGTTAAAGTGATTGTTCATCAGTCCTGAAATCAGTACATTTCTGTTAAATTTTTTGGAAATTGATCATTTTACATTCCCTCATCATATTTATGTTAAACTGAGGTTGTAACCGTGACTTCTCAGTTATGAACCGTGATTCCTGTTAAAATATATTTGTCACACACTTGGTTGTGACACCAGTTTGTTTTGCTGAGTTCTGCTGAGTTTTCTCTTTATGAGTGTGTGGAGTCACATGGGAGCAAACTTTCTTATTCACTTGCTTTCACTTGATGTCCAGACATCAGTGGCACAACTAACTTTTCAGCGAAAAATAACTTTGAGAACTTTTGCTTAAAGTTTGCTGTCCCCACTTCTCCAACCGCAACATTATTCTTTTTTCTAACCTCTGAAATGTCAGACCTGAAACATTGAGGCTGAGGAAGCTGTGCTTTCCTTTACTATCTGGGATTGAGCGATCTTATATTGTCCAAAAATCTGAAGAAAAAGTTTTAGCGTTTGTGAACAAACTGTCCTGGTTTCCTAAAGTTTAAAACCTCGTTTTTTGCTCTAACGAAATATGGTCAATTTTTTACTTTGAGCTTAGTTATTAGTCGGATGTAATTTAAAGAAATTTGCAACAAAAATGTACAGTATGAATTATGTTTTATTGTACTATATGCATTCGCTATGTCTGGTTAAACACAAATTGCAGAGCAACAATGACCCCATCTACTGTGACTTGTTTGAAAAGTTTTTTTTCTCTCCTGACAGGTACTTCTTGTGGAAACTGGTATCTGTGGTACTGATGCAGACAGCATGGCAAGACTCCTTCACATGGCCTCTTGTGATTTTCCTCGTGTCCTGTTGTATTTACCCTCTGGCATCGAGCTGTGCTCACACCTTCAGCAGCATGTCAGTGCCAGCTCGCCACATCTGCTTCTTTTTTGATTACGCTGCGCTCAGTTACTACAGCCTGAGTAGGTGCACTAGTTTTACTGCCAACAATGTTTCTACATTTGGCTTTTAGTAGAATTGTTCTATTGCATTACGCCTGAAATATAAACTCTTTTATATTAATGGCATATTGTTAATACCTGCCTCCGTGGTAGCATAAATCCCTCAGACTAATATTAAACAACCGTCTTCTCTGGGTCCTTCCTTCAGGTTCAGCCATTGTTTATTCAGCATATGCTTTCCCTGACAAGTGGGTGAACAGTTCCTTTCATCAGTACTTCATCACCATTGCTGTAATCAACACCATTGTCTGCACCAACTTATCCTGCTACTCAAGGTATGAAATGCAAATTCACATTTACTCCAGATGTTACAGATGTGGCTTCTCACTAAGAAATAAAAATGTACAAAAAGTGCAAAGATAACATTGTAGCTTTCTAATTATGAGATATGACAAGATGCATGAGTTGGTAATTCATAACATGAGCAATTGGTTGTTATGAATGACAAATGCATAGTTAACTTTTTTTTCATAGTTGGCTAATATTTGTGGTAATATTAAATAGTAACTTCAACTGTTAAAAATATGTTTGACATCTTGCAGGTGAGGTAGTTAAACTGAATAAATGTGACTAAAATACTAAAACAAAATGATGCATTATTAATGTAATTCTCAGTGTCAATAAGAAATCTAGATCGAATTGTCTTACACAGAATCAGATCAAATGAAAATGTGTCAAAATCTATTTGAACCGCCTTTTTTTCACTCTTTCAATCTAGTTTGGTTATAATCTGAACTTTAAATAATTAGAATCTACAAGACACAATTACAATCCCACAATAAATGTATTCTTTTTGTAAAAAAAATTTAAATGACTTCATCAATGGAATTTATATTACCAATTTTTTTTTACAGAGAAACACAGATAAAGACCACATGAGGACCTTAAATAGCAAATAAGACAATGCAATATCAAAAATGATAAAATTTAGTCAACATTCAATAACTTTTTAATTAGTCCAGCTTCCAAAATGTTTGCTAATTCCATAAAATAATATATCTTTAAAAACACAATAGTGGAAAAAAAATCCTTGATTCTTCATGGACTTTGATATGATATGTCTTTGTAAATTATTCATTTTTTTCTAAAAATGTCACTTTGTAGTGCTTTTAATGATAAACAGAAGGCTAAACTAAACACGCTGCATTTCAAACTTATTACCTGTGTAAAAGCATAATCTGGTGTACAAGATTCTTTTTTTTTTGCATCAAAAACAAAAGCTGAACAATTTTGTCCTTGTATAACTAACAATGTTCTCATTTTCTTTACTGTTTAAGGCTTGGCTTCCCATTGCTGCAAAATCATAACGACATCAAGAGGAGGTACAGATAAACTGAAATTAATATTTAGAATCAGTTTATTCTGTCTCATTTTTTATGCACAAATATTTTATCTAAAAAATGTGAGAATTTTTGTGAAATTTCTTTTCATATTTTATCAACAATTCATTCAGTTTCTTGTGAACAGTGACTCTTCTCCAGAGAGATTATAGGATTTAGGCAATCATTAAAGGAATCTATTTCACTGCTGTTGTTGAGGAGAGGTTCCCTTTTAAAATGAATGGGTGTTACTAAGCAGTAATTATAGAAACAAACCTGAACAATAGCTGTCAGTTTCCGTTTAGCAGGTTTATGTAGCCAACGCAAGAAGAAAAACTTGTTGCATAACAATCTGACTCATTGACTTTTTGCAAAAGACTTCAAGGACTTTAAAGTAATTTGTAACTTTACACCATGGGGTAATTAGTTATTTATTAGCTTCAGATAGGCTTGCTTAATTTGGTCAGGAATTCAGTGTAGTAATTTAATTATTAGTATGTTTGAATTAAACTACTGATATTTTTATTTCAAGTATCCTACAAATTTTACATTTTTTCTGTGTCAAGGTTTTACCAAGATGTAATACTTAAAAAGCATCTAAAAAAATTGTTATCAATCATTGTTTTTTTCCCCAGATGTCTCGAGTATCAAAGGCCCAAGTTTGGCAAACTACTGCGTGTGGCTGCTTTTGCCTACCCCTACCTGTTCGATAACATTCCTCTGTTCTACAGGGTGGGGCAACATTGACTTGTTCTGTATTCACCCAACAGGAATGTCAAACAATCAGTTCAAGTCTAATTTAGTATCTGTGTACACAACGATTGTTATTTGATTTCGAACATCCATTTCCACAATTACACTTTTAAAAGTATCTCACTGCTGTTGAGAGATATTCTAAGACTAGACACATGCTTTTGTAACTGTATCGCTGCCAAAAAATTATTGTTGAAGAAGTAAGAATGAATTTAAGATTGACTTGTTTTTCACTAAAATTATAATTGAGAGTTATTTTATCTGAGGCCCAATCACATTTGTCCTCTAATTTTTCAAATCCCAATTTGTGTGATTGAGGACTTGTATTTCTTAAAGAAACTTAACAACATTGTCAACATGTGTGTTACATGAATAGGTTTGTGTCTTATTGATTAATACTGAAATTTACTGAAATCCTGATGTTGATTTTGTTGTTTACATCTTCACAGGTGTTCCTGTGTGATGGAGAAGGATGCACGGACAATGATGCCAACATTCTACACTATAGGCACACTGCATTGGCTCTTCTCACTGGGTTCCTCTTTGCCACTCATCTACCTGAACGCTTGGCACCCGGTAGCTTTGACTACATCGGTAAGAATATTCTAAGTAGTGTTTTAGTTATTGTTGGTATTTCAATCTCATTTGTTTTACCAGTTTATGTAGTTTTCTTATGTTGATTTTTTTTTCCAACTGTTTCGTGTGAAAGTTCTTGTGTCCAACCAAAGAAGAACGAATCAAAAATATGCTGCCAAACATTTTTAATGTTTTATTTTTCAACACAAACATAACTCAAATTCATTGACAAGATGGATTTTTTTCTATTGAACTTCTTTTTTAACAATTTGTCTTAAATGTAACTTTTATTGTTTGAAAAAACCCCTGATGATTTTGATGGTTGTCATTCATAACAATTGGTTTTGAAAGGTTAAAACCACAAACATTAATCTAATGTGTTTCTAAACCAAAGGACAATTGGCTGTGAGTGTAATATTTTTCTGTGCTTGAGTTAAATTGTGTTGATAAATCATGTGCCAACAACCTAATTATGTACAGTATATCACAAATCATTTTAAAATTAGTTTTGCGGCTCAAATGTAGATGTATGTTTATATATTCCACACTGAAAATAGATACAGAAAAACACAGATCAACAAGTTCAAATTTATTCTCTTTTTATACTAAATTATTATAAAGTATTGCAAATATCTACCCACCTTTGGAAGTTTGTGTAAAAGATTTGCCAATGTGAATAATTTCCTCTTTGGTGAAAGTAAAAGCTTGTTCGTTCACTTTGTTCACCAACCAGTGTGGTTTTGTTGCTCCATCTGCAGGTCACAGCCATCAACTCTTTCATGTCTGTGCAATTGTCGGCACCCACTTCCAAATGCAGGCTGTTGAGCAGGACATGTTGACACGGCGCCCTTGGATCACTTCAAACTCTATTCCAATCACATTTGCCAACACAGTGAGCCCAGCACTACTCTGTGTGGTGCTGAATTTAATCATCGTTGCCCTCTACAGCATACCTCTTCTTGGTGTATCAGACTATGAAGTAGGAAAACATGACAAAGGTCATAAGAAAACCTCATCCAAACTCTGCCCATGCTCCTGAATTGAATCACAGAAAGGAAACCTGGTGCATTGTGTATTTGATCAACATCATTTGAAAACCATAGATGTTAACTCAGCATTCAGACATCGTTTTTCTGGTGTCATACTAAACTGAGAAACAAGCAAAGTTGCACAAAGAAGTCAAATTGTAAATGTATTTAACACTAGAACTACCAGACTGACAAAGGTCTTCTTATATCCACTTTTGCTCTCCGAGATTTTGTCTGAGTGGCGCCACAGCGTTTTCTAGACAACAGTGGCACGGAACTGTCAGGCGCGGGAAAAGTTACAATGTATCATTGAGGCGTCAAAATGATGGGTGTGGGAGTTAGAGGAAAAATGATTTAGAACTCGTTTCGTTCTTAGAACTCAGTAATATACAAAAAAAATACTATAATAATATTATAATAATACACAAAAAATGAAGAAAAAGTCAGAAGCCCAGAAATGTCATAGATCAACGTAACTACGGTAATTAGACGTCAACTTCTGAGAATCGTCAAATTGACGGCTGTGGTATTTCGTGTGTTAACAAAAGAAAAGTAATGTAAAAAAAAATATTTTTGTAATGATTTTAAGTAAACTTATTGTTGATAAACTGTGTAAAGTTGTAAGTAAAGTTGTTTTGATATTTTTATGTACTAAATGGTATTTAGATACAAATTTTTACTGGGTTTTCTGATTTATTTGAACATAAAGAATGAAGAGACTTCAGTGAACAAAAATGCCAACATGTAAATTTCGCTTACATTTTTATTTATAGCCGTAATTACAACACTCGACATTATTGTGATGTTGTGTATACTTGCAACCAAAACTGGAAATTGCACTGTTTCGTCATGCCAGGAGACATTGTTTGTTTATGACTTGAAATAGGGAAACAAATTTGGAAATGAAGGGTTTATTACCATTGTTTGACGTTATTTAAGTGAGTTTTATGTATTCAGATTTGCGTAGGAGTGTCAAATGAATGGCATGTGAACAAATTGTTACATTTTTACCTTGAAAAGGTTTAATTTATATATTTTTTGAAAAGTATTTTGGTATACTTATTTATTGTTATGAATAAAAAAATATGTTTTAATATAAAACGCGATTGTATTTTGTTCTTTATCTCTTTGGGTGTGATGAAGCGCACGGTGGTACCAGCCCATAACAGGAGGGTTACACTGTGTGTCTTGGTTGCCGCTTCTGCTCTGGCTCTTCTGTCTTCTGCCCCCAGCTACCTGTTATATAGCAATCAGGGACCCCACCACTGCTCCATTTTTTTTCTATTATTCAAATATTACTGTACTTTAGATAAATTATAACTTTGATGTGAGCAAACTTTTTGCTCAGAAGCTCAGTTGTTCCCAAATCTTTATTCATCTTACTTTGTATATATTCGCTTGGATATACTATGAATTTTAAAAAATAATAAATTATCACTCTATGAATATAGTTAAAATTATGCAAATAGTGCAGTAAAATAGCGATGCAGAAAAATACTGCAAAAGGATTATATGATAAAATATAACGTTTCTGCAAGAGCAATTCCTTCAAAGCCAGATCAAATTAAAAAGGAATGTAGTTCTTTAGAGCTATTAATAATCTGGCTTAGATTTTTAAATTAAAAATATTCAACCTGGCCTTTTTGTTGATAGATAAAATCTGGTTTCTGGATAACACTATGTCATAAAATCCTTAGTCAAAACTTATAATCTCTGTCACAAATGGTTTTTTATTTCAATTTATTTAGGATTCAAAATAGTGGGGCAAGGCAAGTTTATTTGTAACACAATTCATCAAAAAGGCAATTCAAAGTGCTTTACGAGACAGAAAAATGCATTAAAATCACAAAAACAGTATAATAATATTAAAAAAGTGATTAATCTTCAGTCAAAAGCATAATTTTGCAACTGTTTTCAGTCTAGATTTAAACAATGTACTAGTGTCGGCCTGTCTCACAGCCTCAGAAAGTTTGTTCTCCATTTTTAGTCCTTACTCTAGACATCAGCAGGATGCCTGTCCCATAGGTTCTCAGAGTTCTAGATGATTCATAAGACAATAAACATTTTTTACTTAAACACAAGCAGAGCAGCTTTAAAATCTATTTTCTAAACCATAACAAGCCAGTTCAGAGACCTGCGCTCAGGACTATTGTGATCGTGATCAGTGAGTTATTTATTTATTCCTAATAATATAAAATTTGATTATAAATTTGATTATTGATTTGTTATACACTATTAGACAAAACACATCATCTGCGAGTCCATTATTAAGTACAAGCACGCTATTTTATGAGCACATAATTTTATCAATATATGCAGTAAAACAATATAATGTAAAATATAAAAGACGTCTTTTTATTTTAAAATAAAAAAAACCCACGTGTTTTATATTTTTTTATTTATATAGTATATTTTAATTTATGTGATAGTATGAACATATTATCATCATGCATTCAAATTAACTGTCACATATCCAGAGGTGTCAAAAGTACCAACATTTCCTACTCAAGTAGAAGTATAAATACTGAGTTAAAAAACTACTTTAGTAAAAGTAGAAGTATCAACTCAAGTTTTCTACTTAAGTAAAAGTAAAAAGTAACCTATTTTAAAACTACTTAAAGTAAAAAAGTAAAAGTAATTTTCAGAAAAAAAGGAATATTATTAACAAAAGCGTATGAACATTTTTTAACTATTATCACATGCTTTAAGGAGCAGAAAATATGATAATAAATCAAAGCGTTTTGGTGTTAAACTTTATGAATCAGAAACATTTATTTCTTAATAATCTTTATTGGAAATCGATTAATGAACACAATCAAATGTATTAACATAAGCAGGGCATTATGTAACGTCCCTTCAGCTACCAAGCTTCACTCTGCATCACCTAATTTAACCAACTTCAGCAGACACAAACACACTCAATGTAAAAAAAAAAAAAATAAATAAATAAATAAAAATGACCAAAAGGCTTTTTCAAGCCTTGAAGGCAGCTAGTTTTCAAAGTTCTTTGAGGCAATAACTGAATAGTCTTAAACAGTTGGTAAGTATGGGAGTGCCACATACAGCCTGGGCAGCGTTGCCAGGTGGGAGGTGCTGGATTATCGTACTAATGACGTAAAATTATTGTATTTTACAAAAAATATCGTACACCCAGTAAAACCACGCCCATTGACAAAATAACACCCTTTGCATGCACTCGTAAGGCAGTGGGAGTGAAGGAAACACACAGGAGGAAAAATTCTTGGATTCTTTTTCTAAAATTTTAAGAACTGTAAAAATGAAAAAATAACCAGGGAAATAAGATTTTAAGAAACCCAGAAAGAAACCAGTAGGGGCGGGACTTAGAAGACGGTATATATAAATTTATACATATACATATCTACATGTATATGTGTACATATAAGGTTTTTTTAATGTTAACCCAAACATCTGCATTATACAAAATCGTGATGTGTAGTTTTAATCTCCTCAGTCAGTTTTTATAAACTAATCAATAACATTTTGGATGCTTTTAAGCAGAAATACTTCATCCACTACTATTTATGGATGAATCAGTTCAATTAGCTTTGTTTCTAAAGATAAAATAGTGCGTCACAGATCAAAATTATTTTTATAAAAATACCATCGACCACATTTTCAGCAAAGACGTTTACAATAACCTAAGACTGAAAATAATAATAAAACATTTCTTTGCTGTTGTTTTTTTTTATAAAACTGATAATTCACTCAAAGTTCAGTGTTGCAGCATCAGAAACACTTTGATTTCTGAGCCCGCAACAAGTCTTGAACACGCAAACTAACGTTCCTGCTTTTTAAAAGTTTGTGGGCGTGGCTACTCGGCCCAAAGTAATGATTGACTGGACCTATCAGCCAATCATTCATCTGTTCCTTTGTTTGACGCATTCAGGGTCCATAAAAAAAAAAAAACTCCGACAAACA
Source organism: Neostethus bicornis (assembly GCA_902685375.1). Taxonomy (NCBI): domain Eukaryota; kingdom Metazoa; phylum Chordata; class Actinopteri; order Atheriniformes; family Phallostethidae; genus Neostethus; species Neostethus bicornis. The sequence goes on from LR738543.1 coordinate 12,438,045, forward strand.
GTCGCAGCTTTTTAACGGTGACAAAATGGAGAAAGTAGCGACTACTTTTTATAAATTTAACGAAGTAAAAGTACAGATAATTGCATAAAAAAGTAGTGAGTAAAAGTAAAAAGTAGACAAAAAAATAATTACTTCGTTAAAGTAAAGATACCGAGATTTTCTACTTGAGTAAGGTAACGAAGTAGTCTTACTTCGCTACTTGACACCTCTGCACATATCAAATAAATATTAAAAATAAATGAACACAAGAATAAACTTTTTATTATGAAGATTAATATAACTTCCGGTGGGGTTTTATTATGGTGACAATCGTCTCTACGGAAATACGAAGGCGGGAATTCCGTCTTTTGTAGGCACGTCTGCTTTGTGATTGGTTGAAGCACATGACAGTTTGCCGACGTATCAGCAGAGGGAATTTTTCAAATTTAAGAGAAGAGGCGCTTTGGTCTGGTTAAAAACAACATGCAAAGAACGGGGTCAGTGTTATATCTTCTATTAAAATATAACAAAAAAAAAAACTGAGAAACTGAAGAACTGAGAATTAAAACTAATTTTAACTCTACTTGATGTTTGTTTTGTGCAATTTTGTTTTAACACAGAAAAGAAGCGATGAGGACATGTTAGCTTGGAAACGTTAGCAAGCTAATAACGAATGACATTATTCTATAGTTTATACTTATTATTTAATCATATTTATCTCTGCGATCACCATCTTTTAGACTTTATTATAAGCTTTTCGAAGGATAAACTGTAACATTGTCGCATTCTTAGACTTTTCTTGAATGTTGACAAAAATAACATAATTAGCATCATAAAAGTACTTTAACCAGAATAATTTCTCTAAAAAATTCTAAGAAAAATATTTATGTCATCTAAATATGAAAGCTCTGACTCCAAATATGAAAAGTCTGACTTTAAAAATAAAAGATCTCATCCCTCGCTCTAAATATGAAAGATTTTATTAATGTAAAATGCCCATCTTAATTCCTGATAGGAAGTGGAGGACTCCAAGGAGGCCTTGCCCAAAGAAGGCATCCAACACAGATAAAGATCCTGTGGGAGTAAGTAAACATCTGCAGATAAATCATAAAACAATGAAAGAACTTTTCTCTTTGTTTATTAACAGAAATGTATTACTGAGTACTTATTGAAGAGTAGATTAATGTAACTGTGTGTGATTGTTGCATCCACTTGAACAGAAATCAGTTTCTAATTCCTTCCCATTAGAAAATCATCTGAATATGTAATCACCTCAGGTTTACTGCCGGATACGTCCACTTGGCAATGAAGATGAAGAATGCTGTGTTGAAATGATTAGTAGTACCACAATTCAACTACATGCTCCTGATGGTCTGAAAGCCAATCGAAATGGAGAATACAAAGAGGTAAGTATACTGCATCCATCTGCAAAACAAGGTGTCTGAATCTCCAACTAAGTGGAATAATTTCTTTCTTCTAGAAAGGCAGACTTAAAGATTGCAGAATGCATTTGATTACAAGTGTATCTTGTTTTGGTAGTTCGTTAAATCAATGATGTGGAAGGAAATGTTAAAAGAATTGCAGCTCATAAAAAGGCTGTTTATTAAAATTTCTTTCAAACAAGAAAACATTCTCTTGTGATTGGTTTTGCATGACTTAATAAAAGAAAAAAGTTTATTATTGTAAACTGTTTTTTATCTTCTTGTTTTAGACACAGTACTCATTTAAGAAGGTGTTTGGCATAAATACCACTCAAATGGAGTTATTTGAGAATGTTGCCAAACCTCTGGTAGAGGACCTCATTCATTGTAAAAATGGTAACTTAAATTTTCAAATTTTTTATTTAGTTTTTTTTTACTTGTTTATGGTTTCGTCTTCTGAACCGCTTATCCTTAAAAGAGCCAATCCCGGTAGATTTCAAGCGAGAGATTGCCTGGGACACACACATACACAACCTTCCACACACACATAGTCATTCCTTGGGGCATTTTTATAGTAGCCAAATCAACATGCATATTTTTGGAGGGTGGGAGGAAACCAGAATACAGCAATGCGTACATGGGGAGAACATGTAAACTCCACACAGAAAGACCAGTGTTCCAAGCCTCATCTTACACGGGACTCGAACACCAACCTTCTTGCTGTGAGGCCACTGTGCTAACCACTGCGCCTCTATACAGCCGCTTGTTCATGGATTAAACTACAATTTAAGTTTAATTAATTTTTTTCCGGTTGTGTTTACAGGTCTTCTTTTTACATACGGTGTTACTGGAAGCGGTAAAACCTACACCATGACGGGTTCACCTGGAGACGGGGGACTTCTCCCCCGTTCTCTAGACATGCTATTCAACAGCATTGGACCTCTTCAGGCCAAAAGATTTGTAAGTCACTTATTCCTCAGTGGAATCGTAAAAAAGGTGGTCATTATACCTGAACTGTCTTTATCAGGTTTTGAAAACAGATGACAAAAATGGAATAGAGATTCAGGACCAGGTTGATGCTCTTCTTGAGAGACAGAAACGAGACAGTCAACAAGCTGTCCCCAAAACACCCACATCCAGGTAACTATAGCAGCTGTAATTTTTGTTTTATTTCTATATATTTCAATTCAAGCAGAAAGTTCTCAAGTTCATAAAATATCCATGATATAAAATTGTTATTATTTTTTTTTTTAGACAAAAGGCTGATCCTGAGTTTGCGGATATGTTCAGCCCATCAGAAGCATGCAAGTCTGACAGTATCGATGAAGACTGTTGTTACAGTGTATTTGTGTCATACATTGAGATCTACAACAACTACATCTATGATCTCCTAGAAGATGCTCCATTTGATCCAATCAGACCAAAGTAAGACAGAGACGTTCAGATCTATGTGACTATCCAAAAGTTTCTCTCTCTTTTTTTTTTATGTATTTGAGTTTGTGCAAAGACGGTCTCTTTGTCTGCAAAAATGTCTCTGTTAATTGATGCAATTAAATGTTTGGTCAAATTTGAATATGGATAATTGTCCCTGTATTCTCTGCAAATAGATCAGAAGTTAATTACTGTACATCTCTGTGAGTTGTTTTTTTGTCTATAAATTTCTGTTTTAATAGGTGGCTTGATGGAGGCACACCATTGCAAAACAAAGAGTTCATGTATGTGAGCAGTAACATGGATCTGGACTCTGTTTAGTCTTGGCTGTAGCTCATTTGTCCTTCCAGTCACATTAATCAACCCAGTAATCTAGATCCCTGTTAATAGCTAATGTGTTTATTTACCACTAGATTATGTGATGATGGTGGCTGTTCTATTCAAAGCTTTGCTCTCATCTTGAAGAAAGAAAGATTCCTGAATGGCCTTTGCTTTTATCCAAACCCAGAGTGCATGTGCCGTGTCCCCTGAATGTGCATTATCGTCTTTATTCTGCATTTTACAACGATCTTTACCTACTTCAATCACAAAACTAGTTACTATGTTTCTGTTCTGACTCATTTTTTGTCCACATATTTTAGACTACCACAATCCAAGATTCTCCGTGAAGATCTAAACCACAACATGTATGTAGCCGGCTGCACAGAAGTGGAAGTGAAATCCACAGAGGAGGCCTTTGAGGTCTTTTGGAAAGGTAGGTGTTTTCATTTGTTTGTTTTTTTTTTTGTATAGTCGAGCTGGATACGATTTTAATTGCCAGGGCTATGACCAGAACCGCGTTATGTTATGCTTATTCGCGGCAGGATTATGGGGGCAAAAGCCTCAGATGAGATGGGGCTACATTTTTCACTCACCTGGGAGGATCCTGAGGTGAGGCTGTGAGACATAGTCTCTTCAGCAGGTCGGGGGGCTACCTCTGGGTCTCCTCCCAGTAAGACAAGCCCAAAACACCTCACCAACAAGGTGTTCAGGAGGCATCTTAAACAGGTGCCCAAATCACCCCATCCGGCTTCTCTCGACCTGGAGGAGCAACCATTCTATTCCAAGCTCCTCCTGAATGGCAGAGCTATCTCTGAGTGAAAGTCCAGCCACCCTGTGGAGGAAGCTCATTTCAGCCTCTTGTATCTGTGATCTCGTTCTTTCGGTCACCACCCACAGCTGTTGACCTCTGTGAGGGTAGGAGTGTAGATCAACTGGTAAATCAAGAGCTTTGCTTTTTGGCTCAGCTCTTCCCCACGATGAACCAATGCAGCAGTAATCAGAACCACTTTTAGATCAAAAATATTTGACAACTTTGCCTTATATAATTCATGCAAGCAGATTCAAAATATCCATCGGTGGCTATGGTTGATGTTTCAATTGACAGAAAAAAAGATATTTTTGGTCTTTTTACAATAAGTTAAAAATGATTAAGCATTTTGTTGTAGGAGTTGTTTGGTCCCTGTGGTTTTTGCTGTCTAGTTGATATAATTTTTGCTTTTGTTGCCTTTCTAGGACAAAAGAAAAGACGGATTGCAAACACACAGCTTAACCGTGAGTCCAGCCGCTCTCACAGTGTGTTTACAGTAAAACTGGCCCAAGCACCGCTGGACGCTGATGGTGACCACATACTGCAGGTGACATGCAGCTCCAAAATGGCATTAGAAAAACGTGTATATTTAGATGTGGAAAAGCTTGTAAAAGAGTTGGTTGTTTAATGAAAGTTTTAATTGTTTTAAATATAGTGAAATAAAAAAAAGTCAGAAATTGCAAGAAAAAAAGTAAAAAAAAAACCCCACTAAAGCTGTACACTGCTGTTAACGTTCTAAATGTATTGTACAAACAGGACAAAAATCAAGTCAACGTGAGCCAGTTGTGTCTGGTTGACTTGGCGGGCAGTGAACGCAACAGCAGAACCAGAGCGGAGGGAAGCCGTCTTCGTGAAGCAGGTTAAACAATTTCATCTGTCTCCTCATAATTAAATTATAATATTTTTTCCTTTTTCAAATAGATAACTCATGTTTAGGTACTAAAATATTTAACTATGCCACATTTACAGGTAATATTAACCAATCTTTGATGACGCTCCGTACATGTATTGAAGTCCTTCGAGAAAATCAAATGTGGGGAACAAACAAGGTTGGTGCTTCAGAGGCCAGACTAAAATTATGGCACTAATTTTGCTTTTGTAGTTTTTGTTTTCTCTATTTATAAGGCTTCAAAGTTTCTTTGTTCTTTCAGATGGTGCCATACAGGGACTCAAAAGTAACCCATCTTTTTAAGAATTATTTTGACGGAGAAGGAAAAGTCAGAATGATTGTGTGCGTAAATCCGAAGGCCGAAGATTATGAGGAAACAATGGTGAGATTATTGTATTAGACAATATATGTTATTATCTGTGTATGTATTATATGTGTGTTATTCTTTGCAGGGAACTTCAGACTTTGTGCATAATATATTATAGACTAGAGGCCACTAAAAAAATTATCATAAGTTGATTTTTCTTTTATCCGTTTGTTGCAGCTGGTGATGCGTTTTGCAGAGATGACTCAGGAGGTTGAAGTTGCTCGGCCAGTAGATCGACCGATCTGCGGCCTCACACCTGGACGCAGATACAGAAACCAGGCATTTAAGGATGAATTGTCACGGCGCCTGGAAGAAAGAGCATTTAAAGCGGGTGAAACTCCAGGTCTGTAATGTATGGACTTGTCACTTTTTACTTAGAATCTATTATCTTTTTTTCTTTCTTTTTCTAGTTGTCTCAAGGTTATCAAAAATACTTAAAAGGGCTATTAGTTTACTTAAAAGCAGGGCACACTTTAACATCTACGTTGATCTTTTCTGGCTTCTTCTGGGTTCAATAGAATTGCATATGTCTCCTAAACCAGGAAGTTTGAATGATTGATACGGTATCGGCCAATGGTTTTGTTTACTCTACAATCATGATTGGCTTGGGTTTATTATACAATTGTATTTTTAATACATCAATTTATTATCATGAATCCAACCAGTGATGGGAAAAGTATGTAATATTGCAAAATATAAATTATTAAAAATCTTCCATGCCATTTTTAATAGACTAATGACCAGAAAAGATGTGCAATCTAATCCTTTTTACGCATTTCTCAAAAGATGGTCAACATCTACTGAACCAGCTCTTAGAAAGCATCCCACCTATACCTCCTTGTGAGCTGCTGGACCCGTCTGATGATCAGACATTACCTCGCCTGATTGAGGTCCTGCAAAGGCGTCATCAGATCCGCCAGATGATGATAGAACAGTTTAATCAAACAGGTAACTTTATTTTGTACAGTTCAAGTAATAACTGCATATGTTAGAATATACAAAGTAAAGTTTAGTTGTTTTAAGAGTATTGTGGGGAAGGTAGAGGTAAATTGGCGCAATTAACAAAGGCCACAGCGGTAAAGAAAAACTATTTTAAGTTAAATGATTAAACGTTACAATTTTTTTCTTACAGCCAATACAATGACCACCATGCTTCAGCAGTTTGATAATAAACTCAGTGCAAAGGAGAATTACCTTCACGATCAACAAAGTAAACTGAGTGAGAAAGACAAAATCATTCTCAATCAGAAAACTGAAATTGAACGATTGGGGAAAAAATCCAAGACCCTGGAGTACAAGGTGGGGTCTCTGTTTACAATCAGTTTACCATACATAAAATACAAAGATAAATTAGATTTTACAAGTGTTCGTTTGTTTGTCTATTCCTCATTTCGTGTTTATTTTTTGTCTTCAGATTGATATCTTACAGAAAACAACAGACATGTATGAGCAGGACAAACGCTCCCTTCAGCAGGAGCTGGAGACTCGGGAGCAGAAGCTCCATAAGGAATTGACCGAGAGGAGGCGAATGGAGCAGCACATGCAGGGCATGGTGACAGACACTAGACTTAAATGGGAGAAGGAGTGTGTAAGTAGAAATTCCAGAAACATCATTGTTTTGTCGGTTTCATTTTTTTGTTCAGAGTTAGTGTTAGATTTGGCCAAGTCTGCAAACATAATGATTCTTTAATGGGAGTGCTCATTTTCTGTTACTGTTTTACTATTAGGACAGACGAGTTAATGCCAAGCAGCTGGAGATGCAGAACAAACTGTGGGTAAAGGATGAAAAGCTAAAGCAGCTCAAAGCAATCGTGACAGAGTCGCCTCAGAAGCCAGAAAGACCTTCGAGAGAAAGAGATCGCAACAAAGCCCAGAAGCGTTCTGCCTCACCGTCTCCAATTTCTGTAAGCCTTTTTTTTTTTTTTTTTGAAGATGTCTCTAAATGTTGATGTCGTCATTTAACTATCTAATGTTGGCGTTTTGCATGCCAATAATTATTTTTGTAATAATCTGCTGAAACCTCACACCCTCTCCTCTTTTCCTCTGCTGTAAATGATTCTTTTTTTAATGTTGGTCTGCAGCCTCTAATCATCCCTAAATCTGGTCCTTTTCCTTCATCACCTTGCAGGACTTGATCCAAGCTCCTTCCAATCAAAATCTAGCCAGACTTAGGGCAGTGCAGGACCATTACCCCTCCTCCACTCCTTGTTCACCTTATCCTTCAGTAGCATCTTGCATTTCAGAGTGGGAGCAGAGGCTTCCTGTAAACTCGAGTAGCAAGTCTAGGTACCCTGAGACTCCCCAACACAGAAGTCGGACTCCTGTCTCATGCAGCACGGGCCGCAGGAGGGGCCGACGCTTGGCCCCAGATGCTGAGGCCCCTGGACACACTCTTGTCTATGGGCTAAACCTAGAGGCAGGCAAAAGGGTTAGTGTGTGTTAGTGTGTAGATTTTAATAGAATGCTTAGCGCTACTCTGAAACGCTGTAGTACTGGTTTGCTTGATGTAGAATTACATCTCATTTTTCTGTCAGTAGAAGTGTGCTTTTGTAGAAATGCATCCTAGCGTAGTCCTTCTATATTTCTGATTGTGGATGTTTGAAATGTCTTGACCTTTGATTCTCCTGACTTGCATCTTCAGTTAAATGAGTCTGCTATGTTTTGCTTGCTGACTGCTGTAGATTAATAGAATCTTTTTTAAAAGCTTCAATAGAACCCTTAAAAAAACTAAGAAGCATTTCCAGCCAATTTTTTTTTTCCAAAACAAGTTAGGTTCTGTTAAGATGGATAAATCTATTTATAGCTCACATGGACCTATTGTAACATTAGTGTCCCATCCATACCTTACTAATCATTTTTAGAAACGTGTTGCTGTATGTGTACTCTTTAAGCTGCCCTGCATCAGCCTTTTCCACGAGGTATAAATGTGTCCAGATGTTAAGTGGTAATGGAATCTTGCCTGGACAGCAGGGGACCAGTATCTACTTCTAAAAGATAAATGTCCAGCAATTACGATACCCAAAGACTTGTATTGAAATATATTACAAATACTGCAAATATATTACAAGTTAAACAAAAGTAGTTTTGTAGAAGTTACCTGAAAAGTTGAACAAAATAAATTGAGTTTGTTATTTTGTCACAAAAAATATTCTGTACATTTGAAAAACTAAAACAAAAAAAATTACCAGTAGAACTACAAGAAAACATAACAAGCAGTAAAAAATTATTTCCAAGCAATTTGAAAAAAATAAAAAAGGGAGAGTGTCACATTAATTCTGTTGTTGATCAACCGGATTATTCAAAAGCCCACATCATATATACATCTTATGAATAGGAAGTTTAGTCATTTCTTCTTCTGAGCCGAACAGTCGGCTCAGAAACTTGCAGAAATCCAACCATAACTTTCGTTCCGTTATCTTATCACATTAGCCATTTTGCAGACATTTTTAAAAAAAATATACACTCATGGTTTAAGTTTCACTATTTAAAGTCTCAAAATATTTAACATTCATAACTTGATCAAATTACTAGTACCATATTTTATGGCCTGCAGAACTTCATCTAAACTATTATACTTATGGGGTTTTTTTGGAGGGGGAGAGATGGGCCGCAGGGGGGTTGAGCGGTATTTAAAACTGTACTTACATATTTTTAAAAAAATTCTATCTGAAACTTAATATTATTATTTTTAAACACAACTAAACTACAAAATGGTTATCACTATAATTTTGGTTTTATTTATGAGTCAACTTTGAATTACAGATGTTTTCTGTAGAAGTATTTAGAACACAAACCCTGCATGCTCTCCAAACTGATTCCGTTTAGAAATTTCAGTGGTGTTTTCACCAATTATCACTCCTTAATATTCTGCATGAATTCCAGATGTGCACATCAACATTTGACTGATTACTGTGACATGATCGGCATCCATAGCAAAATCCCAACGTAGAACCTTCCGCTCACAAAGGGTTTGCTTTTGTTTCTAAAGCTTTACGTCATTAATGTTGCAACAAGCATCAATCTAAAATGACAAAACCATTTCCATTTTGAAGTGGAAATAAATAACAGTTTTGTTTTCTTAGATTTTAATAGCTTGCTGTCCTTTGCATTCTAATTCCATCCCCACGCTAGAACATCACTGCATGACAGAAAGCATCACTGGAAGCTCCAGTTATGGATGAAATTGGAGATTTCATAGATCACAATTAAAATCTTCATCCATCTGTGACTTTCAGTAATGCATTTCTGTTTGTTGTAAACTAACACCGCCCGCCTTCGTTTATTACTAATCAGAAAAATATTTAAATGATGTCATCTGAATGATTTCCCGGTTTTTGTTTGTCACTTTGGGATCACCAGATGGGTCTTCCAGTTCATCCAACGCACAGGCGCTCGCGCTCTGCGGGTGGGGAGAAATGGGTAGACCACAAACCGCCTTCTAATTTGGACCTAGACACTGTAATGCAGCCAATCATTCCCAATGCAATCAAGGTGTCGACTCCAAATGAGAAAGCTCTCGCAAAATGCCACAAGTATGTGCTTAGACATCAAGAGCTTGCCTCTGATGGGGAAATTGAGACCAAGCTGATTAAGGTAAAATCGACTTTGATTTCAAATGCTCGGCTGTGAAAATGAGATTTTATTACTTTTAGTTTGATTTTACTGACAATCTGATTTGGGAATTATTGGGACATTGTTTTAGTTTATGTTGTTAGGTTGATAATGTTATTTTTAAAACCTTCACAGGGGAATGTTTTTAGGACCAGAGGTGGAGGACAAGCTGTGCAGTTTACAGATGTTGAAACACTCAAACAACAGGATCCATCAGCTTCAAGGTACAGTGTTTCCCAAATACCACAAGTCTGTGTGGTTTTGCACAAAAGCAAGAAGCTCAAGAGAATTTTTTTGTTTTTGTATGCTGTTGTATTTTTATATGAACTATGTAAATTGAAGTTTCTGAGTGGTGGCGCAGTGGTTACTCAGTGGCCCCTCCCAAAGGCACAGTGGCCTCACAGCGACACGGTTGGGGTTTGAATCCCAACTGTGGGACGGGGCTTGAAACACTGGCCTTTCTGTGTGGAGTTTGCATGTTCTCCCTGTGCATGTGTGGGTTTTCTCCCAGTACTCTGGTTTCCTCCAAAAACATGCGTGTTAGTCTGATTGGCCACAATGAAGATGCCCCTAGGAATGGGCGTGTGTGTGGATGGTTGTGAGTAAGTGACCTGCGACATACTGGCGACTTGTGCACCTGCCTCTCGCCTGAAATCAGTTGGGATAGGCTGCGGCACCTCCTATGACCCTGTTAGAGATATGCGGTGTGAAAGACAAAACGAAGTTCATGATTGTTTACTCATTGTTCGGCAAGATGTAAACATTTTTTAAATTTATCTTGTTTGTTCTTTCAATTTTAAAAAGATCTTAACTATTTTTTTGTCCGACCCATTTTTTTTTTTTTCACATTTCCCATAAATCTTAGATCTTAATTTTGATAAAAAAATTATAATGTTGTAATTTCCAGGTTGAAAAATCAAACTTTTAGTTTTGAAGACAATTGCAAGTTGTGGTCATTTGTGCATGAACACCACAGTGTCGTTATTTCATACTCTGGTCAAAAACGATGTGAATGTACAATAATAAAATAATGTGTTCTTAAGTTATTCAGTGTTAGACTTGTGTTAATGGGAAGTTTCTAATGTCAACCTACCCCCCCTTTTTTTCTGTTTGTAGTCGGAAGAGACGATCGGGTTCGGGTGATGGAGCTCTTCACATAGAAGATGTAGAAAACAGGGTATAAACTAAAATTTATTAATGCATTTTTGTAACTCAGAAACCATCATTTAACTTAAAAATTTTTACAAATCTATTCTATTGTTATTCATACATTTAAACTAAAGGAAGACCTTTTTTTTCTTTTTTTTAATCAGGCTCCAGTGGCAAGCAGTAGTTCAAGCCAGACCACCCAAAAGTAAGAATGATTTAAAATGTTTGCTGTTTATTCTGATCAGTGTATTAATGTTCTGATTTATTTTCCACAGACGCAGGAAACCCTAAAAAACCAAACTGAAAAGCTGCTGTGCAGAGGGGATTTTTTATTTCTTTGCTATATTTATGAGTAATGTAGAGCAGATTACACATTTTCTTTTAAAAGAATATTTTGCTGGATTTCAATGTAATCATAGGAACAACTATATATCCGACTTAGATGTTGCTGATTATTATCTTTTATGCTGGAACGATTCGTTTTGTATACAGGAATGAAAGCTTAATTAAATCTAAAATATCTTGACTCTTGGATTGCCACCCAAAGAGTATCTTTTCTTTTTTCAATGTAATATCAGTTACGCTGCTTTGTACTTTCTTTTAGAATCGGTGTCAAAATGCAAGTGTAAATATTGAATTGTCATGTTTGTCAGTCAAGCTGACTGTCAAGCTTTTTAGTCTTTTTAAAAACCAAACCTTCATGACAATCTTTCTTTTTTTGTTACAATAAATCAATATGCATGCCATATTGTGACGTTTTATTCACCATGTAAGGCAAACAAAATGATTAAAGTTAAGCCTGTGCACGTCTTCTCTATTTTATTCTTAACAAGTATTAGGTGCAGTCAGTTTTAAAAGGCTCTTCTCATAAAATTATAAAACCTGGAAAGTTACGCTCACCTAACATAGTTCAAAATGTTGTGATCAAACTTAAAATGTTAGATTTGTAGTGTTTGTATTTGATTCTTTGCTCCATTTTGTCACAGTCTCAGGTTGAGGCTCTGCCCACAGTTTGTTTTACTAACTTTCTGACACTTTCCATCTGTTTATGGAACATGTACGATCATTTAGCGAAGACAGTCCAAACCAAATATTAATCAGGTTTGAACTTAAAAGTGCCGAAATGCTGCAAACTCTCTGTGCTTTTTGGTTGTTTGTCCAGACTGCAATAGGTAGCAGTTCTTGTTTGAATCCACTGTATTTTAATCTGTGAAATAAAATGAATGTCACAAATAATAAAATATTATTGAGTTATTTTATTGGTAAAAGTAGAACACCATACTTCTCTTAACAGTAATTTTACCTGTAAGAACTTTATAATAATAATACATTTTATTTCTAAGGCGCCTTTCTATTTAGTGCTATTAAAATAATAATACTCCCTTCAATAAAATTTAAATAAAATTGATCATGTGAAGGCACTTAAGGGGATATAAAATCTGTAGTTCAAAGTTCAAGCAGCAGATGGAACTAGATACTTTTAAAAGAACATTTCTGAGAAAATTCAATGCATCTGATATAGAAAACTAATCCTCATCGGAAATATTCTCACATATAAATTTGACTATTTTACTCCCCAGATGAGAAGTGACCAATCCCTGATTTGCTTCTTAAAAATGATTTGCACAACTCATGTTTTCTTTGAGGTTCTACTGTTAGTTTATGCAGGATTTTTTTTAAGAAGAAGTTACTACCAACAAAATATACATCCCATTGCTGTTACTCAGTTTGAAACAATATAATCAGCAAGTTTCAACCTACTTTTTTTCAGAAAATATTGATATTTCTTTTGTCTTCATATTACTAACCATCATTTGAAAAAAAAAAAAAATACAAAACAGTACACCACAACACAACTTCTTGCACCCAAACCCTAAAGTTAGAGTAAATCCTTTCTGTTCTAATTTGGTCATTTTGTTTGTGTACTTAATGTCTATTGGGATAGACGAACCACTTATTGTTTACCTGTGTGTGAAGGTAACAAATCATTTAAGACAATTTTTGATATTTTCAGCCTGCAGGTATACTGGTCCAGTGTGTGTGGATTTACAGTAGTTGGCCTACGAACACAATCTTACCCTGACATGATCTGAATGTAAACAAAAGTGTGGAAAAGCAAGCATGTTGTTCAAATAATATAGTTTGGTCTAGTGTTGACTTAGCAGACTAATGAACATGACTGTGAAATGTCTGATAGAACTTATTAGTAATTTGCACATCTCTGCCAGATAATCAAATATAAAAATGGAACTCAGTCTAAGAACTATTTTAACATGTATAAGACTGCTTTATGGCGGATAAACCAGATAATTACAAAAGTTGCATACACTAGGACAGGTCATCATTGGTCATGTTTACAGTAACCATGGTGATAAGACCACGTTGCTGATCAGGCCACACCTGTGTCCCCAAACCATTATGTATTAGGGTGAAGATGTAAGTTTAGTTTTTAGAAAAATTGTTCCAAATGGCTATTTCTAGCAGGATAAGGGCAGGTTTATGCTTATCCTAATCAATGTGGCATTTTTGCAGAGCTAAAAAAATGTATTAAGTAAGATTTGACTGTCTGTTTGTCAGATAGAGTAAATGCCCAGCTTGCATATTTTACAGCTTCAATTTTCTTCTCTGTAAAAATTAAAAGGGAAAACAAGTTTCCATTCTGCCTGTTTTGAATTATTTGGTCTTTTTCTGTGCCTCAAAAGCATAGCATGTGAAACAAGTGAAGCTGGAACAAGTGTCTTTTCTTTGCCTAACATCATCTTCTCAAGGTGAGTAAACCTTCAAGGTAGGTTCTAATTCTTTCACTTTTCTGGACTTTTAGTGAAAAAAACTAATCATCTAGATGTGCAGTTTAGTATGCTACATGACAAAGGACAAACCATCCAATTCATGCCATGTTTTTTAGTGCAAACTTTTTTAAAATCTTGACCAGTCCCAAGTTGATCAGACTCCTTTAACAGGACAAAATACCTAAAATTATGTGCCTTAACAAAAGACAACGCGATAGAGAAAACAATCATGAGACACAGAGCCAAAACTGCAGTTTGGACAAGTTTATTCACATACCAAACATGCAAAATGATTTTATATGCCGTAGAATAGGAGGAGGATGATGGATCCCATTTGTGCCAAAAGAACAAAATTAAAGAGATACCAAAGCGATAGAAATAACAAAACAGGGTTTAAACTGGAATAACCTGGACTACCAAAAAGAATGAAAGAAAAAAAGACCTTATATTATCACTTCAAGTGGTGTTATCCAGGTCTTTCTGGGCCAAGCTATGACTTAAAATATGATATTTTTAGAAATCATTACACATCCACTAACAACAAGCACATAAATCTCTTCTTTTATATGGTTTACTTTTATCTTATGATTACTTTAGGTTACCATGTATTAAGCTCCTGGTATGATATAATTGACCCAGTGAATTTGGTATTTCATTAATTCAAACAAATCATTCAAATTTGACGCTGATCTTTTTATCATTTGTTTTTGGCTTTGAAGAGAAATGAATGTCACCATCTGTGTAGGAGCTTTTCTGCATGAATATTGCCTATTGTGTGTACAAGAATTACAAATGGCATCAAAGTGGTGTGAGGAGTAAATGTGTTTATTTAACCCCAGTCCTTCCTAATTACACTTTCTGCCACCATTGTCCAGAAATATCACAGCTGTCTTTCACATTAGCTCCCCTTTCTATCTGCTTACTTCCTGTGTCTCTCTTGGAGTCGGCAAAGAGTGTTTGTTCAGCCATCCTTAGTGTTTGTGTTCAGAGTAAACAGTGGTGCTACAAAGCCTTAGTGCTTTTTCCAGCTTGTTTTCAGGTCTCATCCGTCTGTTCATGGTTATTGCTTTTAGATGTAATTTGGTTTATTGCACATAAATGGTCATTTAGCTGTAGAAGGTGTTACCAACACTAAGAATCTAGTAAAATAATGCAATCTTTTGTTTGATCTTGAAAACATTTTATGTTACAAGTTTTTGCCTTATGATTCCTTTTTTCCTTTTTTCTTTCTCACAGACAAAAACATCTGCAGTGTGTACTTGATTTATTTTTGGTTGATTTAATTTGATCTTGTTTATTCGGGTGTAAAGGAAATGCTGTGACTCTTTGACCATGCTTACATGGGAATATATACTATTCTATCCACATAAGATTTTTTTATTTGCTGCATGGTGGTGCAGTGGTTGGCACAGTGGCCTAACTGGAAGAATGTCAGGGGTTTGAGTCCTGGAGTTGGAGCGAGGCTTGAAAAACTCACCTTTCTGTGTGAAGTTTACGTGTTCTCCTTGTGTTTCCTTCCACTCTCAAAAGAAACATGTGTTAGGGCCCAGGACACTCTAGAAAAAGAGAAATATAATCTCAATCAGTTTCTCCTGGTTAAATAAAGGTGAAATAAATACATTTGGACATGAAGAAGAAGTTTCAAGAGCAGCCAGATGAGGTGCATCTGGTAAACATGCCTCCCAAACGCCTCGCTGGTGATGTGTTTCGGGTACGTCCCACCAAGAGGAGACCCAGAGACAGAACCAGGACCGGCTGGAAAGACTATGTCCTGCAGCAGGGCGGGGAACGCCTCGGGATCCTACGCGGTGAGCTGGACGATGCAGGCAGGTTGAATTATTTTGTCTGTTGAGCCTCAGACTCAACAGACAAACTCAACAGCCCTGAATAAGCAAAAGACAACAGAACAGACCATGTAGAACTAATGAGATGGCACATTTTTAAACTTAGGTTCCAAAAAAAAAAAAACCAATTAAGTCACAAGCAGAGATTAAAAACCCTTGCTTTTCTCTGAAATCAATAATCCTATTGCCTCTTACTTGCTCATATAAATCTTTGTGTTTGCTCTATGGGGTATTCTCTACAAGTAGTGGCTGTTTTAAAGCTTTACCCACACCTAGAAAAAATGTTTAAGAGCTTTGTGAGCTTCTTTATTGTTTTCTGCCACTTGAGAAGGATGCCAGTTTATATCAGAGCAAATTATTCAAGCAGGAAGTCAGTCTATTAAAGCGGAATGGATCCGGTCAGTTTTTCAATAAAACATTCTGTGCAGACTTTAGATTGCACATTACTGTGGAACATCATCATTATGTCATAATTAGTGGTGCTGGCATTGAGCCGTGTGCTGAAAAGACAATGAGACCATTATCTCAGTGATGGAAAGTCACACCAAATTATTTGATTGTTGTGTGATGTTGCAACCGTTGTGTGATCGAGTGAGCTGGAGGAATCAGCTTGGATGGCAAAATCCTGCCTGTGGACGTTTTCATCTTTTATCAAGCAGTAGACATTAAAATGTAATAAAGACATTAACTCGTTTTTTTTTTTCCAATAATGAAATACCTGTATTTTGTAGCTTCTTCTTTGAGGTCACTAAGAAGACCTCAAAGAGCCAACCCTACCCCTCAAATCAGCTGAGATAGGCTCCGGCACCCCCCGCTACTTTTCTCTAGGAACAACCAGTTCAGAAGATGAAATGAAAATAAAAAGTAAAATTACAAGCAATAAAATGCTCACACAAAAGACGATCATCTGCTGCTGTTTTGCTATAAATCTTTTTTATTTTTGAACTTTGATTTTGCAATTTGAAAACTTGTGTGCCTGTTAAAGCTACAACACTCTTGGTTGGTGATAGTCGCTGTTGGGCCTGTTTACCTGCTTCATCTGTTGACTTTACTAAAAGCCTCTCACATCCCCCCGTCACACAGACACACACTAAACATGAGTGTGTGTGCCCAGTTTAAACACACACATTAATAACAACTGTAATGTCATTCTTTGTCAAGTGCTTTAACAGGTTCAACATTGACCTTAGTGTTTAATCTTCCTGAACAAATCACCGTCACTTGATATGCAAACAAATCTTTAGTCACTGTCAGGCAACTCAAAGGTTCCTTTTTTTTTTTAGAAAACTTGCATATGGTAGAAAAAGTTTCAAAAAAGTCTTCTGGACAGTTCACAGTTCTTGAATGAAAAGAACTTCAGTTCGTTCAAGAACTGTCCAGACTTTTCTGAACTGTCCAGAAGAATTTTTTGAAACTTTTTCTACTATGGATCACTCCTGGATGAATGATGGACTACACGGAAAGCTTGCATATGATTGTTTAAAAGGATTTTTCTTACTAGATGATTAAAAAGTAAACCCAATTTTAAATTTATGAGCTAGATGAGACGGTGGCTCAGTGGTTAGAGCGTTCGCCTGTGGACTGGAAGTCAACCAGAAGTTTGCAGGTTCACATCCCACTGAGTGCGCATCTAAAGTCCTTTGAGAAGACAGCTAACCCCCTGTTTCTCCCACCATTGGCGCTGTTGTGGACAGTCTGCTGCGGTGTAGGAGTGCAGCACACAAATTTACCCAGTGAGGGATTAAAAAAGTGAGTAAAAAAATAGTTTCTGGGTTAATTTCTTACTTTTTAATTTAGCTGAAATACTGAGAGAATTATTGTGAAGCATTGGTTTAAAACTTTCACTCAAACTGTTTTACTAGTATTAGTTTGAATGTTTTACACAGCAAGTTGTTATTGACCCTTCCAGCTCGAGCTGACCTTCAGTGGATCAACATTTACTTGTCAGATGTGTGGCCTTTATCCATGTTCTCCATGCCTGTCTTGACGGCATCACATTATTTACTCAGTGTTTGTGTAAAATGTCTCTTGGTTCAATCAAAGAAATCACGTGAGCCAAACCTAAAAAGCAAACCATGGCTTGTCGTTGTTTGTGAGTCAAAGTGAAAGTTTTTATGTTTTTTTCACTGAGAAAAATCTAAAACAGATTTGAGCGTAAAGAGCTTGTGGGTACATTTTACTGTACTCTGATCGCTAAAACAGAAAGTATTACTGCATTTTGTGTGTCAAATTTGAACTGTTTAGTATTTAATTTAATGATTTCTTAATGATTACTGCCACATGATGTCACTGTAGTCCATTTATTGTTGCTCCAGATCTTTTTATCCTTAAATAGAATTACTTCTTCAATAAAAACAGGTGTGAGACTTGGGCTGATTTAGTATGGTGTTTTTAATAATACAAGATATAAATTTCTATTAAAACCAAATGGGAATGAACACACATTTGTTCAATCTGAAACTTCAAGGCAGTAAAAAAATATGTTGATGAAAAAACTTTATTAAATAAGAAAGTTTAAGGTGGTTCACCAGATATCCCATGATGAAGAAATGTAACAGTCAGACTAATGTTTTTTTTGTTGTTAGCATTCTTCTGTGTCTAGAGACAATAGAGTCTCCACCTGAATACTTATTTGTTTGTGCAGCACTGGCTGTGGCTGAATAAGCCAATGCAGGAGTTGCAGCTCCTACCACACTTGCTGCAAATGTGATAGATAGTATGAGTCATGGGGGAGCAGTGTCAGACTGACTTTTTTTTGCCGTTTCCGGGTCTTTGGGCCCTCTCGTTGGATCTCTCTGTTCTCTTTGTCCTGCTTGATTTTGACAGTTGCACATGGTGGTATTTTGTACCACTTGACAGTCAGACAAAATAAAAAGTACAATATCTGTTTTTTTGCTACCAATGAAAAGGTCACAAACAAATCCTAAGTGTGTTCATTTCAAGCAGCTGTTGCTCAGGTTAGGTCTTCAGTATATTGCTGTTTGACATTTAATGAGTCACACCCAATCTGCACCACACACTGACGTGATGTTGATTGATGAATTAGAGGGATCATTAATGAGAAACCCCAAGAATGCAAAAGCTGTATGATCCAACTTCATACGGTACATTCAATATAGAGTCAGGTGAGGATCATTTTGTGGTTTTATGCTTGTGTCTCAGTAGTGAGTGATCTGTGCACAAACAATTACTTCTTTGTAAAAAAAAAACTGTGATTGAAGCGAACTTTTACAAAACTAAGGTTTAAACATTTAAACAACTTGAGTGAAAGTAAAAAACCTTTCTGAACTACAAAAAGCCAACATACGCTCATGTTTAGTTTGTAGTTTCAGAAAAACAAAATTGAGAATTGGGACAACTAATTACCAATGAAACTATAATACATATTTGCCAGTTGTGTTAAATTACTTTGTACCAGTAATTTTTATTCTAACTAAAAAGTATTTACTGGTTATTTGTTCCTGTGATGGACAAGTATTGTACTTGAATGGTGTTCAGAAAACTACAAGGCCTTCCTCCACTGACGATGAAATCACGGTTTTAGATTTTCGCTTTTTGGTGGTGGTGGGGGGGGGTTTGTAGATAAAGTCAGAGAGGTCAGACTGAGATGGTTGTGACAAGTGCAGAGGTGAGAGAGAGAGTACATCGGAAGGAGGATGCTGGGTTTGGAACCACCAGGAAAGAGGCCTAGAGGAAGACCAAAGGGGAGGTTCATGGATGCAGTGAAGGAAGACATGAAGATAGTTGGTGGGACCAAAGAGGATGCAGCAGATAGGGTTACGTGGAAGAAACTGACGTGCTGTGGCGATCACTGAAGGGAAATCCCGAAAGAAGACAAAGAATATTTCTGTGGGGTGGGGTGAGACGGTGGCTCAGTGGAAGGGTGTTCGCCCTTGGACCAGAAGTTAACCGGAAGTTTGCGGGTTTGATTCCCAGTGACTTTACGTCTAGGGTCCTCGGAGAAGACACCTAACCCAGAGGTGTCTTCTCTGGGTTAGGGAAGACACAGATAGATAGAGATATACCGTAATTTCACGGCCAGTTTTGTGCGCTTTTGCTGTATTTAACACACACATAAGGCGCACCGTACGAAAAGGCGCAGCCTCAGTTTTGTGCGCTTTTGCTGTATTTAACACACACATAAGGCGCACCGTACGAAAAGGCGCAGTCTCAGTCACACACCGCCTTACAACAACACACACACGCAAGCATGCAAATGTGCGTATTAAAAAATAGTCCAGTGCTTAAATAGTTTAAATAAGAATTATTTTTTTTTAAAATTCAAGTTAATTGATGCACTTTAAATATTTTCTATTACACACTAAAAAACAATAAAGCTGTTCTTTTTTTTTTTCTTTAATGTTTATGAGGATACAATGTTATGCAGAAGTGTACTTAGAACCAGGGGTCCCCAACCTTTTGTGCGCCACGGACCGGTTTAGTGTCTGATAATATTTTCACGGACCGATCTACAGATGATAAGACCAGCCGGAAAAACTGTCTTTTTTAATCAATAATAATACATTTAAACCCACGTTGTCTTCACGAGAAAATTTATTAGCAGCGTCTTTATAACCTGGAAAAATTCTCTCTGCTCGAACACACTCTGGTTGCCTTGGTAACGGTAAACATACCTTCAAAACACTAGACATCACAAAAACAAAGTGAATAAAAATACTAGTTAGGCCCCTCACACCAGGGGTGGTCCACCTGGTGGTTGGGGACCACTGCTTATAACAATTTCATAGACAAATGATACTAATTATGGTCATGGCGGAGAGTGGGGGACAGGGGGGGCGAAATATTTTCTTCTTTCTAGGGGGGGCGCAACAGGATATAATTGAGAAGCACTGCGTTAGTCCAAACATCTACAATCCATTGACTCGTTTATGCTGAAATTTCTCGCGGCGGCTCGATTCCCATGTTCCTCCGCGTAGCTGATTGCCTTCAGCTTAAACTGAGCGTCATAAGCGTGTCTCTTTGCCATTTTCAGGGTTAAAACAGTAATGTTGTGCATACAGCACATACCTTTATTATACACAATCCACGCCCACACTTCACTCTTTAACGTTCTCATGCTTTTCTTTCAGGTCCGCCTCGCCTCACGGGCACCGCTTCTTCTTTTAGGTCACACACAAGGCGCACCGCACGAAAGGGCGCACCGCTCATTTTGAAGAAAATTTTAGACTTTTAGGTGCGCCTTATGGCCGTGAAATTACGGTATATCTATATCTCTATCTATCTATCTCTATCTATCTATAGATCGATCTATAGATCGATCGATCTATAGAGAGAGAGATCTATAGAGATATGTAGATATAGATCTATCTAGAGATCTATCTATCTATAGATATACATAGAGAGATCTATCTAGAGATCTATAGAGAGCTATATATAGCGATCTATAGATTTATAGATATATCAAACAATTTTAGGTCTTCAAACCGTTAAATGATTGTTATAAATGACATCGATTGAATAAATTTTTAGTAGCTGAAATAGAATGCGAAAAGGAGTTGAATAATTCTACATTAATGTGTTTAGACAGAAGCGCTTCAAATGATAGAGTTAATTTAAAATAACATATATACTAATAAAGACAGTTTTTATATTTGATTGCAATTTACCATCCCTATTCATTGAAACAATATGCACAAAGTTTTTCTGTCATGATTACATCCTTCCACAGCTCTGTTCAGGTCCCCAGTCTGGGGAACTAACACTTTGGATGGAATATAAATGACATCATTACGTAATATTCAATCTGTTGCTACAGCAATATCCCATTCCTCAGATAGGCCTTTTCACCACCCTCCCCGAATGCTCCCGAGTCGTTGGTCTCCTGTTCTTCTTCATTGAGAATATTAAAGAGTTATTAAATTAATCTGTGCTCGCTGGTGCATGTTATTGAAGTGCAGAGATTTGTAGGGTGAATGAAGCCGTTAGGCCGTACCCTAAGCTGATTTATTAAAGGTTCTGGGGAATCACCGAATAGACGTGATAACCTGTTTTATTTTGCATAAGTGAACACTTTACGTCAAATCCGCTTATGCCCTAACCTCATCCCCTTCCTACCATACAAATTTAGAATTTCATCTGTTGTGACTTAACCTCAGTCCATGGAGTGCTACTGTCTTTGAGTCTTATAAGAGTTCATGATCACAATTATTACCATTGGAGTTTGGTTGAACTAACTAAATAGTTGGAGAAAGAGCGATTGGTATTCAAAGTTTCAGAACACAAACTGGTTATGTTTGAGATTTAATTTAAATATTTGTTTAAAGACGTGCTATGGAAATTTTCTTAACTCAGTAGTAGACTACTTTTGCATCGTACCTGCAGTGTAAAATATCCTCTGAGACTAAAGGCTATTTAATCTCATACCTTGTTTCATTGCTTGTTTTTTCCCCTCCTTTTTTATCTTCCAACTTCATTGATTTAATTTCTTCATTTACTCTTTCTTTCAAAAGTAAAGCATGCCGAGTTGTGTCCTACAGGATATACTGTAGTTTCTGTGTGCAAGACATCAGTGTAAAAAAAGTCAATTAAGTTTGTGAAAAATGAGAAATGTCAGATTTGATTTCTTTCTAGTTTGTTCCTCAAAACCATTGAATCATGGGTTTTATGGGTGTATAAGTGGTGTCACCTAATAATTTAAATGGACGTGATTGGGGGAATATATATCAATAAATGAATAATTTGTCAGTTTCTGTGTCAGTTTCTAAGTTAAAATATGTGAATTTAGTTTTGTTTTTTTTTTAATTTATCACATTTAATTGAAGGCAGCACGGTGGCGGAGTGGGTAGCACACTGGCCTTACAGCAAGAAGGTCGTGGGTTCGAGTCCCGGGTGGGAACGAGGCTTTGAACATTGTCCTTTCTGTGTGGAGTTTGCATGTTCTTCCTGTGTCTGCGTGGGTTTCCTCCCACCCTCCAAAGACATGCATGTTAGGTTGATTGGCTGGTGCCAAATTGCCCCTAGGAATGAGAGTGTGTGTGTATGGTTGTATGTGTGTGGCCCCGCGACAGATTGGCGACCTGTTCGGGGTGTACCCTGCCCCTCGCCTTGAATCAGCCGGGATGGGCTCTGGCACCCCCTGAAACCTGGAAGGGTTAGATAAGATAAGAAGGTGACTGACTGACATTTACCTGAGTGTAAATTTGGAATTGCCTTTGGTCTTTTTCCATTTTTCAGGTACAGCCAGTGACCAAAGGAAGCTGGATGAAGCTGTCTAACATATGCATGTACTGTCTGCATATTCAGGCCTCTGTGTGTTCTTTCACGCTTTACAGAATCGGCAGATTTAACACCTGCTGATTCCACCCTAGATTCCTACCCTCATTTATCAGAGTGAATGCCAGTGGTGTAGACATTTAATCCAGCGTGAGATTTTCAAGCTCTTTTGGGTCAACAGTTTAGCTGTTGCTTTCTCCCCCCAGCCTAAAGCCAAAGTCTGCTTTCAATTATTTCTGCAAAATTGCTTTACAGGGCCCATGCATGATTAAATATTCATTATGTTAAACTAAGTACTTTCTTTGTATATAAATCCATATTAGATTTGTCTGGCAGGCTGCCCAAAACCTCATGAGAAGCATTTCTTGAGAAAAAAAAAATTTAGACCTCCTTTGCAACGCTTCTCTTTGGTATTTGTTTGGGTTTGTTTGGATGTTAATGAAGTCTTTTTTTTTAAGTATGGAGAAATGTGTGTCTGTCAGCCAGGGGAGCTACACCGATCATCCCTTTTGCCCCAAACCAATTACATACAGTCCAGTCTAATGAAAAGTTGTGTTTCCAGCTGACTATGTAAGCATATCCAAATTTGTACGTTGCTTTCTGTGCATTTTGAAAATACTGCAAAGCGAAGAGATACCCCATTTAACTACAAAATGACCTACTTCCTTCAAAATATTTACCTAATATTTTACTCTTTCCAAGCAAAATTGACCCTTTGATTTCACCACAAACCCTACTGAAAGTAAATGCAGAAGTATTTGAAATTCCTGAGTGGATTTGCTTGGGTGATCTAACATGAGCCCATATTTATTTTTGTTATTTTTTTTACTGAAGGATGGACCGTGCTTGTGTTGACCTGGAGGGTATTTGATTTGTTTCCTATTACGCACATGAAGGGGCCCTTACTGCAAATATTCAGAAAAAAGGACAAACCTGAAGCAGCTGTGCTCTTTGGTATATTTGAAAGAAAAAATACTTGTCTCTTTGCCAAGTAATATGTTTTAAAATTTGCTGCTGTTTTTCTGGTCTGATTTGTTTTTGGTTTGCTTTTCTTTTCATTATTTCTCTTTAAACCAGCAATAAATGCATCCACTTCACTGACATTCTTGCCTTTGGCAATACAACCTGTCCTGCTTGGTTTTGAGCGCAGCTTGTTGTAAGCCACTGAGGAATGCACATCATTCTTGAATGAACTGGACAGATACAGACCACAGGAAGGAGACCCTGGTGTTTCTGTGGAATAACATCTGAAGAAAAGGAAAATTTAAGAGCAGACTCTTGAGAATAACCTCCATGCTCAATCCTCATAAGAGGCAAAAAGAGGTAGTGGTACAAACTGGAGAAAAACTTTAAGAATACCATAAAGGGGTTTCTGTGTGGCCTAACCACAAAGATTCAAAATATGTGATTTCTATTTGAAATTTAAAAACTTTCCATAACTTTGTCATATCTGACAAGGGTATGTATTAGATATACAAGAGTGCATATTAATTATATTTTCCTTCTAAAACCAACACATATTTTTTTTTTTTTTTACAAAAAGTGATGTTCGAAGTACAGGCCACAAATGTTGGTACTGGTAATGTAACGATGTAGGGTCAGTCTAAAGCTGTTTCCTTTAATTGTAAGACTGGACATGTTTTTTTGAAAGGCATTTTTTTATATTTATAAAAATGATGAGCATCCTGAAGAGCCTTCAACATTCTTGCTCAGAGGCTAAGTGACTACCACCTCTTGAGCAGCTAATGAAACAACATGCTTGTCTTTATTGCCAAGGCAACGACAATTGTCTAAACACCACGACGGACAACAGGGCGTTACCATGTGCTTATGAATTACTGATATACTTACCAAAATATTGCACCACAACTTAAGAATTTCAAGTCTTTATTAAACATGATGACATGAATCTCAACTGGATTTTTAAATCTGAGTGCATAATCCGGAAATGGAAAAGGGTGGCGTGCCACAAGCAGGTCAATGTTATGATCTTACCCTAAGTGGTGAATTTGAGTATTTTGGGATCTTGTCCACGAGTGAAGGAACGGTGGAAATTGGCTGATGCGTCAGTGTGGCATCTACAATCATTAGGATGCTGCATTGGTCTGTTGCGGTGATAGAGAACTGAGCCAAAACGTGAAGCTCTCAATTTACCAATAGAATTACGTTTCTACCCTCCATGATGGTCACCAGCAGTGAGTGGTGACTGAAAGACCAAGATCCATGACAGGAAGCTGAGATGAGCTTCTTTGGCACTGTGGTCCGGGCTCTTCTTCGATGAGGTTGAGAAGTTCTGCCAAATGGGGGGGTCTTGGGTGGAGCTATTGGTCATCTGAGTTGAGAGAAGCCAGATGGGGTGATTTGGACATAGTTAAGAAGCCTCCTGGACTTCTCACTGGTAATTCGGCCTTGGCTTGTCTCACTAGGAGGAGATGCAGAGGAAGACCCAGAAAAGACTGTCGTATCTGGAGTGTACCTTATCCGGGCCAGGTTGCAGGGACAAAACCATCTGACGGGAAACCCAGGCTTCTCTCATCCCGCAGCTCACTGGGGGAGGATCCCAAGACATAAAAAAATAACATATTTAATAGTGTCCTGAACCCGTTGGTCAACACTATTAAGTTTGTTAATTTTTTTTGTTTTCACTTTTGGAAATTACAGAAATAAATATTGGAAAAGATCTTGGGGTACTTGGGAAATTGTCTTTTCTTTCTGATGCCGGGGATGTAATTTATGACTTGTCGACTTGCTAACAATTGCACATCAAGTGCGATCCCCTCTATTTCACTCAAACGAAAATAAGTTGCAGCCACTACAAATTACCACACAAAATTGAGGTGCAAAGTTGAGGTGCAAATTTGGCAAAAACAGTAGTCCCAATCGTGGTTGAGAACTAATATTGCTAAAAATGTTGACAAAATGCAGAAAATATAGTGCAGTTGGTAGTTCAATCTAAATGACAATTTATAATTAATAAACCTTTTTTTTTGCAGTCTGGTAGAATCCGATATATAAATGATACTTCCTTTAGTTTCAGGCTCCTGTGTTTGTACTGTTTTGAGTAAAGAGACCACCTGCATCCTTCAACCTGGGAAACAGGGGCTGGCTTCAGTTTTAACTTGGTTTGTAGACAAACACTAGAAAGTTTTACTTGTGATTTCATCTGTTTTTCTCACTGCAGTGGAACTTTCTGACCCACAGAAGCACAACTTTGGCACAAAAATGGTGCTTCAATAATTAGAAAAAATTAAAACTGCAAAAGAATAAAATGTCTGTTCCTTATGAGTATGTGTCATTATTTTGGTAACTTTCTTGCATCTGTGATGTAAAACAAATCTGAAATTTCTCAGGGAAGACCTCTTAATGATCCGCCATTGTAGGTTTCAATTGGAATCTTAATAGTTACCGTGTCAGTCCTTTATTACACTCGCCTCATTATTGGTCTACCCTTCAGTCTGTTTCTATTCAAACGATAAACCTGACTTCAACCTAAAATCCTACTGACCGGATTGGTCTGTCACCTGGAATGAAGAGGGCAAATGAAGAACAATGGAGGAACAAGAGCTTCTCCATTATGGGAATTAATCAAATCGAGCTTTCGAGCTGTGAGCAGGTTTTGCTAATGGGGCTTGTACAAGTCAATTATCCTAATTGTTCTATTTACAGAACCTGCTGGATATTTCTGGAGCAGTTACTGGAGCTGGAGGGATGAACTCAGTCACTATCCATAATTGTTATCAACAGATTTACTTAAGACTTTGTCCATGAGGATAGTGAAGGTGATCACCAGTGATTCATAGCTGGGAAAAAGGAGGGTTGAAGGACAAACGAAGATTCAGTTTGAACTGGTTTGCCAAATAATGTGCTAACATTATTCTATAAAGTTTAAGAGATATCAAAGATTCTGTTTTAATATAACAATAGCCTAATGGTATTGTGTTACATCAGTACTGCCCTGCGTGCGTGTGCGCGTGTGCGCGCCAATGAATGTATAAATGCATGAAAGTAATTAGCATGGGGGCAAATTTGTTCAACCTTGGTAGAAATTCATTTAAGACCCAGGTAAAGTGAAAGATTGTTATGGTGTAGAAATAGTCTGTTTCTGAACTTTGAGTTTTGAAACTGCTGTCATTATTGGAGCTCAAGCAGCTCTTTATTTAAGCCAGTAAATTGTGTCTCACACATCAATGCAATTAAACTTGTCAGAGGAATACTGACTTTCTGGTTGAATTCACAATGTTAATTAGGTGGTTGGGATTTTTTTAAAATAGGTTATTGCTCAGCTTTATCTTGTGCTTTGGGTGAGTGATTCTCATAAAGGCTAGAGTCTTTGTGCCTTGCTATCATGTGCAAAGGATGGGTTGATGTTGCAAACTAATTTGGAGAAAGTGTGTAACTAATGATTTCCACAAAGCTGCACTAAATAATGTGTTGGTGTTTAAAATGCAAATGCACTTGCCGCTTTGTCTATGCGGGAAGCAAAATGAAGTTTCAACTTACAAACCTTGAACTGTTTTTCTACAAAGATCCATGTTTTTCCTTCTTCTTCCTGGGGAATTGTGGTTATTTTGTCATATTCGTTCAATTCTCTCAGAGACATATCGGCATTTCTCGTAATCAGATTGCAATATTTTACCCTTGGGCAATTCTTAAGTATTTTGTTTGTTCAAATGCATGTTATTTGAAAGTTTTACCTCCATGCAAATCTTGTTTGTTTTTTGTTTTTTTATTATACTGTATAGCGGGGAGCTTGTCAAATTGTTTCTGCATTTCAAAATGCAATTAAATTGGATCTAATCAGGTTTCCTTTAAAAAGCTGAGGTTATGGTGGTTGCTTCAGTGTTGCGTGTGACCTTTTGAGCTGCCACCAGTGGCCAGCTGCAATCTATCAAGATCTAAACTTTCCCTTGTGTTCAGTCAAATGTATGTCTTAGAGCGACCACTGACATTAAAACTCAATTAGCAAGGCCACTTTGTAAATAATACATTAGCAAAGTGCATTAGCTGCACATCAACTATTTCCCAAAGCACAGACCTTTCTCAATATGTCAGGACTTCAACTGTCTGGGAGCTAATGAAATTTAAGAGTATTGTAAATTCAAACATCCTGCAATTAGAGGGAACTACATTTATTAGCATTCATAAAAATTACATGTATGCTGACTGCAAACTAAGTTACTTCGCATAAAGTTGGGCTGTTTCTTTTTTTAGTTTTTGTAATATTGTCAGTGGCTTAACTACACACACTTTGAAAAGTAACACGAATCACATTTTATGATTTGTTGTTGTATTATTTATTTCACAACTGTAATATAAAATCAGCAAAAATAAACGTTTCAACTAAGCCAAGTAGATTACGCTTTTTGAATGAATAAAAAGCCACATTGGTTTCTTTAGTGCTTAATCCACCTGGAAAAAAATTAGAAAAGAAAATGTTAACTGCCTTTCTGAAAGTTTCTGACCATTATTTGCTCATTTGCATGTGTGGCGTATAAGTCTAGTAATCAATATGTCTAGTAATCAAACACAGTAGATTTTAATTTTCTGGTGTTCTGACTAAACCACAACCACTGTATTTTTGGATGTGTTGTGTTTTATGGTGTCTTGCTGTGGCATAGTGGAACATCATAAATGTGATTTTGAATGCATTCATTTATCAAGCTCTCCTCATATTCATAACTTTGAATTTCTCTATACAAAATCCCATTTAGGACTCAGCAGGGCTATGCCATCTGCCACAGCACAAGCACAAGACAAACAATACCATAAATAGATTACAGAAGGTTTTATCCTTTATCCACACAAAAGATGCTCTCTGTATTTTTTCAGAGGACAGAAATGTGCTAATCTGGCTTTGTTTCACTTGGAGGGCTCATTTGTCAACCCATTGCTTTGTCTCTGAGTAAAGACCTCTTGGCTCAAAAGCATACCAACTGTTAAAAGGCCTCATTCTAATGCACTGGCTCACCTGGTTTGTCATATTAGACAACAAACATGTCTGTAGGGAGGAAAATTATTCTCTTTCAGAAATGTATCTATTCTTTCCATTCTGAACTTTATTCTTGGTAAAAACGGTTATCATGGACATAAAAAACATTGGCAAGTAATTGTTGTTAAACTGATGCCTCATCAACACTAACCAGTACATGAGGGTTCGTGCCTAGTGAGATGAAAGCTCTTCGTTTTTATATTCACAGAGAATGTTGGAAGGCATTGTTGAGAAACACTCAGCCAAAGTGGGTTGGATATCGTCCTCCTGCTCCTGGCACAGCCTTTAAGTTCCACAGCTTTCAGTGGTGTGATTGTACTCAGACACTATTGATCTAAAGCTGAATTTTACTGACTATGGAGGTCTCTCTGATTACAATTTTGGGACAGATCTTAATTCTTTCTTATTTATTGTGTCTAATGTGGATGATTGTATTCTCTTGTGTTTGATATCCTTTCAAAACTCCCAGTTGGCTTTTCAGGCACTGTTTTGTGTATAGAAGGCAGGAAAGGGGGTTGTCAGATTAATAAATGACCAGTACAAATATCAATCAAATTTCCAAACATAAGCTCCGATAATTGGTTTGACCCATCATTGGTCAATCTCTAAATAAAATAACATTATTATTATTTTTTTTAATATTTGTTTTATTTACAATCAAACAGTTGTGATGTAATCTGGGTGTATAGTAGTTTTGGGGAGGTTAAATTATTTGGATTTTATGTTTGGTAATTAAAATGCACTTACTTTGGTTTTTATTATTATTATTATTATTATTATTATTTGGTTACCAGTCACTGTTATGTCCCAGCTGTTTTGACAGCTTTTTCTATTACTTTATTATACTTAGTCTTATCTAGCTATGAAGAAACTATTTTTTTGCAGGTGTTTTGCCAAATTTCATTCAGTTTGTGGTGGGTTTCAGTGTCAGATAACACCAAGTCTACTCCTGGGAACAACAGTTGTTCACAGTCTTTGTCTTCTCTGGCTTGTGAATAGTGGTTCATTGTGTGAAATTTTTCATCGGCCACGTAAACTTACCTGTAGCTATGGATGCAACTAATTAGAAGTGTCTTGTTTATTCATCCCTACATAGAGAGACTACCAGTAAGAGTTTTAGTGTCAACAGTGAATGTTTTGCAAGTTGCTTGATTCCTTCAAAAGGCAGCAAGTATTTCTTTTGAGGGCATACTTTACATAATTTGCAATTATTTAAATAATTCTGCAATTTTCCCATTGTGGGACAAATGAATTTTTTTTTTTTTTATATAATAAAGATGTCCTAGTTAGGATTGACCAATTTTTGTGATTTTGCTCTCAAAACTGCCAGCTTTGTTGGGAGTCAGGTATGTCTATTTTAGTGATTCAGAAGTAAAAAAAAAATCTCATAGCTCCATCAATTTTTATCCTACAGCCACACATCTGGCATCAAACCATAGGGAATTTTGTCTTCAAAAAATTAACTTGTACTATATTTTTTTATTTAAGACACCGTTTTCCTGCTACAAACCTCTAACCAAATCAAAGTCTGAATTTTTCTCATTCACTCCAATGCAATTTTGAGAAAGGCTGAAAAAACTTAGGCTGTTTTTTAACTGCTGTTAATTAATGTCTGTCACACCTAAAAAAAAAAAAACCTCAAACACTTGTACCTCCCACAGTCAAAGAATTCTTTTTGTAGGTTTTGTAGCTTTTTTTTTTTTTTTAAATAAATAACAGTTCTAAGTTTCTGAAATGTACAGAGGTGTGCATGCACCAACTGACTGAGCAAAAGAAGAACAAAACAAGGACTGTTTAACAGATATGTTTTAAAACTAGCAATAGATTTTATTTAGATAATGCTTTAAAAAGGTGCATGTGTATACCACATAGCGGCTGTGTTTGTTTTGTGTCTAGTTTGGGTGCATTTGAACTAATTAGATCTACAGAGCAGATCTGCGCATGCCTGGTAGGCTTAAAGCATGATGGATGTTGTAGTTCATTTTCAGCATAACTAAGCAGCTGCAAGCGATGCATTTCTAGTTAAATATTAAAACTAAATCAGACCTCTACATCAAAACAAAAACCACAGTTGTTGTTAAAAAGAATATCAGTACGTCGTGACTACATTTTCATGTAACTTGCTTTCATTTTTAACGGTTTAAAATGACTGGTTTACAAAAACTGGAATAATTTCACATTACTTTTATGTTGGGTTATAGATAGAAAGATAGATTTACTTTATTGATCCCACACTTGGGAAATTTGTGCGTTACAGCAGCAACAAGAAAGAAATAGACAGTATATATACAAGTATAAGAAGATAAATTTAAAAAAATAAAATGAATAAAAAATAATAAAATATTAAAATAATAATATTCACACATATATATTCACATATTATTCACATGTCTGTGAAAAAAAGTTTAGGCAACAGTATTATTTTATTTTGAAGTCAGTTTTTTTCCTCGTGATGAGGAAATGTCTCAAGCCTGAGACAAAAAAAATTATGATTTTTAGCTACACAAATAAATTGAAATGAAATGACACCAGGCTTTCTGCTAAATGTTTCAGATTTCTTTCAGATCTTAAGAGTAGCGTTTAGAGCTGAATGCCAGACTGGAATCTTGCCAGTAGTGCTTAGTTGCCCAGACTAACAAAATGTTTGTGTATTTTAATTAGTGGTGTATATCACAATCCTTTGAGACTCAGTATCTTAATTTCTCTCATTTGAAAGGATTTAAAAATGGTAAAAGGCCCTGAATTTGGGCAAATCTAATAAGTACTAACCTACTTTTGATTGGCCATAATCCAAATGAACCTAATTAGATTAGATTGGTATTTAGAATAGAATATCAAACATTCTTACTTTTATGTCAGGTCTGTTAACTGGATTTAATTTGAATTTCAAGGTTGACCATCAATGTCGTCAAACTGTATTTAAATAACAGTCTTTTCTAATAAGTAGTTGGCTACTTTATGATTCTTTCTACAACAATTGTTTCTACTAAAAACTCGCAATGTGAAGTGAATTAATCACCATCAAACACCCCGAGTGTGTTCGCCTTAAAATAAAAATTGATTTTAAAGTATCAACTTTTTATTTTTCATTAAACCCAAATGTTCAGATCCTAAATGAGCATAATTCCAATTGATTCCATTTTAGTGTTTATACAGTGGGTGTCTATTGAAACTTTGAAATGGGTGTGAAAGAGCCAGAGTGTAATTGTAAGAAAAGCTGGCTAAAGCAGCGGAGTGTGGAACATTTTCAGTCTCAGAACAAATGAAACTCATAATATCACAAAAGCTGCACAGGTGACTTCTCATGAGAAATAATTGCTTTTCCTTTTAACCATATTCATGCTGGTTGCAAATAAGGAACAGTTACTAAGAAAAGAAGCAAAGTGACCTTTGCTGTTACCGGGTCTGCATTTGCTTTCTCAGTAGACGCTTAGAAATATGTTGTAAAGTTTAGATGTAAACAAGATAACACATGCGTTACTAGGGCTTAGCTCTGTTAAAGCAGTGGGGATATTTGCCGCCGTAAGTAAGAAATAAGAGTATATTCACAAGTATGGCATTGATGACAGATGAGATATCACTTTGAAAACCTATTTTAGTCCTTAAGCTCAGAGCAGTGTCAGATTCATTCCAGAGCTCTCACCATTCCTCTGTCGGTACTGAAATGAAAGGAGCCATTTTCACCCCAGCAACATTATAGGTTACTACTTTTGTAAGGCTTAGATTTTATGGACCGAATGTAAACGCACCAGTGTCATTTGTCTGAGATGCTGTTGCAGTTCGTATCCAATAATAGGTGCAGATGATTTGGGAACCTTTTGCCAACCTAGACTTCCTGTGTTTTAAAATGGAGTTTTATAGTTTCAAAAAGCATATAGATTCTGTCATACATTATTTAAGTCTTTGAGATCTAAAGTAAACGTGATAAACTGATGGCACATTCTGAGTAATCA
Organism: Neostethus bicornis; assembly: GCA_902685375.1. Classification (NCBI taxonomy): domain Eukaryota; kingdom Metazoa; phylum Chordata; class Actinopteri; order Atheriniformes; family Phallostethidae; genus Neostethus; species Neostethus bicornis. The sequence continues at coordinate 12,470,829 of LR738543.1, forward strand.
CTTCCCCATGAAATACAACATGAGTCAGAAAACATTAAGTGGTCTACAGTACATGGTCATTGTGATAAAAAAAAACACAGCATCGCAGCTGTTTTCTTATGAAAATAATAAAACATGATCCAATTAAAAATATATTTGAAACATTGATGAATTACCAACTCATCCAATATGCCTGTCATTTTGAAGTAGTTTTGAATAAACCTGAGCAGATGAACAGTATAGAAACAAAGTTATTGGTTGGTTAGACAAATGTTTAGTGTAATATGTTCACTGGAAGGTAATAAACCCACAAGCTAGATTGCTTTAGAGGTTTTATGAGATAAAACTTTCATCTGCTGAGACATTTAATACATTGAATTCGTACACAAAGCTGTACCACCTCATCTTTCTATCCCCATTGCATCTTTCATCTCAAAACCTTATTTTTATTTATACCATAAGTTGCCAATCACTTCCGTTTTTTTTTTTTAAAGAGCAGTCAAGTTTGTCAAAACTCGATCTTAACATTTTAATTGGCAGATCTAGGTTTAATACAGGAAGTTGTCATGTATCCCGTACTGAAATACTTGTGCTACAATTGACTGTCACAAATGTTGCTAAACTGCATGAACAATTGCCATTCTAATAGTGAAGCATTGCTGCACTGACATAGTTCTTTTTGGAAAAAAAAAATCCTTGAAGCGCATGCATACGACTTTGTAAAGCTAATTTTATCAGTGTGCTGAACTGCTTTTCAAAACAAAATAATTTGTTAGATTTGGATAAAAATGAAAGAATTGCTTATCTTAATTGTACATATTATTACATTATTGTTATACAAAGTTGTACAGGTGTAGGTTTGCACTAGAAACAAGAGGAATGAAGATTAGTCAGACTAAGACAGAGTACATGTGTGTCAATGAGAGACCCAAATGGAAAGGTGGAATTACAGGGAGAAAAGATTAAGAAGGTGGAAGATTTTAAGTATTTAGGATCAACAGTCCAGAGCAATGGAGAGTGTGGAAAAGAGGTGAAGAAGCATGTGCAGGCAGGCGGGAAAAATTATCAGGTGTGATAAAAGGGCTTCAGAGGAAAAGACAGGAAACAGAGATGGAGATAGCAGAGTTAAAGATGCTGAGTATCTCTCTGGGAGTGACCAGGATGGACATTATCAGGAACGAGTATATCAGAGGAACAGCACATGTTAGAGGTTTTGGGGATAAAGTTCGAGAGGCAAGACTGAGATGGTTTGGACATGTGCAGAGGTGAGAGAGTACATCAGCAGAAGGATGCCGGGTTTGGAATTTCCAGGAAAGAAGCTTAGAGGAAGACCAAAGAGGAGGTTCGTGGATACAGTGAAGGAAGACATGAAGATAGTTGGCGTGACCGAAGAAGATGCAGCAAATAGGGTTATGTGGAAGAAACTGACTTGCAGTGGTGACCCCTGAAGGGAAATGTTGAAAGGAGAAGTATGTATTATTGCATTTTTATGTGTCTTTTGTGTTATAGTATTTAGTAGTATTTTAGCTGTAGCTAGTACTTCAAAAAATTTTACAGTACCAGCTGGATCATGTTTACACAATCATACCCCCACTGACAACCTTAAAAGATCTGTGTTCAAGTCTATCTAAAACTAAATATGTTAATATTTGTGGATTGTACTCAGTTGTACAAGAATGTATGAATGTACTAGAGTATGAATCAAAATGAATGAAATATTATGCCGATATAATATCTATCATAAATTTACAATCAGCGTCAATCCTGGTCCTGGAGAAGCAATAAAGTAATACAAGACAAACTTTTCAGTGGGTGAGGGAAGGAGAAATGAGACTGGACTAAAAATAGGTGTGTGATCACATTACACAAAATCATCAGTCTCAGTAACACAACTGTTTGATCATTTTCAGATCGGAGTAAACTTATAAATACTGTAATACTGCTACCATTAGATGGCACTACCAACCATGAAAGATGCACTTGTCTCATGAACCTGTCTCCTACACTTTCACAGATTTTTAATCCAAATCAAATTTTTTTTTTTTTCTTTGGACCATTTTTTTTGTTTTATCCTCTTCAGATACAGTTGTGGTGTTTACATAATTACAGAGTTCATTTCTAAAGTACAATGAACTCTCTAAACACTGAACTTCAATCCAGCTAATATTTTACAGCTTTCCATCAATTTCTCATGTGTTACGCAGTTTTATTTGCTCACTTCTATACGACTCAACTAGATAACCGCTACAAAGATATTTACCCATTTGACCTTTTACCTTTCTCCTCCGTAATTCATTTAGCAAGGTATGATCATCGTTCTGTGAAGCTGAATACTGAAAATGAAATGTATAATTTCATTGTTGGCTCTATTTAAAAAATCAGAGTTTATAACTAGTTTGAAAAGATATTATCAATGTACACACTCTGCTTTTCCCTTTGAGTTGCGACCTAAGGGATACCGGCCTTTTCGCCCAGACGGTGTTCCTTTTACTGTTGTTCTAATACTAGTCAAACATTATTTTGAATGGCCAAACTCAATAGTGGCAGTGTTGAGTCTGGCAATGTAAATATTAGCAGAGCACACACAGAAGCTGGAGTTGCTATGTGTGTTTCTGCATGTTAAATGCCCTCTGTCTGTCAGCTCTGTCGACATAGTACACACACGCAACAATAAAGTTGGTGGGGACGAAAAATAAAGGAGAGAAAACACAGAGACAGGAATTCCTGCTGATTCCGACCTATAGCACTTCCAGGTTCTTTTTTTCTTTACAAAGTAAAACTTCTTTCTTCTTTGTTTGTGATGTTTATCTATTCTTTCACTTTTTCATTAAGTCCGTTATGAAAAAAGAATTGATCTGCATTATCCTAAATATGTATGTGTTTTCATATGATCACTTTGAAGAAGTGGAGTTATTCTGCCTGAAGTTGTTCTGTTCTCACCTCAACAAACTTGAGCTGATAATAAGTTTCGTACACACTTTTTTTTTTCTTTTTGCCAGTTGTTTGTCCAAGCAATAGGTCAACAGCAGACTTAATATCTTTTAGCTTTTTAGTATCATCTATAGCTTTTTAAAAATAAATTTAGAGTAGTTTAAAAAATGTAACTAATTTGTAGATAGTGTGAAAAGTATTAAATCACTCAGAAGTAAAAACGTTTTAAACTGATGGCTTGTCTAAAGTTTTTTTTCACTTCTTTTATTCATCATTGTGTCTGCAGAAAGAAGTTGTATTAAATGTGAACTGATTTGGTTCACCAAGATAAAGTCCTGTGGCCATTGGTGCTCCTTCTACAATCATAATTTTTTTTCATATTTGCTTACAAATTTTATCTATTTTTTTCCACATTAATGCTGGAATTCACAGAAGCACGCAAACAAATATCAAATTAAAAACAAAATGATTAAGAGAGGAAAGACACAAGTGAAACAAAAGAACACAGCCTTGAGAAGTTTAAAGAAAGAAAATATTGTTCAGATTATGTCAGAAATGTAACAGTCAATCTAACGGTCAATCTGTACATTTAAAAAAGTTACGTTTTGTTGCAGCAACTGGTATGCATGGTATGCATGGCTGCTAACCTCATCCATGGTCACCAGCTGTGGGTGATGACCAAAAGAATCAGATCGCAGATACAAGCAGTTGAAATGAACTTCCTCCTCAGGATGGCTGGTCTCTCACTCAGAGATAGAGTGAGCAGCTCGGCCGTTCGAGAGGAGCTTAAAGTAGAGCCGTTGCTCCTCCGGTTTGAGAGAAACTAGATAGGGGATTTTAGGCATCTGATTAGGATGCCTTCTGAACGCCTTGCTGGTGAAAAGTATGAGGTGGTGAGGTGTTTCAGCAACGTCTCAATGGGAAGAGGGACCCAGAGGCAGACCCTGGGTTCTGCTGGGTGAGCTGGAGGATGCAGCCTGGGTGAAAGAAGCCTGGGTTTCCCGTCTGAGGCTGTTGCCCTCACGACCCGGCCCTGGATAAGTGAAAGACAATGGAATGGAAAGTTTTATTGCTCAGTGTTCAATTTTACACAGTCCAATATGAAAACTGTGTTGTCTAACTTGTACTAAGCAATATGTAAAAATGTAGAAACTGGACAAAATCACTTCTACATATTTACATCAAACAAAAAGCATGTTACACTATTTATTGGACAGTGATTTTGACAAACCCAAGAAGAACCTACAAAAACAAAAACAAAACAAAAAAACTGCCAAAAAAGAAAAAAACGCAACCATAAATGCTCAAAACCCTAAAACATTAACCTGATGTTGTCGTTAGTGACGAAGATCACGGGACAAATGTAGCAGTGTGGCCAGCTGAGGGATGTAAAGTAATAAGAGATTTTAGACACTTTGTCATGCAAGGAAGACCACACTCCTGCACAGAAACCTTGTGCTCCACAACATGTAGACAATCCTTTACCCTGCTAAAGAGAAGCAGGGCTTCTTCACGGTCAACATACCAGAGTATGTTTGTGGCCACTTACCAGAATAGGCAGAAAATCGGGCCCCATCAGACAGCCAGCTTGCCTTGGATAACATCCACAATTGCCTACCTCATGTATATCACAAAGACACCAACCATTCCTAACTCTCCTGTACCCCCAAAAATGTGGATTATTTTTAATCCGATTGAACATTGATGGAAAGAAGATATAATCCGACCAGCCTTAATTAGGAATATTTTCTATCTTACTGAAAGACATGGCTGTTGATCCTTTAACTATTTGTAAGAAAGGTTTTAAATGTGTGTTTTCATTTTTTGTGAATCATGTTTCAAAGGATACTTAAAACACATTTTTCTTCCAAGTCAGAGATGCACAAATTTGCTCATTGAGGGTTGCTATCCTGAAGGTTTTCAAACTAATGTAGTCTTTGCGCATGTAAGTCAGATTTGGTTGATCCAACTGTCAATAAAATTCTGCAAAATTGCTTCAAGTCTTGATTCAGGTGTATTAAAGTGAACAGAGACAACCCACGGTATTGTGACCATTGAGGAATGATAACTGGACACCTCTAATCTACAAGCGAGGATTAATGAATTATTGAGCATTCAGCAGCTTTAAAAAATTCTGTCTGCCCTTGTCTTCTGATTATCTGGGGACGGGTTGCAGGGGCAACAGCTTCAGACAAGAAGCCCAGGCTCCCCTCACCCCAGCTGGACCCTCCAGCTCATCCAGGAGGATCCCGAGGTGTTCCCCGGTCAGCTCTGAGACATAATCTCTCTAGCGGGTCCGGGGTCTCGCTCTGGGCCTCTTCCAGGCAGAATATGCTCAAAAACTTCACCAGTGAGGCATTCATGATGAATCCTGACCAGATGCCTGAACCACTCCATCTGGCTTCTCTCAACCCGAAGGAGCAACGGTTCTACTCTGAACTCCACTTGGATGGCAGAGCTCCTCACTCTATCTCAGAGAGAGAGCACAGCCACCCAGCAGAGAGAGCTCATTGAGGGCAATTTTATTTTGGCTTAATGTAAAAAATGACCTTATAAAAATACAAGTGCATGGTTTATGTAAATGCAGCTACTGTTGCTTGTTTTAAAAAATGCTATTTTTTTGTCTTTTTATTTCATGTTTTGATTAAAGTGCCACACCAAGGTAACAATTTTGTTCTCATTTTTGCAATTATGCTTAAAGATTTGGATTCCTTTCCCACCCTTTCAATGCAGATTGAATTTTTTTCTAATGCAAAATCTTTTGTGAATCTACAATTCTTTTGGCATGAAGAGGCACAAATTGTTTGACCACATTTTTTATCCAAGTGACACACAATTTACTCAAAATAACCCCAGTTAATAGTCATTGTGCCAACCTGTCATTGGTTTGTGCATTTGCATCAACATGAACTCTAAGACTGAATTTTAATGGGATCTGTGGAGTATAACCAGATATACATGACTAATGCTACATTTAATTTATCATTTCTGTCTGATCTGTCTGTATTGTCACATGAATATTTTGCTTTTGAACCACACACCATTTATGCAGCTGCATTTAAAAGGCTGATTACAGCTTTGGAGAACTTCGGGGTTACTATTTGTTAGAAGAAACAGAGCAGCTGTGATCTGTTTGCTGTTTTATCTCAAGGGGAAGTGGGTGGGATATACAAGCGTCTTCAGCTGGTTAAAGAAGGATTCTCATGAAATGTTGTTTGTTCTGTGCGCAGACACAAAACACCAGTGTAAGTGATGGGCTCAGCAGACAGATAAACAGGCTAATATTGACTGTAGTTTAATGTTTGTTTATGGGCCATATGGGCCTGCTGTTCATGCCAAACAAGGAAAAAAAATGACATCCATCTGACTTTTTTTAATGTACAAATTATGGCGTTCAGTTTTAATAACGCTACTGGTTCAGATCAAGCTGTAAATGATTGAAGTATAATTGCGTGGGGCTATGTGTTAATGGACAACAGTTTTGTTTTTTTTGTTTTTTTAAAAAGCCATAAAGTAAGTAGTTAATTTCATCATATTTATTTACCAGGCTGTACACAGTAGGTCACACTAAGTTGTGTTTGGGAAGTTGGTGTTTCAGCCTGAGTATGCTGAAAACTGACATTAATTGTGGCCACAGGCCAGCAATGTCATTTTTTTCGCCTGAGCTTTAGCCTAAAGCTTGCCTGTTAAAGATTATGTTGACGTTTGGTCTCGCTTACTTTTAGCATTTTGCTTATGTCAGTAATAAAAAGGGATATAAACAAAAAGAAACTTTGACTTCAGTATTCCATGAGCAAAAAGCTCTCTTTTTTGTGTGTGAAGAGAATTGTGAATTTTGTATGTGGATGTGTGTGTTTTGTATCTGTAAAGAGAGCATGCCAGACGTAGATTCATGGCCCCGGGCTCATTCTCATGCAGGCCCACGGTGTGGGGCTGAGGCTAGGAGATAATTGCTGCTCTGAGGAGTGGATGGCCTTGGAGCTTACTTCATCTGCTGGTGCCAAGCACAAAGCTGTCCATCACAAAGACCTGATGAGTGACATTCTCTAAGAGGAAACAAAGGCGATTACCAGTGTATGAGCACAGCTGATGCACGAGCATACAAAATTAACATAATTTGCTTGCATACAAAGTAAGACATCGGCACATACACGTTTAACATTATCCCTGTGTTTTTCCTCCTTTCTCTTCTTATCACGTTCCCTCCCCTCCTCCTCCTCTTCCTCTGCTTTCTAATCTCACTTCACACCTGCTGTCTCTGACATACATGTTTCCCCAGAGAAAAAAGACTGAAGCTTGAGTGAAGGGCCAAGGCTTAGAGTGGGAGGTGGAGAGGGGGAGACGTATTGAACCTATTTCATATCTTGCTGTGACTCTATTTTGTGTATCAAAGATGGGGTATATCCACCCACAGGCCAACACTGATGCTTGATGAAGCTAAAAGGGTGGTGGAATAATCAGCAACCAAAGATGTGGCTCAAAATTCATTTTCCCAAAATGTGGAGGCTGCTTTGTGTTGTTAAGTTTATTGGTGCAAGCGACAAGTTTTACACCATGTCTTTGCCCGTTGAATATTGTTCAGGGTAATGTGACGATCTGAATGGTCATCATTACTATATGGTATTCAAGTACGTTTCCCATTTGTTTTCTCTTCAGTATTGGACTAAAGAGGGTACGCTAAAGCTAGGCGTTTTTCATTACAATCAAATAAAAACTATTTTCTTAACTGAATTTATAAGTTTTTCTTTTTTAAGATAATCTCATTTTCATTTTGATATTTATAAAACAATATTTTTTATCAAGATGGTATTTAAGCCTTCATCGTAATTCTTGTACGATGTACCTGTACACCCCCCTCCTCCCCGAAAAAAAACTATAATATCATTTAGATTAAACATTGATGAACTCTTTCTGTAATAAATACTCTCAATGGCTTTCTTCATCCTCTCGTACATGGCAGGAGTGTCTCCACAGTCAGCCAAGGTCTGGATGTCATTGCAGAGCTTCAACCAGTTGTCATTGGTGCATCTCTGGGTAACCCTCTTGACATTGTTGCGAGTTTCTCTGTAAGCAGTCAGTGTTTTCATGCAAGTCTTCCTCTTGTATTTTGGAATAAATGAGTAATAGTGATATAAGAGGAAGGAGAGTCTTGTGTATACAATAAAGGTAGATTTTATATGTCAGTGTTCGCGTGGAGGCCTAAATCACACCAGGATTTTTACTTCAAATTCTGATGGTTTCCTGCAATCCATCATTATTTAAGAACAAGATACATTTGATATATTCTCAGTTCATCAGTCACAAATTACAATTCATCACTAGTAAATGGACAATTAAAAGTAAGAAGCTTTAAGTATTCAAACCTCTTCACCAGGTCATCAACACAGTGTGGTTATTTGCTGGCTGAAGTTTTCTTGTTAGTGACAGATTTGTTGTGTTCTTTTAAGTGAATTGTTTTGAGTTTATAGTTCTATTGTCCCCAAGATGACAGTTCTACTCACAGCTTTAAGTACACAATACCCCACCCACATCTGCTCTCATCAAACCCACAACACAGCAAACTGAGAGGTACTTGGTTGTCAGCAATGCACATAGTATCTATCTCTTGTAATCAAGAACACATTATCTCTATTCACACTGCGTATTAATTGATTTCATAATTGTAGTAAACATTAAAAGTAGTTTTCAATAATTGTTTGTACAGTACATATTTTAGTTTGTGCTATGCCAAATGATTATTCCTAGGATTTAGAATTTACGTTTGGTTTCCCAAATTATTAGCATAGAGGGGCATAATTTTGTCGGATGAACTGTTTCAAAGAAGTTTGATTCAAAACTTGTGTGTTGATATGTTTACAAAAAATAATTCAAGAGTCAGACAAAACGGTCCTGCAAAATTATGCAACAATCAACTTTGAATTTATAAATGGCGTTGATTGGCACATAGAAAAAGAAAATTGTTCCAAACAAATCAAGGTTTAAGGTTGTTTGAACACAATCAGAAGCATATGCTAAGCTGAGTAGAAATACTCAAAATATTTACTCACCTTTAACTATCTTCAAAAACTTTGTGAAGAAGAAATTAATTTAACACTCTGTTTATAATTTCAGTCTGCACATAGTCAGTCTGCCTGTAGTGGTGATGTTTTCAAATTTCTGACCAATCCAAATAATAAAGACACTGGGTAAAATCTGCTTTTTGGCAGCTGATACGCATAATGGAGTTCTTGATAAAGTCTATACAGTATATAGATGTACATTTCTATCTTTTCTATTTTCCTCTATCACTATTTCTACTTTCTTACTTTCAAATAGTTTTTTTTTCTTTTTAAAGTTGAAGTTTTTGAAGTTGTATATAAATATATACTGTATATCTTTTCCATCGTCTTCAGCTGATCCAGGGTCGGTCGCGGGTGCAACAGCCTCAGACAGGTCATGCCCAAAACACCTTTGTTGTGGGAACAAAGATCAACTGGTGAATTGAGAGCTTTGCTTTTTGGGGGTGCCCTTTTTTTAACTGGCTAATCAGGACATGGGACTTCTATAGTTGTTAATCTTTCATTTCAGAAGCAGCTTAGCCATTAAATGTATGATACCAAAAGGATTTATTTTGGGGAATGGGTAGTGAACCAGCTCTACAGGACAGTCAGGTTAACTCCAGTATTACATCAAGAAGGAAAAAAAAACTTTATTCTAGTGCCCAGAGTAATGTCTTTCCAAAAAATTTGAGCATCTATACAATATTTAAATAAAAGGTTGTCAGGTAATTTTGTCATAGATTTCTGTAGATTTGTAGTAATGTGTAATTATTATTGAAGAGATAATCTCAGTTTTAAAAAAAAACCAAAAAAGCCTGCCTAGTCAGAACAAGAAAACACGGCATTTGGATAAAAATACAATCCATGTAAAGTATAGAGTCACAAAACAGAAAGGTGTTATTGTATTCAGATGCCAGAAGTGATTGTTGGTTTTGTTCCTGACATGCAAAGATAACCATCAGTAGCCCCCACGTTCCCTCATGTTTTCCTTTCTGTGATTAAACAAAGGTTGTTTTGCCACTTGTGTGTAGATGAGACAGAAATAGAGGCTGCCTTTATCTGATTAAAGATGCTCGGATAGAAACAGACCACACGCTCTCCCATGACCTACCTTAGGTAAACACAAAAATATTCAGCAGCCGTGGGTAAAGTATACAAAGTTTTGGTACGTCAGTGTGATCAATGAAAAATGTTTTATTTTGTTAAAAATGTCCATAATAGCATTCTTTTTTCTGAAGTTACTAATAGAACTACTTTCTAACTTCATGCATATGAATGTTATGTGGACATGTGTGTTTGTCGTAATTCAGCTGTATTGTGTCGGTCATGTTTACAGTGAATAATTTGTAACATTTATCTGCCATTTCTTATTCTTTCTTCTCCACAAGCAGCGCTTTCAAAATAAACCGAGTCGTCTAGGGTTAAAACAGAAACTCAGCAAGTAAACATAATTCCATAGAGACCCACTCTGCATGACATCACCAAAAAAATTCCTACTAAGCAAACACTTCTATGTTTTTGTATTTTAATCCCCATGATTATCTTGTTTCCTTTTCCTTCTGGTTGTTTAACGTATCTACCCCTGCCCTTGTCTGCACTGATACGCTTTTTTCTTCTTCTTCTTTTTTTTTTTTTTTTACTTACACAAAAACAAATTGTATGCCCTGGCAGCTACTGGAAGTTTCTTTTTTACTGCATTCATCTGCTATTTTGTTTGTTCAGAGAGACTCACGAGGCAAGGAAACTCTGTATGAGGGCTCTTAGCTTTGTCAGACGACTGGGTGTTCTTTTCAAGGGTTTTGGTGAATTTTGCGGCAAACTGAATGACTTGACCTAGAGGTAAGCAGCAACCACGACAAGAGCTGTTCACATTAAATAAATAAATGCAAAAGGAATCTTGAGGTCTTTATCATCAATGCTTTTAACACTGAATGAAGTTACTGCACAGCTTTAGCAAAGTGTTTCGCAGAAGTGCAACAAAAACATATTCTCATGATAAATTCCCACCATTCAAATGCAACGATGTAAAATAAAAATCCAAAGCAGTTTAATGTCGGATGAGTGCTTTATGTCAAACAGGACCAATGTCTAGCTAGCTGTATTTCAGATGCTGAGCATTTCTTTTCTTTATTTATGAACAAAAATGAATTTAATCTGATCAATCTTTGGTACAGTATGCGTACCTGGAGGAGACGGCAGCTCAGTGGTTGAGCGTTCGCGCGCGGACCGGAAGGTCGCGGGTTTGCGTCCCACAGAGAGCATGTCTAGGGTCCTTGGAGAAGACACCTAACCCCCGCTTCTCCCACCATTGGGAAGGGCAGCCTGCTGCGGTATAGGGAGTGCAGCACACAAGTTTCCCCGGTGAGGGATGACTAGAGTAATTCATTATTATTATTACCTACCTGTGACTCAGCTTTTACGTTTGTATCATTTTTCCCATAATTTAATAGTGAGCCTTGATAATAAAAATGTTTTATTTTTTTATTTCATGGTTATATCCAGTGTCTAATCATGAGCAGAATACTTAACATTAGTTATATTGAATTGAAAATACTTTATTGATCCCAAAGGAAAATTTGAGTGCTGCAGTGCAAACAGAAAACCTGGTAATTACAGACTAGAGGATGAAAGGTTAAAGAGTTTGATGGAGAATGGCAGAATTTATTTTCGGTACCGTTCCTTTGAGCAGCGGGGTTGCAGAATTCTGTTTCTGTAGCTGCTCCT